>OX451359.1:12646703-13967554 GCA_949629185.1 Apamea crenata | reverse complement strand
GCACGATCGTAACTCCTATTATTCACATTCATGCGACTGCCTGCCACAGAGGTGCAAATCGTCGCCGTCGTCACTCCGTCCCGTCCTTGTCTCTCAGTTTGCTCTCCGAGCGTCAGGTGAATCTTTCGTTTTCATCTCGCCTTGTATTATGCTAATCAGTCTCACTTTGCGAATAGAATGAAATTTAATTTCTCCGCAAAGTCCGCCCGTTTAGAAGTTTCTTTTTCTCGGACTTATTCAAATAGGCACTCGGTGATTAATTTTTGGAACTCATTCTCAGTTTCATTGAATGAAACAAGTTTAATTAACAAGTTCAGTGTCGGGACTTCGCATAAGTATTATAACTGTTTGAGTTTAGCCATGTTCCGAGTAACTGAGGAACCTTCGCTTACAAATATTTGATATAGAAAGGCTGAAGTTTACTTTTAAGTAACTCGATAGGGGTATAATTATATTTCCGAAATAGTACTTAGACGCTTTTAATGTTCTGAAGAAAACTAAAATTAATGATTCATTATTTCCGGAAAGCTGAAAAGTTTCTAAAGAGCAAAGTTTTGGAAGTAAATATTAAGACATTTAAAATGAGCCGCCATCATTAATTTCTTTGAAGGCCAAGAAATAATACCAAAGGCCTGATAAACAATCCCCTACACAAGAAATAAATCAACAGATTGGAACCCACGACCTCTCTATCGGGATTCTACACCTCAGTTATTAGGCCATAGTCGCATTTTAATTAACAGTTAATAACTTAGTTAGAATTAGGTCATGCAATATGTACTGACAAATAAGTAGTTAGCAAAAAAACTTTTAAGTTATTTAAAGTATCTTGTCGCGTTCCGTTGCATGTTTTATTGTTATTTCATTAGTATAATTTGTCAAGGATTTGTTTTTATTATGGGTCCTATTAGTGCCGTAGTAATTGAATTCTATTGTGTGATATATCCTATTGAAGTAATTACTGTTTTAATAGAAAAATGTGCTAATTTAATTTACTTGACGTCAAACGGAACTGGACTAGTCTAGGTGACTGACAATAGATTGGATCGTATCCTTTAGCGTCATCACTCGAGTTTGGTTCTAGGATATGGGAGTTTCCTCACGATGTTTTCCTCCACCATTTTAAGAGTAGTGGTGATTAAATTATTTACACAAAGTAAAGCGCCTGTCTGGGTTCGAACCCACGACCTACAATTCGTAACTCAGTGCCGTTTCCACTGGCCTACTGTGCCACAACTGCGCTCCTACTTAATAACGTACGTATTATCATTGTCTACCTCAGATTGGAATCCAATATCCACCAGTTCAAAATGTCACACAATAAAAAACATCTGCAACTTTCTCGGCGACCTAAGAGGTAAACCTATATAGCATCACCGGTAGGACGGGTTTCTGATGACGTCACTACGCGACAGGGTCAATCACCACTCTCTCCGCGACCCCTGACTCTTAGCATAACTCCTGCGCATCTCTGGTTACATAACTGTTACGTATCGATGCAGAACGGCGATAACACGGAAACTTATGATTTCGTTTGTTTAGAAAAATGACAACAGATATGATCAGTTTCGGCAGAAAAGATTGGATTATTTAATCGCTGGTAAAAGAGAAAGCTATGCGTTTAATTGGGGCTATCTCATGGGCTACTGCGCTGATTAGATTGTCACCAGTGGAAAGGCGCGGTGGATTTTTTTGTGTGTTAATTTCGGAGTTATGCTTGTCTTTTTTTGTGTGAAATCTCCAGTAAACTTCAGATAGATTTAAGTTTGTACTGAAATTAGCCTGATCGAATTTGCCTGTTTTGTTTTAAAATGTTCTTATAATCAGAATTAGATTTCTATGGAAAAAAAAAATGAAAAAACTGAAGATGCTTTTTTCTCTATGGGATTTTAGTATATGAACCCCAGACTATATTGAAATGTTGACAGGGCAACCGCGTCTGTCAGGTCGGCTAGTATATATAATATAGTTTTACGAGCTCGCGTGAGCATCTTTATTTACAAAAAGTACTGGTTCTAGAAACTAGATCACAAAATAGTAATATGTATGCTCGTCACAGAAATACGAGTTTAAATACCTACTCATTACATGACGATATTAAAGATCGTCTATTTACCTATCTGCCCCAGAAAAAGGGTAATCTGTTTGCCTACTTGACTGAGTGAAAATGACTTCTGTCAACACATTATAAAAAGATCAGCAGCGCTGTTTTGGTGACATAACGTCTTATGGGCTTCCTTATGGGAATTTGGACACGGTATTTTCTGATTTTACACCTTAACAATGTAGCATATATCAATAAATCACAGGAAAACATCGTAATGAAACCGGCATGTCCTAAAACCAAACATTTGAAGGTATGTGACATCTACCAACGCGCACTGGGCCCGCGTGGTAGATTACTGTCTTAATAAAAAGAGGAGGCCTGTGCCCCAGTAGTGGGAACAAAATAGGCTGATTATGCCTATACGTATACTAAGTAACAGCAATTTTGCAATGGCAATAGAAACTAGTTGCTTTAAAATTCCATACCTACTTATTTGAAGACGAATTTTAAAGACACTTTGATCACTTAGGGTTGGAGCACACAACATGAACTCTTAACTCCGCGTAATCGAGCGTAAGATCCGGAAGTTCGATGCAGCAACCGCGCTCAAACGCAGTAAGTCACTATATAAAGTAAGTCACTGTAAAATGCGATATACTGTATAATCGCTGATCGGCGATGCTAATAATTCAGCAGTTGAATAATCAATCAACCAATATCTAATGGGACCAATTTCTAGGTACAACTTATGCAATAAAAAAGAATCAGACTATTCTGTAAAACATAAGGCGTGGTAAACCAAAAAAAACTATATACGAGTCACAATCTCATTTTTTCGTCGCTTTAAAAGTAGGTAGGTATCTTCGTGTATTTTGGCTCTACATACGACACGCTAGTGACCTCCTCCAAGAAAATGTTTATATACATATGCAATAGTGTTACAATTGCACCATATCGTTGCTATCAAGCCAATTCCTTGAATGAATACTTAAGTTTCATTAAAATGTCTCCATTACGCGATGTCTGTGAATTATTTCCCTTCTGACATAGTAATTGAGTGTTGGACTTTTTGTTGAAATACTAGAAAATTATACTCCGAATAAATTACTGGTAATCAAGCACAGTTAACGATTTCAATACCCTAGGTCCCTTACGTGGTCTTGATATATTTTACGGCGAATTTCACCAATAAAACTAAACGTGATCGGCACATCTAAACTGCGTTTAAAGAGCTGTCAGTGTCATCATTATTGGAGAATATTGACACTGACAGTGCTTTTGAACGCAGCAAACTGAATGCGATCAGTACGCGTTCAGTTTTATTGGTGAAATCAACCCTAAGTATTTCAATAAATCCTTTCAAACCCCAACTCTCCCCAATCCCAGCTCTTTCATTGATGTTTTCAAAACTAAATATTAAATAAGGTACATGTTTTGGATTTCCCAATCATAGGATTTACAATGAAATAAGGCATGTTCAAAGACATTTGAAATACTAAAATACTGAGTATTTTCTGCAAAGAATATGTTCGTAACCGTTTTGTAAAAAACTGATTGGCGTTTAAAGAAATAATATATTATTTATGGCACTAAGCGAACGTTAACCTTTGTGAGCCCCTAGGGGTTAGGGACACGACACCTTTCTTGTGTGAAACCCACTTTAAAATGTACCCTCCTTGCTCGTCGTGCAACCCCTATTCTTATTAACACGATTAATATTTCATTTATAGACTGGCGTTACATCATTATTATTTCACTTTTCATTATGACAAGGGGACTCGATGGTAAAGGCCTATTACACTGACATCTATAGATGTAATGTGTGTGACTGTTTTTAAACACTACAAAGAAAAGAAAGAAAAGTTGTTTATTCTGCACAAACAAAGCTAAAATGATCATACATACACATAAACTCGCCGTGAGTTTATGTACCTATGTATGATCATTATAGGTTTTTTCCCATGGGGGTAGGTAGAAGCTACAGAGCGCCTCCTGGTACGATACTTAGATATTCCTTAAATGATCATCATCATATTATTAAACTCAGTTATCATATCGTACTTTGTTTAATAACAAACTGTCAGAACAAAAATTTACTCTTAAGGGCTGATTTTTCCATCGCCAGATAACTTTTATTCGAGGAATAAAATTGACGTTTGACAGTTTTTGTATGAAATAACTGTCAAAAGTTCAAAATTATTCTTCGAATAAATTAAGCTATCAGATGATTGAAAAATGAGCCCTCAGTTTAGTCAAATCCCTGAATTTACGTACCTACTTTTGAAACCCAACTGTTGTAAGTCGTTAGTCTCGTAGTCGTCGTAATGTATGGAACAGCTTAAATTTATTTAACCGATGAACATGTTCACAGCTAGAATCATGTGCTGAATTCATGGTTACAGTTTGCACGTCGATGTCTTTATTACTTAATAAAGTTGGACCACAACCAAGCCATAACATCAACTAGGTACGTATTAAAAAAAAAAAAAACCGAAACTTTTCCAAAAAATATTTCGATACAATATAACTCAATAAGAATGAATATAAAAGGGTTCTTTAACAATGTCTGTTAAAATTTCAACGCAATCAGTTTAGGGTGATTAATGAATAAATCTATAAAGAAACAGATTTATCTATCCACCCTCAAAGGGATTAAGGGTTTCTTTCAACGCACGAAATGAATTTTTAAGCCTTGATAAAAAGGCCTATTGAAGCGATAAGAAATAAGATTAGGGATTTCAAATACTAGTTTCTAAAATAAAGTTATAAAATATGAAAAGCTTCGTTTCCTCCTTCTATACAGTAGCTGTCAAACCGCAATCATTATTCCTCAGATAAAAGTTATCTGAATATTGAAAAACCAGCGCTTAGACATATAACCAACCAACGCAATAAACTGACAGTAATTGCCAAACATTCCTGACAAAACATCTCACAGCCACTTTCAACTCAATTTTATTAAAATTGATAGCAAATATTATCGCTAACCTTTCCCTTGATTACACAATAGTTGAACATAATAATATCACCGGAGGTATCTTCATAGTTAATCGTTAAAGTCACAAACGCCCTGAGGCCCTGTCAGTTTAAACTGAATATTAACTTTCCCGTGAACCGTGATACACTGCGACATGCAAAGATAATTTTGGTAAAGTGACAAAGTTAATTATCAGCGTTTATGTGGAGCGAAAATGTTTGGGAAACCGCCCAATTTTGTGGGAGATTCTGCTGTTTTGTTTAGATGTAGAATTACTAAGGTCGATTTTCGTCTAAACCTTTTCATAAGTGTTTTGATGAAAATATGGGTGTAATAGAAATCAATTCAGGCTGTCAATCAAATAGCAATAATATTCGATTGCCTAATTGCCTTTAATATAATTATGTAAATTTTCTATTGCTCTATTTAACAAATTATTCACTAATAAAAGCGTAGGTTGATTAACTTATCATGCACCTGATAAATCATCTAAAATTAATTACTAAAATATGACTAATGTGAATCAGTACCAAATGCTAAATGTTTCGTATCTAATTACTATTTTATTTATTACAGATAGACTGACGTGCCATTCACGCTGTATTTTTGGTAAGTACCTAAGTTGTAATTATGTATGTTAATTAGGTACCTAAAGATTTGTATTCCAATGTGCTCTATCTTCAAAACCATTTCGTTAATAAATCAAACGTTATCATACACTTTCGGTAACAAAACTTTTAAAACTGTAGATTCGAAAAGAAAAATCCAAAACAATAAAGAACAGACGATAAGAAAAACATTGACCATTTCGTATTCCGTGCCCACACGCACACCCATCTAAAAGCCGCCAAATGAAACGTTCGAGATACAAAACCAACATTGAGTCCACATAATTAATGGCTGCAAGGTAGGTGTCCCAGTTAGAACTAACGTGTCTTATTTAATTTGGCACGAGCTACATCGGAAACTATCGACCCTCCGGCGCCGGCGGCCGGCGGAAATCAAACTAATCGATTTTCATTTCGCCGACAGGAAATTAAATCCTTTGAGAGTCGTTCTCGATAACGGATTTCAGCTAAGCACGACACGTGTTCGCCCATTTGAACGTCGGGCAGCGGGTTCTTTTTTAATAGTAACCCGTCTCAATGACTTCATTACTACACGGTTAAGCTTTCCGTAGAATTGGATTTCATAAATTATTTCGTTAATTCGAACGGTAATGGCTGCAGAGAACTATATTTTTCGTTTTATAATGCAATGTTAATAAACATTTATTTTGCGAACGTGTATTTATTTTCGCTTTACATCAATTATTAACCTACCTAGAGGTGTTTTTATAAAGCAAATTGTTAAATAATACTGCAGAATATTACCTAAAAGCAGCATGTCTAAATTAGGAAGTAGGCAGGTACAATAAAGCTAACAATTACTCATACAATGATAGGCCACATTTTATATCACCTCAATATAAATAGATTCCGTGGCTTAGAAATTGATTTCAATTGAAATCGAATTCAGATCGGTTAATTCTGAGAAACTGTGTGATCTTTTAACCCAACACGTAACTATCAGACGTAGCTTTACGTGCCACCTTATTTTACTCTGTTTGGTTTCGAATTGGCTGGAATTTATACCTACAATTTCGTAAAAAAATGGTAAACAAAATTATTACTATTAAGTATAGGTATTATTCCATTTAGTATTTTATAGCCAATAGTGTCTTCAAAGTTGTAGGCAGTTTCTTAATATTAATTTAATTTGTCAATATTTAATAGTGGTTTTGTATGTTGTACTGTCTTTTGTAAGCAAATAAAGGATTTATCTAGGTATCTTTTTTAAGCTATGAAAAAGGGGTTTCATATGCATAAACATAATGTAGAATCAGCCTATAATGTTCCCACTACTGAGACACAGATCTTTTCTCTATGTGAGGGAGTAGGCCGTAATCCTCCACACGGGCCCAGTGCGGGTTGGTTAATGTCAAATGTCTACGAATTTTCGTTTCTGGGACATGCCGGTTTCCTCACGGTGTTTTCCTTCGCCGTTTCATATACTAAAAGTAAATAGTGCGTGAATCAATTTGACTGATCGTTTTACAAAACAGTTCTTTACTTGCAGTAAAAACTTAATAGGCCGTTACTACACGTATAAGTACCAAGTTGAGAGGCTAACTACGCACTGACAGGCTGAATTACGTGTCTAAGCGAATTGGTTTTTTTTCAACTACTAATTGGTTGCACTATTTTTTGCCTATCAATATGCAATTTCATTGGATGAATACCAGATAAAAAGTTCTAGAAATAAACAACTTAATTATATTTTTACATGACCTAGATTAGTTTGACCAGTTTTTGTAATCTGCAAAAAGAGTATCGAAAATGTTTATTAAAATATTGTCTGGTGTTTCTACAAAATATTTTCATCTCGGTACAATTCCGCCGATTTTTATGTACTAAAATATAATACTGCTGTTCATAAGCCAAGATCCCTTTTCATGTTCAAAGAATGTCGACGCAGGCAAAAAAAAATCTCATCAAGCAAAATTGCGATTTTTCTTTTACGGCGAAACTATACCTCGTTCGTAAAAAAAATGGAGATCAAAGCATAAAGCTACTTCTTTCTACTAGGAACGGAGTAAAGCACTGAACTAATGTTAGCCGTGTAAGATTTTTCTTTAAAGCAAATGCAGGATCTTTTGCCAAAGTTCTCTGAAACATATATTTTTCTTTGCTTTTTGCATAATAATTACTACGAAATTTTCTTTACTACCACACTCAACAAGTAAAAAAACAGCAGGTTCTTATTGAGCTAACAAAATACAGGTTCATATTTAGCTAAAAAAATTGCAGGTTCATATTTAGCTAAAAAAATTG
Source organism: Apamea crenata (assembly GCA_949629185.1). Classification (NCBI taxonomy): domain Eukaryota; kingdom Metazoa; phylum Arthropoda; class Insecta; order Lepidoptera; family Noctuidae; genus Apamea; species Apamea crenata. The sequence continues at coordinate 13,959,657 of OX451359.1, read as the reverse complement.
CAGGTTCATATTTAGCTAAAAAAATTGCAGGTTCTTATTTAGCTAAAAAATATTAAAGCTACTATTCTCAAACTCGAGCACATTAAAGACGTAGTTCCTAATTACAAGTAATAAGCAAGTACTCAATTAAAAGAGCAATATTAATAAGTTCGCAGCACGTAATTATTCGTTTAATTGTACTTTAGTTACAATTAACGAGTGTAACAGTCGTGCTAGACTTAATAAGACTTCCACTAGACACAACGAAATAATTGAAATAAATTCGTCTGGCTGTGCTGTATGCTGTTATCACGTAATGAATAAAATAAACTAACTAGAGTTACTACTATTTAGACTTGACCACGAATGTGGACAGTAGTCTAGACCACGAATATATGCAATATTTTTATTTAAACTGAAGATTACACACTTCGTACACGAAGTAAACCCCTGCCTAATGCTTCAGGGAAAGCAAGCGTGACGTTTTGTTATTAAAGTAATTATACAATCACTAAACCAATTTATTTCACAACACATCTTAACCAAATAAGTAAATACTAGCTTCAGTCCGCGACTTCGTCCTCGTGAATTTTTTTGCTCCCCCGAGGTGGGTCGTATCGCATCGCCTGGCCGCGCTTATACTTTATTTTCGCTTAGCGTCCTTTCTGATATTTTCGTTGTTTTTTTTATTACTCCTAGCGTGATATTAAATAGGCTAAAGCCTACCTGAAGAATTCGACTATCGAATGGAAAAAGATTTTTTAAATCCGACTGGTCGTTTCAGAGATTAGCGCGTACAAACAAACAAACTCTTCAGCTTTATTATTTGTTTATAGAGTAAAGATTATGTATGATAAACAAGTAAACATACAGCCACTGTAGATTTTCTTCCACTATTCTAAGCCAGCTAAGCGAGCATGAACTGTGTGAGGTTGCTGGGACGGACTGGATGCGGAAGGCGGAGGACAAGTTGTGGCGCAGCCTGGGAGAGGCCTATGTCAAGCAGCACCCTAATTGCGTAACACACGATTAATCGGAATTGGTTTCATTTTGACAGTTCAACAACATTAATTGCGTTATTTGCGTGTTGAGCAGACAAATTTTTCGAACTTAGGAAGCAATAATAATAATATCCCTGGACATTTCACACAGCACCATTTGTCCCAAGCTAAGCAACCTAATGCTTGTGTTATGGTAACAAGATGGCTGATAAACTACTTATATACATATTTTTTTTTTGTAAATACATACATATTATAGATAGAAAAACACCCAGACTCGGAACAAATACATGTAGGTCATACAAATATTTGTTCCGTGCGGGAATCGAACCCGCGACACGCCGCGCAGCAGTCAATCGCTTAACCACTGCGCCAACCGTGCCGTCACTGCGCCAACCGTGCCGTCGATTCAATGGATTAGCAATTTGCTTCAAAATGATTCAGATTCCGATTGATTGTGTTACGCAATTGGGGTGCTGGACTGCGATAAGCTGAGTTGATGGAGCATGAACTAGAACAATGAATAAAACAAAACTAAAATAAAAGACTAAGTACAGTTGCCAATTAAAAAATTGCGGTATTTGGCAAGACACATCTCCCGCACCGTATCAAAACATCTGCAATGCTCAATCACCTCACTGGACCACACGTCATCATTGTGTACAAAGATAATTCGATAAGAAGTCGCACTATGACATGTACCTACGTAAGAACACTTCGATTTGTCGAGAAAGCATGGCAGCATCCCAAGGGAAATTAGGAAACGAGATATTGCCACTGACCACGTCTCGACATTGAGTCCGCGGTACCTATGTGACTCTTCACGTTCCTTTATTTTCAATTATTGACCAGGATTATTTGTCATGGGATCCTGAATGTTTTTTTGTGTCTGATTCTTGTTTGTTTGTGGTTAGGCTTATAGACTTTCAGGGAGTAAATTTATGGTAGGTAACAGAGAAAACAAATAATTTATGATTTGTACCTAAAGGAGAACTTTGTTCTTTCCTTTTTTAAACGATTCCAAAAAATGGAGGAGGTTATAAATTCAGCAAGTATTTTTTTTTTACTGAAACTGGTCTCGCTTTACATCATCGCGTGTTTGTGTTAGCTTAATCTCTGCACACTCTCGATGTTAACGTAATGTAATGTAACATAAACAAAAACGCTTTACATATCATTTTGTGCCCAGTTGTTCATTGAATATTTCCGACATTAATGCGAACATAAACTCCCAAAATGAAACCACTTTTCTACATTATTTTTATACTACTTTATTTAATCTTATATTCTGACAGTTTCGTTAATAGAAAGAGAAAACTGTATTACTGAGTAGGTATACTTACTCGTAAAAATGAATAAAAACTCCTTATTAAAATAAGAGTGATACATTAATGTAATAAAAAGGCAATGCTATTATCAAAAGGCTTCCAAATATTACATTTGGGCTTGTTCTGTTAATCTTTTGAAAGGTAATGCACGTTAGCCGAAAGCCGAATTACTCGAGTACGGCGAAAAATTTAATCATTATCTACAAAAATGTTTACATTACCACTGAATGAAGGTCTGTGCTGAATCCCAGCAATGCCATAATATAGTGGATGTTTATTATGATCACTGACCGTGATAATGGCCCTGATTCTGTTGTGCGCCAAATAAACGAAACTGTAATTATTGCTGTCTAATGCGGGCTTTACACAGGTGACTATAGCCGCACGATTTTCACCGTACGGCGAAAATCGACTGTCTAAATGACAATTCGACTAGGCCGCAGGTTACTAAAATCGTAAATTTCAAAGTAGGTTTCCACTTTTGTCGTGCGGCGACAGGTTGCATGCGCGGGTGACTAAAATCGACCGTGAAAATGCTCAGTCGGTTTTTATCGACCTGTGTAAATGGGGTGGCGATTCCGCTTGTGAGGCGATTTGGTAAACGATCAGCCGCACAGCGAAAATCGACTTCGTGTAATCCCCTAGTAACCCCCATTAAACTCACGAACAAAACAAGAAAAAGAACTTCTAAAAACAATGATTGGCAATTATTTTTATCCAATCCAATACGATCCATTTCAATACGGATATGAAAACTTTCTTCGTTCATACGAAAATCTTATTGCCATTCAATTTTCGTGAAAATTGTTCACGTTTTAAATCGCGTCATTTTATGAAACCATGCTCTGTTATGTTGAAAAACGTTATGCATATGAATACTTAAAAAGCACCTAAGTATCTATTAAACATTTTTATTAAGCTTCACATACAAACAGCCAACTGAAAACTCCATATTCTAAGGAGCGTCGCATTCACTTATCAATTTTATCAGTCCGTGAATATTTCATATAGTATGCGCATAATGCGTTGCATATCATTTATAATGTTGTGTTATCGCCTTTACTGCGGGCATACATCACATAGTGAAATGTGACGTTGTGGTCCAACTTCAGTTGTTTATCATTTTTATAGCACCCAACAACACCGCATGGCACACGGCTGTCTAAAAAGTTTTTAGTACTTGCGTTTAATTTTGGAATATCGTTACACAAAATTATACTACTATTCCAATAATAATTTGCATTTGATAAGGCTTTTGGATTAAAGTAAGCTATGCCAAAGTAAAGATCGGGCTAACCAAAGATACGCATCCATTCGTAAAGGGAATCCCAAATAGATTGATGGATTAAACTAAATAATGAAGGGGTGAACCCTGTCAATGGTCAACGTCCATCGGCAACCAGAAGACTTAACCGAACCATCTGTTAATTCTCCGTACAAATGGGGGAAGATAACAGTATTAACTACTCCTACAATATACTGCGCTCCTGGTAACACAATTTAAAACACGTTTTATGATCGGTCGCCTGACATAAAATATCTGGAGTGTCGCGGGCAAGCATATCCCATAAAACTTATACAGAAAACATATATATAAAATAGCGCTTAACTATTTTAAACTAGAATTGTAGTAGGAACAATTTATGAGAGTTGAGAAAGTTGTTAATATAGACGCAGGCAATCTGTAATGCAGTTTTACCAGCATTAAAGTAAAAATAGCCGCAACCAATTTGAAATACGGTGTACAATAAGAGAATTATGAAGTATGCTGCCTCACGAAGGATTTATGGATGAACAATTATTCTTTAAAAGAAACAATCTTTTTAGTAAAATACTTTTGTAGCTAATGATGGAGCTCCTAGTAAATAAATACAATTTCGAGTTCGCTTAGCAGCATTGTTCGTTCTCATGAAACTTTTCAATTTTGCCTCTGATTAACACAATGACGAAATAGGTCTCGCGTGACCTAAGGTACTGCTGTAGTAATGGACAGAGGTTATAGTTTCACATTAAATGAGTTATCAAGAAAAAGTAGAAAAAATACTGGCGACTGAGAAACGGCAATACATTAACCACCTGTGGGTGATATTCCCAGTAGAGTAAGAACTTGGCGAAGTCTTATTTCATTAAAACATCTTCTTATTCATTTATTAAATGACGTTTTTATCTGCCTGTACTTTATTAAGACGATATATGAATGATTTATGCTTGAGGTTTCAAGGTTTCATAAAAATAATATACGATTTTTCATTCATTCATAATGAATGGTTATGTAAATAAACGCAACGATAATCACGTACAACTGTCAGAATGCAATATGTAAATTGATATTTAATTTCCAGAAGCTTCATGTAAATATAAAATTAATATACTCGTAATCTCACGCCTTTTTCCATTGCTAAGACAATGTTTATTATAAATTAACAAAAGCACATCTACGGATAATACAATTATAGTCCGGCCGACGAGAGAATGCGGTCTTGGCACCTGTCAGTTTAATACTGTATACGAATACGTGTTTTGCGAATTGGATCTTTATTAGCTATGGAACTGTCGCACTGACAGGTGTCAGGAACGCATTCTCTCGACGGCCGGACTGTAAGTACATTATTATATTACGTATACGTCTATTCCAAACACAGAAACCATTCACACAAGACGTAATCGTCTATACAAAATAAATCGATTCTAAATTAGAATTTCAAGAGAATGAAAACATTGTGAGGAACAAAATATTGCATAATCATCACATATTTTATGCTCGATTCATAAATTAATGTTGTTCCCCCAAATCCGAGGCAGTGGCTTTCATCACGCGCAAGTCAACAAGGGTTGAAAGGAGGAAAATGTTTTTTTTTTCATCGAGCAGGTAGGTACGTACGGGCACAGGACAAAAATGATTTATTATGTTTGAACATCCGTGTAAACGTACTTAATATTGCATTAGCGCTAAGTTGACAACATTTTAAATGTTTTCGTCGCTCTAAAGTACATTGCAATTGTATTTTTTTGTGCTTTTCGCGCTAAAAAGTATGAAAATGAAAAAGCGGTGTTATAAATTATTTATGTACTTTTGTGAAAATAAACATGTGAACATGGTTGTAAATAAAAGGTTTTATTTTAGACAGAATGAAAATACATATAGGATTTACTACGACCATATTTTCAGTTCAAAATATATTTTATAATACCTACGCCATATGGCTTCAAATATAATGCGGTGGACACGAGTATGTCCATTTAAAAATTGACCGGTTAAGGCGAGGTCACACAAAACGGTCCTAGAAGCAGACGGGTCGAGGGTTCCATCTCAATACCATACACGGAAATTGCAAGTGACAATCCGAATATGGACGACGCATTTTCGTGTTCATTCGGCTTTTATAAATCTTGATAACAACTATAGAAGAGCTTGCCATCGAAATATCGTTTTAATACTGAAATCTTGTGCTGAATGTTGTGGTGAACTCAAAATGTTTTAGTAAAAGCATTCAATCGGATTGTCTCACAATATAAGACAGTTTTAATGCTTTAGAGCTAAGAAGTAACGCTGTCTGTACAAAAAATACAACTAGTAGGTAGTTGTCTAGACTTCTAGAGGCTGATAGTTGACCTCCGGGATTGCGATCCTCAAATAAACTCGCGCAAACTAAACCTTCATTAAAACCGAACCCTGAAAACACAGACGGTACTAACACTATATTCTAATACAGTTCTAAACGACAATGTATATTGTTGCATAGAAGCCGAACATTAACTAAATATAGCGTCGTTTCCATGGCTTAAAAGCCTCTTTGCGTCACATCATTATAATAGTTCGGCTTTTACGGTCCTCGGTCCTCCAGGAACTTTTTCGACGCCACAAAGTTGGCGCCGACAGATGCCTTTGTTCGCTTTTGTATCTCTAGCGAAACGCTTTTGAGGGAACAAGGTGCTAACACTGTGTTTTGTTTTTAATAAAGGTAGATAGGTAAAGCCAGGGATTGTTAAGCAAAATGACTACCAACTTAAATTGTTCGGATATTAAAATGACAATTGTCATTTTTGACAGTTGTATGAAATGGCAGTTGTATTATTATTTGGTTAGACACACTAGCAGCTAATTAGCTGATACGTGTGTATCAAATAGCTTGGAGATATTTAATCTGTCCAGTCGATTCTTCAAGCAGTTCAGTGTGGGAGCCGTCACAACATTTTCCTGGAGCCTATTCCATGTTGTATGAAGTAGAGGGTACATTTTATTAACAATGAATTTCTCTGACTGTACCTGCTTGCTCTATCTCATCATATCTGACTTATTATAATGCAGAAATTGTTTATATTATGTCAAATGCTAGTGATTTGATATGGACTTGCATAATTAGTATCTTGTTTTATTATGACCAATTTAACAAATCTACATTTTTAATGGAATAGTAACAGCAAATTGAAATGACGTCTCACGAACATAAAACTTATGAATTTTTTAACAAATCTACATTTTAAATAGAATAATAACAAGAAAATAATGAAATGCATAAAATACGTAACTCAACTGCATATTTTCTCTCCAATAACCATATCTATTACCTAACAGCAAACCATCCCACTAATTGATAAAACAATATTGATAATTGGCCAACAGTACACAGTTTCAAATACAGGAAACAAAACATTACATAAACTGGTAAAGTGATGAAAATCCTCCAATTATTCGTGTAACGTGCAATACACCGGCAAATGTAGTTTTACCCGCAAGTGGAGTGAAACGAACTGAAGAACGCCTTGAAATTCCGCTAATTAATACGGTGTAGAATGCTGAGAACTGGATTCATTGAAGTTTTTGTTTGTCTGAATATGGTGGTACGATGGCCATACACGTTGAGTGGCAATAGAGTTCATCGTTCTTCTAATCACCTTCGATTAGTCATTACATTGACCCTATGCTGTGATTTACGATGTACAGAGCGGGTCAAGCTACCCGAAACTGTCAACTTTTCCCAATCCACTTTGAACCTTAATTCTGTAGCGGTATAGTTGAAAATCTATTAAAGAAATTTGACAGATTGTAGTAGCTTGATGTGCTGGCGTCTGTACGCTTTATTTTTTAACCACCCTGTTACTATTCCTCTGCAGGGCAAAGGTTTCTTCTCATAAAGGGGAGGCATGAGCATTGATCACCACGCTTGCTCAGCGTGGATTAACGTAATCAGCGTATAATGGTGAGACGGAGTGGGCCATAAGGCTAGCCGCACACACACAGTAATATTGTAAATGCAAGATTGTCGAACATATAGATCTATATATGGTGAGAGAGAGTTGGCCGTAATCCACCACGCGGGCCCAGTGCGGGTTGGTTGATGTCAAATGTCTTCGAATGTTTGGTTCTAGGACATGCCGGTTTCCTCACGATGTTTTGCTTCACCGTTTTGAGTGCAGTGGTGATGAAATAATTTAGATACACCAAGTAAAGCGCCTGTCTCGGTTCAAACCTACGATCTACCACTCGTAAGTTGCGGCAGTTACCACTGGGCCACCACTGCTCGGCTCTGCTTATTAATAATACTATGAAATCCGTGATATATTACATAACGAAAGAAAGAAAGAAGGATATGATAAAGAGATTCAGATGCAACGTCACGCGCTCGTCGTCGTAATTTAATCTCATAGCAACCAGTTTGTCACCTAAAAATCAGCTGCTTACTGACTGGTTACGTAAGTACGCACATTTTCCATAATGTACATAATCGTTATAATTTTACTTTTCACACAAGACGCAAAATGTTTTGTCATTAACGTCACGCGTTGTTACCTTGCATAATGACGACTTTGAACATTATTCACATAACACATAATTTGAGGTAAACAAAAACATATTTGCATAAGTATAAAACTAGTGTTAGTTACAATGAATAGAGAACAAATAGTTAGAAACTTTTTAAAGTTTGAGCGAAAGTGAACTCTTCATTATACGTAATCATGGATGTGACAAACTCGTACGCAAATGTCATTATGATCTTCTTTAGCGGAATGACGAGACACAAGAGTGAACGCTTTCACCCATAGACGTGGACATACGAAGGAAACAAACTTAGCTTGTGTTGTGTGTTGTGTTTATTTTAAAAGAAAATATTTTGCAGTTTATTTACAGCTATGCTACAAAAGATAGAACGGCTAATAGCTTTATAACTGCTAACCTTAGGAACAAAGGAATACCTGACCTAAGAAATTGAACTTTATTATGAACTTAAAGCATAACGGGAACTTTAGCTGTTCGTTTAACTGCAAATATAAGACACACCCAAGTGTGAAGCAACTTGGAATAATTCGTTCAAGATGCAACGTATAGTTAACATGTCACCTGTAGTCACATAGACACTGGAACTTTAAAAGTAAAAGTGTCACTTACGAAACTAGCTCCATTCGTAGAATGAGAACAATTTATATATTACACAAATCAGTGTAGGTAATATAATAAAACATAATGTGTAAGACCGTTGTGAATGTTCACATAAAACAGTTAAGAAACTTCGCAAAACAGCCGAGTATAATGCTTCGTAGAAAAAGAATAGATATAATTTCATAACTTCGCCGCGGTGGTGTAAAATACAAAACAAATTTTGATTTTCAATGCTTGGCCATAAAAAATAATTGCAAAAAACTTTGCAGAGATATTGGAAGTAAAAATACTGAATTATAAATCAGTCTGTTGATAGCGAGTCGAATTAATTTCTTGGCTTCAGAAAATATAATCAACCATCTCTAGTTTACATATTTAAATTATTCTATAAATAACCAGAGCGATAAAGTATGTTTTATTTATGAATTCGCGAAATTTTCGAAACTTGTGCGAGTTTTATGTAATGAAATAGGTATCACAAAAAGATAAATTCTAGTTAAACACGGCTCTAATTTCATAACTAAAACTTGCCTAAGATGACAGGTAACAATGTCCAAAAACAATGTCTTTGTCCAATTTTTGTAGTCTCGAAAAAAATATCCTCAAAATCGTGTAATTAATATTCAGAGTACATAGTGGGTCAATGTCTAAGAGACATGGGTGACGAATCACCAAGCTGACCTCTTTTATCTTGCAAACAGTGTAGTGATCATGTACCCATTTACGCACGACCACAAACCAAGTCCTTGTACAAATATGATGGACCTTACTGATGTTAAATTGAGGTCTGCTCACTGAGATGCATCACCAAAATAACGAAGTTTTTTATCTTCCTATCTTTATTGTTTAAAGTGTTATTGCAGACCAGTGCTAGACTAAAAGGTAAAAAAACAGGTCATATATAAAATTTTAAACCAATTCCTTGTTATTTTTAAATACTGTTTATAATCATTGGGTACATCCATCTTAGTTATCTACCTAGATTGTGCAATCCTGTTCCCCAATATACAGGGTGGCAGGAACGTCGACGCGCAACCTAACCTTATGGATTCAGAATATGATTCTCAACCTTAAAATTTCGTAGGTTATTAAAAAAAATAGCTGTTCCATAAAGACCGCGTAGGTATCGCATTTTTCTATGACATAGCAGACTTTTTTTAGTTTTCAAATGAATTAGAGGAGCAGAAAGCCTAATGGTATTTCTAGCTAGGCCGTATCATTATCAAACAATATTTTTTTCCAATTCTGCTAAGCTTATTATCATAATGATTATGTACCTATTAAATATTGATCGAATGCTAACATTTGACAATCTACATTTGAAAGTTCCTAATTGACAGACATTGACAAGTGTCTAATTTTTTTATCAGTCATTTAGTGAAATCGTCAAATCGTTATCGTTGCGGCTTTTTGTAACATGTTACATGACGTGGTTGACAACTTGCACGCACGCTGTGGGAATAGATTAGCTGATAAGAACTACTCATTCTTATGTGTAGTAATTTAAAATTTAAGTGTAACAATTACTTACTTTATGTCGCCAGATCAACGTCGTTCATCACTGCTAAGGAATTTAGCATACGAATGTCAATTAAGGTTTAAGGAAACTGCCTTAAAATAAAAAAGATGTCATTTATTGAACCATATACAGACGCAGTCCGCGAATAGGCAAAGGTAAGGTAGGACGCCCTCAGGCTAGGTGGAGCGACGGACCCCGCAGGGTGGGTGGTAGCAGCTGGATGAGAGTTGCTGTGAGTAAAGCTAAATTGCGTGCAATTGGATCCAGTAGTGGACTGCTGTAGCCTGATGATGATACTGACAAAATTCATGGAAAAAGAAATGAGATTATTTCAATGGAAAACACAACCAGAAACTCACATCGAATATCATTACCTATCTAAAAATACTCAAGCTCATACCTTAAAAGACCTTCCCAGAATTTCTAAATCTCTGCATCATCATTTTCGAAGCTGGTATTTCAAAAAACAATATGGTAAACCAGTGTCCATTACGTTAACATGCGAGCCACGTCTCATCGGCATGAATGGTGTATGTTGGGTACAAATGGCGTGAAACCGCTGTTTCGACATGTTTGACTCATTCATTTTACACTTTGATGGTTATAACTTGGATATTAAAAAGGCCGATATCAATATTTGGTTATGAGAGGCCATTTCTCTTTTGATAAGGAAAGTGCAAGTAAGTTGGCTTATACTAGGCTTGACATAATCCTTACGTACGTTTACGTACGGTAAGTTAATGAAGTTAGCCGTCTCTTGTTTTTTCATCAAGTTACATCAGGGGCAATTTCTCGTAATTTTAAGAACGTTCACAGTCTGATCTCAGTCTCAATCCGTCAAAAATACTTCTAATTTCCACATTTTGACAAGTATTTGACAATGATTGTCTCTGAGATGAGATTGCGACTAGATTTTGAACGTTTTTAATAACGGGAATTGGCCTTCAGTTCAGTTAGTTTCTGTGTAACATTATTGTATAAACAGACGGTTTTTTAAATCATTAGGTAGCGACAGTTTTTATTTTACCTATTTTAGTTTACCTTCTGTCCGCAAATTCTTCCGAGTTTTTCTTGTTTTAACATAAAATCTATCCTACGACACTCGGCAATACTGGCAATTCCAATCGAGTAGTTTCTAAGATTACCTCCTACATACAAACTCACATACATATATTAGTAAAGAAGTACCTTTAGACCATCGCTGTAATTTCTTCCGATTATTTACATAGGACCTACATTACAAAAATTCGTTTACACATTATAAAAAATCGTTTAAAACATCCAACTACCCGAATCAAAATAACAGTACATAATACATATTTTAAACAGATCAACCAACACCATAGGTACACTTTTCACGCTACACCAGCTATACAGTTCATAAACACTGAAACAGTGTTGCCACAACAGATAATTGCATTCCAAATTGCGTTTTATGCTCGAACAAAATATTCTGGAACAAAAAATAGAAAAGTCAACCTTCACAGCGTTTTATGTAGATAATATAATGAGTCTGATTGCCTGATTACACTCTTAAGTCCATTTTAACAGTATGATTATTACTCTACAACGCAGGAAAGGGAAGTGACGGAAGCAACTAGATAATTTTCAAGGTGTCGGATTATTATTATTCTTATTAATTGTATAGTGAAATGGTTTGCTTTTGTGTTTTGAGGTTATATTAATTATTTTCGTCCTTCAGCGGATTTGTATGTTCGGGAATTTTAATTTATATAAAACTGAGAAACAATACGGTCTGAGCCGATCATGAGGTAACTGTTTCTAAAGGATTAAGGTTTTATGCGAAAATTAATATTGCTAATTATGTTTGTAATGCTCCAAAACTGCCTATATCATTATAATACGATGACAAGGATGAGTTAACGTAACTTTTACAATTTAAAATTTTAAGTAGGTAGGGTATTTAAAATACACAAAATGATTCAGAATTTTAGGAACTAAAATTAACTAGAACTAGACTCTGTAACATAAAACTAGAAACTCCCAAAGTTTGTTGGTATTTGAGGTCAATGAATTTTATATAGACCACCAGAAAATCGTTTAGAAAATGATCATTCTTTCTTATTTCCTCCTTCGTAGACTGCACATCATAATTTACGCACGGAGAACTCCAGTCCCGCCCATCGCTTATTATCTTATCGTTCAATTTGAACGTTTCGTCAACGGTTTCTCAATGCGCACGCGCCGCACGTATCAATTCACGCTTCCGTGACTACCCCCAATTATCTTTAAAACTTAATAGTTGCAAAAGATAAAAAAAACGCTCGAAAGTCAATGCCAAGATAGAAATTTGGAACTACACTCTAGTAATTCTAGCTAGACAATCAATATTTCGCAAATCATTTGAGTAGGTACTTAGGTAGGTATCGTAAACGGCCAGTAATCACGTGCGAGTTATTGACACCTACATAAAACAATTATGGTGGAAAATAAGGTTAATGGTGCCCGAACCTAAGCCTTTCGAAAAACCACTCATGTTGTAATTTCGATAGACTTAAATCTCTCGGTAGCAGAATGCTGAAACGAACCTTTTTGGGCAGCCGTGACGCACAAACTATTGTAGTTAAAACATTATTTTAACTTTATGTTTTGTTAGGTATTTGTAATTTGTGTTTCAGGAACTGTGTCCAAATATTTTTTTTCTTTCTTTAAACCGTTTAAATTCTGCTACCGAAACATTTAAAATTATTTTCACAGGAAATTTTTTTCGTGATGAAACTCTTCAAACAACAAAAGCATTTGATTCCTAAGAAACAACACAATAGAAGGGCTCGTCCGAAACGGCCCGACATTCTATAAATACGTACTAATCATCTATCAATTGGCGAATTTATGAAGGCTCCGTAGTCGTTCATAACGACCATTCAATTTCCTTTTCAGCTTGAATGTACTCAGGAAACTGGAGCATTTCCCCTCGCCACCGGCTCCCAATCAACCATACAATATACATATATATACGTGCCTACATGTAATCACAATTGACGTGAATATTAAGATGACTTCATTGTTAATCGGACTTCTGATTTCTTTATGAGAAATCCGAGTGATTTCATCCGTGGAGGTATAATGACGACGGGATTATTATTTTATAGGAAAGGAATATGAATTGAGATTGATTGGTTTGGTATTGCGACGGTATTGATGTAATGGGTTATTGATCATGATTGGTGTGACGGATGTATTTTTGGGGTATCTTATGATGGTAATAGCAGTATGAATTGATGACTCGTCAGATTTTGTCTTCAAATGAGAGTGACTTTCTGTCTCTACCAGTTTAAGACAAATATTAATTTTATTTTTTATTTACACACTTTACAGTAGTAAAGTAACGTTATCGTCTTACTCAGTTACTGGATTGTGGGGGCCTGATCGGCAGTCGCTCCATGTAAAATACTGGTATTCAGCTGCATCCGGTTAGACTGGAAGCCGACCCCAACATAGTTGGGAAAAGGCTAAAAGGCATCATCTGCCATCGCATCGCAAGGCAAGGCATCGTCTGTCTGTCTGTCATCGTCTGTAATCTGGTTACTGTAAAGTGTTACAGTAGTCTAGAACTTAAAACTATACTATGTCATTGTATCTACGCATTTTCATAAATAAAGTCAAAATCATAGTGAACAAGTAAAAACTCAATTAAAATCGAACTAACAGCCTTAAAACACAACTAGCGTTTATTTATACTTTAGTTCTTTTACAACGAGTGACGATAATTACTCGAAATGTCTCGTAAAGGTAAAAAGGGAACACGGGTATTTCCTGCACAATCTATGTATTTGTCTAACTTTGTAAGGGGTGAGTGGAGTTTAGAGGCTGCTTACCGGAACACAGCTCGTTAAAACCCGGCTTACTGCAGGCGCGTCCACATTGATCTGGGAATACGTCGAAGAACATAGATCTTCGAGTACCTATTTAAAGGTATTGAACATTTCCATAAATGTTTAAGACATAAAATTCAAGTACAATATCAAACTTCTCCATTTGGTATGGCGATACTTTTAACCCTGGGAAAGGGTGTAACCTTTTTATCGACATACCACGCGAGCGAAGCCGTGTGTGCCATTATAATAGGTATAATGTGTCGAATTCAGAAAATATTTCGTAATTAAGCGTTACGCACCGCTGTCACTCGATTATTATTATTCGGAACGAAATGATAGTGAGCTTGACATTTAGATCGTCCCACATCCGATTAATTCTCATACTTAAATACGTCAGATAATCGTTTATTTACAAACATGTGGAACCACTTTCACTTCGAATGTTCTCTTTGATGACTTAAATATTTAAATGATGTAGGTACAGAGAAATGCATGATCAATCAATCACGGAAGACAGAACACAAAATTGTGATTTAAATGTTAGATGTGACAGGTACCTAAATCTTTGACCAGTGTGGATGCATCTTGTGAAACATGCAAGTATCCTCAGGTCGGCGCGAGATGGCGCTGCAAGCGGCTCCCGAGATTGCCCGCCCGGAGGTAGAGATCTCTTTATTAATGCACGCCCGTACCCGACGCCGACGCCGGCGACCTAACCAACTTTAGGAAAACTATCTGCAGTCTTTAGACGCGTCTCGCATCCTCTCATTTCATCCACGTTAAACAAGTAACAGTTTATTGCTAGACGAGAAATTCTCAGCGAGGAATAACCTTTTTCATCCAAACTAGACAATTTTCAAGTTGTCCGCTCGAAGAAAATTACATGGTGCACGTTGAAAGGGTCCGTCCGGTGATGTTAACTCAAATACTGTCATTAACGAAATATAGTTTCCTCTATGAATACATTATTAGAGCTTTCGTGCATTGCATACTGGACTTGAGCGTTTGCGATAACGTGAATTTGAATAACAAACTTGTTATGTTCATCGTTAGCTAAAATTGTGCAGGTATGTAAATGCAAGGTGTTATGTGTACGTGCTGAGTGATGTGCTATGATAAATCCGGCGCGGACGCCTCCGGGCGAAGAACAATGGCTTCCTTCCTGGAGCGGCGAGAAAGTGACGCAGTGTGTTCCCCTCACTAGATAAATAACATAATCTCCTCGGAGCATCGCCACTTTACATGCGCATACGCTACTAACGTCACATTACTGAGAGAGTTACTTTATTACCGCAACAACACTTATTGATGTTCTTTTTGTGTGATAATGAGGCAAATGAAATTGTATAAAAATACAACAAGAATAAACAATGCTGCAAATTGGATCGATATCATCTCAGATGTACGATTACACTATTCCGGAAAAATAAAACTGTTTTAACAACAAAGAAAATGCACTCAGGTTCGTTTGGAAACAAAATAAAATCCTAGAATAATGTAAGCTAAACAAAAGCAATTATTGTTTATTTCTCTTTTCTGTTTTCACTCAACACAATTCTGAGTGTTAATTGCATTGCTAAGAGAAAATAAACAGTGAATAAGCAAAGACAACTCATTTACACGCGGTTACTGCTGGCGCCGCGCTGAGAGCGAAAATTAGTGCTCAGTGCTAGAAGTAGAACACAGCAGGGGTACCAATGTGAAATCCCTCTCGCTTATCGCTACTGGCCTAATTTATTAACCACTTACCGCAATCAATTCTATAACCAAACCAAATTCGGACGTGACCCGCGTACATTATGGAAAAAGGAAAATTTTAAAGCGACAAAAACGCCTCTATCATCTTGCTCAACAACTCTGCGTTGTCAACGACAAGCGAAGACTTTGCGAAACTAGTCGTGATCGCTTAACCACAACTTTCCGCGTCGAGTAATTTTATTATTTTTACGCGCCCACTTACTGGCTGATATTTCAAATGCTTATTACATGCTGGGTTAGTGCATACGTGACGATGTTAAGCCCGATATGGCACCGCACTATGCTCAGCTCATACCGTTTACGTCACATCCATAACTTAGAAAGTTTCTACTTCTGGGTCTTAATCTAGCTTTGCGGTGTCAACGAAATAAATAACCCACGGGAGCTTAATAAATGTGTACAAAAGCAATAATGAGAAGCTCAATATAGAATAGCAACAATTAAACCACCAAGATAGTAAGTACCTATTTAAGGTAACGAGGTCATAAAATTTTACTGTTATAGTTAATTCCTAACCATAAAATTCCTGGGCAGGCGGTTTATCAAGTAAAATTGACTTTATAATTTTCCCTTTTATCAGTTTTTACTTCCACAAAAAGGTTACGGCAGAATTCTGCCGGCAAACTTGAGACCTGTCGCTTACTATAAACTTGCCTTTTACCAAAGTCGCGGCGAGTTTCGATTATAAGTTGGTATGGACGGGGCGCTTTACACTTCGCGTCCGTTACGCGGTGGTCGCGAGTAGGCTTTAAAAGAAATGTTAATGTATGCTGCATCAGGGATTTTTTGGGGATAGGGACAGTTTCGTGGTAGGTCCATCTGGTATTGAACGAGGCCGTGGGCTCTCGGTCAGCTCGCCGCAAACTGGTTTCGTTCATTATCAAAAGTCAATAACTTTCCGATGCATTCCGAGTCATGGCCAAGTGTCCGTTCGATAACGTAATAAGTAAATGCGGTGTTATCAACCTTTGTCGAATGCAGAAAGCACGATGTTGTCAAATCTGTAGATGAATGCGATTAATTTTATAAGGTTCTACTTTCTTTCGATTTTACGCAAGAAACTTTCGCCAAAAGCATTTATGTTGATCCTTGACACAATAACACGAAATTTCTCTTTAAATTCGCAAAAGGCACAGAATTTTATGTTCCGTAGCTAAAGTAGACACATTTTAATATCAGGGACGACCTAATCCGTAAGTTAACTGCACGACTAATTAGTAAAATACGTTCCCGTTTATTTTAGACTGTAACTCATTTGTGCAATTAGCAAGATAAAACCCATTCTGAGAGCTTACCGCATACGTAAATCCAAGTATCCGAGTGCAATAATTTCTAACAAAACGTACGTACGTACTCGTAGGTACGAGCTCGGCCGGAATGTTTTATACATTATAAAACCCGAACTAAAACGAATAGTTTAACTTTCATTTTCAGAAATAATGTGGTCGAGTTTAAAGTACTGTGGAATAGATTCATATTGAAACAAATTATAGTAGATTATCATTTAGAATTAGATCATATAAAGCCCATTCAAAGGCGCAATTAAGTTTTCCATATGTCGCAATGGTACTCGTAATTAACGATTGTTTTATTTCATTTTACGACCGTTTAGAATACTAGCTGTCTCTATTATCCAAGGTTTTCTAGTGTAATTGCACTTAAGTACGTAAGATAATAATGTTTTCACAACAAATGATTTATTTGACACGTTTATGGTGTGTAAGGGTACTAAAACTACTGTTATCGCATATTTAATTACAGTTGCCAAAGGTGTTGACCTTTTGATTACACTTATAGGTAGGTAGGTAATGGTGTTTTATGGATCAACTTTTGTTTGAATTGCTAATGGTTCTGAGCAATTACATGCATTCCCTAAGCATGATCAGAATTTGTAAGAATTATATTGTATATGTACCAGTGGAGTAGTTACAACTATGTTAAGATTAAGAGGGAAGCCGAAGAAAAATCTTTTCACTTTTGATAGGCTCTAGCTAGATGATGTTAATGGTATGATGAGACAAAAAAAAATGTATTTTTGTAATGTTTCTAGTCTTATTATTATAATTTATACAAGTACTTAGGTATTTATTTATTTCGAACTAGCTTTTGCACGCGGCTTCCCCCGCGCGAAGGTCGGAAATAATCAAAGTGATAAAAAGTATGTGTTAATCCAGGTGATGATAAAGTATCTGTGCGCCAAATTTCATCCAAATCCTATTAAAAGCATACTAATGATTGAAATACTATCGTGAATTCATGCAAGCCTAGTACATTTTGTTAGAATACTGCTCAAAAAGTCGGGTCATATTTCAATCCTGATTCTAAAGATACGTAGCGCCATCTATCGTCCTAAAGTAATTGTGACCGTTATTGAATAACATACCAACCGATCATGTTACAATACAGCAGCCTATGATTAATAAACGCCTTAGATTAGTAAACGGAAACTTTTTTTTAAAACGGAAACAGTATTTCAGTAGTTTTTTTTTAATATATATTATTCTACAATTTTTATTATTGCACCTACCACTGTTTGTATCTGCTTAAGTTATAGAAAAAAAAATTGAAAATACCTATGACATCAAGTCCGCCTCGGTACATTTGAGTGCTTATAAGCTTAAATAAATAAATAAATATTCCAGGGTACATAAATCTTATATAATGAAAATTCCTTAGTATAATTTCCATTAGTAGTAAAAGTTTATATAGCAAGTATAATGAATGTAATACAATTTTATTACAGAAAGTTACCTACGAGATTGATTTTGCATAGTAATGAGATGTTACTGCTTTCTCTTGAACGAGGAAGCCAACACTGTTATTATCGGAAGCAAATGTTTATTAGGAAATTATATTGTATTTGCATAACAGAGGGGCCCGTGGCCAAATGATAACAGCCGCACAGGTCGATCGATCAGGTTAAGTTACGCTTGCCGCGGTTGGTCTGTGGATGGGTGACCTTCTTTACATACCGAGACCCCTCCGTGCCTCGGGAAGCACGTTAAGCCGTTGGTCCCGGCTGCCATTTGTGGACCTTTGACAGTTGTTACGGGTAGTCAGAAGCCCGAAAGTCTGACAACCAGTGTTACCAAGGGGTATCGTATTACCCAGTAACTGGGTTGTGGAGGTCAGATAGGCAGTCGCCCCATGTAAAATACTTGTATTCAGCTGCATGCCATTACACTGGAAGCTCAAAATCTAGCTATAAAATCATAGTTATGCGAATATTAACTATGATTTTATTATTGGGACTGCAATTAAACAATCGTAAAGGTGATTCATGTGAAAACGACTACTCATTAAACTTGATGGTCTACTCTTTTATTTACGATACTTTTAGTTCTTTCCCAAAATCTTTGGCTTTTGTCAAGTATTTTCCATTGAGACGGAAATCGAAACACTTTTTCTCTGAAAATGTTGTCCGTACTTTTAGTATATTCACGCACCACCTAGAAAAATTACAGCTTTAATGAACATTATCATCTTTATGCTTTCTAATAATTTCCTAACACAGACCTAAAACCACCTTCCATTCGAAACCACACGATCAAATCAGCATAAATCCTTGTTTACGGCAACCTACGGAACCCGAAACGGTAATCTGATGCAATCAAAGTTTACAAAGTCGAATTGTAAAGTAACACCCGACTTAGAGACAAAACAGTTTCCTGATTAATCCCGTAAACAAACGTATTTACACACGGTGCACACGGATAACCGGATCGGTAAGGGTTCTTGCACAGTGAGTGCAATTGTGTGTTTATTTTTGAGGTTTGTACCTAAAAATGTCTGGTGTACACCTAGCTGCTTTTAAAGCAAACTCACTCATATTATCTGATAAGCCTCTCCTAAAGTGAAGGATAACCAGATTTAAAAAAAAACGAAACTGTTTTTATTCGATGATTAATCGTTTCTGAAAATGTATGATTAACTTACTCAACACTGAAAATAGCTTACCTAAGCAATACTCTCTTGAACATTTAAAATTACCCAAGAAAATAGATAGTGCGATTCCAATTCGATCACGTTAAAGTAGACGTCTTCCAGTCAACCTTATAATACTCGTAAATATTGATTTTTATTCTATGTTTTTATTAGCTATAATTATGTGTAACGAAAATAACTTACAAAATGCAACCGACCAATGCAGGCGTCGGTACAGCCAGCAGGTCAAGCTACCCGAAACTGTCAAATTTTCCCAATCAACCTTGAACCTTAATGCTTAGCGATAAAGTTTATCTATTAAATAAATTTGACAGATTGTAGTAGCTTGATGTGCTGGCGTCTGTACATCGCATTAAACAATGTAAAACCAAATATAGCTATTCGTTCGTGGCCCTAGTATTTTCCGTTCCCCTTTCACAGCTATTCTTACGAAGCTTGCTTACTGGCGCGAGCCTAATTGCGGCTAATCACACGAACAAAAATAGCAGCTAAGTACTAAAAGCCAGACAGGATCGATATCTTTATAATTGCTGCGGCTTCGACTTTAATGTGGTTTGGAAATTAGCCAATAATTAGTATTGTTCGGGCACATTGCCTTAAATTGTGCAGCTAATGCAATTTTAAATTAAATATTACATCCTTTCATTTATTTAGTGGCGAAATAGATCGTGCGTAGGGTGTAGCGTTTAGCGTATGGAGCTACGCGCGTAGCGTCCTGTACGTAACAAAACGCGCATAGCGTTTCGCGTGCAGCGCTACGCGCGTAACGTTTTTGTTTTTTTGTGTAGTGCTACGCGCGTAGCGTTTTGCGGTAAGTGCTACGCACGCAGCATTATGCGTGCGTAGTGTAGCATATGCTTGAAGCGTGACGCGTAGACGTTACGCGTGGCTGGCCAAAAAATCACAAAGCCATATTTTTCAATATTCTTTTGTCACATAAACATCTCTTGGTTACGAGTTTCACCTGATACATTTTCCTAAAGTTATCCGGTAAATGTCCGTACGTACCAAAACTCATACAATTTGGTTCCGATTTCCAGTTCTCGCTACTCCAGAACATAAAATCCTCTCTTTGTGGCCTCGCCTTTGCCCCGATGAGTTTGAGCGCCGTGAGATGCGTTGTGCTTGCAGTCAAAGCTAGGTATCACCGCGCTCGGTACACATAGAAAGCGCACTATAAATACTGTAATTCGCTCGCGTAGATCCGAACAGCTAATGTTTTGACTGGATGTGGTTACCATCGTATGGCTTTTGTTTTGTTCTATAGGGGATTAATATCTTGCATTTTTATAGGTTTGATACCGTGACAAAGCTCAAGCTACTTGTACTAGCTGGATTTAAAAGGCTCTTTTTGCTCTTGCTATAGTCGCTTCAGGTTTAACCCTGTTCTTGGAAAATTAAAGCATTAAAATTAATCTGTTTGAGGTAGAGTTAAAGCCAAATAAAAATATTAATGACAAACATTATTAACTGAAATGTGAGTGCACACGCCTCTGGTCAACCCTTCGGGGAATACAGGCGTCATGTTTTGTTCAGAGAATCGTGTCTCTATTTCGTGAAAGTTTCTGCGTTACTGAGATAAAACAAGAAAGTCTAACCTTCAGTGTAACCGCTTTCATCTCATGTTTTAACAATAAAACAACAATTATAACTAAAATACTGACAATAACACAAACAATTTCTTGGTTATATTATTATACAATGACGGAAAACGTGCAGAAAGTTCCGTTATTCATTTTGTAGCGTCCGCCATAGTTTCTACTTACGCTTCTGCTAAGCAATAATGAGTAAAAAAGTACTCTTGACTTTTTTATTGCTGTAAATGTGTAAAACAACAACGGAAACATATACAATAGAAAGTAAATTACTTTGAGAATCTAAAACTAATGTTACGGAAACGCTTCACTGGAGTTTAGTAGATAATAATAATTATGTTTATTGATGAAGATGGGTCTCAAATCTTAATATGCGGTTGTAAACCGATACGAGATATACCGTCCGATCAGGTTCTGAAAACTTGATCAAATATCATATTTGCATATCTGCCGTCAAAATTGTCATGTCAGATGCTGCAGTTGTGATTACTTTCTCGAAAGATCTATGGCCAATGTTATTCCTTGACATCCACTTGTACTCTATCCAATGCCATTCCATACATCATTATTTGGTTATTAATAAATAAATAAATCATTTTTTTTTTTTATTTACTTGTGTTGTCCGGCTCAAAGGCCGAACTAAGGGGTAAACCAAAGTCTACCCCTTAGTTTTCCAATTTTGTTTGCGTTTTGTCTTCTTGGGCCAATCGGTTAGGAACGGGCCCAAACTATCACGCCAGCGTTTCTTAGACCTGCCTCGGATGGCGTCGCCCGTCATTAGGCACCCACTGTGTGACAGTGTAACGATCCTGGCCTATCTATTCTGGTGCATCTTACAGGTGTAACCCGCACCAGTCGCATTTCAGCCTCGTAAACTAATGGAAGATGATACTGTCAGAATGTTTGAATTTATGTGAGAAGAATACATGACTGTGTTAAATAAATTATCTGTCTAAATAGTGTAATTGACTTCGGCCGTTCTATTTAAAATAAATAAATAAATCATAGTCTCAAATGATAATTATTTCAGCTACTATCAAATTGCATTTTTTTTGGATACCTACATTTATTTTAAGCTTTCATAAAATAACCTCAAAAAACTAGGACCTTCCTACATGCAAACCACTTCCATATTTTCTACGTCGCTGCTCGAAACGTTAGCAAAGCGAAGACTAAATCGTGTAATGCGTTTGTTAAACAAAGCTTCACGTTAGTTGCAGTGTTAATTAATGTCCCCGTCTCGGTTCGCGAACCCTAATAACTAAAACGTAGTATAGGTAATAATATTGCAGTGAAACTGAAATTTTTACGTGTGTATTACGTAAATTATCATAGGTAGGTAGGATATTTTTTTAATCTAAATCATAACCCTCCTTTTTCCTTCGTCGCAGTCGGGAAAAGAACTTACGCTCTCTGATATGAAAAACAGGCAACACAACTGACAATATAACGTGACACTAGTATTCCCCAAAGGGTTGAGCAGAGGTGTTTTTCCGGTACACTCAGTGTGGGTGTAAAAAAAATTAACATACAGAATAAAAACTTCCAAAGAAAAATCTAACAACAAAATAATTGTAGCCTGTTTAAATGGCTTATAATTCTAGGTAGTCCATGTTTTCTCAAATAAAGTACGAACGAATAGAGATGTTAAAGTTAAATTAAACCCTAAAGTTTCCTTCGGAACAACGGTTGGATCATGTTACTTTATAATTGGTATCATGATATCTCGCTGTGTTTTCACTAGAATAGTAACTAGCAGGTGAATGTTTACAGTTTGTAAGTTGAAATTAATAACTATGTACGTTCAAAACTGCGTTATAAGGCAAGTCAAAAGTTAGGAAAATACAAGAATGAGGTTGGTAAAAGGGTATATAAAAATGTTATAAAAAAATTAAATAAAATCTTTTACTGTCCAGATAAAAATCCACATACCTACACCTTTTAACAAATACACATATATACCTACATATATTATGCATGTGTATATTTATTATTATTTAAATATCCTAATAAATGGTTATTACGTTATCTATGTGCATATTTATTGAAAGTTGTATGTGGATTTATATCCGGACAATAAAAGATTTAATATATTTTTTTAATTTTTTGCTAACCAATTAAGTCGTCAATAAATTGTAAGTCTGGAAATCACCTTGAGGACTGCCTACTTCTCTGAGGACTATAGGTGTGAATATATACATAATGACTCTTAATAGGTGTGAATTGCCAGGTAAGATTAATGTTCCTAAAGCCACACTGATAACCTATGAACCTGCGACCTTTTAGACACGTCATGACACGTGTGTGCCATCTTGTGTCAAAGTCGTGAGATAAACGAGACATGAAACGCCAAACCTTTACGTTCAAGCTTGCATATTAATTTCTTAAATACTAGAGTTAATTAATGATATTAAACCGATACCTTTTAGTCTAAAAATAACACATCTTAGATGCAATAAAGTCCGCCAGAAGTTGGCCGTAACATCCCAGCGTTGATTTGCTAAATTCGTTTTGCCTCTACCAATCTTTTTTTCTCCAGACAGTCCATTTTGTTTATATGTATGTATGTATCTATGTAGTAGTATTTATTCTTGTTTTTTAGTGATTTCCTAGCTATTTATCCCGTATTTTGTATCTGTCATGTTTTGTCTCTGCAAAACCGTAAGGTTAACTGGTAGAAAATGCCTCAGGCATTAAGTTCGGCTTTGTACAGTATTTTTTTACTCGTGCATAAAGTTTTAAGAAATAAATAAAGACTCTTTAAGAATAAAAAATAATATGGCGGTCAGATTTTTCACACTATCTTTTCAACTGCGATTGTAACAGTTCATTAACTTGGAAAGTATATCGAAAAATGGCAAAATCGTTGTCAGCCAGCAATCTCTAGAATGGATAAAAAAGTGATAGGTATGGTACAAATATTAAATACAATATACAAGCTAACACTAAAATAAATATATTATGTACAAGTATATAAAAAAGGAAGAGCTCAATAAGCATCAAAAAATTTGGTCGCGTCGCTGTCGATGGGAAAAGTGCCCAAAAGGCTGGCAGCATTGCCACATTGTATGCCAATGCTGATTCTATAAATAATTTTACTAGAAGTTTTTATTTTCACAGCCATTTAGAGAAACAATAGGTATAAGACAATGTTTTTTTTCTAGCTAACTGATACTAAAATAGCCCCCAATACCTGTCAAGGAAGTATTTCCCTGTCAGGTATTAGGGGCTATTTTCGAAGTTTTATATTACCTAATTCAATTAGGTACAGGTATCTGTAATACAAAACATCGGAAATAAAAAAAAAGCAAATCACTGTATTTTTTTTTTGTCGACAGCAGTTTTTCTGTCGCTTTTTGTTCACCATCTTCGTGAGAAAATGCTGTGACTGTGCATGACTGTACTGTAACAACGTGCAATACTGGTTTCACTATCTATAGAACGTTCTAGGAGGCATTGTGAACTTTAAAGTGTTTCTACTAAAGTTCAATGTTGCTTAAGGTTGTTGAGAAGTCAGTGGTTGTGGATGACTTTGCTCTATAGGTTTACAATGCCTAGCTGAGCACAATCGAATTTCAATCAAAATTCCTTTAAATAGTTAGTATTTCATATAAATGGGTTTCTTTTGCGATGCTTTTGTTCATGTTCATGAACATTGTTTACTATCAAAGTCATTTTCCTACTATTATTTTTTTTTTAAATCAGCCATCAAAAATAAAACGGAAAAAAAGATAAAAATAAGATTTCAGAGGAAATTTTGAAAATAGTGGCCACAAAGACCTCAGGGGCAATTCTCATAATTTTAACAACGTTCACAGTCTGATCTCAGTCTCAATCCGTCAAAAATACCTCTAATTTCCCTACATTTTTGACATTGATTGTCGCGGAGTTCAGATTGCTACTAGATTTTGAACGTTATTAATTACGGGAATTGGCCTTTTAAAATTCATGCTGGTACCTATACCTACTTATTCAAATTAAAAAAAAAACTTTGTTGCTATAATTTTATTTTGAAGATGAGAAACCTGCGTAGCGTGATCCTTTACGACAAAACAAATAGATGAAAAGCAAACATCAGTCCCACTTTCAAACACAAGGTCACATAGAGTGTTAATGAATCATTAAACATTGACATTGCCAAAACACCATCACTTAACTTTCGGAAAACCTAATGACGTAGTCAAATATCTCGTTGCGGATCCATACAATCACAAACGATCATTAATCATTTATAACAACCATATTAGTTTGAAACCAGACCTAATTATTAACCTTCTATAAAACACAAGCAGTAATTTATAACTAAACAAAATAATTATCCGTAAACTAACAATGAGGAAACAAACACACGTACCTAAGGTACAATTTGTTAATGTCAGAACCCACAAAAGAACTGTCAAATTGTTGTATCTTTCAATTAGATATGCACAATACATATGACATGTATGTTTTAGTCAAAATAGTCAATTTGTCACTGTAACTTATACAAAAGTTCAAGGTGATTTTATTTCCGTAACTAGATTCTGCCCTTAGACCGCGGCTTCGCCCGCGTCTTTATCGGAAATTTCATGGGTCAAAATGTTATAACGCGGAAACCTAACACTTTTTCTAAAATAAAAAGTAGCCTAAGTTACTCCTCATAACATCAGCTATCTGCTAGTGAAAGTCTCGTCCCGAAGATTAACCGGAACAAACAGACAGACAAAAAAAAATTAACATTTGTTTTTTTGTTATAAGTACCGTATATACTTTCATATGCATTTTGTAAAAAGCTGTTGTTTTGACATTAAAAACACACATTTAAATTTTATTTATTTGTATGTATAGACGACAATTTATTATGTCAAGTTGTGCCTTTTACTGGGGTGTGCCCTTCGTAACACTTTCAGTTGTCTGTCACGGCAACTTTGGCTTTGAACTGGACGTAAACATGGACGTAAGTTATGACTCGAACTGCATACGATCACGACTACTCCTAATTTGTGGTGCAAGTTATGAAACAAGAGAGAAATTAAGCTATTTTAAAAGTCCCTGTTCGGATAGCTGTAAATTTGGTTAAACTTCGTGAATAAATTGTCTACGATTTTATGTTTTGTGTACATAAAAATGTCCTTTGTTGGTTTTACAAAGTGCAAAGTCATAATTTTACCCACATTGTTACAGACTTCCTTCAATCAATGCAATTTCACTAAAAAAACAACCATGACTAACCGAAATCTGCGCGCAGTTAAGAACATTCAAGGCCGATTGTCCTAGCAAGAAACTTCATTTAAGGAAGGAAAACTAAAAACATAATAGGATTTAAGAAAGAAAGGAAAAAGAAAATACATTTATTTGGCACAAATTAAAAGACACAATACATCAGATACATACATCAGATAAAACAAACAATAGAAAAAAAAGATTAAATAAAAGTGTGAAGTCCGATGTAAGAAATTAGCAGGAAAGTGTGCCTCACGGCTGCGCCAAAAAGGCCCAGTTCAGCAAAAATGCCAGACAACTAGTGCCTGACGCTGGTTTTCAACTGGACCTGTGGAATTTACAATCGCTACCTCTCACACTTACACCACGCGCGGTCACAGCCGCGGATCACGATTAGGGTCAAGCTTCAAGGTCTGCCGTTACATAATTCTTCAAACATTTCGTTCTATAACCGATACTGCATCGATACCTACTCGACTACATTGTTCGCCGACACTTTTTGATCGATTGATCGACACTACAATAGAGAATCAAAAAAATAAACAACTCGTTTTCGGCCAACCAGCGAATCGAATAAGTCATTCAACTGTTTGTTTACTTTTTACGTTCATAACTTTGCGTAGTTTTGACAATAGGAAATAAAATGCAAAGGAATTCTTTGAGTGGCGAGTTTCAATAAATATCAATTGAACTTTTTATTAAAATTCCAGCCTTTTCATTGTCATACAATTTAATATTACTAAACTAAACTCTGATTTTTAATTTGTCACCAAAATGATAGCTGCAATCAACCTTTTTTTTGTCATGTTGACAAAAAAGTTTGATCTCCGCTATCATTTTAAACTAGCAAATTAAAAATCAGAGTATAGTAATGTTAAATTAAAGGCTGGGAGCATTGCCACGTTGTATGGCAATGCTGATTTTTTGGCCAAAAAATAGGCCATCCCTCTGGTCACGTGACGAGTCGACCAACCGGACACACGGACCCCATGTTATGTTATTAGTGTTTCAAACCCAACTATAATACCTACTTAATGTATTTAAACTAGCAAATTAAAAATCAGAGTTTAGCAATACACCATAGTAGTAAGTTTTACACTAATATCCGCATGAATTGAATCACATAAAAGAGCATTTCAAGTACATATTTCAATCAACAATGCAATAATTTTTCAATCGACAGATATTTTTTTTTTGTGAAATAAAGTTGATGTCTGATAGATTTTGTATCGAAGAACTGTGAAAAATTCAAAATTATTCCTCGGATAAAATTATCTGGCTTTGGAAAAATCAGCCCTTAGTTAACTTGCTGTTTCTATTTAAGGGAATAACCCTTATATAAAAACACAGCAAGTACACACACAAGTTACAAAAATAGGAAAGGATATTTCTGTGATAATTTTATTTCATGTGATCATAAATATTGAAATTATACATATAAGTAGGTAAGTCCTTGTATCAGTTTGTGCCTACTTAGGTTTATAATTAATTTTTTTAAGATACTTATTTTGAAGGTTTTTAAGTCACTAGGTGCTTGAAACCAAGTAATAAATTCATATTTACGTGCCTCACAATCACGACAAAGCTCTATTTGCACACAAATATTTGGAAACATAATTTCAAAACAAACGAATATTTTACAATTCCTCAGTGTCAAAAGAAAACCATTCACCGTTCAGACCTTTTAAGTGTCAACCTTCAAACGCTTATTCAATTCCATAAATAGTTTGAAAACTGTTAAGCGGTAACTTGCTTAAATTTTTCACAATAGCATCGTGACCTAAGGCACTCGACTAACTTCCAAAAATATTAGTTCTATAGACTTGCAACAGCTTAGACGTTTACTTTAAGAAATATAACGAAACATACCCATAGCACCCTCTCGCCCAGAGAGGAGGTCTGTTTCCCAGCCGTGGGAACGTTATATAGGCTGACTAGCTACGCCCCGCGGTTTCACCCGCATAAGTTTCAATCCCGTAGGAATATCAATTTAAAAAATATCCTATAATGTTAATCCTGGTTATAAACCATATGTGTGCCAAATTTCATACAAATCCGTTCAGTAGTTTTTGCGTGAAAGATCCATACAAACTTTCATGTTTATAATATTAGTAGGATTATGATGATTGACATTTGTCTTCCCCATATGTATTTTAAAACATCCGCGTCAAATTTCTCGTTCCCCTGACCCACCGCGTCGCATCGCATCGCCTGCCAGCGCAATAACTTCGTTTTCGCTAAACGTTCATTCTGAGTGTTTTTTTTTTTTCTTTTTGCTCGGCCCCTAAGGGTCGTAGCGATGTTATACCGTTCCTCAAATCTCGATTGAGCTATCTTATGTAACAAGATTGTTTAAATTCCGACTGGAACAAAATCGCAAGCAACTAGTTTAATAAACATTCAAAATATTTAACAAAACAACTAATTAGTCAACAACACAGATTTAATCCCATAAATTAATGCTAAATCGTGACTCGTGCGTTGTTTCGTACAACACACGATACCGTGACAATTTCGACCTATTCGTGTAATCAATTAGAAAATTTATTCAGTAATTAAACATGAGTTATCCGTATTTGTGCTTCATTAAAGTACGCAACTTTTAATTGTTGTTCCATCGCAAAGACGTAACGTTAAGGTAGTTGGAAGTGAGATGAAGCTTTTATATAATCAGCCTATAATGTTCCCACTGCTGGGACACAGGCCTCCTCTCGGTGAGAGGGAGTGGACCGTAATCCACCACTCGAGCCCAGTGCGGGTTGGTAGATGCACGTGTCTTCGATTTTTTGGTTCTAGGACATCTCAAGATGGTTTTCTTCACCGTTCTGAGGTGATGATGAACAAATGTACGCAAAGTAACGCGCCTGTCTGGGTTCGAACCTGCGACCTTCGACCTTCAACTCATAAGTTGCGGCCGTTACCAATGGACCACTATTGCGCTAACTTTAATTTAGGTATTTGTTAGAGGGGAATGAAGCGTGGAAAAATACGGGCAGCCTCCACAAAATATATTTTTACACAATAGATGCCTAGATTTTCACAAAATCAACTAACATCAAATAATACTAAATCAAGTACGGACCAGTAGGTACATCTGTATAGCCCAATCTACATTTGGAATATCTGAAACGCTGATACATTCCAATACCCAATTGATTTATATTGTTCGATAACAATCGCAAATTTACACTGCGTGTTTATCAAAATCACTATCTATAGGAGGCGGCACAATCAAACATACCCTCTGTAAATATCGTAAATATCACAATATATCACCTTGATATTTGCCTGCTTTATGTTCTCTTTTATAACCTTTTACTACATTATAATGAACAAAAGAATATCAGAGTAGGAATTTCAAAACAATAAGGACGTGTTCGATGGCATAGTTAGCATTGAAATACTTATTAGGCAGGTATACTTGTAAAGAGTTGCTTCATTTTAGTGAAACCTCACCTTATATTAATTAAATACAAATTTCGTTATACCTTACTGTATAGCCTGATTTCTTATTGCAAATAAACCGATATTAGAAATCTTTAATTGGCAGTACGTTAGTTATTTTAACAATTAATTCACTAGTTACATAAAAAACTAGATGATTTATTGAAATAGTTCAATCGACATGAAATCAATTACAAACCATGACTCGTAGCTTTCATTTAATAATCTTCAACACTATCATTAAACTTGTCATAATAATATAAACAAATCAAAATAATAACAGTACCGCGTTCAAATGACCAGCACACCGATCAATTAAGTATTATTAGACAGTTTGAGTTCATTGTCAACGAATGACCCTCCGTACTTAGCGTCACCAAAGTATTCAGGCCAGTTATTAAACATAATCGCGATAACAGCTGATAGCCCGCGAACACAAGTACATTTAGCAAATGACCTGTCACAGACACAATTGATTCATGAATTTAATTTAGATACGAGTGGGCCAGTAACTGGCCAGAAGCCAGTTCTTGTCATTAATTTCGATACTCGTTTGATTAATACCGCTTTGTTTGAACTTGTATTGTAAAACAAAGGGCACGCGCGCATTTAATCATGGAACTTAGATCTGATATTAAAAATCAAAGGTTTGAAATGCAATTATATTTTATTTTATTGGAGGTTGTAAATTGGCTTTAATTTGATGGCGCGTACTGCTCATGCTCGATTTTCCCTTTGGCCCTAGAGTGCTATTTGAGGTTGGATTTGAAATGGTCCTCATACCAGAAGCATTGAAATATTTATGCATTTATGATGTCATGGAATTTCATAAAGTCTGCTTGATTAATACTACTTTCAAACGGTGAAGGAACACATCGTGAGGAAGCCGGCATGTCCTAGAACCAAAAATTCGAAGGCATGTGACATCTACCAACCCGCACTGGGCCCGCGTGGTAGATTACCGCCCACTCCTTGTTGAAGAGAGGAGGACTGTGTCGCAGCAGTGGGAACATTATAGGGTGATTATGTTTGATGAATAGGGCAAAAACTTTTCTTATGTAGCATCGGCCCTAAATCTACTTCATAAAAATCTTGAGTTTATTAATTCATTGACAAACAACGCACAGCCTTAACCGTTAGGTCTAGAAGCAATTTTCTGGAATTTCAAGAGTTCCTTATGTAACGAAAGCAATAAGGAAGGATTTCTTAAAATTAATCCGCGAAAAGGGTTGAAGAGGGGTTGAAAAGTTTACATGGAAGTTCGTCATTTTACCGATGGGTACAAAATTCTATCGGGCGTACGGTTTTTATTATAAAAATTATTAACCAGTCAGGAAAGACGTAGCGAAGCTGACAGTCCAGACGTACGTTTAAGTAGGTTCCTACCGTTGCGCCTGTCCTATGAACCATTCCATTCATTGACTCCATATGTCGTCATCAAGCAACAAAAAAACCCAGACCTTTTCGCAATTGCCATAACTATGCAATGCTTATATTGTCACAGCTAGAACAATAGTACATCTACCCACACCACTTGCCACACTCTATGCGAATAGGGGCGTACGCGCATGTTCTGCATTCGTTCTGCGCCTGGCCCACGCGTCTGGGGTCAATGTTAAACAATTAAATAATAAACGTACATCGTAATTGATGTAACGAATTGCATAATAATAAAATTCATTGTTTACTCATAAGTCTCAGTTATTTATTGTCCATGTAGGCATGATTCAAGGCAGGCGTGAGTAAAGACTATAAAATAATATTTTGTAAAGGTCGTTCATATCATCGTGCGTACTGACTTTTAAAAGTTAACGTTATCATTGTGCATCCTGCCATTAACAAAAAGCTCTTCCGACAGTTAGATAAAGTCGAATGCGGTACAGTCAACCGTGGATCCAAGGGAGCAATCAATCTTTGATAGCATCTTTATTTCGTAGCATCAAGGTGTTGTTTTGTACAATGTCGACACTACAATACGATAATAAATGAAAACACTGGCTAGTAATGCATAGAGTATTTTGAAACTATCAAAATGTGATTTTTTCAAACAAAATAAACCCGACTATGGGTTTTACCGATCTTTGACTAGCTATAGTGACTATACTATTCGGTATATTTGGTTGAATTTTTGTATGCAGATTGAAAACGTCAGTAGATATGAGTATAAGCATAAGAATAATCAGCCTATTATGTTCCCACTGCTGGGACACAAGCCTGCTCTCTGTGAAAGGGAGTGGGCTGTAATCTATCACGCGGGCCCAGTGCGGGTTGGTAGATTTCTATTTGGATTCGTCATTAAATACACGAAGTTCAATTGCTGTCGTATTGTCTTCCCCACCTTATACGTATTGTCTTCCCCACCTTATACTAAGTGCAGAGGTTAACGCTGACGGGCGGTTGACCGAACCATCTCAATAACCACCCTAAAGCTCAATTGCTTTAGCTTGTAAGTGATTGGCAGTAGCTTTATCAATGCAAGACGCTGCTTTAGTCCAACCTGAGTCGAGACAATACACTGCTCGCCTTGAATACTACCAATACCCACCTAACGTTAGGCACTGCTTCTATGTACTGTCGTTTATGTAAATTATTAGTTATTAGCAATCTCTCAATACGTTGAAGCATGCTCAATATCACCTATTGTTCTTAGCAGCTGTAACACCTAATAACGCTCTCAAAAGATTTAGTATGCTAGCTAATAACGCTCTCAAATAATTTAGTGGATTTGATCACGTCTTCTGAAAACTGAAACTATTTCTAGAGCTTTCTATAAATGTCACTTTGACGACTGTTAATTGTTTCTTGTAACCCTTGAATAAGTATTTTGTTATAGCTACTACTAACACTACTGTTTACTTAACATTTACTGGCAACGCCGTAGAAAAACTTTGGGCTGGGTTTTCCGACGCCAGATAATTTTACCGAAGGAATAATTTTGAATTTTTGACAGTTCTTCCATACAAATTCTGTCAGACGTCAATTTTATTCTACTGAATACAAATTACCTGTTGTTTGGAAAATTTGCCCTTAGTTAAGTATCTAATTCTGTAATACCTATATTAAATCTTTCCTGGGTTGCGTAATCAAATTCAACTTAAAATTTCGATTTAGGTGCTTCCTAAGTATAACTATGTTGGTTAAAATATCGCTGTAGTTCTTGTCTAATTTTATCTAAAATGCGTCAAATAAGCCGCTTTTCATGTCTGTCTGTGTAACCGCTTTGTTCTTCTAAGCCCCGCAACGAATTTTGATGCAGTTGTCAGAAGATTTATACGTATAATATATTTATATTACACTTAAATATAATAAAGAAATCTTGGGGTTTTGTCAAATTTTAAAAACCGTGCGAAGCAGGGGTGGGCCGCTAGTCATAAAATAAATCCAAACCAAACTACTCATCTTCAAAGAACACAACACAAAAATCAGTAATACTCATTCAATTCATGAACAACACAACGTTGTACCCCGTGATTAAAAATTATTTTCGACAACTTTACATACTTATTATTACTTAATTATTTTCTGTCAAAAGTATTAATACTGAGTTTCAAGTTAATTCAACCGCGCATTCAATTACTTCCACACAAACTTTAACACCCCTATATCCCCCTTTGAGGAGTAGTTTTTAAAAACTTATAATAATAAACTTTATTATTTATTTAGGCGAGCATTCTTGCCAAGTTTCAAGTTTATTAACTAAATGAATAAGATTTTTCATATGAACTGTATCCCCGCTTTTTATCCCCACAGGGGTGGAGTTTAAAAAAATCGTTAGGGATGTATTCATAACTTGTCTCAAAGATTATTTATAGGTACTAATTTTCGAGTTAATCAAGCAATGCAGTAAAATCCTCCCCTGTAAAATTGACTGCCCCTTTTCAACCCATTAGGGGTAGATTTTCGAAAAACCCTGATACATATTATTCTTTATTTTAGGTCTTAAGTATAAACACTGACACCCTTCACGCTTGGTTGACTGGTAGAGAATGCCTAAGGCATTAAGTCCGCCTTTGTACCTTTTTTGTGCGAAAAGTTTAAATAAATAAATAAACACTGAATTTCGAGTAAATCGGACCGGGCATTCAAATTCTTCCACAAAAACTTCAACACCCCTATATCCCCCTTTGAGGGGTAGTTTAGAAAAACTTATAATGATAAACTTTATT
Source organism: Apamea crenata (assembly GCA_949629185.1). Taxonomy (NCBI): domain Eukaryota; kingdom Metazoa; phylum Arthropoda; class Insecta; order Lepidoptera; family Noctuidae; genus Apamea; species Apamea crenata. The sequence goes on along the minus strand of OX451359.1, from coordinate 13,925,502 downwards.
GGTTACTTAGGCGAGTATTCATGCCAATTTTCAATTTTATTAGCCTAACGAATAAGATTTTTCATATAAACTGTATCTCCGCTTTTCACCCCCATGGGGTGGAATTTTGAAAAATCTTTTGGGACGTGTTCATATCTTGACTCAAAGATTATTTATACCAATTTTTGAGTTAATCAAGCCACGCTGTAAAATCCTCCCCTGTAAAATTGACTACCCCTTTTCAGCCCGTCAGGGGTAGATTTTCAAAAATCCTTGATATACATTATTCTTTACTTTCAAATTTAGGTATAAATACTGAGTTTCGAGTAAATCGGACCGCGCGTTAAAATTCTTCCATACAAACTTTGAAACCCCCCAATCTCCTTTTAGGGGGTACTTTATGAAAACCAAAAATGACCAACTTCATAATTTACTTAGATAAGTATTCGTGCCAAGTTTCAAGTTTATTAACTCAAGGAATAAGATTTTTCATACAAATGAAATCCCCCCATTTCACCCTCTTAGGGGTGGAATTTCGAAAAACCCTTTCTTAGTGGATACCTACTCTTCACGAAGAATACACCCTCCAAATTTCATGTCTCTAGGACCAGCGGTTTAGGCTGTGCGTTGATGTCTCAGTCAGTCAGTCAGTCAGTCAGTCAGTCAGTCAGGACTTTGAATTTTATATATATAGATAACCAGGGTTAACACATAGGATAATTTTTATTCTGATCTTACCACGGGATCGAAACATATGCGGGTGAAACTGCGGGGCGCAGCTAGTTAGAAATGATACTGTCAAATGACGACTGTCCTATTGAACCGGACTATGATTATTTCTCTATGTCAAAGATCTACTAATAACAGCTGGGACCAACGGCTCGAGGGGTCTCGATATGTAATAGATGGTCACCCATCCACGGATCGACGTCTGCATCCATAGCATAACCCAACAACGTGCGGCTGTTATTATTAAGCCAAATACAAAATAATAAAATACTTATATAAAAAAGCAATACAAAAGTACTCTATAACTAAATCATAGATCTGAAATGGCAAACTATGTAGCTCAGTTCCACTCAAACAAATAATAAATCTACCCGTTACTAGTTACATAATAAAGGTCAAAGGCAGACAATCCAAAGCAATGAGCAAATAAGTATGACTCAAAATATCCTTACGTACTTCTAAACCGATCTATTTAAATTTATTCGCAACTGTACCTGTTGATCCGGCATTCCAGTCATGACATTTGACATGAACCTTGAAACGCAGTGCCATGAAGGTTTGTCCATCTGTCGTGACCCGACATTGTCTCAGAACTTGACAGCGCCCTCTATTGTTGAACACGACATTTAATTATAATTCATAACACCTTAATGAAGTTACAAAATTGAACCGCAGTCCGCAGTAATCGAACTGTTGGACAGTAAATAAAACTTATTACAAATCTTTTGATTAAACCTCCAAGGGTATATTCTATTAGACAACGAATGAACAATTGAATTCAATTTCGAATAAGTCACTTTCCAATGAATCGATTTTTGACGAAGTAATAGTTTAGCTATGTAGTTTCGAATAAAGGCGTTGAGAAATCTGTAGGTACACTATCGTACTGAATACGTTATGAAAAATAGTCGAACCAACTGCTTTACTTTCTGCGTATTTAATGAAGAAATATTTGATGTCTGTAAATAAGAAATAAATTGTGACATTTTTAAGTAAAATGAGATATAGTTATATCTCGTTTTACTTAAAAATGTATTCGTCAAAGCATTCCTAGTTTAAAAGTTTTCTCCCGTCTCATTCAGCTTTGTCTTTGGTAAGGGAAGCCGGCCCCAGTCGATCTCCTTTGACGGTCCTTCTTATTACCGACTATATAACTTCCACCCGCGTGAAATTCTTGTTGTAATATAAATTATATTCTATGACACTCGCCAATAGTAAAGCTTTCCGTTAGTGAATGAAATTTCGGAATAGGATCAGTAGTTCCGAAGATCACCTCCTACATACAAAGACACAAATTTTACCTCTATATAATATTATAGTATAGTACAGACTTGGGGTCATGACCCAAGGCGCAGGTATAGTCGTTATATACGAGAATTAATAAGGGCTGGACGGAAATTCTTAATTATTATAAGTATTAATATACTGGGTTTCATTTATAGGCAAAGAAAGAAAAAGGTAAAACGAACGTAAACGTCGGGCACAGGTCGTAAAAAGAAAAATGGTATCGCCTTATTCCAACGACGTATTTAGATATTTAATTAAACCTGCTTAGTAAAGTTCTTGTTTGTTTCCTTATACAACATGTCCTGGAAGTAAGACACACCACAAAAAAACCCGATTAGAATATTATGGTAAAATCATAATACATAATATGTACATTGTTTATTAATTAAATTAGTTATACTGATCGGGGAAGAAAACTGTGGTCACATTACAAATCTACACACGCACACGTATAAGGGTGGTAGGTACTTCTTCCATTTTGATTTGTTTTGATTGTACAACGGAAGTGTGGCTGTAATTCATAAAATTTCAATTATTTTGAGGATGAAAATTTACCTATATAATATATCAAAGATGACAGATCGATTCAATAAAAGATTCTGAACAAACTACTTTAATAATGTGCATTAATTCAGTTTGTAAAAGTACAAAGAATCAATGTACTGATAGCTACGTCATTAGCTTACATTTTGGTTTTAAATGCAATTCCACTTAAATTATAAATGACTGTTAATTTGGATGCAAATTCTCAGAATCATCAGATAACATCACGTAGTTATATCATTCTTACGTAACCTTTGTTTACAACGATACGAACTTTTTTCTAAAGTTAGCATCATACAGAAGCAAAAAATCCTTTACCAAGTTTTTGCTCCTTATGATTAATAACAGTCAGCTTTAAAAAAGATTACGTAATGAGGATAATCTTTGAAAAGGCGGTTCAGATCGCGTTTCTGTTTTCTTAATTAAACGTATTTAGTTCGCAAAAACCAACCAAACCTACGTTTCTGTTTTAGTCCCTCTAATGATTCCGGTTTCAAGATATTTAACTACTTAGCTTCTGAGCAAAATACGCGGGATAGAAGATCAAGTATCAAATATAAAGGGAAACAATTTAATTATCATTATCATTTATTTTATTTCTTTTTTGATTGTTGTTTTTTATTTATATCTAATCGTATGCCGCGCTGGTTGACGTCATCACGTCTGAAAACCAGCTGGGGCTCTGTCTCGTATAGGGTCTTAGCATTATGCTGAGCGATGGCAGTTTTGCGTGAATGTGACGCATGTTTTTCCCCAACTTGTTTTTTTTTTTGCGTTCTTTTTATTCGTCATGTTTGCCGCAAATAAACGTATTTTCTTTCTTTGTTCTTTTCTATGTGACAGGTATAGAATATTATCTGATCCATCTTGATAGCAATTAATTTAATAGAGGACGATCCTCCCTTTTCAATGGAGGAACATCATACTTGGTTGTACCTCCAAAAGGCGAGGCAAAGTCCTCTTCTGGTCTGTAATAGATTGTGCTCAGGTATATATTTTTTATTTTCTTTATAGCACTATTTGACCTAAACCCGCACTTAAGTCCCGCTTTTCTGTGCAATAATGAACTACTTAAGTCAAACGTATCGTAAAGTATATCAAACTATATATTAATATATACCTTCGTTACTATAGATTAACATCCTTTTTTCGACCAAATCTGAACGCTCATCGCAGTTCATAATAAAGTCCTAAACAAAATATTTGCATCCATAGTCCTTTGATCCGCTAACCGGCTCTGGCGAACCGTTTCAATCCGAATTCGTCCAATAAATGCGTAGTCATGGTTAATGCATGTTCCGTTATTTTCGGCACAGACGGGCGGGACATCAATCTGTATCAGTTTGTTTGATTGGCACGCCTGATCCCGCTCGTCCCTGGGCATTTAGCCCCGCCGGCACGCTTTACTCCATGGCTACTGATTTAATTATCTGTACCTACCAATTCATTTTTCAAGCTTCAGTTGAGGCTGTGATGTACGAGGGTTAATTGTGGTTTGTTGGGATTTTAACTGAAATCTGAGATAGAAAATTAAATATTCGAAATGGTTTTTTTTTTCTCATCTAGATTATATCTAAAGGAAGAGGACTGACCGATTACTAAAATGATTTGCTGTGAAAAATAAAATAACGAACTAACATAATCAGCCTTTAATGTTCCCACTGCTGGGACACAGGCCTCCTCTCTGTGAGAGGGAGTGGGCCTTAATCGACCACGTGGGCCCAGTGCGGGTTGTAGATGTCACATGTCTTCGAATTTTTTGGTTCTTTATTGTAAATAGACAATAAAGAACTTATCGAACCATTTTCTAGATAAATCTGTTGATCATCAAGCAACTACAAAAGTACCGCAATTATTTTATATTCACGTAAACGAAAAATTAAATCGATTAGATAAACATACCGTAATTAGCATCACACCCCAAACAGACAGTGACAAATTCGCTTCAAACGTCGCAACATCTAATTTATTCAAAGTTCATTAGTAAAATTAACGCCATTCCACACACAGAACACAGACAAACTTATGAGATATTAACATGTGTTACTAGGATTATAAATTAACAATACAATTACAATTTACACTGTAATTTAGCTACCGAAACTAACGTACCGCGTTCTAACTGTGTTATTCATAATCTCTATGTGACGTAATCAATCCTGCGGCGGGTTCACATCAAGTATAAACATTGTTTGGAAACGATGCCTCAATGACAATGTAATTTACAATGTCGAGATGTTTAATTAGCTGGTTGTATTGTTCTTTATTGTCGGTCGAAGTGGCGGTGTTTCGGGCAGGCCTATGTCCAACAGTGGACCTCTTTCAGCTGAAATAATAATGATGATGATTGCTCTTTATTAGGAGTTATAAGAGTCAGATATAGTTATTGTGATTAATTCTGTGATGAAAGAAAAAGTTTTAAATTGGATAGTGTTACGAATTATTGACTTTGTGTTATAAAATGAATATATGTTATCAAATGAAGGATCTCTAGATGTAATAAAACACATGCTTTTCTATATCGTTTCAGATCTTTGTCAATTTATTATGTAGGTATCTGCATAGGTACATAATATATTGCCGACATCGGAATTGTTTGTCAATTGGAAAACAAAATATAATAAACTTGTATTATATGATGTGAAACACAACATCATAAGAATAATGAAAACCTTTCTCAACAAATTACCTATTGTATTCAACTTGTTATAAAATCAACGCAAGACATACCAAATTAGTATGTTGAGTAATAAACACAATACAATATTAATAATTCAACTTTGACAAACCTTTTTTTTTATATTTATAAAACTAATGCATTTTTATTATTCGACATAGCTGCAAATTGCAGTCACCCTGCAATTTGCTGCTATGTCCAAACCGCAAATTAGGAACGGTACCAACTTCTTTCAATCAAATCTCGTTACATTGTCATAGCTCTATTTCCTTTGAATAAACTAATTGATAATCATGGTACGAGAGTAGTGGCTGCCATTTCATTGATAAATAATTTATTTCTGTAAATAGGTATGTACAAACATGTCAATCATATTTTTAACTAGATGAGATTGGCGTTTCCTCTCTAACTACTCTGAGAATAAAGGCCGAAACAAACTCAAAGGTCACAGTCTCTTTTAAAGTCCAGACATAATATTGGTCAAATCATGTGAAGACCATGTAGTTTTGGTCTGAAATGGTATTTTGGGGAAAAAACCATACAGATTGAGTGGACCTGTCCAGTCAGTGCACGCATTTGTCAGAAATCGTACAGCTGAGCTCAGAACTTAAGAAGCTCAACGATTCGACGAACAATATACCTACCAAAGAAAGGATAAATTACTCAAACTGCCAGATCATGATTAAAACTAACTAAGAATAAAAAAAAAAACTGAAAATATATGACCAACATAGTCCTCACAAGCACAATAATAAAAAAAAATATAATGCAAATATTCATGTCATAAGGAAATTATCAAACTAAATATTTTCAGAACTTGTGTTTTCTATTAGGTACGCATTAAATAGGTATCATACACAAATCGTAAAAGTGACACAGTATCCTTTGACCACAAAGAATGCAGTAAACGCCGTTTACATCTACATAGCTACCATAGAGGTTTACATAGCTACCATAGAGGTTTACCTAGCTACCATAGAGCCGCTGCCACTCTTATGCCCTTCTCGATATAACAATCTCTGAACTTAAAGTGTTGTTACTACCTACCTACCTACATACTTATACACTAAGTCACGAATTCTTAGTAGGTACGCCTAGAGCAATCAGATAGAACTTTACCCTATATTGCACTATATTAGTAAACGTCCTCCAAGTCCCTCAGAATTCAAATTTCAAGTTACTATTTCAAATAATTGATATCACAAAGCTTGATCCCATACTCGGAATTGAAGCACCTTTTACGTCATATTCGATGTGGTATATAGCCTAAGTTCTAAGACAATACTGTTTCGTATTAGTTTCTATCACAGATGTCCCTATCAAGAGGACTTATTGAACTAAGGTTGTCCTTTTAATATCATGAATGACATTCAATCTGTTAGAGAGTTAATAAACTTCGAACTCGTTTTCAATTATCGATTCCATAGAAATGACAAATGAAAGGACAAAGGAATGATCAATTGTAAGATTGATTTGATAGTCAATTTCTACGTATTTTTCATTAGGAGATATAAAAATAATGTCAGGTTTTCAGGATAAATTAAATTGATGTCGCTTTTATAGGCAACGGTATAAATTACAATATTGATTTGTTATATTTAATTTATTCTGTGGGCGAATGAATAGAATCAGAGAGAGATTAGATTACCTCTGCTGTCCTTCCTCCGAGTATAATACGTTTCCTCAACGAATCAAAGACACGTTTAAAGTAATAAAAATAAATCTAAGTCGTGTATCATTCGCACAATTCCATTTTCATGTGCATCCAGAAACATAAGACATCTGCTTGCTAGCATGCACGCATTTTGCACTTGTCAACTGAAAGAAATGGGCCGACATTTTTAGGCAATGTGCCAGGATTCTCTCGCCATTTATATGTAATTTTACACGATATTTCATTGCTTTTCCAAACATTTTAAGGCTTTTCGAACAGTAAATTGTCTAGGTATACATATATCTTGCACTAATAAGGATTCGAATCTATAGACTTAAAAATACTTTGACAATAATAAATCATTTGATTACTATTGTGGAGGCATCTACATCGCCACATGCAAAGTACACATAACGCTGACGTCACATAAAATCCTGCATCGCGCAAGCAGTATTTACCGCACCACTAGCATATATACAACCTCCCTAATTCCAATCCAGCCTGTCCCTTACTGCCCTAAGCCGAAGTCCGTTCCCTTAGCGTGTATTTAAGTTTTATAAGCTCTGGCTGGAGGCCTTAATTTATTGAGACATCCATAGGCAAGCCCGGTTAAACAGTTTTTTTTTTATTGACAATTGGCTCACTCTTGACCTCAATCCAGCCCACAGGCAGGGATGAGATCTACTGTGGAACGAGCTTGCCCAGAAGAAGCCTATTCACTCTCGCCCTGAAGAGATTAGGGTTGTATGAACTCGGGAATGCAGGCGCAGGCCGACAATTCCACTCCTTTGCTGTGCGCATCAGAAAAGATGATGAGAATCGCTTAGTATGGTATATTAACCAAGGCGCGTATATATGGTATATTAACCAAATAGGGGTGGTATCCCGCAGTGTGTCTGAGTTTTAATGCGAGAAGCCATTCCCAAAAAAAAATATATATATACAACGTCCCGACATCTATCGTCGGGCAGTAGCCCACCCGACACATCACCCGTCTGGTCGGAGGATCCTCATTTCTCTATAGAGGTGAACTTTACACCATGTTCCTCACACCTTTATACTATCTTCACGAATTCTCGGTGGACATTGATGTGGGATGAATAACACATACAAAGCCCAAAAAAAAATGTACAGTAAAAAGAAAACACCAGAAACCCCGAACGTTTTGTCATGTTCATGTTTGTAACTGAAACAAAACGTCGGCGTCGCCCCATTTTAGGCTCTGCGGCGCTACGAGCCTGTGACGTCTTTTGTAAGAACGCGCCATCAACATGCTTGGCAACGAGCACACCCCTATGCGAACTCTACTACAAGCTAAGCCATAAACACTTGCCTACTAACATGTCAAAGAAAACAGCACAAACCAAACAAGTAACATTTAACAACTTAAACCTAAACCTTTTAAAAACCACCTGCGTTACCTAGGACAGTTAAATATAATCAATTTTCAAAACAGCCCGATAACCTTGAAAATGTTTACATCGAGACCTACATTCTAATAACCTTTTAACACAAAGAAATGTAGTTCAGTGTTCGCCAGAAACATTTGTTGCGATCGGCAGTCGTCACAGTTTTGCATAATAATAGCACAATGCTTTGAGTGGTACGAAATGTTCTTACAAAACGTAAAAGAAACACCTTCTTGGTAGCGCCGCCCTGTCGCTGGCACGTCACTAGTGATGTCTCAAACAATCGGGAAGCGGAACTAAAATATATTTTTCACTTTTTCAACAAATTCTATGTCGACTTTCCAGTTATGCGGTAACAGCCAGTTCGATCTTCGAATAGCAAACAGGTATCGGAACTGTAGTTCTAGGCTAGGCTTCTAGTTTTCGATAACCTGTCGCAAAATCGAGTATTAAGGCTTCAACTATCGGGTTTCCTATAACGCGGCAAATAGTCTACAGATATCTTAATTGCTTCGCAAAATCAAAAGTTCACTTACTTTGACAAATCCATATTATTTCGATGGATTTGCGTCAAATTAAAAACGGGATATCATATGTTATTGCCAACTATTTTCAATCAAACGTAGATTAATCGCCTAAAAACCGGGTCGTCCCGCGTTACGTGCACATCACTAGCGGCTCATGAATTATTCGATGTTGTGACACAGAAAGCCGCCCGCCCCCAAGCCTATCGCCACGTGATACAGCCGATTGAATAATCGAATGAATCAAAGTATTTAATTCTTTTAAAATGTACAAGGCAACTTTCAATTTTATCAGATACATATCTAAACTAAGATAGCCTTTAGTATCTGATAACATCTGATGTTTCCATGTCCTTCAATTATCGAAAAAGCATTAACGTACTTTGTAAATATGAAAGGATGGGGTTTTAAGTGTATAATCCTTTTCAGCAAGAAATTCGGAATATTGAAAAGCTCTGTTACAGGAATTGCTAATATATACTACATACATACATAATATATACGTAATAATAATACTAATATATACATAATACTCGTATATACGTACATATTTCAATGAAAAAATATGTTATAACATTTTAAGCCTTAAATCCTCTTCTCTGTTAGTTTGCTATTACTCGTACGTAGATCAAAATAAACACATAATGAACAGACATATTTGTATTTCGGGCAAAATTGCAAAATTCCAATAAAAAATATCCGTTTCAGCTGAAAATTAAAATTCAATTTAAGTAGGACGGTAACATCAGTCTTTAAAATCCAATCTGGCCAAAACCACGGATATGAGAATTAATTTCCGTGCGCCCTAAAAATAAGTATCTGAGTGTGCCCCAAAGCTGTGCCCAGAATCAGAATATTAATTGAGCAAAAAATCCTTCTCTCCCTTGATCCACGCAGACCTGACAAATAAATATTCTTGTATATTTTACTGAAAGATTAACATAATGTTTTTTTATTTTTTCAGTTTCCACGAAGAGGTGCCTTGCTGAAGTATACTTCATAAAGGTAAGCGTTTGAATTAATTTCCAAGGCAATTGCTATGAAAATATGATATTTTGATTACTTAGACATGTTCGTGACTTTATAAATAAGAAAGTAGACTTTATAAATAAGTAGTAGGTATCATTCGAGGGTGAATATTCTTAGGGATCTAATTTCAATTTAGTATAGCCTTAAGGCGGTATCGGAATCGAAATTAAAGTTTGGTAAAAAAATGAGATCGAAGAACTAGATTAATTTCATTTCGTATTAATTCTTTAGATTATTTTTATAAGGCAATATAAAAATAATCGAAATAATTAATACTTATAATAATATTAATTTAATTAATATTAATATTTGTTAGTAAAAGTTATAAAAAAATAACGCAAAACATCCCTTTAAACCCAACTTGGGTTGGTATAATGGGAAATTTCGTGTTCGTATCGTTGATATTAAAAAAAAAAACATAAATATGTACCTAATCATTTAAGGGTTTATTCATAAACGATGACTAAAGTTAAGTAACGTTTAAACGTCAAAAATGTATGGTTAAACAGTCGCTAATCACTGCTTAACTTTAAGCAACGTTTATGAATAAAGGGGTTAATATTTTTGTAACAACTCATTCCCACAATATTCTTAACCTCATACTCACTCACAAGAGTTCTACATAAGTTGCCTATAGAACAATAGACCATTTTACCAAGAAATGTATCAAAAAGCTTAGCTGAAATGTCGTAACTTAAATGAACTTTAAGTGAAGCTATTACTGCCAGCTAAGGCGTAGGTTACGCTCTTAAAGTAAAGGTTAAAACAGAACGTCATGAGAATTCTCTAAATTATAACGATTTGTAACCCCACGCCCAACTCAAGATTAGATATTTATGTGAACAATTTTTTTATTACAAAGTAGAAATATAAAATCCAAAATGTACTACTAAAATAATATGACTTTGCTACAAACAAAAAATACATAGTCGCTATCGACCAAAAAAAAAGCAAAATCATAATCAATCATCTATCAAAATCATGCATTTTCATCTCTCTCAATCTTTACTTGATTTTATTAAACATTATAAATTAATAATTAATTTAACGTGAACTATAAAGCAGCACTAATTCAAACCATGAACGCTGTTGATCTCAGTAATTAATTTAAATCATGTAAGAGAAGAGAATAAGAGAATTCCACTGAGTCGTGCCAATTAATAATTAACAATACTCTTATTTACTTCTGAAATTTAATTAGAGTTCTTAATGGAGGCATTTCAATTTGGAACAGTTTAGTTTGGAATATTTATGGTATTCCTATATTCAGGATCTATTTTGAGTTGAAAATACATTATAATTTAACCCATTAATTAATAATTTATATTCTCTTTTAACTGTAGTTTACATTGCCTACATAAAGTAAGAAGAGACACCGAAGAAAATCCTTAAGATACTAAATAACACATAACTTAAATACACCTAAGGGCTGATTGTTCCGTCGCCAGATAACTTTTACTCCAGGAATAAAATTGACGTTTGACAGTTTTTGTATGAAATAACTGTCAAAATTTCAAAATTATTCCTCGAATAAAATTATCAGATGATTGAAAAATAAGCCCTTAGTTGCATTTAAGTTATGTTCTTAAACGTTTTTCTACTGAAAAACGTTTCACCGAAAACAAATTATTTACACTGGACACTGGTAAAGCTTTGGTTTCCTAACAAAACGGTCATAAAATAACGGCTGTTCAAATACAGAGCGTTTTTGACACCTTAATGTCAGAAAGCCAAACTTTTTCTTTTTTTGCTAGCCTACATTTTGTCCCATTGCTGGGCAAAGGCCTCCCGTTATTTCTTCCAAACCTCCCCGTCTTGTGCGATCTCTAGCCATGTTGGCCCTGCAAAGTTTTTAATCGTAGTTATTGTTATACACTCGTATACCTACCAGCATCCATTTACTATAAAAACATGAACGTATAGAACCATCATTCCAAGGATAGCCCTTCTCTGTGCTTATTTAAATTCCAAGCACAAAAAGGGCGTAACACATTAACATAAACATAAGGATGTCCCTTCCATTAAAATCCTTAACCCGAAAACGAAACCGACAAACTAATAACCGAACATATCGATACCAATAAGGTCCCGACGATAATCCCGTCAATGTAATTAAGTGGGAGGAGTTAAAAGGTTGACTGTCAATATAGGGGCGAAGGGGGCTAAACGGATTAGGGTAAACAGTATAAAGAGCCTTTTGTATCCGAAATTAAATGTCACCCGATGTCATTATTCAGCCTCTGGTTGACACGCATACGATCGCTGCCGTCTGCCATCGCTCGATGCTGGAGATCCGAGGCTTTTATGTTACACGATTTATTTGTTGTTTTGGGCTAACGACTACGAAATTTCAGAGATGGTTTAACGACTTTGGTGTCAAAACAAACAAAAAATTCGGCAAGAGCCTTTGCATAGCCGAAGGGCTAGAGGATACAGGCTGGAAAGGCAGATAGATATAAAATAAATGCCTACTGTGGTTGGCATCATTAATATTTCATTAGAAATGTGGTATGCATACAACTTTGTCCAGTGTCCTTTACTGGGCCTATTGAAATCAAAATGCTGTGTCACAATAATAAATAACGCGAGGTCATTGTCAATCACAAGCGTGTTCATTTTCACGGCACAACAAATATAACTCATTACTATCTGTGATTGATATAGTGCAACTGTTAGTGACAGTTCAACAAGACACATTGTCAGTTCATCGACATCAAGCACCATTACCAATGGCATTGGCAGTCTGCCGAAATTCCTTGACTAATCACTAACAATTACATCAGATTATGAAGCGGTCGTACCTTCTAAAAGACGTTATTAGCTAACCCATTAATTATACTCGCAACGGCTGTCGAAGATGCCGCCAAACCAAACTTTGCGTTGTGGAAGTATTAAAATATTACCAAGACTTTAATCCAATTTCCAAAAACAATAACATCGTGTTCCATTATGGCGCGGTCGCCCTTACGAATGAACACATTTATATGTAACACGACAGATAATTCACGTGCGGCAATAATATTGCAAATTATTGGATAACGTGACATAAAATTATACGGTCGCATCACGGGTCCAATTTTCATAACGAGTGAAATAACAGGGGAGCGCACGAGAGCTCGCGTACCTGCGATTCCATTCGTTTATAACGTTAAACGCGATTTTCCGTACTATCCTTTAATGCGTATTGTTATTGGACACGATCAAATTAACGGTCCAACGTGTATTCAGAGTGTGTTTTAAAACTAGTACCTAAATAAACATACGTTATTCGTAACCGAGATGGAGACAGCTTAATAAATGCTTTTTTCTAAATCAAGTAAATCGCTCTGTCAGTCCCACGTACTAGAATGCAAATGGGATTTTTCGTCAAGATACAGACGCTTGATAAATTAAAGTTTAATTTACGTGCTTTTTTCTACCGAATTTTGCCCGCGGCTTCACCTTGAAGGAAAGTTGTCGAAAAAACGCTGCTATCGGGATAAATGATCTGCTGAATTGTTTACCTTATACATAAGATCTTTAGGTATTATTACATACATACATATAAGTATTACATACTAAAGTAGCAAGTTATCTTATTTTAATGCTAAATTAGCTTGAATTTACAATTGAAACAACAAAACTATATAACTTCAATTTATCGTAGAACCTTCAAACGTGTGACATCAAACAAACAGTGATTCCTAGCTCCACTCACGCACACAAAATTTATTTATTAACAGCTTTAAACGATATTAATAGCAAATAATATTAGTAAACTCATAAATTATGAACGAGATCTAGACGAAGGAATATTAAGACCGCATTTAGTTGAGCTCCCAGACGCACGCATTCATACTGTTAGACATTTGAATACTTGCTTATCCTGAAAGGGATATAATATACAGGGTGTCAGGAGAACGCTTCCGAAGCCAGAACGTAGATTATATACAACCTTTATGCAAACGGATACCACTAACCTTTCGCCTGAAATTGATTATTTTCGCGCGTCACGTGGACTTGGGGTCGTCAGCCGCACAGCTGTCGGCGAGCGCGCGCGCACTTTGAACTTGAGGTCACGCGCAAGCGTCAGATGATATTTATTTACGAATACATTGCTTGTTAGAGTTGTAAAGAAAAAAAATGTGTTTAATAGCAAATAATGGTTTAATTTAACTGTTCTCACAGCATAGTGTACGAAAAATGCTAAAAAAAATAGGTAAAATTGTTCATTTTTTTTCTCATTTTTTTATGGTATCGTATCGAGAATCAGTAGCCCTATCACCTGTCTTCGTTTTCGGAAGCGTTTCCCTGCCACCCTGTACGTTATATTATGATAATATGAAGTAAATAGACGAGAGGGATCATGGATTAAATATTCATAATCTACAACATATGGATAGCAGCATAGAAATCCTACTAATATTATAAACGCGAATGTTTGTGTGGATGGATGGATGTATGTTTGTTACTCTTTCACGCCAAAACTACTTAACGGATTTGGATGAAATTTGGCACACAGATAGTTTATAACCACAATTAACACATAAGATACTTTTTATCCCGATGTTCTCACGGGATCCAAACTCACGCGGGTGAAACCGCGGGGCGCAGCTAGTATCTTATATGGGAAGCAGTAACTGAATGTTCAGTAATCGAAGTTTACAGGAGCTTCAAGTTCTTGGGGGCTATATTGCTTTGTCAGTGGAGTGACGCATAAGCATAATCAGCCTATATTGATCCCACTGCTGGGACACAGGCCTCCTCTCTGTGAGACGGAGTGGGCTATAATCTACCAAGCCCAGTGCGGGTTGGTAGATGTCGCGTGTCTTCGAATTTTTGGTTTTAGGACATGCCGGTTGGAGTGACCATAATAATACATTGGCCAATGAGTACGTAACATTTGGTATACAAGGTGAAGGTAACAATAAAATAAACTTCTTATACCTAATAAGGTTCCCAGTCTACATACAAAAATCCAAATTTATATCCTATAGATTAGTCACTATAGCTAGTCAAAGATTTGCAAAACCCATAGTCGGCCCATCACTACTACTTAGTTTGTTTGAAAAAATCACAATCAATTTCGATGTTAGAATTTATTTTAAATTCTGCATTAGTATTGCCAGTGGTTTCATTTACTGTAATATTATCGTCTCCATATTGTATAGATCTTTTGTGCGATTTAGCCAATCGACACTAATGTTACAATGGAAAGATTTTGTCAAAACAGGATATTTTGTCAGGCTAGCTCGTGCATTGTAGACATTCTACCTGGGTATTTGCTAAAGCCAAACAAAAATGGCCGTAGCCGAAGCATTACGTACTTTCAAGCAAATATTATCTCATCTTCACGCTGAGTTTAATACCTAAGTGTATGTTTCTTGATTCAAACAGTATTGTAGATTGTTTAGTGTAGTGAATGTCAAGTAAGTAGGTCTTGCAAGATAATATCGAAGGAGTCGCGGATAGCCCTTGTCTTCAAAGATTTTATCTACATTGTTCCCTAACATCCATTGTATCGACTTTAATTTTGCGTCGCGTCGTTCCAATTTTGTTATCTATATCGGAACTTGTTAATACAAAGTTGTACGATTATATAATCCGGAACAACATGTTACATAACGGTTGATAACTTTCCGCTGCATTGACATCGTCAAATTCTCAGGTTATTAATCTAGATGTATTATAAGATAATCTTAAAAAGTTTTAGACTATTTAAAAACTTCCTAATCTTAAGTAGAGTTACTTTTCTGCAAATAAAAGAAGCTTAGCGAGTGTATTATATTGAACACAAAAAACCTTGCCTCAATAATAAATACCATGAATTAAAATATTTGTAATACTAACTAGTAGGTAGGTTATCTTCAAGAGAAATCAACTAACATAGTTACACCATTAATAGTGTGTAATCCATTCACAATAACGTAACGAGCAAGAAGTTAGGTCGCATCATAATAATCTGACCTGACTTCTGATCCGATCCAAATGCTACAAGCAGATTATTGAAGCATTGTTAGCACAAAGGCAAATATAATACATGAATGATGGACACCACGCAACTTTATGATGATGTCAGATCTAAAATCTGACAATACATTATTTAATTTAACATTCTTTTGCAGAATTATATTAAAAAACAAGCCGCGCACCAGATTGAATTTCCCATCGGAAAAAATTATGAACTTTCATACAAACTTTTGTCCCCTATAGATACAACCCCTTTAGTGAATGAATTTTTAAAAACCCTTTCTTAGTATTCACTTTCGTTGTACGTTTATGGAACTCATAAGCAAGATTTTAAATTTTAGAAATTTTAGGACGTGAAGCCTTGGGGGTTGAGGCAGTCAGGCTGTACGTTGTCTATCAGTGGATGAATTGATGATTTTTATTAAGAAGATGTCTTTTAGGAATTAAGGATAAGTCAAATCCATACACGTAAAATCTCATAAACAAATAGGCACAAACAAGTAATAAAACATCCTTTGGCGGCATACAAACGTTCGAGAGACAAACGTGCGTCGCGTCTATTTAATAAGTAAACAACCTAAGTAGACGTTCACCTAGGCTCAAAGCCGAGTAATGCTCCTACACGCGACGTGTAAATAAGTCAACCGAGCGTGTAGCCCCGACAATAGTTGCCTCTGAATCCATTTGTGTGCTCTTCTTCAAAAACAGATGTTGCTTGGAATAATAGATGTAACTCTATTCCCGTTTGCAGTCGTGTTTTGTCCCGACTTTGCCTCCGATGCGGGCCGACCCCTGATTAGACGACTCGGGCCCAGAACTGTCCACAACATTTCAAGGCTTTATTGAAGTTACAGACTCGCTTGACATGCTAGTTGGATATTCAGACGGTCTGCATAACTTAAATCTTTGTCTGGTTTGCCACGATACCTGTGGCATTTGCCGTCACTAAGGTTAAATCATTTGTTTGTTTACAGAAGTTGTATCTCAAAGTTAGTTTAACACAAGATATTATACCTGCATGCTTGTGCATACAAGTTTGGAAGCAGTGGAGTGTAAATTACGTTAGGTAAACAGATAATTATAGCTAATTATAACTAACCTCCGTGCGACTAACACATAAATGCAAATTAATTAAATATTAACCTTGTGTAGCGCATCTAATCCATGTGCTTGCACAACAATCGCGTATTTAACACTAGAGCACGTCTTTTGTTTGATGTAACAAACGGCTGCGTATAAGAAACCCAGCGGAGCATTGTGTAATTAATTAATTACGGAGACGACAAGCGATTAGTTTGCAGGATTCGTGAGTCCTTGGTCCCTTCGGACATAAATAAGCTGATCGTGCATGCGAAGTAAACAAATGATGTTTAGCAATAGTCCCATTGTTTATTGTGCATAGCGATGCATACCGAACGTTCGGCATTTGCCGCGACACTGCCGAGTGCCGAGGACGACGGTTGTGAAAATAGGCAACTTGTCAACAGTGATTTATGTTCGGCGCACGGCACCGCATCCTTGGCTCAAAAACTTGGTAAACAAATACACGATGTAACAAAAGGATTGTAGAGTTGCGCCGCTATTTGTTCGGCTTGTTCGTAAGTCTAAACATTTGTTGAAATACGAATCTCTTTCTGTGTCGTTTCGGGGTTAGTTTGCTTGATCAAACTTGGGAACCTGAGGTAGGAAGATACATGTTCTTGAGAAGGCTTTTAGTCAGTGCGATATATCAAGATCTATTACCACGCGAGACAGACAAACATTAACATTTTGGCGATACATCAACCTCAACACAACATCGTGACATAAAAATTATCACCTCGTAAAAGCGAGTGACAACAAAAGCTATACAAATAATAAAAATAGAAAAATAACTGACATTCTACTACTGTTCATGAAAACATGTCTTTCAGACTTCATAAAATAAGTACTGCCATATCGTCGACGGCGCGTAAACGAATCTTGGTAACAATGCTTTTAGTCAAAATGTCAACTAAATACGAAAATATTTTGTCATTGAATATAAAAACGGAAATTGGCAAAAAGTCTATCGCCTCATTAGTATAATTGCTATATGACTGCTCTGTGTGTGATTCTGTTGAATTGGATTCTAGGTCGGACAAAGAAAGATTTTTTCTTAGAAAGAAACGGAAATACTCAGATTTTGCTCCGCATTTTAATGCTTATTTTGGGCTAAGTGGCGATAAGTATTTTTTAGCTTTAATTATGTTATGTCCTACAACTTATGATAATCTCATCATTAAAATATAATAATGTATGTAATTAAAACGGACTTTAGCTATAAACAAAATACACTTAAATTAGTCTAGTCAGTTAGTCTTAGTTTTCTAGACCAGCGTGTGCGTAGCAATTATATAATTATAAATAATTGTACCTTTATGATCGTTAAGATATTTTACGTACATATCTTTTGAACAATTCATTGAACTGTAAAAAATCCCGAAAAAAATAGGCACAGTTTCACATCGTGACAATTAAACCGTCAATGCCAAAACCGCGGCTAAATATCGCAATTACGTGACTCGTTAAACATTATTAATTGTTTACTAACTGCTTGTTATAACCTGTTGCCAAATATAAACGATATCCGAACATAACTGTGTCTGCATTTAATGCGTTATTGTATGCTAAATATCATGGGATACATCAATAAATTGTTGCAGCAATGCATTTAATAATTGCGAGAATGCGTACTCTAAACTCAATTGCGTAGTTTTAAGAAATTGTAGATTGATCGTAGAGTATCTTCGCTACGCTCTAACAATATTCAAGTACAATCAGCAACAAAGAACTCTTATTTCATGAAGCAACAACTCTGAGAGCAATTAATCCATTAAAGCTCAAAATATCGAACAAACTGCACTTGTAAAGATTCTTGCTCGTAATCATGACGAACATATCCTTTACAAAGTTACAGGAAATTAGCTAGATAATCGGTATAATTGTAACGGCAATCTAAACATAAATCTGTGCTCACAGAGGTGTAACGAAAAGGCTAATTCTCCTTGAGAACAGTGATTTCCATTTTTTCACAGCGCAGGGCGTTTGCTCAACTAATTAAGCAATACTATTTAGAAACTTACGGTCCCTTCTGTAACTTTAAAGTACATTGCACCTCGGGAAACCATTAATCAAAACAAACATGAATAGATACGTCAAAGTAAGTGAAACAATACGAGCACTCATTGTCTGTGCCCAGTGAATGCGCGAGCAGAGTATACCTTATCGCTAAAAAGTAAACTCGATCAAAGGCAGCTATGTAAGTCGTGGGATCTTCCCACGTGCTGTGAGAGCCTAATAATTAGTCGTTAGCCAACAATTTGCACCTTGCCGCGACTTAGGATTAGAAAAAGACGCAAATCGCTCTATTTTACTTGAATACTATAAATCACTGTTCAAACGGGAGATAATTCCAAATATGCAGCTTCATTATACATAGATTAAAGTTTCATAATTTGACCATAATTTGTCAGCTACTATTCCTGTCGCCAGACAGTGATCGACTTGTTATAGTTACGACAGTTGTTGAATGACTCAATTTGTTATGGTAATCTGCACAATATCAGTGACTGATGTATGCGCAGTATCATAACTCATTGTTCTTGCTTATGCGCACAGCGTAAGCTAATCTTATTCAAGCCCGAAGGTGTCATGCATTTAGGACGAGTTAAAGTCTGTCTTTATAAATATTTATGTGTATTTAATACTTGAGCGCCTATAGTATAAATTAAAATCTCATTAACCTGACGTTATTGAATAATTCAACGGTAATAACTTTAAATAAGTACTTTCGACAATAATCGAAACTCTAAACCATATTTGCCACACACGCCTAATCATACGACATACTCACACGTGTGATATTGGCGAAATGCAGTCACCCATTAGTCCCCGTGATTGCAAATATACCTGTCACGACCATCATCATCGAAAATCACGATCGAAATTATTGGATAGTGTGCAATCCAATTTCATGTCGGCGCCTGCGTCGCGGCACAATGCAATTTACTACGACGTTTCAACACGCGCCCCGTTTCTCCAACACACCCCATTTTCATCGAGCGACACAAAGATGACGCCATTCCTCACATGAATGAGACTATTGACAACTGAATTGATGCATCGTCTCGAAACACTGACAACTTCGTATAGTAACGTCTTTACGAAATATGTTCGGCAACCCGCCCGCCACCGCCCATTGCATATTCCTCACGGTCCGCGGCTCGGAACTATCAAATTTATTTTTATACATATTTTTATTGTTAGCAGTGAGGATTGTCGCCTCTTTAGGGGCTGTTTGTATGCGGACTGAGAAGAATTACGTGTGCGACGGAGCGGATCCACTTAAGAAGTAGAGATAAAACAATTTGTTTAGAAAATGTGCTGTATAATGTGGCTGCATATGATACTGTATGAAAGGAATCTGTAAACTAACGTAGCTTTAGTGTTTATTTTATCGGCGAACGTGTCCACCGGGTGCAGTAAAGGTTCGCAAGAGTGGGATAAAGCTGCATTTTTCTCATATGAAATATCTAAGTCGAGAAGGATAGTCCTGTGCTTATTTGAATGGTGTGGGAGACTCGGAGCGATATTTTTTACAGCGCGGCAGCGCTCGGCTCCGGACTGAATGCACACTTGATTGTATAATTTAGTTAAGTTAATCTCACTACGAATTGCGCGAAGCTCGCCAGTTTTCAATTTCACATTTGAATGCTATGAACGTTGTTTTCGCGTAAATTGTGTTAAAGCCCCCCCGCGCTCGCCGCCTGCGCCGCTTGCGGTAATAATGTAGACACCAACTACGGTGTGTGCGATTACTCAATAAATATTCCGTAATCCGAAAATAATTAACGCGAAAATGAGCTTCGATGATTTAATTGTGTTGTTTTTTAAATCGCTGCATCGTCAGCGCAATCAACAGCAAGGTGGGTTGAATTTCAAGCGAGCTCAGAACACTTTGTTATTAACTTCCAACCCAGTTTCGGGCTTAAATTACTTTTTGTGTTGTAATTGAATAACGATTCCGATGTCCTTTAAAATTGTTTAAACACTTCCGTATTAATTTAAAGCGCCTCATTTCTTGTTTACAAATTTTAAAGCGGTATCATTACGCTTAAAATTCTGGGGCACTCGTCCACCATTCAGTTTCCCAAGCGGCTCAGCAAAACAGCAACTTTTTACACAAATTCTACAAGCAGCAGTAAATTGCTAAAATAAGACGGATAACTAGTGAGCTGAGCCACTGCTCGTAATTCACTAGAGGGAATCTGAATAATTTAGACAGTGTACGTAGTCACGTTTAGTCGCCTGCATCCAGCAAAATGTTTTCAAGCGGCAACACTGCGTCCTTTTGAAGGGAATCCAGGAAACTGCGCTTTGGAAGCAATCAAGTCGGTGTTAACGTTCAAAGTAATTTCTTTGGCTTCGTCGGTTCTGATAGACGCCCCTATTACCTATTGCGTTGTCGATGTAGTTGCTATTTCGTATTGCCAGCTCGTTAAGACGCCTTCGAAAACAATGGCGAAATAATGAGTTGGGAGACGTGACTTGCCTTAAATTAAGAATTAACTACGTAGTTAAAATAGTGAATACGAATTTCCCTTTGAAAATAAATCAACATATTTATGAAGTTTGCATGGTTGACACTTAATATTCTGATGAAATATTCGCTTAAGCTTATGGTCGATCCAGATTTCCAAGACTGTTAAAATATTGCGTGAAATATTGATTAGCATCTCCAAAACCGCATAACACGGAACTAAAGCCGGCTTCTGTGCCTTGCTGATTCGACACTAATTACTACTTTCGCTTTACAGTTGATTATTGACGGTTAACCCCGGATCACGATCGGTTCCCGTGAAAGAATTCTGTAATCCGATTAAGCCCGGGTTTAACCGGGTACCGTCAACAGCGCACGTGAACCGGGCGTTCTTTTTTAAACCGACCACTAGCACCGATTAGGGTTGAAAATCGAAGTGTCCAAAAATGGCTTGGAATTTTGTTCGGTCATGATAAATTATGTTAGTTTCCGGGTAAAGTTCTCCATTTTCTTTCCTATTTTCGTTGTGTGATCACTACGAAAACAGGGAGGGGAAGTTATCGGATACTGTCAGAGATTATACTGTTTATTTTCACAGAGAGGAATCAGTATTATTATTACCTATCATCCCAATAATAACCTCGTTCACAGGAAAATGTGGAAGCGAACCGTTAACTGTACGAAACAATTTTTGTTTGTTAAATATATTAAAAATGTATTATAATAATGTATTGGATTTAAGAAACGCAACTTGTGCGGGGCATATCTTTGTTCATTTCCTGATATTTATCGGAAAAGCAGTGGTGGCCCAGGGGTAACGGCTCTAACTTACGTGTGGTAAGTCGTGGGTTCGAACTCAGACATGCGCTTTACTTTGTGTAAATAATTTTCACCACTGCTCTCAAAACGGTGAAGGAAAACATTTTGAGGAAACCGGCATGTCCTAGAATCAAAAATTGGAAGACCTGTGACATCTATCAACCCGCACTGGGCCCGCGTGGTAGATTGTAGCCCACTTCATCTCGAAAAGAAGAGGCCTATGTCCCAACAGTGGGAACATTATAGGCTGACACACATATGTATGTGTGTCGGGAGATGGAATTACAATTTTTGTGCCGAGAAAATATAAAATAGTTCCATACATTCATAAGCTCCAAAGTTCTTGAAAGCTCCAAATTCATGCACACATCATAAAATGCTAACTGTTAATAGTCTAAAAATAAATCATATGAACAAACAGCACCGCTCTAACGACTCAACAAAGACCAATCTATTATCAACATAAACATTAACAACGTAAACACAATTTGTTTCCTGCTCATTATCACTGTGGTCCATAATCCAGCTTACATTTGATGCTATGAGTACATCCGAGCAGCTTATTGAGCAGAATTTAACGGTGTCATAGTATTAACACTAACTGCCATACTAACAATAATGTGCTAAGTTTTAAGAGCCCAAATGTACATGGAAACCGAGCGAGCACATAAAATAGAGTATAAATAACTTTTTACTGATCCATTTCTCTATGGATATGAAAAATAAACGCAGAATATACTACAGAACGAAATGAGTATATTAAAATCGGGGAATAAAATTATATTTTATAGTATAGAGAATAAAATTAGTTTCTAAAGCGGATATACGCTTTCTTCTTCCCCTCTGTTTAAATTTTACAATTCCTGGAAATATAACATGGAAAATGAAGTACAGACGCCAGCAGGTCAAGCTACTCGAAACTGACAAATTTTCCCAGTCAACCTTGAACCTAATACTTTAGCAATAAAGTTAAAAATCTATTAAAGAAATTTGACAGATTGTAGTAGCTTGATGTGCTGGCTTGACACATAGATATAGGTAGTAAATACTGGAAATCTACCGAGCTACTGAAAAGCATGGCTGAAAATGATTCTCCCGTTTAATTTTATTATTGTTTTAAAACTTATACCACAACGCACACACAATACCAACAAATCAACAATACAACCCGCAATAATGCCATAATAAAGTCAATAAAATAAACCAATCCAGTTTTAAAACATTTGAATTCGTATATTTGTAAATGGATTCGCGCACAAAAACACTGGAGTGCATTAAAATGGAGTAAAACTGCGAAACGCTATAATCTCTAATTGAGTTTTATTCCCAGTGTTACGTCTGTGTATGGCCGCCACCGCAATTTATTTATTGTTGTTTTAACTTACTTACGTAAAATTTGTTTTATTGCTCTCAGATATTACTTTATTATGAATCTCGAATGGAATGGAATTATATTTTCTTTAATGAATCCTTTTTAATTACGCTTTTCTTTTTGTTTCAGGTACGGTTCCTGTTTTGTTTCTATTGGCGTTATTTAATTAAGGAAGCATTACTAATGGTACCTACAAATGCACCAACATTATTATTTCTAAAAGAGGTTATTTAACATAAGAATTTTCCTTTATTGCTGATGAGTTTTCATACACAAACAGCCAGATCGAATTACTACTCAAAAGTCCATTATAATGCCTTTCAAATTCTTTGTTTGAATTAAAAAGAAATGGCGGCACAGAAATATATCGACAGTAACGTTATGCCCGTTTAAAATGTTAAAATTGTGACAGCCCCTGCCCTTTGCATCAATTGCGAAAGGTTGTAATGAAATTAATTAGCAAACTTTACCTGACACTCAGTGGGCGTAATGACGCTAGTAGGCTTCCGACCCCGATCTATTAACTCGTCTATTGACTTTCAAGGAAACATTTTAAACTTAGTTACTCATAGCTATACAGACTGTCAGAGACATCGACGCGCACGCAAAATTATTCTAGATCCACCAGCACTGAAATTTTTCGTTGATTTTTTTTTTAACATTTGTTCCATCATTTTGACCGTGTAGGTAGGTATTGTACTTTTATAACAAACAACAGGTTTTTTTTTAATTAACCGACGAAAGAGGGTCTACAATCTTGTACTGAGTTCATGGTAACAGTTTGCGCGGCAATGTCTCCGACACCCTGTATATTGTATTATACATTTAGTGCTATTTCCGAAACGTCTTTTGGTAGAATTACCATACAAATTGATGCAAATAAGTATTTTCTCGCCTATAGGTTTATACCTACTATTCTCGTCACGACTGTCTATGTTAAGTCAGTGCGATGTCAGAAGCCTCTTTACTTAAGCTAAGAAGAGGTTCATGAAGTGCTTACGCGAGTTGTGCACGCATATTGGTCGACTTTTTCACGTATGGTCACTTAACATCGATTATGAAATAATCGGAAGACCAATTCCCGTAATTAAAAACGTTCAAAATCTAGTCGCAATCTCATCTCAGCGACAATCAATGTCAAAAACATGTCAAAAATGTAGGGAAATCCGAGGTATTTTTGACAGATTGAGACTGAGATCAAACTGTGAACGTTCGTAAAATTACGAGAATTGCCCCTCTGTTCTTGACTGATAACTTTCAACGAGAAAATGAAGTATCATCAAAGATTTAAGAAAAAAAATATTTTCTAATCCGCTCAGACGTAACTCACTAATTCCATTAAACAAATAGAGCATCCAGCTGAAAAACGGTAATCCCAACGACCAATTTCATTTCTCATTAGTAAGTCTTTCGACCTCGTGCAGCGAGTCCTACGGAACCAATTTAATTACTGAAGATTAAAACGTTAGATAAAATGCTTTTCAATTAAACGAACATCGAAAAGTATACAATAATGATAAAAATGTTAAACCGTAAATTGCGACACGAACATGAAATATCACGGGACCATTAATATTTCAGTGAAATTGTTATTATAATGTAATTGTCACAATAAAATGTAATGTAATAATGTAACAGGTTGAATGTACAGTCGGGGTGGAAATTTAACTTGTTGGAGGTCAATTTATACATGTGTGACTTTGAATTTTTCAGACAATGTAATGTCAACAATACGACATATGGAAAAGATGACATGCGATCGCTGTGCGGGAAAGTAATGTATCTGAAAATTTCTAGACATTTTCTACCCGCGTGTGTTCGCCACCTAATGTTATAGAATAAGAATATGCGAGGTTATTAAAGCAGTATATTGCAAGGTTCTACAATGATAATCATCTGTAGCAACTTTTTTACCGTTTCGCGGTTAGATTTACGGCGCACTAAAGTCGAGTAGTTTAATATAACGCAAGCTCTAGCCTTTTTCGTTAAAAGTTTATGCGGTTATAAATTAGGCCACGCCTCGATTTGAGTCTGATAATTGTGGAAAACTTCCATAGATTAGTTCTAAATACCCGCTTAGCCTTAGATATTATGTTAGATTAGTATGTGGCTCAGCGCGCTTCGTATTTCTGAAAACTTAATTAGTTCATACTGCTTTTGGCATTATCCTCCGATCTAAGTTAAGCTACGCTTGCCGCGGTCCGTTCATGGATGGTACGTGGACCCTCCATTAAATAGGTATCGAGAACACTCCTTGCCTCGGAAGGCACGTTAAGCCGTTGGTCGCGGCTGTCATTCGGAGATCTAATGACAGTCGTTACGGGTAGTCAGAAGTCCAAAAGTCTTAAAACTAGACTTACCAAGGGGTATCGTGTTACCCAGTAACTGGGTTGTTTATGTTAGATAGGCAGTCGCTTCATGTAAAATACTGGTATTCAGCTGCATCCGGTTAGACTGGAAGCCGACCACAAAAGGAAAAAGGCAGATTGATTTTGACTGCTTTTGGAATTAGATTTCAGTTAATTTAACGTAGGTTCCGTGTGTGTGTGCACCTTGATTATTCTGGAGAAGTTAATAGATAGGTATATACAATACTAGCTGACCCGGCAAACGTTGTTTTGTAATATAGAAATTATTTCTAGCTGCCCGACGCTACTTCGTTCGCGTGGTGTCCTACCCCGTACCCTACCCCCTATACTACTCCTACCCTACTCCTACCCTACTCCTACCCTACTTCTACACTACTCCTACATTACTCCTACCCTACTCCTACCCTATTCCCACACTACTCCTACCCTACTTCTACCCTACTCCTAACCTACTCCTACCCTACTCCTAACCCACTCCTACACTACTCCAACCCTACTCCTACACTACTCCTTTTTCCATATTTTCTGACCGTTTAAACCTTCCCTGGATTACGACAAACATTTCAAAACCAAAACCAGCTAAATCGGCCCAGCCGTTCTTGAGTTATAAAATTACAACGAAAAGTGGCATTGATTTTTATATTGTATATACTACTCGTAAGGTACCAAAACATGGGAATAGATTCTTGCCGTAGGCAGCACGACCAAACGTAAATTAGTTAGCAGTCGTAAAAGCATATTTATTGACTTTAATTCAATAATGAAAACCTAAACTATTCACCATTGAGAGAACATAAATTAAGTCAATACTTAAATAATAAAGCTTTAATAAGGGCATTAATCACCTATCAGTCAAATAATAAAAGCAGTTGTCAATTTATAAATAGCTTTTGCAATTAGCAGTTGCAGTTCACAAAGCTACAGCAACATGATACAGCAACAAGGAATATTTTATGCTATTATACGGTCCTTTGTAAACCCGTAACGAACTTTCCCAATGTGTTTCAGGATTTATGCACTAACAACTAGTGGATATCAAAATTCATTTACAAACATACTGGAACATAGTGCATCGCCGAAATAAACAGTAATTTGTGGATAGTCAGCGTGTTACACTGTTACAGGCTAGGAAAATTATGGTTCTTATAATATTTTGGGGCAGTTGATCAAATAATGGGCATATAACTATATTATATTTTGTTTCGTTTGATGAACTTAAACACCATTGGTAATGATTGTACACAGGTAAAATTCCGATGAAAGAGATAAGAACATAACATAACATTACGCCTGTATTCCCCGAAGGGTTACGCAGAGGTGTACTTAATAGTATGTACACCCACATTTCGCCAGTTATATTTAAGTCCCATGTAATAAGGGGTGACCCTATTGCAATTAACCGGGCACAAATTTGGACTCCGGGCAGCGACTGTATTTCCATATATTATTATTATCACATGAGAACATTTCAATGCGAAAATCTGACAAAAACAAACAAAGCAAAACACATATCTACACCTACAACACTATCCCAAATAACATCCAACGTTCATGTGTCACCGAAAAAAAAATAAAAGACGAGGAACACATACAAAAATCTACTATTGATTTGAGTGCCAGCGAACGAATGACACCGAAATTCTACCCAGATGGCTTGCAGAATGACGAGATCCGAGGGACGGGACGGCTCAATCATCGCGACCCGTAAACAAAATTGAAAGCAAATCATAGCATGTTTGCATTCAGCTTATAAGCTCATTTCCATAAGTGTACTGCCTATCACGCTCGCAGGTGCAAATTATCTCCAGTGTATGCAATCAGACGCGTAGTAATCACTGGGATTATTATTGAAGGATTGCTTGAGCATTTAGGATGTTGACATATTAAGTCAGTGAAGATGACCGTATTCTAAAAATGATATTCTTAGAGCATTATCATGCTCTAAGAATATCATTTTCAGACTTATCCTCAGTTTCTATAAACAAAAACGAATGATTTCACTTACCAGTATTTTCATTGCTAAATGGGGCATATAAATAGATTCGTATGCAAATTTTACCTGTGATAGCTACTTCCATATGAAGGGTTTACTATGCAAGGCATTGTATTTTGAAGTAGGTTTGTATAAACACTTTTAAACGTCAATCATATTTTAAAAACTGGATGAGGTCGGCGTCTATCTGACTAGTCTGATAAGAAAGGCCGAAACAAACTCAGAGCTCACAGGAGGTAAAGATACAAGAGTGTTAATTTTAATCAATAACGGTCCTAAAATGATAGGAATCGGCCATTACACACGCAGGTGGCGCACAGGATCATAAAACAAGAATTGAAAATAAACAACGTACCTAAAATAATTTTATTTGAAAACTTGATTAGCCGCAAACATACCTTATTTATTTTACTCTTTCGAATTGCTGATTGCAAACAGAAGTCGAGCGAAGAAAATTCAATCTCGAACACAAGCAATCCAAATAGAAATCCGTTGAATTACTCCAGACGTAACAATAATCCATATTTCACATTTGATTGTGTGCGAAGAACGCATAATATTTTGAAAAACGAATATCGGAATAAACATATTTATATTCCTATCATAATAAACGAGGTATATTTTCCACGCAGAATTCTAATCCGTACAAAGGGTAAGTGGATGATTTGTGACGTGCGGACGAGTTAAGGGCCGCGACTGGCGCGTGTCGAATGTGTAACTACGACCTACAATTCGATACGGCTGCTCCGGAAACACAATCAAAACTCAATTCGATAACACTTCCAATTTATAGTTGTATCACGCAATGGCGACTGGCGTACATCACATAAATAGCAGTAAGGGATGTTGCGCATTCAACATCCTGATTTCCTGAATTATTTGATTTGCATCGCCTATACAAATGTCATCACTGTTTCTGTCCAACAGTTCCCTACTCGATATTTTACACACTAAAACATTGTTAAAGCGTTAAACATGCAATTGTGTCTAAGTTCTCAATAACAACGAGTAAATCTGACGTAGGTAGGATTCAGCAATAAATCTAGATCTGTCTAAGAAAGAAGAAATGTAACAATAAATTGTTGTCGTACGCAATCACAGCAAGTTATTGTGTCTCTACTAGATCAGTATTGTATTGAGCCATAATATTGCTTCTAGAATCCATCAACTTTTCGATATTTCATTCATCGTGTATTCGATAGCACAACTCTGTTTGAACAAGGTATAAAGTATGTACAAATTCAATGTTGAAATTCTCACACAAAATTATGAGTGCATCTACATTGCGAATTCGTATTCGTGAATGCACTACTGATTAATTACGTTCCCGAAGTATGCCTACGTGATATGTCAAATGTTTCATCACTGTTTCAACTAGTGAAGGCTGCACAATAGATTTTCCAATAAGCTTCGTATTGTGAATAGTAATTTAATTTAATCTTCACATAATTATTTTTGGGTTAATTAATATGCTCGCTCCGACATTCGAGATCCGATTAACAAGACATCAACGGATCATTTTGTATTCGAGAATATTTTGATAATATTAAACATGAGTAAGCTTCTTCTTTTGTTACTCTGTAATGGGTATACAAGTCAAATAACGTCTATATTTAGACAAAGACACGTGTAGAGAAAGGACCTAGATAAAGGCACAAGTACATTAAACAGAGATGAAAAGAAAATT
This sequence comes from Apamea crenata, assembly GCA_949629185.1. Taxonomy (NCBI): domain Eukaryota; kingdom Metazoa; phylum Arthropoda; class Insecta; order Lepidoptera; family Noctuidae; genus Apamea; species Apamea crenata. The sequence goes on along the minus strand of OX451359.1, from coordinate 13,895,922 downwards.
GTACCTACACAACTTATTATTATCTTTTGAGCATACTAAATTCCAAATACGGCAGAATTCTGAAACACTCTGCCTCTAAATAGTGCAATTAATTCAAAGTTAAATTTCTATGCGAAATTCAAATTGTAATAATTGCGTTCCACACGCGTAATTAACGAGGCTGCTTTACAAATGGCGGTGAACAACTGAGCAATGAGTGACATGGGTGTCGACGGACGTGACGTCGAGACGTGCCCCAGAATAATGACCGCCAAATGAACCAGGGACTGATGCGAATCCCAACACTATGATGCGATTGCGCTGCGTTGCCCCGCTGTGAATTATTGGATTGATTGCGCCGTCTTGTTTCATCTGCATGCCGTATTGTCTGAATCAAACATTATGCTCCCGATGTTACAAAATTCCGATCTGTTTGGATGTGAAATCTGGAGATTTGTTTACTTTACTGTTGTTTACTTTACTGTTGAGATGTGAATTAAGTTGCAAATTAACCAAATAAAACAGTATTATGTAAATTACCAATCTAGGTAATATGCAACGAACTTGTCGGAAATTACAAGATAAAATATTAAGCTGGGCCGGGCCATAATCACTTAGATTGTTACTCAAATCAAAATAACCGGTACCTAATCATAACAAATCGCTCAAAATCAGCAATCGCGTTGCAACTTTGTTAAGTCAAGACATATCACAACACCTAATCTGCGATCAAACGAGTTGACGATCGCTGCTCGATTGTTACACAAACAAAGCGAACGCAGTCGCCGGCTGCAATATACAGTGATTCCAGAGCAAGTCGAGAGTCTCTTATACGGCCGCGTGGCTTCACAGACCAACAATGGAATGCAACAAAGGGCAGCTGGGCTAGAATAGCTCGCCGGTATTGAACCTGGATAATCGATGCGGATCAAGTATGAACGACAGACTGCGTCGTTGCCACCGACCTGGCATTACTCTGTCAGCTTTCAACTATAGTATCGGGCAAAAAGTTCGGCTTTAAAACGCTTTGACATTTTGTGTCGGTACAGATGATGACCCTCGACGTATAACAAAAGCGACGCTTGATATGGAGTGCCACATGTCGTGTTTCGCAATTGTTCCACATGTAGTCACGGCTTGTTAACATCTCATCGTCATAACTGAAGAATTCAGTCCTTTAACATAATTACATAATAATAGTCATTCAATAGTATTCAGTGCAAATGAAGGCAATGACTGTAATGTATGTGCATTAACATACGTCAACAAAACTATGTCAACATTTAGCTATATGCAAGAATGTCAGAAATATGCAGAGTGCACTTAATAAAAGCATCGTAAATCTTGCATATGCGTGTCGCGTACGTAAATTGCGAAGCCTTAAGGGCCCTTAGCACAGCCGACAGCCTCACTGTTGCAGGCGCATGTTGTAAAGCATGTTCTCTTGAAACATGCATGTCTACGAATAATGATGCGACCGCGCTGTCACACGCGTGACGATGAATAAACGCCTAGATTATCGCCCGCTCCATAACCGAGTTCTAACATTATCTTCTAATGCTTTCTAAATCCCAAAACGGTTCGTTTTGTTTACCGATAGTAATTGAGTGGTAGACTGTTTTCTTTTACAGAGCGGGGATAATCTACTTCGAAAGAAAGAAAGAAACATTGGTATATTGCCACAGAAACATGTGCTTATAAAAAAGGCAAAAAGCAGCCAAGTGTGACCAGTGAGAGAGTGTGAGAGTGTTGTGTGTGTGTGTCTCTGTGTTGAGTTCGACTCGCACACGAAGGGTTAGTATCACAAGTCAAAAATTAGGTGTTTTTTGACTTGTGATACTAACCCTTCGTTTCTTGTTTGGAGAGAGAGTCCCTTTCATTTTTAACTTTATTTTATTTTTATTATTTTTTGTTACAGCGGCTATAAAAATACACACTCTGTGAAAATTTCAACTGTCTACCTGTTACGGTTCATGATATACAGCCCGCAGACAGACAGACGGACGGACGGACGGACAGACAGCAGAGGCTTAGTAATAGGGTCCCGTTGGCACCGTTTGGCTGAAAAATTAATATGGATCATACAAGTTCATATTACCCTTCATTTTACCTATGACAGCCGGTACAAACACCATCAGTTTCTTTTCAAATTGAGTCATAATGAATTCACTCTAATCTTTAATGACAGACTCATTATTTATGACGAAGTGCAATGTGTAATTGTATTGACTACGTCCTATATGAGATACGAACAGTATTTCATAATTCTGAAGTATTAGACGCACCGCTTGAACGATGGCTTAAGTGCCCGCATTGAAAGCATTCTATTACCTAACGTGTATTCATGCATGAATGGGGAGAGCTTAAAATAATGATTTATACTAGCGCTATATAGTGTGGTGCTTCGGGGCTGTGCGCAGTAAAGCGGGGGTCCTTTCATTTGCATGTTTTCCTCGCTGTATCAATATCGGTGCTGGCCGCATCTTGCCGCGTTGCATCGAACCTTCCGTGATTACTTTTAAACGACTTCTTCACAATTACAAAGACAATAAATTAATCAATAACTATGTTGGGGTCGGCTTTTAGTCTAACCGGATGCAGCTGAGTTATTATTTTACATGGAGCGACTGCCTATCTGATCTCCATAACCCAGTTACTGGGTAATACGATACCCCTTCAGTCAGACTTCCGGGCTTCTGACTACCCGTAACGACTGTCAGAAATCCACGAATGACATGGAACCAACGGCTTAACGTGCTTTCCGAGGCACGGAGGGGTCTTGGTATGTAAAGATGGTCACCCATCCACGAACCAACCGTGTCAAGCGTAGCTTAACCTGATTAATCATCCCATGCGGCTACTATTACTTAGCCCCTCATCCCCCTTTGGGTCGACTGTCAGTGATGAGATCGTGTATTCGAAACCCATTCATTGCTTTACTAACCCAGCAATAACGAAAGCACGCGGTTAACGGGACCCTTGTTATGTAATCTGTCCTCATTTACGGTCTTTTTTTCTAAAAAAACCATTTCATTTATGAGATAAATTAATTCATGGTACGGAAAATCGCGATTAAAATAAATAATATGAAGCATCATTATCCTGTAGAGGGGAGGCTTACGGTACGTTGGTTAACCTGTTCAAAAATATCTAGACTGTAATGAAAGGGAAAACATAACAGAAAACTTAACCAAATGAATCATGGAAGTGGAAAAACTTGCGAGAATATTACTATTTCTTAGTTGTTTAGGGCTGGCACATACGTGACGAAATACAAAGTTGCACGAAAATCGTGCAACTGCCAAAATATTATGAACATTACATTACGTATGTTGGAAAGGTACATCAAAGTAGCCTGCGAAAGTATCAAAGTGGTCAGAGGTGAAAACGCAATTAACAGCTGAATTCTCAAAGGTACGAGAAATGCATGGAAATATCTTGCCGCTTTTTTTCTTGCCGGACTTTTTTTATTGTAATTACAGACATCATTCTGAGATTGTTTTTATTTGTAGTTACAGCGGTAAAAAAGCTACACACTCTGTGGAAATTTCAACTGCATACCTATTACGGTTCATGAGATGCAGCTCGCTGATAGACAGACGGACGGACAGCGTAGGCTTAGTAATAGAGGTTCATTGACACCATTTGGTTACGAAACCCTGAAAAGAACAGCGTTCAGTCAGTGAAAATCGCTGAATGCATTGCTTCGCGAAGTGCGCACCATCCCTCGTCGGAACATACGTGTCCATAGGGTGTCGGGTAATAGACCGCAGCGCGGTAATTCTTCCTAGTTCTCATGTAACGCGCTCGTTCGTGTAATGATGTGCCTCTATTACGTACAACTAACTAATAGTGGTCTAGTGGTTACTTTCGACCTTAAGTGCCTGCGTAATAATTACTCAGTTGAACAAGGCAGCATTCTTTGCGGACTGTAGTGTTTATGTTTGTTGAAGTAGGTTATTGCAATGTTTGTATGACATTATGGGCGTTTATGGGTAATCACTTTGAAATCATACGTTTAGTATTTTCCCTAACAGAAAATTACCTTCTGCGTCTAGAAGATAGCGAAGGTTGATTTACCTAGTCCGAGCCCCAATATAGAAACGGACTGTCTAGTTTGGGCTCACTGGCAAATAATATATTGTAATCTAACTGTAGTTATGTGTGTACTTTGTTTGTTGTAACTGTGTCTGCTTACTGTAGTATTTCTATTAATTCGGCTGGTAGCCTTAAAACGAATGTAGGGATTCATCATGGGTTAAGAGGGAGTGCAACAGCCCCTTTCGAGTACTAATAAAAGAATCTGTAATCACTTGTTTGTCCCACCTATATTAGGGACAAATACCGTTTATTAATTTTCATTAGTGAGAGTGCAAGTTCATTAGTGTCCTAGTAAAGTTTACACAACAAAAATACTGCTGAAACTCGAGATCCCAGAAATACTTCGTCCACAAACTAGCCAAATGATAGCTCCAGTCGAATGTCCATTATTTACATTTTCCAGTGGCTTTTCTTTCTGCAAAACCTGTAATATGCCGTTTTACGTTCCGGGGCACTGCGTATGCAAATACAGTGAAGTCGATAGCCGACCTCCTCGTTAGTGCCCTCTCAAAGGCAAATACACATACATATATACCTTTATATACCCTATACATGGGGCTAGAGGACTACTGAATAGCTTTTCTGCAATACGATTAACTTACAGATACAAGATAGCGGAAAGATGAAATGCTTTGCCGGAAGACCTTTGTACAGGAAATATAATCATGTTTAAGGAAATGTAAATAATACATGTTTACATAAGTACCTAGCTGGTTTTATGCACGTTTGTACGAGTATGCTTTCTTTGTATGTAGTTTTGCTTAAGGTTCTACAACGTGCATCATGAAAATAAATATTTATTTTTGACTTTTCGGTTAGCTACGTGCACGCGAAATTAAGCTGCTGAAAGTAACCGTTCTACGTTTAATCTTCACATCAACATGAAAAATTACCAGATCAAATTAATATTATAACATTCATAAAGCTCTTAGTGTTATTGCGTCAGAGGTTTATTAAGAAATCTCGGGTCGAAAGCCAGTTAATCGCTCTGGTAAAATAGTTAGCTTTTCGTACTATCGTTTAATGCTTACTTACACATTACTTTATTCAAAGTACACTCAAGAACGAAACAGCAACATGTGCTGTTAATGGCTGAATATAAAATTCATTAACTCGCGTTTAATAACGCACAGTTACACAGAAATACAGTTAAGCTAAATACTAATTCCCTGGAGCAAGTTTCCAGTTAACCCTCATCTTAATAGAATTTTTTTTATGTAAAAAATGTTTAATTCAAAAAATCCCCCATTTATTCTCAGTGCCGTAAGTTGAATGAAGAAATCTATTAGCTGAGAAAGATGAAAAATACAGTCCGGCTTTTCCCTTCGTGCTTTTTTCACCAAGTATGCAAAGCAGCACCAAAGCGACCCCTTTTATCATCGCACTGAATTGAGCAATTAAAAGTCTAATAATAGTTTCTTTATGTACTTTTAATTTAGTCTGTGAGAGAAGAGAAGTTACGAACACCGTGTTAATGAGTGCAGATGTCGCTACGGATATTGAAAAAGTGATTAGATTTTTGAGGACAATCTTGCAGTTTGAACGTTGCCAGCAAAGAGGTTATGAAGCCGGGTTTTTCATTAGCTTGTTGCTCCGTACTTTAGCTAAGATTGTTTACGGAAAAGCTTTCAGTTTTAATGTCAAGGAAAGAGGACATTTTATAAAAGTTGAAAACTTTGCTTGTCATAGTAGCTTGCTTTTTTTTTCATTCATGAGCCTGCACTATACCTTGGGTTTTTTTGAAATAAAATATGTTACAATACCAATTTATATTATGTAAAAAGGCCTCGTTTAGTATAGTCTCCTTTTATACCATATCAAATTGATCAATTAAGAATAGACCATGCATTTTCGATGTCGATATTAACATCAAGGAAATTGTGATGTTCAAACCGTGCGTCTATTAAATCGATTACCAGTAATGACGCTATCGTCGCGGATAATCGCTAGGTGTTGTCCTCAGCAAATGGGTTTAACTGAACATAATTGCATTAAGTATTTAGATAATCGATTCGCATCAATAATAATATTTGATTGGTTGGAAATCGTGAATGGAATTACGTGTCATATCTTAGGAGCAAGGCTGTGCACGACTCATGGTGAACGACGGAACTAAGCCCTATATGCACATTCATATGTGTTAGTCACGAATTAAAAATAAAACTAGATTTAACCTCCATGATATAATACGAGTAGGTTCCTGTTATTTGGCTAAGGTTTGTCGATATGTAATAAAAAGTGCTATCTCGATAATCAAATAATCGAATTCGTGTTTATGGTAAAGTTCAATCCATAACGTCAATTATTTCTAATCTGATATCACGTTCAGTCGTCTAACTACACAAAGTATTTGGAGGCATGAGGAACAGGGTGTAAAGTTCACTCAACCTCCATAGAAAAGGGAGGATCCTCCGACCAGACGGGTGTTGTGTCTGGCGGGCAATTGCCCAACGATTGATATTGGGAAATTGTATCGATGCTAATTGCACGGTAAACTCTGCTTGCGAGATGCAGGATTTGCGTGACGTCAGTATGACGCGTTGTTCGCATGTGGCGTTGTAGATACCGCTACAAGTACCTTATTGATTACAAAGCATAATCCATAGACAAACAAAACAAAACACTCCATTTTCTTGAAGGCAATAAACAATTTTACCAACACACTTCCATTTTAAAATTCTGACACCTTTATTATTACGGTCAAACATAATATTGACTATGCAACAGTAATAACAACACGGAGCATCCAATTATTGACACGTAAATGATTGATTACTCTGCAATTGAAATATTGTTCGAACACAAATGACGAACACCATTTAGTAAACAATAAAAATGTGCTATCGCCCTTGACTTTTTAGTATTAAAGACGAGGTTGGACTATAATGACTATATCATTCAATACTTTTGAAAGGAATTTAAGGAAGAGATTAGTATATGAAGATTTTATTGATAAAGATAATCGGCTGAGCGTATCATTTAGGTATTTTTGGTTTTGATTTTGGCGAAGGTTAGATATTAATTTTGAATGCTACGTGAGATCACGTCACTGATGTTTAGAATCCCTTCTGATTACGACATACGTAAACGTACCATAACACTAATATTATAAAGACGAAAGTTTTGAGTGCGTGTGTGTATATTTGTATGTTTGTTACTTCTTCACGCTCAAACGGCTAGAGCAATTTTGGTGAAATTTGGTGTGGACCTAGCTGACACCTTGGATTAACACATACATTACATACACTTTTTATCCCGATATTCCCACGGGATCGAAACTTATGCGGGTGATACAGCGAAGCGCAGCTAGCTCTAAATAAATTAAATAAACAAAAAGTAAAAGTATACAAGGCACTAGAGCATCAAAAAAACAAAGCTCGTTGATTTATTAAAAACAATCGACATACCAACATCATGTAAGACATACGTCAAAACAAAATACCATTAGGTAACTCATTCATGCACATCATTCATTTGTAAAAATAAATAAAGTACTTTTACACTCAGCGTCCTTCTCAGTTAATTTGAACATGGATGAAGACGACTTGAAATTTGAAATAAAAGGTCATTCCGAGGCGTTAACTGATGCACACGACGTGACACGACAGATTGCCAGCAATAATTAAACTCTACAATTGGCTGTCAAATTTATGACCTTTATCTAACTCGAATCTTCATCAAAGTTGTCACTTACTCCACACAGCGCTGACACAGGTCAGTTTTTAATGCAATTAGTTTTTGTACAAAAACGTGACGTTCATTCACAAATAATCAATCGCTATCAATGTTGTGATAATCAAGTCTTAGGTCAAGCCTCGCCATTAATCAATGTCATCAGTTTTTTATACACTAACTATGAATTACTGATTTATTTCATACATTTTTGAACAAGAAACCTCACACGGTGAATCAATAAGTCAATCTTGAAAGATTGTCTTGATTGAATCATCGTGTGCGGTGCTTAACTATGGCAACCAAGTATGATACACATTAATGTAATATAGTTCACATATCCTTAAATGTAACTTATAATAAAGCGTTTCATAAATAATTAATTTTTCTTTCCTTGACATCGTAATTCGAGCAGCGATAAGTGTTCCGTCGCGAGCCTCGAGCTCCCAACTTGTACTCAATTCGGCGAAAGAAACATTCCCTATCAGTACTTACTCGGTTGAATAATGTTAAAATTAAGGACTTCGCTTTAATTTTGTGTGACCTACACAGAAGGTTTTCACATTGTTTGAAATTAAATAGAATTAGGGCGTTCCATTTCCACGTGCACGAGGCCTATTGTAATATATCGAGTTGAAATTGATTTCACAATGGGGACCCTTTGTTTACTACTATTTATTATATTGGAATGATGGATTGGTTTCAAAATGGTCTGGTCTGTATAATTGGTTGTTCTGAATAGGATCGTCGAGTGAGCCTTCGGTGTTCACAATGGCCGTACAATGACGTCGACCTTGGAGTATTACATCGGTTCAATCAAAATATTGGGGCAAAGGTTATCTGCGAAGTTCCCCGGGTCTAGAGACCCCCCCATTGTGCTGGCTCCTACTTGCCGACGTCAAAAGTACTCGATCCACTTATCGTCGAATACCATTGGAGTCACGGTCGATTGAACATTGAATAAGGATCCAGATGTTGAACGCTTGTTTATATCGTGCCAATACGATTCGATTTAGAGGTACACTTTCCTTTAAGTTTTTTGCACGTGTATTATTATTTTTAGTGAGTAGTTTTGGGTTTGGTCGGTGCTTTAGATTCTAAGACTCTGGTTATTCTCAGACTCTCAATAGGTATATAGATTTTCGCAAGTACATTAATTGTATATGAACTTTTTATGTGTATTGTTAATTAGATTAACATACACTCACACTAAACCGACCCATGTTGGTGCACAATAGTCCGCGTAGGCTTTATTGGAACAATTCATCAAAAATCTAATTAAGTCGGTGGGCGCGGGGCTTCAGCTCGTGAAACGGTGACAGGAGATTAAGTTCAGCTTTAATTACGCCGCCAGCACTATTCCAGTCAACTTGCTATTTTACTGGCGCGGCAGCCGCACGGGCGAGTGTTCTGTCTACCGGAGCGCCCAGCACGAACTAACCGTCACCTTATTTCCGCACTTACACTGAATTTATAGCCGAATGCATTATCTGCGTCTAATATATGCAAACTACTTTTTGATTCATCGAGCGTTGCTAAATCTGGTAACGTTTTTTAGTAGCACATTCATAAAAAGCGCAGGTATTTATTGAAGTACTAAGTTCTGCCCGCGGCTTCACCTGCGTGTGTGTCTGCAATTATCTCACGGGAACGTGCTACCGGGACAAAAAATCATAACATCAGCTATCTGCCAGTGAAAGTCTCGTCAATATCAAAAGGCAAATTCTCGTAATTTAAAACGTTCAAAATCTAATCGCAGTCTCATCCCGGCGACAAACAAATGTCAAAAACTGGTCAAAATGTAGGGAAATTAGAGGTATTTTTGACAGATTGAGACCGAGATCAGACTGTGAACGTTCTTAAAATTACGAGAATTACTCCTCAGATCGGTCATTTTGGAGATTAGCCGGAATAAACAGACAAAATTATAAAATAAGTACTGTAAATTACATTCATAAACATTAGAGGAAAAAACTGTTATTTGTATAGATTTAAAATTAATGATCTGCCAACAAATAAAGGTCTAATAATCAAAGGAAACACAAATAAACAAACGTGCAATATAAAATATTATAGAGTAGCAAACATAAATACTGTGTTATTAACTCCAAGCTTTATATGCTCGGCTGAAGTCAAAGCGAGCAAAGTGAATATCATAATAACTTGGCAAGGAAGCTAATAACTAGATGCAGCGTCAGAATATCTATACGTGTTACTGTGAAGGCAAGTGACATCGACGTAATAACCTCCATGTTAATTAAAACGCTTGTCGATGGATAAACTATTATATCGAAACCCGGTGTTTACGTCATGTTAATACTCGAGTAATGAAGTGGTTTCTAATCCATCTTTAGATTATCGAAGTTAAATGGAATAAGACTAAAGTGACGTTTGAGGTCTTAAGACTTTGGTTTCCTAAGAAACCGGTAAACTCAAATAAACCAGAGGGGCAATTCTCGTAATTAAGAACGTTCACAGTCTGATCTCAGTCTCAATATGTCAAAAATACCCCTAATGTTCCTACATTTTGACATTGATTGTCGCTGAGATGAGATTGCGAATAGATTTTGAACGTTTTTAATTATGGGAATTGGCCTTCAGCACCCTAATTGCGTAACACACAATCAATCTCAATCTGAATCATTTTGAAGGATATTGCTAATCCATTGCTTCATATGTTCCAAACATGTGTCATGTATCTGCTCAACAACGTAAATAACGCAATGAATGTTGTTGAACTGTCAAAATGAAACCGATTCCGATTGATCGTGTGCTACGCAATTAGGGTGCTGGTCAAAATAACAGCTGTCCAAATACAGAGCGATTATTGACACCTGAATGTCAAACACTGGTGAAAATGAAAAATTTTCATGGATAAACATAAGCATAATCAGCCTATAACGTTCCCACTGCTGGGACACAGGCCTCCTCTCTGTGAGGGGTAGCGGGCCATAATCCACGTCTTCAAATTTTTGGTTCTAGGTCATGCCGATTTTTATCATAGCCAGTTATAATGTGACGGAACTGCTCTTCTAGAAAACCGTAGCTTAAGCCGATACAAAAATATGGACATAAAAATAAACAAATAATTAGGAAAAGAAACAGTCTCCCAAGAACAAAGGAAAAACGTAAGAATAAACAACAAACAACACCGTTTAGAATGGATGCGAACCCCGGCTCGGCCACAACGTCTCGGATAAGCAAAGGAGATGTCACGTGAATGTTAATTCTTCAGCGATTAGTATTCAAGGCGAAACAACAACTAATAAAAAGGAGCCACCGTCGAGAAAATTGAAAATATCCGCAACCGTCAGGAAAATGAGGAGACCTCTTCGTCACGCCGTGAAATTAGAATCGTCCCGAGCAGTTCCGATGCTCGTCACGTGGCACCAAAAGTTTGTTTACGTTGCCATTTGATTATAATCTAAACGAAATTTCCTTAACGGCGGCCATAGCTTTTGTTATTAATGCCAGAGGTACTGTTACTCTCTTCGCAAATAAGAATAAAACATCATTTTGTTTGGGAAAGCGTGATTATTATACAAATTAGATACGTTTCGTTATGTTCACATTAACAAAAAGAATTTCCTTACTGCCACGTTTTTCAATTGCGAATTTAAGTAACCACAGATTAGGGGAAAACAGAGTCAGATTTGAAATTGCATTTGCGTATCATTCAGTTGTGTCCTTTTGTGAAAGTTCAGTTTTTATGGCTTCGAGTTGAACAAATATGCACAGAGCCCCGCAAACGCAAGTTAATTAACTTACTCTATACCTAATATTGATTTTCGCTCTATGAAGCGGGAGCAAATAACTACAGGGTAACCGTATCAGAGTCCTCGGATCGTGGACTTACACAAAAACGGGAAAGTACGCGGTAGGGGTGTCGTTATCATTGGCCATCCATCGGCAGTGATCTGTGACCGGTATTGACGGAAAGCCGAAGATCCAAACTGGTCCCGAATACTTTAAGCCCTGTTAGTAATGCGACAGATGTAATAGGAGATTGTATTTAAACTTCTTACCGTAGATGCTAGGGTTATTGGTAAAACGATGGTTTGAAGAACTTTTGGCATGTCCTAGAACCAAAAATTCGAAGACATGTGACATCCACCAACCTGCACTGGACCTGCGTGTTGGATTATGGCTCGCTCCCTCTCACAGACAGGAGGTCTGAGCCCCAGGAGTGGGAACATTATAGGCCGATTATGGTTATAATATGCTTAAAGAACTTTGAAGACCTTTTCATTATATGTCATAATGACGAACGAAGAAATTGTCCCTAAGCGTGGCAACCCTAACTGTATCGATCCCTAAACCACTCGACCCATTCCGGCCACTGACAATGATTATGTCACTATCGAGTGTAGTCGATCCAAGCTTAATCATCCTGTATACATTTATAGTCAATTAAATTACAGTATTGGAATGAGTTGAGCACGAAGTACTGCACGAAATTGAATGGGGCAATGAATCTTGGGTAAATATAAAATCGTAATCATAAGTCACAACTTTAAACATTAGTCCCACCCCAAATTGCAAGTAGATAACCCTAACTTAACTTATTCAAAGTTCAACGAAATTGGTCACACTCAATACTGAGCTACGCCTTTGAAACTCAATCGACGGAGTGAATACAGGTCTAACGATCACGTAACTATTGGGTATCATTACTTCAAAGCATACGTCCCGCAGACTCACGGTCACCCTCAATGCAGATAAGCCAGCTTATTTGAATGAGTGGTGTTCGGACCGCAAAACGCTGAGCGAGTAACGAGAATGCCTGACCGGGAACGAAGCCAATAGGCCAATACGTGGCCACCGCAAATGAAAGGGAGACGTGACCAGTAGGTACTGTTCGAGAGCATCTCATATGGTTTATGGTTGAATGTTTGAAAAGACTTGTTAAGAGAAAAGGAGAAATGGTGGGGTATGCTATTCGAAAATGGTGACAAATGCAATAGTAAAATCTGCAAATGGGGTAGCTTTGAGCTGTGTGCAATCTGGCATCATAATTTTTTTGGAACTTTTTTAAGCTCATTATTTTCTAAATGTGACACAAAGCCGAAGTGATCCAAGATATCATACGATTTTAATATTCTTTATGAAAATTTTAATTAAAAAACACTCGAGAATTTTACTGAGGGACGTTAAAATTGAACGATCAAAAAGCTTCTGACCGCTACACTCAGTACGGGCTTTCAAAATCCGCAACGATAATGTTTTAGTGTTAGTGAATTCGTGAGAATACCTAATGCATGTCGAAACAGTACCGTTTCCGAATCCAATACAATCATATCACGCAATTCATCAAATTCAGTTATCATTACACGGATTGTTTGCACAATTTACAGATGAAAGCGTAACACGGCGTCTGGGGCTAATGCATATTAGCATGTTCAATTGTAATCTCGGCTGGCTAATGTTGGCCAAATGTGCGCGCATGCATTAAACATGCGAATATGAGACATGGATTTGGTGTATAGGGATAGTCGCATAATTGTGAAGCATAATTAGCCTATAATGTTCCCACTGCTGGGACACAGGCCTCCTCTATTTTTGAGAGGGAGTGGGCTGTAATCCACCAAGCCAGTGCGGGTTGCTAGATGTCACATGTCTTCGAATTTTTGGTTCAAGGACGTGCCGGTTTCCTCACTATGTTTTCCTTCGCCGTTTTGAGAGCAGTGGTGATGAAATAATTTACACAAAGTGCCTGTCTGAGTTCGAACCCACGACCTAACCCTCGTAAGTTGCGGCCGTAACCACGCACTGGCCCACCATATCAGGCTAGTACATCTTTACAAGGCACAGAATCAGTTTTTCGTGCACCATTGATAATAGACGGAAATCACTTTGGATCCTTAAACAGTATTAAGCTATTAAGCTGCTTAGCCCTTTCCCAACTATTTTGGGGTCGGCTTCCAGTCTAACCCAGTTGAATACTAGTATTTTACATTGAGCGACTGCCTGTCATAAACCAGCTACTGGGCAACACGATACGATACCCCTTGACAAGACCCACTGCAGACCCACCGTACCCCTGGCCCTACCCCTGGTGGTACGGTGGGTTTTTTAAAGTTAAACGATACCACTGTATGAAGTGAACGTAGTGCTGTGCTGATGAAGATACTAGACGGACAGAAAATGATAAACAGGACCGGTGGTACAGTACCTATTAAGTATTTTTATTACAGCATAATTAGAGAGCAATTCGATGTCATAGACAATTAAGAAAGAGTTGAGTGATGAGACCTTGAAGGATTCATCAATGAAGGTTAGAATGCTTTCAAACTTTGGTTTTGATTGACAAAAATATACAATATATTCGTAATTAATCAGCTAAACTAATTATACCCATCACAATTAAATTAAATGTCATATAAACGTTTATCTCGTCATTGTCACATTAAAAGCAAGGCTAGCCTCATCATCACATATAATTGTTTCGAGCAAGTATTGTATCTTAGATGGTTTATGGATATAAAATTTGAAGACGATTTATTAATTGGATTGATTCAAGCTTTGAGGAGCTTGTGACCAAGTAATAACAGCCGCACGGATCGATCGATCAGGTTAAGCTACGCTTGCCGCGGTTGGTCCGTGGATGGGTGACCATCCTAACATACAAGACCCCTCCGTGCCTCACAAAGCCCGTTAAGTCGTTGATCCGGTCTGTCATTCGTGAATCTTTGACAGTCGTTGTGGGTCGTCAGAAGCCCGAAAGTCTGACAACCAGTCTTACCAAGTGGTATCGTATTACCCAGATGATTGATTCAAACTTTAATTGTATACCTACTTACTTTTAAAGCCGAAACCTGAAACTATTTTCCCCGCCTACAGTCCACAAAAACTACAAAACGCCTCGCGGTATGACCCTTACATACTAAATGAGAAGTTACTAGTAACAGATCAATCTAAGCAATATTTTTAGCCCATATACGCCCACAGATACCAACAAACCATCTAACCCTTTTAAAGGATCAATGACACGCAATATTTTGTAGCTACAATATAATCGCCATCCTTGACAAACAGTAACACACAAGTTACAAACAACAATAAATCTGCCTAGCATTTCCTAACTATGTTGGGATCGATTTCCAGCCTAACAGGATCCAGCTGAATACCAGTGTTTTATATGGAGCGACTGCCTATCTGACCTCTATAACCCAGTTACTGGGTAACACGATACCCCTTGGACCCTTGGCAAGACTGGTGGTGGTATTTGGTCTTCTGACTACCGACGAACCTTAACGACTGTCAAAGATCTATGAATGACAGCCGGGACCAACGGTTTAACGTGCTTTCCGAGCCACGGAGGGGTCTTGATATGTTATGAATGGCCACCCATCCACGAACCGACCGCGGCAAGCCTAGCTTAACTTTCGATCGACCCTCGCGGCTGTTTTTATTTAGCCACGAGCCCCACAACAAAGATAACAAATTATAATTTGCCATCGAATGTGGGAAGACGTTTTTCAAAGGTTTTTTCAATACCAATCCGAACAAGGGATGAAAAAATAACATAAAATGTTTTCCTTCCATTTGGTTGGTAATCTTCCCACGAATTAATGAAAACATGTGAGGTATAGATTACGATACTCATCAGGAAAGGTACTACTTAATGCATTGGTGCAATCTTTGACCTACCGTTTATGTCAAAAGTATTACATTATGTAGGTACATATGTCAAGAAATGAAGCAAGGATTGCTACCGTTCCCACATATTTTAAATGAGAGAACCTAATCGTAATCGCACAAATGTCGTTAGCATGCAAATGCATTCAGTAATGTTATTTAGACGAGTAGGCAGTCACTTAGGGTATCACAATCTACATACATAGCAACGGTTCCAATAACAAATTTCCATACGGTTGTCCTCATAATGCGAACAGAGATAATCGTTGGTTGGTGCCTCATTTCATTAAAAACGTTTAACGGGCCTCTACGAGTTAGCTTCGGCCCCTCATACGCCGCGCCGTCTAAAGGACCGGGACCTCAGGATCCCGTGACAGGTTAAACTTAATTGCTATAAAAAGATTACAAAAGGCTCAAATTGGCCCCAAAC
Source organism: Apamea crenata (assembly GCA_949629185.1). Taxonomy (NCBI): domain Eukaryota; kingdom Metazoa; phylum Arthropoda; class Insecta; order Lepidoptera; family Noctuidae; genus Apamea; species Apamea crenata. The sequence goes on along the minus strand of OX451359.1, from coordinate 13,880,102 downwards.
TAGGCAAGCCTGTATCTTAGGCACAAAAAATTCTGTAGTCAGACTTATCGTCGATGAAAGGATGTTGATATTCATCAACTCATCAATTTGAATAATTATGTAAACTACCAAACACCTCGAAATAAAAAGAAAACATTTCTTCAAACCGAACGTCACCCACGATTTAAGACGATTCACAAATCTAAACGTTGTATTTACTCGAACAATAGATCAAAATAAACAAGTCAACCAAGCAAGACGCGAGATTTATCACGATTTTAACATTCAACATTTTTGTTATCTATTTTTCGGTAAAGACTTCTTTCAATTTTATTGTGCTAAAAGGTCAAATTCTCATTACCTGCCTGACATCTACGTACCTACTCATAAATTTATCAAACGGCTCCGGTTTAATGGAGGAGTCAGCCCAACTCTATTACTATAGGGAACCAACTAGTGTGATTAAACTTTTTAGTCAAAATCCCGAGGCTCTGGAAGATTAGTTAGGGTCTTGCGGACCCTCATCTGTGTCAAAATAAGATATAGTTCAATATAAGAAAAGTATAAGCTCCACGAAGTAAAGCCAAACACTAAGGGGTTTATTCATAAACGATGACTAAAGTTAAGTAACGTTTAAACGTCAAAAATGTATGGTTAAACAGTCGCTAATCACTGCTTAACTTTAAGCAACGTTTATGAATAAAGGGGATTATCTAATGCAACTTTATTTTAAATCATAAAAGTACATTCACACAGGGCTCCTCTTGGTGAGAGCGAGTGAATCGTAAATCGTAATCGCACCAGTGCGGATTGGTAAATGTCACATATCTTCGAACTTTTTGTTCTATGACATGCCAGTTTCCTCACGATGATATCCTTCACCGTTTTAATAATAAATAAATAAATCATTTATTTTGGACCAAACACTTGTTACCTACACATTTCATAAACCTGCCAAACTGCGTGACAGTTTGTCGGCAATTTTGAGAGCAGTGGTGATGAAAAAACACAAAATAAAGCGCCTGTCTGGGTTCGAACCTAAGACCTACAACTGGTAAGACGCGACCGATACCGCTGGGCCACCACTGCACATGCAATATAAAGAAGTGCTGAATGTGAAATCTCAAATGACCGTACAACGGTCGGCGAACCCGTAGGTACCCAATTATTGCCAAAATCGCCATGCTTAGTAGTCAACGATTAGTTATGGCGGTGTGATTTACGCACCCCTACTGTGCCTATCGGTCATGCTCCCTAAATATTACAGGCACAGCTGCCTGCCTTTGTATAGCGATAGCTAGACAAACTAGACTCGAAACAATTATATTTCATGGTAATTTTTGACGTTCAAAAGTGCCTTTTCAGTGCCTATTTGAAATAAATAATTTGACTTTGACATTGATGCTGATTCTTAGAAAATAATACAAAACAAAGTGAAGGTTTACTTCATAAGCAATAGCTATAGAAAAGAAGAATATGGAAACCTGTTTACCTCGCAAAGGAAATAACAAGAACAAATCAGAATTAAACATCTAGACAACCATTTACTGCTACTTATGGCGTATATTCCAGTTCTCATTTCTATAAACAAAACTAACAGTATTTCCAGGGAAGCAAAACAGTTTATCTGATATAGAGATCAAACAACTTGTAATAGATACCGCACAAAAATAAAAAGGGTCCCATTTTGAATAAACAAGTATCATATCTATATTGTTTTATTTGAGTGCCTTAACGGTATGTGTAACGTATGTGATGTAATATTTTGTTTTGGTTATTATTGTCCGTTTTTATGGCGAAGTTTGTATTTTACTTTTCAGTTCTATATTTTTCTTGTCTCTGCTTTTCATATTAGGTAATTTTGCAAAATGTATTTACGATTTATAGTCATCATAATCAGCTTATAATGTTCCCACTGCTAAAACTCAGGTCTCCTCTTTTTCGAGAGGGAGTGGGCTATAATCTACCACGCGGGCCTAGCGCGGGTTGGTAGATGTCACATGTCTTCGAATTTTTGGTTCTAGGACATGCCGGTTTCCTCAACATGTTTTCCTTCACCGTTTTGAGAGCATCGGTGCTGAAATTATTTACACTAAGTAAATCGCCTGCCTGGGTTCGAACACGTAAGCCGGGGCCGTTACCCTGGACCACCACTGCTCTTTCGATTAGTTATTTATTGTATAAATGAATCATCTAGTTCATGTAACAAAACTTTTGAGAGCCACTGACAAAACGATATTAAAACAAATAACTAACTATTTTGATAACCTCGCCATTCTATAAGATCAATAGAATTGTTACATCTGTTCACAGTTCGCCGACAACTTTCGTTTGTTAAGTTACAAACCTGCGATGCTGGGCGATATAACTTAGGTGTTTTCCTACCTACCCTCGCTATTATTCATCTCAAAGTTTATTACTTTACTCAGTATTTACCCACAGTTAAATTCGATAATGTTCTTCTAGTATCATTGAAAACTAAATTACAATGTCTTAAAGCGCTATCGCGAAGCACTAAGGATGTCAAAATAATATGAATGCAGAAGTATATTAGAGATTCCATTGCTGGATACCGCTGAGAGAATGGTATTATTCATCCATTAAAAGCCGCGACGTGCCACTCACTGATCTAAAATTCAAAATTTTTGTTGAAACAGATAAATGGAAGGAATATCCTCGTTAAAAGCTGACAGCAAACACTTGTCATGTTTATTTGAATTGATAAAATGATGTTATAACCACCGTAACTATGCTGGTGGTCAAAATTCAGGTGTTCTACCAGTAATGTGACATCATAAGTGCTTCGCCCCGACATTTATTACGATATCGTGGTATTAAGAGCTATATTTACGACTAGCGACATCTAGTTGGGTACGTGGGCAGTTTTGAGCGGCGGAGGGGCGACTTATCCCATGTTTATGATAAGGAGACGATACCTTGAGGTTTTATAGCCTTAACAGTTCTCGTAAATCTTATAGAAACTGAATTATAGGTGCTTAAAGGTGCTCTGAATAACCTCAGTAAGGCACCAATTTTAAATAGTTATGTTCAAAACGTTATTCTGTTGGTAGGTACTCGCTCACAATACGTTAAATCATACATACATACATAAAATTACGCCTTCCCATGGTGGTAGGCAGAAACTATAGAACCTCATCTGTTACGATCATTTCATACCTACACCTTTTGCCTCGTTTACGTTGATACATATGGTCAGACAAGCCCGCTTACAGACTATAGGTAATTTTATTGCATTCAATACAAGCTTTTGCCCGGTACTTCGTCCGCGTGAAGCAACTTTCTTAATTTATTTTTCCGTAAGAACCTTCTACAAAGTATTAGAAAACTTAAAAAAAAAGGGATGAAATCGGTAAAGTCTTTCTCAAGTTATGACTTGACCAAGGGAAATAGGGATTCATTCTTATATAATATATAGATAACATTTTATTTAAACTAGCAAGGTCAGAATAATCTTTCAAATTAAGTCAGTAAGTACACACCTCCTTTAATGAAAAATGAGCACCCAAAATGATAATGGCAAAACTCTCCTTAGATAAGAGTTGGGCAAGACTAATGAATTTAAATGCTATTCAATTAAATGCACATGAATAATTCACTAAAAGAATGTTAATGTGGAAAAGAATGCCAGCCTTCCTCGTAGCCGAGATTTGGGGACGCTTAATTAATTATTTTTTACGACAATTCATCCCATCCTCTCGCTGTCTTAATGGTGTTTCTCATCAATTGTGAAACAAAGTTCAGCGCGTGCGATTTTTTAACATTTTTGGGCGTTTGTCTGCAAACGAGTGTTCTATTTACTTTTTAGGTTAAATTTGTAGGTATCAAAGTCGCAGTCTAAAATTGTCATTCTAATTTTCGTTTTGTGTCATCTACATAATTATTAATTATTCCCTCTCACTGAGAGGAGGCCTGTGTCCCAGCAGTGGGAACATTATATGCTGATTATGTTATATTAATTCCATTAGGTATTATACTTTACTAGCATTAAGCAATTAACACGTAATTAATTAATAGGTTAACATCATAATTTAATTAGCTCAGGTGTCGATCTTGGATTAACAAGAATGAAATTTCTATGAACCCTCTGTCGCTGATTATAGCTAAGCCGTTTGAAGTATATTATTTAATTAGTACCTTGTGATCGACACATTTTTAGAGACGAAATATTCAACTGAAAATATACGACAAGGCTGAATAATAACAATTCACAAGCCAACACTTAAAAGTCGATAAAAATAAAGTTGAAAGAACCTATCACACTAAAGATACAATAATTGCGTCCATTTGCTAAAAACAGGATAAAACAACACACACCAGAGACAAAGCAACGCTTATGCCAATCGAAAATAGCAAAGAAACATAAAACCATGGTGTAAACACGTCGCGTAGTCGCCATTCGCCCGGAATTGACTTATAAAGGGAAACAGTAAACAAAGCGAAGAACCCATGTTTGTACAGAGGACGGGGGTGAACGCTCGTTTTACATGCATTCATTCAAACCAACTAAATTGCTTGTATGTAACTATTGTGGCCGAGCAAAAATGGATGGGAAATGCATCATTATTCACTTTTAAACCAACATTGCAAACTTTTTGCATTGCTTTTTATTTCGAATCATCCCTTCCAAAGCTAAACACCGATTTTGGAAGGGTTTGCGATGTAGATAATACGCCTGACAAAAATAATCACACCTAAAGCGTTGATTTTAGTTTCATCATCATTTCAGCTGAAAGAAGTCTACTGCTGCACATAAACCCTTCACCGCCGCCACTTCGACCGGTACCTACTGTGCTTCTCGCAACCATCGGATTTTAGAATACATATTTACAAAAGACTGATTTCGGTGGTCCACGTTGAAAAACTAAACTACTTCAGCAATACATTTAAGATTAGCAAACCTCGAATAAACTATGTTTATTTGAACGATCCTGCGAAAAAAGTATCAGCACACAATTAGAATCCATTAAAACTTTCTTAAGTGAATAATAAATTGCAAATATCGAACATTATTAAGATAATGCAACTTTCAATTCATATACATCCTGTTTTTAATATCCTCACTCGTGACTAAACGCTAATAAATATCCTTTAGCGTATTATTATCGGTTAATACTTTAGTATTATTTAACACCTAAGCTTGCTCATTACCGCCATGTCTGCGCGAAGGTGTGAAAGGAATGTGGCGGCCGTCGCCGTCTGGTCTAGTCCTTACCGTCTCCGTAGATAATTCATACTGTGTGTTCACGGTCTTATCTACTTCATTATTGGCAAAGTTACAAGACAATGTGTATAATAATTGCACGTAGGTAAGCAATGGGAAGTGACTATTATAACTCGTGTTAACAACACAATGTTCCCGCAGTGGATTTGTTTAGTGACGCCGTAAGACAATGTAGCCATGATTTTCAGACATAGCCAGCCGAATCATAGTGAATTCCAGTATTACAAACATTGTAGTTGCAGGCGGGCCGACAATCGGGCGCAGCACAGCACGTAAATATGTTTGCGTTCAGCCGCGTTACAGTTGCCGCTGATATATTGGATATGTTGCTCGCACCGCGCGTCCCACTCTGTCTACCGCTATAATAAATTTTGTGACAAACAATATTCCCCTGTCCTTTGTCTGGTGGCGGTGTGGCCGCGGACGGCATCGATCGCATTGTTAGAGGGCACAATACCTCCCAGACCTCGCTCTAGGTGCTTCTGTTTTCTAACTCACAATACATAAACAAGGAGGTCGTATTCAACCGCTTTTATTAGGAAACCTGTAAACAGCCTCACAATTGTTCGGAATACCTATTGGTCCTAATATGCTGACGGCAGTAAACAACTACTGAATTAATTTTAGGTAAAATATTTGTTTGGTTTGTGTTGTTTGTTTCGTCCGGAGTCGTACGGAAATACAAAAGCTATTATTACAAATTATATTTTGTGTCTATAAAATACATGTTGAGCCCCTACACTTTGGATTCGAACAATGATATAAAAATAATGAGCTTTCAAATAGCTGTTGCATATATTTCACGGTCTAATCCGAAAAAGCATGTATTTATATTGAGCTAAGCCATACGACTATAATTGGCTGCTACCAAGACGTATAAGGTACCACTCCCGCCTGGCGTATTATAATGTTGTGACTAATGTGACCTCCGCTAACCTTACGTGAGGTCACGTTGATCAAGTATATTTTTTTCGAATAATGTGGGGTTTTATCGTAGGCGGGTGTTAGACCGTAAGTAGTGATGGTGGTTAGTATCTATTGTTCTTTATCTCGGTTGTAAACGGTGTCGGCGCGCCTTCGTGCCTTGTGCCTCGCCATGACTCACTACTGCGATGCTGATCAGAATGCCTCGTGGGCTCGACTTACGAAATTTCCAAGGAGCACCATTTAACAGTGCTCATTGAGGAAGTTACTCACGGTTCTGTTTTGCAATTTCACATTTAACTGATGCATGTTTAGCATTTGAACTATTGTACTTGCGCGAGCAAGGTTCCCAGGAATCGAAGCGGATATGTTAGGTACATACATTTTAGTCTTCATGAAATCGTTATGTAATATAGGATACGCTATCAACATAGTTGCGTCTCATTAGTGCAACAATGCCTCGCTGACTGCCTGCTGTTAATACGGCATTAGTGGCAAACGGGCGAGAAGTGAATTTTAGGGCTCGTAAAGTTAGATTTATTGCTCAACTCATGGTTTGCGTAATTAGTTAATATTGTCGGTAGGTGAGTACACTCGGAGGGGCTTGTGGCTAAGTAATAACAGCCGCACGAGCCGATCGATCAGGTTAAGGTACGCTTGCCGCGGTTGGTCCGTGGATGGTTGACCATCTTTACATACCAAGACCCCTCCGTGCCTCGGAAAGCACGTCATGCCGTTGGTCCCGGCTGTCATTCGTGGATCATTGACAGGCGTTCCGGGTCGTCAGAAGCCCGAAAGTCTGACAACTAAGGGGTATCGTATTAGCCAGTAACTGGGTTGTGGAGGTCAGATAGGCAAAGCTTCATGTAAAATACTGGTATTCAGCTGCATCCGGTTACACTGGAAGCCGACCCTAACAAAAAAGGCTAGGCAGATGGTGATGAGGTAGGTACACTCGTAACACATCGGTGCAATGTTACTGTGGGTAATTTATAATAATCACATATATTATTATGAGATATTGAGAAAATTCTGTACTAATTAAACATATCCCCCTTTATTCATAAACGTTGCTTAAAGTTAAGCAGTGATTAGCGACTGTTTAACCATACATTTTTGACCTTTAAACGTTACTTAACTTTAGTCATCGTTTATGAATAAACCCCTTAGTCGTTAAGCGTAGAGGCATACTGGTCAGCGTAGTACCGTCGTAGCAGATTCGTAGCGCGTAACCTTTATTGGCGTAGCACTCAATATAAATTGTTATTGATTTTTTAAATGTTTTTCTTGGCAACCAACATGTTCTGGCTTTTTATTCGTATAGACAGCTGTTAAAATGTACTCTTATACAAATAAAATATTCACGCTCAGTAGTACCTGATCGTAAATCAAATATTTTTTTTTTTAAACTGCCTTATCTCAACAGCTAATAGACATACAGAAATAGACAACTTGAAGACATTGAAAAGACGTCATTCTAAAAAATAACACAATACATACACAACACAATATATTAATGTTATATCATATCCACATCCACATTAAAAACTGAATGACAAAAACTAATCTACGACCAAGGTAAAGGTCAAACACGTTCATATGCTCATTTTAACTATTAACTATTACACGTTGGCATTCGGACACGATTCATTAGTCATTAGGTATGTTCAACATGTTCACGTATGAACCTTTCGTTCTATATGTTCACAATTTGCTTTCAATGTAAATGAGACAATGAGATAATTATTTTAAGTGGTTTGTCTGAGATAAGTCACTTATATGGTTGTTATATATTTCAATACTTGATCTTGATGTTGATTAAATAATGGCAGACGAAGTAATAGGCCCATAGTCTAACTTTACTGACAAAGAGATCCTTGATAGCCTTTTACTTGCTAACTCTGACTTAAAAAAAAACTTTTGTTATCAATCTTGTAGCAGAGCTTGAGGCGATACCTCACGCCCCTTAGACACTTTAACAATCTATAGTCACAAATATTCAATTTCAATTTCACCATAAAATGGGGGAACTGCAAAGAATTCACAAAATGTTCACAGGTTTCCTATTTGAATATGATCACATCAGCAGGTACGCCATCACTCAGGTACAGTCAGATCACGTCAAATTAGTAAAATAATAAAACTTTATCCTTCACGTCAACGTTTTGAATAAAATGCAAAACGTGTCTGGGATGCAGCCAAAACGGCTCGGCGCGCCCCGAGCCCGGCCCCTTCTCATCTGGAAAATTGTGCTTTCCCAACTAAACCGTTATTTATTACCTACTAGTTGCCATACTCGCATGCAGCGCAGATTATTACACGGGAATCAACTTAACTGCTGATTTAGAATGAATGAGTATCTAATGTATGCGCTTGCAACTTGCTCTGCCGGAATTGTATTGTTTATTAAATTAGTAGAGGATTGGATTTAAACTCATGATTATTGTATTAAATGTCATTGTTAAAGGGAATACAAATGAATTGTTTATTTTTTGCTAGTAATGTATGTAGTATGTTAATTATGAGACCCAACTGTTAATCTAATAGTTAAGATTCTGCACATCGACAGTCAATTTACGTGTAATGTTTCCACGTCTACTACATGAGGTGTTAACAAATTAGAATTTTACGTAGTCAGTTGAAAATCTATTAGTAATGTGTAGTAGTCTGTAGATAATTATTATTGCTGATTCTTCTCATGGACACTGAATGCAAAACAAAGTATTTCAAAAGCAAAATGACTTTTTAATTAGAAAGAAGAACATTAGAAAGTTATTCAAAAATCCCCAACGGTAAAGTGGCCAACTCGAAGCAGGGTGCGTCAGTGCCCGTCCTCGAGAGCTTGTTTACTTAACATAATATTCTGCGCGGACTACGAATTCACTCGTATCCTTGCGTTTTATTGAATCAAAAACCTTCGCTACAAATGCATCTAATTCAGACTCTCCACATTACATTGCGAACTTTCTCTAACTCTATACAAAACTTTACCCAAACAAAGAATAAACATTGGCATTTTGTATTATTTACGGTCATTTGTATCAGTTTTGCTTAGTACGTTCTTTATCGGTTTCAGTCGGGAGGGCATTTCTCTGGGCAGCCCTTGTTCACCCAAACTTGGAATATAAATTTGGCCACGAGCCTGCGCGTTGTTTGTCCGACAATAGGCACGGTTGCCAACATAAATTATCGGACAACATTCGTCTCTAGTTTACCGACAACGATCGCCAAATATTTACATACCTTGCTAGGTACATCTACTGTGAGTTTTGTAACGAAATATTCTTTCTTCGTTGAATTATTTGAGCAATAATAATATATACTTTTAGTGAGAGCCATATATTTATAGGAAAACTTTATCGGAGGGTAAGGAATAGGATTGGAGATATTTTTCCTCATAAGCATGTAAAGAAATGATGCATTGTCGCGCATCCGTACATTTACAAGGCGAGGATTAAAGCTTTTATAAGACGTCTGGGAATCTGAAAGAGGCTTATGCTTTCGGTACTGAATAGAAACTCGTAAATCATTCTGGAAAATCCCGATTTACGTGTCCATAGTACACACCTGAGTAAAATAGTGGACTATGTACTTTACTAGTTTGTTGTAGAGCATATTCTAGGATAGGGCGACAATCGAAGAATAAAATGAAAATCTTATTCTGTACCTACGAGCACTGTATGCTCGGGAGACTAATGCGGGCATTAGTCTCTCAGGTTCGTATTAAATAAAAAATATTCCACTTGTATTTCATATGAGTCTGAAAATGATTGATTCACCGAACACTCACCGAATATTGGATTTAAAAAAACTTTGGTCAAAGTACTAACAGAATATTTTGTAATTTTGTAAAGCCATTATGTATTGTGTGAGGCCAAACCGACTCAATAGCGTGAACCGAAACCCAAAGTCATACATAGATATCTCCCTAATACTTTGCGATGAGAATAGGAAATGATAATGGATATTCTTAATGATTTCTTCAACATCGACCGGCCGGAGATGACTTGCAATGAAGATGCATAACGGACCATAACAGCGAGATATTTCTGACAAGCATATTTTATACCAATGATAATAAATTTTGTTTTATTCTTTTTTCTTTGTCTCTATATTTAAAGCAACCTTGTTGTGGCAATTGCGCTTTGAACTCGCATATCCAGTTATTCAATTAAACCTCATTAGCGATTGCTTGTTAGGTACCTAAGCTTTTGTGAGAAAGTAGGAACGAAAATATCCGCACTCCTACCTTCCGTCCGTTCCATTGCCTTCCGCTCTTTTGTGCAATTTTAAGGTTGCCTCGAATAATGGAACTCGCATAAATAATTGTACAATTTAATCAACATCTTTAATAAAATGCTGCGGACGCGATCGGAATTCAGAAACAAAAATATTTCTCCGCTTTTGCTCTGAGCAACGATTGTTATAATATAATTTCGTTGAATTGTCGCAACAAACGTGTGATAATAATTCGGAGTATTCGTTTGTGAATGTCTTATTTGTTCATCTTTTATTTATAATGGTTATAATAATTACGGATTTGGTGTATATACCGCGTAAATTATCGTGGATCGTGCGGGGTCGTGTGAGAGTGCGCACACTCCTCTATGGGCGTCCGCCTCATTAAATTTTGTTTGAATAGAGGGATGAACCGACCGGCTGCCTACTTGGTCAGATACACGCTGTACCGTCAACATAAACGAAGCTTTCGGAAATAACATACATCTATTTCCGAAAGATTATCTGTTAATAGTCTACAGAAGGTTTTTCGGTAGGTACTCGTTCAAAAAGCATTGTTACCCTTATCAATTCAACTACTAAAGGACTTATCACAATAGATCCACGTTCCTATTTTTCTGGAGGAATCAAATAGATTATGTAACTGAACTATTTCAATAACCACCCACTTTTTATGTCACGTTTTCTATTCCTCGTGACTTATGGAGCACGTTGTGGAACCAAGTGACGGGTCGTGTCATCATCTGACCCTTCAAGAATGAAATAGGATTAGGGGGAAAAAGTGTTTGAAATGGTTTATGTAATCTTTCCATTGCTACGAGTATCAGATTTAGAGCTACAGATAAATTCTGATTTGTTTGCTCGGTTCATGAAACTGAACAAATAAAAACATTTCGAAAAGTTGTGTGCAAGCAATGATAAATTATTATATTTCTGTAAGTAGGTTTGTAAAAAAACTTTTATACGTCAATTATATTTTTTTTTAACTAGATGAGGTCAGCGTTTCCTATGACTACTCTGACAAGAAAGGCCGAAACAAACTCAGAGGTCACAGTCTCTTTCAAAGTCCAGACATATAATATTGGTCTGATCATGTGAAGACCATGTAGATTGGTGTCTGAAATGGTGTTTTAGGAAAAAACCTCACAGATTGAGTGGACCAGTCCAGTCAGTGCACGTATTTGTCAGTAATCGTGCAGCTCAACTCAGAACTATTGGAGCTCAATGAAAATAGTTTCAATTTCTTAGGTACTAGTACCGGATAAACTCTAACAACATGATCTAACACCGCACGGCCTTCTACACCACCTGACCACTAATTCCGGAAAGCGCAGTTACATCTATTACGTTGAGAGTTGTGATAATACACAATAGGAATAAACGTTCACAAGTTGCACCGGTTTACGTTACGTCTGTACAAGTTGTTTTCAAGTAGGAAGGTACCTACATACATACATGTTGCACTTTACTTAGACATGACTTCCAAGTTCCGTCTTTTAGTCTGAGTAAATATATGCTCACAAAATTGAGTTACGTCATCTTTATGTTTCTGTGTAGTCATTTTTAGCATTTGGTTTTCCTGTAACAATTCGGAAGGTTCTTAAATCAGACTACGAAATAATATATTTCCTCACAAAAACGAAGTTATTATCTGCAATGTCAAAATGTTTTTGTTTTCGAAACGAATCTATTGTACCTTCAGATTTTCTATGTTATGACTATACCAGAAGGCCAATTTTTGTAATTTAAAACGTTCAAAATCTAGTCGCAGTCTCATCTCGACGACAAACAAATGTCAAAAAAATGTCAAAATGTAGGCGAATTAGAAGTATTTTTTGACAGATTGAGACTGAGATCAGACTGTGAACGTTCTTAAAATTACGAGAATTGCCCCTCTGATATTACAGACCTCCTAGATTACTACAAAAAAAAAAACCACAAAACTTATTTGCTGATCCTACCCAGTATAGGAGCATCGGCTGAATAGTTCCAGACGGGAGGGAGCCACAAACATCACTGCTCCATCACCGCGCCATCTCGCGAGCAAACACTTGCATACCTCCCGTCGGCCATTCACGCACGTACTCACACACACGGCTATAAAAGCTATACGAGTAGTAAACCCTCGACGCGGTCACAAAGGAGGCTCTTTCACGACGCGAGAGTCCTGTCTTATGATCGAGTACGAAATAGCTGCTTATTCATGTCGATCGTACTTGATATAGGCATCTAACGTGAGATATCACGGGCATAATCTGTCTTTATCAATAGTTAGTGGATTATCAATTTTCAGGAGGATTTCAGGATAATCTTTTTTTCTAGGATTTCGTACAAACCAAGATCTGCGCCACGATGACGCTTGAAACCCTAAATATTCTCTTGAGCGTCAAGAAATAATTCGAATAAGTAACATATGAACGACGTACGTCTGACTGAGCACAATCCACCCAGTAAAGCCGTTCTGAGCAAGTCGGTACATAATAATACTCTATAAATTCTCTTACCCATTGCAATGCACTCGGTGCCAACAATCGGAACTCACTAAGCATTCAAATGGTTTCAATACGTTCCGCTATGCAGGCCTGCCTGAGCTCGTGGTAGGCACAATGGATGCCAATCTATCCGGGAATTTGGCTTGGACGCATCCTATACCTACGTAGAGCTGAGCCCCCCGAGATGTCACGTTGAGAGGTGTGGTATGCACTTAATTACATGTACTGCCTTCCTAAACCCCTTCCGAGGACTTTGTGCCGGATGAATTCTGAAATAAAATCTGCACGATTAAAATTATTCAAACAATGTGTCAAGAGTTCAATCTGTAGACGCCCTCTGAGAATTCTCTCGCTAATGTTAGCGGCCTTAAGATTAGTCCCTCGAACGGCGCCTTCAAATGCCAAAACCCCACAAAGGATGCCAATCGTGAATTGCCAGCCGCAATCATTGGGAACATCGTAAATTATACAGCTTTATAAACAGGCGAGACTGAAATACAACAACGTTTTATGACTCGGAGGGAGTTAAAAGCTTCATAAAGATATGAAATAATCTTTCAACAATTTTGAATTCGCATGAATGATGCTTTAACAATTTCATATAATTAAAGCATTGGTGGCACATAACAAACCGCCACAATGATCAACAAAGAGCAAAAAAAAAACAAATACGTGATCCCCACTCGTCACACAAAACACAAATGAAATCAATGTAAAATTATCACCCGCGTAAATGAAAGCAGATAAAATATATCCAAATTGAATTAAAATAACAATGTTTTAATGTGTTGGGGATGCCATAATAATTACGAAGGCAATGAGCAATCGGCCAAACATGTTTATATTATAATTTGTATTGGTTTTGTGCAATGAAATCGGTCGGCCACCGAAATGAGACGGGTGACCGCGGCCCGACATTTTGCATATCGACTGATTATTTTGTCCGTCCGTGCGTTGTGGCTCACAGGTTGATTTCGTATTCATTCATATGAACATTAACATAATAAATATGTACCTTCGTCGACATGTTCAGAACAACTGTCTCTCTTTGTTATTATTGTTTGTTTTTGAACATTCGGGCATTCGGGCATGAAAAGATCCTTGTGGCAGTCTAACAAAAATTCGTTATTATTTGTTTCCACATACAGAAAATGTTGGATCAATAAAATACTAATTGATTGTCTTCAATTGTTTCAGGATTCACCACAGAATGAGGTTTTCCTACGGAATGAGAGTACGTCTCCAAGCATCCATCTAATTTGCGGATAGTATATATAGAAGCCTACCACCATGGACCCAAGACTTATTGCTGTCTTGGCGGTCACCGCCCATTTATGTGAGTAAAGCCTTTGTTCTACCGCTCTGTTTTCAGTCACTTTTACATAAAACCTAAAAATAGAGAAAGTTACTAAAGATTTTCAGAAAATAAAAATAATAAATATTCCTGAAATACGAAATACATAGTGACGTTGAGAACTAGTAACGATTTTAATAAACTAAGAACGTACGTAAATTACTGATTTTTTTTCCCTACTGTCAATGATCTCTTGTGTAAGCGATTTCGAGACATTTAATGTATAAAGTTCTATACCTAATACTAAAAGGCAAATTGTAGGTAAAACTACTCCAATATCCAAACTAATATCATGAATTCCTTGGGCGGGTACCATAGGCGTGTTTTCTGCAGAATTTGTTTAGAAAATATTTCCCCACAAATATTCTCAATGACGAAAATATTCCAATAAATTCATATTGCTTTTGTAAATACATTTGAAAAAGTTTGAATAGAACTTACAGAATGCATAAATAGGGCAAGCATGTCAATACTCATACTCATGAATAAGGATTACCGACTAAAAGCTCGCGAGAATATGTGGGAACGTGTATTTAAAAGACAAAAAAAACAGAAAGGTTTAGGGTAAAGTAATTGAAAATACATAGATTGGAATAGTGGAGGGCGAGTGAAGGCCTCGATCCGTGTCTAAGGTGGACTATCTCAGCCCACTTGCTAGCAAATGGCGCGGAAGTAACAAGGATATAGCGACACGATCCTGGAATTCGTTACTCACTTTCCAATGCTAGAAGCACAATTGAAATTTTATATTGCTACGCGCACTCGAATATAGGAGTCAGTTTAGTACGTTTCCTTGAAATACGTACGATGCCAACTTTTATACTGAACGATATTCAAGATACGTTCATTTCACATGACTTTATAAATGTTGAAACGACATAAAAGGATGGGATTTTATTTGCATTTGAAAACGCTTTAGATACACGGTCACGCTCTTTTCACTAAACGCTAACCTGCCGCAGACAAATGGGTTCGCGGAACTCATTTAATTATTTGTGGCAGATTGGGGTTCGAAACATAGTTTGCGAAACCGTTTTTGTAGCGCTTGGATGTATGTTACGGAAAGCAACCTTGTTTTCAATGGTCTTTGTTTTAGAGGACATAGACAGCCACACTTTCTTTTGTTACTTATCAATGACCCCGAAATGTTCACTTTGTGTCAGACGTATTTTCGTACATAAATACTATATAAATACTTATACATCTATACACATACATACCTACTATATACATCTATACACATATATACTATAATCATACATATACATCATAATCATCAATCAATCATAATAAAGCTAAAGAGTTTGTTTGGACGTGCTAATCTCTCAGTCGGATTTGAAAAATCATTATTGTATTTGATAGTCCAATTCTTGAGGAAGAAAAATATAAGAAAGAACGCTAATCGAAATGAAGAAATAGTGCGAGTAGGCGATGCGATGCGACGGGGTGAGTCGGGAGAACAATACATTTTACACGGATGAAGTCGCGGACAGAAGCTAGTGATAGTATATGTAAAAAGACGTAACTGGAATAATGTATTCTTTAATTCACAGTAAATAGCAATGTAAAAATACCAAGTACCCAAACACAACCATGTCATTACTCACCGCCCACATTCAAGGCGAATCTTAACATTTGTTTTCATATCACCAACAAATTTTCTTCTTAACGTTCACACGTCATTAGCTTAACTATGCTCGTATCTTGCCAATGACTTTGTTTGTAAACACCCTCTCTTTTTTAAGCCATATGAAGGTACTATCACAGATCATTTGCCAGCCAATGGTATCGAAGTAACACCGTTACTGACTTTTCGCCTTTATCGATACATTCTGCTCTGAGTTTTCAACATAAAAACTCTCGTGAGCGAGCTTGATGTGCTAGAGAATACAAAGTTTGGTTGATTTATTTTGAGATATACTCGTATGTTTTGAGATGAGAAAAGTACCTACATAAAATGAAAGAGGAGTCATATTACCCTTCTGTTAATATCACCTTGGTTAGAATGTAAGCAAACCACTTTGTGATCGTTGAAAACCATGTATCTAAAAGTATTGTTGTATGTGAATTACAGGTAGTGTAGTATTAGCTGAAGGGCCAGTCTACGATGGACAAGGAAACCCCATCAACCCCGCTCCCGCCGACAACTTCCTCACACAGACAGTCTACGGATTCTTGGACTTCACCACTACAATTGGCAACACAGTCATGGTCTTCTCGCCTCAGTCGGCACCGCCACCAGGTCGCTTCTTAATTATTTACCCCTTTATTCATAAACATTGCTTAAAGTTAAGTAGTGATTAGCGACTGTACCATAACGTATAAACCTCACTTAACCATGATTCGTTTAGAAAGTCACTTACAGTAAATCTAGATGTTTATGCTTATCTAAATACATAAACAATCCATATACATGTCAAAAAAACGAACTCACAAATGTTTTTTTATATAATTTCAGAACCACCGAAAACCGAAAAGTCTGTGCAAGAAAATATAATCGAAACAAAACCACCTCCACCATCAGTCACTAGCATCAAGCCTGAAGCCATCAAGCCAAGCAAAATATCTGATAAAGATAAAACTAACAAACCCGCCGCCCCAGCTGTCCTATCCAGTGCTGTGTCAGTAGTATCTTCCCCACCGAAAAAAGATAAATCCCCAAACGTACCTAAATCTGCTGCGAATGTACCTAAATCTGCTGCGAAAGAACAAAAACAAATCATAACAAAAGTAGAAGTGGTCGCCGGTCCCTCAAAAATCGTCGAAAGCAGCTCTCCTAAACAATCTGCCCCTAAAGCAAACAAACAATCAACCAATCCCAAAAACAAGAAAAACGAAGCTGTAAAATCGGTCACCAACATTGTCAGCAGTAAAGTCGAGGTAAAACAAGGCCCTCCACCATCAATAATTAGTTCCAAAGTCAGTAGCATTGTTGCAGTAAAATCTAGCCAAGCTCAAGAGGAACCTGCAATTTTGATTACTAACAATAATATCGGTGAGCCCGAATATGACTTCTTATCACGCCAGCCGTCTGAATTTGTTGAAGAAACATACAAGGTTATCAACATACGTCCGTCAAAGGTACCCGGTCAAAAACCGAAACATGGTCATAAAAACAGGCACCATCCAACTCCACCCCCGGATGAGGATGAGGAACATCCTCTTGGCTTGGTGACCACTCTTGGAGGCACTATCGTTAAAGACGGACTAACAACGGTTCATGAAACCAGCGTGATTGGTACTTTTATATCTGGTAAATATGCCCAAGTGCTAAACAGCAATTCGAAAGTACTTCCGCAAGCTGGGCATAGGGGAAAGATATCTCCCAGTCCTACACATAGAATATTGAAAACTGTAGGACCGACAATAGCTAAAAATCACAGACAGCACTTGGAGCCTACGCCATCAATTAGTGACGACGACACCAATTTTGCGAAAACTACGCGACGACAGAACAATGGTGGAGCCTCGTTCAAAAATCGCCACAGAGCCCAAAATAATGCCGAAAGTGAAGTCCACAGCCCTCCACCTCCACCTCAGAACAAAAAGTTCAAAAATAGAAATAATAATTCGCAAAGGACGCAAAGGTACACACACAACACATTATTAATAGTATTTTGTTCGTCCTGTACATAACGGCAGTGCATATTTGGCGTATTTCGTATTTTTTACGAATGCTTCACCTAAATCAGGTATTATGTACAGGACACAACATTTAAAGCATGCATCAATTATTGCATTAATTATGTAGATATAGCATTATTATCTACACCTAAAAACGTCGTACTATTGCCGACTATCCTATCTGAATAGATGAATGATTGCATTTGCATGATACTCAAGCTTGCTGCTAGCATTTAAATAAACTGTCATTTATAGCTTCACCTGTGTAAGATATTAATATGATTGTGATCATCGGCAATTGTAAATAATTTTATTTTCAGTACAAGGTTTGGTCGACCCGTGAATACGCCTCAACTGGCAACCGTCTCTGTTTTCAGTGAAACAGCGACCTCATCCTTTACCAACCGAAGAAAAAACAACCGTAACTCTGGACATAAGACGACTGTGACGCCCCAGAGCAACAACGACAACCAGTCCAAACGTGGATTCAAACCTCGGGTTCAGCCCACACCTGTTGAGCAAGTGACACCAGCTGCTTCTACCAGTGTGTATAAATTTAAATTGAACCGGTCCCCGGGATCCGGCCGCTGGCAGTACAAAACAAGTCCAAAGCCTAAAGTGACAATTCGCAAACAAAATACTGATGACGAACAACCAACAACGCCTAATTCAAATCCGCTTCTTGATGATACGCAAAGCAATGATATATCTTTACAAGCAAGGTCTGATAATGATTTAGAATTATCAGGTTCGCAGAGCGGTCCTGGTACTCTCCTTGAAAATGACACCGAAGACAACTCTATTGAGAAACCCCCGCCAGTAGAAACCTTGAAAGTGGAAATATCTACCCCCGCTGATTTCCGAGATGTTTACTATGAAATTGCTACTATCAGGTCTCCTTACACATTCCAGGTAATAATCGTTCAGATTTACATTTATTTTCTTTTCAATGAAACCTATTTAACCCCCATATTTTTATTTCCAGGTTGGACGTGTCAAGAACACTCGTATAATTACTGTAACTTCTACAATTGAAAAGCGTATAGAACCCACGTTGGTTGCGAATTCGCAAAGTTCTCTCAACGAACCGTTGACAGAAAACATATTAGCGACAGCATCTCCTTATGAAAAGGATCACCATCTCTTAGACTCAAGTATAGTTACCCTGCCTGCTATAACATTATCTTCGGACATGGAAACGCCACCGCTGGAAACCCTTACTGAAACATTCAGTACAACTCAGCACATGTTGAAAACACATATACTGCCTGTAGTTAAAGACGTTAACATGACTAGTACCTTAACTTTCATACAAACTTATGAAGTCACTAGATTCGTTACAGCGACTAAAACGTTGCCCCCTATGGATTTCTTCCAATTCATCCCAAGCAAAACTCTGAAAGAATTCAATAGCCGTTTGGATGAGGCTGGTTCTGAGTTGCATCTTGAGTTAGACTTTGGCGACGATGAAGATGAAGATGGTGTTCCGAGACGCGTATTCCCAGCAGATCTCGACCTCGCGAACATTGGATCAGACTTTGATCTTACTGAAGTTGATAAGTACAGAATGCATGAAAATCACTTAAGACTAAAGAAAGCTCATGGTCAAAATAAAGGCAACCATGTCACTGAATCTCCCAACCCACCCACACCCGCGTTTTCTCCAGAACAGGCGCAACAACTGGCGCTCTTGAGACTTCTTAATCCAGCGGCCGCTGCTCAAATCCCTGATGTTGTGACCACATCCAAGCCTGTTCTCAAGTATGAGACAATATATGAGTCCCATGTGATTCCGGTATTTGATGGAAAGAACACAATTCAAAGTACTATCTCTAGACCGGTAGCAACCATTACTAAAACTGAGTACGAAATTGGAACCAGCAGTCTTCCTGCGTTACAATTACAAACCAACCCGCTGTTCCCGCAGCAATACTCTCTCACATCTACACCAGTCGTTGTGAACACGGAAGTTATAGCTACCAACAGTAAAGTTTTGAAACTAACCTTTGGTGCGAAGACGGTGTACACGACACTTTTCACGACTCAAGTTGTGCCCACGGTGCTGACATCCTACGTGACGTCATCAATTCCGGTGCAGGCGACTGCCCCGCCTCCCGGGTACCCTGGATACTACCAGCCGCCATTCGCACCCTTCCCTTACGTAGGATAAGTAGACCAGTAAATATTCCATGTAAAATCAATAAGTGCGGACTATAAGTTAAAAATTGTGTTCACCAGTGTATGTGATGATAACACGGAACTTTTGCACGAAAAACGAAACTTTAAACTGTGAATGCGTTGTTGTAGTGCACGTGATAAACTGTATTGCGAGTAGGTGAACAGTAAACAGTGCAAAAGCAGCAGAACGGTGGGATTTATAGCCTTTGTGGAAACATGAAAACTCTGAAGTTGTATTTCTTATAAAGTTTTGTGAGCTCGGCGCTATGCGATGCGTTCGCTTGTAAACCCTACGTGGAGGTAATGTTTACCGACGTGTATTAGAGATAAAATGTAACGCAATTTACTTTGTATTCAGTAATTGCTTTGTAAATAATTATTATTTATGATTAGTACTCCTGTACATAACTGTAAACCTACCTATAGCTATAGTTGTAGATAGCTTCCATAAATGTATTTTATACTTTTGTACATGTATTGCTTAGAATAAGTGGGTTCTATACTATTAAACAAATAAACAACAAATATGTGTACACTTACCTTATTTCCTTAAACGACGACAGCAACCAAGCGACAATATCCGAAAAGTTTGTCCATGACTTATTGATAGCAGGCATACAGCGTGGCAGGACATCGACGCACAACCTGTTACCCTGCATTCAGTATAGGATTCTGAACCCCATGAGTTGAAATTTTTCGTCGGTTATTAAATACCTAAAATATTAGCTGTTCCATGACCGCGAAGGCACTTTTCTATGAAACAGCTGTGTTCACTTTTGACGATAATCTATGAAAAATGTATACTCTGGGGTTTAGAATCATGTGCTGAAATTCATGGTTACAGTTTGCGCGTCGATTTCCCTGCCACCCTGTATATGTGGTGTTGAATATAAATTCTCAAATGACCGTACAACCGTCGGCAAACGGCCGTAGGTTCCCAATTATTGCCAAAATCGCCATGCTTAGCAGTCGAAGATTAGTTATGGCGGTGATTTAAGCACCCCTATTTTGCCTATATGTCATGCTCCCTGGAACATTAAAGGCACAGACTTGTACGATCGTACTGCCTGCAAACCGACTCATAAAATGGATCAACATTTTTTCTTCAACTGAAAAAAAAAACAATTTATTCAAGATTCAGACTAATATTTCACAAAGTTGAAAGGTTTATTTCCCATGATATCTTAATTAAAGCCATTTCGTACTAAGCAGGGCGCCGAAAGAAACAAAGAGGCCTTTAAGTTATGAAACTAAGATTAATGGAAGCTGTTTTGTAAACTTAATAAGTTAACCTAGAATTTGAAATTGTACTTTTTCATCATCTTTGAACTCTCGTAATTTTTTAATATGCCCAAGGGACTAGCCCAGTCGGAAGAAGGACGTACTTAAGTAAAGCTTATCCGTATTAAACCGGAGGGTAGGGGTAGATATGGAACTCGTTAGTAATAAGTTGCAAAATGTGCAGCATTTTGAGGTTTCCAGCATCGCAAAGATGGGTAATTATGAAACGAATAACAGTGTTAATACAAAAGAGCATTTCAACATTATCCAAATTAGGAAAGCAAACACTACACCTGCCGGTCGATTCCGTAAAAAAACTCACCATTAAAACATAGGTGAAGTGACCGTGAAGTCGTTCCGCCCTATGCTAGGGATTGAGACTATTGTCAGCTCACTTCACCTACGTTTTCACGGAGAGATTTTACAGAATAGCACTGCTGGAGACACCAGCTTAAACACAAATTTTACTCGGCAAAAATAACTTTAGTAATAATTTTGAATTGAGGATAGCAGTAAGTTTTTATTACCACAACGGAGGAGAAGTACACCTTCCAACATAAGCACACAACATGACTTACATTACAGAAGTAAATTGTAATAAAGGAAATACGAAAACATAAACTCTAGCGGAATATGCAGAGCACGCTGTTAAAAATCTCGCAACGAAGCATACTCAAATAGCAAACAATAAATTCCGAGAGACTGATAGTTATGCAAGTCGTAACAAAAGCGTTTAATCAATTTTATTATACATGTAAAAGATTCCATGCGAGCTAAGAAAACACTCTGAACAACTGGGTTATCAAAAATGGAGCTGTAAGCTGAGATTCTTGCTACGACGCTAAAATACTGTTCAAATACAATCTATACTTATGATTAATTCAAAAGAGTTGGTTTAATTACAAAAATTATTTTTCATTTCATAGCCCAATTTTTGAGGAAGATTGTAGGCTATTTAACATCACGCTATGACCCTGAGAAGCCGAGCAAAACTAAAGAACGAAGCAACAGTGCGGGCGGGAAATGTAGCCGTTATTTTAGTATGTATTGTGGTGTCTTACGACTTCCACGCGAACGAAGTCGCGGGCAGTAAGCTAGTGATAAATATTTGTGCTCGAATATTTGATAGCCATTATAGCCAGACATGTCAGACATCTATTCATAATATACTATTCTGTAGTTCGAACTATACTTAACCGGAGCTGTGATGGAGGGTCTGCCGATGAAGGCTTATTGTCTGCTTGTCATGTTATCGGTTTCAAATACTCGTACCTTTGTCAGTAATCTGTCTATACCTTTCATTTGGGCCTGTATCTGTTTATATTGTTTTTGTGTTCAGAACAGAGGGCTCGTTATTGATTTATCTGACGCTCTTTCAAATTACTGTGTTATTAAATGTTCATTAGGGTGGCTATTAGAAAACCTATTTCTATTTTAGTAGAAATATTTTCTTTTGTAGCAACATGAAAAGTATATGCAACCAGCATGCGTGTATACCCAGACGTATATATGTATATACTTATACGGAGCAAAAAGAGTATGTAGGGGTCGTAGTAGGTAGCGTTCTGTAGTTTCTGCCTACCCACCATGGGATGAAGGCTTGAGTTTATGTATGTATGTGAAAAGAAGATTTTATTCTTACAACATTTCAAAATTTACCCATACAATAACTTTAGCTACGAGTAAATGCGTTGAGCAACTTCAAAGCAAATATTGTCCGGTGGTATATGTATGTTCCTATCCTTTTAGACGCTGGTGACCATGTGTGCCTTGCTGTTGTCGGAAAATATAAAGCTTGCACCAGTTGCACCTCTCGCCCAGTGTCAGACAAACACGTATAGCCTTCACAATACGAAGGACAAATACATGCTGTATATTTGAAACTAAGAGTTTATTTTAAAAGTAAAACTGTAGAAAAACTCTTCTTGTAAACAGAGAAAGAAAATCTACAAATTGACTGTTGGAAATTAGAAGACATTGGTAATACACTCTACAGGATAAATTCATCAGTGTGCTAATCTGTAACCATGAATTCAGCATATGATTCTAATGTAGAAATTTTTCATCGGTTATAAAAAAAATGGGCTGTTTCATAGAAAAATGCAATACCTACGTTAAAAATGTATATCAGAGCTAGTTTTTTTTTTTAAATATCCATCAAAAAAATTTATAATCTACTGTATTCATGGTAAATTTATAAATAATAATAATAAAATATTTATTTCATCAAGGAAGATTATCCTGTATAGATGATGATATTATTTTGTTTTCTGGCCAATCTGATAGACCAGCTGATGGACTAAACACAAACACAAAATGGCCGTACTAAAGATGCGTACATCTTTAGTACGGTCATTTTGTGTTTGTAAGTAAAAATATTTTTACCTTCTTTAGTTACCTACACATTTCCACACACAATAATTTATTATAAAGACTCGAAATGAAACCAACCAATGGCAAAAACAGTATAAAAGTTAGCGTAAGCATAATTATAATTATATATCATATCGTATCCTGTAATGTTCCCACTGGTGGGACACAGGTCCCACAGCCCACTCCTTCTTCCTCCATGAGAGAATGTGGACTGTGTTCTACCATGCGAGCCCAGTGCTGGTTGGTAGATGTCGCATGTCTTCGAATTTTTGGTTTTTTAGAAAGGCTGGTTTCCTCACGTTGTTTTCCTTCATCTCGTAAGGGGCTGTTCATTTATTACGTAAGACAATTTTGACCACTTTCAGACCCCCCCCCCCCCCTACCCGTACGTAAGAAAAAATAAGACTTGGATGACCCCCTTTCAATCTTACGTAAGAACAGTATCTACCAAAATTACAAAGAAAAAGTATCAAAAAAATTAAAAACTTATAATTTTTGCTTACTTTTGTTCGGGGTCGTTATCATTGGGCCACCACTACTCTCGAAATAAAATTAAATAAATAAAAAAACCGAAAAATATTACTTCTGCCAAACTACAAAGCAGTTTGTTGGCAGACGTAGCTCCTTTTTTTATCATATATTTTCACAATAAAAGATAACAATGTACCGTATTATGAATAGCCGCTGCACCGTATTATCAACAGTAGACGCAAGAATGGAAAAATGTGTTTCAACTCCACATTGTTCTGTAGCATATCTATTCTGGTGAAAATCTGTGCGAGTGTATTCGGTTACAGTGCTCGCTGATTGAACGAGGTTAGATGAAATCGGCTTATCGTTCGCCGATGACGGGCGGCGGGAGGGACCGAGGAATAATTTCATTTTGGCATGCACCGGCCGCGCTACGGGTCTCGCTCGCCGTACTGTCATGCAAATTGACAATGTGCCTTTATGTGAAGTCTTCTTCCCCGCATAGTAGCAACTAAAAATGCTACATAAAAGCTACGTGGTAGATATATGTAATAGCAAAATGTATCCTAGAGCCACTATGTGATATACCATGGTGATAATATCTGTTGTGAACATTGAAAATATCGAGGGAACTTTTCTTTGCAGGCAATAATTTGGATCTTGAAGGCTCTCTCTCACAGGAGCGTTATTATCGTTCGATAATAGTTAGGTAGGTTTAGTTATATATTACTGTTATTATAATGTTATTAGTCTGTAAGCCTTCCGAAAATAAAATAAATAAATAATATCG
Organism: Apamea crenata; assembly: GCA_949629185.1. NCBI lineage: Eukaryota > Metazoa > Arthropoda > Insecta > Lepidoptera > Noctuidae > Apamea > Apamea crenata. The sequence continues at coordinate 13,855,155 of OX451359.1, read as the reverse complement.
GATGCGTTATTGCGATTTTGTATTAGGACGCGTACGATCTTCAAACACCTGCTAATATCTTAGTATCGTGTAGTGCGGGCGGGGGGGCTGTAGTGTTGGTTACACGCACACGTTAGAAATATCGGACGATAAAAACGCAGCTGTGTTGTAAGGTATTAGGACGCATTATCGCAATAACACATCCGATATTATCGACCGATAATAACGCGCCTGTGGAGGAAAAGTCTTTATGGTAATTTTTATGAGTCATGACAAAGATATGATAAAAGTAAATACGGATATACCCTCCTAAGTCAGGGGAGGGTCTGAATTTATGCTTTTGCGGTTGTACAACGACATACTTTGCTTCGCTTTGCTTGGTAGTATAGATGCAGGCCTACCCTACCTTCAGAGGCGGCAGGGTATCGGGGTCTTGAGGGAGAGCGCCACAGTCGTGTAGATCCTCAAGGCAAGTCTGGTGGATACACCTTCCCGAGGTTGCCATCCTGTTCTTGGTCTAATTCCCTATGAAATGCTGACGGTGTAAGTGAGGGTTGATCAGTTCGTTGGGGGTGGCCCTATGAACCTTCCACGCCAACCCGATCGAGCGCCCGATGTCGCACTGTAAACCAGTCTTGCGCCCTATATCTCTCTGGTAGTTCTAACGTTCGAGCTTTTTCGTAGCAAGACGTTCCCAGGTCGGGCAGCTCCGGTGCCGGTCCGGCTGTGTTGAGAACCGCAGCTAAGACCAAAATAAAAAAGTCCCAAGATATACAAAGGACGTCGGCGCTGACTGGGACCAGTACTGACCCTTCTAAAACTCAGGGGAAGACCAAGGCGACAATTAATACCACTGCCGGTCAGACCCTCTCCACACAGACCCCGGTGCTGGCTAACACCGGCACTGGGGGCCCCGACAAATACCCTCCTTCTCCTATGGCTCCTCAAGCCTCCTCCCATCAGGCGGCCGTCACCGGTCAAACGGAGACGGTCGGCTGCACTGAGGACGCGTTATCACGCGCCTGGCAATTGCAGAAACGCAAGGGTAAAGGCACTCAATCAGCCCGTTGCCGCTGCACTGACCCTTAAGGTCCACCAGCTGCCTCAAACAAAAGGCAAGCAGAGGGCGAGAGAGACGAGGAAGGAGTGACGACAAGAACGCAGGCTGCTGGGTAAAGGCAGTCGTCATAAGCAGGTGCCTGCCGCTAGGTCGGCCAAATCGACGAGTGGCCAGCTGAACTTCACCGCCAGCAAACGGTCGCAGGCAGAGGCCGGCACAAACCGACCAACGCAGTCGACCGCCAACCATCGGGGAGAAACTGGCAACAGGTACCGTCAAAACATCGGGACCTGATTGGAAGGGTCAGGCCGCGGCTAAGCGAGCTCTCAACGAGACTTTGTCACCTCGGGGAGAGCATAAGCGGCCGTGTCTTGATCAATCCAAACGGGTCCCACAAAGAAGCTACGCCCAAGCTGCCAGTGTGACCCTGGACGTCCCGATCACCTGCGACCGCACGGGTATACTCAGCAGGGAAGTATCGGACCAGGTACTCACTGCCATCCAGAGGCAGATCATCCTCGAGGCCTGCTCCCCCAAACGAGACACGCCGGGACCAACGTTCAACGCCAAGCCGCTGGTCGACGGTGGAGTCGTGAAACTGTGGTGCGGTAACGACCACACTTTAGCATGGCTGAAGAAAACAGTCTCCGACCTATCTCTTCCTGACGGCACCTCGCTGGTGGTCAAGAGTCAGTCGGAGATTCAAAAACGATCACGCTGCGGAATCGTTATCCCAGACGAACAGGGGGTATTTGTAGAGTCGACCAACATCGGGCGGGCTCTCAGTTATCAGAACCCCTGGGTCGACATCAAGAGGTGGGTACTTCTCTTTACCGACAAGCAAAACGCGCAATGGTTCGTGGTAGTCGGTGTCCCTGTGGACCAAAGCCCGACGTTGATGGAGGCTGGACGCCGCCTCTCAATTGGATTGGGGGCGGTGAACGTTAAGTTCCAGGGCCGGAACGGTAGGTTCACCGACATTCCTCAGGGATGGGACCCCGCCACGGGAACCATGGGCGAGGTGCCAAACCAGCCGCAAGTACTAGCGGGGGAGTCCTCTCCCGCCTTAAACAACCCGGAAGCATTCGTGGATGAACCTGCTCTGGCAGAGTCAGCCGCCCCTGCTGACCACCATGGGAGCCGTCCCTTCATCGGATGAAGAGCTGGACGATATGATCCTGTCCCCGGCTTCTGACCAGGGTGAGGACGGCTTCAACGAGGGCAACCTGTTTGCCGGGCTCAAACTGGGGGACGAGGAGGGTTCAGCCAGCGATGGCGTCCCTTTCGTCCGCCTGTAAAGTCCTCTAGGCAAAGCTCCACCACAGTCAGACCGCGACCGCTCAGCTTCGCAAGTGGTTGGAGGCTCACCACACGGCCATTGCCTTGATCCAGGAGCCGTGGATTAGGGCGGGCCGCACTCCAATCTTGGCGGTAAGCTCCTGGTCACCACAGGTCACGATCACCCCAGATCGTGTATCTATGTCACAGGTAACCTCAAAACACAGCTCTTAACCGACTTCTTTTGCAGAGATGTCTCTGCAGCAAGGCTGCTTATACAGTGTTCACGCGCGAACGTGCCACGGCAGACGAAAGCGGGAAGGGGGAGGCGCGCGGGACGGAGCCGCGACGCGCGCGCGCCACAGGCCGCCGCCATTGACCGTTATATCTCACCAGCGAGCGGGTGGGTCTATCTTTTCTGTTTCCAACCTATCTATGCAGTTATTATAATATACCATCAGTAAAATACAGTCCACTAGTTTCATTGAAGAGACCATACACCAGCCTAAACATTGGTCTTTCGAGCCGGATAAAACATACAGCGTGCAGACGCCATGGAGATGGTGATCGTTCTCGCCTCGGCCTACATGCCTGAGGCGGAGGCGCCCCCGCACGACCTCGCACGCCTTGTGAGCCATTGCGAGAGCTGCGGGTTCGAGGTCATAGTTGGAACCGATGCCAACGCTCACAATCAACTGTGGGGGACACGCAAAACGAAAGGGGTAAGGCCTTGGTTGACTACCTATTCTCGACTAACCTATCCCTACTAAACACGGGCTCTGAACCGACTTTTGTAACCAGGCAAAGCCGTACAATCGTAGACCTCACTCTGGCAACAGAGGGAGTGGCGGAAACTAGCACTGGGTGGCGGGTCTCCGAGGAGGCCTCCTGCTCTTACCACAAGTGGATCCACTTCGACATCCAGGTCTGTATTCCGCCTACGCCACCACGGCGCAATCCGCGTAAAACGGACCGCGCCACATATACACGCAACCTCGTATCAAAACTGGCGACATCAAACGATCCGACAACATTTGCGGATACGACACAGATTGAGGTACTGGTAAGCCACCTTACCAAATCAATGATAGACAGCAACCAAACCGCCTGCCCAGAGACCACCCTACGCAGCACACCGGGCAAACAACCCTGGTGGGGCGCTGAGCTGGAGCGTAAGCGCGGCAAGGTACGGAAAGCTTTAAATAGAGCCATGAATACATGTGCGGATGTGGACTGGGATAACTATTACGCAGCCAAATCCAGTTACAAGAAATGCAACAGATTCAGGAGCACCATGGGATGGCGCAAATTCTGTGGTAGCATTGAATCCTGTCAGTAAGCAAACAGGGTAAGGAAAGCAATAGCGCAACTGCATACGTCTGGGCCCGCTACCTTCCGGAAACCTGACAACACACTAACATCGACACAAGAAACGAGACGCGTCCTCATCGAAACTCACTTCCCGGGATATATCTTCGCACAGGTGATCGACTGGCAGGATGTAATTCAAACGCCATCTGATAATGACTGGCATTATGCTAGCAGGGTGGTCACGCTGGAGAAACTCCAATGGGCCATCCGGAGCTTCCATCCGTTTAAGGCAGCTGGTCCTGACGGGGTGTTCCCCACCCTATTGCAGTGGAGTGGCACCCCTGTCGCATTAAGACTGATGCCTTTAATGAGAGCGTGCCTGGCCTTTAGATACGTTCAAGGATGGAGTGAAGTGTAAGTTATATTCATCCCTAAGCTAGGTAAGGGTGATTACACAAACGCCAAATCCCACCGACCAATCAGCCTAACCTCCTTCTTACTAAAGACTCTGGAAAGGCTATGTGATAGGGAACTGAGGGATGGCGCTCTCAAAACTTTACCGCTACACGGTAATCAACATGCATACAGCTCAGGTAAGTCAACCGAATCCGCCCTTCATCTGGTAGTCAGTCAGATAGAGGAAGCGATCCATCAGAAGGGCACCTGCCTGGGCACTTTCATAGAAATCGAGGGAGCCTTCGACAAAACTAACTTCTCCAGCATCAACACCGCCCTCTCCAGACATGGAGTAGAACAGGTACTAACGGACTGGATTACCAACATGTTAAGCAAACGAGTGGTTCGCCTTGAGGATGAACAGCAGTTGGCCATGATAGCCAGAGGCTGCTCCCAGGGGGGGGGTGCTGTCTCCCCTTCTTCTATCAAATCAAATTCTATCAAATCAAATATTCAATCCTTGTTTCGGGGAAGGTGACGGGCATGATTTGCAACCTGACTCAGCAAGCACTACGTATCGTAGAAAGATGGTGCAGGGAATTTGACCTATCAGTGAACCCCACTAAAACTGAATTAGTCATGTTTACCCACAAACGAGTACTAGGCCCTTTTCGCCTACCAAAACTGTTCGATACTGATCTCCAGCTGACCAGCGAAGTCAAGTACCTCGGAGTCATACTAGACAGTAAGTTAAACTGGAGTAGTCATCTGGACAACAACAACAACTTTGGACGGAGCTAGGCGAATGTAGGCAGGCCAAGGAAGCACTTCCCACAATTGATGGCCGCCTCACGAAACAGGTTCTCTGTCTAAATAAACTAAAGCTGCGTACAGTTACTGCAGCTTTTACTGTCCATGGCTCATTTAACAAACACCTGTATGTCATAGGAGTAACAGACAGTCCACTGTGCAGGGCCTGCATGGAGGATGACGAGACAGCGGCGCATGTGCTGATAAACTGCCCGGTGGTCGCCACGTACTTCGTAGGGCAAAGTACTTCGGTAACCCAGGCACCCTACGTGAGACTGTCAGGTAACATCAAGGCGTTGCTCGCCTTCCTTGAGGAGCTGAGGTGGATCAAATGATCGATTTTCCCACCCGTACGCAAAATACGCGCATTGTCGTGGAGTTGCGGACACCAGCCCGTTTTACCCGTGGTTTTACCTATTACCCTCCTAAGTAGAAGAAAGTTGAGGACATAGGTATGGGATAACGATTTCGTTTCGGCGACTTGGATTCTGTAGGACAGTTGCCTAATTGTCATTTTACTGCTAAACCAGTACCTATAGATTTTAAAATATTAAATTCAGTTAAAAATTGCCAGGCCTTTCCCATTAATAGATGTCATCGACTCCCATCGTCATGATAGAAACTTCTTTTCCCCACTCAACTGATACGATGATGTAAAAGTTTATTCATCAGTGATTGAGGTGGTTCAACAACTTGAATGAATACCTAGTTGGCTAATTACGGACATTACGGATTTATGGTGCTTTCCATAAAGACGCGGCATGGTAAAGCCAAGCCGGTACCGATCGGTGCGGGTAAAATATCCCCGTATTAACTTATGCACTCACACATTATAAAGAAAAACAAAAAACATAATGACCGTTTCTTTCCGTAGATCACCTGCACTGCACCGATCTATACCGGAAAAGCTTTATGTATGCTCCTTTAGAAATGGACTGGACAGACAAACATGGACTTTTGAGTCGTTTGGGCTGAGGACACCTTTTCTAGTTCGCAATAGAGAAAGATTAGGACGCATAGGCGTTTCGCATATCTGTACGTCGCGTCGCACTTTCGTAGGGCACTTTAGAGCAATGAATGTACAGCAGGGGATTTTTTGATTAATAGTGTTATCAAGATTAACCACCTCACTCAATTATCACGATATTATTATCTATCAGTCCCATTTTACCGGTAATGAATAATGATGATAATATTAACGAAGATTAAATTGTTTTGTGATAAGGAATCATTCTACGTAAAGCGATCCTCCTTGATAAACAATAAACACTAACGTGGAGTGAACAATAAACTGCTGATTGTTTATTTAATTTTGCAATGATTTCAACATAAAGTGTTTTGTGTTCAAAATAGTCGATCAACTCGTCCACTGCTGGAAAAATGTCTCAAAAACATTTTATAGTTTCGATTGGCATCATCGTGTCATGTAAGTTTCCTTAAATTATTGATTGGAGATCTAATAATATTTATTACACGCTTGCAAAGTCCGGATTACAGTGATTCATTGATGACCAAGAATAGTCAATTTTTACCTAAGTAGGTACGTTGGCCCATTTGCGTTTTCTACATTATAACAAAGAAATGACAATAATACAGTATATAATTAGATACTTCTTTAAAACTTCAGGTGCAGTATTTATCGCAGAAAGCACGTCAAACACTGAAACCACAGAAAGTAGTGTCACCGTGCCTGTGTCCCGATGCTACCATTTCACTTGGCTGGGGCCCAGGTGGAATAACGACAGTATATTTCTGAACGCTACGTGCCAGGACTCGACTCGCCTCGCCAGCGGGGTGCCCTGCGTAGAACCGCTCGTCGTCTCGTGTAAATATATAATATGTTATGAAATATAGGATGTAATTTTTTTTTTTTTGGATGGGAAATCATCAAATGACCCCCTCCCGCTCTGGGTGGAGCGGAAGGGAGTGTCAGACTCTTACTGACTAAAACCCACCCGTGTTCCTTCCTTAGCCCTTTCTGTTCCAGGGCAGCGGTAACCCTTTCGGACGATCCCGCTACCCTGGCAGGCATATACCATGTATTACGCCTGACTTTTATGCTGATAGTATAACTTTATACTGCTTAGTTTTTCTGATCTTTAAAAACGCAATTTACCTACAGTTCAACTTAAATTTATAAATTGTTATTTCAGATGATGGCTCATGGCCGGACGTAAATTACATTTGGAGAAACCACTTGGGAAATGCTTCGTGTATACTAGAAAACAATGACGTATGTGCTCAGTACACGTATTATTTCAACGGTTATGGTGAGCATTACAACTAAGTATTTATTACAATAGCATTATATATTTTGGTAAAAAAAATCTTAATGAAATCGGTTAGTGGGCAGTATTCGGTTTATATTGGGTAAAACCCAAATGCTTGGGTTTCAACAAGTGTCGCCAAGACTGTTCACTATTATAATATAGGTAGAATAGGTATAATGGTCCAGTAAAGTGTCCTGAGTCCTGACTCCTACGATGCTATTCTGTAAAAACTCTTACTGTGAAAACTAAGCTGAAGTGAGCTTGGACAGAGCTATCATTCCATGTGATGTTAGGGATTGACACTATTAAAATCAAAATCAAAATCAAAAGTCATTTATTCAAATTAGGCTGAGAATCAGCACTTTTTGAACGTCAAAATTACAAAAGACAGTCCCCCAAAAACGCCCGCCCTTCACCACTTCCTAGTGCTATTGCTGGGAAGAAGAAGTGGCGCAACAAACTCCCCAGCAGCACAGCTGTCTGTTCAATTTAAAAAAATACTTGATTGTATACAATACTAGGTACTTTTAAGTCTGTTCAATTTAAAAAAATACTTGATTGTATACAATACTAGGTACTTATGTTCGGTAATTAACATTACAAAACCAGAACATAAAATTTAATTATTTGCCATAATATGTCAGCTAGCCACGCCAATATACCAACAAATATAATAAAAACTATACGTACTCAAGCTAAAAAATAATTAATTAAAATGTAAATAAAAAAACTTACTACCCAAATAAAAGCCTCCAGGCATAAAGGGCGTGACAGCTTACACATTTATGCATTGCTGGGTTCTAATCTAAGACCTGGCAGTAAGCTAATACTGGAGAAGGAACATAAACATTGTCTTGCGTTAAACTAGGGTGACCAACTATTCTTATCGTCTAAGTAGTCGTTGATGGAATAGTATGCCTTTGAACAAAGGTTGGATTTTAGTTGAGCTTTAAACGCATTAAAAGGCAAGTCTAGAAAAGAAGAGGGTATCTTGTTATAAAAGGTTATATCAAGCCCAACAAATGAGTTATGAACCTTATGAAGCCGGTGAAAGGGGGCACGTAGTTTGTCCTTATTTCTAGTGTTAACACTGTGAATATCACTATTTTAGTGTACAAGTGTAAATTTTGCCTAATATATAAAATGTTGGCAAGGATGAATTGTGATGCAACCGTGAGAATACCAATATCTTTAAAGAAATCTCTTAGAGAAACTCTGGCACCTAGCTGGTAAATTGCTCGAACAGCTCGCTTTTGAAGGACAAATATATTTTGTATATCAGCGGCTTTGCCCCACAGCAGAATACCGTAGGACATAACGCTGTGAAAATAACTAAAATAGACTAAACGAGCTGTATATCAACGTCAGTATATTGTCTTACTTTCCTGACGGCGTAGGCAGCCGAACTGAGCCTTCCTGCTAGACTTGATTTATGAGGTCCCCACTGAAGTTTGGCATCTACTGTTAGTCCTAGAAAAACTGCCGAGCCTACAGTTTCAAGCACCTCTTTATCTAAGACGATGTTGGGTCCTAGGTTTCTAACATTCGGTAAGGCGAACTTTACACATTTGGTTTTCTTGGCATTGAGAACTAAGTTATTTGACGTAAACCAATCTGTAACTATTGAGAGTGCACTGTTTACGTCGTCAAAATCTTGTCTATTCCTGTCTACTTTAAAAATAAGAGAGGTATCATCTGCAAACAGTACAACATCACAGATGCCCGTCAAATGGAATGGTAAATCATTAATGTAAACTAAGAACAAGAATGGACCCAGTATTGAGCCTTGCGGAACACCTAACTGAACTGGTAGCCCGGATGATTTCACACCATTAACATCTACACATTGGACCCTATTATGTAAATACGAAATAATTACGTTGAGAGCTTCGTTTTGGACACCGTAATGACGTAATTTACGCAAAAGCGTGTCATGGTGCACGCAATCAAAGGCTTTGGAGAGATCACAGAAAACTCCAATAGCATTCTGTGATTTCTCCCATGCGTCAAATATGTGTCTCAACAGAGCAACACCCGCATCTGTAGTTGAACGACCTTTTGTAAAGCCATATTGCTCATTATGGAGGAGGCTATTTAAATTAAAATGTCTTAGCAGCTGCTTGAGTATTAACTTTTCAAATATTTTGCTAAATGCAGGTAAGATAGAAATAGGCCTGAAATTGCCAACGTCAACGTCCAATTGACAGTTCACTTTAAGTTCACTTCACCTAAGTTTTTACAGTGAGAGTTTTGCCGGTGAATTGTATTGTAGGCTGATTAAAATGTATTTTTTATGTAATTTCAGTTGATAATTCGACGTACTTGTGCACAAGAGCAGTCGACCCCAACGGAGTTGCGATAACAAGCGGTTGTTACGAACAAAGGAATGGCAGTTTTGTTACCAGAGCCTGCTTCTGTCGCACCGTGCCTGGAGGTGTACCCTGCAACAACGCTTATCTATCACATATCAATATTATATTTGTCATTCTTGTTGCTATTGTTATTATATGTAATTCAGATTATGGCAAAATAAACATAAGAACCTGAAACCTCTACCTACAATTAATTTCATTAAAATAAGCTACCTTCACGACGAAAAATAACGTTTCTAGGTTCGACCCAGGTCGATTTATTATTTACTTGCTGGATTTGTACGACCAATTTTACATTAAGCGAGTGCCTCCCACCACGTGAAACACTTTCACGATTTATGGAAATTCAAATCTTTTGTAGGATAAAAAAAAACAAAACCTCTTCCTATTTTTTTCTTCTCTTCTGCTGCTGCTGACCACATCTTCATCATTGATCAAACACCAGTGCGATTCTGTAACCATCTCACCGTGAAAACTTAGCTTAGGAGCAGTGAGCGTGGAGTGAGCTGTCATTCCAGCTATTGCTAGGGATTAACACTATTGACAGCACACTCTAAGCTCACTACACCTAACTTTTCATGGTGAGAGTTTTACAGAATCGATCGGCTGGTAGCATTTTAATTAAAAATCAATTTATCACGTACGCTCATTTAATTCGTTCGATTACATCTAGCACGCTGGACGCGTATGCTACGTCCAGCACGGCGGCCTTGAGCGGACATACAGCTGAGGTGGACTTTTTTTGTCAATGCCATCTCGCAGTTTAACCTATAAAGTTGCCGTCGGCTTAACCGGACTTGCCTGTGGATGCCTCTATAAATTAAGGCTTCCAGCCAAAGCTTAAAAAACTTAAAAACTAAGCGACTACACGCTAAGGGCACCTTCTGTGGAGTACGGAGCTCAAATTAGAGCGTCGCTGGAAGAGGGCAGCAAGGGACAGGCTGGATCGGAATTATTTAGGGACGCTGGGATGGACCGTGTATAAGAGGCATAAGAATATTAACAACAGTCACCCCTGTTACACCATCCCATTCTGCGCATCATTCATTTTTGCCATTTTTCTTGATTATTTTCGAAACCCCACCGCGCGCTTTTCCGTTTCTTTTATTTTAATAACTGTTAGCCGTAAGAATAAGAAGGCCGAATGTACATTCTCCGGTTGATTGTTTTAAGTTTTTGGTTAATTCTATGTATGTGCAAAGGAAGTGTGCGGGATTAATTGATACAACATAAATTATTTTATTTATCCACAAGTTAATAATTTTATGCACATATCCGAACGAAAAAGAACGAGTCCATTTTATCTGACAAGTTTTGTGACGTGTCCAATCTGTCATCAGTCAGCAACGTCAAACAATATTTTAAAAACGCCTGCCACTGCAGTGGATTTCTATGCCACTGCTGCATTTATTTTAAGTTAAAATTTAACAAAGACAAAGTTAAAATGTACTCCGTGTTGACGAGAGGGAATGCGATACTAACGTACACTCTGAGCGTACTAGCATGCCTAACCTTTTTATGTTTTTTGTCCACATTAACCGTGGATTACAGGACTGCTGCTCAAATGAACACAGTAAAAGTAGTCGTGTGAGTATTCAATACAACATTTCGTGCTTATATTTCTATTTGCTAGTACTAAATCATCAATGGTGTTCACAGTAAAAACGTGCCAGATTATGGAGCATCAAGGGAAAGAAATGATCTTGGCTTCCTAACTTTCGATCTCAAGACGGATCTCTCTCACCTTTTCAACTGGAACGTGAAGCAATTGTTCCTCTACCTCACTGCTGAGTACATCACACCCAATAATGAACTAAATCAGGTGGTATTATGGGATAAAATCATCCTCCGAGGTGAAAATGCCATTTTGGACTTCAAGAACATGAACACAAAATACTATTTCTGGGATGATGGAAATGGTTTAAAGTAAGTTCTACTACCTATCTATTAAATATTACCTCACATCCAGACAGCTAATATGCATGGAACATCACCAGAACATAAGTACAAGATATTACTTATGTAAAAAACCAAATGTGCTTCATTCAATGAACTAGATCTTTCTGTTTTAGACCCATTTGACCACAATTCTGTCCCAATAGTATAAACTTACTGTATTTTTTTATGTACTAGAATGATCACCAAATGATGGCATCATGCACTGGGAAAACTCTTTCCAGACCTCTCATTGTTTACAATATATGGCCATTTGTAAACCAGCAACCCTATCCAGATCATCATCATACCACCTTTGCAGAGGTAGATCTCTGCTGAGATGTTCCATCTGTCAGATTGCAGACATTCTATGTCAGCAGTCTAATAAAGAAATAAATTTAGTCATCAAGAAATAAATTATGGGCATATTTTTAAAAAAGTATTAATCTTAATCTTTTTAATTTTCAGGGGCCACAGCAATGTTACTCTCACTCTGTCATGGAACATCATACCAAATGCAGGTCTGCTGCCAAACATTCAGGCTATCGGCCACCACTCCTTCAAGTTCCCCACAGACTACACCCAGACGAGGGTATGATCCATAAGCTACATCTGAATGGTGCATTTTGCATAGCTGGGGAACAGATAGAGTTGTGTTACATTTTAAGATTGTCAAATATACTGCTTTGTCACATTTGTTAGTTTTATTTATTGCTTCCTGTTTAAATTGTACATAATGTCTCATCTGGTTAGCTACTTGTAGAACATCTAGATTATTATTTACTTGTGTATCCCCGTGACTTAATTTTTGTTTACATAAAATCAAAGGAATGCAATCAAATGAACTGTGAAGTGAACTCAGCCAGGATTGTACTATAATAAAAAATATATAATTCTGAAATATGTAGTAACTGTTATTGAACATTATATATCCCAATTGTTACATACATAATCATGTCAAAAATCTCAAATTTTTTGTGACATTGCATGGTTTTATATTAACATGAGAAACTTTTTATAGATAATAAAACTGATGTTCTTTATTTTCGCCTTTTATTCAGAATCCACAATACCTGTACAAAAGGAAGGGAAACATGATAGATAGGACTTTAAAACTATTACAATAAAAAAAGGGTAGATTTTATATCATATAATTATCAATTACATTTTTAATTAAACATACATTAATCATTTTTGCTCTACAGTGTTGTTCTACAGCAGAAAAAACTAGTGACCTCTACCATTGCTTGTAATAGAGGTATATCTATGTCTCCAAAACATTTCGCCAATTTAATCGGCATTACCAGATATGAAACAAGTAAAAGTCTCAAGTGGACTGGATTTATCACTTAGAATTTTTCATAATAAGAATTGTTTCTAACTAAACGTTTTAGCACATTACAGGTTCGATATGAAACCATCTAGTTTTTAACAAAATACTCAGGGAGGTATAATAATTCCCAATATTGAGGTATAATATAAATGCATATGAACTAAGCAGAAACATTACTCTAAACTTTTATTTTTCAACTACATGTGTTTTACTTAGCGTGTACATATAAGAAACATACAATAATATATATTTTTATGAATTATGAGGACTCTTAAAATATAATTTAACATCTAATTAACTGTAAAAATAGTTCTCCAACAAAGATCTCTTATTTCCTTCTAGAATTGTTTTACCGTAAATTTTAATAGGGTTTTATTATTGGTTTTAATATTGATCATCTACAATTGGACAATCCACAAATGAAAGTAATTTAAACAAGATGTTTATTAATATTTTGCTATTTGTGCAAGTGTATGTGTGTCGGCCCTCCATGACCATAAAACACAGTTTACAAACACAAGTAAGCACTCTTAAATTTATCTTATACTTAAAAAAAATAAGAACTTAATATAATATTCTCATTTAAAATTTCATTGGTGATTGGTTAAATTGTTCTACTAACGAAACAACCTGGTAAAGGGAAAATCAAGGCAAAAGTTTATTTGATAACACTTACATTTTTTCTAACAACTAAGATTTTAAATCTCTTAAATAAACCTTGCCAAACTACAAATGACCTAATCGAAAGTACTTTACTCTGTAAATCAGTAAATGTAATTACATAATTTTTCAATGAAATGCAAGACAAGCACAGCTACCCTATTGTACACTAAAATAATGATCATGAAGTGAATCGCGTCAACAAAGATTACTTACATGTAACAGTTCATAGTGTATTGCTTGCGTTTGCCTCTGGCATTATTAAGAATTTTCCTACAAAGAGTCGCCTACAACTTCTACTACCGTTATGCTAACATTCAAAGCTGATTCTGCTAAATTACATGAAAAAATATTGCAATATCAAGTACTTAATACTTTACTGATGTATGGTATTGCAGTCAATCTGCACACAACAATTGTAACAGATGGCATGTTATATGTATTTTTCTATTTTAACTACAATTCAACAACATGAATAAAATAAAATATCTTATGCAGTGTAAATACAGTGCGTACTTGACCTGCTCGTATGAATTGACTAGTAAACATGTGATTAGGTAATGATAACACTCGCTACGACCAATCCCATTACATCCTACTGCAGGAATCAGGGTGCCCATAAGAGTATTGCAATGACAAATTAAAGTTACAATTTCTTTAATTCTAAATGTAATTCGAGAAATCTAATATCATCCTAAACAAAGTACATTTACTAGAATTTAAAACATAATAATATTGGTAGGTACACATCGAGTATTACAATTAAATCATAAGTTATGTTTTGATATAAATATAATATATCTTGAAATTGTAATCAAAGGGAACAGAAGTCGAACCACACATGCCATGATGTTGCAAGCATTTATTATAGGTAATAAGAAGATAATCATTAATTTCCTAATATTATATGAATCAAAGATAAATGAAGACATGTTTGATTATTATCATCAAATATTCTAATAAGTGGTTGAGTCTTTAGACGTTAAGCACAATGAATGAAACAATCTACAACTTAACAGCGCATACTAAAGATCACAGTTTCTGCCATATTAAGTGATTTGGTTTCACAAAAATGGCATTATTACTAGAGACGTTGTGTGAACACGATACATTTCATCATTATATAGATATAACATGAGCTCTAACTGGAAACGCCATTTAAATATACTCCTATTTATAATATTTAACATCAAATACAACCAAGGGAGAAACCAAACATTTAATTGTTACATTGTAGTTTTTCGCTGTATTTAATTTGTAACACCCACATTTGTTAAATAAATGTGAATCTGAAAGGTATGTAATGTCAAAAGACCTAAGATCCAAAATATGTGAGTAACAATAAAATACAAGTTGTATACTGGAACGGTGACTGTTGTTAGCAAATCATTACAACCCTGCCTGCACATCTGACATAGTTCGATCCAACATCACATTTGCAACTATAGATGCACCACATAACATGGACAGTAAGTACTAGTTTGTAAGTGGATGATATCCTGCTAGTCTTATCACAGCAAGTGCGTCACAGTCGTATATATACAACTGTATTACAGTTAGCCAACCAACGTACAATACGTTTTAAGATTACTGTAATTAAATGAAGGGCGAGAAGCCCGACAGTTACGTAGGATACCATCAAAGACGATCATTGTCACTGGATCCGAATGCATGCTGCCAGCATAAGGTAGCAGATGCAAACTTACGGACAAAATAATATTAAAGTCAACCTCTACACATAATATCCATTGGTACTGCATCTAAACTTTTGAAGGATTTGGACACATGAGTTACGTAGTTACTTAAGTAAGTATGTACACACTATCGAGTACAAGAGTCCGTGCTGTAAGGTTTCAAATGTGCGGACAGGAGGTGTGTTGTCTACCTATGA
Organism: Apamea crenata; assembly: GCA_949629185.1. Classification (NCBI taxonomy): domain Eukaryota; kingdom Metazoa; phylum Arthropoda; class Insecta; order Lepidoptera; family Noctuidae; genus Apamea; species Apamea crenata. The sequence continues at coordinate 13,839,860 of OX451359.1, read as the reverse complement.
GAGTGTCGCGGCGAGGCAGCGTTTCTGGGGCTGCCGGCGCCGGTTCACAGGCGGCAGGGGTCAGGCGCGGGCCGTCACGCTCCGGTCAGCGGCGGCCCGTCCGTCTGCACGTCCTTGTCCTCCGTCAGCGGCACACACGGACGATCCGACCCATATCTCCGCGATAAATCCAACATCTCTCTCAACCCCTGAAATTTTATGTGATCCTGATTATGAACTTAAAATAGCTTTGCTTGGAATAATTTTACATAAAAATATTACGAATTTTCAATCTTCTGATAATTTTTATCTGAGGAATAAAAATTGCAGCTTGACAGTTTTTGTGCCGAAACAAATATGTCAAACGGAAATATTTGTTCATCAGATAAAAGTTATCCGACGATTGAAAAATCCGTTTAGTACTTATAAAAAAAAAATTGTCTGTCTGTTCTGGCTAATGTCCGAAACGGCTGGACCGACTTTGATGCAATTTGAAATAGGGATACCCATTTAACCCTGGGGCAGGACAGAGGTTATTTTTTATCGACATACAACAAACATTCATATACAAATAAAAAAATACCTTATTCTCTGTGATGAGCCTTTGGTAAACTTCCTCTTCTTTCCTTGCGTCACTGTTTTCATCCAAAGTGACAGCTTTGTACATGATGCTTGTCATCTCATTAATTCTCTCTGCTTGTTGCCTGATCAACTGTAATTAAAAGCCAATAAAATACTGATTTACAAAGGTATTAATTATTGAACTGAATAGATAGGTTGAAGTGGACAAAAAAAATAGGGCAATAAAAGGTAGATATTTTTATCATCATAATTATGGCCTCATAACTATTAGCACATTGCTAGACCCCATACATAGGCAGGATGGTGAAAGTGTGTGCTCAACATGCCATTTGCAGGATACCAGTCTAGGTTTTTAATAACGATTATGTCAATAAGGTCTAAAATTGAATAAACCCTGCATACCTCTTGCTGTTTCTCATTGATAGCATTTGTGAAGTCTATCCTCGACTCCCATATTCTCTTCTCAGTGTGCTGTCGGTACTTGGACATGATGAGTTCCAGTGCTCGTCTGTGGTCCTCCAAAGCCGCCCTCAGCTCACCGTTCTCGCGCTGTACGTCTCTCATCAGACGAGACTCCCGCTCGATACTCGCGATGAGAGCTCCTCGCGGACGCTCGCGAGATGCCTCGTTCAGATTATCGACTTCCTCTTTATACTGAAATAGTATGTAACTACAGTTAAAATAGTCTCTAGCATAACTAGTCTATAATGTTCCCACAGCTGGGACACAGGCCTCCTCTCTGGAAGAGGTAACGGGCCGTAATCCACCATGCAGGGCCCAGTGCGGGTTGGTAGATACTAACACTGAACAAACACATAAATAACATGTTAAAATCGTAACGTGTAAGTATTGTATCAGACTTCGCATTTCATTAGCCTCATGATTATTGTACCAGATTTTTTGGACAGTTAATTATTTTCTATAGAACAATAATTCATGGGTGCACTCTTATAAAGAAAACTATCATGAAACTTGTTGCTTTTGAATTTTATTGTTTCTGTTGAGAACTTCAAAACCACCATGATTTCACTAAAAAGTTGATGATTTTTTATTTTTCCTTCCCCATACATTTCCTGACATTATAGAACCGTCAGACCCTGTAGTGAAATGTCCTCATAACCCAAGGGAATTCCTTCATAAAGAATATAAAACATAAAGAAAAAAAATTGATAAAATAGAACTCTAGGAGGTAGCATTATATATTAACAAAGTACCTATGTTCTGGTAAATGACATATCATTTCAGTTTCTGTTAGTTATACTTGTATAGGGTGTAATAAACCCATCAGGAAAGGAGGTCATATTATTAAGAATGTTTTACTAATATTCTGGTCAGTTTCCATGGTAAATAGAAAATGTACCTGTGTACATTTTTTATTTACCATGGAAACTGTATTAAGTTACTGTGTATGTGGATTTGTCTAATTGTGTTGGCAATGACTGTGACTGTCTGAGTTCTATGTAGTAGCGAGCGGAAGTTACTAGTTAATAAAACAGAAACTAAGCATACCACTATAAACTGACAAGTTGCCAGCTCATCTTTTTTTATAGCAGTACTATGGGCTCCTTTCACTTAGACATAAACACCTTAGGTGACTTGCGCTGGAAGTTTTCGTGATAGGCAGGTGTTTACATATTTTGTTGATCAACATAGGAAAAACATTGAACCGTAATTAAGCACATTTGTTTGCTTTCATGAACATTTAATCAATAATTTAGTTATTTATTATTTTAAGTAGCTATTGATTTTTTAATTACTCAGTACTATTATTCTTGAAATTTAAAAATATATTATTTAAAAAAATGTTTTTCTATTGCAATAGATGACTTTTAAAAGGCATGAAGCTGGCTAATAAAATTATGTGAAAGCCAACTGTTTACACAACACGAGCGAAACAAACTACAAGGTCAGGGAACTATACCTATTATTACGCACAGATCTCAATATGAGCATGGTTTATTTATTCTGATAAAAATTCCTGGTAGGATCTTGGCCTAATGAATTTGGTATTCAGACAATAGACAAGAGTGAGCGTCACAGTTATGTAGGTACTCGTATCACATTGCCACAACCTACCTGTTTCATCGTATGTATTTGTCTGTAAGCGGTCTGAGTCTCGGTCAGCAAAGCATCAGCTTCAGTTTCGCGCTCTTTGAGACGTCCCGCAAGTCGTTTAGCATCCAAAATTATTTGCTGTATGGTCAGTGACATCTGAAAAAGCCAGCAATGTAGAAAACTCACAACAGAACACTTTAAAAATCGATTTTAAAACAGAACTTCACCAACCCTGATAACCACACAAAGTTGTCACACGAATAACGTTTCATCTAAACAATTTCAAGCGATAAATTTAAACAAAACACCAATTTTTAGGTAAAACTAAGAGACGCATATCAGCTGTTTCGTGATTAGAGTACAGCAGCCATTAGCTTTCATTTCATTTGAAGCGAAGTATTAACTTTCCAAATAGAAAGATACAAGATAGAAGAAGACAGAACTATGTATTTGAGGTTGTTTTACAGCGCTGTTGTGTTACAGAAAAGAGAAAGAACATATCCACAACAGTTCACAAATTAGAACGACTATATTGTGACATGACCTTGATCACAGAGAATCGAAGAAGGTTCAGTGTGGCACAGTCAAAAAATATTTTCTAGCTTGTAGCAAAAACAATTTTTTTTATTCTGGAAATTCTTTATGAAACTGTTTAATTGATATAATAAAATATATTAGAATATAGTTTCGCAATTATATTTAGCGTTTAATTTTATGAGTCGTTTTATTACACCCAGTATTAAAACGACTCATAAAATACGGAAACGGATAGGTAGATTGCAATACATGCATTGCATTGAAATGGGCGTAATTAGTTTATAGAATAACTATTTAACTCATTACTGCGGTTTTGGTGATTTGCTGTGCTTTCGTCGCCATTGTGCATCAATTAATTTACTCAATGTTCACCTTTGCTTTTTAGTCGACTTTTGTTTTCAAAAACAAATCCTACAACTAATGTTTTTTCAAATCAATAAATCACCATCAATAAATCGCCAATTTAATTGTCTGGGCTAGGCAAGTAGTTAAACGTTTGCGATCCAAGTCATTTGCCTAGTTGTTTAATTGAACCGCTGAATATCATTCAGGCCGCTAGTTGAACGGCGCCGTTTAGTTAAAAAGCTACGGAGTTATATGAAAAGCTATGTAATTAAGCTATTTAACTGCGACATATACATAATGGGGTTTATTCATTAACGATGACTAAAGTTAAGCAACGTTTAAACGTCAAAAATGTATGGTTAAACAGTCGCTAATCACTGCTTAACTTTAAGCAACGTTTATGAATAAAGGGGAATATTTATTGTGTCTGCACTAAAGTCTGCAGTAATAATATGTAAGTAAGTAATCGGTAGCCGTAGCCTAGCGCAGAGCACGGATGCGACTCGGCGGCTGCTTCCGGTGCGGCGATTCCGTGCTTTGGATTACATACCTGTGATTTTCATTGTTTTATCTTTATAGAAGTCTAGATTACATACCTAAGTTAAAAGTGGCAATGAAATTCAGACCGTAAATTAATAACGAGACCGAGGTATTTTAGATGGGTACTCAGTTTTAGTATATTTAATTTCCTACCGTAAAAACGATAGTAATTTCAGTTGACTGAAAACTCCGGCTTTGTTCTCCTATACATGGACTAGAATTATATCCACGCTGCTCACTGCTGCTACGCAGTCTCGACGCTGTTGCTGCTGTTATGCTACACATAGCCTAAGCTGCTGCTATGAAGGGTCTACGCTGCTGCTACGCCTTTCTACGCGCTGCTACGCATGGCCTACGCTGCTGCTACGCAGGGCCAATACTGCTGTTACGAAGGGTCTATGCTGCTGCTACGCCGTTCTACGCGCTGCTACGCATGGCCTACACTATTTAAATGTTATTATAGTATTCAGGATTATATAACAGAGGAAGTAATGACATATTGTTCTCAGAAATATTGTTGTTGATGTGACATGTGATTAGTGCACTAATTAACTATCTATTATTATTACTTTAACATTTATTTACAAATATAAATAGGAGAATTATTTTAGTATAAAATGGAAATTTGAACATGGTACATTTTCGTTTAAAACTTTCTCATTCTCACATTTTCGTCAATGATACAAAAGTTTATTGCAGTAACATGTACAACTTTTACAGTAAAACTTACATAGGGACCTCCTTTTGAGTAAAGATATACCTGTGCTAGGAGGTGAAAGGAGTAAGGTAGGAGTAGTGTAGGAGTAGTGTAGGAGTAGTGTAGGAGTAGGGTAGGAGTAGGGTAGGAGTAGTGCAGGAGTAGGGTAGGAGTAGGGTAGGAGTAGTGTAGGAGTAGGGTAGGAGTAGGGTAGGGGCTGGAGGACACCACGCGAACGGAATAGCGCCGGGCAGCTAGTAGCAGCTAGCTATATGTCTATACATATAGCTACATAACAGATACTACATAATAGATACATATAGATACATATTATTATAAACAATGACGGAATATCTATATATTCCGTCATTGTTTATAATAATATGTATATTCATATATTCGTCATTGATAGGTAGGTTCTTCCCGAGCAATCGTTCGATACCGTTAGTCACTCGCATATAAATACCGCCGCCCCTCTAAGTTAAAATTCATTCGAACTTTAACTTCCATAGGACATAGGTATATCGTTGACCAGTAGTTGATCAAAAAACTGTGTGTTTAAAATTGTGTGTGTTAATTGATTAATTGAAACTCATCATCAAGATGGCCTGTTACAATAAGTTGCTACTGATTTCAGTGGTGGTTTTCATTGCCAAATTATCAGTAACCTTTGCATCTCCAGTCGTTGGAAGCTTTGTTGAAGGAAGAAGCGAGATCTCGGTAGAAGATAGAGAAGTGCAGAAAGTTGCTGCTGCAGCCATAAATAAAATAAGAATGCAACACAAGGGTGAGAGAGCGCTTATTTTGGTTGGAGTTGAAAAAGCTACGGTGCAAATTGTTTCTGGATCCTTGTATCGTCTTCAATTGAAAGTCGGCGAGAGTCATTGTCAAAAGAGCAGATACACTACAGCATGTAAGTTGGATGAAGATCAGCCGTTTAAAGCATGTGATGCTGAAATTTGGGAACAACCTTGGCTACATAAAACGAGGGTTACCACTAACTGCAGGCGTTACAAGGAAAATCAGCATTAAAAATGTTTTTTTTTATTTTCTGTTATCTGTAGGTATCGTTCTTATTTTTGTTTTTATCATTTGTTAATAGAAAAAACCATTTACATGAATTTATTGGTCCCGTAATCGAAATGTCGGATTAAATTAACATGAATTCTGCAATTATTGTTTTTTAACCATGTTTAAACGTTGATTGTTAATTTATTTTCATGACAGTTAATTTCTGATGCGAAACAAGACATTCATTAAAGACGACTAAAACCTGAGTTACCTACGAAATTTTAAATTTTTCCCAGTTTCAAAAAAATATATATATTTATAAAACTTCGCATATGAAAAAAATCATCGTTTTGCACGTAAATATAATTTAACGACATTGAGATTCAAGCCACTGCCATGATAATGTAAGGTCAACAAGTATTTTTAATTAAAACTAAATTGAGTTTTTAATCTTAAGAAAATTTTATTATTAATACCGAAGTTCATTCCAAATTGTGCCTTTTGTTTATGTTTATATAAACATTTAGATTTAGTTTTGATTATTTTATGTTAGACTTAAGTAAGTTAATGGTCACGCATTTACTGAGTTGTGAAAACAGTTAAATTCGTCCTCAACTAAAGCTGAAAACCTTTTGCATAGTAGTGTACCTAAATGTAGTCCTTTATTTAGTTTCGAACATGTAACCCCGCGTGATGTAGTTAATGTTTTTAGTACACTTAAGTCTAAAAACACCGGTGACTATTGGGGCATCTCCATTAAACTTTTAAAAACCTAATATAATAGACATCGTAGCCCCCTATCTAGCTGTTACTTTTAATAAATGTGTTGATTTAGGAACTTTTCCTGACCTCATGAAGAGTAGTAAAGTCATACCATTATTTAAATCAGGTAATAAGAATGACGTTGGCAATTTCAGGCCTATTTCTATCTTACCTGCATTTAGCAAAATATTTGAAAAGTTAATACTCAAGCAGTTTCTAATTTTTATTAGTTCCGCCGGTCTTGTAATGTTAATTACTGAACATAGGTACCTAGTATTGTATACATTCAAGTATTTTTTAACTGAACAGATAGCTGTGCTGCTGGGGAGTTTGTTGCGCCACTTCTTCTTCCCAGCGATAGCACTAGGAAGTGGTGATCTATGTAAAATAATTTATCAAAACAAATATGGTAAAATGATCTGAAGTACCTACTCTCAGTATTGTAGAAATCCATACGGAGTACTTATCTACTAACCTTGAATGTCTATTTTTAATAACGACGGGATATTTTCCTTATGAATTCCTACAGAATAGGTACTTGAAAACTTGTAAATGTATAATTTACCTAAATTAAATATTTTGTTAATACAATTTTGGTTTTATTTAGTTTTTATTTTTATATTTGTGTTACGAATGTATCGTGAATCCGTCGTATTTTACTTTTATATAAATATAATAGAAATAAACACTTAATTTATGCAGGCAGAATATTATGTCCGTTAATATTTTGCAAAGTTGAAGGTTGGCAGCTGTATGTTGTTTTACCAAAACAACCACAGGAAAAATAATTGTGTTTGATATGCACAAAGAGATGATTAAAAGTGTTCATTAATTTATAGGCTTCCGTTACTGTTACCTACTGGTACCTTTCGTTAAAAACAATGTCTATCGATTAGCTTGCTATTAATTAGCTTTAAAAATATTTACAAAATTGAGTCAAAGATGGTGTGGGGTAACATTGCAAGAATAAATAATGATAAATTTTGTTTACCCAAGATATAAGAGCTTATTAAAAGTGGGAATCTCATAATTTTTCTAGGGAAACCCTTGTAAAAATAAGTCAAAGATTATCCTTCGGGATTTCAATAAAAGAGGAAATCATAACGAATTTGCGAGTTTACCCAAGATAAGACCTTGGCTCATAAGGAATATAATATATAGCTTGAATCATAAGGAAAACATATAAGAATATGTAAATTCCCTCATATATGTATAAATGACGCGGACAGCCAGCTGAATTCGCCAGCCTAGCTTTTAACTAAACGGCGCTGTTCAAATAGCGGGCTGAATAATATTCAGCTATTTAATCAAACAGCTAGGCCAATGACTTGGTTCGATAACGTTTAACTACTTGTCTAGCCTAGATACTTATTCAAATTGGCACTCATTTATAGCTATTTTGTTTATCTGTAGATTTGGTAAATAAAAAATTACAAAATGCACATTATATTAACAAGTTCGGCAGTAAAAACTGAACGTTTTTTAATAACCGATGAAAAATATCTACGCTATGGGGTCTAAACTCATGTGCTGAATCCATGGTTACAGTTTGCGCGTCGATGTCCCTGCCACCCTGTATGTAGTAGTTAAATCTATGTATAATAGGTAGGTATTTACTTTTTCCGATGAAACATGATGCAGTAAGAACGCACAACACACCAATTTTAGCCAATTTAACGCGTCGTGTGACGTCCTATTTATTATAACATTTATTCTGGAAAAAAAAACAAAATTGAACGGCCTGAATTATAAGTTTTGAATTTCGTACCTAACAGTGTCACGCAAAGACAAGCAAACGAGGTGCGAAAAAAAAAATTGTGTTGGAGCAGTCGAATCGCATCAGAATCGAAAGAATGAAAAGAAACTGAACCGATGTTGCTAGATAAAAAAATAACAATTTTTATCATAAGGCTGCACCGGCTTCTCGTGAAGAGAAATCGAGGTTTCGGTGAGTTCTTTTCTCCAGCATGGCGATCATGGGAAAAACGACAAACGTACAGAAGTCGGATATAGTTTTTATTTAACTGTACAAAACAAATGCGCCATAAATAACAGTAATTTTGTTTTACTAAATATCTAATGTATTAGTAAAAAAAAAACAGGTTCTTTATAACTAAAAATATTTCGGGTTGAAAATCAAAATTCCTCGTAAGCTAAATCCGAAGCCCTAGTGATGATAAAAGAGGCATCGTTTTACCCTCGGGATGCAGCCAAGCTATTTAAAATCTATTCAAACATGTTTCAGATTTCAGATTGGTGTTATTTCAAGCTAAACAAATATCAACTTTATTTTAACGGTAATGAAGTTTTTTGATTTAAGAGTGACTAGTACTATTGAAAAAGTTATAAAAATTATTGAAGTTGTAGCGTAAACTGCACTTTATTGTGTAGGAATCAAAGTTATTTTTACATAAACTCATATTTGTTTACATTTTTGACAAATAAATCGCGAATGCAGATAACCTTATGTAGGTTATCTGCATGTTGTTTAGAATATTGCGACCACGTAGACACAACGCCCCAATTAAGAGCTTATAGGCATCATTTTGATTTTATTATAACGTCAACGTCACGCGTGACGAATTTGATGTGAGGAGAATATTAAAGCATGACACTGTCATTGCACAATATCACGACGGAAGACTAAAAATGGATTATGGTAATCCGGTTTTAGCACTCCGGTTTCCGGGATTGGTACTCAGGTTTAAAGTCCATAAAATATGTAGACAAGCAAGTTTATCAAATAACATCATCAGTTTTTTCTATGCCTTGACGATTCCTTTATCCTCAGCGATGCACATAATAATAACTAGGTACAGACCTGATAATGAGTTGATCAAAGTTCAGAATCGTTCAATTAACTAATCACCTATCTAGGTATATTCATATTGGATTTGTTTCAAATTGACGTTATTTCTAGTTAAACAAATATAAACTTTATTTTAATGGTGATTAAGTTGATTTCAGAGAGACTAGCACTATTGAATAAGTTATAAAAATGTTTGAAGTTGTAGCGTAAACTGAACTTTATTGTGTAGGAATTAAAGATATGTTTCCATAAACTCATATTTGTTTACATTTTTCGTGAATATGTCGTGATTCAATTTTATTAGAGTTCATTCACGAAGAGGTAATTAAAACAAATTAACCGTGGAATTAAATTTTAACAAGTATTTTATATTTAAATCAAACTTATCGGGAGTACAATATTTCTAGTAGGTACACAAAGCAACAATCGCATTACAATATTAAAACATTGACTTCGCAGGGACACATTTTACTCGAATACTTACATATAATAATACGAACACACAAGCATAAATAAAAGCGACTGTATCCAGTGGACCAAGCAGAGGATGTAGTACAAAAAAAAATAACTTATAAAATCGAAATTCAAATATTATTCTTTGAGAGGAAATCTCGGATAACTTTGTTTACTTTCTCAGGTTCCTCTTGTTGTAGGAAATGGCTGCAGTTATCGACAATAGTGGTCTCTATGCAAGAGTACTCTTTCTTCATGGCATCTAGGAGGCTGTGGTTCAGGTAATGGTCGCTGGCAGCATGGGCGACCAGCATGGGCACGTTCTCTTTGTACTCGACGATCTCTGGTATGTCGAATCTGAAGTTAGCCCGGTAGTAGTTTATTGGTGGCGTCAAAGCATCTGTAATAGAGAATTAGATTAATGTATTTCAGCATTACGAAGTATAATGTATTTGTGGAGAAAGTGATTTAGGTATGTTCTTAGAGTAAGACATAAGTATACACATTCATTCGTGGCACCTAGCATTAGTGAATCATGTCTAACGCGATCAAAAAAAAAACAAAGCGGAAATCATTTGAATGTCAAATTTATCATTGCTTAGGCACTTAAGATGGATCATAAAAGCTAAAGATCATCACGAATAACTCTGGCTTGGCTCTGAATAACCGAAACTAAAATCCTAGAAGAATGTAATAAAATATTTAATCCACAGAAATTGTATTTGAGTAATTATTTTTCTAAACAGCAAAAAAATCACGATAAAGCCTTAGCAGCCTAAATAGCGTTAATAACCTTGAAGAAAAACTGTAGGTAATTTAAACTCTAACCACTACAACTTTTTATTTCTGACATAAAAACTCTTTGCTAAGATTTAAAAAAATACCGTTCGTTTTAGACGGAGCATCTTGATAAACCGTGCGTTTTACATTACCATAACGCACAAGTTCGTAATGAGAATGAGATACAATACGATATAGAAATTGGTGAAATAAGAGACCCTTTACGAGCAAATGCGTTATAAAACCTATTATACTTTGTAAAAAGACTACTGCAACAATTGCAGTTGCAACCTTGGCATTTACTTATTTCGTTGCATTTTAATTATTTTATACATTTGCAATTTTAATTATTTTATACTTTAATTAGGTATGTATGTTATCAGGCTAGTTGTTTAGATATGACAAAATAAATGAACCCAACCGTACTTAGTAAAAAAAAATTAAAATGGCCGCCATTTCAAAACAGTAGGGGCAAAATGCCTTATTATGGTGGATTTGTCGATAAAATTGATCATATTGCTTCGCCTAAACAGGTCGGACACCGGTGACCAGACACATTGTATATTTTTTAACTACCAGTTTTTTTTCTTAAATTCTATCAGGGTTTTTTTTGAAGATGAAAAACCCCGTACTATAAGTAATCCGTCCGATAAGTTGTATGGGCAAATCGTTGAGGCTTTATGTGAGTCATCGGTGGTTGGCCGAGATAGCAAGAGGTGTAAACGAAAAGTTGTTGCTGGATGGAATAGACATGTTGCCGACGCGCACAGGCTTGCTAGGGATAAGTTTATGTTATGGTCATGCTACGGTAAGCCTACTTCTGGCCATTACTATGAAGAGATGTGCGAGTCGAAACGGATATTTAAATCTCGGTTGAAGTGGTGCCAGAGCCATGAAGATAAGATAAAAATGGATATCCTGGCATCTAGTCATTTGAATAAGGACTTTCGTGGGTTTTGGAAGAACACAAACAAACTTAATCATAAGCCTAGCGTGCCTGTGTGCGTTGACGGTGTGAGTGATGCGAAGGGAGTAGCTGAACTGTTTAAAGCTAAATTTGAGGTTAAGTCGCCGTTAGGACCTTCGCAGTCGGTGATCAATGTTGAGCCCAAAGGGGAATTAGGAGTCAGGGTCACTGCCAGAGACATTGCATCCACCATACAGTCAATGTCAAGGGGGAAGTCTCCTGGCCATGATGGGCTCAGCATCGAGCATCTGCGGTATGCGGGCCCTCATTTGACGCGTGTTTTGGCTTTATTGTACAATCTTTGTCTGAGTCATGCGTATATACCCTCGGATATGTTGAGAACAGTTGTAGTGCCCATAGCTAAAAATAGAACTGGACTATTGACTGATAGGAATAATTATAGACCTATTTCACTGGCAACGGTTGTGTCTAAGGTATTGGACAGCTTGCTTAATGCGCAATTAAATAAACATGTTCAATTGCATTGCATGACAACCAGTTTGGGTTTCGACCCGGGTTGTCTACTGATTGTGCTATATTGGGCTTTAAGCATGCTGTGGAGTACTACACACGCCGTAGCACACCGGTTTACGCTTGTTTCCTCGACCTGTCTAGTGCTTTTGATTTGGTTTCATATGACACTCTCTGGAAAAAACTTAATGATGCGAAGCTACCACCTGAAATCATAAATATTTTTAAGTTTTGGTACGGGAATCAGGTCAATAGTGTTAGGTGGGACGGGGCTTGCTCGAGTCCTTATGGTCTTGAGTCAGGTGTGAGACAGGGGGGTCTGAGTTCTCCTACACTCTTCAACCTGTACATGGACCAGTTGATTGGGGAGCTGAGTAGCACCAGAGTCGGATGTTATATTGATGGCATATGTGTCAACAACATTAGCTATGCAGATGACATGGTGCTGCTCAGTGCCTCTGTCTGTGGCCTGAGGAAACTGGTGGGTATGTGTGAAAGGTATGCCAGTGCTCATGGCCTGTTATATAATGTGAAAAAGAGTGTCGTGATGGTGTTTGGGGCTGGTGGAAAATGTCCAGAAATGGTACCTCCAATAATGTTGAATGGTTTACCATTATCGCGAGTGCACTCTTTCAAGTACCTTGGGCATGTTTTGACCACTAGCCTTAAGGATGATGACGATATTGAGAGAGAGCGGAGGGCGCTGTCGGTCAGAGCGAATATGATTGCCCGCAGGTTTAAGCGTGCTTCTACGGAGGTTAAAAAAACACTTTTTAGAGCCTTCTGCTCATCATTTTACACCTGCGGCCTGTGGGTACATTTTACGCAGAGATCGTACAGTGCCCTTCGCGTGCAGTACAATAATGCCTTCAGGGTGTTGATGGGGCTGCCTCGCTTCTGTAGCGCATCAGGGATGTTTGCGGAATTGCGTGTTGATTGCTTTTATGCGTTAATGCGTAAAAGATGTGCGTCCTTGTTGCGCAGGGTGCGAGCCAGTTCCAACAGCATCCTGGGAGTTATTGCGGACAGGCTGGACTGCTCAATTGTAAGTCGTTGCTCCAGTATCTCAGCTGGAATACGGAAGCAGTGATTGTTTTGTTCTATGTTTTTGTGTAATTGTTGCTGTAATTGTATCACTAACATAGTTGTAAGTTTATTGTATTGATACTAACGCTCTATGAGTCTTATGGTTACTCTCAATAAAGAATTTTATTATTATTTTATTATTATAAGATGGTGGCAAAAACCACCCAGGGTAAACCGGATGTACATAGACTCATTGGGTCACCACTGATGAAGGCTATTTTGATGCATAACATGACATAACATAATATCACACCTGTAATCCCCGAATTTAGTCAGAGGTGTACCCGGTGTACCTGTAGTACCTACCCACCCACATTTCGCCAGTTATTTTTAAGTCCCATGTAATAGGGGGGCGAGCCTATTGAGATCAACTGGGCACCAATCCAGACTCCGGGCTGATACTGAGAAATTCGTGATGGAATAACCCAATAACACTTTTCCCGACCTGGGAATCGACCCCAGAAGTCTCAGAAGTCCCATCGCGGCTATTTTGATGCATCTTTTAGATACTTACATGGCCTACGGAACCAGTATTTATAGCATTCTATATCTTCCATGTCCGTGGAGTTCTTGCCAGGGAACAACATGACTTTCTCGTAGATGGCCAGGTCATTCATCAGAAGAGCTTTCTCCGGTATCACTGGAGCACGATACAGGAACACGTACCTGGTAAAATGTAGAAAGAAATCGGTTTTTTTAAGCAGTATTGTAATCACATTTATAATACAAATGTATGATCGTAGATAGGTCGCAGATGGACTGTCGAATCCGCTGTTTTACATAACCCATTTAGTCAAAATGAAAGCCAATAAAGAAAGAAAGAAAGAAAAACGTTTATTTGGACACAGTTCGTGAAACACAAAATACAAAATTAATAAAATAAAAAACAAAAGAAGAAAAAATAGATGAAAAGAATGAAAAAAATTAATAGATAATGATGATGTGATGATGAATAGATGTAATGATAGTCTGTTACGCAATTACCCCGCAGTTTTGTTAAACGTATCTAACGCAGCTGTTAAACTAAGGAGCTGTTTTGTTAAACGTATCTAACGCAGCTGTTAAACTAAGGAGCTGTTTTGTTAAACGTATCTAACGCAGCTGTTAAACTAAGGAGCTGTTTTGTTAAACGTATCTAACGCAGCTGTTAAACTAAGGAGCTGTTTTGTTAAACGTATCTAACGCAGCTGTTAAACTACGGAGCTGTTTTGTAAAACGGCTACTTAGTTGATGTAAAATAGCGGATTCGACTTTCCCTCTGCGACAGATACATGGCGTTGGATAGTTGTTTGCTGATATGTCTTATAAATAAAAGTAGCAGATGCTATCTTCAAAAATAAATAAAAGTAGCAGATGCTATCTTCAAAAATAAATAAAAGTAGCAGATGCTATCTTCAAAAATAAATAAAAGGAGCAGATGCTATCTTCAAAAATAAATAAAAGGAGCAGATGCTATCTTCAAAAATAAATAAAAGGAGCAGATGCTATCTTCAAAAATAAATAAAAGGAGCAGATGCTATCTTCAAAAATATCTGAAAAGGAACTGTTTGTCTTAACTTTCCGTCGGTTGAGACTGGTCATCTCTTGCCAGGGCTTATTTTTAATCTTATATTTTGAATTGTTTCTTAATTTGTTGTTTTTTTACATTGTTCTCACATATAGAAGCAACAAGAATAATTTACCCAAGATTTTGTAATATCTTGATTTAAAAGAGTGTCCTTGGAGTTTCTTGCCCATTCTTCTCCATAGAGTGGGCAACTACTGGCAACTAGCTTCAACTTTCTGACTAACTGACCGACTATTTAATTTTGACAACTCAAAAGTGCCTGTAAATGGTTTAGTTGAAATAAATACTTTGAGTTTGAGTTTTGACTTATTATTCCTAATCATGCGATACTAAGAACTGCACAAAATTATTAATCCTCGACTCTCTAGTTGAGGATTAATAATTTTGTGCAGAATTTAATTGGGAAAATATAATTTATTTATTTTATTTATTTATTAATAACCAACTTACATTAACGGTTTGCACCATAATACATAATGGATGTAGAGACTTCCATTATTTTTTCCCAATTAAATATATATGACGATACCTAATGTAGTTAAGAAAACCCACAAGGACGCTTGACCGCAAAATACGTAGAAGTAGTTACGTCAGAGATACGAGTAGACATCTAATGATATAACATACAATGCACAGGTACACGTAGGCTCACTGACCAAAATTCTAACAAAACGCCGGAACGTTATATCACACAAAACTTAACACTTGATTTCTCTTTTGATGTCTGTATGTTATACCAAATGCGGTTCTTATGACCATAGGCCTCTAAGCTAGTGTTGCCTAACTATCGATAGTGTTGATCTATTGATATTTCACCGTGAAAACTAGTAACGATATCGATAGGGCTGTCGATAGTATTGGAATTTAACAATACTATCGATAGTATAGAGATCAGTGTGGTGGCCCAGTGGTAACGGCTGCGACTTACGAGTTCTAGGTCGTAGGTTCGAACCCAGACAGTCTCTTTACTTTCTGTAAATTATTTCGTCACCATTGCTCTCAAAACGGTTAAGGAAAACATCGTGAGGAAACCGGCATATTCTAGAACCAAAAATTCGAAGACATGTAACATCTATCAACCCGCACTGGGTCCGCGTGGTAGATTATAGCCCACTCCCTCTCGAAGAGAGGAGGCCTGTGTCCCAGCAGTGGGAACATTATTGGCTGATTATGATTATGATAATCGATAGTATCAATCGACAGACATAAGTAATACTTGAGCAACACTAAGTCTTAGCTATTGGCATGCAAAAGTCAAATGTTTGATGTGCGTGTTACCATCGCAGCATCACGTTTCTAACGCAGTGTTCTGCGTGAACGACAAATATGGCTTTCATTTTGACAGTTCAACAACTTTCATTGCGTTATTTACGTTGTTAACCAGCCAAATTCTTCGAACATATGAAGCAATGGATTAGCAATAGCTTTTAAAATGATTCAAATTGTGATCGATAGTGTGTTACGCAATTATGGTGCAGGTCGAAAATCGGTGAAGTAAGCCCTTCAATAACCCAAATAACCGTTCTCCCATATAGAGACATGGAATTAAAGATGCATTCAAACTTACCACGACGACTTTCTCTGGACAGAATTGCTCCAAATTTCGCGGACCCAAGCTGTGCTAGACACGCTGGCAAGCATGACGAGCCCGATCAACATCTCAGGGTACTGGTTGCGGAACTGACAGGCGATCAGACCACCCCAGTCATGGGAGATTAAGATGCATTTTTCACGACCTGAAATAAAAGTAGATAGTAATTACATGATAGTGTGCAGTAGTGGCCCTTTAGTGACTTACGAGAGGTTGTGAATTCGAAACCGACATGTCCTAGAACCATAAATTCGAAGACATGTGACATCCATCAACCCGCACTTGGCCCGCATAGTGGATTATGACCACAGAGAGGAACCCTGTGCAAGTAATTACATGCACATGAAATTTCCTCAATTTTCACGGTCGAGCGAAGTGATGGCATACCAGCCGGTCGATAAAATCTCACCGTGGAAACTCAAGTGAAGTGAGCTATATGTGAGTTGTCAGTAGTGTCAATCCCTAGCATTTATAAATCTATTTGGAATGACAGCTCACTCCGCGCTCACTTCACCTAAGTTTTCACGGTGAGATGGTTACAGAATCGCACTGCTGATCAGTAATAGGCATAGGTAGGCACAGATAAACCTACTAGGTAAGTAGTAGTAGTTAGTTATTATAAGACTATTTCTTTAAGCAACGGCGTAAAGTGCTGAAATCTTTATCAAACCTATTTCAACACGTGAAAGATAATGTGATTTTTGTTGCATCAAAACTACCTAATTATAGTTTCAACTTGCTTAACGGCTTCGTCCATACTGATCCCTAGTCCCAACTCGCCCGCTTTTTTAACAGACTTCAAAAAAGGAAGTGGTTCTCAATTCGAATGTATTTTTTTTTAATGTATTTTACCTCAGAACTCCGTTAATTATATGCCGATTTGCAAAATTCTTTTTTTTTATTTGTAAGGATAATACTTTCAGATTGGTCCCATAAAAATTTCATGAAAAACGGTTCAGTAGACTGGTTTTTAAACCAAAATTACTGGTAAAAATTATAACTTAAAAGTGAAAAATAAAAACGTTTTTGCAAAAAAAAAACAACCGACTTCCAAAAAAGACACTACAAAGTAAAAATAACTTTAATTTCGGAAGCTGGTGGCAAACAACCAAAATGGGAGGGTCCGTGACTCGGACTCCGCGAATCGGGGGCGTCGGCCACAGGTGCCTCGACCACTGGGGGCCTAAGCCACGGACCCAAAAATAAATGGGAACCCAACGACACCGACTTCCGAAATTCAAGTTATTTTTCACTTTGTCTTTTTTGGAAGTCGGTTTTTTTTTTATATGCCTATTAGCTGCAAGGGTAGTTTGTCGGAAAAGAGCATCACTATGTGTAACTGAATTAATTATAGGTACCTACATGTTATACTGGCACATAATAATTATATCATTTGCATGTCAACTTCTGATATTATTATTCAACTGGTAACTTATTCGTCCGGTAATCGGTATGCACGCGTAGTTATCTGTGTATAGGTAGGTAAGTACCTATCTTGTTTGCCCTCTGCATATGTAAGAAATGCCCCCAGTCATATCACTTTTCAGCAACTGTACGGTTCGTTGTGACTCTTGATATTTATACAGCATGTTTACGTTTCTAATATCAATAACCGAACACTGTTGTTGTCTAACGGTTATCTACAGGAATGGGCACAGGGGAAAGTATGTCATCTTCCCAGTAAAGTGCACAGGTGGGCCGTAGGACCATTTATGTATTAAAGTATGTCTATTAGAAATAGGTAGGCAATTTAGGATACGAAGTTCATTAAATTTAATTATTCATAATTGCAGACACGATTTTCTCTCAAAGATTCTTCGCAAATGCAAAGCGTGGATTTCATAAGCATATTCTAATAGCAGATTTAAAATAAATAGCATTAAAGTTTACCCAATTGTTTAATTAGGTCCCTGACGTCTTCTATCAGAAGTTCTATCTTGTATGAATCAACGCCATCGGGCCTTTCCGAATCCCCGTAGCCTCTCATGTCAAAGGCGACGCACCTGAAAAAAAAAACAATTGATTGATAAACCAAGAAATGCAGGGTTGCTCTTGGAATAGAATCTACTTGATCTAGGGCTGATTTTCCCAACGCCAGATAAGTTTATGCGAGGAATAATTTTGAATTGTTGACACTTCTTCCATACAAAATCTGTCAGACGTCCATTTTATTCTACAGATAAAAATTATCTGTCGATTGAAAAATTTGCTCCTAATCTAAAGGCGCGTTTTAACACGGCAAAAGCAGTGACTGTCTTTTCCCTAATATCTCTCAGAAGGAACCCAAACGATAAGCTATGTACCTATGGTTTTTCGTTATTGTAACATGTTGTAGATCACGATAGATATTGATTTTGGACGTTCAGATTTTGAAATAAAAAATATTTGAAAATGTATGTGGGTCAATGACCGCTATTACCATGCCAAAACGCGTCAACTATATCGTCTGTAATGGGTGCCGTAAAAGGTGAAAAGTAATGGACAGTAACATCCGTTTAATAAAATATATCTATACGATCACCACCAATACGTGGTAATGACCAATCTTGCCATAAAAGCGGCAGTAGACGCTTATGGAGCTAACAATAATATGAAAATCCTCCTTCTCCAATTTCATCATGGTAACTATATTTTCCTCTCGATTGGATTAAATAATCGCAGAAACTGAGGAAGGAGTTAAAATAAACAAAAACAGCCAGAATTAACTGCGTAATGCGCACAAGTTCTAAGAGCCAGCTGTGCTCACAAAAACTTGTTACTATGCAAGCTTTGGCACTAGGAGTAGTGGAACAGCGTTGCTATTCAGATATGTACAGACGCCAGCAAGTCAAGCTAACCGAAACTGTCAAATTTTCTCATCAACCTTGAACCTTAATACTTAAGCGATAAAGTTGAAAATCTATTAAAGAAATTTGACAGATTGTAATAGCTTCATATGCTGGCGTACATACAAAAGTCCGAGATTATGCCTATGCCATGCTAAATAAAAATTGTTACTTGACGTCATATTAATCATACTTTGACCAAATTGTATAAAACTTGATTTAAAATTATACTAAATTATCTAGAGTAGGTACCTATTACTTAATTAACATTGTTTCACGGAGATTTCTTAGGTATAGTTAAGAAACCATATTATCTATTTATTTATTTTCTGCTAGTACGAGGTCTTGCTTTATATTTTCATGGCACTTACATATAAACATACAGTAGGTGCTTACCAATAATCCTTTTGAAACTCTACAAGTTGATGTCTCCATGAATACCAGAACTCAGGAAATCCATGCAGAAATAGCATCAGAGGCTTGGATGAGTCACCGCTCTCGACATAGTGTAGTACTGTGCCCTGTGAACAATTTAATGAATCATAAATAAAATACCTTTCAAGTCTGTTTCTCTATTTTTTTAATTAGGGCGATGGCGCACGGTGACTTTTTGCAGCAATTCAATAGTGATACAATCGCAAAAAGACCGCGATACAGTCGCGGTGCTGTCGCTAGTGTAACCGCGATACAGCAACTCAGCATCGATACAGTCGCGATGCAGAATTCATACAGATGCGATCCACTATCGATACATTCATACGATGTAGTGACTACTTGGGAATGCCTGTGGATGCTACAGTTGCAATATGGATTCGGTCGAGTAAACATTGATAATCGCGCGTGAATCAATTCAGTCGCGCGTTTGCAGCGTTGCAGAAACTCTGCTGAATGTATACTATGGTAATGTATTGCCACTGAATCGCTTCCGTAGCGCGTTGCAAATGCGACAAACGGCCAAAAGTAGCGATACAGACGCGCGTGAACGAAACGCGCTACAGGTTCGCTACAAGTCCCTGTGCATGGGCGACCGCCTTTAGAAAGTTGGTAACCTATACGGTACACCGGTACACCCACAGTTATATTCTACCAACCAGGCGAAGCCTGTCAAACCATTTCTGACGCTTGTAAACAAACAGCTTTGGCAAAGGACAGCAAACAAGCAAGTCTACGTAATAAAACACCCAATATTTTTTGCCTTTATGGGACCACAATTGCGTCAATATTGCCACCGCATTCTCGACCTCTTGGACCATGACGAAGCGAATCTGAATCGCAAAATCAACTTAATATACTTAGTAGGTGCGTTATGTTGCTTACGTAAAACGTAATAGGTACCGTTGGGATCATAGGTAGATATTATAATAATTATGGCTACACATCAAGCTATACATAAACAGTATAAGCTGACTTCTGCTTGTAGGAAAAACCTATACAGTGAGAGGTCAGCTAAAACTGGAAATGCATAGCTTGACGTGTAGCCGTGTGTACACTACCATAGATATAAGAAATATGTATTTTTTTTTATATTTCTATGTACACTACACATAGCATTGCTAATAAAAGTTTCGTGATACAAGTAAGTAACAGTATGGCTTGTGATTTTTCGCATTATCATCTTGCTTGCCAGTGAATATTTCGACGCCATATTTCAGTCAAGTTTAGTTAGGTTAGGTTAATATATTTTTATTATTATAGTTTGTTAGTTAATTTAGTACTTATAAGAAGTTTATCCAGTGTATATGTTTTTATCCTCTTTAATAAAAGTTCAAGTTTGGATCGAGGTGGCTCTAGAAAAGGATGCCTGGAAGGATTTTGGGGAGGCCTTTGCGCAGCTGTGGGACAGTAAACGCTAAAAAAAATCTGTTGCCAGTCAATAATATAGATACATCTACTATTAAACACAAAAATCTGGTTTCTTTGGAGTTTTACGGAGATCGCTTTTAATTTTCTGAGCAGATAGAAGAGCAACAACAGGGTATTAGTAAAGTAAAGACCAATTACTTGACTCTGTAATGACTCACACAGACTCACATCTGACCTTGGATTTATTCAACCGTAACACCATGGCAAGAAATTTTCATATCATAAATTTTTCGTTACGTAGGTACACATTTGTAGCCCGAAGCAGAAAAAATATGACGGCAATATTGATTATTTATTTTTTGTGTGTAACTAATTTGTATTTAATAATATCCAATTTGTTTGAAGAGCCATGGTTTGAGCTCTTGAATAATTACGTATTTCATGTAGTGGATCTTGAAACATTGAGGTTAAATTCATCAATTAGTGACATAAGGGACTCTGTATACACCGTTAAATTTTGATTGTTTTAAACCTTAAAAGGGGTCATTGTACTCATCGTTATGAGCAAGTTTTACTACGGGACCAAGCCTGAAATCGTGAAAAAAAAAATCTGTTGATCTATAGATTAATATATGTTCGCATAACTCGACATAATGTATCCGGGATCAACAGTTTTTTTTGGTGTAATACCTACTTCAGTAACACTTGTATGCTTAGTGTTTGTCCAAAAACATGCTACGTATTTGTAGCCCGAAGGGAAAAAAATGTGACGGTAATTTTCATTGTTTATTTTTTGTGTTTAATATTTTTATTAATCAAGATAATAGTTACTTAAGTAATATAATAATAACAGAGATAATCGTCGGATGGTGCCTCCTCATTATTTAAAATTGTTTATGGGGCCTCTACGAATTGCCTTTGGCCCCTCGTACGCCTTCCTAAGTTCCGGGGCCCGAGGGTCCCGAGATGTGTCAAAGACATTTTAAAAATAATAATATTTAATAATCATCAATTTGTTTGAAGTCTTGAGCACTTGAATAATTATACTTATGTCATGTAGGTTTCAGGACTTACAGGATCTTGAAATCCACTGAAATCAACAAAAATGATGTTACCTTTTGGTCATAAAAATCTCGCCAACAACTGATTGAATGTATTTCTGGATGTAGTTAACATAATCCTACAATCAATTCATAAAGATTGTTATGTACTTACGCTAGATGATTGCAATCTCTCAACTCACACATTATTAAACCATTAGCTACCTCAAAACATTGTCGATATTGTTCTTTATTGCTATTATCTGATGACAGTAAGTACTTTGCACCTGACGGCACGGTTGGCGCAGTGGTTAAGCGATTGACTGCTGCGCTGCGTGTCGCGGGTTCGATTCCCGCACGGAACAAATATTTGTATGACCTACATGTATTTGTTCCGAGTCTGGGTGTTTTTCTATCTATAATATGTATGTATTTACAAAAAAAAAAAAAAAAATTGTATATAAGTAGTTTATCAGCCATCTTGTTACCATAACACAAGCATTAGGTTGCTTAGTTTGGGACAAATGGTGCTGTGTGAAATGTCCAGGGATATTATTATTACCTACGATAACTCGTCCCAGCAGGAGCGGCTAGTCTGGAGGCATTGGCGAAAACAGGTTGGTTAGGTTTATAGTTTATACAACTCGCCGGAAGAACTCGAACGTGCTAACTGCTAATACAGAAAGCGGAACGGCTTTCGTGTATTCTCTTTGAATAGTATCTATATTATTGCATAGCATAGCTGTACACGATTCCAATGGTTGTTGTTATTACGTTTATGCATTCGCACGCCCGACAGACGCTAAGTACTGCATCTCTGTACGAAGCCTGCGCGCAAAATGCGTATAGTAAAATATAGAGGATAACATAATACCTGATAGCTGACATGGGCTATTTTTTAATTAATAGTTACAATACTTATGAAAATAAACTGCATTTAGATTAGATTTCACTTAAAAAAAAATCCTATTTATTGTATCGCATTGTGGGTTACGTTGAAGGTAGGTGATTGATTATTATTAGTAGCGCAGAATCTTTAATCATAAAAGTGATGTTGTTTATTATTATTCTCTACCTATAGTTACAATATCTGGGTCGGGGGTCGGGGTTTGAGTTCGCTCGCTACACTCGCTCACTAGACCCCGCCATCCCCTTCGAACCTAACCTGTCCGAGTCGGGGTGCCCAAAGTCGCGAGCTCGCTTCGCTCGCTCTTGCATCCTAAGTTCTCCTAGTAACAGTAGCAACATTGCCTTTTGTACACACATACGATCAGTGGGCGTACACTAACACTCTTCTGAGCAGAATTTCTAAGTTGTTATAAAAACAAATAAAACAACAAAACATTCATAATTTGTTTTACGTTTCGTTTTATCGATTTTGTACGACATTTAACATCACGGACAATATAACGTTTTGTTTTCGCTTTTTATCTGATTAATGGTTAGATTTTTTTGTATTAACTTCTCGCAAAATCTACATTACGTTTTAATAAGAGTGGTAGCGTTATAATCGGGGACCCAACCCCCAGAACAGATAATTTATCTGTTCTGTGACCCAACCCCTACCAGCTTTAACCCCTTTTACCCCCAACTCCTGCTAAACGATACTAGATCCAACCCCATTATTGTAACAAAAAGACTCTACTTGGAGGCTGTATAAGTTCTACAGAAATAAGATTACATACTCCAGAATAATTTAAACCTGACAATTAGAACCTTTTCCCTAAATGACATTGGATCGTGTTTGGTACGAAGAGATTTAAAATTAAATGAGCTAACCGAATTAGTAGCTATATTATCATTATCAGCATTTAGCATATAGCAGTCCAGAGCTGGACATAGGCCTCTCCAATGGCACGCTATTTTGCTTGATCCTCGGCTTTTCTCATCCAGTTGCTACCAGCCCCCATGTGAATTTTAGCACTACACAGCCTGCGGGCGTCCTCCTACCCAACGTTTTCGCGTATCGCGGATCCTGTGTAGTAACTAGACATTAAAGTGTCCGTCTAACAAGGACATGGTATTTTTGTTCTTATCTTTATGATAGAGAGATTATGAGAAAACTATGGTTTTATATCTTTTTTACGAGATACGAAGCATCGCCAGTCGCGTCACAATGAATAGATATCTTTATCATCATTTGAAGATAAAGATATCTATTAATTACACGGAACTGATTTCAGTTCCGTGTCTGTCTGACTGACTGACCGCGCAACTTATCATTGATCCTAAGGGAGAGCCGACCGAAACACGAATATTTTAACATGATTAGAAAAACGAAAATTTTATCAGCCTAGGGTAATTTAAGGAACGATCACATTCATGAGCAAATCCTCACCGAAAACTAAGAGTAAAATTGTTACCAATGCCACAGATCAAATTGGTAGGTATTGCATTACACAATATTATTCTTCGGCATTTCTTCTTACGCCTCGCAACTCGGATGGCATGCAATTTTCTGGATACAATGGAATTTTGAATGCCATGGGCTTAGTGTAAAAACGTTCAAGACATCACCTAACTAAATTTAAGAAAGGTAATCAAGCCAGGTAGGAATAGGTTGTTTGGCAGTGTGATGTTAAGACTTGAAAAGGTAATTTAATTAATTAATCTATCTTATTTTAATCTAATTTTAGTAATTAAAAAGATAAGAAACGATAGTACCCAGCATCATACTGAGTGGAAGCCTTCTTGTCACAGTCACGACGACGTGCAGTTGCCGAATTTCTGTTATGAGATTAATACTTGTTTTTTTTTATTTACTTATCTGACTTTATATGTGCACATGTTTCTGTGGCAAATAAACATATTTATTTTTTTTATTTACGAAGGCTGGTACTTGCAACTATTTCTAAATAATTATATAATAACTGCAATTAGCTTTTTATATGTAGTTTAGAACCATAACATTGTTATAACAATTATGCATTAATATTCATGTACATACGCATGATGGTATCGACGCCGGCGCGGGAAAATTGCAGCTATTCGCCGGTAAATCATAAATTGTTTTATACAAGCGTTCACACGTTTATCGCATCATTCAAGTGAAATTAATCTCCAACAGGCTGCCTTTCATTAAACAACAGTGTATATAAGAGAATATAAATACTTACATTAACTTTGAGGTACTTGTGTACTCCATATTTGGGGTCTGTAAGCCGTACTGGTGGTTCCAACTTTAATTTCTGAGCCCAGGGACTAGAAAACGGATTTTTTAAATAAACTAAAACAAATATGAAGAGCATCTGAATGCTGTAGTACAAAGTTAATAGGTTCGTCACCACAACACGATGTAGGCACTGACACACACTCATTTTGTACGATTTCTTGGTGGCAGGCAGAGCGTATAGATACGTGTGTTTCGGCCCCCTCCTCGCAGATGACTGGCTGGCTGACTGACTGAGTGGCATGAACGCCGTCTTTAACTAAAGATAGGTTTATCCGGAAAGATGTAAAGGCTGGTTCACAGTTAGCAGCAGCAGATTCGAAGTCGTTGAGGTTGATTGGTGAATTGGTGAATAATACACTGGTACTTATAGAGGTGGGTACCTATTAACAAAGTTGGATAGTCTGTTCAAGCATTCAGTTTAATGTTGCTTGTCAATTCTGTAAATTCTGTCAATTACTTTGAACGTAGGTACCTAAATTATGTTTTTTCTTGAATGTATTCAAGCAAAAACCTTAAAAAATTCTGACAGAAAACTTGTATATACTTATTTGATTATAGTCATGTAAAGTCGGCACATAGTCAGTACAGCTGAGCTTGTCATGCGGCATGCATAAATTTCACCGCAACAGTTCTTGATCTTGAATTGTTGACCTCCATCTGAACGCAGCTGAAGTTGGCCGTGTACTGTGTAGTGGTCATCTCAATTGAATAATGAGCCAACCTGTTTACATGCACTTCAACTAAAGGAAAAATATATCTGGCTCTGTTCAGTGAAAAGTTCAATTTAAGTGTTATAAATAAATCGCACATCTGCGATGTTTCGCGATTTGTGTGTCAGTTGGTTCGAATATTCTATGGAAGTTATTTTTTTAAAGTTCGAATGAAATAAAAAATTCAAATAAAGTAAAGATAAGCAGTCGCTCCATGTAAATTATGTTCGTAGCTGCATCCGGTTAGACTGGAAGCAGACCCGGCAGATGACATGAGGATGAGGAGTAAAGCGTCTAAAGCACACCTGATCGAGGTGAAGAAATGGAGAATCCAAATATGAAAATCAGCACAGGAGATTCAAGAAGTTGGCTGTGGGAGACTAATAAATCATGCTTCTATCAAACTCAAAGTATTTATTTCAATTAAACTAATTACAGGCACTTTTGAACTGTCAAGGGGTCGTCGGTCATTCAGAAAAATGAAGCTAGTTGCCCATTCCAAACCGTAGTAGGTACCTATGGAGAAGAACGGGCAAGAAACTCTATGGACACTCTATTAAATAAAAATAATATGGTTACAAAGTATTGGTCACGTAATGAAAAGTTAAAAATAAAATAAAAAACACAATTCAAATATTAAATTAAATTAAAATAAGCCATGGCAGCAAAGAGATGACCAGTCCCTACTGACGGCGCCCGTTCACGAACATGACGCATGGATTAGCTAAATAACCATTCAGCTCAACCATTTTGAAGGGAGCTAAATGATCCAATACAGCGCCACCATCAGCGAGACATTTGAGTGATCATGACATACTCTCAGCCGCCAGGGCACATTCAAGTCAATGAAAGACGTACCCAGTAAGTGGTAGCTTTATAGTATGTATGTACATAATGACACAATATGTGCTATACAATTATACAATACTAGGAGATTGAATTTATATAATGCAAAAATATTATTTTAAAATCTTCAGCAGCTCCAACAGTATTTTTAAATGCTAATCAATTTATGCGTCCTTATGGAGCAGGAGCAGCGTTTAGCCAAGCATTTTTATCAGCGATGTAATCCCCTAATTTATAATATGCCTGGCTGCATAGTGTGCGTTTTATACAAGATTTAAATTTCGTTTCATTCTATTCAATTATGTGGGGAGGTATTTTATTGTAACATTTTAAACAGTCCCCATGAAAGATGAGTCTACTTTAGCCAGCCTGAAACCTGGTTGAACTAATTGATCCCTATTTCTAGTGATATAATTGTGTCTTTCACCTCTTTTACTAATAAGATGTAGTGTTTTTCCTTACGTACATTATGTTTTCATAGATATATTGACAAGGTACCGTATGATGTTAATATCTTTAAACAGTTCCCTTAGAGGGAATGGCTCTGATGGCTGTTTTCTACAGAATAAAAATAGACTCGATGTCTGCAGCCCGTCCCCATAGTAAAATATCATACGACATAATACTATGAAAGTAACTAAAATAGACCAGTCTCGCGGTATCAACATCAGTAAATTGACGGATTTTTCTCACAGCATATACGCTGCTGAACTTAGTCGTCCTGCAAGGCATGTTAAATGAGGACCCCATTAAAGTCTTGAGTCGAGCGTGATCCCCAGGAAAACAGTTCTGAATAATTAATCAGAAAAGGACACATTCTAAAAAAAAATGTCGTATACGTTTAGTACGTATTACGACAATTTTTTTACCACCGTAACATACCTAAGTAGGTAACACTTTCGTGGACACCGAGAGGCAACCTATCGGATACCTACAGCTACAGCGCATTTTAGTAAACGAGTACCTAATAAAAGTGTGGAATGAAACGATCCGTAACGATGAATAAAATGTATTTAATATTTTGTAATATCATTATTAACAAATACAAAAAAACACTTACAACAAAATAATTTGATAATATCTCGATCAAGCGAATAACCGTATTAAAATTGATGAATGCAATAAAAAACATCAGAACTCAGGTCCAGTAGGTACAATTAATATTTATAAGAAGTAAGAACATAATAATATTACTAACAAATATCAAGAATGGTTACTGGCCATACCTTAGAATTAAATTAAGAAGAAGATAAATGAATGGTTGAAATTCAAAGCAATCACATCAGTCAAGAAACAACAAAATAATGAAATAAGTAGCTTTTCCTTGTGGATCATATGCAGATGGTAAATCAAATACATATTTGATTATGAATCCAAATCTAAAACGCTAATTTTCGTTATGTTGATGTGACAGCTTTTTTTACAAATGTAGGTATTGATAGCTTAGTGGGACTATATGATGAAGTCGACAATCATCATTCTATCACTCTCCTACCCTTATCCTATATTTGGGGTCGGCGCAATATGTATCTTCCATATTTCTCCATGAGTCGTCATCTCGGTAGTCACCCCCTTTCTAACCTCATCGTTTCTTTGGTCTTCCCCTACTCTATAGTCATCGACATTCTAAAGATGATGAAGTCGACATTATAAAAACCATATTTAAATTTAAATATCCTAAATTACTATGGATCTAAACAATATACACATCTCAAGGACTCAAACTACGGCTACACAACCAAAACATAAAACATGTGCTTAATCCACAATAAAACAAAATATAAAGAGTTACATATTTTTAAAGATTTAAGATTTTATTAAAAAAATATATAAAAGTAAGAAGTGTAAAAGAAAGTCGTAGTAAATAAATTTGAACAGATAAGCCCACTTCAACGATAAAGTTGCTCCCTACTGAAAGTCTGAAAGTAGGGGCTTAACTGTAATATACGTTTACAGATTCAAATACAGTTTAGTAGATACAGTTAAGTTTCTCTTGAATAGTGCGTTGCTCCTGTACTAAATGTTGTTATATTTACCACTTTCTGTTACACTTGTCGCGTCTCGTCGTGATTTCGTGACAAACATTGTAAAAAGTCACGAAATTAATATCATGTTAAATTAAAAATCTGCAAAATTATCTACCAACCAAGACTAACGACTAAACGTTGAATGACAGTGGAAAATAGTTATAAATTCTTGCGAATCACTAAGTACACGAAGTAAGAGATACTTCGCAGCGCTTTCCTTCTTTTCTGCCATCACTCTAATTAGTTTGATGGTTCTCGTGTTGAAACTACCCACAAACAAACTGGCAAACGCATTCCTTCGTGCTGTATTGCTATATAGTAACGTAATGAAACCAACCCATTTAAAATGAAATCGACGTCTGCAGTAAAGGTAACTGATCCCAGAACTGATTTTCTAGGTAAATTAATATCAAGGCATGTTGGTGAAAGTATAACTTACTCAGATGGTGCGTCATTGTTACCGGGAAACCCAACCCTTTCACTGCTTACGGAGTGTAAATCATTAGCGTCATCTAAAAACGATTCAATGTTCGTATTTGTGAATAATTCCATATCTGCCCGAAACGTTTCAAAATCATTCATAGTTGACATTGTATTGAATGCGTGGTTTGGCAAATATGAAGAACTGCTAGCACCTCTATCCGTGTTGTTAGATTTTCCTTTTAATTTCTCTTCTTTAAACCTGTCTTGAGTTTCCTTCTCTATTTGTTCGAGGCGTTCTAGAATCTTTGATGGGTCAGCACCTTTTGGTCTGTTGTTAAAATCAATGTTGATTTCAATCCTGTTGAAGGAAAAGACATTGTTTTAATTATATCCTTTCCTTACGATTTTTTTTTTGTGTTTTTAGGTTTGTCCACACTTCCTGGTCTTATTCCTGAAGGCCGGGCCACTGGTTGAGAAGGAAGGTGGCTAATAACATTTAAATTGGCGAAAAATCTATGTGAAATTTACCCAGTTTCTTCTTTAAACTTTGCCCAGTCTTCAAGTCTTGGGGCGCGTGGTATTTCAGCTGCCACCGCTCTAGATGCATCTTCCATCGTCTGTTTCACCAAGTCTCTCTCCGCATCTGCTGCAACTATAAAATGTATAAAATTACAGATGATCTAAGTAGTAATATTGAAGTTTCAATATTACTGAAGCTATTTATTCCGCGTTTGAAGTGGGCAGAATGATAAAAAAGATTTTAACAAATGGGAAATGGATGGATGGAATGGATGGGCAATGGATTTTTTTTTTTGCACCTTTCACTGTGTGCAAATATTTAGGTAAGCAAAATAACCAGCTCGCAACAAGGTAGATAAGCAAAGTATTTTTGAAAACTGCGTACTGTGCTTAATTACTTTTGTTAAAATCGGTCAGAAGAAATCATTAAACTTCATATTACCTACCAAATTGTGAAATTACTTGTCTTACATTTGTTATTCACTTCAAAATACATGAAACCACGCTCTAATAAGTAGGATCCTCATATGTGTAGTCGGCTTTCTAAATATTAGCAGAGTTATTTTCAAATGAGTAAACATCATAGGACAAGGTCTGGTTGGTTATCGCATGAGCCTGCTGTGTTAGCACAATTAACAAAGAGCACGCACAATTTCACAGCTTTCTCTCAATAGCATTTATGAGGAGGTGCCTTAGGTCGAGGTCACGTTTAGGCAATCTAAAGATACTTCACTGGTCATATATTTTTAGACCGAAGTAAACAATACTAAGTATGTTTGATAAGTAAATTATAATTTCAAGAATCTACCCGGTTCCATCTGCTAAATTGTTTACGGTGGTGCCAACTGCCACCAAGTACTCAATATAATACCAAGTATTCAGAGCTTTTAAAGCCCAATAAAAGCCCAACAATCAAAAAGTTAAAGAAGTCTTGACAAAAAGCGTCTTGCCTCGTGTGAAGTGTTATTTTTTTTTCAAGTATGATGAGGAAAATCTTTTATGAAATAAAATAGGTAACAGTTGGTAAGTGTTTGTGCGTCTGCATGTCTGAACATCACAAGTTGTTTTATCATTTTGACTTAATCTTAATCAAAAATGATTTCTAGAGCATTACACAAGCTATTTCTTCGTAAACCGTGCTATTGGGCCTTGTTAACTGGGTTGCTGCTGTTTGCTGTCACCAAGTCTATTCGCGTGCGTAGCTAAATATGTTGAGAGAGTTCCCATGACCATCATATGTGGCAAGATCTCAGAACTCGTGTTCTCGTGTCTGCGTGTGGCAACAAATATTATCTACCTTTACCTCGCCACTTAATATTTTTTCACGAAAGTAGGTACCAGTTACCGTCATAGACGCAAGATGCGAAGTTTTTTGAGATTGAGATTAACATGGTCTCATAAAAAAAAAAAAGTCACAAAAAGATGGCGCAGACGGTAGACAGCGGTCATTTAACTTTCTCAAAGCGTATGATGAACGAAATTTTACCATTTATACCAATGTATAATAATTATAGACTTATCCGGCATCTGATTAGACTGGAAGCCGACATCAACATAGTTGGGAAAAGGCTAGGCAGATGATGATGATGAATGTATAATATTAGAACGAAAAGAAGTGATTTTCGGGCAAATAGTGTAAAAGCAAATCACCTACATGTACATACCTTTAGAGCGACGATGATATGCGCTGCTTGTGCGACGCAGACTTCTCGCTATATTTCCACAGACTGGCTCCAGAGACGTCAATTTACTACCACTGCCAAGCCAGTCATCATCTTTTGAGAAAAGAAATTCATTATTAGACTACTAACCGATCACAGCCGCACTCAATTGGTATTACAGCTGTGCATAAGCATGCACACTTGCACAGCTGTAATACCAATTGAGTTACAATTCCAGAGGCCAATCTTATGTCACTGTTACCAGCTCCTTTCAAACACAGGGTATAGCTAACCAACCTTTCATGGCGTCAGATATAGAAAGCTACAAACTTCACTATGGCCTTAAAATATACAAGGCCAAATCAAATTAGCTAGCGAAACTCCGCAGACGTGATGGGTATCGATATCTTAACAAGATACAGCAAAAAATAAATACATAATTTAAAAAAAATATTCTCAGTTTAGAAAATGTTTGTTTTTTTTTGTTGTGTAAACTTCATAGACGTGATGGGTTTCGATATATAAACAAGATAAAACAGAACAAAACAGATTTTCTTAACTCAAATTTCAAGTAACAAAACTACCAACGGTCGTTGACCCTCCAAAAAAAACCGCACATCGTTAAAAAAAATATTTCATCGTGTTTAGAGATATTGGGGTTTATTCATAAACGATGACTAAAGTTAAGTAACGCTTAAACGTCAAAAATGTATGGTTAAACAGTCGCTAATCACTGCTTAACTTTAAGCAACGTTTATGAATAAAGGGGATTGTTACCCGTCGTCATCGCCGTACGTCTGCAAAGTTTCGCTACCTACTTTAATTTAACCCTGTATGTAGATACTCACCCATAAGCGTATGCAGTATCTCTAGTCTAGTTCGCCGGTCATCATTGCCGTTGCGTCTGTCAAGTGCAGTTTTCGGTCTAACTGAAAGATTTGGGTGCGCCGGTCTAACACCAGCATTCTCGGTGGTCGCTGGACGACGTAGAATTCGTATACGTGACGAACGGCAATCTAAGTTTACATTGTCACCGTCACAATCTGGACCTGGTATATCCTGCAAAAAAGTATTCAGGATTACAAAACTGACTATGATGGATAACCTGTAGATAGGCATGTTAAAGGCATCATTGGCTTGCGCATAAATTGACGCGATGCCGTCGTATTGAGAAATTAGTTCATGGACCGTCTGTCGAGCAGTTCTCAGACAAAAGATTACGTAATAGGTGCATAGCCTAGGATCAGACGATCGTAAATACACCGTAGAATAAAATATATAATCTTCCAAAAGAGAAGTATCTATTAAAAATAGATACCTACTCGTACAAGTTTATAAATATGCATACGCACGTACCTAAATAATGTTGTATAGTTATGTTCATGTTATTAAGCGATTCGAATCAATTCTTCGGAGACAAGTTAATTATAATATTATGATTAATTTCCAATTATACGTTTAGCTAATTATTTCCTCCTTTTATGATATTAATTGATAAGTTAATGACGAAGATACATATGTACAATATATCGACACCATTACCTACTACCGGCTCACTGATTACATAAAATGTAAATTTTCTATTTCCTTTTTCATGAGCTTTTATTTCGTATGACGGGAATTCGGTAGTTTTCTTTTTTTTTTTTTTTGCCTCTTCAGGTCTTACCCGAGGTCGATTGCAGTCTATTGCAGAGGGTACTTACCTACATTGTGTTATTATTTTAACAAATAAATGAAATCGTCTTAAAATTACGAGAATTGCCCCTCTGATCTCAGTCTCAATAATATCCAATTAGCTAAACATGATAGATGTTTAGCTAATTGTATTTGACCCTGCATATTTATTAATTCTTAGTAAAGCTTACATACAGTCTTTTAACTATCTCTAAATAATACAATAGGCTTACCCTTGCTTTTTACAAGCTTTTAAAAATAATATATTATTATCTCCATAATCCTACCTATTTAAGTATGTAGGTAGGTATTCACTGCTACAATCGAAAATCAACCATATTAATTATAACATTCCAACCTTATGACGTGTATTTCGTATATAAAAAAGTTGAAGATCATAACATACTAATTCATGGGAATCCCTAGTTACGTTTAATACGCACATTATAATTGCTATTACGTCTATGACGTTGTACGACTTCGGCGGTCGGAGATCTGTGGTTGATCGTGACGAGAATTGATACGACAGTGCCGTTGAATTTGAGAATAACCCTTGATTTAAAGTGCCGTCGTGAATGTTTATCTTACTTTCACAAAATAATCATCTGTTTGAAGCAGATTGGATGGTGGTGTAATTTTGTAAATACACTTCAAAGAAAACGTAGGCCGTTGATAATTTTGTGATATAAGAAAGAGATAAGTACTGCCTCGTTGGTCGAGTGGTCGCAAGCGCTACTGCTGAGCATGAGGTCCTGAGTTACAATCCCGAGTGGGGCAAAGTGTTATTGGATTAAACCACCAGGAATTTCTCGGAAGCAGCCCGGAGCCTGGATCTATGTCTGAATAATAGCTGATTAAGTTCGCCCCATATTACATGGCACTTAAACATAACTGGCAAAATATAGATGCACTATGTAATAGGGTACACCTCTGCCAAACCCGTTCTACCAACCCTTCGGGGATTACAGGCGTAATGTTATATTCTGTCGTTAAGAAAAAGAGATCCTATGATATGAAATGGTACTGGGGCAAAAGTAAGAGTGAGTGCTGACAGCTAATTAGCCACACGGTCTGACTTTACCATAATTATCTAAATAAGGATGCGGTTCAAAGTGCGAAGATTACCTAAGCCGTAAACCTGCTTTGCTGTCGAGTATAATTCGACAGCAAAGCAGGTTTCTTATAGTATTTAATCAAAGTGCGTAGATACCTTCATACCTATTGAACTCTGGCACGTGTATCTATTCGTTCATAGTGTTCATACCTATTTCCATATAACAGCACATGGTAACTGGTTAAGACAGACATATTTTTTTTATATTCTTGATGACTTTAATGTTTCTTGGGTTTCACCATAGATATAGGAAAACATTTCCATGGATTTCACTGTCGTCACCAGTCGTCACGTTACCTCAATCATCAAAGTATCATTGACAACCTTGTTCCACCCACAAGCAGAGAGCTGGAGGATCTCGACACTGGGCTGCAGGCAGTTCAAGGAAGCCATGGTATACTTAGATAGATGGCAAACTGGCTATCCTGGACAGCAACGGCTGCGCCTGGTGACGGGAACCATCACGGGACACGCCTCGCTACACAAACATTTCCTCACAATATGCAAAACGGACAGAACGGCAGGCATAGAGGCTGAGGAACCGTTACGCATGTGCTCTTTGAGTGCACAGGCGTCACCCAGATTAGTTCGGAAACCTTCGGGACACCCAAATCTTTCACAGATGTTCTCAACAGGCCAGGAGACGTAATCTACTTCGGGATGGAGGTGGGCTGGCTGGAATAACCACCGACGGCCGCCATGCACATTGGTTCAATGGTCAAACCTTCTAACATAGAATAACCTTGTTCCACCCACTTGCACCTACTTATCTAGTTTGTATATACATATAGTTTATGGCTGTGGGCCTCGAGTACGTCGCCCTGCGGTACAACGCCGTCCATGCTGGGCATGCATATAACATAACATACATATTCAATGTTCTCTTTTCCCTATAATGTTCCCACTGCTGGGACAAAGACCTCCTCTCTGTGAGAGGGAGTGGGCCGTAATCCACCACGCGGGCCCAGTGCGGGTTGGTAGATTTCACATGTCTTTGATTTTTTGGTTCTAGGACATGCCGGTTTCCTCACGATGTTTTCCTTCACCGTTTTAAGAGCGGTGATGATATAATTTACACAAAATAAAGCGCCTGACTGGGTTCCAACCTACGACCTACAACTCGAAAGTCGCGGCCATGACCACTGGGCCACCACGCCACCAATGCTGGGCACAAGCCTCTCTTAAGTTGCACCAAACTCTCATCCAATTACATGGATACATCAACTGTTTTAACATGATACCTACATAACAGTGATAGGTACTTAGCACGTAGCCGCAGGTAGTACTAGTTCGGTACTTACTTGAGCTGGATCGTGTCGTGAGGTTAACGGGCCTCCCCTTTCACTGCCTTTCAGATTCATATCGATGCACTACATAAGATACCTATACATAAGATTTAATTTGTTTTTGAGACACCAGTCTCTCACAAACTAGTTTCTAAGCTTGTCTAAAATACTGACATATGGCAAATAATTTAATTGTATGTTCTGTGTCTTGTAATGTTAATTTTACTTAACATAGGTACCTAGTATTGTATACAATCAAGTATTTTCTATCTGAACAGACAGCTGTGCTGCTGGGGAGTTGCGCCACTTCTTCTTCCCAGCGATAGCACTAGGAAGTGAAGGGCGGGCGTTTTTGGGGGACTGTCTTTTGTAATTTCGAGGTTCAAAAAGTGCTGATTCTCAGCCTAATTTGAATAAATGACTTTTTATTGATTTGATTTGATGCCATTGTTTGTGAAGACAAAATAAATCTTTTTATTTTGCCAATGTATCCTAACTGGTCTTCATCATCGTAGCGTGTTGATAGCAATCTTAATGGACTAGGCCCAGAATTCGGCTACTTGTTTGGCTCACCAGCGTCCATCAGTTCCTGTAACGTGCAGCTGACAAGACACGCAGGACACGATATTAAGTGTCCTATCGTTTGTGGAACAGCACCGATCTTAAGTGGTAAAAATCACGACTGTAGACTCTAGCACCTATTACGTAAAAATAATACTTTTTGTTTAACTGCTGTTTTTCAGAAATAGCTGATCAATTTCATCACAGACCACAGTTCCGGGTGCTTCTAAACAACTACGGCAAGAGGTAACACAAGACTTATTTCTTATGTGACGAACTGCGCTAGTCTTCCAGCCCGGCCATAAGAAGTTGGAGAACACCGTCTAGTTTCAGTCAGTAAGAGTCTGACAGACCCCTCATCCCGCCCTAGGTCAGAGGACATCCATGAGGATTTCCACACAAAACAAAACGACTTACATCTTGTGATGTAGAAGGTCCAGGTTCAGGTTCCACTGGCGCAGGTTCGGTAACCTTCGGCAATAGGTCTGGCTCGGCTTCATGTTCACTGTCAGAAGGCGACGATCCTCCGTCGAGTATTCCATCAGAGTCGTCTGGCGAAATGATTGATGTTTTAATTATATTCTTACCAGTACCTACTTCTTAAACTTTGTGTCAGAAATAAGCATCGTAATTAAAGGATCTAAAGAACCATAGTGAAAGTGGACAAGTCATTATGTACCGTCCACCAGGACCGACATAATTGTTGACAAAATATCAATCAATACACAAAGCTGTGCGATTTTTGTCAGTGTGAGAAAGCTAACCACGAGTATGTGTTACCCGACGTTGTGTTGTTATAACTGTCTGCGTTCCATATTATGTGGCGAGGTCTACGTCCAGCAGTTAAATTCAACCTAAACACAGTTGTTGATGATGATGAATTGAATTATTTTCTCAAAAACGAAACGATTTTCAAAACTGAATTGCTTGCAAACACGCCACACTCTAATGTTCGTAGGTAGAGCTAGAATTTCTGTTACCATGCAGTTTTTTGCTTGCACCGAAAATGTTCATCAATCTATCACACTCGGTACAGACTTATTAAGCACCTACTAGCTTCTGCCCGCGACTTCGTCCTCGTGATATCTTTTTCCCCGACCATGCGCCGACAGATGATAAACACTTCTCCGAAAGGTCAAGCCGAAGGCACAGAGCTAAAATACGACAGTTTTCCACCCCGAAGGGAAGAAAACCGTTATTTTTAGGTCTTGCCGAGGCTTGACCTGAGTAAGGCCTTGCCGGCATAAAATGGTACTGAAAACGGCCCACGCTTTTACTTTGTTTTCGCTATTAGCATTTTACCTCGTTTTGCTCGGCCCCGAAGGGTCATAGCGTGATGTTAAACAGCCAAGCCAAGAACCGGGCTATCAATGCAAAAAGAATATCTCAAATCCGATGGGCAGTTCCAGAGATTAGAGCGTTGGAACAAATACAACTCTTCAGCTTTATTATTAGTAGGTATATGTAGATACCTAGCTAATGCAAAGGGATAATATAGTTTTTTACAGAACTTTATAATTATTTGTGGATTCAAGTGTTAGTAAATACATACATTCAATATCAGTATGTAAAGGTCTTTCGTCTAGATAGACGAGCATGGGCAGTGCAGCGGCAACCCGAGAACGGTAGTCGAAGTCATCAGCTGCCGGAGTCCCGGTAAGAGTAAGTCTTCGGAGAGCGGTGCATACTCCCAGAGTCCACAAACGGCCAGAGTCCGATATAGGATTGCTGTTAGATAAAGTTGTAAAATTAAAATGAAGAATATGACAGTTAGGTACCTATCCACTAAGTCCAAGGATTCGCAATCTAAAACGTCTTCGTAAGACGCTCAAAGAGGAAAATGAGATGATTATGAACATAATCTGCTTTTAATCTTGCGATTATGAAATAAATAATTTAGACATACTCAGCCAAGTTCAGTGTGTGCAATTTCTGCAACGCGGCTAAGGGTTGCAAGTCTTGAAGGCGGTTTCCAGCGGCAAACAGCTCCTTTAAAGCTCCTAGCCCCCAAACACCGTCCAGAGTCGATAAGCCGCATCGATTGATACTCAAAATCTGTTCAACATCAAATAAGTCTTTTTTATTCGCATAGATGTTTGCAACAGACTAAAGTACATAAGGACGGGCAGCACGCCTTAGGCCTTTTTTTTGTGGATGGGAAATCATCAAATGACCCCTCCCGCTCTGGGTGGAGCGGAAGGGAGTGTCAGACTCTTACTGACTAAAACCCACCCGTGTTCCTTCCTTAGCCCTTTCTGTTCCAGGGCAGCGGTAACCCTTTCGGACGATCCCGCTACCCACGCCCTAGGCCTGAGGTTATCATCTGACTGACTCTATTCACCCTAGCAACCGTTTCCTAAAGCAAAATAAAAAACTATAACAAAACTACAAGCAACGGAGCAATGCTCACATGCAAGATTTCAATTTAAGTAGTATTATAAATAATCAGGCACTAAAATAGGGAGATGTAATGAAGAGTGGGCGAACGTAAATTAAACTTACTTTGAGATGAACTAAACCAATGCCAAGATCGCGCAAAGATGAAAGTGCGCTGCCGTCTAACGTCAAGGTGCAAAGTCTTGGAGAAAGAACATGCAGTCTTCTCAAGCCAACTCGGTCTGCTACCACGCGGAGCTTTGCCTCCCGGATACGCAAGACCTCATCGTCTGTTGTCACACCGCTGCTTTGTTTCTGGGTCAAAAAGTTATGGTATACTGAGCTACTGTCTACGTACAGGATACATGGACGTGCCCAAAGCACAAGTCGATTATGTCTATGATAGACGAGTCTTTTTGGAGAGGACCTGAGCAGCTATGTGGGGCAACTATCAAAGTTTCGTTGTCGTACCTACACTGTAACAGCTATTGCTGACGATAATGTAAGGCGAAAAGAAAAGTAAGAATATTAGGAATTCGCAAACTCACCAAAAGCTCTATCAAAGTTAATTCTCGGGGTATGACGATGCGCCTGTAGCCTGGCAGACGCCGCTCCAGCTCATCTTGTCCTGATGGCTGTTCCGGTTCAGGTGGAGGCATAGCCAGAGCTCTGAATAAAACCAGTCCATTGCATCATACTTGATTATCTTAAGTTAAACTTTCTTCAGGATTACTATACGCTTTCATCTTGGATAAGAGCAAGATTGGTCTAGTCGAGCAGGACTGCTCGGAGTGGAGTCCTGCCGTGCGATCCCCTTGAAACTTCAACATATCAATTGACAATATTAGGGTGTACGACTAAACACCTCTGTCTAACACCCTAAGGAATTTATTCACTACTTACAAGTGTGATAGGTAAGTATTATGTTAAAGGGCTAAGGAGTATGTAGAATTGCTTTAAGTAGACTTAAATAAGAGTGTACTCACCGAAATAATGGCGTAGCTCGTATATGTGGAGGTTCAGGAGAACTGGCACTAGAGATTTCCGAAGGTGAAGGTGACGGCTCTATACTCGTTGTTCGGGGCGCATTGCCCAGCTCAACACTTGGCGCTTCGAAAGCTGGCATCTTTTATTACGCGCTAAAAAAACAAATCAAGTATGGGTTATTGGGGAATTGCAGAATTATCTATCAGACCAGCAGAAATTGATATTATCAATAATGTAAACAAATAAATATGAAGATAAACAAACAAATGTGAATTTATTTTATATTTTCGATCTGCGATTAACATACTCACGCTATGCTACAACTTATTTTGAGATTCTAAGTATTATCTTTCGTAGAATTATCAGGACGAAAAAAATCCCGAAACGTTCTTCGTTACTAAAATAGTAGATAAAATGTATTTATTTTAAAAATATTTTTGTACTTTGTTCACAAGTTTACTTTGTTTGTCGGTTGTTATTGGCAACAGTCAAGGACGAAGACGTTAATGAACACAAAGGTTTGCTGCTGGTAGCTGGTTTATACATCCGGTTTTTTTCACTATCTCAAACGAAAAATACCGAGACGGCAGCGCGGTGTGGT
Source organism: Apamea crenata (assembly GCA_949629185.1). Lineage (NCBI taxonomy): Eukaryota > Metazoa > Arthropoda > Insecta > Lepidoptera > Noctuidae > Apamea > Apamea crenata. Next base: position 13,800,003 of record OX451359.1, on the reverse strand, counting down.
CCGGCATGGGTCCGGCACGGTAGTGTGATGCGATACTTCAGATGAATTACCTACCACGACTGGGCGAAGGCTATCCAATAAGCCAATGAGGAGTTGGAACTTCGTGAGCTCTGCTCCCTTTCATCTTTTACTTTTCCGTGAGAAAATTAGGTATCGCAAATGTTATAATTATGTAAGTAGGATCCAAAAAGTAGGTAGGCATCGCCAACTACTAAACAGGTACAGACGCCCACGCACATCAAGCTACTACAATCTGTCAAAATTCTTTAATAGATTTTCAACTTTATCGTTAAAGCATTAAGGTTCAAGGTTGATTGAGAAAATTTTACAGTTTCGGGTAGCTTGACCTGCTGGCGTCTGTACCTATTAGGTAGGTAAGTATCTATCTAGGTACTAGGTACCTATGTTTATTTTCCCACAGACAGTGGGAATTTTGAAGTCCTTGTTGGCTGAGTGTGAATCTTGCTAGGGTAGGTAATAGTACCTATTAAGGAATGAATGAGACCAGGGACTGCACTACCGCGGCTAAATGTATTCGCTTCAGCATAATATTCAGTTGCTGTTTGCTGACGAAAATCACGCGTCGTTATTCTTTTTTGGTAAATCGACAGCGATGCGATGGAAAACGTGGGCAGTACCCAATGGAGATAAAAACTGCTACTTGTTCACTTTAGATGTCGCTACCATCCAGTGTCCAAAAATTTGAGCGCTACCTGTCACTATCCATACATTTTTTGTTATAATAACAAGCTACTTCTTTTACGGGTAGGTAAGGAAGCAGCGCGCCCCGTTGCTAGGGTAAGCTGTTGTGTTGACTGCAAAAAAGTAGGTTTTTTTGGGGGACCCATATATTTGTCAAAAATGATGTTATTATCTACCAGTTACCACAGGCACATGTGGCGTGATAATATGTAAATAAAGATGTGTGCGTTTTATATTATCATAAATTTATCATATTAGATCAATGCTAGAATAAATATCTCTGAAGTTTGTCAGTCAGGAAGATCATCCTGGAGTTGATTTTCATCTCCGATTAGTTTATTCCTGTCGTACGATTCCCACTCCTACACTCTTTCGAATATTGACTACAATATGGTCCCGACCCAACTGAGCCGATCCAAACTTTTTTCGCATTTTTCAATAATATTTGGTTCGGTCACGTGTCGGTCCGATCCGAACATTCGCACTTTGCACTTCAGAGTAGACCCCCTGTTTTTTACCAGTGGTAAACACTTCCTTTTTCCTATTTAACACAAAGTCGCATATATCTTTTTTATTTTATTCAGCCATTTTTGTCCCACTGCAGGGCAAAGGCCTCCCCCTCCCTCCTTTCATTTATCCCTATCCAGTGCTGTTAAACGCCAATTCTTGTGGAAAGAATCAAGCTCTTCCCGCCATCTCATTCTGGGCCTGCTGCGTTGTCGTTCTAGTTTTCGTTTAATTTGTGATGGACATAAAAGTAGGTAATCATGCATGACCAAAACAAAGGCAGCTTGTAGACGGTGAACAGTGATGCAACCTATGACGAGGTTTCAGTTTATAACCCCATTGTTGTATAATTTAGTCTTATAGTGACTTAAACAATGCATGTGAGATGGAAAATACAGTGAAATAGATGAGTCTACGATTTTATTATTGTTAAACATTAAGGATATTCATCATGGCTTTGTCCACCAACCAATCGCACCACGCACCACCAGGGGTCTATATCTAGGGAAACTTTTAGTTTACTAGTCTATTACCCCTTTATTCATAAACGTTGCTTAAAGTTAAGCAGTGATTAGCGACTGTTTAACCATACATTTTTGACGTTTAAATGTTACTTAACTTTAATCATCGTTTATGAATAAACCCCAAGTTACTAGTGTAAAAATTACAAGCCCTAATATTTCCTTTTTCAAAAACAACTACTGGGCTAATAGTAGCAGAATAATCCTACTAATATTATAAACGTGAAAGTTTGTATGGATGTATGGATGTTTGTTACTCTTTCACGCAAAAACTACTGAACGGATTTGGATGAAATTTGGCACACATATGGTTTATAACCAGGATTAACATATAGGATATTTTTTATCCCGATATTCCCACGGGATCGAAACTTATGCGGGTGAAACCGCGGGGCGCAGCTAGTAAAAAATATTAGGCTGGCTTGGCTTATTACACATATTACCCACGCCTCTTTACTTATGAAAAAAATACGGAAAAAATTCCCGCCACTTTTGGATTCGTTTGATTTGGTCGTTTGCACATTAGCGGTAAAAACAGATTGTTTTATTTAAAGTATTTAATTAAATTAGATAGGTCACAGGAACAACTTGCGACCCACGGATGCCCCTCAAGTTAAAGGGGAAAATTTATAAGTCTGTGATAAGGCCTGTCGTACTGTATGGGTCTGAATGCTGGGCCGTGAAGAAGACGGATGAAAGAAGATTGCATGCAGCGGAGATGAGAATGTTGAGATGCATGTGTGGAGTGACGAGAATGGATAAAGTAAGAAATGAGTATATAAGAGGAAGTTTGAAAGTGGCGCCAGTGACAGAAAAGTTGAAAGGAAATCGTTTAGCTTGGTATGGGCATGTGATGAGAAGGGACGAAACGCATGTGACTAAAAGAGTGATGAATATACATGTTGATGGATGGAGAGGGAGAGGAAGGCCGAAGAAAAGATGGATGGATTGTGTGAGGAATGATATGAAAGAGAAGGGAGTGAATGATAGCGTGACAGTTGACAGGGGAGAATGGAAGAAGAAAACGTGTTGCGCCGACCCCAAGTAACATGGGATAAGGGCAGGAAAATGATGAATGATGAATTAAATTAGATAACCACTATCTGCGAGTAATATTGTTTTAGTTAATGGCTTCCAGCCATTTTCCATTCTGCGAAAAAGTCCACTGTTGGGTAGAAGTCTCGAATCGTGCACTGCCCCTGGCACAGATTACTAAATAGTTACCCCCTGGCCAATAAACATACGAATAATAAAACTGTAAATCGGGATCGCAAACTATTTATTGAGTGGTTCCTCTGAATAAGCCTCTATGAGTGGTTCCCATGCCCATCGACAAATAAAATTGTTCTTCGTTTTCATATCGTGCATCAATAGGCACGAGTGTGTCCGAATCTGACCAATTTTTTTTATTTATTTGTTTTGTTAAATTTATGTCTAATAATTTTGGCTAATATTTTTTACAAGCCTTCTGAGCTCTAACAGTGTAATTTACAAGAGTATTTAATAACACATTTTTCATGAAACCAAATTGAATTTACTCAGGTAATTTTAGCTAATATTTATTAGTTGGCAACTAGTAACTAATATTTTACTACCGTAGCTTCGAGAACGCATACTAGCAAACTTGTAAAAAATATTCGTTCATGGACTCATATTATTAGTTTAATAAGTTTCGAGAAAAGGGCTACGCCTCATGACAGTGGTAAAATAATGGAATTAGTATGTATGTGTACAATATTTAGGTGAAATCACAGGTAAAATCTATGGACCCTCCGCAATACACTAGGCCCAGCTCAAAGTCAAAGTATTACCACTTACCACATAGCCCACAACGTGCGGTCGACTGTACTCACAGAGTACATTTTTGACTGTACTGTAGTTGATAATAGGAGGGCTATCGCGTATGAATTCGCCGCCATAGATTATACCCGCTAGAGGCGCTAGTGTAACGTGAGATCTCTGAAATGTCAAATTTCACTGTTTGTGGATGGGAGCGAGTTTATTTCCAATTAGAATAATATTGTGAATATTTTGCAATACCCGAAATTGATTATGGCAAATAATATGAGCTACGGGTCATTGAGACAGTTTTATCTTTTGGAAACAAGTCCTTTTTTTTTCGAACAATACGGGACTGCGCTACAGTGCAGCATACTAGATATTTTTACGATACGGTTTTAGGGTATTTTAAATAGGATTTAAATCTAAACTTTGTTTTCACGCCCGTAATAACAAACTTTGAGAGCTATAATTCAGGACCTTACTCAGCAGTGGCGCCAACAGTTGAGCACAAAAACGGTAGCCCTCCATCTCAAGTAAAAAGATCCAGTACCTACGGTACTTAATAATCGCCATAGTACATACAAAAATAAATGCCTTTCCAATTTACAGCTGACCAAAACATCCAACCATGATCCGACGAGGTTTCCTAAGGTCAACTTGCGTGTTGACAGGAACCGACCGGATTGGGATCGGAATCGATATTACTTGCCTTGCCATACGAAAAATTACGAGTCTGATCCCAATCCGTGTCGTTCTAATGTCACTTTTCGCGCCTTTTTGACAAAGTAATGTTCCTCCTCGAAGCAAGTAAAACACAATAGAAAGTGAGAAATATTGCAACCCGGAACAAACTTACTAAAAATGGGATTAGCAAACGATTTTGTTATTAATCACGATGAGTTTCAGTACCTGAAGCTCGTTCAGCAAATAATTGATACAGGTGACAAAAGAGTCGACAGGACTGGAGTCGGAACTTTATCTATATTTGGTGCAATGCAAAGGTATTCCCTTAAAAATAACACTCTACCTTTACTTACTACTAAGCGAGTATTTACCCGAGGTGTTATTGAAGAGTTACTATGGATGATATCTGGCTCTACTGATTCCAAGGTACTTCATTCCAAAGGAGTACACATTTGGGATGCCAATGGATCTCGACAGTTTTTGGACAACTTGGGCTTTACAGATAGAATAGAAGGTAAGAACTCTTGAAATTGACCTTATAGATACAATATTCTTCCTCAAAAAATTTTGTTTATTCTCATTTTAAATATTTTTTATTGCAGGAGACCTAGGACCAGTCTATGGTTTTCAGTGGAGACACAGTGGAGCTGAATATGTAGATGCAAAGAGTGACTACACTGGGCAAGGAATTGATCAACTACAAAAAGTTATTGACACAATAAAGTAAGGTTTAAGACATGCTACTCAAACAATTTTTTAAAATTATTTTGAATGTTTATTTTGAATTTTATTATCATGATTTGTTTCAGAAATCGTCCAGCAGATAGAAGAATGTTGATGTGCGCATGGAACCCATCAGATCTGAGTAAAATGGCTTTACCTCCATGCCACTGTCTTGCACAATTTCATGTATCAAATGGTAAACTTTCTTGCCTTCTATATCAAAGGAGTGCAGATATGGGCCTGGGAGTTCCATTTAATATTGCCAGCTACTCTTTTCTCACACACATGATCGCACACATCACAGGATTAGAGGTAAATTAAAAACGTCCAGTTTCCAAAATTCTAAAGTAATGTAAAAATATGATTTAAGATAATGCCTTGCCTTTATTTCTAATTTTATTCTTAAATTTTTCTTTTTTTTAACAGCCTGGAGAATTTGTCCACACTACAGGAGATACTCATGTGTACCTGAACCATATAGAACCATTAAAGGTGCAACTACAAAGAGTGCCAACTCCTTTCCCCACATTGGAGTTTGCTCGTAAGATTGATTCCATTGATGACTTCAAGTATGAAGACTTCATTATCAAGGGTTATAAACCTCATCCTAAAATTGATATGGAAATGGCTGTTTAGTTTAGTAGAAGATAGTATTCACTTGATCCTAATTTTAGTTTTAAAAAGTAGTCATTTTGTTTTTATAAGTATTACATTTTCTAGGTTATCGCAAACCATGTGTATTTTAACTGTAAAATATTTGTAAGAATAGCTTTAATTTAGTTAGTCAGTAATGGTATAATTGCACAATGAAAAGCGTAAGTACCTCTAGATAAAAAATATTATTATTATGTATTACTTGCCCATAGCAACAAAAGTACAATTTTTCTGACGAGAAATGCAGGAAAAATTTAACAGGGGAATGTGTTCAAACCTTTTGTTCTACAACCTGTATTATCTGTATGAGGTCAACTTTGCAGAATCCAGCGCACACACGAAATGAGATCACCAGCTTCAAGACTTGAACTTTTGATCTCCTTTAAGTTGCTCAGATGTGAATACTAAGAAATTTATGAAGTTCCTCTTTATCTTTTTGAGTTGATGGTAAATTGTAAAAGGACTTCGCGGCATCACTGGCGTTTTTTAGGTCCTGAGATGAGAAGTGCAGGTGTATGGACACTTTGAACTCGCCAACATTATTATGGGGCATGGTTTAGTCATAAGCACCGCATATGCACTGGGTGTCGGTTGGGTCAATAATCCTCTATTTTGCTAGATTGTTTCGCCGGTAGAGAAGCCCAAAGACATGCCAGTGGTGTGAAGAACATCGGGTGGTACAGACGCCAGCACATCAAGCTACTACAATCTGTCAAATTTCTTTAATAGATTTTGAACTTTATCGTTCAAGCTTTAAGGTTCAAGGTTGATTGGGAAAATTTAACAGTTTCGGGTAGCTTGACCTGCTGTCGTCTGTACAAGGAGACAAAGTATGTTGTTTTGGGTCCAGCGGCCTTCTGTTTTATTTTATAGGACAGTTGAGCGTAGTTCATCGAAGAACTATTATTATTTGGCTCGATTTACACATGGCGTCAGTAGTAAGGTTTGAAACAATATCCACCCATACTAACACCAGGCCTCCGTCACTCCATGTACTTGCGCGCTATAAGTGCCTACCGCCCAGCCGAGCGATCTCGGTCCGCCGGCGGATCAAATTCAGTGCGGTTTTCGCAAGCGAAGCGCGCGCACGCCGTTCAATTTTAATAGTGCTGTTCGTTCGTACGCGTATTACGATGCCGTGTGGTGCCTTATGTGCTGTAGATGGGTGTAAATCAAGCAAAAGAAGGGATAAACACCTAACATTTTTCCATTTACCTGTCAATGAAGAAAGGTAAGTGATAAATTATTACTAGTTTTTGTCGTTTACATTTTTTTCCATTCACATACCGTCATTAGAGACATAATTAAAAGACAGTAGGTGTGCGGACACCGGTATCCACTTAGAATTTGACAGTTTAATAGGTATATACTAAGCATTAGCTTGCCTTTCAGACACAGATTTACATAATTTTGTTACATAGAAACGTTATACCACAGAATAATTATTAGTACAAGGTACAGAAGATGCACTCTTCGAAAGAAAACATTCGAATATAAACTGCTAAACTAACAACTGCAATAATGTTCATAAAACATTGCAAAGCACGGACGTGCCCTTAAAAAAATGTGCCTACAAGTCCTTGACGCGCTCGTAACGAATCAAAATGAACCTTCCTTTTCTGAAAACCGCATCGATATCGGTTTAGCCAAACGCGAGATTATCGCGCACAAACATGCATACCTACAAACCATACAAGTCAAACATCTCAGTTTGGCCTGTATGTCTGATCACCTCCTTTTTTTTAAGTTGGTTAAATATTTTATAAATGATAAACTTTTTAACTGCCACATAAAAGTCAGAACATATTCACAGTTCTCAATAACATAGATAAAAAGTTATGTTAATTTAATTTTATCGAAGAGGCAGCCCTGCGATTACTGTGGAATCGCGCGGTGCGAAGCAATCACTGCTGTACGCTTGAGCATTTAGGCGCATTTTAGCATACAGTGGTTGTTGACGCGAGGGAGTAGGCAATTATCGTAATAGGTATTGGAAATTTTCTACTGAGTGAAGTATCTGTTACGTAGTAACTATTCAATAATCTGTGCTAACACTAGCACTAAAATTCGTGAATTATTTCACCGATTCCTTAGCCAACTAGCACTTTGGCAGCGGTTTCGTCCGCCCTATATTCATCATAACAACACCACGCTTGTTTTTCCCTGAAGGCAGAAGTGTAGGTACACCTGTACTACGAAAAAACACTGCCCGACCTGGGAATTGAACCAATGCTTTGCAGTAGCGCGACCACCTACGTGACATTCAATCATTCATCATCACGTGGTGGAATTCTGATAATCCGGCCTTATTTAAAATGCAAAATTTCAGCTTTGTAGGTTTAAGGATATTAATGAGCGAGTTTTATTGTTAATAATTATGTATTGATTTAATTTTTACTATTATGCTTTTTTTTTTATTTCTATCAACAATGCTAACTACATGTTTTATAGGTATGTACTGGGGAGTGAAACTGAGTCTAAGAAATTAAATAAATTCAGCAATATTATTTAATTGTTATACTTGCTTATTTATACTATAAAATTAATCCCCCATAGATATTACATTCACGGCGATGCAATCTAAAAATAATTAATCCTAATAAAATCATTATTACATTTTGTAAAATTCAACAATATCTAACAAATTCTTAATTTGTTGTCTTACAGCTAATCAACATCTAGTTTATAATGTATTATTTGTACATTATTTTCCTTCCATTATGAGTCTTTTTGATTTTCTATAGCAAAGTTTGATGAATTAAGGCATCTTACCAAAGATGTAGTCAGAAACATTCAGGGGTGTCAATAAACAATAGAACTTGTCTCCAAGAAAACATAGTTTATTTTGCTATACTGTAAAATATGTCTAATGTTTAAAAAAATATGAAAAAGACAACTTTAAAACAAAAATGTCTCTGGCTATGGCTTTGATTAGGTCCAATTCATTGCAGCGGCCATGTTAAAAGTTGGACAGTACATAAGTTGATAAACTAGATTACAATAGTAATAACAAAAAAAATACAAAAAAAGATGAATAATGTTGTGATTATAATGTGTCTTTGGCTATTTCACAAGAAGGACATAAGATTGCCCTTTATCAGCCTAAATAAATATAGTAAGAAGTAACATAATCAATGTTAGATTAATGAAAATTTTACAAAATATTTTGTGACTGCTGTTCATCAACACATCTGGTCATCTTGCGGTGGCATCTGAAAGAAATAAATTAAGAAAATTGTAACAGCAGAAGTGGATAGATATTAAGAGAACTCTAACAATTTTGCACCTAAAATCATCACTCTTTCATTTCTGGTAATAAATAAATAATAATAATCATTATAACTACCTTTTTAGTTGTTACCTAATAGTAAATGAAAGAAATACTATTTGCGTACTTTTAGGTGATAAGCAGACTTCCCCTTTTCACACAACACTTATTTATAGGATTAATGTCTAGGAGTAGGGCAAATACTATCATCATCATCTGCCTAGCCTTTCCCAACCATGTTGGGGTTAGCTTCCAGTCTTACCGGATGCAGCTGAATACCAGTATTTTACATGAAGCAACTGCCTATCTGACCTCCACAACCCAGTTACTGGGTTAAACGATATTCCAAAGAGGAGGAGGACAAATACTATATGAATTAAAATAATAACTATGTACTTGTGTAATTAAAATAGTAACTATGTACTAGGGTTCGATTCCCGCACGGAACAAATATTTGTATGACCTACATGTATTTGTTCCGAGTCTGGGTGTTTTTCTATCTATAATATGTATGTATTTACAAAAAAAAAATGTATATAAGTAGTTTATCAGCCATCTTGTTACCATAACACAAGCATTAGGTTGCTTAGCTTGGGACAAATGGTGGGTTATTAAGAGCAAAATAAGCCCCTATTTACTTTCATGACTTGTACTAATGATTCATTTCAGTCGTAAATATATCAATGGACAATCATACATAAATAAAATCTGTAATGTTAGTGTAATGCATCACATTTACTATGAGGTGCATAATTTGTGAGATTTAAATGCAGTGACTAATAAAATTATTATTGATTTTGTTTGACATGTCCTTCAAGAAGGTCACATGCATAGAACTACTATGCATGTTAAAGTACAATAATAAACTCCTAGAATATGCTTTGTGGAATATTAGGAATTCAACATCCTTCTACCCTCATTCCTTAGTGGTTTGCAGCTTCTTCGTTAGATCTTGATCAGCCATCATCTATCTGAATATTCACCCCATTTCTAATCACAATATCATATATATCTTTCACACAATCAATCATCATTAGATTTTCCCCTTCTCTTACACCCTTTCAAAATATTAGGAATGAAAGCTAGTAAGTAAAAGGCCATTCATTATGTGAAACCATAGATGCTAAATCATCTTAAAAGTATAAGCTTAGCTCAAATAGTAAATTTCTAGTTACAAACATACCTGGCCATTACTACTTGGGACGGGTAAGGCAGCCAGTTGTTCTACAAGAGCCATTGTCATCTCAGACTCCACAGTAACTTCAACCCATAATGTATCTAAAATAAAATTAACATACAATCAAATTAGTAACAATAACTGCAGTTTATTAATACTAAGTTGTTGTTGCAGTTTTAAAGATTTTAGAAAGTATTTATTTTCTGGTAGTCTGAAAAACTTGAATAAATCAATCTTGTGTTCCTTTTTTTTTTCAAGTATTTTCAATTCAATAGTACTGATTCTAGTGTATAATGACTAGCCTCAGCTATATAAATTCTACTATTTACCCAAAAACTGCAATTAATCTTGTCAGATACTTACCACCTATTTGGTCACCCTTTTCAGTCACCAAATGAAAATACCCTCTGTGAGTGCCTGGTGTGGTGGGAGCTACTAACTTTAATGTAACTGTAGTGGAATGTCCTGCAGGTAAAGGTGGAAGATAGACCGGAGTGGCACCTAGTGGTTCACCCCCAGCTTGTATCAACCTACAGCTGCCGGGCCACCCTTCTGCCCCAGTATTAGCAATATTCCAACTTTGTTCAAAACTGAAATAAGAAACGATTTTAATATTACCAAGTAACCAACAAAATACTATCTTATCAAGTTTCATAACAATTTTGAATATTAGATAATAGGAGGAACACTTTTCATTACACAAGATTAGCGAGTCATTCACAGTAATTCCTAGAATATTTTTTTTAATTTTATGGAAAGCACATGTTCACATAGATTGACCTCATTATATAATGGTATCCTTACCAAGCACCAGGCCCCACTGCAGCCTCCTGGTTTTGAGCAGCTTTTAGAGACATTGATGGAAGCTTTGGTGGTAAAGTATAGTCTAAATAACAACAAATTGCTGTTTGTAAATTCCTGTAAGAAAATGTAATTGATTAGTACACAGAAATATGTTGATTGATAATAATTTAAGTTTGCTTATCCTAAAATATAATTACCAGTTACTCATGTCCAAGAAGAAGCTGGCTGTAATATAATTCACACTAGGGCCCAAGAGTCTCTGCATTTGATTAACAAGTTCATCTCTGTCTGTTGTGTTCATACAACTAAATTGTAACAATAAATTTTGGTCAATCTCTCCAGTTACTGAAGAGCCGTCTCTATCCATTTTATTGAACAAAAATATTCAGCATATATCACAAATCACTTTGAAGGTGTTTTACCACTGCACAAAATATTGACATGCCCTTTGTTTACGTACGTCAGCTGACTTGACTGATGCACTGTAAAACGATTGAATGTTTATTAAATCGCAGTAAAATACACTATAGCTACACGAAATTTTAACAATTCATGAAATAATCATAGTTATTGTTTTATTAGAACGAGGATTACGTCGCATTATTTGTCGAATACGGGACAAAATAGAATGATTTAGAGTTGCACCAAGTGCAACGATCGAAATCGAAATACCGATAGAGATGCTATTATTTGTTCTTACTAAAATATGAATACAAAATTGAAACGATTAATTCCTGTAGCAAAGTAACATTCAGGAAAATGGTTAGTAAACTAGCAAAAGTACATAATTCAGTGAATGAGTACTGAAAAAACACAAACTATTTTTTCATTAGTCTCGTATTACTAACAGTAGTTTTTTTTAGTCGATGTTTAGTACTCTTGCGTAGAAGATTTAAAAAAATGTTCTGACATTGACAGAAAGACTCGCGCAGCGCGCTTTGATCACTCTTTGATACAAGATACAAATGCTTTCTGTCATTTTCATTTTCTAGGATTTTTAAGGACTATGGATTTATTGGTGGAAATACGGGAAAGAAAAGCGTGTTTAGTTTTAATTCTGACTGATTGTGCGCTGTATAGATATTACTAAATATATTCTTGAATAACACTCATTTGTAAGCTATCAATAAACTTTAGAAACACGCACTCGACAGTCGACACAAAATTTAGGCAGCATGGAGGAACAGCAACAGAAAAAGTTGTATTATTGTTCATATGAAGGCTGTGCGTCTTATTTCGATAGGCCGTACAGACTGGCACAACATTTTCTAGCTCACAATAACATTGTAAGTATCGTAGCATATCGTTACATTAAGCTATATATTAGTGAACCAAAGTGTACATGTCTGAAATTATTTTCAGAGACCTTTCCCTTGCAATGAGCCAAATTGCAGCAAAGCATACACAAGCAAAAGTCATTTGGATAGACACATAGGTTCTGTGCATATCAAACATGAAAATGATGTTGTATACAGGTAAAACTAAAAAGAACTTTTCAAATTTAATTATCTGTTTAAAAATGGTCATGACTACAGTTCTAAATTAAATTATGTTTCAGCTGTCCTCAATGCTTGAAATCATTTGCAAATCGCCAGAACCTCAAGAGGCATCTAAATACAGTTCACTTGGCCACACAGTTTACTTGTGATGTTTGTAAAATGCAATTCAAAAAGAAGAATCAACTGAGCTCTCACATGTACCAACATACAGGATTAAAAGCATTCAAGTATGTATTAAAAAAATGTTATAAATCAATCATATTAGAATACATTGCCATACAATTTGCAATACAACATAGACTAACATAGCCACACTGTGCACTTGACCTGAATCCCAGGAGTGGGAACAGTAGGCTTATTATATTTATCTTTTTGAATTACTAAATACAATTAAGTGAATTTAAATAATTCTAAACTGCTTGACCAATAAGTTTTTTGTATAATATAAACTGTTTCCTTTACTTCAGTGTCCATGTCTTCATTGTTCTAAGGATTCAAGTAACTCATAGTTATATTTCAGGTGTGATTTATGTTCAGAAACATTTGTAAGTCTTTACTTGAAGAAGAGGCACATGAGATATCATAAAACATACACATGTGAGGAGTGTGATTTAGTTTTCAATCATTGGTCCAAATATCAAAAACATAAAAAAACTGATCATATAAAGAGTTGTAAGTATTTAATCATTCATAAACAATAAAAATTAAGAGGAAATGGAATGAAAATAATCTATTTTATTTATCATAATAATTGTAGAAAATTACTTAAAGACTTCACTATGGTTTCCTTTGTTTTAGACTCGTCAACTCCTCGACATCTAAAATCATTAAAATCGTTAATTGAAAGCAATGTCACTGTTATCCAACCGAGGTTTAAATTATGGGCCCCAGGCGGGGCCGAGCTTCGGTTGATGCAGTCACCTTCGGCAGAAGACGACGCCGAAGGTGAACATATACTTTTAATTACCTACATAATAAATAAATTAGGATTATTTTTTTAGTATGGTGAAGATCTTAAACCCAGAAGTGGCAAAAAATGTTATGTTAGCAACTTGCTAGTGTAACTTTATTGCAACACTTGACTTATGGATCTATGAAATTTTAGTTCTTTTTGCAAAAACAGAATTAATTATTGGTAACTGAACCTTCTGCAGCTTTACGTGTCCAAGGTTCTGGTCACTTAGTACAACATTAACCTTTTAAATAGAAATATCTGCAAATATAACCTTCTCTTCATTTCAGTGTTTATCTGTAATGAATGCAAAAGAACATTCAAGGAAAGAATCCACATGGTGAGGCACCTTAAAACACATGGTCAAGGAAAGATTATGAAAACATTTCCATGTCCTTATGCCGATTGTCCAAGGTATAAAATAAACTTTATCCTAATTCTAGTATACGAGTTGAGAAATAACAGTTTGCTCAAAATCTATTATTTCTTGCAGATTTTACTCAAGAAAAAGCAATTTAAAGCAACATATTTTAGTAAAACATATGAAACAGTACCATGAATGCATGCTGTGCCATGCACAACTATCAACAAAGGTAAATTATTTCAAAATAGATAATTTGATTCTCCAGTTTAGACAGTTTTTTGTCCAAAAAGACAACTAAGTGCTGTACTGTATTCTAACTAAAATCATTTGCATAGTATAGTATTTTTATCTTATGAAGCAACGCGCGCTTTACTTGTGGTCAACAAGTGTGCAAACACGCAGTGAATGTGTATGTAAGCACAGGACCTCTTGGTACAGTCCAAGACAATAGTGAAGTCAGAAGTGGGTATGATAAATGCTTACGTTATTTGTCTTCATGCCCATATTTACAGTGTGTTTGTTTGTACAGTTGGTTAACACAAGTAAAACGCGCGTCGCTTCGTGAGATAAAACTACTGTATGAAGAAAATCAAACAGTAGATTAAAATATAAAATCATATTCCAGGCTAAATTAAATTACCATGTCCAATTACACTACAAGGAGGGAGGAAAGGAACCAAACCATAACAATAAAGAAAGAAAACCAAGAAAAGATGAAGGGACTTTTAAGTTTTCTACTGCTCTCAAGTTAGCTGGATTAACTGAAGTGCCTGAGGAAACTGAGTCCACTCCAAATTCGCCTATCAATTTGTCAATAAAATCGGAACACATTGAAGTTGAAGTTGATGTGCATATTTGAACTTTAAATGCAACTATTTTAATTTTAAGAAGTGTGGTGACACCTGCATCCAGTAGCCAGCTGAAGATTCAGCTAGTTTTCTTAATGTTAGATTGATGAAATAATATCAGAATCTTAAATAGAGTACACACTTGTATAATGCTTAGATAACTACTAGCTAAATAATTTGGTAGTATACACTGGCTTCGGCTTTTGTTAACATAAAGGGCTAGCGCCCACTGGCGGCACGGCACGCCAAAGGATTTTTATGCGACGAATAGAAAATATTATTTAAAGTATGACATTAAAATTTAAATTTCAACGGCAACGATGCCGTGCGCGGTCATGTGGCCTTAGGCATGCCGCGACGTCCTTTGGCATCATCATTGAAATTTCAATTTTATCGTCGTATACGTATTTAAGTTATATTTCTATTTGTCGCATAAAAACCCCTTGCCATGCCGGGCCGCCAGTGGGCGGCCCTTAGCGCTTATTACACTATCCAATTTAAGGAATGCTAACTAGGAACACGCTAACTAGGAAATCTGAAGCTAGTGATTACGCTACACTAAATTGGATTCTAAATCGGTCAGACGACGCATGCAGACGCATTCGTGAAGAACGATTGTACACAATTTAGGTAGTACTGCGATTGGACCTCCAATTTACACTAAATTGGATCCAATCTGTTCTAACTGCGATTACATCTGCCGATTTCATAGTTAGCATTCCTTAAAATTGGATAGTGCAATAAGCGCTTAACTAGGAAATCGGAAGCTTGTGATTACACTACACTACACACGACGACGCATGCAGACGCATTCGTGAAGAACGATTGTACACACGGCTACACATCAAGCTATACATAACCAGTATAAGCTGACTTCTGATTGTAAGAAAAACCTATACAGTGAGAGGTCAGCTAAAACTGGAAATGCATAGCTTGATGTGTAGCCGTGTGTACACAATTTAGGAAGTAGTGCAATTGGACCTCCAATTTACACTAAATTGGATCCAATCTGTTCTAACTGCGATTACATCTGCCGATTTCTTAGGTAGCATTCCTTAAAATTGGATAGTGTAATAGGCGCTTTAAGCGCTTATTACACTATCCAATTTAAGCAATGCTAACTAGGAACACTCTAACAGAACAGTTCAGTTAGAACTGTTCTTACTGCGATTACAGCTGCCGATTTCCTAGTTAGCATTCCTTAAAATTGGATAGTGTACTAAGCGCTTTACACGCGGTTTTTGGAACAAAAATCAAATCAACACAAAAATTATAAAACAAATTGTCAGTCTGTGATTGGGTGACTGAAATATCAACAGCCAATTGGATCACTTGAGATGCATTTAACCCGACAAATGTCATTATGAACCAGTGATGGTTCATACCCGCACCCCGCACTGCTGTCGCTGCCAATTTGGCGCGAAGCCCGCTTCTGTCAAGCTAATACACTTGAAATGACAATAATAGTGAAAACCATTGTGTGTGTGCTAAAGCACTTATTACACTATCCAATTTAAGGAATGCCAACTAGAAAATCGGAAGCTAGTGATTACACTACACTAAATTGGATTCTAAATCGGTCAGACGACGCATGCAGACGCATTCGTGAAGAACGATTGTACAGACGCCAGCACATCAAGCTACTACAATCTGTCAAATTTCTTTAATAGATTTTCAACTTTATCACTAAAGCATTAAGGTTCAAGGTTGATTGGGAAAATCTGACAGTTTCGGGTAGCTTGACCTGCTGGCGTCTGTACACAATTTAGGAAGTACTGCGATTGGACCTCCAATTTACAATACATTGGATCCAATCTGTTCTAACTGCGATTACATCTGCCGATTTCCTTGTTAGCATTCCTTAAAATTGGATAGTGTAATAAGCGCTTTACCTGTAAACTTAGTAGGCGATCGTTAATTTGTTGTTGGTTTTCAATGTAAAAACCGTGTGTTAAATGTGCAAAACAATTTCCTATTAATGTATACCACAGTGTTGTAGCAAAATTTATGTAGGTACACCATACACATCATTTATTTATAATTAGATATTTAAGTGCAACGGCTATTCAATTAGCAAAATGATTATTGTGTTGTATGTTTAAAAGGTACTATAACATTTCCTATTAGTATAAGTACAATATCTCAGTTAGATGACACCTCATAACTACGTAAATGTCTAATAACTGCTCTCAAATTACGATGTTTATTTTTACAGACTTCTTTGACATAATCTTTTATTATTTGACATTAAATACAGACAATAAAATTCTAATTTCAACTCTTTATTTAGTGGTTGTAATGGCAACCATATCACTTAGTTATAATACGTTTTATATTTTATTTTTCATTTATTCTTCTGATAAATTCTTTTATATTTTGTAAATGTGAGGACTTTGTAGGCCTTGTAGACTTTAGATCTGTAGACCATTTTGTATTTTATCAAGCATCTGGTACTTGTTGACAGGCCTACACTCTCCTCCCATACCTACTTTAATTTGAAAACATTGTAAAAGCCAATTATTTTTAAAGAGTAACCGTGGAGTTTCTTTGGGTCCGTGCATCTACCTTCTGACGTTTAATAAGTGCCCATGTAGATTTATGTGAAAAAAAAATGTTTTTTTTTTTTTTTTGGGAAAAAATATGCAAATGATAGAATATTTTACTGAATATTATTCTATAGTAAAATATTGGGAATATATGTTTCTTGTTAATAAAATTGTTCTTCTACAGTTACATTAAATCCGTAAATTTTCTAGAGGTCACTGGGTTACTACATTTAATTTTGGGGACAATCACATATTGAGGGAAATAATGTGGAGGAAAAGTTAGACCAGTTTAGAACTTAATAAAAATAAGCATGTTCCATGTCAACTTCTTGTTTTGTTTGTGTTTTGGTTCCTGCTGTAAAAATAACAATAAATCCGACAAATATTCCATTGGTCGTTGTGTTGACTAATGTCCTATGATCACCAGTTTCTTTACAAACAGAACTAAAAATAAATACTAGGCATTCTGTAAAGGAAAAACTGGTGGTATCAGTTACTCGTACAGACGCCAGGACATCAAGCTACTACAATCTGTCAAATTTCTTTAATAGATTTTCAACTTTATCGCTAAAGTATTAAGGTTCAAGGTTGATTGGGAAAATTTGACAGTTTCGGGTAGCTTGACCTGCTGGCGTCTGTACATAAAATTCATCAATGTGAATATATTTAATAAATAATTCACTTTTTAAACTAACGATTCATAAATGATGGCGCCGACTCCCTTGTTCACAAAATAAACAAAATTTAAGTTCAGTGCATCTTTTTCTTTATATGCCGAAGGTACGCGACCGAAGTTCGGCACGATTACGCCTGCAATGCTATTTGAATTATTACTGACGGCACATTATGCCGAAATTACGTTGCGTTATAGCGTGCAGCCGAACTTCGGTCGCGCGTAAGTTCAGCGGCAACGTATTCTGTAGAGCACACGTTATACGCGACCGAAGTTCAATTCGATTGCCGAAGAAGATCCGGGGCGGGGAGCAGCGGGAGGCTCGACACACTGAATAAACACAAAGTTGCGCAACTGAATTTCGGCCGCGTAAGTTCGGCACTTATGGTGCGTCATATCAGCCGAATACGTCGGAACGTAAAATCAGCCGCGGAACTTCGGTCGCGTACCTTCGGCATATTGTGTTTGGACACGAAGGAAAGGACAGAACATAAATATTATATTAGTTTAGTCATGACAAATTAGTCAACGCCAGACGTAAATTGACGTATTTTTTGTTGCCATTTTTCTAATCACGTTTTTTATGACAATACGGACAAATAAATCCCAATATGTGGAAAATATTTTGCTCATACTGGCAACTGGATTGAACCGTCATTGTCAAATCGTCAAGCTTCAAGCAATCAAGACATTTCAGATTCAGATTCAAGATTCATGTGTAGTCTGTGGATTCAAGTTGAACCATAGTTGAACCCATTTATTCATTAATCATTATTGATTTATTGTTGTGTTGAAAGTGGCAAGTGGCAAACTCCATCCAACCATTAGGAACCGCATTGAGTTCATATCCAAAAAAATTTCATGATTCTTACTGAGCAAAGACTACAATAATATACTGGCTATTACTGAGTTCTATCATAGTGTTCAGCTAATATGGAATTCACTGTGAATGTCTTTACTTTAAACTGTTGGTAAGTTTTGATAACACTACTTTTACATCAACTGCTTCATTCTGTGTTAAATAACCACTATTGTTTAACTGGCCAGTGACTGAAACTCCACGTCAAAGCGCGTATTTTAGAATTTAATGTAAATAATAACCACTAAGTTTAGTATTACATTTACAGGGGGATACCAGGAGTGTCTAAAAACAGAAAGAAGCGTTTTGAAGCCATAGCTCAATATTTACAAGAGAGCTCTCATACTATAGTGTGTTTACAAGAAGTATGGAGTGAAAATGATTATTTGTTTTTGAAGAAGAGTCTGAAAAGCAATCTACCATATTCACACTACTTTTACAGGTAAACACCATACCAACAATATCTGGATAATAGGAACT
This sequence comes from Apamea crenata, assembly GCA_949629185.1. Taxonomy (NCBI): domain Eukaryota; kingdom Metazoa; phylum Arthropoda; class Insecta; order Lepidoptera; family Noctuidae; genus Apamea; species Apamea crenata. The sequence goes on along the minus strand of OX451359.1, from coordinate 13,780,960 downwards.
TCTGCCTAAGGGCTGTATTACAAAACCTTGCTCAAGACTCAAGCATTACCTAAAACTTTAAATGAGTTTTAAGTAGTAATCCTTGATTTTTGAGTGAGGTTCTGCAATTCATGCCTAAATGTTTTTGAATGAATAGTAAACAAAAGTAAATCATCAGTGTATCAAGAATTTAAGCAATTAAAATATAGAATATTATATTTGCATAAATTAATTTATGTGCCTATTTGAAATAAATTATTTGACTTTATTGGCGGGATATTTTCATTAATTTTATTATATTTCAGTGGAGTACTTGGATCTGGCCTCTGTATATTCTCAAAATGGTTAATGCGAGATGTCTTCTTTCACCAGTGGCCGTTAAATGGCTACATTCACAAGATACATCACGGAGACTGGTTTGGAGGTAAAGGAATCGGTCTTTGCCGTATTCAGTATGGTGATAGACTAATTAATGTATATTGTACACATGTGAGTAGTAAGTAAATATTTCATATAACATTATTTAAAATCCTAGGGGATAAGCAAGATTTTCCTATGATGATTTTTTTGTAAAAGTTTTAGCATGGGGTTTGCACCCAGTGTTGCCGAGTGTATTTAATTTATAGAAGTTTCATGATAAAGTGAGATCATAGGTAGCTGTTCTCTATCTAAAGAAACTGTAGCTAAATTTACTCAATTTAGCTAGATAATATAGAATAAGATGATAAAAAAAACGAGTAAGATAAAAATTGATGTGTGAAGTCAACAGACACATTATGCTTTATCTGTGATCAATAATTTTATTATGACATTAGCTTTATTATGTTAATAGGATGTTTATGATAGTTTCGAATGTGCCATAATATTTGTTTAATCATTTGATAAAAACTCAAACAGCACATATAGAAAATTAGGAAAGTAAATACAATCAAAAGCTAATGAAGCAACAAACATGGCACTAACTACAAGCCGCTTTTTGTTTCAGCTCCATGCAGAATACCATGAGGATGATATCTATTTGGCACACAGAGTGCTACAAGCATACTTAACAGCGGAATTCGTTAATTTGACTACTGCACCTGCTGACATATCCCTACTGGCAGGAGATCTAAATGCAGCACCTGGAGATTTATCATTCAAGTAATTTTCTTTTTAAGTTTTGGTGTAAGAAAAAAAAAACTTCTCACCATCTTATCGCATTTTATCAATATTTTTTTCTTTTCCAGGATAGTGACCCAGCTTCCCCCACTTGTGGATCCCTATGACAAAGACCCTGACTCGAAGGACCCAGCAAAATCAAAGGCCCTAGGAACCAGCGACAGTGCTAACAATAGCTATGCAGACCCTAAACAAGTCAAGATTTGTCCTGAAGGAAAGAGAATAGATCATATTTTGTATAAAGTAAACCCTGCATGGGAGGTATGTTTGTTGACAAGCCTTTGCATGGTTCAGGTATTTTTTTAACACAAAGATTTAATCTATCTTCGTCTATTTTTCAGGTTAAGGTAACCAATTTTGGGAACCCATTGCCTGACCGAGTGCCTGGCAGAGAATTTTCATATTCTGACCACAATGCAGTGTCTGTACAATTACATGTGAAACCAGCTGACAGTACCTTAGTAAAAAGACAAGTTGGTTGGTGTACCAGTGATAATGAATTTGATGAAACAGCTACGCAAGCTATTCAAGTTTGTAAGGAGGCAATGACCAACTTATCTAAATTCAAAACCTTATATTTAACTATTAGTGGACTGATACTCTTATTCCTAATTGGTACAGTTGGTTATTGGCCCAACAGTATATTTTATGACATAATTAAAATATTTGTTACTGGTCTTTGCTTCTACTATCTCATACTGGGAACAATTTGGCACAAAATTGAAATGAATTGTTTAAAGGCTGGACTGAGTGCCTTAGAAAATTTTTGCAGGACGAGGATTCAAACGGAGGATGACACCTATTGTAAATAAATAATTATATACTTGCTCATTAGAACACATAATCAAATAATTGCATATCAACAAGTTACTTAAAAGAATATAATTATTATAATATGTTTATAAGGAATGTATGCATTCCACTTTTATCGCGATTACTAGATTCATATTATGAGGCTTATAAGCTACATACTATTTGATTAGATAAGAAGTAAATGAAGTACAGTAGAATATTAAACAAGTATTATTTTTAATAATCTCAGATGTAGATTGATGATCAAGTGTTTCTTCTAAAGATTTTAAGCATACTTTCATTCAATATCTCATTACTAAACTGTGCATAGTTTGAATGTTTACAGCAAGTGTTATCTAGATGGTATATTTAATGACATTCCTAGAAAAAAAAGCTTTTTTATCATTGTTAATGCATTTTAAATTCTATTCAGTCTGAAAGTACTACCTTTCAATAGGTAGTATTCTAATTATTATATTATTGTTTATTACTTTTAATGGAGTTGCTAAAATGTTTATTAGAACAATAAAGAATTAAAATAATTATTGATTTTACTTTCTGACCTGTTTCTAGTGTAGGTATACTCATTTTGTTTGTTGTGTTGTATGGCACAGCACAGTACAGAACCCAAAATTTGCATAAAACTAACATCTGAGGGTCTACTCTCTACGTCCGTCAACGAAGATTCTGGGCCTGTCCCTGTTGGGGGGGGGGGGGGGGTGTGACCCCCTGACCCCCTGAACTCTTCTGAAACATGGCCCTGCCAAGAACACGGTTCATAGTGAGGTATTTAGAATCAAGTAAGGAAATAGAATTGTGTATGCTAAACAAATACTTTATTTCTAAAACTTAACATATAGGTAATTATAATTACATAGTCAGATTAACGTAAATATCACAATTCATACTAATATTATTATTCATAATAATTAGTTAGTACATACTAATATACAATATTATTGCAGACCATCATAAAATAAACAACAAAAAAATAAACAATTCAGAATTTTGGTACTTGTTGTAAAATAAGGAATGTACAATTTATCAATCTTTTAGTCGAATATTCCTGTAAGGTGTGATGCATTCTCGATTAGTTTATATAAAGCAATATTAAGTAGCACCAAGCCACTACGTTCGATTTTCCTAATATGCAAAATGACTATCACTTTTGTATCACATTTTATACTTTAGGGTCGTTAGTATGATCATCGAGGTCAAGTAAAGGTTCCGTTTCAGAGTTCGTTGACACCGCGGCTACAGTGCTGTCAAGCGACCCGTAGGCAGACGGTCTGACTTCCACAGGCGGTGGTTCGAGGTCTACAGTGAGGTTCGGAGCCGAACTAGACGGGATTGGTTGCTCGCTCATCAATCTTGAACTTTCGTCGTATCCACGCGCCATGTGGTACATTGATTTACCTCGAAGTCTTCGACTAAATGAGCTCCCTGTCGGAAAAGAAAATAGTATTACGTTTATAACATTTTAAAAAGAATCCTGTTAGGCACTGGGTTCTAATTAAATTTTTAATCACGTCTAAGTTGTCTATGGAGTATCTTAATTTGACAGGACTAAAGTAATATTTATCTTTTGTCCTTTTCTTAATGAAAAAGAAAGAAAATGATGCACTGAACTCAAATTTAGTTTAGTTTGTGAACAAGGGAATCGGCGCCATTGAGATTCAGACCCCCATTGTAACAGCTATTTTATATAAGGCGAGCGTATTACTATTATTAACTGCACACAAAACTAGACTCTAGGCAGGCTGCCTAATTAAAAACCCAATAACACCACTCGACTGGGGAATCGACCCCAGGAAGATACACTCGGCAGTCGCGCTTGCGATCACTAGACCAATGTGGAGTCAATGATTAATGCGTCATGTGCATTCAATTCGTACCGACACTTTTTCTATTGAATCATGGTCCATTAGTAAGTATCCAAAGTCCAAACACAAATGATAAAATAATGCTGTAGGTGTAATTGAAGAAAATGATTTGGGTATTCATTAATCCCGGCCTCAAGTTTTCGTAAAGGTTTCATGTTGCAACAGAGCAGTGGTGACCAAGTGGTAACGGCCGCGACTAACGAGTTGTAGGTCGTAGGTTCGAACCCAGACGGACGCTTTACTTTGTGTAAATTATTTCATCACCACTGCTCTTTAAACGGTGAAGGAAAACATCGTGAGGAAACCGGCATGTCCTAGAACCAAAAATTCGAAGACATTTCACATCTGCCAACCCGCACTGGGCCCGCGTGGTGGATTACGGCCCACTCCCTCTCTTCGAGAGGACTGTGTCCCAGCACTTGGAACATTATAGGCTCTTTATTTTATGTTGTGCATGTTGCAACATACCTACGACACCAAGGTGCTCAGATATATCTCTCTTGACATCAGACACATCCCACATCGCGAGGAAAGATCCGAGGCATGATGGCGACGGGTTTTGTGGAGACACGTACGGTTTGTACGAGAAACTGTAGTGGTGAGCTATCGCTGCTAAGAACATTTCTATGCATATCAAAAAGTCCTGTAAAAAATATCATTATGAGAAAAGTTCGTTTTTTGTACAGTCAGGGTAATTAATTGTTAAATTGACCAAAATGTCAATTTGCCATTTGTCAAAGAATAATGTGATTTGAATATACAGTAGAACAGGTAAGTCAGTCAGTTTGGGTTTCTTAGTAAAATGTCGTGACATGTTTCTTATAGTTTTTTGGCGTTTTGACAGTACCGGCGGATATGAATCGTCATTTCGCTTAACAATTAATAACCCTGACTTTACATAAATTAATATTTTTTAAAAGGTCAACTTTATTTAACACTAATAACAACTTGTATTTTTATTGGAGATAGATTTCAAGGACAACTGGTTGTTGATAGCATTTTAATGTAGAATTAATTTAAATTGGTATGGGAAACTTACCTGCAACTGAGAAGACTTGATTTTTATCTTATCAGAATCTGATATATCAAATATAGTTGATATCACCCCGCAATAGACTAATATATTAATTATAACTCCTTGGCTGTAAATTGAGAAGATTCGAAATTATTCATGAGTTAAAAAAAAAAACGAAATAATAAATCAAATTAGATAAAAAAAACTTACAAGAACGAGAAAAACACTACAGCTTTTATACATAAGAATTTACCAATAGGCTTCATAGGTTTTAATTCAGTTTTATTTGCTCTGTAGAATAAAACAAGGCAATACATAGCAACAAATTGTGATAGATTGTTTATGGCTATCATGTATGGGAAGGCAACTTTTGGGCTAAAGTCACTCTCTCCATAGACTCCGGACAGTTCACATATCATTGATATAACTGTTGTTATGGGCCTCACTACTGTGTATTGAAGAATTCCATGCTTGCAGTTATGTACAAATTCACTGAAACAAATAAATAAATAATATTATACGGGGTCAAATTATAAATCTAGCGTAACTCTGCAGAAGTGCTATTGATATTTAAACACGATAAAATAAAAAAGATAAGTATGATGTTTTTTTCTTAGGAGTCAATGACCGCTGGTAGTGTTGTACTTGAAGTGTGAGTTGAGAAAATGTGTTTTATCGATTTTAAACTACAGTGGACCCCCGGTAATCCGACAGACGTTTTGCAGGCCAGTGTCGGACTATCGAAGTTGTGGATTATAGAGTACTGCCTAAGACCTATAGTCCGGATTACCTTGTAATCCGATAAATTACAAATCAAAATAATAAGTAGGGCTGGGGACTTTGTATGTCCCCTTCCACATTTTATTATAAAATTAACATCATTAATACTATAGAACTTACAAAAAATCATACAAGTTGCATTATCTTACATTAGTGAAGATTTGTCAAAATAATGTTTGTGTTCCTACATTCAACAGTGATAGGTTACCCGTTAGGGTATTTATGTTCTGTGGTGATAGGCATGTCGGATTACAGGGGGCACCAGATTACTGGGGGTCCACTGTATAATTAAAATTGTTTTTCACCGCTCAATTATTATTGTAAATAAACATGTAATGCAGTTTTTTTTATCATTATCTTAAAATTTAATAATAACAAATATTTTATCAGGTGCTCCATGCTGTGCAAATATTTTAATGATGTCATGTCATTGAGCTACCAAAATAGACAATTATTGCAAGTGATAATGATACTGATAGAAACTGAAGAATGAAACACAATTACAATGTTTACATAGTTCTTTTTTCCATATTAATTATGTTACAGTAATGTATACTCAATAGACATTGTATGACATAGGTTTTAAAAGGTGGCTGAACAGCTGTAAACCTGTAACTGTGAATAAACAGCTGTACAATGACCTCTCTACTTTAAAGTTTAATCAAAGGTAAGGTAATAAGAATATTTTAAAAATATTTCATAATAAAAAGATAATCGAAACTAACATTATAAAGTTTTATTTTTTGTATATTTCTTTGTTACACTTTCACACTAAAATGGCTAAACAGATTTGGATGAAATTCGGCTCATGGGTAGACCATGACCTGGATTACGACATAGCAACCTTTTATCTCGATATTTCAATGGGGTTGAGACTAATGCAGGTGAAACCACAGGGTGCCGCTAGTGGTTTATACATTGTTTTGATTTGGGATGGCAGATGTGAGTCACATAAATCATACATTTACGTACAGCCAGAGTTATAAATAACTGTGATTATACATAATTTGAGGATTAAAGAATAAATTTGCCTAATTAAGTGAAGCCTAACAACTGTCAAACGTTTCTTACCTTCCCATTTCCCATGGTGTTAAACAACATAAAGGGAATATGTGATAGACTTGAGGCTTCGTTTCCAAGAGTGCCTCCAAATCATGGTCTTCATTAAGATAGTTCAACAAATACTTCATAAAATTGTAAATTACATAAGCTTCATAACATTCTCTTAGGGAATCAACATAAATTGATTGCTCTGGGAATTTCAGGCCTATCCATGCATTTAAAGCATATATTGGTACCATCCACAATATTCTGAAAATATTATAAACATTTATTTTAGCAATGTCAATAATTTAAGTAAAGTTGCATGTTAACAAAGTATGTTCGTACCTGTTTTAAAATAATTGTTAAAAATAATTAATTATCATAACTACAGTTTACATGTCATTAATAATTATTGGTAGTTAGCAAGTTTTGATTGTAAGTGATTAAAATCGATTTTGCCTTTTGTTTAGCAGAATCATATTGGAATATGTGATTATCAAATAAATAACTTACCTTATAATATGTTTTTGTAATATTGGCTTGGTATAGTGAACAACATGTTGTGTTATTTGCCATATGGAGATAGGTACGGCAAGAAGAACAAATCCTCCACCAACCAAAGACCCTTGATCGGATTTCGTGAACCCATTGTGTATGGAATGGGCTATTAATATTGGTACTAATACTATAATTAATACAACATAAAGTGCGATCAAGAAAGGCCTAATCCAAAGTCTCCACTGTCTTAAAAAAGATACAATTGTGGAAGAACACATTATAAAAACGTAACTGTTGTTTACCCTCTATGTCCCAAACATAATACTTTCTTTGCTTTTTAGTTAGTGATGTAGCGAATGATCATCCTACAAATTAGTATCGAAGGGCACAGTAACAGCAAAGTACTTAATTCGTTAATAATATAATGAGATTATAACTGCACAGTATTTCACAATGATAAAATATTCGAGGTCTTCTCTTTTGTCAGCCACTAGAGTACAGTAAGTTGTACTTGTATTGTACAACTGACAGTGACAAGTCTTTTCTATGTCAATGTTGACAAGTGCACTAATAGCAGCTGAGTTTCAGGTTTCTTACTCTAAGGTTTCAGCTGACAGAACACGGTGTTGCCAAGGCAGATAACCCACAGAGTAACAGATGACCACAGACTGACAGACACAGCATCGTAGAAGCCACAATGAAAATAGACTATCAGTCGAAACAGCGCGCTTAGTATATTTCAGCAGTAAACAAAATGTGGTGCCATAAACGCTATACGTATATTTAATATTATATTTATTTATTGGTCTAAATCTTAAGAGTTTGAGAGTAAAATAAAAGTTGAAAACTAAACTGAAAACCGTGAGCACTGCTGAAGTTTTTTTGCTAACTTGAAATATGAATAATTTTGATAAATTTTTTAATTATTAATTGAATAGAAAATGTAATGGTGTTTGGTGAGCCAAATCCGAGTTTGCGTTACCCTGGCAAAATGTTGTGCATTTGAGAGGTGAGACCGTATCAAATAATTAGTGTATCATGACTTCATGACTTCATGAGGAGCAATTTGTTTACTACTAGCAAAATTTGTGTGAATTGTAGTTTTTAAGTTATTATTTGAGAAAAACACATTTTGCTGGAGTAACGTTTCAAAATCAAAATCAAAATTTTTGACGTTTTAAGCGTCTACCATGGGTATTTTTTACAGCTGTCTATTTGGTTATAAGTGTTTTGGTTTACTTGCAAATCCGTTTTTATCTGATTTTTTAAACCATTTAATAACATTGGTTTACGACAACCAAATCAAAACCTAATGTATAAACAAATTTAAACAAATTAAGGTTTCTTGTATTTTTTTCAATCTTCGCCAATGTGTTGAGCCGTTTTCTAAATCTGGGAAATCCCAAAACGTAACCGCAGCAAAATGTTAAATAACTCAAGAACCATATCACACACAAATTTTGCTAATTTCAAACATTTACTACGCAACAAAAGCTATCTATTCTTAATATATTTGGTTACGGGCTGAATGAATTTTTAAAAATCGAGTTTGCCAGGATAACGATTAACGATTCAAACGTAACTCCAGCAAAATGTGTTTTTCTCAAATAACTTTAAAACTACAATATACACAAATGCTATTAGTAAACAAATTGCTCCTCATGATACACTAATTATTTGTTATAGTCTCAGTTCTCAAATTCACAACATTTTGCCAGGGTAACGCACATGCATACCGAGTCCGAGCCTACAAGAGATGCTTATCATACAACCGTAGTATTTCTATATAGTCTGTGGGCATAACACTCATCAGATTGACGTCATAAAATTTATTATGTTGCCATACTGAAAAATTTGAGAGAAGAAAAAAAAAACACTTTACAGGTGTTCGGTTTTTTATCAAAATGGTTTTGGTTAAAAGTTTTTAATTTCATTAGGAAATTCCTTCTTAGTTCATAGTAAATACAGACATTGCATATTAAAGCTAAAATAACACACTCAAAACGGGAATCCACTTATTTATGCATTTACAGTTATACGCGTAACACGTATTTTGTGCATCGAACTCAAGCATTGAATTAGGCCACATAGCGATCTCTCCCTAAAATACCGCTGTTCTGGTTGTCGACGTATCAAGCTAACGTGAGTTTGTGATTTATTACTGTGTGTTTTAGCTACTTGAATTCTTATACTATACATGGAATATGGTATTAGACCTATTCTAAGATAGATAGTGTTTTTAGAGTAATATATCGTGAGTAGATAATTCGTATGTTTTCGTAAATGGGTCACCTCGCCATTCTTATGAGAAACAACTTGTTTTGTGTTTTAAAGCTGTTTGAGACGTTGTTTAGTGTGTATTGTGTTAATAAACGTTTAAATATAATCGATTCGTTTTTGTTTTGACGTGTTTATGTTTTCGTAGTCTTGGAAGGCGGGAGAGTGATGATCAGAAAGCCCACTACATGGTAATGTGATGTCATCAAAAGGGGAAACAGAGGCCGACTCCGGCACCGTGTCACCGAATTTATCTGCAGTCAAAAATGAACCGGTTAGTAAGATCATCTGTTAACTTTAACTTAGTTGTAGGCCAGTCAGGTTTACCTAGTTTATTAAATTGTAAATAATGTCTTACATTATGTTACAGATCAGTTTAGGGATAAGTGTCATTGATGAACTAATAATCCTTATAGATAATTGCTGGATCACTGTGAGAGATGACTTTTTGAGACCTATTTATTTTTGTGTTGTTTTTTACGTTTTTATAGCTCTAACCAAACAACTTTGTTTATAGTATGCAAAATTCAAAAAAAAAAGGAGAAAGTATAGCCAAATATCCAACATACAAACTTGTCTCTGGATAACTGGGGCAAGATAACAGTACATATTTTTTTTAGCATTGGTGTTCATTAGTTTTATACATTCCCATTGCATTTATTATATAGGGAGGTTTATTGGCTTAATAATAATATGCACAATCAACTTCCAAGTAGGATTTCCCATAGCAATTTTATTGACATAACTGATAATTAGTGTTAACGATACTCTAATAATCATAATAGGATTGCTTTACATACTTGATCATTAACATAAAATTAGTAATCCTTGCTTAAAAGAATTGACATTTCATTATTTTGAAACGAAGTAATGTATTCTGAGAACAACAATAAGTTGTTGAAAGAAGTCTGCATTTTTAAGTAGAATTAATTTCATTAAAATATTATGCACATTAAAATAATAAAGGAATTTTTATAGAAATAAGTTTGTGCTATACAATCATATAGCTTAATTTATATGCAACTTGTCTGTGGCATTGATTTCAAGTTTCTTTTGATTCAACAATAAATCAGATGTACTTATTAAAAAAGTATCATTTGGGTGCATAACTTGAAAGTATGTCACACCTGCACTATTGCAAACCAGAAAAGTCCAGAACTTGTTGGATGGTAATTTTCATGTAACCAACATAGGAATTTTTTTTTGCTAGCCTGTTCTGTCTGACTTCTAACCTCGGCACTAAGTCGACTTAAAATGATTAAATTGAATAAAAATCTACTCCAAAAGTTTTTTGTCATTCCACTTCAGCTGAGATACCACAAGATTTAAAATAAAAACAATTATCAGCACCCTAATTGCGTAACACACTATCGATCTCAATCTAAATCATTTTGAATGGTATTGCTAATCCATTGCTTCATATGTTCGAAAAATGTGTCTGCTCAACAACGTAAATAATGTAATGAATGTTGTTGAACTGTCAAAATGAAACCCATTGCTATTGATAGTGTGTTACACAATTACCCAGCAAGTACTCAAAGGATCACTAGACTATTTTTTATGATAAGTCAAAGGTTATTGAATTAGTCAACAAAAATGTTATAGCATTTCAAACATTTGGATCACTAGAATTTTAATTCATAATGTTGTGTGTCAAAGCTGAAGTGGAAAAATGTAAACCAAGTTTTAGAGGTATGTATACTAACTTAGTAAAAGAACATCAAAATGCTGTCTATTTTATCAGAGCTATCGGTTAAATACATTTTTAGGCCACTTGTTTTCAAGTGGCGACCTAAATGTTTATTACCTTTAACCATCAGCTATCTGTATATTAACTTTCACCTAAAACTAATGACTTGCTACTTTCGGCGCTATTAAAATACAGTGTTGTCCTATTTTAAGAGTGGTTATTACCATTTAATTCTTTCAATAATATCCTCTTCAACTGAAAGTTGGCCAATTTTGCTATAATAATAATTTTCCTTGCATAGAATTAAACTCGAAATGTTTCACTCAGCATCCTATGCTTGTACCTATGGCAGCAATGAGTTTGATTAAGATTGTTTTATACCAATATCATGTCACGTAAATGAGGAAAATAATTAATCTTTACTACTCTTAGTGATCTTTAGACCTAACACTATGAAGTTGCATCATGTGATTTAGAATTAGAACAGTATGCACTGTTGTTCACACTGGAAATCTAATTCATGTAAAACACAGCTATCTATATAATATTTTCTATAAGTAACTAAAGTCTCAATTCAGTATAATTAGTGGCAGTGCTTCCGGCCCTAGTGTTCATACTATATTAACATTTTCAGGTGGCCACCAACAGCAAAGAAACTCCAAAAAGGGGTGGTACATTGTTAAAATGTACCACATGCAATAGTTTTAGCACTTTAAGTAGTCGAGCCCTAACCACCCACATGGCCCAATGTTCCCCTGACAACAACAATGTGGCAGCTGCACAAAACGCCGACCCCCGACCTCACAGAAAGCTGTTTGAATGCGACGTGTGCAACATGAAGTTTTCAAATGGCGCCAACATGCGCCGACACAAAATGCGGCATACCGGAGTAAAGCCGTACGAATGTCGCGTTTGCCAAAAAAGATTCTTCAGAAAAGATCACTTGGCAGAACATTTCACAACTCACACCAAGAGCTTGCCGTATCATTGCCCAATCTGCAACCGAGGATTCCAGCGCCAAATTGCCATGCGCGCGCACTTCCAAAACGAACACGTTGGACAGCATGACCTCGTTAAAACTTGCCCCTTGTGTAGTTATCGCGCTCCCACCATGAAGAGCCTCAGGGTTCACTTCTTTAACAGGTAATTCAATTTCTTTACTATTTAAACAGGCGTGACGCTCTCGTGTCGCGAATCGTTCTAGGACATTACTGATTGGTTTTGCTTTCAGCAGCTTTTCTTGTGACTGGTTTATTTTAAATGCATTGTGTGAATATTCTGTTACAAAATTATCAGATAGATATATACAGAATCCTCCTATGACTCGGTATTTTATTTTACAGACATGGCATCGATTTGGACAACCCTGGTCCAGGCAATAACTCTTCAGTATCTCTCCTTGCTGCGGGTATCGCCAATGCCGCGTACTCCGATGGTACAATGGATCCCAGTGCTATCAACGCCCTCGGCGCGTTAGGATCCAGCCTATCAGTGTCTGTCGCTGCTACATACTCAGATAGCGGTGACAGCAACGGCGCCCGCTCCGTGGATAATGCAACACCACCCATGCACTATTTGACCCCACATGTTGAGATTTCAATGGCTGACAATAACGAGACTTTCTCTCCAGGGCAAAACCATTTAGGCAACTCAGGTAACTATGACTATATACTGTAAAATTTATGTTTTTGTTTATTAAACTGGATATTAAATTATCTACAAGGTATGTATTGGGACAATAGGAAGCTCTTATGCAGGAGTGTGATAGATAACTGAGGAATGGGTTAATTAAAGTAGTTACAGTTTTCTTTAGAAGGTAATCAGATAGTCAAGGCTTAGTTATAAGTATTGAGCATTCTATGCAACTTTGATATGAAGACCATTTATGAGAAATTATTTGACTACAATCATTTTAATGTAGGCATTCCTGTTACGCTTGTGCAGATAAAAACCCCAAAACAATAACATCTGACTTCAAAATTCCTTATTGAAAAAGCTATTACGTAACAAGGAAAAATAATTCTACTGAAACGATTGTATCTAGTTTTTTTTTTTTTGTACCAAAATGTTACCTACCTGCAAGTAAGATTTAAATCGTGGTTACGTTGAGTTACATAATCATAAAGGCAGAAAGACATTAATGATATCGGCACTGATTTTGTTGCATACTAAAATAAAACTATTGCTGTCTTTTTCTACCAGGCAAAGCGCGAGTGAGACAGCACGTTTTAGGTGTGGAATTATCTGTACGATTTTAGTTAAAAGTTAAACCTACAGCCACAATTTTCCTTCGTCTCTTTTTTGTTTTACCTGCAAGTAATGTAATTATGTAGTGCACAACCAGTAGGACCATTTCGATAATATAAATTCGACGCTCCCAAGCAATAACTCGGTAATCGAAAAATCAAAATTTTACAGGAGAAAAGATTTACTGATTTTATCAAATATCTTTTCAACAAGTGGGACTATTGAAGTCATTGATGTAAAAAAATACCTTTCATTTAATACATCAATGACTTGAATAGTCCCACTTGTTGAAAAGATATTTGATAAAATCAGTAAATCTTTTCTCCTGTAAAATTTTGATTTTTCGATTACCGGGTTATTGCTTGGGAGCGTCGAATTAACATATTCCAATGTGTTATAGAATCGCGCATGAACGGCGAAGGTCCCAGCTCACCACAATCCGGTGACAGCGCAATCGCTAGCAGCTCCCTATCAGCTGGATTACCTACTAATATTACTCCGTCCATCACTCTGATACCCATAAAACAGGTAAGCCATGCTAAAGTAACACCACACCAGTATTACAATTATACTAAAATGATTTAATGACATGCATTTAGAGTCTAAACTCCTACAATAATATTTTGTTTTTCAATGTTTCAGGAACCCAACACTCAAGAAGAATCAGGCAATAACGATATACGGGAAGGCGAAACGAATGGGGGCGATAAACGAGGCGTATCCTCGAGTCTGTCATCTCTGATCAAGGTGTCACCGCTAAAAAGTTTATTAAGAGAAGATTTGCGCCGGCGCATCTCTGCTCGTGGACGCGCTCGCGGCTCTAGCGTACGTTTATGTCGAGTTCAATCATTAAGAATTAACATAATCTTTTGAATTTGGATTAGAGAGTAGTAGTTGTTCTCTCAGATACGCCTAAATGTTCCACTTCAGCCTTGTTGTTTCTGTTGCAGGCTTCTCGTGCCTCTCCGTCCGAAGGCGGTATGATCACGTCGACACACGGGGACGCCGCCATGCTGCCTTCGTCTCTCGTATGTACGTTTTGTTCTATAACCTTCCCGGATTCCACGCTGTATTTCCTCCACAAAGGCTGCCACTGCGACTCCAACCCCTGGAAGTGCAACATCTGCGGCGAGCAGTGCTGCAACGTGTACGAGTTCAACTCCCACCTGCTGAGCAAGAGCCATCAATGACTGTTTGCAGGGGGGCCGTTCGATCACTGACTTTTGGTTTGATGATGCACTTCTCGTATGCTATGTGTGCATAGTCCGTAAGCACTTCGAAGATACTACACCTTATACTTAACATATTTACGGTTATTAGATACAATTAATTGTTTCTTTCTTGTTTTGTGTGTGTAACTACATTCCTTATTTAAAGCAGGCACTGTATGTTGAAGTGCTTCGAATATGCTATATGCTGAACGTCCCCCCGAAGCTATTGTTTATTTTTAAAGTGCAAATTATGTCAAGGTATATTTAGTGGTTAAAATAGTTATGTGCGAAGATATTTATGTGGATATTTTAGTACTTAAATAAAAAAGGGATATGAGGTTATAAAAAAATTAAATACGAGGTCGTGTCTAATAAATTTGAGTTATAATAAGACTTATAAAATTAGCTGAAATTCAGCAGTAATTGTTATTACTTACATTCCAAATTATGACGTATACATTCCATTTCGTGAGATTGACGAAAATTATTCAGTCTTTGGTGGGGAATAAGTAACTACCTACTCAAATTATCTTAAAAATATTTTATATTTATTTGTCTTGAAGTACTTAACTGTACATTACCGTGATTTAAAAAAAATCAATTTTAGAGTATTTTGGTGCGATAGTGAATTTTACAAATGTTTATTAAAATAAAACTTATGGTGAAGAGTGTACAAATTAATATATATTTTTACATTTCGCTGTTGAGAAGTTATAGAAAGGCAAAGCCTATGATATCCGTGATGGTTTAATTATTGTGATTGTGTACAGACAGGAATTATAAATTCTACATTCCGTTTTTATTTATGTTTCCTTTTATAAAGTGCATGTGATGCAAGTCCACGACTAATACTTAATGTACAAGTTAAATTATTTTGTTGTTATTATTTATTTTTTTCTAAAATACTTACATATTTTACATTCTTAGAATTATAAATTTCATTATGTACTTAAAAAGTCAATCGACTATTTGTAGTCAAAAAGCACTTTCTGTTTAGAGTTCCATTTGAGATAAAAGTAACAAATAAAGTTAGTTTAAAATGTTGTAACTTAAACAACAAATTATCGAGTGGCTATACTTAGCACATTTGCTCAATTAAGCTCAAGCACGGAGCATGTTGAGTGTTGTACTCGCACAAAAGCATAATAATATTAGTTCACATACATTTTCATAATCTGAAATACTCCACAGAAAGTTGCAAGTGCTTTTATTGGTGCCTGTTAAGATAGATTCCTTATTTATTAATATTATATAAAATTTCAAGCAGGCAGATTGGTTAATGAACATTGAGTTCTAAGCTCCTTATTTTATGGATTAATCAAAATAGGTAAATAATTTATTTTAAGAAAAATGCTCAACTTTGTGGTAAACAATTTTATCATCTTTTTTGTAGCAAATACTACTAAATTATCTTTTAAACTTTTACCTTTTAAAAAACTATTGTTTTCATAATCAGGACTACGATTTTAATCTATCAAATTTTTAGACTATCCACATTAACGAAATTAAGAAGATAGCGTCGTATTTTTATTTCATATGGGTAATATAGATGTTATTTCCTATTTTAAGGTACATTTTTGTACAACGTATTCGTACTTCATAACATCGGTGAATCCGTTCCATTCTTTGTTTTAACCTGAGATTTACATTCCTTTAGCAATTAAGTACTTAATATCGGTTGTGGTCTTGCCTGATAAGTTTACTAAATTGACTTAGATGGAACTGAAATTATGTTTACCAACGAAGTTTATTTTGTTTTGTTATTGCATTGGTATTAGGTTAGCAGTCGGCGCACGCGGTAGTCCGTCCGTGGGTTGCACGGACATAGTGAGTTACCTGAAATGAGCAACACATATTTATTTTATAGAGATTCTTTTATTATGCTGTTTCAATTGTTGGTTATGTAGAACTTGAATGTTTTATTATATATTTTGGTCCCGGCGCGCCGCAATTAATGTTAATACAAGTGTAGGTTTAGTATAAGAGCTATTAATATTATTAATCGGTAACCCCCATTGGGCGCCTTTACTTAATCCGTCCATATCTAATGATAGATATTGCCTTTAATATTTAATAGAGTAATATATTTTATAGATTCTAGGTGTAATTAAGAACAGATCTTAAATATAAAATCGTTTTCAGAATGCAGAGGTTTAAAGATGTAGTTGTATTTATTTAACTTCTATTACATGGATGTTTGCATTGTTAAAAAATCAACATAGAACCTCGTTTAATGTATTGCAATTGTTATGCAGTGGTTCTTGTTTGGTCTATTTGCAATGCAGCAATAACATTGTTGATTGTTGCGGTTTGAAGTAAATATTTTATTTTTTTGTGTGGTAGTAATACAAATTGTAAACTGTAAAGTATTCGACGTTGTTTTAGAATATTGTTGACCTAAAATTATATCATCAATTGTGTAGATACAAACAGTATTTTTAAATTAACATTTTGGGAACTCTTTCCTAATTGAACATTGTCATTTATTAAAAAATAATTGATTCCTACTTTGAAACTAGAGCAGCGTGACTTACAATAACGGATAGATTTGGTTGTATCTTATATGAACACTATAATATACACCATATCATATGTAATAATAAAAGCAGAATATTTAGTGTAGCGATCCTCACCTTAATACCAAAACACAGCTTACCAACATTATAATTTTATTTTAAGTTGTTATGTATGTAATATAAGATAGAGAAATTAACAAGGTTGAAAGCAATTAGTAACTATAAGCAGATTAAATTTGTCGTTGATATTTTTCTGTTACTTTATGATATCAATATTAAGAGTAATAATATCAAACTGTACTAAAACTAATATAACATAGGGTTACTACTTACGAGGAACCAGTTTGGAATCATGAGTGATAGTTACTATATCAAATTGTAGCAGATTGTGCCTTAGATCAATAGTTTAATATTGATTATATTGTCATTATATAAATATGAAATTTTATTTAGAAGTGTGCCTTTCTTAAATTATTGTCACATTTAAATTTATATATATGTTACCGGCCAAACCCGATTTTAGGATGAACTAGTGTCGCCTAGGCTAAACTAGTTCTCCCTACACTGTGGCGCTGTGGTTGTGTGGTTTGGTTTTACATTCAAAAATATGTTTCTGGCACTCGCCGGCCGCTGCCGCGGCACCGCTCGCTACGCTCGCTCGGCTCGTGCGTTATATGGTCACAGTTCTAACCTAACCTAGCTTTTTCGTTTTACTATAACTTTTCTAGTGTAGGGAGAACTAGTTTGGCCTAGGCGAAACTAGTTCATCCTAAAATCGGGTTTGGCCGGTAACATATACACCTATTAGAATCTGGGAAATCAAATCGAATGTTATTTATTTATGTATAGAAGAATACATTTTTATACAATGTGGCTGTTATGCTTGTTTTCATAGAAAAGTTTTATTTGCAGTTGATGAAAAAATTGCTCTTGTCGTTTTTATGTGACGATTAAGGGTTATAAACAAATGGTACTTACTACCGAATATGTAGTTCTATTTATTTACTTTATAATAATTTGGTAAAGGGTCTAATGAAATATTAATAAACTATGACATACAAAAGGAGGTTTCATTTTAGTGATGTTAGTCATTTCCTGTTTTAAATTATTGTTCTCAATTATAATTCTTTACCACTTCAGCTATCTTCTTTAATGTTCTTTATTCCAAGTTGTTTTTTGAGCAACCTTTTTGTAATAATAAGGTCCTTTTTTATTGCAATGGAATTTGAACTTTAATGTATGTGACACTGACGTATTAGTTCCAAAACATGAATAATCAAAGATTCTGATTTCAAGTTTAGTAACTACTACATATTGCATACCAATTATCTACACAAAAATTTAGCTGACAGCACCCATCCCTCTTCCTGTAAGTAGTTGTCCGACATCCACAAAGTTGCGGGCTGTGGTTGCGGGCGCAGCTTGTATGGTTATATTTTCGTTTATTTTGACATAAACAAATTGTCATTGGGTGACTGAATTACCAACAGCCGATTGCCAATTATTCTCGTAATTCAAAACGTTCAAAGTCTAGTCGCATCGCAGTCTCATCTCAGCGACAAACATGTTAAAAACTTTTCAAAATGTAGGGAAATTAGAGGTATTTTTGACAGATTGAGACAGATCAGAATATGGATGTTCTTAAAATTACGAGAATTTGGAACTTTGCGACCAAATTCGGTCGCAAAGTCCCGGATTGACAGGTGTAATGTATGGAGTGACAGGACTTTGCGACCGAATTCGGTCGTAAAGCAATCGCTATAATTGTCGAGACTGCAGCCCCTGATCACTTGCGTTTAATTTTGGCACGTCAATAATTTTCGTTCTAGAAACCGGATGTAAGACTATCATGTGAAATGGAACTGTATCAATGAGTTAATCAAGACGATACGAGTACCTACCTATGTAAAAGAGGTACCTAATTAGCTAACGGCTGTAGAGAGAGGTATAGCCTTTTTTCTCCGGCAGTGGCGGATGCTATGTAGTTACTTAATTCTATGATCTAGTAGTACCTACCTAGTAGTTCATACCTCAGAATTTTATGTGAACCAGATATGACTTATATCATCGAGGATTTGCCGGTGAACAGTACGTACCTATTGGTACCCACTCATCGAAATTGGTACCACCCCTGTACGGGGTAATTGCGTAACAAACTAACAGTAGGAATGGCTATCATTTTGACAGTCCAACAACATTCATTGCGTTATTTACGTTGTTAAGCAGACACATTTTTCGAACATCTGAAGCAATGGATTAGCAATATCCTTCAAAATTATTCAGATTCTGATTAATAGTGTGTTATGCAATTAGGGTGCGGGTTAGACACGACTATTTTACAGGAGATGATAGACAGAATGAGCAAATAAAATAATGGAAATTTTCATAGTGCTACATCTTCTCTGTTGTACAGACGCCAGCACATCAAGCTACTACAATCTGTCAAAATTCTTTAATAGATTTAACTTTATGGCTAAAGCATTAAGGTTCAAGGTTGATTGGGAAAATTTGACAGTTTCGGGTAGCTTGACCTGCTGGCGTCTGTACAGCGATACGTGGAGCGGTATGCGAGAGAAAGCGTGTGAAGTGTAGTTCCCTCCCGTATTATTATTATACTTTTTGGTAGTTCCCTTGTAGCGGTAGCATAACCAACAGTGTTGATCAACGGGATGGAAGGTAATTGGCCGACTACCGTCATTTTAGAGAGGGTTAGTGGCTCCAGCCAAAACCTGAGCGTCAGCAGAGCGATAAAGTTTACATCGGTCACGCCAGCATGTCTAACGAGCTACTTACATTTAAAAGTGAGGGGGCTTTCAGCACCCTATTGCGGATTTGGGCCACCCAATTCACAGTCGGTTCACTTTCTGTTAAGCATGCCAATAAGAACCTATGTTGCCTTGCCTGACGAAGCACTCAAATATGGTAATTCAGTATAATCAATTCAGTTATTTCAACTGTTCCCAATATGTATAAAACAAAGTCCCCCCGCCTCGTCTGTCTGTCTGAACGCGATAAACTCAAAAACTACCTGAGTAACAGATTTTCATACAGTTTTTACCAATTGACGGAGTAATTTATGAGAAAGGTTTAGGTGTATAATTCATTAAAGTTTTGTGTAAATTGACTTAAATATGACTATGATTGTTGAAGATATCGGAAAAAATCATGCGACACAATGGATGAAATTTTGCATACGGGGCTTACCACCATGTCTTAGATCAGGGCAGAAGTTGAACTGCACTGCTTTTTTGTACTTAGTCATAGAACAAAAAAGCAATGTTGTTCAACTTCTACCCTGCTATAAGAGCTGGTGGTAAGCCCCCAGATAGTTTATAATCTGGATTAACATATAGCGTAGGTACTGTCCTATAAGATATTTTCTAACATGCACGCAGGCGAAGCGGCGGTCAAAAGTTCTCACAAAAAAGAAATGGTTCAGCGATGTTTTTTAATTTCCTAGGCTGAACGAATTTCTGCCACTGCTAAATAAAGAAAATGTCAGCCATGTCATGTCATTCTGTCAAAATCAAAAACTGAACTATTGAAATGTCAAGTCAAAGTTTTGTTGACAAAAAGTTAACTTTTTCCATTATTTCTAAAAACTTTGAGTAATTATCATAAAAGTTATAAAGTGAAACAGAGCATATTTTAAGCATACATAACTAATTTATTGACGGTGTAATGGGAAAAACAACAGAAGTTGATGGCGATAATAACCCGACTTCGTCAGAATCTGATCCAACGAAATTATTGGAAGCTGCTTTGCTGCAGATGGATGGGATTATAGCCGGTAAGTACGATTGGCTGTACATTATTATGACTAATTTGTTTTTAGAGCATCCTCATCTCTTATTTAATAGGTTTCAGCAGCAAGTAACATTCACTCAGATAAGTTCATGGTTCATCGATTATTGGGGTCTTTATTTGATAATTTAACTTTAGCGTGACTGAAATAATTCTAGAACTAGTTCAAGTGAGATACTAGGAGATTAGTAGTAGAAAGAGCAAACTAATATAGATGTTTAAAAAACTATAACCTCAGATAAAAGTTACCCACTCATCATAACTTTCTTATTTTGTTTTCTCAACTTTCCAAGACACACAACACACATGATTTTAATGTCGAAGTATTTAAAATATAAATTTTGGATTAATTCCAACTTATTGTAATGATTTCTCACACTTCTATAAACACCATCATAAAAATAAATAAAGAAATTGCATTATTTAATTGTAAATAAATTGTCTGGATTGTTGGTAGATACATTTTTAATTCACTGTTTACAGAGTCAAGATCTAATATAATTTTAATTAACATTATTGTCCCTTTCATGAATTAAAATATTGTATAATAACTTCCTGCTTGTTTCTACCACTAATTATATCAATTTGCCTCTAATTACTTGATTTAAGTGTTCATTGATAAAACTTTTGAGTACTGTTTTTGTTTTACGCCCGCTCTTTACCACTTCCTAGTGCATTAGCTGTAGGGGTCGCAATATCGAATCATTTAACACGTTGAACGCCAACGCGGTCAGTGCTGACCGACAGTGAACTTTCCCTTTAGGCCAAGCAAAAATCACAGTTCTATCCAAAATTAGAGCAAATGTTTTTTTAATTAGATACTTATATCTAATGTCCAAATGTATGTTTTTATTAACAAAAGTCAACTTGAGATATTATTTATGGAGATATTAAACGTCGGGCAGCACTGACCGACGTGGCTCCTAGAAACGAAAAATCGACTTTCCGTTAAAGGGGGCCGCGCGGGTCGCGGTGTCAGGTCTCCTCCCGCAGCTCCCGAGTTTGTAATTTCACCCGCGCTTACGCAGTTGACGCCCATAATATATCTTGATCTGAGATGCCGTTACATTGAACAACATATATTTACTCCCAATAAACTTTTTGGTATAAAATGAGAGTTTTTTTTTGTTTAATGGGTAGTTTTCGCTAAATATTTTACAAACACACCCCCACACATACTACACACGAACACGCAAACACACAAAACTTGTGGATTTATAATATTAGCACTCGTCGATAACGTAGCTTTCCATTACTGAAATAATTTTTGAAATCCGATGAGTAGTTTTAGATATTAGGTACTTTCTACATCCAAACTCACAATCCTACAAGATTTACATCTTTATCATCATCATAAGCCCCGAGAAATCCACTGTGACAAAGGCCTTTCCAACTTCGCGCCACACAAATTTTCACTCTTTGGTAATTGTTGGTTTTTTTCTAAGTCCTTTACGTTTTTCAAAAACCATCTTATTTGGAGTAACTAGAGGGCCACGCGGGTCAATGAATATAGGATTTAGTTTGATAACACTGTCCTACGGCCTGAATGAATGAATCGAAAACACTTGTAAAACGCGGTCAGCACTGACCGACGCGGCCCGAACGGAAAGTCTAGTTGTCGACCATCACTGACCGACGCGGCCTGAACGGGCAGATGCATTTTTTTCCTTGGCGTTCAACGTGTTAAGCAAAACCGGTATTTTCGGTATTGGCTCCAGACCAATACCGATAATCCGGTATTTTCGATATTTCCAGGATTAAGCTAAAGTTAGCAAATTCAGTATAATAAAGTTAGTTTGCGGAGGAATAGTAAGTAGGTACCTAACCTAAATGAATTTATCTTCTAAATAAAACAAAATATTCATTGACAAAAGGCTTATTATTTGATATGTTGGTAATCAATCAGTTACTTCTTAGCAATAATTTACTAATACTAAATGCCCGTTTATTCCTTTATTAAAATAACTTAGGTTACTGGTTAACTAGTTCAAATACTTTAATTAAATGTAGTGTTTGACTAGGAAGTAGGATTCCTACTAGGAATCAGTTCTAAAAATAAAATGTTTATCAAACTTAAACATCTCCCAACAGTCTCAACATAAACATAACGAACAACGAACCAACAAAATGCACTTCTAATTAATTCTCATAAAACATAAAAATAATAAATTCTCATAAAACATAAAATTAACTCTTAGTATGGTTTACTAATCATCAAATAATATTCTAATTAATGAAATAACAAAAATGCTTAAATTAAAAACTCCGCGCGCGTAATTTGAAATAAATGGCGCGTAACTTTTTCTATTTGTATTTGTTTTTTATTTATTTTACTAAAACCGCAATTACAGAATATCCCGGTTTTTGTGAAATGAATACCGGTATTAATTAGACCTAAATTTGGCCCGGTATTCCGGTATTTTTGAAATTCGGTATCCCGGTTTGCGACCCCTAATTAGCTGGGAGGAACTTTCACTTCGATGATAGACATATTAAACAGTATTGTCTTGTGTAGAACTATGTTCCGATATTTCAAACCTTGAGGTTTATTTAATATTGCATTTTTTTGCCACGTTATCTGCAAACCGAATTATAAGATTAGTGGAATACCATTTTTTGGTCTATTCACAATGTCATCGCATTCCGGTCTCATGTTTTTCATATTACACGTTAGTTAGTAGAATTGGCCTTCTGATAACAGTTCCATAACTGACTGATACAGATTGCACAGCCTACCCGTCAGCGGATAAAAAATGGATTTTTGAGAAGTCTATCAAGCTGTTGGAATATTTATGTAAATTGTTTCACTGGCCAGTAAAATAATAAAATCCTCATTTAAATTCGTAATTAAAATTACCTGAAATATTTCCTTTTTATTAAGTTCATAAACAATTCTTAAATAAATCTTTAAATAGTCCCCAACTATTTAACCTTCCTAGTAATTTGACATACGTTTCTGCTACTTTGAAACTATGCGCTTGGGAAGACAAATTTTTCACCATAAATATTTCCGGTACTCATTTATGAAAATCATTTGATATTTAATAGATGATGTGATGCAATCTGAATGAGTTTTAATAATGAATGAATAACAATGGAACTTTTTGCTGCTTCAAATAAAAATGTTATTTTTTTATCATTGGGCTGTATTGCTAATCTAGCGGTTATGGATTATATATAACATTACTAGCAACCTGCCCCTGTTTTGCACGGTTTTTACGACTTGACAATCCCACCATCGAGACTTCTTTCATATATGTAAGTTAATATTGATGTATAATACACGTAAATCTTCCGGAATAAATTCTCTTAATGTAGAGTGGAAATTGCATCAAAAGCTATCACATAGTTTAAAGTTTAAAAAAAACAGGCTTTTTTTATTTTTATTTATTTGGAACATTTGGGGTTAATCCTAAAGCTCCATACTTTGGAAATTAATATTTGTTTCGAGAATTTTTGCTAAAATATTTGATAAAATATTAACTTTTCTTTTACTTTTCAGTTTTGTAAGTCAGTAGACAATTTTTTGTAAAATAAACATATATGTATTTGCATACTGATTGTGACAGGAGAAATAGTTATTGCAAGCGCGGTCCGAGGAGAAGGAGGGGGGGGGGGGGGGTCGTGACTTTAATACTTAACCTACTTATAAAGACGTGATAAGTAAATTTCGAATGATCTTCGAGTGTAACAGGCGGATTGTAGGCTTTACAGGAAATAGGGGTGACATTTTCGTGGGAGAGGGTGCAAACTGTTGAACAGAGGGTGGCGTGGCGCCAGTCCGCCGCCCGCACGCAGCCTCCGCGGACGCTCCGTCGTCCTTGCGAATAATCTGCACGCGTCAAATTGCCCTCGCTATTGTTACTAAGTAATCACTTAATTACTTTTTTTACGTTGCATTTAATTAAAATAATTATCACTAACCGTTACTTTAAAACAAGCCCATTAATATTTTTAAAGCCGAGTCAATTAATTGGAATGTACTATTTTGTATACATTATTATTTATCGAGAGTCGAGGTATTTCACGCTTTTAAAGAGCAACGGGCGCAGCAGAACGACAGGTTATTATTTTGCGCGCACTTCTAAGATATTGTTAATTAAACTATATTCGTTATTCTGTTAAAGTGATTCATTTAAACCATCAAACCTATACTGGAGACAAAACGTTTAAGTGTGTTTTTGCATTTATTAAAAAAATACAATCAAGATGAGTTTGCAATAGCCGAGACAATTGAAACCGCGATCCTTTTGTTAAGACTGATCAATCCTGGATTACATTCTGCATTTACTAAAGTTAACAGTGATAGCAGAAATAATCCGCTTTTCATCTCTTGTATGTAGGTTCATAATTTAGGAGCTGTAGAAAATATTGTAATATTTATAATTTGGCCGCGTAATTTTTATAAACATAAAACTTATTTTAGAATTCCCATGACATTCTTCTAGTAATATTCTGTCTTGGAATATTATTCCCTTTATATAATGAACACAATGAATTTAATCTCAGTTGGATAGCGTCAAGATTAAATTTTCAGGCGTTTTTCTTATCTCTGGCATCCTCATCTCACAAATATTTGCTAGGAAGCTTTTGTGTTTTTCCTTTTCTTGTTTACTTTTTATGATATTTTTTTAAATCTTGTCACCTTTTACTAATTTATATTCCTCTAAAATTATACCATCTTTTTGAAATAACTACAATATCATCGATGTAATTCGTAGCGTTAATATTTAGCCAAAATGGGTTATTTTAGTAATGATATTTTAAATGTAATGAATTTAAATATTTCTTAGTCTGTAGTCCGTTCGTAAATAAGTCTATTTTATTTGTATCTATGGAGAAAATACGAGATATATTATTAAAAATCAATAGTAATTTTCTCTATCTTTAAAGCAGACTATAGATTTTCAGGGATACCTACACAGGTAAAACGTTTATCTTGTCAGTCACGCACGACACGACATGACCACCTATTGCTTTTACCCAGTAAGGTACATAGAATATAGCACTAATGACGGTGCCAGACCTACGTCTAGTTCAATTTTCTCTTTAACAAATGGGGTGCCTTATTCCCTCCGTTCACTAGTTCTATTTATTTTTATTCTCTGAGTTTAGGAAGTTTCGTAATTACTACCCTCTCTGTGGGTTCTTTTCTACCATTTTCCGTGTGTTCAACAGGTACTATTCGTATTTTTTGCTCAACATTTTCATCAGCGCTCGTAAATCCTACCCTTCATCTCCCAGTGTCCACTAAGTCCAAATGGATGCGGCTTATCTCTGTGTACGCCTTTAAAGACGAAAAGGCTCTCCATTATAGTTTGTTAAGGCTTTTTGCTTTTTAAACATTGTTAGAAATATTGAAGTAATGGAGTAGTAAATGGTGGTGGAAAATTGGTGACATATTCGTTGGTCCCAAATTAAATAATAATAACTATGTTTTTTGAAAAAAGTCTAAAATTACATTCCCCTCATACGCCACTTAATAGTTCAATAAGAAAACATGTTAAAAGTGCACCGTACGAGTCAAACGTAAAAATTGCCTTCGAGTGAAGCCGAAGCGGGTCACCGGGAAATTTATACGTTCGTAATAAAATGTTTTTCTCCGCTACACCGGATGAAAGCTTGTTTTCTTTTTTTGGGATTTCCGTGTGTGTGAGTTTTGTGCGAGTAATCCTTTTAATATTTTAAGTAGATACAAGATGACGAGTCTGAAACAGTCATCGAAAATGAAGTATTTTGTGTATGTCCGGAAAAGCTAAAGCATAACTGACTCTTTAAAAGTTGTATGAAACAGTGATAAGTTTAAAATGAGTGTTTGATGTGATTGCAATGCCGGGGTGTTGGCATTTACCCGAACACGTGACCAGGTGGTGGCTGCTGGATATCTGTACCCAGCGGTTATTCGGCGATGCAGATGCTACGGATTCCCAGATACCGCAACGTATGCACAATTCACTTACCTACCTAGCTTAGCTATGTATTTCCCCTCCGTCCCAAACCACAACAATAATATTACTCTAAACCCGTGAATGCGGGGTCACATGTGTGCATGTGCTAATTACGTGTCCGGTTATTTAATCCAGAAAATAAAAGAGCCGCTCGTATTTTATGCGGTGGCGTAGCGCGGTACGAAGATATCGCAACGTTCCTACTATTATAACGAAGGGTAAAATGATGAAGATTTTTTTTGCTCGAAGCAAAAGCGCCATTGTTCCTAGGCGGATGCAATTCACTCGGTCCCCGCGCAATTTGCGCGAGTGGAGTAATTTCGAAGAGATTTGTGTCGTGGCGCTTATGCTGGCTGTACGGTGGTTAATGAACGGAGATTTATAAGATTCTATTTTATGTTTTCTTATCTTTACGTTCTAAATCTATCTCAAACTAATCTCCATATCCAGTTATGTATCGTTACCCGCAGGCGCACCGTGACGAACAAAATAGGTACTTACCTGTGTAAAATAAGCGATACAATGCCATAAAGACCTCTTCCAGATTAACTTTGTTAATCAAGGAAGGTAGGTAAAGGTAGTTAGATTTTTAATCAAGAGGAGTAGAGAGCTCATTTGTAATAAGTAGGTACACCTTAAGTGGTGTACAAAAAATCCAGAATGTTTAGCATATTCAAGTGTACTGTGGATTCGTCGACTGTGCGTTTCCACATGTTGTTGAAAACGCTTGATAATTCCACATCGAGGTAGATGAGCCTGTGGTATAGCAGTCACAATTACGGTCATCGGGCTGCCAATGAGGATTTCCTAAAGCGTTAACTCCACTGGATTAATCCAGGTCAGGAATCAAACCGATGCAACGACTGCACGAGTCACCGCTTTACCATCTATCAGACCATTGCGGTCTAGCTGATGGAGGTTTACTGTAAAACAAAAAACAAATAGTTTGTAGATAGGTACACTACAGTGGACCTTTGCAATAGAAAGTTATACATATATCATCTCTATAAGTTATGAGAGTTTGAAACAATCTTCTCCCAGACCGGTATGGATTTTTTTTTTATCATATCCTAACTCCGCATTACGGTGAATGCAAAAGTTTGTTATTTCTCTCTCTCGCTGGTTTGTTAATTCCACATCAAAACTTGGCATATGCGGCCGGAGGTCGCGTATATTATTAGAGCGAGTTTTTAAAATACTTACATTGAAGGTGATATTTTACATGACTGCGAAAATACAATACTTACCTACATAATAATAATGCGCATTGAAGCTCGTCGATGTATCGAATGACGGTGTTCCTTTCGGTTATTTAATACCTGATATTGATATGGTACTGAAGGTGTAGCTTAGTTGAAACTTTGTCATTGGTCAGTAAACAGTTCCAACTATCAGTGGCTTGCACCATGTAAATAAAATTACAAAAAACTGGCACCTGACGTGGTCAGCGCCTGCGCGTGGAAGTGTTCAAGACTTCTAAACCCGGTGTCTAGACTAACAACGCGTATCGCAAAGGCCGGTCAGGGAATGTGCGCGAGCCTCACCGCCGCGGCCGGCCGTCCGGGCGAACGGGAGTCGGCGCACGCTACAAGCCAGCCGGTTTAACATCGTTAAACTATACCGTGAAATGCGTGACGTTTTCTTACTAAGCAGATGCGACTGCATTGAGCAGCGATCAATGCCCAGTAAGTTTCGACACAGCAGAAGAAGTACACTTCCATCGGTTCGGCATGGCTCTTTCCTTATATACTAAGCGCTGTGAAAATCATAATAGCGCGATTCAAGCTTTTAGGTCAAATTGATATGTTAGAGGACACCATCACTAACGAACTACTATAACTTGCGTAGATATCATAATTTTAGTAAAAAATCCACTATAAAAACCTATAATTTCTGTGTAGTTATTTCTAAATCGCATTTATTTCGTCTACGTTTTGCGAAATGTAGAATAGCGCCATCTATTGCGTTTCTTTAGCGCTCAGTAAAGCCTTTTAAGTTCAAAACAAGTTTTTACTTTGTCTATCTTTAGTGTCTTCTAGAGGATTAATTGTTTCTCGTTGTATGTGTGTATTAAAATGAACCGATAGTAAGATAAGGTTAAAAGGTTTTCTTTCAACTTAGTATGGACAATGTCAAAGTTACCCGTCGCAGTTGTTAACACATTGCTGCTTGAATACTTAAATAGTACTTCATTGCTTCATACATAATGTTGCGGTGATGTCATTGCCCTCGTGTTTGTTATTGATGTTATTTTGTTTTCTACTCCACATGACGTGATGGTGGGTGCTAAACAAAATATATTTCGGTTAATCGAGCTGATTCTTCCTTTACCGCTTTTGTCTTTTTATCATATTTTTTGACGCTATCATACCAAAGAGTCCC
The DNA here is from genome assembly GCA_949629185.1 of Apamea crenata. Lineage (NCBI taxonomy): Eukaryota > Metazoa > Arthropoda > Insecta > Lepidoptera > Noctuidae > Apamea > Apamea crenata. Next base: position 13,751,736 of record OX451359.1, on the reverse strand, counting down.
ATCCCAAAAAAAAAACAGCCTATTTAAACGAAAATTTTAAAATTATGTTCTCGTCTTTTGGACTCGTTCCTGACCGTATGGACGAGATCAGCAGTGGTATGACATAGGCTAATTAAAAAAATCTCATCTTATTAAATCCTGTTTGATGTTCCAGAGGCAGGCGGTACGGGTTCGGCGACAACAGGGCCAGGACGAGCGGCCCGCGCCCGAGCCCTGGAACTGGCGCAGCAACTGGCCAGCTCGCTCCAACACGCAGTGCCTCCGCCCCCACGACCTGACTTCACAACAGCCAGTGCCATACTGCGGTGGCTTCAACAGAACAACAACTCCGTTGCCCTAGTAAGTAGTACTACGGTACTGTTTTATTTGTTCTACCGATAAGAAGTTACTTCCTTAGCTTTGTTTACTTTTGAATTTCTCCGCAGTCGTAATGGAACTTTGAATATTATCTGTAGTAAGTATGAAGGTTGTGAACTCGTGATAAATATCACAGTGATTAGAATAACAGTCGTTTAATTTTCTGTAGAGTCCTTGGTAGAAAGTGATTGGGTCGCTCCCCAATTCAATTAAAATACAATCTACTGAAGAGTCATCATCTGCCTAGCCTTTTCCCAACTATGTTGGGGTCGGCTTCCAGTCTAACCGGATGCAGCTGAATACCAGTATTTTACATGAAGCGACTGCCTATCTGACCTCCACAACCCAGTTACTGGGTAATACGATACCCCTTGGTAAGACTGGTTGTCAGACTTTCGGGCTACTGACGACCCGTAACGACTGTCAAAGATCCACGAATGACAGCCGGGACCAACGGCTTAACGTGCTTTCCGAGGCACGGAGGGGTCTTGGTATGTGAAAATGGTCACCCATCCACGGACCAACCGCGGCAAGCGTAGCTTAACCTGATCGATCGACCCGTGCGGCTGTTATTACTTAGCCACAAGCCCCCTCTAAGCAATCTACTGAAGAGTCATCAGGCCATATCGGAGTAGCAGCTTGCTGTCTATCAAATATCATTCAGATAAAAATAAAATAAATAGCGATAGCATAAAAATAGTAATATCTACAAAATATTATAAAGGTCGTTGGTTCGAACACTGACAGGCGCTTTACTTTGTGACAATTATTTCATCACCACTGCTCTCAAAACGGTGAAGGAAAACATCGTGAGGAAACCGGTATGTCTTAGAACCAAAAACTCGAAGACATGTGGCATCTACCAACACGCACTGGGCCCGCGTGGTGGTTACGGTCCACTCCCTCTCACAGGAAGGAGGCCTATGTCCCAGCAGTGGGAAAATTATAGGCTGGTTATGCTTATGCTACTTATTTATTACAATTTTATTGAAAACTGCAATTTTATTTTGAAAATTCTGCCCTCGTTTTCGCCCCCGTGGATGTGGATATCATGGATTTTAATTGCGAAAAGAAATTAAAATCCATTATCTTTTTGTAAAATAAAAGTACTAAGGATCTAACTAAGGCCTTATCCATAGTTACTCCTACATCAGCTAACTGCCAGTGAAAGTCCCGTCAAAATCGGTCCAGCCGTTTCGGAGATTAGCTGGAACCGTAGGCAGGAATAAACAAACATACAGACAACAATTTTAAAATACCGTGTAAAAAGTTGTTATTTTGACATTAAAAACAGACACTTCAATTTATTTATTTGTTAAGATATACCAACACGTTTTTAAGCTGGAACCTTGTGGCTATTATTTTTAGTAAAAGGAGATTACTGTTACTAGAAGACCCAAGACATCTTTAAAGTCGTATCCACAAACGGAATTCAATTCACCTCGTAGATATAAGCTTCTGTCTCGGCAAACAACGTGAACGGCAACGTAACAGCTTCCACATTGTGTATGCTCAACAAGTCTGCAAGAACCTTATTATTTTCAGAGAATGGCTAGTGGAATAAATTCTGCAATTTATAACATTTTAAAAGCTCAGTTGCAATCTGAAACAACTGGAAAATGCAATGAAAATATAACTATCAATATCATGAATATACGTTGGTGTAAGATACCTTGTTTCAAATAAGGACATTCTTATAAGCTTAGGTACAGATGCCAGCACATCAAGCTACTACAAGCTGTCAAATTTCATTAATAGATTTTCAACTTTACTGCTAAAGCATTAAGGTTCAAGGTTGATTGGGAAAATTTGACAGTTTCGGGTAGCTTGACCTGCTGGCGTCTGTACATAGAAATATATTAGGCACCTACGACTACCTCTGATTGCGAAAATTGTCTTGGCTGTAGTTTCAACAGTACTGCAGTATTCACTTTGTCTATACTAATATTATAAAGAGGTAAAATTTGTTTGTTTGTTTATATGTATGTAGGGGGAAATCTCCGGAACTAACAGTCAGATTTAAAAAAAATCTTATTGCATTTGATAGCCCAATTCTTGAGGAAGGTTATAGGATATCTAATATCACGCTATCACCCCTAGGAGCCGCGCAAAATAAAAAAAGGCGGAATAACACTAAGCGAAAACGAAGTAGTAGCACGGGTGAGCGATGGGCCGCGACGCGATTGGCCAAAATTTCACGTGGACGAAGTCGCGGGCAAAAGTTAGCAATTAATACAGGGTGGCAGGGACATCGACGCGCAAACTGTAACCATGGATTCAGCACATGAGTTTAGACCCCATAGCGTCGAAATTTTTCGTCGGTTATTAAAAAAATATATTGCTGTTATACATACATTTTGACCGCGTAGGTATTGCACTTTTCTATGAAATAGAAGATTTTTTTTCGATAACCGACGAAAAATTTCTACGCTATGGGGTCTAAACTTATGTGCTGAAGTCATGGTTACAGTTTGCGCGTCGATGTCCCTACCACCGTGTATACAGTAAAGATGAGGACTACTGCTAATTGTGGTCTATACACGATTGAATTCAATTTTCTCGATATAAAGACATCTCTACCTCTAAAACGTAGGATAAATGGAAAATATTCAATGAAAATTTTCAAATTAGGTCATGAAACTTGAAATGTGAAATTACAGTAAACTATTTATTGAAGTGAAAACTCTTTAGGCGCGTTGAGCGATTTTTGGTATGGGAAAATCTTATGGGTTCGCGTCACCGACATGCTATTGTTAACAGTAGATATACATAATATGTGTAGCTATCCATAGTTTTATGAGTTTTTATTAATAAACGCATAAGAAGACATTAGTTCTCTACTGATGTGCTAATTGTAAAACTTCGTACAAAAGAGAAACTAGTAAAAACATGAAATGCCACTACTTGCGCATCAAAGTATTTCTTAGCACTTGCCCGCGGCAATTATTACAAGAGAACGGGAATCGGGACAGAAAGTATCTTATGTCCTAACCCATGTGACCCATGGTCTACCCGTGTGCTAAATTTTATTCAAATCCGTTCAGCCTTGAAAGCGTTTACAGGCAACAGACAGACAGAGTTAGTTTCTTTCGCATTTTTATATAATTGTGGATGTTGTACTACCTACCCACGGGAATTGTTCCTTGATAAACGCATGTTTGCATACAAAATTCAACCCCCTTTGACCCACTTTGAAATGGAGTTCAGAAAAATCCTTTCACATGGTGCACCCCTTTTTTAGGGTTCCGTAGTCAACAAGGAATCCTTATAGTTTCGCCATGTCCTTCTGTCTGTCTGCCCGCGGTTTAGCTCAAAAACTATTGGTACTAGAAAGTTTTAATTTGGCATGAGTATACACGAATGACGCCGAAAAAGTGGTAAAATAAAATTTTGAACAAAACAATTATTTAGGGTACCTCCCCTACATGTAAAGTGGGTATGATATTTTTTTTTCGTCCTGCCCATAGTGTGGGATATCGTTTGATAGGTCTTTCAAAAATATTAGGGGTTTGGGAAGACCGTTTTTTGATTCAGTAAACCGTTCGTGACTTACCAAACTTTAAAGTACCAATTTTCGTTAGAGTCAGTGTCCCCCCCCCCTTTACCAACTAAAGGGTTGTAGTTAGAAATTCAAATGTCACGGCAGTAGTACCTATATATAACGAGGTTTAAAGGAAAACTATAACACTTAAGTGGGCTTTACAAGTTTCCGAGTAATAGTCGACCAATTGGTATTTGACTTGAAAATTTCGTACGAAACTATTGGTCAGCGAATACGACCCGCACTTGGCTGTTATAAAAACTACGGAACCCTACACTGCGCGTGGCCCAACACGCACTTGACCGGTTTTTTATAACTTCTCTTGCTCTGGGCGGGAGGGCATGTCAGACTTTTACTGACTAAAACCCACCCGTGTTCCTTCAGGTGCCTGTGCCAGGGGCTACTACTCCATTTTATTTTGTTTTCTTTCGAACCACCCGCGAGTCTGGCAAACATAGTGTACCCCTTAGAAATGTAATAACAAATCTTTCTCATGTTCCGTCTTCAATAGAGCTAGTTCTAGTCACTCAGAAAAACACGAAATTCTTCCATAAATAACGTGGAATCGTTCAAAATCAAGGACAACATTGAACCGTTTTTAAAATCCTACTCAGCGTTCAAACCGGTGCTCGCTTGAGCAGTTTTGGTTACGCTTATGTTTAAAACTCCGCCGGTCATAAAAGCCTTTAGAAGCTGTGTGCGGAAGGGAACTAATTGCACACCCATGGTACGTTTGCTCGCTGACGTGAATACATTCGCAACAAGCGTACATATAGCACGTGCTACCTCGCTCCCGACTCTGTCTTTACATTTTCAGGCACGTCATTAAACTAATGCCGTCACAAGCGACGCTACTCAAGCGTGTTAATAAAATTTAGGAAAACAGTTTGTTTGCCGATCGTTTTTCGTCCTAAACAAACATTTGCTATTGAAAGCTCTAAATATGGAGAATTTGCATTCTTATAACGGAACGTTGAATATTCAACGCATAGTCGAAATGCTGACGGTATACGCGGTAAATTGGTTACCTCAGCTACCTCTCACCGGGACACCTCTAAAGTGGAAGTTGGAGTCGAAGTTAACCACGAATTCAATTAATCCAATTTCGATATGCACTATAACTGATTTTCCTCTACCTACATTTTTCCCATTAATGAATAATTAAATTAGCAAGCTTCCGTGACTATATTAATACCAACGTATAATATAGCCCGCGCCGGTCCCTACTTCGCAAGCACTTTGTTCCTTTTAATTTCATTGTGAATTCTAATGAAATTTTGCAGAAGTATGCTTTTATTAAATTCAAAAGCAAGTCCAAGCTCGAATCATCTGCAAAAATGCGAGGTCACTCTTCTCTCTCTCTTATGGTAAAAGAAAGTACCTGTAATAAAAATAAAGGAAGGTATGTTTTTTTTGGCATTTGAAAGGAAAGTTGGCGCCTTGCAAATTCCTTAGTGGTTTCGACAAGAAATCATTTTCCGTGAGCCAGGCATTGGGTAAGCCGCCCGAGGTTCCTTTCTTTCCCACAAGTTTTACAATCATGATATTTTCGCAATATCATCAGCCAGCGGGGTAATTGTGAAACACACTCAGTAGCAATGGGTTTCATTTTGACAGTTCAACAACATTCATTGCGTTATTTACGTTGTTGAGCAGACAATTTTTTCGATCATATGAAGCAATGGATTAGCAAAATCCTTCAAAATGATTCACATTGAGATTGATAGTGTGTTCACAATAAGGGTGCTGAAAGGCACATTATTTCTGAACATAGCCCGCTAAATAAAAAATGCGAAGTATGCAATACGGATCAGAATTATCTGAAAGACTTATAGAAGTATATATACTACCTCATACAACTTTATAAATTAATGGAAGTGGAAGAAAAATGCTTGTTTGTAAAAGTTCTGTTATAGCTTCGGGCTACTTAGTGTTTCAACCGAGTATTTTACATTTATTATTTAAACTTTCACATAATATTACACCTGTGTACCCTAAAGGAGTTAGGTAGAGGTGTACCTATAGAACACCCATAATAAGCCATCCATGTTGCTAATTAAATAGGGGAGTGGGGAAAAGCCTTTTATCATTAGTTACCTAAAACACCACATTATCATCACTAACCTGCAAACTGCTTGTGTAACACACTATCAATCATAATCTGAATTATTTTGCAGGATATTGCAAATACATTGCTCCATAGGTTGAAAAAAATTGTCTGCTCAACAACGTAAATAACGCAATGAATGTTGTTGAACTGTCAAAATGAAAGTCATTCCTATTGATAATGTGTTACGCAACTACCCCACTGAAACACCGTAACATTACATTACTATTAGCATTTTCAGTGTATTTCGCACTAACCTACATCCCTCTCACAGTCGATTACCACAGTAAACAAACAACAATCGTATAGCTATAGATCCCTTATCAGCGTGTGCATGAGCCCTGTCGCTCCCTAACAACGGGCTGTTCCCGCCACAGCTTGTCGGTAGCTGTCTGTGACTACCCAAGTGGCTTTCAGCTCAATGAACACGCCGTGACGCAGGGTTCGTTATTACGTGACGGATCGCACAGGTTAAGGCGCGGTAAGAAGCAAATTTTTAGGTAATTGATTCTAGCGCATCGCGGCTGAAATTAAGTTCAAAACAGCGATTTGTTTGATGTTAGTTGAATCGAATCACCACCAAAATAAAGTAGTTGAGCAGTTTTAATTAAATTAAAAAATAAATGCAGTAGAATATTTTTTAGATATTTCTTTAGTTGATTGAATTTTGAGAATTATGCGACGAAAAATATTTTATAGAGCTCTTGTTTTATCATGATACAATTTGATTTTTTGAAATATTTTTGAATAAGTTTTTTCTTTGAACATTTGACAATATGTAGGTATATTCAATTTTTTTCTGGCTTTACACCTGACTGTGCGACGGTGTCCTACGTTTGGGCAGCGCCTTAACACTCTATTTTGGAGTGATTATGATCACGGTTTTGTGATTTACGCCAATAAAGATATTTTAGTGTAGAGACAACTTTAACCAAATCTATGCTTACTATTTCTATCTTACCTTATACCTTAGAATAGTTCTTGTACTTACATAGTTGAGTTTTCATAATATTTTTATTAATTTTCTTATAGAAACTTTTTAAATTTTGACCAACTTTAATTGTTTACCACCAGCAGCAACATTAAACAATATTCTATTCGATTGAAAGTATCAGTAGAATAGTAGAGTCAATTTTTTTACCAAGTTGTTTACTATGTAAAAAAAAAAACAAAAAAGTTAAAGTTAGCAGAACGGAGACAAAAATTGCGTCTAACTTTTACAGTTTTCATCAGTTACTAGCACTCTTTTTAATTAAAATCTTGTGTATCTTTTGGTTCCTTTCTAAAAAATTACATTGTAAACAGCTCCATTTTTTCAATAAAATGTTACAGATTTGAGGCCTCCTCTGGTTACTATCAATCAACCGGCACAATTTTACCGCATATTGTGGGAAAATGGATGCGTATCTTTGTAGTTCCAATAGCTAACGAACTACCGAGCTACATTTTTAAACCTCGTTACCACATGGTCAATATACCAATCATATATTTTGCAAATTGGACCAACTGTATATGCCTTCCAAAAATGTACAAAATTTCATTTTCATGTAAATGAACCTACAGGCTTATTATTCCCAGTCAAATTATTCCAATAATTCGATATTCGCAAATGAACACTGGGCTACGAGGTGACACGTATGCCATGAATGCGGTGTTTACTGACCAGCATTGAACCTCGTGGATGAATGGATCTCATAAGCCGTGTGCACCACTTAGGCATTCATTGCCGGGTGCCTCCCTCACAGCATACGGGGTAACTAACCTCGCTTGTACGCTGCATGCACAGTTAATACTATAGCATATTATAAAACAGTCGGAAAGCCTCGAATAGTTCGTGTATAACTTTGTGGAAACCGAATACCAATATGGAGCTTATCTGGGCTTCCTATCGAGCTATAACAATCGATTTTAATCTAGTGTGTTGTATTCACAAACGGAATATTTTAATGATATGTGACAAGTATATGCCTTGGAGTAGCTTACTAGTTAGCAAGTTACGGTGCTGCTGTCGAAGTATTTAGTTTTGATACCGCTCCAAGTTGTGCTCATCCGGTAAGACAAAATGGGCTTAAAGTTAAAGATAAGTGAGCCGATATGGCCGATGCCGTTCAGTTCCTATCTATCTAACCATTCCGTTTTCACGAACATGTTCAGAGGGGCAATTCCCGTATTTTTAAGAATGTTCGCATTCTAATCTCAGTCTCAATCTGTCAAAAATACCTCCAATTTCCCTACTTTTGACAAGTTTTTGACATGGATTGTCGCCGAGATGAGATTGAGACTAGATTTTGAACGTTTTTAATTACGAGAATTATTGGCCTTATGTTTAAAATGCATGCGAATGTAAAGACCAAAAAGAAAAAACAAAAGAATGAGTGCTATAAAAAAACAAAACACTGTTACGGAGATATTTGGCAAACAATGTTTAGTATGGAGATTGCAGATATTGGACTATTTACACGAAACCATTCTGTCTGTAAATTAAGTTTATTCTTAGCTAGTTAGCAAGTAAATTGAAGGGAGAAATACCCGTTCAATCTAGGTAATCGGACCGCTGAAATTCAATGTACAGCAGAATTCACTTGTTTTCATATTCAGGTTCTCAGCTTTGTGTATGCTGGTCGAAGCTCTTTATTTAAATTTTAATTAACTAATGTTTCCCTTCCAATAATAATCCACCTTGATCATTATTGGAAGGGCAACCTTAGTTAAATAAAATTTAGAATCATAGATATACTTCTTGAGATATTTGTATTATAGAGTCGCCCGCTATTGTAATATAGGACAAAGGACACTGTTTACTACTTATTTAGCTAGGTATTGTTAGCCTAGATACCTCTCGGGAATAGGTCATAATTAGGAACGGCCCTTAAGAACTGGGTTAGTGAAGTTTGTTGTTACGTTCTAACTTTGACATGGCTGTTGTATACCTGGTGAATTTCGTGTGATCATAGCCCTGTGCATTGTAAAATATTTAACATTAATTTCGCAAGGTACGAAGCGCTCGCCGCAGACTAGTTCCAGGTGAACGCGCGTTCCATTAGCGCTAATTAGAATTTCTCCAAGCCTCCTGCCCCCACACTCGGGAGTCGTGTTTCACGCCTCTTATCTATACCAATAATAAAATCGTTCAAAGTTAACGATTCGTACGTGAAACTGGGAGAATTTCCAAGGAGCCTCTTTGGCCTGTTTAAAATTGACGGCATCGCAGTCGATTTTATACATTTCTTGTGCCATTGTGCCGGCGGAAGCTGTGCGATACTCTCATTGATTGACTAAGAAGCTTAGAGGCTGTAATACGGCAAAGCTTATTATTTATTGGAAAGAAAATATGTCCCGTATTTTGTACGGAAACAAATTAATCGCCGGGCAAAAGCTGTATGAGTAGAATATTATTAATGAATCAAAACTTTAATTGCCTTGAGAGTCATGTGTAGTTAGTTTAAGGCGACGTCGTATGGATTAAGTTCTTACTGAGCTTATAAGCTAGTTCTGGCCGAAGTGGCCATAATTTTCATTGTCTCTTGTAGGTATGACTTTATAAAACAAATAAGTAGATAATAATTATGCCAATAATATTGAATGAGAATTGTGGATATTTTGCATGTGGAGCATGATTACATTTTTTTAAATTGGTAAAACGTAAAATGTCGGGCACTCGGCGTTTGATCGGAAAACTCAGTCGGGGAGCGCCAAACGAGTTTATTTCTGCTAAATAATAGGTTATAAATTGAGTCCTCGATGGAGGCCAACACGTTAGCATCAACATTGCATCGTAGTAGAGTAGGTATCATATTGTTATTGGTATATCGTAGCTTATGTGGCTTATTGGTTTCACTATGCCTGCCACAATGTTTAATATTGTGTAATCACGTCCGTCGTCCGTACTATGTGCTGTGCTATGTCGAACATTGATTGCACTGGACGTATATGAACGGTAACAGATTCAGTTATTAATAAAATTAAACTGTTACATAAATGGCTCGAAATAACTGTTTAAACGTTCTGAGTAACTATAAGGTTTAGTTTAAGATAAGTGTGCTCAGACCGACCGACCTCATCTACCAAAATCATTTTATTTTCAATCAAATTCTTCTACAGGGCAAAGAATTCCCTATCTCCTTCCAGCTCTCCATTATTCTTGTTTATTAATTTTAAAAAAATGTGACGTGCAGGTTGTCAATGGGGTTACTTCTTCGTTAAATTATGATATTGTGTTGGTTTCTTCCCTATTTTTCTTTTTACCAAGATTTGCTAGTAAAATAAAACATCAAAACAGAAAGGTTGCACACATACACGTCCTATAAGCAATTTAGAGCAATAGTGTGGCTAAGTACAATGTCATATAAATAACAAATATAAAAGCCACAGTGCCCTGCCCTCGGCATTGGCCTCATCAGCGCGACAGGCGTGAAAGTAGGCTTCGCCGTACATCCGATGCCTGTCACCCGTTTCCGCAGAACAGTATTCTGGAATCGACCCGTCCTGAATGAATCAGATAGCAAATCTTTTGATGAATTATTCCTCAACCTGTCGGTATTGGCTCATTTTTCAAGTATCAGATAGGCAAAAGGCGAAGCGTAAGCATCTAGCACCCTAATTGCGTAACACAAATCACAATCTGAATCATTTTGATGGATATAGCTAATCCATTGCTTGATAATTATGTTCGAAAAATTTGTCTACTCAACAACGTAAATAACGCAATGAATGTTGTTGAACTATCAAAATTAAAGCCATTCTGACTGCAATTACCCCGCTGTTACCAATATTCATATTTTTTTAGTCTGTGTCAGTTTTCCCGAGGAAACAATGCTGTAGCAATTTCAGAGGAAGTGGAATGTGAAATGTTATTGCATCCTCTGATTTCCGATCTCGTTCAATTTGTTTCCAAGCGTCAATGTTGGTATTTCGGCCAGGGTGCCATAATTAAAACCCCTCCAAATCTGTTTGGATTTAACTGGCCTAATTTGGCTAACTTCACGAATATATAATGTCGATAAGCAGCTACAGCGGGGCAATTGCGTAACACACTATCTGTAGCAATAGTTTTCATTGTGACAGTACCACAACATTCATTGCGTTATTAACGTTGTTGAGCAGACAAATGTTTCGAACATATAAAGCAATGGATTAGCAATATCCTTCAACATGATTCTAATTGAGATTGATAGTGTAGTGTTACGCAGTAAGGGCGCTGTTAGGCTACTGTAAACTCATTTCGTTCTTTAAACTATTTGTAAGCGAGGTTCAACAATCGTCTAGCTAGGGAGCTACAATGCAATCGTCTGGAAAGTTAGCAGTAACATTTTTTCATTCATTTTTGAAGATGCTACACAAATCGCCGTATGAAAAGCTTTCTCGTTACTTGGGTAGTAGTTATGTAAATTTAAAGGAGCCTGAACCAACAACTTTTAGGTTGTCTTCAACTTCGAGATACGATCGCGGATTTCGTTTTTAATTAATGGATATCTGCATTTTATAATTCCGTCAACGGATAGCTTTAACCAAAGATGGATTTTTATAAAGATGAAAAGAATACGTTTGTTAAAAAAAGGTTCTTTGTTAAAACAAGTCCCTAGCCCAACATATTCCCTTAATATGTACGTTTCAATATGACAAAACGTAAAAAGGGGTATGTTTCCTTGCGCAGTCATCGACATAGGCTGTTTACGAGCTGGCTCAGCGAATTTGCCTGTGCAAAGAGTAATTTAAAATTCAGAGCGCCTCAGTCGCGTCGGGTCGGTCATTATTGCCTCATTGTTATACATGTTGTGCGTTATGTTGTTTTTTAAACTATATTGTTGTTTATGCTCTGTTTGTTGTAAATATGTGGTGTGAATTAACACTCGTGCGGCCTTAATACTGAAAAGGTTTATCGAGCCCCAAGATACAGAATAAAACTGTCTAGTTTGGCTCACTGGCAAATAAAAAAGAACAGTTGGTGGCCCAGTGGTAACGGCTCAGACTTACGAGTTTGAGGTCGTGGGTTCCAACCCAGGCAGGGGTTTTACTTTGTGTAAATAATTTCATCACTACACTCAAAACGGTGAAGGAAAACATCGTGAGGAAACCGGCATGTCCTAGAGCCAAAAATTCGAAGACATGTGACATCTACCAATCCGTACTGGGTCTGCGTGGTAGATTATCCACTCCCTCTCGAAAAGAGGAGGCCTGCGTCCCAGCAGTGGGGACATTATAGGCTGATTAATGATTATGCATGGCCAATAATATATTGTAACCTACTCGTTGCTGTAGGTACTTTAAGCTACTTATGTCGTTTCAACTTGTGAACCTGCTTACTGTGTTACCTGGACAATATTTTTTTTTTTATTTCTATTTTTTTCTGTCTTTACACCCCGGTCCATCGAGCCATTTTTAATTATCGAACATAGTTAGAGTTCGAGTACAAGTTATCAATTTTGCGTTAAGAACTTTAGGTTTTTCAGATTAAAGTTTAAAATACAGTACCTGGCTCGAAGGTTTAGGTTTAGTCTAAAATTAAAACTTGTTTTGTAATAAGAAGGTCTGTGTTCAGCTGCGATGTTTTCAATGTAATCCTAGATGGGACACATTTGATCTTTTGGTCCTTGGAGACATACATATAGCCGCCGGCTACAAAAGACGTCGCCAACATAATTGTTTTGATAAAATTTTCCTATGTAAGTACGTCGTAGTTAAGCCTCCGCCCACGCCCAGTACCTATCATGTTGTTCGAATATGGGTAACTAGCTGCGCCCCGCGGTTTCACCCGCAAAAGTTTCGATCCCGTTGGAATATCGGAATAAAAAGTATCCTATGTGTTAATCGTGGTTATAAACTATCTGTATGCCAAATTTCATCCAAATCCATTCAGTAGTTTTTGCGTGAAAGAGTAACAAACATCCATCCATCCATTCATCCATACAAACTTTCACGTTTATAATATTAGTAGGATTATAGTAGGAGTAGGATATTATCCGATGTTGAAATAATAAGTCAATCATCCTAAAGAACACTATACTTATTATAATCGTAATTAATTAACATCGCTTTTCGTGCCTGTCTTTGTGATCGCGTTGTTCTTCTAAACACACACAATCATTTAGATATTTTTTTCCGGAAGGTTTATATTATGCAGGGTGACAGGGACATCGACGCGCAACTTGATACTATGGATTCAGTACATGACTCTGAAATAACCTGCGTCGATTATAATGGTCGGTTATTAAAAAAAAAAAAAATAGCTGACCGCGTAAGTATTGCACTTTTCTATGAAACAGCTTTTTTTTTTTTGATAACAGAAGTAAAATATCTACACACGTTGGTCTAGAATCATGTGCTGAATTCATGGTTAAAGTTTGCGCGTTGATGTCCCTGCCACCCTGTATACAATAGATTCATAAATTATGAAACTTAGGAAAATTAAAAAAAATCTCGATTATTTGTCAAGTAGTAAAAACCGTGTGAAGCTAGAACGGGTGGCTAGTTATTCCATACAATAAATCATCATCATCTGTCTAGCCTTTTCCAAACTATGTTGGGGTCGGCTTCCAGTCTAACCGGATGCAGCTGAATTTTACTATAGTATTTTGACTGCCTATCTGACCTCCACAACTTAGTTGCTAGATAATATGATACCCCTTGGTAAGACTGGTTGTCAGACTTTCGGGCTTCTGACTACCCGTAACAACTGTCAAAGATCTACGTATGACAGCCGCGAGGCACGGAGGGCTCTCGGTATATGATTGTAAAGCTGGTCACCCATCCACAGACCAACCGCGGCAATCGTAGCTTAACCCGATCGATTGACCTGTGCGGCTGTTATTATTTAGCCACGGGCCTCTCCTATATTACATAAAATAAAAAGAGTATCTATGTAATAAACATAATGTAAGCTTCCGCACGTGTAAGCACACCTACATCACAAAACATTGACACCGTTAACAATTAGATTTCCAAGCACATTTGTGAATCAACTTGAAAGGACATTGACATTGAAGGAGGGCTCAACTCCACGCATTTTACATATACTGAAGAGTCGCTTAGCATTGTAAATAGATTCTATATACAGGTCAAGTACTTACTGAGCATTCTAAACTTGAGTCCCAGAGTACTGGGTCAAGTACAGAACGTTGTCAATGGAGCCAAACTCATGCGTCTATTGACTAAACGCATGCGTGTGACAGATGCATGCGGACATGTTAATGTTAGTTGGCAGCTCATTTATTACAAGACGTCTTGAAATATGTATTCAAATCGGTCCAAATCATTTGAATAATGTTATACAGCGAGGCAGGGAATTCACGCAAACTATAACATGTTTCTAGACGTAGCGTAGAAATTTTTCGTAAGTTATCAAACAAAACAAAAGACGCTGTTTCATAATTATACACATTCTCATTAGTCACATCAGAGATGGCGTGACGATCAGCAGTGCGATTCTGTAACCATCTCACCGTGAAAACTTAGGTGAAGTGAGCGTGGAGTGAGCTGTCATTCCAACTAATGCAAGGTATTGACACTATTGACAGCTCACTCTAAGCTCACTTCACCTAACTTTTCACGGTGAGATTTTTACAGAATCGATCGGCTGGGTAATAGGTTGAGCGTCGATGTCTGTGCCACTCCGTCTGTGAGAGCGTTTGGATGAATTCATTACCTGTCAAATGTCATGGGATTTTTAGTTTTTCTATAGCCTATAGAGCGCGAAAGACAAGGGAAATATGATGATCGCCTTTTTGTGATCCTCTAAAAAATGTTGGTCTTCTAATGATGATCGCGTTTTTGTGATCTTCTAAAAACTTTAGGTCTTCTAATAATGATCGCCTTTTTGTGATCCTCTAAAAGTTGTTGGGTTCTAAGGATTATCGCGTTTTCGGGATCCTCTAAAAATGTTTGGTCTTCCAAGGATTATCGCGTTTTTGTGATCCTCTAAAAAATTGGTCTTCTAATGATGATCGCCTTTTTATGATCCTCTAAAAACTTTTTGTCTACTAATGAAGATTGGTTTTTTTAAATTAATTGAGCCTCTCAGGAAATCGAAACGTGAATTATTTAGGGTTCGATTCGTGCCAAGTAGAATGGTTAAAATCATTACATATACCACAAGGTTTTAAATCATTAACAATGAAAGTCCTTCACAGAAGCTAGAACAGTTTGAAATAAAACGTAGAGATCCAAGATGAAGAATAAAACTACGAGCAAATACGTCACATGTTATCGGCCGACTTAATAAAAGCCAGTTAGAGTAATTATATTTTTATTGGATGAAGGCACAGATATATCCATAGAGAATATATTAAGGCATATCGCCTGTATTTTTATTATGGCTGCATGTTATAGGTTTTTTTAGGTACGTAATTTATTTCTCTCAAAAAGGTACAATTTTGATTTATAGTATCAAGTTACATTTTCCAGTTTTTCCTTTGTGAGAGCTGGAGTTCTATATATTCCTGGGTTCGGGACCTGTATGACAGATCACCAGGCTCACACCCTTAAAATTAGGATATAATTGTATACCATCAATAAAACTGATGAGTTTGTTTGTACATATCTCTGGAACTACCTCCAACGGACTTGAAAAAATCTTTTTGTAGTTGATAGCCCAGTTCTCGAGGAAGGCTATACTCTATAGGCTATTTAATATCACGCTATGACCCTTAGGAGCCGAACAAATAGAAAGTGGGTCGGGGAACAAGACATTTTACGCGTACGTAATCGCGGGCAGTTTTAGTTGAACCAAACGGGTGGTTGACACTTCCCATGACCCAAGGGCTGGCTTTTACCTTGGCCAGAGTCTAAGTATTGCCATAGAACGTGGCAGCCGCCAGTCTCTTGGGTACATTACCAGTCGACAGTGATGCGGAAGAACTTTTCGATTACTTTTTTAGTTTGTTAATAGTTTTAGTTATAGGTATGTGTATTATATTTTTGTAATATTATATTTTTAATCGACTTCCAAAAAAGGAGGTTCTGTATTCAACACGTATGTTTGTACGTCCGCGATTTTCTCAAAAAATAATGAAACAATTTTGATGTTTCTTTCAATAACGTGATCTACATATATTAGATAATTATTTTAATAGTTTGTTAGTTTATTTAGTATTAGAAGCATATATCCGTGATCAGAAGTTTATCCAGTCAGTGTATACATTTTAGCTGATTTAATTTAATGTTTTCGCGCATCATCAAAATCCTATAAGAACTGGTGTAACTGAAGTACAGACGCCAGCACATCAAGCTACTACAATCTGTCTTTCTTTAATAGATTTTCAACTTTATCGTTAAAGCATTAAGGTTCAAGGTTGATTGGGAAAATTTGACAGTTTCGGGTAGCTTGACCTGCTGGCGTCCGTACATTTTCAGCTCTTCTATTGCACTCAGTGAAAACCCATTTCGCTCTAAATTGAATTACTAATGGATGTTGTACTTATTTATTTAAAGAAAAAACCAGTATTCAATTCATCAATAATTTAATAAGAGGCCTTTGGCCTGCCGTGGGATAGTAATACTGTCCTGCGGCAATAGGTTTCATTTTGACAGTTCAGCAACATTTATGTATAATGACCGGCACGAGTCGTGAGCACAGATGGGCAGTAGTGGGGGCAAGCTCGCGCATTGTACACTTTCGGCCAAATTTATTTAGTACCGCTTTTGCTCAAATTATTGATAGCTGTACTTACGCAAACTATAATTAAAATATTAGTGGTACTTGAAATTTTACTTTGATACAGTAATGTTGTAGGCCTTTGTGACTTACGGCCAGTTTCTTCATCAACACAATCAGTCAAAGTATTAACTTTTACTTGACCTTTACTGATACTACAGCAAATGTTTTCTTCGTTCAAGTAACTGCTAAAATAGTGAAGAAACAAATTTAACCGTTACTTTGACTTAACAAATACGAATTAACAAAAATAAACTATTTCAAAATTAAAAACGTAAGTCATTTAAAGTGCACGAAAGTGTACAGTAGCCGAATGACACGTGAGAGTCCAATAGACGACGAGCATCGACAGACGAACCAATCGCGTGCAGCCTCGGTGCCCCCCGCCTTCTTCATTCCGCCAAAGAGACCGAAAAATGAACTACTGCACAGGTGTCAGTTTGTGCTCACGACTCATGCCGGTTACTATACATTGCGTTGTTTACATAGTACAGACGCCAGCACATCAAGCTACTACAATCTGTCAAATTTCTTTAATAGATTTTCAACTTTATCTCTGAAGCCTTAAGGTTCAAGCTTCATTGGGAAAATTTGACAGTTTCGGGTATCTTGACCTGCTGGCGTCTGTACATCAGACACATTTTTCGAACATATGAAGTAATTTATTAGCAATATCCTTCAAAATGATTCTGATTGATAGTCTGTTACGGAATTAGAGTGTATTACTGTCCCACAGCAGAAAGCCCTCTTCTCATACAGAGAAGATATACATGCACAAGCATTGATCACCACCATAGAAATATATTTATATCTATGATCTCCATCGCTTGCTCAAGACGGGCTGGCGATTTTGAGACTTATGTTAGCTATAAGTTCAGGTTTCCTCATGATGTTTTTCCTTCACCGATATCAGTACCTAATGTCCTAGATAAATTCAGAAAGTACATATGAACTGAACACATTAGTATACCACATAAAAAACATCTGTGATCAATACCAACATCATAACCAGCACTGGGGCTCTGTCTCGCATAGGGTCGTAGCCATAGATATAGGTTTTTACATTTCTATGGTCGTAGCATTATGCTGAGCGATCGCAGTTTTGCGTGGATGTGGCGCATATTTTCCCCAAACTATTTCATTTACTAAATAACTAACTAGTTTTTTAACTATTTTATTTTTTCTATTTTGTGTTATTTTCGGCAAGTTTACCGCAATTAAACGTATTTTCTTTCTAACATGTCTCTGAAAACTGAAAGAGCGAGCTTTAAAAGTCAACCTTTACAGACAACATATTTATCAATGCAAAAGATAAGTGGCACGTATGCCTTTGTCACAGACTCACAGCTGTTCCATTCATCATGTTTTACATAAGTAATAAAAGGAAAATAAATATCAATGTTGGGTACTTGCTTGTGATGTTGTTTCTCAACTCACTTCCGCGACTGCGTTTGTAAACTTTTTATTTATGGATGGCGTCCCGAAAAACTCGATTAGGCAATTTAATTTAACTTTCTGGATAATGGCATCAATTTTAATACCTTGAGCTTGGGTGTGGGAATATGGGATTTAATTTTTATTATGATTTTTTTAGTTAAAACAATGTTTCATCCAATTTTGATATTCTTGTCATTTAGGTAGATTCGATGTCCTATTAAGATGCGGGAGCTCATCCAAAATGTACTTATTGAGTGCTTTCTTCAAGGCTATAAAATTGTTGATTGTCTTAAAGTTGTTGGGCCTAATTCGGTAATGAGCGTAGGCATCGTCGGGAGCCGCGTGACGACTCCCGGCCACCGTAGGCGCGGGCCTGCGGGCGGTGAGTAATGGGTAGCTCACCGTCCGATCAGGACCAGGCCCGTGCCGGACGGCGCGTTGTGTTCCACGCGCGCCTCAAAGAGAAAATGTCAGCAGAGGACGGGGCCCCATAGGGCCGAAGCCTGCCGGGGCGGCGGGATTTTCCGAAAGGTTAACCGCTGCCCTGGAACAGAAAGGGCTAAGGACGGAACACGGGTGGGTTTTAGTCAGTAAAAGTCTGACACTCCCTTCCGCTCCACCCAGAGCGGGAGGGGTCATTTGATGATTTCCCATCCACAAAAAAAAAAAAAAAAAAAAAAAAAAAAAAAAAAAAAAAAAAAAAAAAAAAAAAAAAAAAAAAAAAAAAAAAAAAAAAGCGTAGGCATTAGACAACATTTGTATGCTCGTTTATACGCCCATACACTAACAGGCGTTACAGCCGACCCATGTAAACATGGATACTAAAGCGGAGGAAGTTTATGAGCTGTTGAGATAAGTTGACGAGTGATCTTTAGTACACTTCGACATTCCCTTCCTCAGATCACAGGCATGGTGGCTATTTCATGTTTTCTCATCTTAATTTATGGTAACAGCAAGAAATTCCCGACTATTCCCGAGTTGGTCCTTTTTGTGTTAGAGTATGTCTTAAAATAGTTATGGCGTGCTTCCGTACGATGGTTTATTTGCCCAATTCATAAACAATGGCGCGATTAACCCAGATATATCTGTATCCCGCGGAAAACATTAGGTTCCTCTATTTCAACAGCCGATAATTAAGTGGCACAGTATACTATAGTAACAAGTGGTATTTATAGTCACCCGCCCAAGAATCCATTTGCCGCCCACCGGGCCGCTAGGGTGTCGACCCGTGTTTTGCACAGTGGGCTTGTTACATTTTACTGTGGAAAAAAGTAAAATAGAACCATTCCTTTTTATTCCTCCGTTTATTTGCATAATTTACATTTCGTCTCTCTGTTGTCATGTTTTTTGTTACAAAATCGACAAAGAAGGAAAAATAAAAAGTGTCATTTTTATAATGGATGATGATTGGAATTTTATGACGACTTTCTTTTAATTAGTATAATACATATGTTAACGGCATATTGAATATTGCTTAGGTAGGTACAGATAATTAAGAGTTCTTAATTGTAAAAATAAATATACCTAGATTAAAAACATGAAACACTCAAAAAAAATGCTGCGCTAGAATTTTAATAGTAATTAGCAGCTTAAAAAACAAACCCACTATCGTAGCGATTTATCTTTTGATAAATAATGTTCATACACAATATTTTTGCCGTGAACTGAAAATTCAATCATAAATATTATTTTGTTCAGATAGCGCATGTTTCGCACCACTAATGACCCAAAACGTTTACGTAGTGATGTGACGAATTTTTAGCAGCAGTTTGTAGCATTCAGTCGTAACGTAGTCGCCAGCCGTAGTTTTTTAATTGTGAGTTAGCAATATTGTGATTTGTGAAACAGTGGAGCGTTTTTTTTTGTTTTGTCAAAAAATCGGGTTCGATAAAAATATTTTTCATATTTCAGTCTTCATTTCTTTTTGACATAGATATTAAACCGTAAGTATCCTACTAATATTATAAACGCGAAGGTTTGGATGTATGGATGGATCGATGGATGTTTGGTACTCTTTCACGCAAAAACTACTGAATGAATTTGGATGAAATTTGGTACACAGCTGGTTTATAACCAGGATTAACATATAACATACTTTTTATCCCGATATTCCCACGGGATCGTAACTTATGCGGGTGAAACCGCGGGGCTCAGCTAGTAGTAAATATTTTTCTTGAAAATAGGTAATGTGAGTCATAGCATAGCATAACAGACAGGGATAGTCGATTGTATCTCAAAGTATAAAAGAAGGATAAAAGTTGCGTCCTCGCTACCCTGTTTCACCGCGGCAGGCAGTCAGTCGCTGTCAACTTCAGGCTAAGTTGCCATTAAGTTTTATATTTTCTTTTTTGAACACACGCCGCAACTCAGACTTCCACTGAACCGTTTACTAAGTTACAAAAGACGAGCTTGTTCAAACAATAACGGCTCTTATGTACAACTATCAACAAACCAGTTAGTTTTAATTAGAGCTATTTGAGTGCACAGTAAAAAAAATAACTTCTTTGTTTATACTTTTCTTCAGTTTCAAACTCGTTGTAAAGTTGATTTCATTATATTTTATTACGTTTTAAGCTATTAACTAGTAGCTTGGCTATAAATACGACCTGGAGTGGTAAAGGCAACTAAGGGATTAGTATGTTAGATGAATGGGCAGCAATGGGTGGTAACATTCCCCTTTGAGTAACGGTACAGGCACTGTGATCATCAATTCATTGAAATGTCCCTTGTAATGTACTACTATTATTTATTTCTTTATTTATAGGAGAATTAACAGCTATAACAGAAGGATAACAATTCTATATGAGACATAAAGCCAATTACAGGTTCTCACGGGTTAAAACAGAAAATGTAGTATTATAGGTAGGTACATAATCATTTGATAAAAACTATTTAGTTTTTAAATAAGTATGAATTTTCAGAATAAAGCTTATCGAGATAATGTAGGCAATTTATTCAATATCTTGGCAAAGCTGCATCCTAATTGTGGAACACTATCAATCATTTTAAAGGATATTGCTAATCCATTGCTTCATATGATTGAAAAATTGTCTGCTCATCAACGTAAATAACGCAATGAATGTTGTTGAACTGTCAAAATGAAAGCCATTGCAACTTTTAGTGTGTTACGCAATTATCGCGCTGGTGAACCTCATTACTAATTGATTTTGATATCACAATACAGGATTTTCTAAAGAAATTCTAGAAAACAGGACCAATGCAGTCAACTATTAAAATCAATTGAACGATATTGTATCAGATTCTTATTGAGTTTCTATAATGTTATTGGCAAGCCACTCAATCTCTGATATTGGAAAAGGATTCGAGCCGCATCGCTTAGAACTGTAAAATATTTGAGGGTGCTTCGGTACTATTACTTAGCTCCTACAGTAAACCACGAGCCTCGCCGTATTTTACTTCCGGCGTTCTTTTATGTGATAGGATTGTGGCGAATATGAAATTCGAATGCCTCAGTTGTACGTACCCTCGGGAATTATGAAATGTCAGTATTCCGGAATCGTTTGAGAGCTGTCAGCTTCACTGAACCCGGGTCACGATCACGAAGACATTCCGTACAAAGACTCTTCTGCCAATTTATTGAATCTCAACTTTTGCGACCCTCAGTTTTGTGCTCTTCCTGTCAACCTTTCCTTATCTTGAGTTCGTGACATTCTATTTTAGATAAGATTCTGAGGATTCTTCCTTAATTTAAGCTATTTGAGTTTGTGTATTTGACTGAAAGATGGAAAATATAATTTCAGAAAGTAGAGCTCTACATCACTCAATATAAATTTATATACATACCACAATGTGAACTTAGGTGGTAGGTTTTACAAAGTCACGATCATTGTCGACCCTGTCGGGCACAGCAAACTAGGAGAGAGGTTCATTAAGACAATTTATTGATGTTCTGAAACTGAACACGCACGTAAACGATCATGTTTCATGTCTATCGCATACATAATACGGGATAATAATATGATACGAGTTTTCTAACCAATTTGTAGCAATTACTCTTGCAGTTGCACGCATGATTTCATTGCGTTTCATCGCGCATTTTTCGATTCGTCAATGCTAATGTGGTATTATTTTCTAAGAATCAACTACTTAAGTAAGATGGCGTAGTTGACTTCGTAAAATCTCTTAGACAATAATCTTTTCCCATAGAATTATTTCTATGTTCATTTTTCTCTCCCTATCGCGAAAAAACCACAATAATAAGTATAGGGAGCGTACCCCAATCTCAGTAAGAACATCCCGAGACTTACTTTATTTAATCGTTTATTAAATTTATCGTCCCATGTCTTGCACATCTTTTTTATAGTATTTTTATTTATTACTTCTAATAAACAGTCCTGCGAGTCCTGTCAGCTGCACGTTGCAGGAACTGACGGACACTGGTGAAGGCGCCAAACAAGCAGCCGAATTCTGGGCCGTGTCCATTTAGATTGCTATCGGTATCGACACGCTAAGGAGAAGATAAACCTAATTTGGTTACGAGTATATCAATAAATTGGCTACGCAGATTTGTGTTGAGTGAAGAAGTATTTATGTTTTCTACGATCCAATTTGGATTGCAATAACATAAGTACATACTATGGCATTACAAAACCCAGAATATTTTACATTGTAACTCTTAACATTTACTTCTTTATGATTCATCACAGTTTCCGAAGTTGTTTATGTTAGTAACAACAATTGCTTCATGAACGCGAAAGTTTTCAACATGTGTCTATTTTTAGGACTTCGGCACACGTGCTCACCCTCTGTGGAACATTAAAATGGGTCTTTTGTCGGATATTCTCAACGGAACAGCTGTCGAGTTATTTCCGACATGAGGGGAGTTATCTTATTTTCAAGATGAATTTAGTTGGGTCTTGTTGATAACATTGAATAAATCAAGATAAATAATGAATGTTGAATAACTTGTGTTGTCAATAATTTAGTGTCGTTTGGATATCTTAGTAAACGTCCCATCTAATTAATTGTACCTAAGTCGCGGAAGGCATGCTGTAATTAATTGTTGTCGTTATGTAGACCTAATTCAGGAACGTCGTTGTTTTAAGTTTAATTGTGTCCTCCTAACACAGGTTTAACCCTTCATATGTAGATCCACTCGAGACACAATGGCTTTTTAATTGTCTCTGTAATTACGAAATTCAACGGGTTAATTATACTTTTAACTTGATTACGTTTTGTGATCCCAGTTTTCGTTCATTCCATAAATAACAGAACGATTGTGAATAATATATCATTTAAAATAGCTGCTTATAATACGAACAGACACAGAGGGGACTCAGAGGAGCCAATATGAATTGTTTGGGTTCGTGTAAGGGCCGCTATGAATTTAATCTGGCAGAGACAAGCGCCCCGCCCTACTACCCACCGCAATTACCTTACAACCCCGATTTCACCGATGAACATGTTGAATATGATGACACAGCTGTTCTTGATCCTGCTAACTTGTGGAGCACTTACTATGGCGAGTTCTACGCTGGAAATACTTTCGAAAACTATGACGAGTGGGGGCGAGCCCGTCGCTCCTTGTACGAAGGCGTCAACTGTATGCCGGTGAGTGCGCCAGCTTGTGTGCAACGCGTCGCACGCTGCCTACTACTATTACGCCTTATTGCCGTGTGTTATGTGTGTACATAAACAAAATGCTGTATATTTCAACATTATGTTTTAAAATTAACAGAAAACGCGTTTGTTGTTGACGTATAAGAGAATGGGTTTGCTTACATAATGAAACCTTAATTTTTTTTTAAACCTAATAAAACTCGGATCAAAGCGAGAAGGGTGTCCAGAATGCATCAGGCGCATATACCGCGATCTATTTCCGGGCGCGGGCGTCGGCCCTATTCGTGTAATCCTCGTTCATTTTGAACTAAAACATGCGCGAGCTCGGCCGCGGGGGCTCACTCGTGGCTGCCACTATCGCGGCATTACACAATCGAACCGTAGTCGAGGAAAAGCCTCGGCCGATCAAATCACGATCGACCTCCGCGGAGATAAGAAATGTTGCGCGTTCCATAAGTGAAGAAAATTTTGGTGAAACTCGCTCTCGGAGGGCGTCCGGCT
Organism: Apamea crenata; assembly: GCA_949629185.1. Classification (NCBI taxonomy): domain Eukaryota; kingdom Metazoa; phylum Arthropoda; class Insecta; order Lepidoptera; family Noctuidae; genus Apamea; species Apamea crenata. Next base: position 13,727,565 of record OX451359.1, on the reverse strand, counting down.
GCAGCGAACGTCCTGTGTCCACCGCGTCTGAAGCCTCCGAACGTGATTCCGCTTCCGTGCAGTCCAGTGAGGAGCCGCCCCCACAGGAGAGTACGTAACACGCGATATGCGGACGAGTCACTGACGTAGCATATTACTGGAACTTAGCCAAACTTTAAAATAGAGACACGTAGCGTAGGTGACTCGTGCCGAGAGCTTGTCGCGCAGTGTCGCATTAGCGGAGCCTCATGTCCGACTGCGAATATTTGACGGAGCCCTTCGATGAGGAGCAGGAGCGCGCGGCGGCCGGCTTCGTGCACCCCGCCGTGCGCTCCTACATGTACTCCCCGATGGGTGAGTTGCCGTCGCTCATGAGGCTCCAACGCGTTTTATTTACTTTTCATCGCTTATCTCGTGACAGGCGGTGATTCGGACAGCCCTGATGAGGCCACAGTGAAATGCACGACGTGGCCAGACGCTGTAGCCGCGGCTCGAACTGGCTCATCTGACACAGAATCCAGCTCCTCCAGCGGCGACGATTCTGATGAACAAGAGTACGAACCTCGAAGTTGTGATGCAGAATACCGCACACTGACGCCTAGCAGGCGTTTGGATAATTCCACTCGACGCGATGATGATTTTATGTGGATGCCTACCGGAAATATGGTGGACGAAGGTGACGATCATGTCTCAGAACCGAGAGGGGATGACTATACGGCAGCGAGTTTGGAAAGACGACGACGTGCGCCGGGCGATCGTCAAGATCGCGACCGCAAAACAAGGTCGTCGTTGACATCCAAACCGCCACAACACCCGGCAAGTGTGCGCGCGTCACCTCGACCGCGGCGTTCCCGGAATGAAGACACACCTCCAGACCTACAGAGGCGATGGAACTCCTACGAGCAGTTCCGATGGCCGGAGGGTGGCTGGTGGCCTCCCATGTGTTGGTGTCACGGACCTCCGGTACCGCCGCCGTGCTTCATGCACGACAGAGCTTGGCCGTCCAACCCCTCGCTTCCGCCCATGCCCACACGAAGTTACAATAAGGTACGAGAACTGAGAGTAGACAAAAATTTAATTCAGACAATTGGAGAATTGAGCTAGGAAATTACTTAGAGCGTTAATAAACACGTTCCGCTCTTATACAATTCACTACACCTCCTACTCGCCAGCTTGTGTCAATAAACCGAGGGCTTCGAGGAAAGGAATGTAAGAAATAGGTGCAGCAAGCGCTCTCGTTCTAATTTTGTTTTATTGGTATACACGTATACAAATATACAGAAATAATTGTTGTGAATGTGATTTTAACACGGATAAGAATTGTTAACACTGTTACCCCGGGATAATTTAATATTTTGTAACATACTAACTTGTGTTATTATAAATGCTCTGTAAAAATATGTTCAGGATCATAAAGCAGAGCTATAAATTAAATATTGTTTTTGCACGGCAGACTTTGTGTTTTTTTAGAGCCTAGTATAACAGTGACTTTATTAGTGTGACGAACATTACAGAACGATGCGGAGGATCGCGTTCGTCGGCTCGAGGCAGATAAGGAGAGCTTGCATCTTCAGGTGCAAGTGTTGTCGGAACAAATCTCCGCGCAGACTGAGAAGATGACGGACTTGGAGCGCGCCTTGCAGGATGCAAGGCAGAGGCTCGACGATGCTGAACAAAGGCTGCAGAAGGTAAAAACATCACATTATTTCAGCTCTAGCATACAAAAAATTTGGGCGGAATTTTCAACGCAAAATCCAGGGCATGTTGAAAATACTAGGTTAACAACAAAACAACGTTACGCTGAAATTGGGTTTGTACTTGGCTTCAGGCTGAATTCCACTTAAAAACGCGTGACAATTTAACTGGGAGAAGATTTAACACCCGTATATTTCTTGTTTTGCATGTCGTACAAAAAATAGATGCTGATGTTTTGTTGTTCGTGTTTGCTTCAGAGATAAAATTTTCTTTTTTGTCCCGTAATTTTGTAAAACCAAGTAATCCAAAAATCCCCGTCTTGTACTAAGTATTTAAGTTAGAAACTAGGCGCTACGAAGGTCACGTTAGTTCTAACAGACTTGCTTGTTTTACAACTTCGCCGCGCGCTTGTCTTGCTACTTTACAAGTTTCGCGTTTGTCGCCCGTTATTTACTGTGAAACTTAACAATCTCATTTACTTCCTAAACATTACATAGAAGGCCTACAATAAATTGATTAATTTGAGTTACTGAAGCGTTTGAGTGTACCGTATCCCGTTTGTTAGGGAACCGTGAGACATTGTTAGCTCGTTTGGTTTTACAGTTGAATTAATAAATATGATAGCAAGACGGTAAACTGTTTAACATTCAGCACGGCCTAGATCCCGGTGGAACGGGGCTATTGAATAATCATGATCGGTGTGGGCCGCACAATTTCTAGCGCGCGCCTCAGGCGGTGCCCGATCTCTTTATCGTATTCAGCTCGGCGTACCCGTCACACAATCACTTGGAACTACAGATTAAGTAATAAGTCGTATCATAGGCCTCAAAACTGGATGCATGGACTCAGCGGTAACTTTTCCTTCCCTATAGAGATAGGTTGCGTGTTACCACTTGTTACTACTATCACGATTTTGTCGAATAGGGGTTAGTTGGCTCCTATGTACCTATTTCCGACGGGCATTGTTAGTAGAGTTGTAATCCTAGGATTACCTTTGTTTTACCAAAGGCTAGCCCTCCCCGAACCCGGTCGTATTCAATTAGGTTAATGAATGAAATCCTTTTCATTGTTTCATATCATAACAAACTAATTCTGCCTGGGATTTTTTAACGAACCAAAAGTAATATTTTGAAGAATGACAATTAAGCTAAATTAACTCGTGTTCATTTAAAGATATTTTGGCTATATACATAGGTACCTACACAAAATATAAAGTTTAAAAACCGCATTTCTATGTATCATCTGAATGTTTTCAACTGCGATAAGTGCTAAACCAGTAACTAAAGAACTGGCCATCTGGTAATACGCGTGTTGGACTTTATCTATAGATTCATGTTATTTGCGATACACGCATTACCGGAATTACGGACTGTATACTACACAAATACTGTTTGATTGTACGTTATACTACAGACTTGAGATGACGTGTGGTTTAATATGCGAATTATATGACCGAATCACTATCGTTGCGTGTCTTGTTGATGCAAATTATACGAATTGCGTTGTCAAGTCGCCTGAGCGTGCGAGAATGTTGTTCATTGTCTCACAGACTCACACCGAGCTGTGAAAAGAGATTTATGTCTCCTATACGTTATGAAATGATGTAAAAGTAAGAACAGTCCGAACTCCAAACTTAAAAGATCGATGGGGTTCGCGACGCCACCTTAACTTTGTCATCATAAATGTTATAAATTAGAGTGGCTTTTCGTGTCTGTCAGTGTGACCGCATGGCTCTTCTAAACTACGCAACGGATTAGATACGGTTTAACCATCATCATTTAGATAATTTATTTCGGAAGGTTTCATGTGTATAACACATTAATTTTGAATCTACATATATTTATGAAATCGTGATGCTTGTCAAGTCGTATCTAAAAACCGTGCGAAGCAGGAGCAGGTCACTAGTTTTGTTATAAAAAGTTAAAACACGCCAGCTTTTGTTTGATCTTTAATCATTTCCACAAAAGAATCAGAGACTCAGAAAACAAAAGCTTTAAATTCCTTCCATTCCTATGATTGACACCTAGAAAATTTAATAAAATTCTATCGTATAGTGAACCAAAGAAACGATGCGTCACATCCAGGCTTGGAACACGATAAAATAGTCGCTCCACAGAAAATAATGATTGCTTCACCTCCACACATGGCCACCCGCGGGTGCCAACGGATCAATCAACGTGATAGATTAGGAACAGTTAAACTCACAAGTAGTTTGTAAAATTGTACGAAATGTGAATGCTATTGATTAAACACTATCTGTCTGTTAGATTAAATTAATGGTTTAAATGTAATGTCCGCAAAATCACGCGATTGTCGTTTTTTTGAGACTGTAAAGAACGAATCGTGATCTGCGAGAACTTGTTTCCGAAACAAATTTCTTCCAAACCTTGTTAGAATCAGGTCGAAAACATGGTCAGGTGAGATGCCAATCAACGTGTTTATGAGTAAATAAAATAAACATTCTGTTTTTAATCGGTCTAATTCCGTAGTCCATTTACGTCCGACCAATGTCTAGCGTGTGTATATCGCACGAACTACCAGATGCGCCTTTTTATTAACAACCGACAATCGAGTAGAGACAGCTTTGCAGTCTTCGTACTATAAAATTCTTATCGGATTGAACTTTAATTTCGAACAGGTCAATGCTGTTTAGACGTTTCGATTTAGAGATCCTACTAGAGGCACAGTTGGTTGAGACAGCTCCAGTCTGCGTTTTCTTCATTTTAAAATGGAAACTGAAATATATTTGGCCTTTTAGACGTCTGGCTTTTGCAGTATTCTTATGAATGCGTTTATTCAACTCCAAAATTTATTCGCAATTCCATTTTCACTGTTTAATACTGACAAGTTACTGAAAGTAGTTAGCACCAGCATAATATTTATAAACTTTAAGTAAGTAGCAAAAGTTAACCCGTTTCTCTGATGAAAGAGAATTCTGGAACAGTGTATAGTATAAATTGTTTGAACGTTAGCATCTCAGCTCACGGAATGGAATTGTATTTTTGAATAACACTTCAACGAGTTCGTACCCCTGAATATCACCTTTGGGTTAGCGTAATCATTCTACGTGTTTACGTATGTCTTGACGCAAAAGTATATTTGGTTTCCCAATGTTTCTTTGATAGGAGTTCTAATTTTGTGTGTGTGACAGTAAGTTTGAAAGTGGTGCCCCGGTGACCGAAAAGTGTGGCCATCGGTTGTCCTGCAATGGTATGGACACACCATACAGAGGTATAAGGGTCATGACGTGAGGAAAATAAGATATGTGTGTGTGTGTGTGAATGTGTATGATAAGAGAAGGGGAAAACTAAAGGAACTATAGATTTATTGTGTGAAAGATTATCCCATTTATTCATAAACGTGGCTTAAAGTTAAGCAGTGATGAGCTACTGTTTAACCATACATTTTTGACGTTTGAACGTCACTTAACTTTAATCATCGTTTATAAATAAACCCCGATATGTGTAGAAAAGGTAAGCACAATGAAAACAGGATAATGGAGTTCTAATTTATTCTCGCTTGCACCACAAATCACGAAATGCGTTTATCGCTAAACATATTTAAAGCATTATTCTGTCTGTGTCATCTTCAAACGTTAAACGCAAACTGAACTGTTTTAAAGTCATTTAACGTTAAACGTATTTAGTGATTTGTGGTGCAGCGGGCCTTAATGTGTAATTCAGTGAATAATGATGGTCTTTCTCCTTTTTTTTTCAGGAAATGCTCCAACGTTCGTCTTTGGAGACGCAGAAGTTGGAGTTGCTATCGAAACTAAGTGAAGTGAGGCTGCGTGCGGCGGAGCGCGGCATACTGGAGCGCTCGCCGCCGCCGCCCGAGCCCGTCGCACCTCTGCCTGTAGCTAGGCCTGCGCCCCCCAGAGTATGTTATAAGCCTTATTACTTTATTTGAATTAGAATACTGACTAACTTTTAATTGTTTAAGACTACGCCTGATTTTGTTTATTTTATTTTATATACAGTCAGCAAAAAAGATAAGTAAACGAGAAATAAATATCGATGTTCTATTCTACGCAAGGCTTTAGGTATTCGTTTGTATTCAATTGTATGTGTAACTTTTTTTAATAGAACGCAATGCCAAATCTTAGCTTACTATACCTAGTAGTTTACGCACTGAACGTATTATCATGATTTAGGTTTTTTTTTATGGACTAATGGATTAAAATCGCAATGCGTTTGTCCAACATATCATTAAAATGATGTGAGCACCAGTCTTCAGACAGTCCGAGGTAATACTAAAATACATCCTATTAAAATTAACGATACAACATTAAATTTCCAGACGCCGCCCGCAAACTATGGTCGTCAGATCGAGCGCAACACACACATGTATTCATCCCTGCCGCGCTCGTCCGTGGTGACGTCAGAGGCGCGCGTCGCGTTCGGTAAACAGAACAACATGGTGGTGGCTCGCGGCCGCGGACACTCTGTGCCGAATCTAGGTCTCTGGCATAGCAACACGATAGCTTCGCTAGCATGGATCCTGCCTTGTGCTAGGCCAAATCCTACCTTACATGCTGTAACATAGGCTCGAAACTGCTTTGTGCCGTAACATAGGCCCAATCCCGTAACCTGTAATTTAGGCGGATTCCAGCCCTACGCAGTCACACAGGCTCACTTCACCTGGTACTTTAACGATGCGATATTTTACGTAAACACTACTAACAAAACTACCGCATCGTTCAATGAGTGTACCTCTCTGGGATTACACACAGTTTTTGATGATAGTCTCCCCCAGTCCTGCTATTTTCTATAAGTTTTGAAAATCTCCTTCACGTGACCTAGTACCGTCATGTTCCAACTTGGACAGTTAACTTCTGCTTACCCTTTTTGGGAATACGAGATTTATTATCTCCTAGGGTAGCCTATTGGAAGAAAATTTCCCCAATGATATAAACCAGCTTTCCCGCGCTTCCTCCGCCTACGTCAATGTCGTAATATTGGTGTTGTTTATGTAAATAGAAAATAATATTTTAGATAATATCCAAGCATGTGTTGCGTTATGCCTTAGCCCTAAAAACGATGTAAAATTACTTCAGTGGTTTATATATGCATGTAGCTTTTGATCGTACAATGTTGCAAGGATCTTTTCGCGTTCGAATGACGAGAACCTTGACCTCGACCTTGAAAATAAGTAGTAGTTTGATGGGCGTGACTTATTTCCCCGGCATGCGGGGAGCGGCGGTTCCATCTTCCGCGGACGGCCGCTAAAAACTTATCTGAACTAGGTGCCAAAAGTGGAACTAACGAAATCATCAAGTGTGAAATGTATTGAAAAACAAGATGGCGACGTTAGTACCTATTTTGTCCATGCGCCAAATGATCCTTGTACAGCTATACAATGATTGAGCTATTAATTTGTTATAGATTAATTATTAAATGCAGGCCGAAATTAAAGACTAATCGGCTTACAAGTTTTGCCACAATTTTATTTATACGAAAAAGAAAGCTCAGATTGTTCACCCATGCTTGTAGCCAATGGCGAATAAACGATTCACTCAAGAGACCCTGAACCATCATCTTTCGGTCTTCAAGATTGGGTATTTAATTAATGCATGACTGTCAAAAATATTGTCAGAAGTATTAGAGTACCTATCTGTATGGTATTGTGATGCATTCCAAGCAAAGTATGCACTTCATCGCGCTTGATATGTTCAGCGGAGAAGGAGGAGGCGACCGGTCGCGCCAGCCCGGCCGCCACGGCCGCCCTGCGCGCGCGCCTGGAGGGCGGCGACGCACCGCGCCCGGCCCGCGCGTCCACGCCCCGCCTGCGCACTACTCCTATGGCGTGGTAACTATCGTGTTTGTTTACCCTTTAGCCCCATAACTAGGGAATGCAATCTCGCGAGATTTAGGCCAGCTTGTACTAATAATCACTAAATGCGTTTAAGGGCTTGGCGAGGCGCAGCACGGCGCGGTTGTAACTGCCAAACAAATATCAACGTTGCGTACCTAAAAATAAAATTGGGAATAAATAACCTGTCACGCGCGTACCTTTAATCTTTGACGCTCTCTCGATCTAATGGAAGTTTATTTATTTGCAACTTTATTTCAACTGTTGCAATGTCGATATTTGTTTGGCTCCGATGAATGCATTGAGATAGGAAAAACATGGAGACGCCGCGTTATTCTATACATACATTTGCTTATACAAATATGAGTGAAATATGATTCAGAATTTGAAATATCGTTATGTCTCATTCTTTCTAGTGAGATAATCTTATTTGATAAAAGAGACAACTATATTTTAAGTTGTTGCTAATTATGGCAACATTTCGTCGTGACGTAGGGACAGTTGTAGGTAAGTGCCGTAGCAGCCATCTTATGCGACGAGTTTCGTGGTAGTTCTGCTGTCAAATGGTTGTTTGTATTTTGTATTATTGAGATTTGCGGGAAAACTACGAGGATTTTACCTTTTAAAACTGCATGTAAATGTTGGAAAACAGAAATTCAACATGCCTGTGTGTTGTATTGTGAAGTGTGGTGCAAGAAAGAATGAAAATCCACCTCATTGTCTTTGCACAGGTTATTAGCCAGATTTCGTGTATTAATACATACAATAATACACATTCGATGATACAATTGTAACGCGATCATTAATTTATGGCTACATTATTGATATTTGGGTTCATTTCCATTTATCAGGCCTTTTTATTATATTTGTTAATTCATTCGTTTGTTTACAAAAATATGTCATAATAGAATAATGTTGTACCGTTGCCGACTTGCCGTATTAGTTTCCGAAACTAGTTCCTGCTCTCTGGCCTTCCAACCCAGAGGTAAAATATGCGAAAGTACATTTTCTGCAAACAAGTTTTTTTTAATTCTGCGCAGAACAAACACTTGACATGCATTTTATTCTCAGACTAGCTGTGCCCTGCGACTACGCATAGAAGTTGTAAGATACACAGTATACTAAAATAACAGCCACACTAATAAAACTCATTCTTCCCTCGACTGACCGCATTGCATCGCCCGCCCGCGCTATTATTTCGTTTTCACTTAGCGTTCTTTTTGCTCGGCTCCTAAGGGTCATAGCGTGATTTAAATAGCCTATAACCATCCTGGGGCTGCAGTCTCGACATTCATAGCGATCGCTTTACGACCTAATCCGGTCGCAAAGTCCTGTCACTCCATACATTACACCTGTCAATCCGGGACTTTGCGACCGGATTAGGTCGTAAAGCGATCGCTATGAATGTCGAGACTGCAGGGGCTGGCTACCAAACGCAAAAATAATTTTTGCATGGTTTTTTTTATTTTGCGCGGAACATAAGTGTTTAGTAAAAAGCTGTTATTTTGAAATTACCAACAGACACTTCAATTTTATTTATTTGTATAGATAACAGAAGGTAAGATAACCTACTCATCTTTTTCTGTTACAATTACAACGGACTCTTAGTAAATACATAATATTAGGTATGATCCAAACGTGATAACTAGTAAAAGTCGTATTTAGTATCGATACTCGTTATACTAACACTTATGTTCCTTGATTGGCACAACCCTAGCAATGGCAGCCATTTTATGAGACAATATTAGTTGTAGGTATGCACCCTTTTTTTGTAGGTATTTCCAGTCCATACTTTTGTATGTCAATGGATGAATGCGCTTCGCTGCGCCTCGCCAGATGTACGCCGGCCCCAACACTAAACGTATTTAAAGTGTCATTTTGTCTATTGACAGAAATGGAAACAATATTATAAACTTGTGTAACGCTAAATGCATTTATAAAATATTTGTGTTGCAAACTAGTTTTAATCACGAAGGAAGACGCATCTCGTTTGAAAAAATAATTAAATTAAATGTTATGTACACCTATAATTTCTGTATAAATTAGCAGTAATACCTTACCTAAATACTAATTTAAGCCAGTGTAGGACGTATTACTGTTTTTTGTTGTATGTATTTTTATTAAATAAATAAATAATAAAAAACCTTATTTCCGTTTCTAGGGAAACAACAGACGTCCGCGAATGGGACTGCGAGACTACATGCGGCTGGCTAGAGAGTCTCGGGCTCGAAGTGTACATCCCCGGCGCGCGCGCATGGCTAGGTGCTACGCCTGATGCACGCGGGGTGTTAGCGGCTGCCTCGCACCACGCTATTGAGAAAGAATTGGCCATCAAGCATCCGCTGCATAAGAAGAAGATTCTACTCGCTTTGACTGATCTGCTGGTTAGTAGTTCTAATTTTTATAAATAACAGATATGCCTTGGTTGGCTCAAAAGCCTTGGTTTCAAACAAAACGCGCCTGTTGGGTGCGCATGGCTAGGTTCTACGCCTGATGCACGCGGTGTATACGTGTCTGCCTCGCACCACGCTATAGAGAAGGAAATGGCTATCAGGCATTTGTTGCATGAGAAGATTCTACTTGCCTTGACTGATCTGATCTGTTGGTCAGTTGTTTAGCGAACTTAATTCTTAGTAAATAGTGCTTATTTTTTAATTATGTATGTTAACTGTAGAATCTGGCAGACCAACGGTTTATCACAGATAACACTATATTTTGACGTAATTCGTACTCAAAATATATATATCTTTGAGTAAGAATTACGTCAAAATCCATCCATCTAGTATCTTTGGGCACGCAGATTCGTCAGTTTTTCCTAGCGATTTCTTCGTGTAAAACTAGAAAATGTACAAAGGAAATACTCTATTATTGAAACAATTCGGCAGGGCGGGCACGGCGACCCCATGCTGCCGCTGGCGGGCCGCCTGGACGGCGCGTGGGCGCTGCGCTGGCTGGACGACGTGGGCGCGTGCGGGGCGCGCGCCGCCGCCGCCGACGCCGGCCTGGACGCGCGCCTGCTGCACCGCCTCACGCACGCAGACCTGCACGCGCATCTGCGGGTCACGCATGCGCTGCACGCGCTGTCTATACGCAGAGGTACCGCGCCACCTAACTAACTAACTAGCTGTGTCGACTGGTTCCATTCGCTGGAGCTCCCTTCAGAAGTCCTAAACTTTACAAAATCTCTGATTATTATCAGAGTTCGGAATAGGTCGAATATATTTGCCTAAAGTTTAAAGAAGTAAGTAACGTAGAGATAATAACGCCTTCTGAAATTGGCCCAAAAAAATAAAATTTATTAATATTATTAATGTTTATAGGTATCCAAGTCCTCCGCGACAACAAGTTCGACCCCGAGACCATGATCCGTCGCGCGGCCGAGGGCGAGGCCGTGGGCGCGGAGGGCTCGCCCGAGGCGTGCGTGCCGCCCGAGCTGCTGGCGCGCTGGTCGTCGCACCGCGTCATGCAGTGGCTCAAGGAGATCGACCTCGCGGAGTACGCGCCTAACCTGCGCGGAGCAGGTAAATAATCATCATCAATGTAAAGCCATTGCACATAAAAAACTATACGTCATATTATGTGTTCGTCGAACGTATATACACAGCGTAAAAGCGACATTAACGCTGTGTTGTAGTTTCACAGTAAAATCACAACTACGCGATAGCCCGGCCGGCGTTTGCATATACGCAGCGTATACGCGACATCAACGCCCGTCAACATCATTTCTAGATTATCCTGAATGAACATATGCTCAGTGCAAAGACACTACAAATTTTAATAAAAAATAGTAGTACGCTATATTTCATATTTTTCTATGGTTAGGTGTCCACGGAGGCCTGATGTTACTGGAGCCGCGGTTCACGGCGGAACTTCTGGCAGCTTTACTAAACATTCCAGCTAACAAGACGCTACTGCGGCGGCATCTCACGCAGAGGTAACTATCTCACATAAATTTGCGTTATTTAAAAGCAGTCTTAAGCTCGTTCTGGACTGTCATATAGCTATTTCTAGTTGTTGAATCGTCAGTCCGAGAGCCGTACTAATGTTCCCACTGTTGGGACTGCTCTCTCATAACTACTTTGTTTTAGAAATATACCAACGTTCTACTGTAACCCATTTCGAACGAACAACGAATAGATGAAAAAAAAAATTCGATAATAAAGATGAAAAAAAAAATTGGAATTTGATGATTAAGGAATCTGATAAATCCAGGAATAATTAATGTTTAACCATGTTTGGAGTAGTTTCACTGAAAGTCGACCTAGATAGTTATGAAAATATGTTCCATGATGTTTTCTCTTTCTAGATTTAACGACCTGCTAGGCCGAGATGTCATTCAGCAGAAGCGTAACGCGGAGCAGACCCTCGGCTACCAACCACTTACTGCAACGACCAAATACAAGGTATGTTGTTAATCGGGGACCGCTAGGGCCGATGCCTGCCAGGGCCGCGCGTTGTTCGAAAGGGATACCGTGGCCACTACCGACTCGTAGTCACACCAGATTATCACACCAGTATGACAAACAGGATTTTTTTTCTCGTTTGTCACACCACTGATTTTTCTACACCATTTATTCCTAACTAGTGCTGTCCTAGTTATACTACTTAGTTAAATTATAAACCTTCAAATTAAGTATTAGCTTATATTTTTAACGCAATGTTTCAAGGAAATGTCCCAATGATATTTCACCATTTAAAAGTTTTAATTGGCAGAAAATGATAAAATTATCTTTATCAGTTTGGTCGACCCTTCTTCTTTTTTCGATATTAATTTCGTTTTGATTGAATAATACTGTTAATAATTTTAGTATGGTTACGTAGTTTTTATTTATATTTTTATTTAATTGGGAGTGCCAACATTCACAAACGTTGTTGGTTCTGTGCCTTTGACCAACTATATTCCAGTCGGCGATATATTGTTCATCATTTACCCATTGTCGGGCCATGTATGCTATGAACTGTTTCATCTTTATCCCGCTAAATTCATTAGATTCTGTTTTTATGTACTCCCATCCGTTTTTAACAAGTTCTAATGGAGTTAGCGGCAATGCCGTACATAGTCCCACAATTCTTTTATGTAGTTTACTTTTCAAACCAATTGATTTCGCTTTTCGCCATAAGCTCTGACAATAATGATAGTAACACTTTTTTACCGATATATGTGGAAAAAAACATCTTAAGGCATTTGCTACGGCAATCTCGAAATCTGCGTGGAATACAGTGGGACACCAATCGGGAAATTTAGTTTTCAAGATGTCAAACAATGCAGCATATGTCGACTCTTTTTTGTCGCTCATAAGCACATGTATTAGCGGTATCACTGAAGTTGTTTGAGACGTGCTCCCCAAGTCGCCGAGGATAGAAAGTAATTGTGGAAACGGTCGTGGAGAACTCTTAAAAGTCGCATCTATAAAATATTCTTTCACACTTTTGAATAATTGCTTTGCTTCTTCAGAACAAAATATTAATAGTCTGGTATGCCTATATTGATAGTCCGCCACGAGAAATTTCTCAAATGTAGCGGGGACTTGTACTTCTTCAATACGTTTGAAAACGATCTTGCTGACTTTTAGTTTCCGTTTTCGTGCATTGTAAAGGCCGCACTTTACGCTATCGAATTGTGGTACTTTCAACCCTTTTTCTTTTAAAGGTCTTATATTTTCCTTGTAGATTTTTGTCATTGGCCCCGCAGAAGTACTAGCTACTTCATGTATTTTGTGTATCGAAATAGCTATTTCATTTTGGTTCTCATCTGGTTGACATGTATTTTTGTGCTCGACTGTTTTTACAACATTTTCACCCTGTGAAGTTAAACAACGACTATGTTAACATATAACTAAATAAATATATTATGTTTCTAGACGGATATTGATGCTAGTCCAAAAGGTTACGTACGACTTAGTTATAGTTAGTTAATAAGTTGGTTAATATAAAAAGAAATGAGATAAAAATGTAAGTACAGACGCCAGCAGGTCAACCTAACCGAAACTGTCAAATTTTCCCAATCAACCTTGAACCTTAATACTTTAGCGATAAAGTTGAAAATCTATTAAAGAAATTTGACAGATTGTAGTAGCTTGATGTGCTGGCGTCTGTACCTAAGTACTTAGGCTAACCGTTTGAATTGACAAAATCACGTACATAAGTAGGTATATGGTACTTACGTTTATTGTGACTGAACCTGAGCACTTTGTACTGTTACGACGGTTACGACAAAACCATATTTGAGATAAATTTTTATAAACTTTCTGTTTATAGTATTGGTGTTGCTTAAATAACAACACTTGTCCACGTTTTCTATGAATAATACAAAAATCCATGCTACAAAACGAATGTGAAACCAATGCACGATTTGCAAAATCGTTGATGTTTGAATCATTTCTATTGACGTTGGTCTGTCAATTGCATTTATCATTATCTCAAGCATTGCGTTTCCAACCGGCCAGTACTAGATAAGGTTGCATTATCATATGAACCACTGGACATCCACAGCTGAACATAGGCTATAGCTTGCACTACTTACCACAAAATATAATACATAATTACATTTTATTAGTTTTATTTTGTTTTTTACTAAGAAATGAAAACACTTTGTACCTTATTATGTAAAAGTCAGCAGAAATATAACTAAAAGTAGAAAAATCTAAATAGTCGGCAAAGAACGAAAGTCGGCAAACGCCGATCAGCAGATCGACTTTATTAGAATATGTAGGTACTGTACGGTACCTACACTAGCAATTATCGTATACATGATGTGGAAAAATCAGTGGTGTGACAAACGAGAAAAAAAATCCTGTTTGTCATACTGGTGTGATAATCTGGTGACTACGAGTCGGTAGTGTACCGTGGCCCCTGGCACAGGCAACTGAAGGAACGCGGGTGGGTTTTACTCAGTAAAAGTCTGACACGCCCTCCCGCTCCGCTCAGAGCGGGAGAAGTCATATCATGATTTCCCACACAAAAAGGGTATGTTGTTAATTCAATTACTGCATTTGTTTTGGTGTACCCATCATACATCGATAGATCGATGCCCATAACGTTTGTCCAGTTTCGTAAGTTTTCATAAAAAAATCATCGGGGTTACACACTAACAATGGTAATACCTTTCTTTTTAACATTTCAACAGCATTCATTGCGTTTTTTACGTTGTTGAGCAGACGAATTTTTTAACAGATGAATCGATGAATTAGGAATTTCAGCTTAAAAGTAACTTGTCCTTTTATAGGTACCAAAGAAAAGCCAGTTCTCACTGAAACGCAAGAAGAGCAAGGACGACCTTGACCTCGGCGACCTCGTGTGTCCGCTGCACGATGACTGCTCAGGTGACATAACCAACTCACCAGTAAGTCGCCTCACTAACCCCACTAATCTGTAATACTGTAGCACTGCCCACGAAATCATCAGTAACTAGCTTTTGCTCGCGGTTTCTTTCGCGTATCGCAATTAGACATAGCCTATTTGTTCTCAGACCGTTTTATATAGTAATCTATTTTAACGTAGCCAGGCCAGTCAGCCTTAAAAAGATCAACAAATTCTTGTTGATCTTGAAATGAGTTCTCATTTCAGTGTCTAAAATTATTGTATCAATGTGTAGCCACAAAACATATTGCACATTGAGTATTTTATTATAGCTACATATTGATACAGTAATAAGGAACATAAACTGTAGACAATCAAATCAATGAATATCTAAATTATATTTTTGATATTACTGATGATTTCTAAAAGACATTCTTAGCTCGGATTTTATGCCTTTTACTTGATTATTCTAGCGTTTATTCTCAAATGATCCAACACTTAATTTGACATGTTTTAGACATTTACAGGATACGCATTACGAAAATGTTCCAAAGAAATGGTGCAAAACAAATATTGCATGTTGTTGTAAAGTTCTGGCGAACTGATACATTTTCATTAATAAAATTGTCATTATGCATTTAAAAAACTTCAACATGTAAACGTTACCGCCTATTTACACGGTCAGTCTGTCGAGAGATTTTTCACCCGGTTAGCCTAGAACCTAGATTTATGGATGTACCCATACGGCATACGCTGTCGACAGGCTGGACATTTGGTGAAACAATGAAACAACGAAACAACTTACTATACAACTCAATAGTAAGATTTTAAGATTAGTGTATGATTAGTATTATTTACACATACAGTTTTGATCCATTTTAATGAGGCAGAGGTATGTTTGTTTTACTGCACTATTTTATAACGAGTGTGCACTGTAGTTTGGTGATTGTATACTTTCTTAACAAAATTTAACACGGCAATAATTGGGTTAAGCTTTTGGTGGTTTGTGGGTAATAGTACCAAATTAGAAAAAAAAAAAACGTAAGTTTAACGACATTAATTTTATGTTACTTCTCATTTTGTACATTCTAATAATACATTTGACAAACACACTTCCAAGATTTTTTTATACCATGTATTAGAAAGTCTCGTAGCTAACTTGAACTTCCCTGAATTTGAACGTAACTTATCAATGCATTTTTCGTAACTATAATGTGTGTTGGCAACATTTCCAGATGATGAAAGTAAAGTCAGCAGCAGTGGACGTCGCGTCGGCTGTCTCTCCCCCGCGTGACGAGGCGCGCGCGCACTAATTCGCCCGCACGCACGCACGCACACGCACCGCCTGCGACTAATCAGAACTGTATACTAACTTTCATCATTGTAAGAGTTGTAGGTATGTGCTATCGTTAACTATGTAATAAATCATTTGGATACTTACGGACAGCTAAAGTGTAGCGTAATACGATGTTTTATAAGGTCTAACAAAAATAGTGTAAAAAATTACTAAACAAGCACTTTTGACATCTATATTTCCACTTTTTTTGTTGGATCTTATCGTTACCATGTAAGTTTCGTAATGAAATATCATGAAACTAATTTACTGACGAAGACGTTATCGACAACGTCCCTATTTGGAGGGATGTGGTAGAGACGGTAAAAGTTCTATTGAATTTTCTTACAATGGAGTTCAGGTGTAAATGAGTGTTAATAAAATCATTGAATTTCGTTTAATATTATGGAAATAAATTATGTACGTGGTATGGTCAATGTTTTAAATGTTAGTAAATATTTTAATCGAGGTCTTCGTCTAATTTCGACAGTGTGTTGGTGCTAAATTATATATTTTGGCGTTTGGCCCTAAAAATAATAAAAATGGATATTTAAGAGAAGTTAAAGTATGTCCAAGGTATTAAATTCAAATAAAAATGATAATGTAGTGTATAAAAAGGATAACTTAAAGTCGAATATTGAATGCAACTACCAAAAATTACGAGGGAAACAATAATTTTGTAATAGGTTTAATCGAGGTTGTCATTCGTTTATTAGGTCAGATAGCTTAAATTAACATTTCATTTTGGCTCCATTTATATACAATGATTATTATGATAAACATGCGGTTATTCCGTTTATGCACCCCAAAAAATCCACCTGGTGGATACGCGGAAACGCATGTCTGAGAATGCACCCTAAGCCTATAAATACCGTTTATCTAACTAGGCATAGGGTGACGAAAAATTTAAAATAACTAATAAATGACTTACAACCAATAAAACATAGAGATTGATATAATTCATGTATTTAAGCAAAATATTTATTTTACCTTTAATTTTATGGTTAAGCGAATATTTTTGATGACTTGTGTGCTGGTTGAGCTAACGCTAGTAGAAAACGGAAGAAATTCAGATTATAAGCGAGCAATAGACATTCCATGATTTTTTTACCAAAAAATGAAATCATTTATTTAAAAGTGAACACATTGAACTAACACTTTTCATAATCATAAGTATTATACAGTTGTTACAAGTTTTGCCGTACTTAGCGCTTTATACAAGTAATTAAGTAGCTTATTAGGACTCGACTGATAGGCGACAATATTAATCTGGTCTCTTTCCATTACCTGGAAATCATTTTTCATGTAGAAGTAAGAGATTATATACCAGTTTTTATTATATTTACTTAGATAGAATTGAGGCGGCTTACACAGTGTTTCTTTTAAGTCTTCTTGTTTGTTTAAGAAGTGTATTATAAATAATAATATAAATATAATTTTTAAGTACCCTGGTTACAAAAAAAAAGCTCCTGTTAAGTATGTTAAAAATTTTGTCAATTGATTTTCAATTTGTGTGAAACATGCTTTATATTATTATTTTTTTCTGATTTTATCGCACAATGTTGAAGAAATAACACAATGCTAATTTTAAAACATTTACAGAGTTTTTGCGGCAATAGAATAGTTCACAATCCTGTTCCTAACACGTTGTGCCAAATGTTATGAATGTTGTAAGCCCTGTACGATAGTCCCTCGTCTTCCATAGGCTTTATAAATTAATACGAGTTAAAAACTAGTGAGTGAATAATTTCACTAATGTATCATTAAAACAACAAAGTCTTTGTACAATTACGTAATAAACATTTTTACAATATCTTAAAAATATAAAATAAAGAATTTTAAAAGTTTAATAAATACTGAATGAACACAATAACTGGTTTACATTTTATTTTAATGTTCTTTATTTTTAGCCGACTGCGTCGGAAGGAAGTTTATCATTTTTCAAATAACGGTTGCGATTTTTCAGTGAAGACTTCAGTGTTTTTCAATATTTTCAAGCCCTCTGCAACAGAAATAAAGCATACAAAATAAAAACACATAAGCAGTTGCCGTTACACCTTCGATATTGACGATCATTACACGATCACATAGGCTGATTATAATAATGATGATCGTCATAATCAGCTTATAATGTTCCCTCTGTTGGAATACACGCCTTCTCTCGGTGAGAGGAAGTGGGCCGTAATCCACCACGCAGGTCCAGTGCGGGTTGGTAATGTCACATGTCTTCGATTTTTTTGTTCTAGAACATGCCGGTTTCCTCACGGTGTTTTCCTTCACAGTTTTGAGGGCAGTGGTGGTGAAATAATTTACACAAAGTAAAGCGCCTTTCTGGGCTCGAACCTACGACCTACAACTCGAAAGTCGCGGAAGATACCACGAACTCGGAAGACATTGGAATATCCTAACAGCCATCCTTATGTTACTCGGAATAATAAATGACGGCGCAAGTCACATTAATCAATGTCCTGCGACATAAAGTCACGGTAGCAAACTGAAATGACTCTGGCACCTTTTACGTACTTGTATTTAACATATAAAAAAATACGCCGTACTCATGTAACGAGGTTGTGTGCTCAGGACAGGACTAAACTAATATCTATCTTCTGTCCTTTTCTTAATGAAATAGAAAGAAAAAGATGCACTGAACTTAAACTTAGTTTACTTTGTGAACAAGGGAATCGGCGCCATTGAACATATTGATTGTTAAAGTGATGTTTGTACCTTTCCCGCGTCCTTTGCGACGCAGCTCTGCGATTCTCTCCACCTCGCTTTCTTCTTCCTTATCTTTATCCCTCTTAACGGATTCATCGTGAGCTTGTTTTAATAAAGAATCCTCTAAAAATGTCATTTCTGAAAACAATAATTTAAATAATTTTCGTCCTGTCCGCGCCTGCCGTAAACAACATTATCTTCACCAAAAACAAAAGTGACAATAATAATGTTTGTTCACTTGCTGTAGTTACAGTAAGTTTAATGTGCAGAATGCTTAGATAACAGCTATGTGATAGGTTAATTTACATGATGTATGTTGTTTAAAATAAAGTTAAGGTTAGTAATAAAATTACTTGTGAGCCTGGGATCCATCGCTATCCAGGGCGCGGTGAAGAGACTCCCGGCGGTCGGCCGGGCGGTGGGATCAGGCTCGATCAGTCTAGTTACTTGCTGTTTGCATTCCGGCGACAGTTGGTTGACTACAGTTGTACGAAAACGCCACTTCCGCATCACCTGGCAGATAAATGTACTGTATGATTACGATGAGTTGAAAAGTTATGAAACGAAACCTTGCACTTTAGAGGTCGCATCGAGGCCTTGCTCAAGGACTCACTTCTTAAGCTGCTGGTTGTGATTTGGATACCTCCTTCACCCAACCAAAGTCGGACATCATAATCAAGACAGTCAATCGCAATTTAGGTTGCTCTGACTACTACGTATGTTGGTAAGAACTTATTCTTAATATTTACAAAGTTTTTTATTCATTAGTGGGTTGTACCTGTTTTTCATAGAGTTTCTTAACGGAGGTCTCGTTAAATGGTAATGCTTTATTTAGCATCGTGTAGAGGATAATGCCAATTGACCACATATCCGCTGACTTGGGCAAGTACGGCACGCCTTTCAATACTTCAGGAGCTGCGTAGGATAGGGACCCGCAGTAGGTCTCACTCAGAATGTCGTGCCCGCGCGAAAACACGTTGCGAGCGAAACCGAAATCAGTAACTTTGACGTTATAATTTGATGTAATCAGTATATTTTCACATTTCATATCTCTATGCGCTATGTTCATAGTGTGTAAGTAGTGAATCCCCGATAAAATCTGCCTCATCCAAAGCCTGCACTGGTTCTCCGGCACGGCGCCGTTTTGTGTTAAAAAATCCAATAAATCACCGTTTTCCGCGTAACGTAGAAAAATGAAGTATTTGGCGCGCCGTTGGAAAATATTTGAAACGTTTACTATATGGGGGTGGTTGATACGTATTAAAACGTCTAGTTCTCGTGGTAAGAACTTAGTAAGGTAGTCCCGAGGAGCTGCCGCTGTGTCTATCACTTTACAGGCCAACACAGCATGCCGGGTCTCGTCAACCATGTGTGTCGCTTTGTAAACCTGCAAAGAGGATAATTTAACATTTGAAAAGTTGTTTGATTACTTCCTACTAATATTAACCTCAAACGGCGAAAATATTCCAACCTGATTGGGAATTATATATTCGAGCCGTTTGGGGTTGAAACACTAGGGCCATGGGGTCCGAGTGCCCACTTGGTTTTTCGAGATATCGCCAAGCGGTTAGTCGACTCTTCACATGACCAGAGGGCTGGCCTGTTTCTTGGCCAAAGAATTAGTATCGCCATACAACGTGGCAATGCTGCCAGTCTGTTAGGCACTGTTCCTGTTGACAGCGATGCGGACGAATTTTTTGATGCCCTATGATTTTTTGCTTATTTTTTCCCATGTACATATCATTATTTTAATATTAGCTTATATAATACAATAAATCTCATTAACTAATATTATGAACGTGAAAGTTTGTATGGAAGGATGGATGTTTGTTACTCTTTCACGCAAATACTACGGAACGGAAATGAAATTTGGCACACAGATGGTTTATAACCAGGATTAACATATATGATACTTTTTATCCCGATAATCCCACGGGATCGAAACTTATGCGGGTGAAACCGCAGGGCGCAGCTAGTAATTCATAATATTGATTTGTTTCATTATTTACCTTAGCGTAGGATCCTTCTCCGATCATTTTCTCTAATATAAATCCTTTTTCTTGTAATACCATAAGATCGGACTGTGTATTGATTAGGTCTACCTTCTCGGTAGCAGGCCCCATTTATGTCATTCTCGTGATTCTCGTAAGTTATTTCTTCATTTTTACTTTTAACGGGAGCATACTGGTATAAGGTTGTGGCGGAAAACAGTTAGATACTAGTCTTTATATATTCATTTTTAGTTATTATAAAACTGTGAATGTTGAAATAATGTTTACCTAATGTAAGTGTGACACTTGTGTTTTTTATGTCACTAACAGGCTACAGTACCAGTATTTGAATGACAGCTCAATAAGGAACCTACTTATTATAGACGCCTTGCGCGAATATTATAAAACCATCGGATGCGTTGCCAACCAGCAGTCCCCCGATTCAGAATCTCACTAACAGGGCCTTAGCACACCTCCGCCGCGAAAATAATGATGGGAAACCGCTTAACGAGTTCCGCTAAGAAACATTACTACATTATGTCGAGATTCGAGTAGCGGAACATCGTGAGAGTCAGTTGAATTGCAGCAATCGGAGCAAATGTCGCTTTCGACTTAATAAATACTTCAGGAGATTTTTCGTAAATTCGACATCTATTCTTCAAAACATATGTAGTTTTACTTAATAAACTTGTCGACTGCCGCAGATACTTATACGAAACAAACTCGGCACCGCAACAAAATAACGGGCTGAGGGTGGAGGTGTAACTGGCTTCCGAGCAGATCGCCAAAAACCACGCGGGAAAGAGTCATAATCAAATCTGGCGTTAGAACAGGCAGTTCCGCATATCGTACAAGGGACAAGTCATAGCGGAACTATTGCGGTTTCATTGCTATGGTTTCGCGGCGGAGACGTGTTTCCAGCTAGCGTGTGATATTCTAATACCTATATTTGCGGCCTCAGAATCGTTCCCACACCTCGTAGCAATGACTTGACTGTTTTCTGATAATATTATAAGTAGGTACCTACTTATTTCATGTGAGTACTGGATGTCGTGCTGGTCTTGCGGTTAATTTGATCGCTTCTCATGGACTGCGGCCCGGGTTCGACACCTGGCAAGCACCAATGTGACGACTTGTGAATTCTGTAGGTAGGTAGGTATAATAAATTATGGTAAACACCCAGTACCTACTTCTGCATGATAAATACTTGGAGAATGTAGAGTGTAAGTATTATAACCGCAATAATAACAGGCCTTACCAGGAGCTTACTGATCCGTTTACATCAACCTTCTTAATCGATGTGTCAGGCATTGAGGAAACATCCTTCTCTAATTTTAGTTCTTCTGGGTTCTCCAGTTTCTTTAGTAGCATAACTTTTTCTTCCTTAGCCTTTTTGTATGCCAGTGTTTCCTGAGGTGTCCATTCTGTTATATGAATAAAATCTAAATATCTGTGGTTGAAGTTACAGAAAACCTCCGACATAGCATGGATTTGGTTAGGCAACTTTAGAACAGGCAGTCTGGGGACTTACCACCAGCTCTCAGGGCAGAAGTTGAACTGCTTTTTTGTTCTATAACTAAGTACAAAAAAGCAGTGCAGTTCAACTTCTGCTCTGCTATAAGAGCTGGTAGAAAGCCCCCTGATGTAGATTGATGAAGTGTTTTCTGAATCTCATCGCAGTGCTGGCGCGCTATGCTTCTGTCGATACTCACCGACAACAGAGTGCGGATAATTGAAAAAATTTAAAGCAAAGACAAGTTAAATTAGGGCTGATTTTTCCATAGTCTAGATGCTATGTCAGCTCTAAGATAAATAACATCATAATATTACCTAATAATCTTGAGTCCATAGCGATCCATTCGCTGTTGATAATACTGTCAATTTTTATTCTGTTCTGTTGGTGTGGCTCTAACATAAGCGTTACCAAACGCCTACAATTTTCTGAAAGAGAATCTATATATCGCGAGCGAAACTTCCAATTTCTGTTCATTTGTGCTTGAAACAATTGTTTGATATGCTTATCTTCGAAGGGCATTGCTCTGTTGAGCATCACATAGACTACGATCCCCAGCGACCACACGTCGGTTGGCTTAGGGAAGTACGGCGCACCTTGCAATATTTCTGGAGCAGTGTAAGATAGCGAGCCACAAAACGTTTCACTTTGAATATCTTTCATAGATTTATCGACACAAGTACGCGCAAATCCAAAGTCGGACAGCTTAGCGTTTTGATTGGCAGTCAGGAGAACATTTTCACACTTTATATCCCGGTGGGCTATTTCAAGTTCGTGCATGTACTGAACGGCTAAAGCAAGCTGCCTTGCCCAAATCCGCGCTTGGTCCTCTTGTACGGCACCCTTTTGAAGTATATACTCCAATAAGTCTCCGCGCTCCATGAACCGCATGAAAATGAAATATTTATATCTTCTTTGAAATATGCTATGGGTGTGTACGAGGTGGGGGTGGTTTAATTTGATCAACATATCTATTTCTCTCGGTAGAAACTTCCTTACGAAGTCTTTAGGTGCGGTATTCGTATCAATGACTTTGCATGCAAGTACTGATAACTTATCGCTTTTCGATGGGTTTCTGTATTCCGCTAGGTACACCTGTTTTATTTGATACGATTTAATACAGTTTTATTAACTAAACAAATTACCTAAAATTAACTTCTTTATTACCTTGGCATAGGATCCTTCATTAACTTTTTTAATCATTTTGTAACCGCGTGTAGCCAATGTTAATTGTTCAGATCCACTTAGTTTTAATTCTTCTTCCAAACGATGCACCTGTAGAATGACGTATTGTCTCTTATAAATTATGAGACATGGTAACTTCTCTAAGCTTATCAAATTTTATAGGGGAAGAAAATAAACATGTTTTTTGTCAATAGGTGTACCAACAATCTATCTGTGTGAGGAAGTGTGAGATTATAGAAGTCACCATTGAAATTGTTGGTTTATAGACATGTTACTGCTCCTCTCCTTCACATTGATTAAAATAAACTGGACAAAGTGCCTGCCTAGGTTCGAACCGACAACTTACGTTTTGGGAGGCCGAGCTTATACTGGCTCTACTCACACATCTACAGGAAAAAACTAGATGTATATGCGTGAATGTGTGCGTGAAGACGAGTAGCGCAGCGCATAACACACACACTTCCGACTTCGTCATTATCTCGGACGGTACCAGAGCTCCTGCGCTAACACACACATTTATAGCGTGTTTGTACACTTGGTAACCACAAGTAACGCGCGTGTCGCTTCGTGAGATAATAATATAATAATATATTTGTCAAAAACATTAAATACGTACTTTTGTCTTTCCCTCCATTTATTCTTGTGTGGGCTTCTGCTGTGAAGTTACAGTAGCAAGAGCCTTTATCATTTCACTGGCCTGTAAATACAATATTAGTTTATTCTTCATTATTTTGTACAGAGATCATTGTTTTTTATTGTGATTCGGTGATCGGTTTTCAGACTCACAGCAATCACATATTTTTGATACCAAACAAATATAAATGAGCACAATAAACCCTAAGCCGTTTGGCTTATTGCACTTGATTAAGAATTAAAATCGATCCTAATTATAGGCACCGGGCCCAATATTTTTTCTTTCAGTGAAAATTAAGTTTAGCATTCGAGTGTGTGATCATATTTTGCACAGTGAATGTGTGGTGGTTTTTTATGAAGAATTAGATCGTAATAATTATGAGGGGAGTTACCTTATATACAGATAACCCTCTTCGCACGCCTACGTCAAGTATGTCGCCTTGCTTCGGTAGTGGATTCGAGATTCGTCGACTATCCTCTCTAGCACGTTTGAGTGCTTGTGCTTCTACTGCGTTCAAAGCTATTAAGATTTAGTTTGAGATTAACTTTATCATTGTCAAATATTTGTAATCATGTAAATCGTAAGATGTTTCCTTTTGTTAAAGTTTTCACAGCGTAGGTAGATGGATGTAATGTACAACACAAATATTGCGTACATCCATCTACCAAGACGTTCAATGTTCAAACCGGTAGGAGGCGGGATAGCTGCCAAGAGGCTGGCAGCATTCACGAGGTGAGTGTTCAAAACTAGTGGCCTACTGATTTTAAAGTCAACAACTCGCTTGTCAGCGTGGCTTAGGATGGTTATCTATAGATATCCCATTGTGAAAGGACATACACACCAGTAAACTACGTTAGCCTGATACGTTGATATAAATTAAGATTTGTTCTTCAACTCACTAGTAAGCCTACTATCCATAGCAATCCATTCGGAACTGAGCACCTGAGGGGCACCGTGGCGTAGTCCTGGGTCGGGCTCCAACAGATGCTTCACGATAGTCTTACACTCGAGTGAGATAGTGTTGCCTACTCGAGATCTAAACCTATATTTCTTGCCCATCTGCTGCTCATATAATTTTCGCATTCGCGTGTCGTCAAACGGCATAGACTTATTCAGCATCACAAACAACACCACCCCCAAAGACCAAAGGTCTGTCGGTTTAGGCAGGTAAGGTTTACCGCGGAGAATTTCTGGCGCCGCATATGACATCGACCCACAGTATGTCTCACTTAGAACGGATGAGTTGTTTTCATCAAGGCAAAACCGCGCGAAACCAAAATCTGAAAGTTTAACGTTGAAGTTCGCCGTCAGCAGTACGTTCTCGCATTTGATGTCACGATGCGCTATATCCAGTTCGTGGAGGTATTGTAGACCTAGTGCGAGTTGCCTGAACCACACTCTTGACTGATTCTCAGATACACAGCCGTTCTTCAAAATGTACCCCAACAAATCTCCATTCTCAGTAAATCTCATGAAAATATAATACTTTGTTTTTCTTTGGAATATACTGTGTACGTGAATAAGATGTGGATGATTCAAACGCACAAGCACGTCTATTTCGCGCGGTAAAAACTTCACTACAAAATCTCTTGGAGCCTTCGACGTTTCTATAACCTTACAAGCGAGGGCAATCTTATGAGCATCATCCTTTCCAGAGAATTCAGTTAAATACACCTGTAAGAACACTGCAGTCAAACTAAGAATTGGGCTAGTTATGGAGGATGTCGCTTCTGCTTGAAAAAAATTAATTATTATTAGTAATTCCTCTTACCGAGAGGAGGCCTGTGTCCCAGCAGAGGAAACATTACAGGCTGATAATTTTATGTTATTATTAGTAATGAATAATTATATATATACCTTAGCGTAGGCGCCTTCGCCTAAAAATTTTTGCAATTTGTATCCTTTTGAAGACAAAGTAATTTCTTCTGATACACTCGGTTTCAGTTCTGACATGTTAATATAAACATGTGGTTGAACATCGAGCACAGTGCTTCCCACGCATCACCTTTCAACGCACCCTTTCGAATCGCTGGCCGGTTACTCATATTCAAAGGGAACGTATGCATTTTTATGATGTTAATAATATTATGTTGCTTTAATTACTAAAATTTATATTTACTGGTCTTCATTGTGTTGCATGTCTAAACTTGTCAAATGCGTCTCACTGACGCAAGCCGTTATTCTTCTTTCTTCATAAATAACACATTGTCTATATTGATAGAGGTACCGTTATCAACCTCTTTAAAGCCAAGTAATTTAATCACTAGGTCTACCCGCGAATACGTCCGAGTGAAATTTCTTGGAACCCCCAAATCGCATCGCCTGCCCGACTTCGTTTTCGCTTAGCGTTATTTCAGACTTTTGTTCTTTTTGCTCGGTTCCTAAGAGTTCTAGTGTGATGTTAAATAGCTATCCTCGAGAGACGAGATGAGGCTATCAAATACAAAAATATTTTTATAATTCGACCGGTAGTTTCAGAGATTAGTGCGTTCAAACAAACAAACAAACTCCTCAGCTTTATTATTAGTATAGATTAAAGCTGTGTTTACACGAGGAGAGTGTAACACACAGCTATAATTTATAACGTCCATGCGAAATCAAGTGGTCTACGATGCGAAACTCGTCGGCCAGAAATTGAAATAGAAAAATTTTCAGAGGAAGTTTTCGTGTGTGCCCCGTAGTCCCTGGAAGGGACCACGGGGAATTTCTTTACCCGTGGTCCCTTCGAGAAATACAATGCTGCCGAATTAAAATGGTAGTTTCTGCCGTAGTCCCCGGAAGGGACCACGGGGGTTTTCTTTACCCGTGGTCCCTCCGAGAAATACAATGCTGCCGAATTAAAGTTGTACCAAGTCATAATACAGTCAAAGGTTTTATTCATAATAGAGAGGCGGGCGCATTTACTCAACTTCGGCTGTGTGTAGCTGTTTGACCTGTATGTCGTTAGACTAGCCGGGATGATATGAAATCAATCCATAAACTTAGCCGATCACTGTTAGATGGACTTTGCTCTCTCCTGTGACACTAACCGGATTCCCTATATATTTTTGTAACTGAAACCCTTTTATAACATTTCATACTTTACTATTCCAAGTAACATATACATTTAAATCGCTTAACATTATAAATATTAGTGTACACGCAGAAAGAAATAACTTATATGTACATGACGTTGAGATTAAAAAAATAATATCTTGCACACACCACATTCAACTTTGCTGAACAAATGATTGCCTATATTTCTAATTGTTTTTTGTTTAAAAATTCGCCCGCTAACGATATCCTCTGTAAGAACGATGGTGCTGGTGTCAGCAGCAACTCATATTTGCCAACATCGGGGTGAGCTGAGTACCTCTGCTCTTTACGTATTCGCTCTAACATGTGCTGAGGTTCGCATTTCGTTTTAGATTTCCAGTCGCTACTCAAAAAGTCTTGGATGACCTTCGGTAATATTTTGAAAGTTTCCTTCGCTTTTGTTTCGCTCGGTGTCTGCAAAGGTTCCGGCGGATTTTGTGGAACTATTATGTCATCGACATCAAATTGTGTTGTTGGAGTATTATTTTCTGATGAAAATGATAATTCTTCATCAGACTCTTGATTTGTACTGCTGTTGTTATAGTAATTATTGATACGTTCTTTCACTATATCTCTTAGACTAGTTTCATTCTTTGTTTTCTCTCTCTCTGTGCCGTCAATATTTACATACCCAGTTCTAGTTTCAGTCTTAATCAAAACTTGGTTTTGATCAATCTTTTCAACAGTGCCACTTTTTACATCTTCAGATATATTTAGTGCAGCTTCTTGCGGAGCTTCAACTGTCTCGTTTGGTGCATTATCTATGGATGTGCCTTCAATTGTAGTCATAAACTTTATATTGTCTTCATCTTCAAGTATTTGATACATTCTGTGCACTTCGCTTATATTTATTCTGAAAAAGTAAAATATATATTTTAGCTAATATTATGACGAGCCTCCGGTATACTGGCTAACTTAATCCAGGGTATGCTTCAGTTACGAGGAATAGATTATGTAGATGTTCCCAGCGGGGTTATTTACGCAATACACATTAATAGTAGATTACTACTATTAATGTGTTACGCAATAACCCCGCTTTATTTTGACAGTTCAACAACTTTAATTGCTTCATTTACATTGTTGAGCAGACAAATTTTTCGAACATAATTATGAAGCAATGGATTCCTTCAAAATGATCCAGTAAATGATACAGTTTGTGATAGATAGTGTGATACGCAATTAGGATGCGGGTTCTTCAACTAAAATTACGTCTTAAAGTACGTTATTTTCTGCGTTCCTTATCTACAACGGTATTATTGCCCAATCGAAGTCCGAATTTTAAAATACTAAATATATTCCTACCCTTGTCTAGCTTCGTGGCAGCAATACAGCATAGTGGGGTCAATTGGATGCGCTTCTGTGTTGAATATATATCCGCCGACGTCTACAACACATTCTCCGTTGGGCGTGTTTATAATAGTCCCGTGTACACCCGGGTTGTGGATGAAATTGTCCGGATCAAAAAGTAAGTACAAATACTTGGTTGTTTCGGCCAGGAAAAATGATTCCATACGATCCTCTTTGCGGTGATCGCGTACGTCTTTGATCTGTAAGTAATTTATTAATGTTTTAGTAGCAATTTTATGAAACCAGATGTCCTGATCAAGACAAGGATAAGGAAATTTTGATTACTGATCATTGGTATTACAAGATTATTTGATCAGTAAAAAGTTGATTTACGAGCAATCATTCTTAGATAAGCCTTGATACCATTATTTTCGTACATAATCATATGAGTTACGCAGTGATATTAATTTCATTCAATGATTAGAAAGAGGGGTTTGCGACTAAGTAACGCATGAGTGGATCGATCTGAGGGGCAATTCTCGTAATTTTAAGAACATTCACAGTCTGATCTGTAATTTAACTGTAATTTCCCTACATTTTTGACAAGTTTGTCACATTGATTGTCGCTGATTTATTATTTATTACTTTAATTAAAACGGTTTAAAACCAATTACAGTAATTAAAGATACAATTTGTATATACACGAACACAAGATAAAATATAAAATCATCGAGTAAAACAACACTTTCATAAATCCCTATTACAGTACTTCTGACATGCCGACAAAATCTTCGTCCATTCGTCCGCAATCAGATCGTTTGTTGGATTAGAGTCCAAGAGATCATTAAGTGCGGCCAGAGTACGTGGTATTGGGGACTTAGCACGCGCAAGTGTGCGACATGGAGGTACAGCAAACAGCCTGTGCTTTCTGCAGCGGCAGTAGTTGTCTGGCACGAAGAAGCAAGCATGAGATTGCGACTAGATTTTGAACGTTTTTTATTACGAATGCCAATTGCATTCAGGTTAAGCTACGAAAGGACCATACGCCGTTGATCCCGGCTGTCATTCGTGGATCTTTGACCGTCATTACTAGTCAGAAGTCCGAAAGTCTGAGAACCAGTCTTAACAAGGGGTGTAAGGCGCATCACACACTACAATGCGCCACGCGACGGGACGCGGGAAACGGAGGCCAATTTTTCTTGAATGTGTATGTAAAAAATCACGCGCGGGGGTGCGTTATCTGCATCCCGTCACGTGGCGCATTGTAGTGTGTGATGCGCCTTACCCAGTAACTGGGTTGTGGAGGTCAGATAGGTAGTCGCTGCATGTAAAATACTGGTATTCAGATGAATCCGGTTAGAGGAATGGTACTGGTATTGAGATGAATCGATTGATTGAATACAGCAGCATGCAAATTTTGCTTTTAAGTACATATCCCCTTTTACCTAAGCTTATGTGGTTTATTCAACTATTCTCAACTCCAGAAAGTTCCCCAACTTACCGTAGCATACCCGCAAGGTGTCCTAGCAGAATGTTGTATACTTCTGAGAATATCTTCACCCATTTGCAGCAGTATCGGATCCCTGGTGTCACGATATAAGTACATGATCGACTCGATGAGTTCCGGACGGAGGGGGTAACTCTCTCGCGACGATGACGCTTCGCCCGTACCGAGGTTGTAAACTTCAGGAGTGAAGCCATATTGTCTCCATACACTGTGGTAGTTGTGTATTATGCGCATTGCTGTGTCACTTTCACCTGTTAATGATCGCAGTTTTTAAACATAGTTAAGAGGAAGACTTCGTCAAGTAATTATTTTCCACTTTATTCCAATGCAGGCAAAGTTGATATTTCTTTGGCAATGAAAACTATGCTGCATTGCACTAGGTGGGTGCCGGTTTTACATGACGAGGCATTGGGTAATAATGCGCAAAGGTTTACGGGTCCGATTCCCGCCCATAACGTGTATTTGTACGATTTACAGGAAGTTTGTTTGACTGTTTGTGCACATGATATATATATTCTGTTTGTAAATAAATTCATGAATAGATGGATAAGCAAATATTGAATATGCAGAATATTTTTTTAACAAAAAAAAAACACTGTAGTACAACACTGTACCTTCTTTCTAGGGGAACGTTTTACCAGTCTATCTTGAAAACTAAACTTACCAACAAGACTAAGCACTCCAGGCCAATAAGATTCGAGTGACTGGAACACGGGCAGGGTGACGTGTCCTCTCAACATGGTCGCCCACACGAACCAGTCGTCTTTCTTCAAGTACTTTTCTATCGCTTGTCGTGCTTCCTTGAACATTGACATCAGTTCTGGCCTTTCTAATAGAATCGCACCTACAAATAAAAACTTTTTTGTTTTAGAATAATATTGAATTTGCTTGCTAGTGTATTGGCTTTATGGGAAAAGGCTTTTGCCCAGCAGCATAATCAGCCTATATTGTTCCCACTGTTGCAACTGGACTGTAATGCCATTGCGGGTTGGTAGATGTCATAATATATTATGTTTTCGAATTTTTGGTTCTAAGACATGCCTGATTCCTCATAATGTTTTCCTTCACTGTTTTAAGGGCAGTGGTGATGAAATAATTTACACAAAGTAAAGCGCCTGACTGGGTTCGAACCTACGACCTACAACTTGTTACCACTGGGCCGCCACTGCGCAGCATTACAAGTTATTATTCTCTTTTTTCTAAATAACAGAGTCCATTCTCATACCTTTCACTAAATATTCGTAATAGGAGTCGACGCCTCCTCCAATACCAGCGTCTTGCGCGGTCCACCGGCCTGTCATGACATCGACATGGTTACCGACCAGGCCGATCGGTGATTTGTGATTGTAAAGTGCAAGTAGCGCATTATGAGCGATCTGTGAAGCAAGCAAAGAAATCAAGTATTCTACATAAAAAAAGGTAACCCAACCACATCATGTAAACATAAATAAAAAGAATATTCTAACACTAGCATCTACCCGCGGCTTCGCCCACGTGGGTGTCGGAAATTATCCAGCGGGAATGTGCTACCAGGACAAAAAGCTTATGTCCTTCCCCAGAATGCCATCCGTCTCCTTGCAAAATTTTATCGAAATCAGTAAAATAAAACAAATAGAAAACAAAAAGAAATCAAAAAAAGTAACATACAGCCAGTTACTTTCGAATTTATAATATTAGTATGTATGGATAGGATAAACAGATAACTATGTACAAAATATTCTAATTCATACAGGAAAAGATATGGGTATAAGGTTTTCATAGTATTCATTTAATTCCTTTATCTTTTAACATACCTCTTCGTACAAGGGATCGCCAGTGAGTCGACTTAATGTTCCAAATTCTATTATAAAGGTCCCAACTCCAGCAGTACATGTGACGCTTGTCTCTCCAGGTGGTACTCCAGACCTTAAGTTGATAGTCCCGTATGGCATACCAGTTGTGGTATCAAAAGCAGCAATAAGCCTTTGGGCAACATCTTCTGCAAGTCTTAAGAGTGGACCATTACATGGCCAGCCTGGTTCTAGTTCTATACCTGTTCTGAAATAATGTTACATAAGTATTAAATTGTCCAATAAAAAATAAAAAATTATGACCTTTTGTGATGATGATGATGAGCTTTTGTGTAGGAGACAAAGTATAGAACCCTGTGGCACTCCAACCTTCAACATTCATATTGGTAATATCACATTGAGGGAATATTATTGGCAGTATTAATATTATATGGGACTGAAACATAACAAGGAAAATGGGCATGATGTTATGTTATGTGTTATTAGTTTTAAGTTGATAAACGCAGATATTATAGAGGTGTATACTTGTATACTGTTTGACAGATATTATTTTGGTTTATACTTGTACAGTGTGATAAATGAGGAAGAAAATTCTGTGCCTACCATATTAATTGCTTCTATTCTTTACCAGAGGCCTATTAGACGTCTTGAAGAATTTCTATTCTTATTAATTATTTAAATTACTGCAACACTTACTTGTGTGATAAAAGATGAGCACTTAACAGTCCTCCAATGATTCTAATATTTGTTTCAAACACCGAAACATTAATATCAGCATCAAAGTTCTTCTTTTGTAAAACTATATCAACAACACGGTTGAATTCAGTGTAGTTCCCCATTATAGCCAGGGTGTCTAAAGCATCTATGAGGGTGAGGGAGTAGCTTCCCCATGTGTCCACGCCATCGCAGCTGAGCGGCCGTAGCTCATCGTAAGGGTAAGCATACCGTAAGTAACTATCATAGGCATGCTGAAACATATCCCGAACCTCCTCTCTGTAATGAAAGATTTAATTCTGTTAGTTAGAAAAGCAAATGCATTATAAATTTAACAAAACCAAGACTAAATATTAGGTCTTGTTTACACACAAGGCTGAAAAACGGTGATCATTGAAAGAACTTTGAATTATGACTATAATATTGTACTGCAGAAGACGTATCAGCTATGGAAATAACACATAAACACGACTTAAAAAGTCATGGAATAGGAAAAAGGAATATTGAGGTAGGAAAGGCTTACAACTTACCTAAGCTTCAAAATATCAGACTTCTTGTACACTCTAACACCATAACATGTTTCATAGCCATAGCATAAAATAAAGAGGAATGCAACCGACTTAATCATATTAATATTCGTCTTATTGATTTTTTAGTCATGGAGATTAAGCTTATTCTCATTGATTTTGACCTCACAATCTAACAATATTCCAACAGAATACCTATTCAATAAAATGATAATGATAGAACGTCTGACAGAGGTCTGTTTACGTTGAAGTGTCAATATTTTGACAACTTTGACAATGACATAACACCGAGTGTCTACAGCTAAAATAATACTGACGTGGGGATTTGGTAATAGAAGAACAGCTCTTAAGGACGAGCAGTAAGATTCATATTGGCAAACGATAATTGCCGTCAGCACAGCAAAAACAGCAGCCGATATTTTTTTTCAAACTTGGCTTTTCATACCTTATTTTCATGCTGAAAAATGGTATGTTCACATACAAACTAGGTTCGTAGATTTCTGGGTTCTATAATAGTGATCGAATTATGCAGGTAAATTTTCTAAGCGAAAAGTTTTAATACTAGGAAAGTTTAGGATTCCGTCATGTCCGTCTGTCAGTCTCGTCTGGATGTTACGCAGCATAATACTCGGATACAATTTTTATCAATCTTCTTCTTACTTCTTAGCAGACGCTAATGTAACGTGCGGTTACATTAGTCACGTTACATTAGCGTCTGGTAAGAATCGATGGCTAATGTAACGTGCGGTATTTTCGTTTTAAGTAGTGTAATAATCGTGCATGGTCTCTTAAATTTTCAGATTTTTTTATACTGACCCATCTCAACGGTTATAATAAACCGATTTTAACGTTAAACCCTAAACCCGAACAAAATAGATAAAAAATGGGGAGGAACGAGCCAGGCAAACGGTTAAAACCATAAAGTTTTGAAGTGACCATAAACTATAGACTATTAATGTGCATCCCGCAATTTCATTGGTCCAGATTTGAATAACCAAAGACAAAAGATCAACGTAAACTGCAACAGCTGAAACTTCTAATCTAAAATGTCTGTTGTCCGTTGACGCTTCGCTTACGTTTTGAGGGTGTATTTTGACGAAATCGGCGTTTTTACCAAGTTTACTCGCAATTTATTAACAAAATGTGCCTCTAGTTCTCCATATTTGCACATTTCCGCTTCGGTTGCCATTATTGCATTCGCGTGGCCCGCTTAAAGCTGATCTGGTATTTTGTTAGTGTTTACGGAAGCGGGGGCAATGGCATTTAGAATACACGAAGATCAAGAAAATGCCTCTCTGGGGCTTAGGAAAGACAGCGCAGAGATATTTGCTGCTAACCAACGTCGTGCTCTTGGCGATCTTAGCCAGTTTGCGTGCAACCAAAGTCGGAACCTCAAACTCGTGAGTATACTTCAATCGGTAAGCACTATGTTGTATTTTGTTCTGTTTTCCATATATCATTTTTTTTCTAGCCCGGATTGACGAATGGACCTTGTAAAGTTCAAGATGAAAACAGGACAATGCGCCAGATTAAAAATGAGAAGAACATCGTACCACCCGTGGCGCAATTTCGCGCCTTTAGCGTTTATGAAGACAAGCCAACGGAGGCAGAGGTCAAGAAGCGAGAGCACACATTCAAACCGTTTGTTGCTAAAGATACGAAGAAAGATAGCCTATTCATAAGCAACGAGAATTCGAAAGCACTGTGCCTTCAAGCTGAGAAGAAACCAGATCGGCTGATAGACCCGCCTTCAGTTCGGTAAGTGGTACCTTGCTAACTAAGGATAACCTTTATTTTGTAACCTAACATTATCTAACTGTCCATGCACCATTGCACATAGTCATGAAAACCATAGACTTCTAGGTCATCTAGGGCTAAGCTTCAGATTAGTTGGGATAGCATAAATCTGGATGTGGGTTACATGATTTTGGACCCCTCTGCATCGAAATTTTTGAGTAGTTATTTAAAAAAAATCTGCTGTTTCCTACAAAAGTGCAATACCTGTGCGTTCAAAATGTATGAAACAGATTTTTTTTAAATAACTGACGAAACATTTTAAAAAATTCAATGCATTTCATTTCGGTTCAGAATCATGTACTGAATCCATGGTAACAGGTTGTGCGTCGAAATCCCTGCCCATCTCTGTCTTGATAGTTATTAGGATTTAGTGTTTCTCAGATAGTTATATTTTCCAGTTATCTTAATTTCTGCAATAGTTTAAATATAATATCCAGCTTAGGGCAATATGGTTGCCCATCACTTTCAACATACTAAAAGTTTCACATTACACATATTTAACTACAAACTCATGTTGGATTTCTTAGGCCTATACAAGAGAAGAAAAATGGGGTGGAGTCACCCATGTCTGTTGTGGACACCAGTGTGCTCTCTATGTCCATCTCTAAAAATGAGAGTCAGATCATTGATGATGAGGATGATGATGCTACCACTGCACAGACTGACCGAGAGATGTTCTTCCATGTGGTTGAATACAGACAGGACATCTACGAGTACATGAAAGAAATTGAGGTAAAGTTGTTAAAATATTGCTAACTCAATATCTGCTGTAACATAATCAAAAAATCAATCAAAGTAAATATTTCAAATTAGGTTTGCATGAAACACAAAATCATTTATTGTATCAATATTGTGGTCATAAACAGGTCGAAGGACCTAAGGCCAAGCGCGCACTACCAATTCTAATCGTAACGGATAATAATCTTCAATCTGTGAACAATATCAATGTTCCAGAGACCGCGCTCTGCGGTAAAAAATTCCTTGAAAATTTATTAGCATTTGCTTGCTTTGTTTGATTTTATTTCGCTTCAACATGCAATTAATAAAATCGCATTGCAGTGCGCGCTTTGCCTTACATTGATGTTTTCTCATGATATTGATTAGATTGTAAAAACTTTTTTAGACCATTAGCACTATCAATATGACAAATAAAAGAAGGTCACAGTTTATATTTAGGTCAGGTTGTGGCAGTCCTTTCTATCTGTTAACCTCAAAGAATCAAAGTTGGTATAAGAAGGGTAAATACTGATTTCCTAATATTACTTTGTTGATGCAATATTAATTTTCTGCAGAGAATGCAGTATGCAGAAAGTTAAAAATTACCTAGTTCCATTAAAAACATAAGCAAAATTGATAACTGCTTCGAAATCTATTTTCTGAATATAAAATTATGTCGACCAAAGACCACTTTCCATGGTTTCCTTGAATTTCAAGAATGCAAATTATGCAATGTTACGTTAGCAACATGTTACAAAGCTATGACCTACTACATCTTGCCATCAAGATTTCACCATAAACGTTATTTAAAAACAAAAAAAATGTTTGTTATTGGTTTAAAAATGTTGAAAATATGTGTTAAGTCTTCTATTGTACTTTTCAGCAAGTCATTATTTCAATATTTAGTTTCATTCTGGATATTTTTGTAGGCAAAGAACAGAGCCAACCCCCGCTACATGCGCAAACAGCCGGACATTACACACCTGATGCGTTCCATCCTCATTGATTGGCTGGTAGAGGTTTGTGATGAGTACAATCAGCAAAGTGAGACCTTGCATCTGGCTGTGTCATATGTGGACCGATTCCTGTCTTACATGAGCGTAGTACGGACTAAACTGCAGCTTGTGGGCACAGCTGCTACTTATATTGCTGCGTGAGTATTAATAATGTCAATTCACTGATTTCAGATGCTCTACTCTTATTACTTAATGTGGTCATTATCAAATCCTTTTAAAATAGTAAAAAAAAATTAATATGTATGGATTATGTTCTGAAGTCACAAAACTTTATTTTCCAAACAGGAAATATGAAGAGGTGTACCCACCAGAAGTGTCAGAGTTTGTGTACATCACAGACGACACATACACGAAGCGCGAGGTTCTTCGCATGGAGCACCTCATTCTAAAGGTCCTATCATTCGATCTGTCGACACCAACCTCTCTCGCCTTCCTGTCTCACTACTGCATATCGAATGGACTTTCAAAGAAGACATTCCACTTAGCTGCTGTAAGTATTGAATAACTTTTTTCATTTGTTTTTCCATACCAGCAATTACTATTTTTCTGATTGTAGTTGGATTTTGAACTTTTGATAAAAAATAATAAGATTTTGAAAATATTATTTGACAACAAACATCCATCTCTTGATGCTCCAGTTTATTGGCATCAAGTTCTTATCTTATGAATTTTATTTTAGGTGATGTCAACAAACTATCTCCTCACATAAAATATCTTACACTTAACTAAAACGCACTTTACAGTACCTCGCTGAACTTTGCTTGCTGGAGGCGGATCCTTACCTTCAATTCAAGCCCTCTATAATTGCGGCGAGTGCGCTCGCGACTGCGCGTCACTCTCTGCTTTGCGAGCGTTGCGCAGGAGAGGACAAAGATCGTCGCGAGACGCGTGACTCAAAGGAGGCGCGACTCCACGCAACCTGTGCCGCCATTGCTTGGCCCGCAGCACTCGCCACATGCTCCGGCTACTCGCTAGCAGACCTCGAATCTTGTTTGAGGGAACTTGCGCGCACGCATTCGCATGCTTCTCTGCAGCCCTACCAAGCTGTACCCGACAAGTACAAGAGCAACAAGTAAGTATTTGAATGATTCGTTTTTTGAAAACTTATTAGTTCACCAGCTTAGCTATATTTTAAATTTTGTTGATGTGTTCTTTGAGATGTTGAGGGAGGTCAGTCCTTAGTAAAAACCAAGATATTCTTTTAGCGAGAATTTAGAGTGTAGTCGATTGACGCAGACCAATCGTTATTGATTCTCCCAAAACATAAACGATGATCGATTAATGAACGTAATTCGGCTGCCATGCACCACACTAGAGATCTGAACTGTCGATATCTGTATTTAACAAAATATTTTTCATTTAGATTTGATGGCGTGTCGACGATCGAGCCCAGGCCCATGTTCCCAGTCCCTAAGTACCAGCCTCCGGCATCGCCCAACAGCACCAGGCCTGCGGCGGACATTACTCGGAACAGCTAGTAAATTCCCGACCACGGCCCAGAGCGTTACTAGGAGTAGTCGAATTAACTCTGTGCCAGTTTCTCGAACGAAAATTATCGCAAAATTAATATGAAAAATTCTCAAGCGCGCGTAAACTGCTGCTTTTATAATTTCTACGATTTTGCGATAATTTTCGTTCGAGAAACTGGCCCTCGGTGTGTGGTAAGACGAGTGACCCGAATTAGTGTTAATGTAGTCCTCGCGCTTTTTTTGCTCAGTCAGCTGGTTATTTCCTGTATTCCATAGTTCGCAGTAATGTCGCAGCCAACTGGTTTAATTAGCCGTTTAGTTAACCGCCTAGCTTTTTAACTAAACGGCGGCCGTTCAACTAACGGCCTGAATGATCCTATCCTACTAATATTATAAACGCGAAAGTTTGTATGGATGGATGATTGTTTATTAATGTTTCACGCCAAAACTACTGAACGGATTTGGATGAAATTTGGCACACAGATAGTTTATAACCAGGATTAACACATAGAATTTTTATCCTGATATTCCCACGGGATCGAAACTTATGCGGGCGAAACCGCGGGGCGCAGCTAGTTCTCAATAAATTATAGTTTAGGTTAGACCTGTGATCGACCGCGTGCGAGCTGAGAGAGCGAAGCGAGGCGAACACTACTTCCAAAGGCCAGGCGGTTGACTAACCGGCTAATTTAACCAGTTGGCTGCGGCAGTAATACCACTTCTTCATTGAAAGTACAAACTAACCAAATCATGGCCAGTAGGTAACTTAATAATTAATTCCTCGTTATACTTGTACGGCCAAAGATTTACATAATGAAATACATGCCTACCGTAAGTAATTCTACATTTTTCACTAAAAAAAGTAAACTTGAAAAAAAAATACCATAGACAATTTCCATAATAAATATAACACGAGAAATAGTAATAATGTATTGCTGAAGCTGTCTTTCGTTAGCAAAGCAAAAAATTAACTATTTTAATGGGTCCTTTTTATCCATGTTTGCCTTGTTTTGTGGTTTAGAAATATTTTATTGATAACAGCGAATGCAGTAAAACACGTAAGGTGAGTAATAAACTTTTCTGAGTATTCTTATTTCGAAACTAAGACTTTATTGCATTTATCCTAATCTTAATATGAAGAATCTCGAGGTAATCGAATGTTTACGTATAAGTGATTGGGATATTTTGTGAGTTGTTATGCTAGTTTTAGATTTAACATTTTCCTATGGAAATAAAAATAAACCTTCGACCTATTAGTTCTTTACTGTGTATTGTGATTTTATGGTTGCACGGCGAGTGGGTGGAAACTCAATTCAAGAAACTTTATTTAACTTCCAAAATTACAGTTTATGAAAAATAGTATAAGTACATTTTACCCAAAGAATTGGACCTCAAAACTTTAAATAGATTTTCTAACATCACAAACACTCGCCTCGCCCCATATTTATTAATGTACAAATGTTTAAACTTAAGTTTGTGAGTCTATTTTCGTCATAACCCTTACTGTGTTCATCATCGGAGGTCTTCCCGCTTTTTTCCAGATATTTTGCCGTTTATAAACTTTTTTGCCGATACTTTCAATGTTTTATTTTTAGTATAATAAGTGTACACACCAGGATCCAGTGTTTAAATTCTACAGGGTTTAAAATCTACATTTACAATTTTTTCAAATTGGAGACGCCATTTCTTATTGGGACACTAATAGTGGAGTATTGGATATTATTTCATTTCCAAGTTCCAATTGATAGCATTTCAGTGCGATGTTTGTTAGTAAATTATTATTTTTGAGATGTAAGGTATGTTTTTAATATTGGTTAGTAGTTTTTAATTTAATATAATAATATAATCGTACAGTACGAGTACCTATATTGGTAATAAATATAGTATTTTAAATAAAATATTTATTGTTTTATTTATGGCACTCATAATGACTCTTAAAAGACCTCGAACATAGCGCGTGAACTGTAATCACAGGAGACATTGAGGAACGTCTTTCTTGCGCACGAACCATGTTTTTACACGGTGATAATAAACTGTGTATTAGGTTGTCATATAGCTGCTTATTATATCAGTAGTGGGTATAAGATGTGTGCTAGACGAGGAACGGTCAAATCTATTTGGAGATCGTCTGCGTCAGCGCAGCGACGCGACGCACTGTGTCGTAGCTCGCCCCAGAATGTGAAGTCGCAGTACAAAATAATGTAGAAATGACAGAAATAATTAAAAGTAATGGGATTTCTTTGAATTCATATATTTTATCATAAGAAAATAATTTTTTCTTAATCTTTAAAAAATCTTGATGTGCGAGGTCATTTAGAATAATTAAGAATTATTTGTACTGTTGACTTGTTGAAGATCGATTTCGGCGGTTTTAAGAGCTGTGCTTCTCCTGTGTGTACACATTGCCCAATCCTTTTTTGGTTGAATTTGAACCTGAAACAAAAAAAAACCGTTAGGTAAATTAAATGCACACTTACAGAATTTGCAATTACTCTTGCGTAACTATCCATTTGTGATATAAAAAGTTCCTCTGCATATAGGCAATGCTAATTGCGGTTTGTAGCGGCCATATTTGAATTTACGGCTTGTGCGCGTGCGCCTGGCATTCTAAACGGTCCCCAGCTGCAGATATTATTCGCGGGCAACCTGTCGTAAAATCTTGCGGATATAAAAAAGTTCCTTGTAAAGTTACATATCCTTCCTATGTTGTAATAGTAGTTAGTAGTGGAATACATAAGTAGGCATGTACTATGTTTAACACGTTCTCATTTCCTGCGGTACATAGATTCCCACATCTAATTAATTATACAAATCCTTAGGTTATTCCCCATTCATTTTTAAACTTTCAGCTTTCTGTGTTTACATATATTTATATAAATAGTAACGTTGGCAAGTAACACGAAACGTGCGAGAAACATCTACATTCTCTGTTTCCAGGAAGCTTACAACTAAACAACTCGCTAATATTCCCATTTCAATTTGATTTAACCTTCAAACGCTCGCCAATTCTTCGTTCCGTCTGATGCGCGAGACTAACAATTTAAAACTTATTTGAAAATGAGGAGCAGTTTGTGAGGCGCAAGACGCGGTGCATAAACATAATAAATCATGTGCCATTCAGTCTGTGTGTCGCGAACTCACGACGAGATATTTGTAGCGCGATAAGAGCTTCGTAGGACACGCGGCGCACGCGCCTTTTGTTTTTGTTATTATTATTTATTTTTATAATGTCATAACATAATTATAACACGTGATTAAACATTACATTTAGGTAAATACAAAATACTATTTTCACTACCGTTTCGTTGATCGTAGGAACACATAACAACACGGAACTATCGTAACGTTTTATTGGCCATGACTTCCTCCCGCTAGTACCTACTCTTGCTATATTATATTGATCTTGTCGTTATTATATACGAACGTGTCCGGAAAATTAATAAATGGTACGCAACTACGATTCGATGGATGCATACAAAGATATAACACCTTGAGTTAAACTTCAGTTTGTTTATCTTCGAATTGAAGAACTTGAAACAGTCGACCTTTAAGTATACAAGCTGCCCTTTAAAGTTTAAAGACACTTAATAATAAAATAACGCAATTAATAAGATGTAAACATGGACATGGTTGACTGTGGCGAAAGTCGTGCATATTATTTGCCCGTGTACGGAAATAACATTTACCATAACACATTCCTAACCTAAGTAATAAATTCTTATTTTAATAATTTCTAATAAAATTACTAATAGAAATGAAATAAGTAGGTACCTATTTCATATGCATAAATATAAATTCAGTATCACGATCCACTGTTGGACTCCTCCAAAATGTTCAAATTCTACAAATGAGAAAATCCTTTGAAAAAATCCTTTAAATATTGTGAAAACAATCGAACCTCCAGTTCGATTAAAAGAAAAAGATCGATTCGAGTTCGATTTAAAGGATTTTTTCGATGACAATAAAGTAGTATTATTGACATCGTGCCCGCGCATGTTAAAGAATAAGCACCATAACCATCCTACGAGCCACTTCCGGAGCCCCGAAAGGAAAGGAAATTCACTCGCGAATTTGCCATTCTGTTCACGATCGTGACATTGTCCCGAGTGCTCCACTGTTCCCATGCTATCTGGTTATTAATAACCAACTATACAACACGCTTTACGCCTCTGTTTTATTATAGGAACATCAATTTTAACTTGCCGCGGAATCTATGTTACTGTGGTGGGCGCCAAAATCTGTTCCTTTGAAAACTACCCTACTTAGATTTTTGATGAATATTACTCTGTTTTTGATAAGATTGCCAATTGGGTTTCATCACACCAGTATGATAATGTGAAATGCTGTTATGTAGATGATCTAAATTTGAGCAGTTAGACTTTTTGTTATACGCAGTTGAGTACGTAGGTAGGTACGTACTTATCTTGCTCTGGTTAATTCGGCTCGCTTCGTTTAGCTGATGTTATATTTATGATAGATGTATAAAACAGATCGCTAGGAATCTGATGCTGATCTATTTATTGACTGCGCAAACATCGTGTGAAAGGAAGCTTTTGGGCCATTTCCTGGCGCTGAGTGAAATGGGGCCGAGCGTTCCGTGACGCATGTTTTTACCTCTACATCCGCTTATAATTATATCTTTTTTTTTTATAATCGAAGATTTTTTACTAGTCCTACAAACGAACACCATACTTCTAAAACGTAAATGCTAGAATATTCGCATAGACCCTTCTTTATATTATTCCCCGAATTAAAATTACGGATAGTTTCGTTCATTACCGAGATTTTTAGGTTAAATCTCTGGAATTCGACATCATTTAATTAAAACAATGTATTACATAGGTGCAAACGTACTTAGTTGCACAATAAACGTTTTGTAGGTTTACAAAGCAAGTTGCTGTAGACTATTTAAATACTAACACCGAAACAAGAGTTCTTAATTAAGCCCTTTCAAAACAAGGAAACGATAAAATTTCACTAGTTGCTAGACTCGCTAGCGCAGCGGGTGCTTGCTATTTATCTACAATTCTACACAGTCTGATGTTAAGCTGGAGTTAGTGCGAATGTTTCCTTTGTAGTTTTAATTACTAACGTATTTCCAATGTAGTTTGTTTGAATTCGCTAACGAGAAACCTTTAGAAAATCATTGCTTCGGAAAGCATGGTGTAAAAAAAATTAAAGCTACACCTTCGTGTCGCTGCGCTCTGGCACGACTGTATTTTAAATGAAAGCTACATGAAGACTTAGGAACCTAATTTAAATGAAAATAATCTTTTTTTTCTGAAGACAAAGAATATATTCGACCAGACTAAGGTCCTCTCGCGGCAGTAAAGCTTTAGTAGGTAGATATAATGATGATGAAGGCTATTCCACCATAGATCCGCACAACTTT
Source organism: Apamea crenata (assembly GCA_949629185.1). Lineage (NCBI taxonomy): Eukaryota > Metazoa > Arthropoda > Insecta > Lepidoptera > Noctuidae > Apamea > Apamea crenata. The sequence goes on along the minus strand of OX451359.1, from coordinate 13,684,119 downwards.
GAAGGATTCATACCTATTTGACTACCAGTATACCTACTTATATCAGTGATATTTTCAGGTCCATATCAAGGGTCTGTAATAGATATATATCTAGATATTAGTGGACTTATAAGTTCCAGCACCCATAGTGCGTAATACACTATCAATTTCAATCCGAATCATTTTGAAGGATATTGCTAATCCATTGCTTCATATGTTCGAAAAATGCGTCTGCTGAACAACGTAAATAACGCAATGAATGTTGTTCAACTTTCAAAATGAAACGCATTACTATTAATAGTGTGTTACGCTATTACCCCGCAGGTTCCTGCAACGTCACCAAAGCTGAATATTGTACCACGTCTAGTTTCTCAATTTCGTCGTCTACAGCTGTATTAAATCGAATGACCACTATGTTTAAGTATGTATGTAGGTACCTATAGTGTTAGAGTAAATGTCTGCTTGCTAGTGCTAACATAAATCGTGTCAGTTAGTAAGAAATCCCAAACAACAATAACGATTTAGCCGTGATCACGATCTTTCTAACGTGACTCGAATTTAAATTCTAAACGATTGGTTCCATGGTAATGAACATACTGGCTACTTTAATTAATAATATTGGTGATTATTTAATGAGGTGTTCATTTATTGATTGATTAAGTACCTATAGGTAATTATTTAAGAATTCTCAAAAAACTTCAATGTAAATGATAGTTTTAATAAATATCTACTTAACAACTTGAAATACGAAGTAATTATCTACTAGGGAATCCTGACGTGCCTAATTATTTTGATCACATAATATTTAAGATACTAATTTAATTGACTCTTTTTTGGTAAACAGCAAAGTAGACTTTCCTAGCGACTACAAACACTACACCGCATCTAAATTCTACAAAAAACCGCATCTAAGTTCTAAAAAGTAAATACACCGAAATCGAACTCCGATCGAACAAGCGAGACCACACCGCTGATCCTTTATCCCACGACGCGCGCGCACCTCACAGAATACCTAATAAGCTATCGAGTTCAATGCACAAGGTTGCGCCTGCGTCCACTAGCCCGCATCTTTATTCTAGTAGTTCGTCTGTCCGTGTCGAAATCCTAAGATCTCAGTGCGACGTTGCCGACGTTCAATAGTTTTTGCGATGCCTCTTATCTCGCGGTTGGCTGAATTTTGTGTTAACCAAAGTTAAAAATAGCTGTTGTTTATAGAAAAAAGCTATCTCGCAGTTCGATAGAATGAAGCGTTAAAACTTTTAGATGTTTAACGAGAACTCTGAAAAAACTGAAGGTGGAACAATTTTTTATAAGAAACCGATGACTTTTCAACGTTTTTCCTTATTTCCGGTTTTGTTTTAAAAACATTTGTCTAGGTAGAGCGTTAACGGCTGCTGATTTGAATAAAAAGCAACGGTTCAACACCCTAATAAATTATCAATCGAAAGGGCCTATTTAGTATTTATTGTTAATTAAAATTTATTGTTGTCAAAAATCGGTTTAAGCAGGAAGTGAGGGCCTTCCCGGCGGCGCGAGTGAAGCCCTGGGGCGGAAGCAGCGGCGGTCGCCTCGGCGACAAGCTTGCATTACAAATAACCCCCTAATGAACACACGTGCGTTAGTTACTGCCAGATTGGGTCGATTACCTGCCTTCCGAACCGGCCAAGATAATCCTAGTTGGCTAAATACTTTTAGTCTTTTACGCATTCGTTCGAAATAAACTTTTCTACTGCGCTGGAATGATAGCAACTGTATTTTTAGATTTCATTTCGTTTTTTAAGAAGTAAAATAATACTGCATGCCAGGCGTGTTGAATATTGGAAATAGGAAGCAATATCTATGGTAGATGGCAAGATTCACTGAAGTGTCGCGTACTCCATTAGGGCCTACCTACACCATTGCAGATTTACAGGTGAATTGAACAGTTGGCGGTAAGAAAAATATGGCACAATCTAAATAGAATCGCTACCTTTGAAGATTCGATCTCACTACCGACGAAAAATAATTTTAGCACGACCTGTTTTACGAAAAGTTAATTTTGTAAACAAAAAATAAACGTTTGTTTACGCGAGGGGCCCCAGGTGCTAGCCAGTGTTGATTGAATGTTCGTTCGCCCTTCAAAGCTTCTGTTTTTAACATCGGTTTTTAAAGTTTACACCAGCAGGTATAGCTAGGTTTACAGCTCTTACTAGTGGCCTAACTTAAGTAGGTACGTAGACTAAAGCGTTTTTTTAACTAAATGTTAAATAATTCTTCTATAATAATGCCACTTTCAGGCATGCAGAAATCGCTTACAAAAATCTATTTTATGCGTCACGGGCGGATTTGTTTAACCCCTTCTCGCGTTTATGTGTTTTGAAAGGCACTCTAATCGCAATTTGGAAAGCGTCCATTGCAACACCAATACCGTTGTCGAAGGTATCGAGTGTAGAATGAATAAATGTATCGACAGAGCCATTAAAATTTGATCGACATCTAGCACACGCGCGTGACGGCATCCCGTGGCCTCCATGCAGTGCATAGTGGAGCCATATAGCAACAATTAGGAACAAGGCGCTTGGATACTGGCCGGCATTGTAGGACACTGCGTAGCGGCTGTGTAGATACATGACTACATGCATGTTATTGCATCAAGTTATGGAATATCTAAGACTGAACTGAGGCTCAGTTATTTTCAATAAATAAATTAGCAACTGTGCGCTATTTTTAATTGTTAAGGTAATCAATGTAAAATGTGTTCCCTTTTTATAAATAAACGATTTATTATTATTATTATTATTATATAATATCTTTCTCATTATTTCGGGAATAAAAACACTTATGGCATATTGGCATAAGATAACAGATTTGACCTCGAGGACGTTCCGATCGAAAATAAATGATATGCCGGCGCCAGCGCCAGACAGACGCAAGCGCAACCCACGCCCACGCAAGACCGTATTTTAAACTTGACTGGAATGGCGCCAGACACCGCACCGAGAGGATCCCACTCTCTCGACCTGCCCGTTAATGAGAGTTATGACCGCGTAAACATTCCCTTTTCGGGCACGCTTTTGTTCTTTGTGAAAGTTCATGGAGCTAATTTGTTTCCAAAATAAGACAAGCCTTTAATTACTCCCATTAGAAAGTTTATGATGCAACAAGCCATAGGTATAATAACGTACCAAGTAACGCCTCCTTGCCCATGTGATGAATGTTGCAGTAGATGTGGTGGTCAGCCGCCACGACCGGCTCTGCTGTCGTTTCACCTCCAGCCTCCATTAACTTTAACTTAGCCGTCAGATCGTGTACATCTGTAAAGTTTAATACACAGTTATTAATTGACTATTTGCTATTGTATTTCTAAGTACCATCATCTCATAGTGTAATTTACGACGGCCATTATCAAATTTTGGTCAAAGCCGTAGGTTAATGAAAGTAACAGAATCTATACAAAAGTTCTAAATTCGGAATTGTCGAATGCAACGAAAACCGTTAGCTATTGTTACGCGTGCGGTCCGCTACGCAGGTCAAAATTAGTAGCGCACATGTTCAAACAAACTGGTATTGTTTACATGGGATCGGTGCGCGCGCGCAGCCACAGAATTGGGTCTACGCCTACGCCTGCAAGCTTAGATTTATGACTTTTACTTAGGTATTAATTTTGATTGTGTTCAATGATGAGTTCCTAAGTACCTACTACCTTACCATGAGACTGCTTGTAGCCAGTTATTAGATACATTTTGTAAGTGAGTACCTAGTTAGTCTACCTAATAAAGGATTATTGGGACATTAGAAAGTTACACCACCCCTCGCTAAGTTCCGGTAAACTTATCTATGTACTGTACTGTAATAGTGTCTATCGGAACACTGAAGAAGTCCTAAAAGGGATGCTGCAAGGCAACATAAGAGTTTTATACATATTACAATGTACCTACACCAAAGACTCACAGAATCCTGCTGTACTCAATACACAACAATGTTTCGTAAACAAATCCTATTCCTGCATAATTTCGACCAATAACAAGAACCAAACCTTAAATAAATAATTCGCATGGTGTAAACACGTTAGACGCGGCATAATTTGTGGTTTATTTATTCAGGATGAACGATCAGCTCGCGCGACCTCCGTGTAATGTCGTTTTTATTATCCAGACGACGATGACGTCTGACGAATATCAACAGTAGCGTATAACGAACTTTGTGGGTCGTCTAGTTCCCAATGCAGTGGTCAGACTGGCAATAAAATCATGTTCTACAACAATAAACGCTTTGTTGTGGTATACATTACAAATATACAGAACAAGGCGCGAAAGTTGACATGCGAGTCGACTTGTCTAAAACACTTGTGCAGTTTGTAATTGATTGCTAAGTACCTAGGGCAAGTAAATAACTTTAAGGAGAATCTAACAGGATCTTCTCAAAGGCCGAACCATAACTTAAGTTGAGGTTCAAACTTCAGGACTTAAGGAAATCTTGGATATTAGAGGCTTTGTACGATGTGGACGTTCCTCAAGGTACGAAGTATGATGGCATCCTTTTGCCACTGAGACGCTGACCACCTCCAGATCGCGGAATAGCCATCCCACTTGCTTTTAAATTATCATAATAGTCGGTGACGTGACCAATGATGTTAATGTTAGCGGTCTCGTATCAAGATGTTCTTAGGACTGTCTTATTGTAGCTATTTTGACCTTTAAGTGAATGGATTCATTAGTCACAGTATCATACCTGACTTAAGCGCTCGTTTGATCACCCTCCACTGCCTCGCATGGTACAGAGACATCACCAACACCACGACGAAGAACACGATACAGCCACTCGCGGCCACGCTAAGGCTGGTCGTCTGTAGGTCCCACGACACTTCGTCATTAGCCGTCACTTCACTATCGTAGTCCACATACTCATACTCCTCCTCACTGGGTACCAGTTCACTCGACTCATTGTTTTTTTTATGCACCTGATGCGTGTTGAAGGGAGATATCTGGGCCTCGTATAACGACTGGCAGATAGTGTCCCTGTGGATTTCGCAGGGGTATCTGACGACCAGCCGCTTGGTGGGGTCGCATCGGGTGCAAGGCAGGCAGGTGCCACGCTGGCGGTCCCACCAGCTCAGCCCGCGCTCGCAGGCGCCGTCGCTTCCCGCCACAGACCCAAGTGCCAGTGTAGCAACCAGCAAACACAACTTGGGGATATCTCCTCGCATTACCTGTAATGTATGATGAATGAGTTAGTACAATGTACCTAAGTGGCAAGTAACACTGCAACATAATTGCCTCCATTTTAGGGGTGAAACTATGTGCAGTATGAATTCTGGTAAGCTGAGTACGAAGGTTTTACTGTTGTTTACTACTAATGTAGCACTTAATTGATGAAATGCAAATTAGGTTTTAGTGTCTATAGTCTATTGAAATCGATTCAAAACATAGGTACAAAGAGTATGAGGTGGCACCAGCCAATTCCGGGTCATTTACATTAACTATAATAAAAACATACATTAATTATGATGATACTAGTAGGTATGACAATCTGTAACTCAGGTCCCTCCTATCTCAGATACCTTTCTCTAATTATGATTGAGTATTAAGCAGTGCCTGTAGCATCATGTTGATATACCTAAATAAAGATTTATGATTATGATTGTTTATGATGATACTTTTTTTGTGGTAAGACGCCTCACTTAAGTGTAACATAGCTTATTAATTAGGTACCTAAGATAATAATTTGGCAAACATCTACTTATCAGGTCTAATATTATAGTTAATTAAATGTAAATAAATATATTAATTTCATTACCTCCTTGCTGGCACTCATGTATGCTGCCTAAGTATTCATGAAGGACCACATCTCAGTACGGAATAATTATGTTCGTTTAGAAAGCTCACTTTCACCGGTGTCGCTGTCGAATGATTCGTAGCGACTTTTTGTATTAAACTTCTGTGTTAAATCCATTAACACTTTGGTTTATCACTCACACACCCACAGCCGTTGTTTTTGATAAGTTAGGTAATAAGAGCAGCGCACACGATGCGCTGTGGTTCGGCCGCGGTCGCCGTGCGTTCTGCGCTGTGCGGGAGACGCGGCATCACATTCAACTGTTCTGAGGAGCGGTCCCCTATCCCTCCTCCTACGCAGGATGCGCGTACGCGTTACCCGGCAATAGAAACGTACCGTAGATCTATTCGACGTTTCTTTTGAGTATCTATCAATTCGTTTTATAGAAAAATTGGAACATGTCCATTGCAACCTTGTCCTATTATTGTCGTAGCGCATTTCGATTTGCCTAGCTAAACGCTGAACTGTAATTTATTGATTACCTAATCAAGATAGGAATTGAGTTTCCTCTGAACGTAAGTAGTAGGTACGGACGCCAGCACATCAAGCTACTACAATCTGTCAAAATTCTATAATAGATTTTCAACTTTATCGTTAAAGCATGAAGGTTCAAGGTTGATTGGGAAAATTTGACAGTTTCGGGTAGCTTGACCTGCTGGGGTCTGTACATAAGCTAGCATAATGAATGTGTATAGTATAGATTCTAGGGAGAAAGGTATATTACATGCCATGCCACAATAACTTGGTTATTGCTTATTGTACACCAAAAGGCCATAAACCATAAAAGTAGGTATATGGTATGGCAAAGTTGTAGGCCGTGTAGGTACCTAGGTACCTACTCAAAAGCTGTTTGGAGTGGAGCAAGTTGTAATGTTTCAGTATACCTTTGATCTACCTGCTTACTTTATTCAGGTTTCTTTTACATAAACATAACATCAAGCCTGGATTCCCAGAAAGCAAAGACAGAGGTGTATACATGCAGGGTCAATGATGTGTGCGTGTATGGCCAAAATCTGAAAAACTATCGAAAAATCAGCCCCCTGAACGTGGGTTTACGGGGCTGATTTTGACAAAAGCTAAAACCGCTTAATTAGATTTTCCGACCCAGGAATCGAACCCGTTGATTTAGGGAAAAAATATACACACTGTAATAATGCACTATCCGATAGTGTCGCATAGAAGAATCAAATTCTGGGAAGTAATGACATACGGCCAACAATTTTTTTTATTTACGAGGATTATTCATTTCCTTGAAAATGTTCATTGATAAATAGTTACAAAAAAAGGAACAGTCTGCGTAAAACAAAACCTACAACGATCGAATATCAATCCTGTGACTGTGACCTGTCGATTAGTTAGTGTCACTGTTATGTCAATGTCAAGCAAGTGTCATCTCATCTTCATCAGTGTCAGACTGTCAGTGCTCCAGAGTCATTCCAATTTCCAAATAGGTACTTTATTTTAGGGTTAGGTTAGCATTCAATTTATCTGCCACTCTATCTAAAAACCATAATAAGACAGAAATAAAAGATACTTTAATTTTCACGAACAATGCATCTTCTGATTTTTCAAATTTTCATGCCATGAAAGATTCGAATTCCGAATCATCATCCTGTCACACAGTGAACTCGTAAATTTTTGATTAGAAATACTTATGTTTTTTTTGTAAAGTGAGTGTTGTGAATATATTCAACATAATTATAGGATATTTAGTGTAGGAAGGATTTACGGATAATTATATTACAGACATTGAATAAAGTAATTTGATTTTATTTAAGCAACGAATATGAGCGCAAATAATGCTAGAAGAAGAAATTCTCGCGGACGAAACATTCAAGGTGATAATCAAGACACTATTCAAGATCCCTACATTTCCTCCACGGTTTTTATCCCTTCCTACACCATCACAAAACCAAGGATAAGGAATATAAGACCTGATTGTGTTGGACTGTTTCATCCTCTACCAAGTACCTACCTATTCCTCACTTTCCTTTGTTGTATATTGCGTATGTAGTAAATGAATATTTAATGAATTTCCTATTCCGTTCCAATTGCCATTAAGTACCTACTTTATTTTACTTAGTTTTGAAATTATGAATACTCCTAAGAAACCTTCTACCTTTCAGGTTCTATGACTAATGTGTCATCTAGTGCAGAAGACTTATCAACATCTAAATCTATAATTCTGGTTGCCATAATATTTGTATCATCACTGTTAGCCTTGGCGCTGCTATATTCACAGTTCCCAGATTTAGAAGAGTAAGTACTAATCAACTGTTACACATCTATGCAACCCCCTAACTGTTACAATGGATTTAGTACATGATTCTGAACCCTGTGTGTTGAAAATATTTACCAGTTATTAAAAAAAAACATGCTCTTTCATACATATCAACCGTGTAGATATTGCACTATTCTATGTAACAGCTGATTATATTTTTTATACTCAATGAAAAATTTTTGTGCTGGGGGTCTAAAATCATGTGCTGAATGCATGGTTACAGTTTGCACATCAATATCCCTGCCACTCTGTATATTAAAGTAGCGAATGTTGGGGAAAAAACAGCCAGGCTGAAGTGGGAGTGGGCTGGCCACGTCTCGCAAACAAATCCCGAGAGATGGGCAAAGATCGTCACTCACTGGACACCTGAGGGAGGACATCGCCGTCGAGGTAGACCACGGCGAAGGTGGTGTGACGATCTGGTAATGTTCGCAGGGCCAACTTGGCCAGAGATCGCACAAGACAGGGAGGTTTGGAAGAAAAAAGGGGAGGCCTTTGCCCAGTAGTGGGACACAAAGTAAAAAAACAATAGAAATAGTAATTGTGTCCCATTAGTGACAATTGAGCTCATATAAAAAAATAAAAATTATTAATTATTATTATATTATATTAATTATAATTAATGTTTTCATTTCCAGAGATGAAAAACAACATATACATCTGCCATGGGACCTTGAGGATGCTAAACATTTAGGTTTAGTACTAGACCGTTATAAGGAAAAATATTTTTATGAAGTATTATTTGGAGTCTTCTTAGTTTACATATTGTATCCTTTTCACATTTCCTGCACTTGGTTTCAGGCATTTACATCATTTTATTATGAATATTTATCAATGATTTCTTTAACTTCTATCACAGTTTGCAAACATTTGCAATACCTGGATCTATTTTTCTAAGTATTCTTTCAGGGTTCTTGTTCCCATTCTATTTAGCATTACTTCTAGTTTGCTGTTGTTCAGCAATTGGCGCAAGTCTATGTTTCTTTCTATCAAACATTCTTGGGAAGAAGTTGGTGAAGAAGTTTTTCCCCGAGAGAGCAGCACTGTGGGCAAAAGCAGTGACGAAGCACAAAGATAATTTGCTCAACTATATGATATTTTTGAGGGTGACACCCTTTTTACCAAACTGGTTTATCAATATGTCAGCACCTGTAATTGGAGTGCCTTTAATACCATTTGCATTAGGAACATTTATTGGTAAGTTATTATCTACAATGAATAAGGTTTATAAACATACTGTTTGTTAGAGTAGATAAATGGATTATAGGAGGGAAATATTATTGGAATTAACATACAGCAATAGACAACAGATATCTACTTAGATTGATAACCTTTCTTTGTAGTTTTGTATTGAATATCTATGAGGATATTTATGTAATAAAAAAAAGAGAGACAGAGCATATTATAAACTCACACCTTTTCCTATTGGGGTTGGCCGAAACTACAGTACGCCACCTGCAATGATTCTGGCATAAATTCCTTTACCTTTGTCCACATTCATGCAGGGCTTCATAGTAGGTATTTTCACATTTTTCTCTTATGTTTTCCAGGTGTAGCTCCACCATCATTTGTGGCTATCAAAGCTGGACAAACTCTACACACATTAACGTCGACAAGTGACGCATGGTCATGGACATCAGTCACCATACTGAGTGTGTTTGCACTAATCTCTTTAGTACCAGTATTCCTAAAAGACAAGTTGAAAGACAAGTTTGAATGAGAGCATTTAGTTGCTTTTTAGTTAATTTTATTTATTTATTTAATAAATTGGTGTTTTGTACATTCCATTCATGTGTTTTCTTTGGTGTGTTCCCATCATCAGCAGTATGAGCCGACGTGAGCAATGAAAGTGTGGTTTCCCATAGAGTTTTGTACCACAGGTCTCCAGTACCACCAATTATACCATACTGCAAAAAATAAACATTACATATTAATATCTGCTAGGTATATGGCCCACTGGTAGCCCAGTTAACGAGTAGGTTCGAACCCAGACAGGCGCTGTACTTTGTGTACCTAAATTATTTCATCATCAGTTTTCTTAAAACGGTGAAGGAAAACAACGCGAGACGTGAAAATTCGAAGACGTGACATCTACCAACACGCTCTGGGTCCGCGTGTAAGATTAGGGTCCACTCCCTCTCACAGAGAGACCTGTGTCCGGGCAGTGGGAACATTATAGGCTGATTATGTATGTGTGTTGTGAGAGTAGAAAGCAGTTTGAATTATTTATTGATTATTTTGGAAGAGGTCCATTAATGCGGCAGTGTATATTGGTAGCAGGCTAGGAGATGTTCTACTTACATAAATATGTTTCTTTAAGTTCAACTTTCAGTGACTTGCACTGATGTTTACATTCTTCAGCTGGTACTAAATGTATTTCTCTAGATCCACTTAATGCTAACAGAAATGAGAAACTGCATTCTGTGTCCGGTATATTAAACTTCTGATGACTTGTGTCAACAATTAGAAATCTTTCAGTACTTTGTCCAAACTTTGGAACAACTTTCGGTCTTGGTATAACTTGCCGTAACACCTTTGCTACATTGATGTTATTGAACTTCCTGAAATGAAAAAAATATATTTAAACACAGTTTGATTTAAACTTTATGGCGGCACAGAAAGAAAAAAAGATGGCGGCAGAACATGAGGATAGTCGCTGTGCAATAACATATTCACATGGGGGTAAGGGGTGAGGTGCGTAGGGAGTAGGGCACTTCAGAGCCGCCATAATGTTTTAATCTGATTGTAAAATATACTATTTAAAATAATATCAACATATCATTTGTCATAAAATATAATGAACCATATTTAAAATTTTACAACATACCAGATATAAAAACTCTTGTCTTCTACTGGTCTGTCAATAAATAAATCTTTGGGACTTGAGTTATATTTATTATTTGTTAAGATTTTTGGAGATTCTTTGTCAAATGTATCTCTATTTCTTAAATACATCTTCTTTAGTGCTTCCATATTAATTACTTGTTGTTCAGTCTGAAAGAAAAATTAGCAGTTATTCTCATCCTAATATGCTTATGTGCCCCTAAATATGCAGCCAGTGACCTCTGCTGGGCCACTGATAATGCCATGGAAGGGGCGAAGTTTTGGGCCAACAAAATTTGAATAACTGCCAGTGAGACAAGTCCAAATATGATATGGCTGGAAAGGGGGTAAATTCTGAGATGACAGTTAAAGGAAGAAGACTTGCTGTGCTGACCTCAATTAAATTGTGATGAGGACAGGAGAAAATGAATGAGATGATTTAGAATAAAAATTGGCTGAAGGTAGGTACTCTAAACTAATCCAAAGGTATATAAAATAATTTCTTTGATCACACTCCATTCAAATCAGGAATGATAAAACTTTTGTTGAATGAAAGCAGTAATATAAGAGAAACTGAACTCTAACCTCATAAATAAAAGGTGCAGTTTGTTGTTGGCTGACTGGGATAGGATCATTCACCTCCCTGATATTACTCACTGTGCTGCATGGCCAGCAGTCCATGTCCACTACAGCAAAGTATGGGTTTTGAATCAAACATGTTTCATGGTAGAAATCTGGAAGAACATCATTATTTGATATAATTTACCTAACATGTTTTGCAAAATTGATATAAGTACTTGAGTGGTATTGTGCCTACCGGTCAAGGAAGGAAACAATGATATTAATGGAATTGATATCCTCCTCAGAAGTTTTAAGCCGGGATATATATATTCTTGCAAGTTACATACAATACTGCTGTAAATAGTCTTGTAATTATATACAATATACATTCCAATGATAACACCAACTAGTAACATTCTAAATTTAGTAACAAATCGACGTGGAGCGTTAACTTCTGGGCGTCCAGTATTCTCTAAAGATTTAAGAGACTTAAAATACATTCTTCTGAATTCCTCTTCACTCATGCCAGCATCACCACACTGCTTCTTTAGATTTTTAATGGAGTTAGCATACTCTTGTATTACTTCTTGGTTCGACATGACCACTGTAAAGTCATTAATACCAAATTAATTAAATTTAAATTATGCTTCAGTGGCAAATACTATGAAAAGTTCAACAGAAGTTTTCAATACACCAACAGCTGATGGTCATCACAGAGCATGTAACCTTTATTGTCATCTGTCAGTTTTGCATTTGTGTCACTTAAGTCAAAAAGTCTACTGTTGGTGTTGTCGGCTTTCAATTTGGAAAATGAATCGGATGAAAAGTGTGAGGATTAGAAAAAACTTTTTTACAAAAATAAAAAACAACTGACTTACAAAAAAAAACACTACAACGTCAAAGTAACTTTAATTTCGGAAGTCGGGGTCGTTGGTTCCGCATTTTCGTTTTTAGATACCGACCTTAAGAATTAATTTATTTTTTGACTTTGTTGTGTTTTTTTTTTGGAAGTCGGTTGTTGATATTTGTAAGTTTTTATTTTTCACTTCGTAGTTGTATGTGCTTACCCCACCAAATTCATATAACACTACTTGCTATGTAAATATCAGTGACAGGAACTTATTAAAACATCATCAATATAAAATATGTGGAACGAGATCAGGCGCAGGACCAACGGCCTTACGTGCTCTCCGAGGTAGGGGGCATGGGGGTATTATAATAACCACTAACTTCCAAACTCCGGACTGTTACTCAGAAATTCCTAATGGAAAACCCAATAACACTTTGTCCGACCCAGGAATCGACCCCAGGACCCCATGCTCAGCAGTCACGGTTGCAAACACGAGACCAACGGGGCATTCAAAATAAATGTCACAATAATACAAAAATGTCAAATGTCAACAAGGTTACAGTAATTAAAAAATGTCAAATGTCAACAAGGTTACAATAATAAAAAAATGTCAAATGTCATCAAAGTTACAGTACCTAATAAAATAAAAATAAAGGCCAACTGGAATATTAGCCAGTCAATCAGTCATTGATTCATCATTAGGGAAGTCGTCAATTGTGTAATAACTTTTCAAATATTATTTCCTATATTGCCCTATTAATAATACCTAGTCATAGTTTTAATAATATTAGGTAAGTTCTTTATTATGAATGAGTTTCAAGTGTCTGACTGTTGACTCTCTTTGAAAGTTGAAAGAGAGCATATGCGGATTTACTCAGTTTTTTTACACAGTTCTTCAACATGAGGTTTCCATGTGAGTTTGTTAGCTTTATTTGCTTCCTCAATACCACAACCTTGACGAAAGTGCATAACTTTTGTCTTAGCTAGGTTTATTATTAAATAGCCAATTTATATTTTCACGTAAACAAGTATTGATGTCATTCTCATAATTATTTTTATTTGTACACTTTATTACAGTTGTACTATCATCTGCAAACAGAACCTTTTGTTTAATTTTGATTTTCGGGAGATCGTTAATGTATGGATATTAGAAAAAGTGGCGGCCCTATTACGCTACCCTGTGAGACGCCACATGTATCTTACGTGCCTCGGTTTTGATAAATAAATGGTTTCTAATTTAGTCTTTAGACCTATTCTAGAAATTTCTGATGTTCCCTCTAATAACATAACTATAACTATGTAATTTTTGTAACAGAATCTTATGGTTTATATAATCAAAAGCCTTGTTCTTGTAAGTATAAATTGCACAGACAGGATACCTCTTATCTACAGATGACATGATAATAGCTAATAGATCAAATAGTGCCATAATAATCGTGGTATTTTTATGAAATCCCTTTTGTTCTTTACAAAATAATCTATACCTACATTTCGAAATAAGCATACGAAGAATAATAGTAGAGATAATATTAACAATAAAAAAAAATGGAGTTTTTGCAATAGTTCTGTAGTGTTTTAACTCTGTGGTGTCATCTTTTTTATTTATAGGTTTTATTATAACTTCTTTGTGATTTTTTAGGAATATGCCATCAGCAATACACAAGATAAGTATTTGAGCTATTGGTGGTGCTATTACTTCTTTGACAAATTGTACCTTTGTAGAAACATCATATCCAACAGTATTTATGTTTTTTGGGCTGCTAATTATTTTTATTATGTCGTCAAAGGTTGCATGAATAGTGAATTTAATGTCTTGTTATTTAAATGAATATTATTCAACGTGATGTCATTTTTTACATTATTTTCAATGGTGTCAATAAAATTCGTTTGCAATGTCCATTGGGTGTGTAAACGACAAATTGTCACTTTTTACGCACATTATATGCTACTGCGGCAAACGGCAAATACATCTTGGATGTATTTATTATTTGCCAAGTAGATTAATTTAGTTTGGGCGGTATTTATGAAATTATTATTTTGAGTGTTAGTTTTATAATTTCGTATCGTGTCGTTTGGTGTAGTTTTAAAAAAACTATTTTATTCTTTGAGTCAGGATTTAACATATATGAGCCCAGAGTGCCTTTTGAACTGCCTTTGCTTCTTACTACATACTTTTGTTCCATTTAATATCCATTTCGTTTTCATATTTGATTTTATTAGTTCCAATGTTATTTTGTTTTTTTTTTCATACATAAATAATACAATGTTCAACACGATTTTATTATTTGAAGATAGACTTTAGATTTAGACTAACTTTATTCATGAAGTCAACAATGTTATAGATTCTTACTATAGGCTTCTTAGGCCTTCGGTTGTCGTAGACCGTCTTGAATAGTTTTTAGGTAAAATACAGAGCATACACAATACTGGAGTCCCACAGGGGTCTGTTCTGGGACCAAACTGATTTCCCAATTAGAGTTATCATCATCATCATCTGCCTAGCCTTTTCCCAACTATGTTGCGGTCGGCTTTCAATTTTTCAATTAGAGTATCACACTAATATTATAAAGGCGAAAGTTTGTGAGTGAGTGTGTGTGTGTTTGTATGTTTGTTACTTCTTCACGCTCAAACGGCTGGACCAATTTTGATGAAATTTGGTATGAACGTAGCTGACACACTGGATGTACACATAGGTTACTTTTTATTCCGATATTCCCACGGGATCGAAGCTTACGCGGGTGAAACCGCGGGGCGCAGCTATTATATTATATAAAACCTCTAACGCTAACATCCTATTTGTTTCTGAATCTTCTTAGGTACCTGCTCAAATTATTAATTACGTAGCTTGCCATTAACAATGAATATTTGAATCATAGTCTTCTAAGCGGCTTCTGTATAAGTAGGTAAGTGCTATTAGAAGTATTTGATAAGCTATGTAGTCGGCAAGCTACACAGGCCCAGACTAAGAAACCCAGGGCCCCTAGGCCCTTGAAATTTTAGCCCCTCCCCCACCTATAAGCCATATTGGAAAAGCAAAAAAATCCACTAGTACCTACCTACAGAAAATATACATTTTAATCGAATTTAATTACTATAAATAAACATCAGACATTAACGGTCGTCATAAATTGATGTTTCTAAATAAAGACTTTATTTTCCTCGTTTTCCTTAACACTTTAGGTTCCTGCTTGAACCGTTGAACCAACTTACTTTCCTTTAAACAACATTATATCTACTTTTGTAAAAACTTACATGATTGATCTTTCGCATAGCTGGTGACGGCAGTGATTCAACGGTGATCTTTCTAAGAGAACTTTGTATCCAAGAAAATGTATGAAAGAAAATATCGAAAATTTTAACACGTCTCACGTCGGATATGTTGGTTATCTTTTGACTATTCATACAAAAAAAGGACTTACTTTATCGGCTTATGCAAGAAAGTTTAAGAAATATGAGTAACTAAGATGCAATGGCCAGCAATAGGTATTATATTGGTAGGTACCTACCTATTTTATTTAATGCCTACCTAGTAGGTAATTATGGTAACTTGTTACATAAAGAGGACAAAGAGAGAGGAGCCAAATCAGGTATTAGACCCGATGAAAGTGGAAGTGGAGGTTGCGACGTTCGTTAAGATCCAAGAACAAGCATTCGTTATAAGAGAAGTGGAAAATGCTGCAGCGACAATTACGTCGTCCGAAATTGACGAAGTCATTTGGGGAACTAAGGGCCACTACTGTGACCTTCCTTCGATCTACACGACTCTGGGGGTGTTAAATAAGATAAATTTAATTCTGCTCTAAGCTTCCATCATAACCCATTTAATCAGCGGTACCTACTGGTATTTGCATATCAGACTGAAATAGTTATTATCATAGAGATAGTAGTCAGAGTATTGGTCTAATGCATGTTCCACAATCTAAAACAGTAATCAGGTAAGCGATTCCATTATGGTTTTCATCTAAGAATCATGGTTTAGGCAAGGATAAATATAATCAGCCCTGATCAATAATGTTATTTTGATTTGAAGCTATTGGAGCTGAACATAAATAATTTGTACATAAAAAATAAAAACAATTAGAAACTAATATCGGTTTCTTTCACTGAGACGATAAGATAAGACAAAGTAACTACGTGTTGGGGCCTTTTGATAACACCACTGATGTATAGAATGATGTCAATACGACGATATGCTCTCTTACGACCACAAGTTTTAAAATAAACAACATATTTTTTCATTTCAAAACAACTTGGTGTGGTTAAAGTTCGTGGTGTTTGTACAACAGTATTTCCGAATCATGTGATTGAACGACTGTTACGTTGAGTGCAATTTTATATGGATAATGTCATTTTACGACTTCAGAAAATGCAGGAAAAAGAAGACTAGATGGATTTTGATGCAAGGGCGCATGGCGCGACGTGGCGCTGGCCTCTACTGCTATCTGTCGTGCTCTTGAACGTAAGTCTGTCTAAACATAATAAGTAAATATTTATTTAGATTTTGCCAATAATATCTGAAAATCCTTTATTTGATTTCACATATTCGGCAGTGCCACTTACTAAAAAGATAAAAATATAAACCAATCCATGATTTACTTTAGCAATAGCTGTTCACCTAAGTATCCATAAACAGTGTTCGCTGGTTCAGATTGTTCATTTGCTACGAGTCCATGAATTTATATCAATGCCACAGTGACGTCACGCTCTATCGTCCGTTTGAGAAAACACATAAGTTACAGACAGATGCACATAGCACAGGTAGATGATAACGATAAGGAATTGCGTGATTTACTCGTCACGCGACCATACAATATGGTGGAACTGACAAAATTGCTGTCAAAATATATCGAAGTGACTATCAACTATCTCGATTTTTTACGATGCGTGCAAAATGATTAATGACCATAAATACTGCAAGTAAAGTAATATTTTTTAATAATAGGTACTTAGATATGAATAGGTAATACGCAATACTGTCCAGTGGTTGCAAATGTTTCTAGCATTCAAAGTCAGCTATGATAATAATGTAATTATGTTTCTAGTTCACTACCAATATCGTAGTTTTCCTATTAATGTTTTAATAGGTATTCCGATTAGTGTATAATACCTACTTACAAATTAACCACGCATCATAATTAATCAAGACATTGATAAATAAATCATCAAGTATTTATTTGTTCTGTAGGTACTCGTACCTATCTACTTGTCCCTTGAATTAAAATAAGTAGGTAGATACAATATGATTGATTACTGCGTTCTGTACGTATTTATTTTGTCACTTATACATATTAATGTTCTGTTTCTTTTTTACAATGTCAAGAATAACTTGAACGATAATTTCATATTACTTATCTCTTTCATTGAGCGATAATCAGGGGGTCTACTCCGAAGTAGTATCGGCCGAATGTTCGGCCGTTTCCTGCTACGTTACTATTTGGTTCGGTCGGTTCCGATCCTACACTCCTACACTCTTTCGAATATTGACTATGGTCCCGACCCAACAGAGCCGATCCGAACTTTTTTCGCATTTTTCAATAATATTCGGTTCGGCCATGTGTCGGTCCGATCCGAACATTCGCACTTTGCACATCGGAGTAGACCCCCAGTACGTAAGTAACGACAGCGAAACTGGATGCAATCGACGCCCTATTCCAGACAGCCAGACAGGATTCCTGTCTAGCTTGGTCTAATTAGTAGTTTTAGGCCCTAGCTAGATATCATCACATGTAGAATAAATAAATGACTATGCTAGATTAAGTAACTACCTACTCATCGAATGTTATCTGGCTCCATTGCTCGAGAGAGGAGAGGTGATTTATCCCCACATAGACTCCACTTTCTTTGAATCGAATATCATGCATGAAAGTATGAGATGACGACTAATGAAGATATGTATATTGATGAAAAGCTCGTGCCTTCCTCAAATCCATTGGAATAAGGGCAGGCTGATGATTATGATAAGCTAAGCTAAGAGCAACAACACACTGGCAAAAGTTTGTTTGATAGCTTTCCCGGGTTGCTGCGATTATAGAATAGAATAGAATTTTCTTTATTCAATTAACAAAGACTCGACAAGTTTGTAAGTAAAACTTACGACTATGTTAGTAAGCACAGACACTAAACAAAAACAAGGAAAACAATACAAAAAATAACGGTTGGTCACCGTTGCGACATCCCATGAGAGTCGGCACAACAGTGACACACGTACACACAGTCTAGGCGACTCCTTATCCTAGACTCCAGGCAGCTTTATGGCATACGATTACGACAATGTTTTTAGCTTTCTTTATTACTCTCATAGATTGCCCAATCATCGGTACTTACAAATATAGAATATGTAATCATTTACCAACAATGTAGCTTTTTAGACGTTAGTATGATTCCGACTTTGAAATCGCGCCATTGAAGTGCTACGTCCGATGCCCCTTACAACGGGTTATCTGTCGTTACTATATGTAGACTGATTATCTTTTCAGATCTGCCTGCCGAGTCTCGTGTATGCTTATGGAGTAATATTAGTACATTTGGATGATCTTCACGTGCCGATATGGCTCGGTATCTCCACTCCTGCAATTTATATACTCGTCTACAATCTTACACGTAAGGGTTTTATGATTTATTCATTGTATTAGCATAAGCATTTCTCAAACTTCCTCTAGTGAAGTACCGGTTATGGGCTGCCTAATAGAACGCTATGATATAAGGCCCAGCAGCGAACGAACATTCCTAAAGTTCAAACGCTAGTGATCGTAGTATACCTACATTCCCTTTACCGTCACATTTTTGGCGTATCTTTAGTCAGATATAAATTAGCTTAAAAAACTAAGTAGCATTATAGTCCTTATCTTCTATAATATAAAAATTAATCGCTGAATGTGTTGCTAAACGCAAATCTCGAGAACAGCTGAACCGATTTCGCTTATTCTTTTTTTTGAATATTCCTTGAATAACTACGAGGATGGTTCTTAAAAAAATGTAAGAAAGTTGCTTCATGCGGACGAAGTCGCGGGCAAAAGCTAGTTCCGAATAAAAATAATAACGAATTTGAATTTTCTTGGTTTCAGAATGCTGGTGCAGGGAAGCAGCAGACTCCTGGGGCGGGACTATCGGTTACCGTGTCATGTCGACCATAGGTCTCACCATGGTGGTGGCTAGTCTTCTCATCTGCGCATTCATACCCTATCATCTACAACCATTTTTATATGGAATCCTCGGAGGTGATAATTTTCTACAGTATTCCTTCTGATCGTTAAAATCAGCATATTAAGTTATTAACCAATTTCTTTATTTGTCATTTTCAGGGTTAGGATCATCACTAATATCAGCTCAAGTGGATGCAATAGTATTTGATACCTACGACAGTCGGCTGGGTATCGTCCGTGGATTATGCTTCGCTGGTCAAGCAGTCGGACAAGCAACATTTCCTCATATCATAACAGCACTTATAGACGCTTATGGATATTCCTTTATGTACATAGTACTTGGAGGGATAATGCTTCAAACGTTGCCAGCAATCATGTTACTGAGAGTAGACGAAAGTATACAAAGACCAATTTCCTTCTCGAGATACAGCGATTTGGCCAAAACATACGCTGTATTCAGTAATGAAGGCATGGATAAGAATTTCTACACGACTGAATTACAATTAAATGACATGAGCCAAAAAAGTTGGAAAAATCCATCAGACGACAATCTGCACACGGAACAGGATTTCACTGAAGATTTTGATTACGAAGGCGATACTGTCGCCACAATTACGCCACCACCTAGTCCTGAGGAAAAGAGGAGAAATATATTTGGCGTTGAAATACTTCCAGAAATTCCGGAAGAGAGTGAAGATAGTGAGTGTGAGGAACCTGAAAAAAATACGAGTAAGAATAAAAAGCGGCTAAGTGTTGTTATAAAGAGACTGAGTACATTAGGCGATAGTTTTGACGATTGTATCAGCAAACAAGTAAGACGAGACTCGCAGCCCGACGGCGATGGTTTTGAACAGAAAGAATATACTGAGGTCGAAGTGACCTACGATAATGTATTGCCAGTAACAGAAATTCAGAGAGAAAAAATATTTAATTCATTTAGTTTTCGTTGTCAGTCCGCCTATGCTAGTATGAGAAGGAGAATGTGGATGCCGTCTTACAGAGTTTATACGATACGACGGAGACTGATATTTTTCATGTATAACATTAATGATACGTTTTTCAAGCCATTGACGAGATCATTGTCATGTTGGAAGTTCTATCCGTCATTAATGTTGTATTTCTCTAGATTGAGTTTAACGTCAGTAACAATGGTGTCGCTGTCTATAATTGCTTCTGAAATGCATCCGAAGATTTCAATTTCTGATGCCAACTTCTTAATGACATTGTACGGGTTTACTTGGGTTTGTTTCTTGATGAGTACACCATGGCTCGCTCAAACGCCGAAAAGGAATTTCAAGTACGTCACACTTGTTGGCTTGATGATATCCACTGTAGGATGCTATGGTAAGTTCGATAATTTCATTGACCTAATATTTACCAAAACTTTTACATTTTTCATACTATCTAGCCGGCTATCACTGGAAAATATTATCACAGCCGATAGGTTAGATATAAATATAGATATAATATTTTTCGCAATGTCTGGAAACACTAAAATCCTTTGATATCTGACTTCAATTTAGGTTATTTTTCGTGTGTATTTATCGTAGTTGACATATATTCTTCTATATTTGCAGTCTTAGCAGTGGCAGACAACCATGACTCATTCTCCATCGGATGCGTAATAGCCGGGTTCGGATATGGTGCCATATCATGCTGTTGGGAGACAGCAGTCCAAGATTTTGTTGGCGCAAGAAAATGGCCGAAACTACATAGTCCTCTAGAAACGATCTCGGCTACTCTACTAGCTGTATTTGTAGTAGGAATTTCTTTCATTGTCGATCAAGAAAGAGGTTTACAATTTGCTATGTTTATTTTAGCCATAATATTATCTATTATTAGCTTCGTATGGTTGATAATAGCGATCGCTTACATTTACATCACCAAAATAAAATCCGTAAGACTAAGTAAACGGTGGGTATTGTAATATATTTCTGTATATATAGCAAATAAGGTGAAACTCATTTGTGTTGTAAACATCGAAAATGGAACAATAATGCGGATAATGAAATACGTGTGATGCAGTTGTGAAGTTGTGATATCAAACATTAGGTGCATAAGTAATTGTAATGTATAATTAATCAGTAAATTATATTTTATAAATGATACTCCAATTTTTATTTAACTTAATGACAGCTAGTTTAGCTCTCTGCCATTGAAATGTAGATAGCCTATTCCCAAATAAATACATATGTTGGGGTCGGCATCCAAACTAACCGGATGCAGCTGAATACCATGCCTAGCTGTATCATGTACAGACGCCAGCAGGTCAAGCTTCCCGAAACTGTCAAATTTTCCCAATCAACCTTGAACCTTAATGCTTTAAGGATAAAGTTGAAAATCTATTAAAGAATTTTGACAGTTTGTAGTAGCTTGATGTGCTGGCGTCTGTACATGCATATACACTTTGCAAGTATACAGTCATAGATATTCCATAGTTAGTTTAGTGTTATCAGTGGCAAATAGCCTTCGCACGTCAGAGACTGCAGTTGTCGTTAAATCCATGTCAGTTGTACATAACAATGTTAAGGTAAACACGAATTAGTTTAATTACAACAGGGCGAATAAGAAGGTTATTTGAAACAATGTGTCATAACATCTTGATAATAATTAGGTAATTAAGCTGCCCCAGGGCGGGATACCCAGGCCGGGCATTGTTTATAAGGATTATTATCTTTTTCATTTAAAAATTCGTTGTCCCCGGTTCGCCCTTACATGATCACATTTGAGCTTAATTTCAGTGGGCGCAATATACCTCCTCTGCAATACATACCCCTTCGCGGAATGCAGCCGTGGTGTTATAATGATTAAGCTTTATTTATATTATGATAATAATTTATATGTCGTCGTCACGTGTGGGATGTAGCACGCATTTTTTTTTACTGAATCACTTCTCTTCCCGGGAATTCCGCGTTGTTATCTAAAGTTGCTACCTTGGCGTACCTATATCGTTATGACTCAAATGTTTTGAAGAATGATGCTGATTTAAATTAATGGGTAGGGGAAAAAGGGGTAGCTTTAGGTTCTGCGGTGATTGTTTGTCAAAGAAAGGATAGCTTTGTAATGGTCCGGGGGTCCGGTATGAGCTTTCTATCTCGCTTTCGTCTTATTGACTGTTACTGTCACACATCTTGGTATTTCGCCTGATCCACTACACCGGAGATAGAAACTGAACATGCCTCTCTACATATAGGTACTCGGTACTCTACACCAATCCACCTTGTTTCATGATGAATTGTCCGATGAATTATTGACATAATTCATAGGACAATTCATCATAACAAAAACCGGCCAAGTGCGAGTCGGACTCGCGCACCGAGGGTCAAGGGGGCCGATTTACGATATATGACGTATTAAAAAAAAACTACCTACTAGATCTCGTTCAAACCAATTTTCGGTGGAAGTTTACATGGTACATACATCATATATTTTTTTTAGTTTTATTAACCCTAACCCTTATTTTAGAAGTTACAGGGGGGGGGGGGGGGGACACATTTTACCACTTTGGAAGTGTCTCTCGCGCAAACTATTAAGTTTAGAAAAAAATGATATTAGAAACCTCAATATCATTTTTGAAGACCTATCCATAGATACACCACACGTATGGGTTTGACGAAAAAAATTTTTTTGAGTTTCAGTTAGTATGGGGAACCCCCAAAATTAATTGTTTTTTTTTCAATTTTTGTGTGAAAATCTTAATGCGGTTCACAGAATACATCTACTTACCAAGTTTCAACAGTGTAGTTATTCTAGTTTCGGAAAAAAGTGGCTGTGACATACGGACGGACAGACAGACAGGCAGACAGACATGACGAATCCATAAGGGTTCCGTTTTAGCCATTGTCTACGGAACCCTAAAAACGTAATAATTTAACTCTCACAAAGGCCAAAAATAATTCCATCTATACGTAACCAATATCTACCCCCAGAGCTCCAATAAACACATTTTCGATCATTCTCAAGAAGAGAATTCATTATCACAATAACAATACGCACTGAGAAGCCGCAGGAAATAAGGTGTCAAGATTATTTGCCTCCTGTCGGCCTAATCTACTTCGTGATGTAAGTAAATGAATCTTATGTTAACAGAGCTTGTTTTATGTCGTCGTTCATATTTGTTGGGAGAAACACAAGAACGACATTCGCGAGAAAACCTCATGAGATAAACGACAAGCGTAAACGAAATTTGAACGACGACTCTGCCAATTTCGGATGAAATTAACGAAAATGGCTTTCGAAAGTAACGACCTAAAAGGAATTTTAATTTTGGTGAGTATCAATTTGTTGGCTTATTTCCTGATGGATGAAAGAAAAAATTTCATGAAATATGTTTCGGAAGATAGTTATAACTTTTAATTAATATTTTCAAGTAATTAATTTGTTTCTTTTTAGGTATTATTCGCTATCCCAATGATAGCGTCCACGAATATAAACTGCAGTGGTAAAGCTTTTCACTGTGTCAACTCCACACATTTTATGATATGCGTGGATTTGGGCGGCGGCGTGTCTACTACGATTGACGACTTCGTCATACCGTGTCCAGCCACTACAGTGTGTCATGAAAATAACGTTTTTGAATGTGACTTTCCTGAAGTTACTACGCCTCCACTTCAAGTTATTGGTGTTTATAAACCAAGTGATACAAGTGAACTAACTTCAGTGACTAGTAGTGTAACTGCTCCAACGCCATCGAGTGAAATATTCAGTGTGTTCAAGGAAAATATTACGGCGACAACTTTGTCGATACCTGAAGATGAGACACCAGTAGTGAAATTGGAAGTACTTGAAGATATTAAGAATCCCGTTGGAGTTAACAGTGACAACACTAGGGAGGCAAGTTATAAAGTGACTTCTACCTTCATTGACAGTACAAATGAAGTTGTTAACGATAAACAAACAAGTAATAATACATTAATAACAACATCCGCAACTGATAACAACAAAAATCTTGAACCTGTAGAAACTTCAACAAATAAACCAGCCAATACTTCTTCAACAGATAAATCGAAATCTATTGATACGGTCACTGCTGTCATAGGACTTATTAATTTAACTTCTACTGATCTTCCAAGTGCAGTGAATGCAAAGCCATCTTCCGGTGTATTAACTTCTTTAGAAACTTTATATGATAACATTTATAATACAACTGAACAATATATCACTAAACAAGTAACAATACACGGTGAGAAAGTTGAAAGTGTTACAGAGAAAATAATTATACCAACAGAGATCATATTCAATGAAAGATCTGCTACTACGGATAAAGTAAGCACAACTCCAGTGGTAAATATGTATATTGAAAGTGATATAAAGAATACTACCGAATTTAATAATACAATCGGTAATCAAACAAACGCAGTGGGAAATTCTATTGGTAAAAGCAACAACAAGTCTGAAATAGTACCCGAAACGACAACAGAATATTTAGCTCCCATTAACATTATTAATATTTTTGAACCAGTAACTGTAGATTTGAGTCCCCATACAACAACGGATAATACTTTTGTTCCCTTAGGACTAGTTGACTTTATTGTTGATGATACCAAACAAAATGCTCCGAGCACAAACGATTACATAAATACTGATTATGGTGACACTGCTACGACGACAACCGATCAATATACTACAAAATTAGAAACAACATTGAGTGATAAACCTGTTACCGCGGAAGTAATAAGCACCACTCCTATAGTAAATACGATTTATCAAAACGTTTTCAAAAATGAGGTAAATAATAATTCCCTCACTGAATTAAACTCGACTGTTGAGATAACTTCAACGAAAAAGGTTCCAGAAACGAACATTAACTATTTTATTCCAGAACCCATAAGTATTGGACGTCGACAAACAACTACAGACCAAACTTTTGTTCCGATAACTGCTGAAGCGAATGTTATGTACACAACAGAGATGAGTGACTTAATCAAGAATGACTCACTAGTAGAAAAACACACAACTGCTACCCAGCCGTTAGAAATAATAATAACTACAGAATCACCAATAGAACCTACACATAATTTATATCAGATAAACCGAGAAATTAATCAAAAACAGATAACAGAAAAAAAATATTCTGCCAGTACTACAATTACTACAGACAGAGCTGATACAATGTTTAATGCTTCAAGTACAGATATTATCAACAACCAAGTCACAGAAATTACTTTACTTCCATCAACTATTATGAAAAACCTAACGATTGAGTTAACGACAGCTGAAACATTACATAACGGATTAACAGCACATGCAATAGAAGCTGAAAATGAGGTGCATGCAACAAATGCCCCTATTATTGTTGATGAACGATATGTTGAAAATGTTAAGAATGACACGCTCTTGTATAATATGACCAATACTATGAATACTATTGAAACAGTTAAGACAGTGTTCAATGCTTCAAGTACAGATATTATTACTCGAAAAAGCATAGAACCTTCAACTATAAAATACCCTACGATTGAGATATCCACAGCTGAAACATTACAGGATGGATTTACAGCTCATGCAATGGAAGCTAAAAATGAGTTGCTAGCAACAAATGGCCCAATTAGTGTTAATGAAGCCATTTTGGAAAATGTTGGGAATAACACACTTTTGAGTGGTCACACAACACCTGTTCCTTATAATGTGGCATCAGACTTGGTTACAAACACAACAGGAAAAGATTTGATATCACAGTCAGATATTGTGACAAATCCACAAGTAGGTTTTACTGCAGAAATCATGGCACATAAGTCTTCAGACGGTTCTGCTTCAATAGATCATGAAACAACTCAAAGTGTAAAAACCGATCCAGAAACTAAAATTCCAGGCTATCTGAATCAGTCGGAGAATTTGGGAATAGTTTCGCTACCGGAAAATTTGAATGCTGATCATTTGAATAAAACTGCTTTTGATAAAGATGTAGTTGGCATGACAACGAGCTATTGGAAAAATGTTGAAAATAGTGCAATTACACCATTTCCGAGTGACGTTACTGGAAAAACTAGTCTCAGTGACAGTGACAAATCTATTAACCAGGATAACATCTCGGCTACAAATATTGTAAAAGACGTATTGATAAAAACAATACTGCCTCAAATGCCTTCGACAATATACTATGTGTCTGAACTTGCCAGTACTACGCCTATAACCGTTCAAACAACACCAATAAGTATAGACACAATAAAGGTATCTGAACAAGTGTCATCCTATACCCCAGAAATAGTCGATATTTATAGAGTATCCACGACGGATTACAAATATGATAGTAGTACTTCGCTGCCAGTAGATGTAACACATAAAACGAATATTGAAAACGTTACAGATATACCAGTAACAACTTTACCACCACAAGAGTCAACTAGTAAAAAAATTGGTACAGTAAAACAATTAAATACTACTAGTACAACAACTGGAACAGTAAGTGATTTGGTGCCTTCCACTGTTACAACTGCTGGATATATCGTACTTAATACAACAAATCGGAATACAATAAACTGGAAAGATTTAGTCAACATAGACATTGGAAGTTCTAAAGTTGATCCTCATGCAGATGTACTCGTAAATAAAACTGAGAGTGTTAAACCTATCAATGGTAAAAATGGCGATAACACTACTTCACCTTCATCTACGATTAAAGATGAAAATATCACGATAGTATCAGTATTCGATATCGTTAACTCTTCGGTGAATGCGATGCCAAATGCGACGTTGCAACCGACAATTTCAAATCCTTCACTATCAAATATTTATATCGAAACCACTGAGTCACAATACTCGAGTGCTTATGTAAATGCAACTGATAATGTTCCTGATTATAATTTAGAGCAAGTTGAGGAATTGGTTATCCAAAAAAACCCAGAAGGAATTGTAACCTTTGCACAAACGAATGTAGTGAATTCAATTTTGTCAACACCAAATACATATACTATCCCAATAACAGAAATAAATACAGAAAAAGTTCAATATGTTGGCACAGAAGCACCTTTACCTAGCACTTTAGAACTCAAGCATATAAACCCAACCAAAACCGCAGTTCACAATGTGACAGAGAAAACAAATGATTATATTTCCGCGATAGAAGCCATTCCTATTAAGCTTAATAATATGTCTAAAGCGGAGACAGAATTTTCCGTAAGTGCAGTAAGGAGCGTTATACCTAGCACGGCTGTAACACCCGATGGATTTACGACAGTACCAGTATATGACGAAGTTACGACGATAAAAGACAGTGCTTTTATTATGAGTACGACACAAACATCACCTAAAGTAGTGACGGATAATATTAAAACAATAAGCACAGAATCCCCACTCTTACCAAAAGTCATGGAGACACAAACTGTTAAAAATAATACAGAGTCATCGCTGCCAATATCGGACCTAAAACCAGTCGCACAAATGATTACTGAACCTACGCATACATCCAATGTTCTTGGTCAAACTACGCCTCTTGATAAGATGGATCAAGATGACGTCCTGACTGGAATAATAACTGTTGATTTACCTGAGTATGTGATGTCAACATTAAACAACAGTATTCCTCAACCGATGGCATCGCTACCTATAGTAGGAGTTACAGCTGCGCAAATTACTACTGAACCTACCCATACCACTAAAGTATTTTCTCAAACCACGCCGCTGCTAGCTGCGGCCGGTAGGACGAATCTAAATCAAGGAGTCATACCAGAAACTACAGATTTGCCACAGAATGTATTGTCAACAGTAAACAAAAATATTCCTCAATCGAAGCCATTGCTACCTATAGTAGGACTTACAGCTCGACAAACGACTACCGAACCGACTTATACAACTAATGAATTTGCTCAAGCCGCGGCTGTTAAGACAAATCAAGATCCTGCAATCAAACCTACAGATTTTGCACTGTCTATGATGTCGACGGTAAATAACAATATTTCTCAATCGATGGAATCTCTACCAATTGCCGAAGTGACAGGTTCTCAAATCACTACTGAACCTACCCACACTACTAATGTATTTTCTCAAACCACGCCGCTGTCAGCCGCGTCCGGTAACACGAATCAAGATGTTCCATCGGGAATTAAAACTACAGATTTGCCACAATATGAAGCGAAAACGATAACATACAATAGTACTCAAAGTATTAGTGATATAACGACAGAAACGGTTACTGATTCACTAACTGACCCATATTCTATGGTAGAAACTATAAAAGTAGTTGGATATAAAGTAAGTGGAACATATCCTGGAGACACAACTTTGAGTAATGCTAATTATAGTCTTAAGTCAGTTAAAAATATTATTGATCATGAAAGCATAGTAATTGGAAGTAGTTCTAAAAATAATGCACAAAATACGCCTATAACCTCTGCGACGTCAGTGGATTTTAATAGAGCAGAGATTTTGAACCTCACAGAAAGTAATTTGATGCGATCAGACGTCAATATAGACAGTGTTAAGGAGGAAGAAGACTCAATATCCTCGGTTATAAAATCTGGTACGGATGTTGAAAATAAAACCTTGCTTTCAGACTCATCAATAATATCTAAAATTGAACCCAAAAATGGCATACCAGTGGGTAGGCTTACAACAGTTACAACAAATTATAAAGAAGCTGAGTCAGGTGCCCCAGAGAGTGTAACGCAATTAAAAACGATAATCACCAAAGAAAATGTGGGAATTGATAGTTCGATGAATGCCAATATTGAAATAATTGATGTTAAAAAATACCAGTTCCAAGTTGATTCTAAAAACATTTCTGATAGCTATAATATAAACAACACAAAAGCAAATATTACTACATCACATAATAATTTATCACTACAAAAGAGTACCATCAATGACGAATTAGAACAACATCTTATATCAACGAATCACACAGTTACGACAGAAGTACAAAGTCATTTGAATGAAAGCGACAAACAAAGCAATAAAACAAGTGATGAACTAATATTTAATGGGACTAGTATGCTCAACCCAAATCATACAAGTATAAAATTAAGTGAAGGCAGTAACGTCACAAGTACTATTACAGTTACTGCTTTAGGTTTTAATTGTTCTAATCACACTCGCGGCAAATACGCTGATAAGAAAGATTGCAGAAAATTCTATACTTGTTTAGGTAATCTACAACCTATGTTAGGAAAATGCCCAAATAATACAGTATTTAGCGAGATTAATAAACAATGTACGAGAAACTTATCGCATTGCGTAAGAAACAATCAGTTCCGATGTTTAGTTGAAGGACGGTTTAGTGACTTCTTTAAAGATACCATTTATTACATCTGTGTTAAAACTAGAATGAATGGTTTTATAAGATATAAATTACAATGCCAAGATGATTACCACATAAACAAGGACTTGGTTAAATGTGAGAAAAATAAAGAGATATCAACCCAAGAGTCTTCTGTTAGTGAAACGAACAACGATGATGAAAGTAATCCTCAACCAAAATCAGAAAAAATAGTCAGTGCAGATGATTTTGTATGTAAAAATGAAGGTAAATTCCCATATGTTAAAGACTGCAGTAAATATTACGTATGTGATGAAATTAAAAATGTTTATTACATCTGTGTTAAAAATAGAATGAATGGTTTTATAAGATATAAATTACAGTGCCAAGGTGGTTACCACTTAAACAAGGACACGGTTGAATGTGAGAAAAATGAAGAGATATCAACCCAATCAGCGTCTTCTGTTACTGAAACGAATAATGATGAAAGTAAACCTAACCCTAAATTAGAAACAATAGTCAGTACAGATGATTTTGAATGTGAAAACGAAGGTAAATTTCCAAATGCTAAAGACTGCAATAAATATTATGTATGTACTAAAATCAAAAATGTTTATCGGCGAAAGATCAAGAAATGCGCTATCGAGGAAGTTTTTGATAGAAAGAAGAAAATGTGCGTAGAATCTGATAGTGGCGAGTGTTAGTTGTTTTGATATAATTATTAGATACTTACATCTTTTGTAACTTCAGGATCGTACAAGTTAAAATACATTTGACACGCTTTTTGAGCCCGGAAATGCATAGAAATGTTTTATCCTGAATTACAGATATATCAGGGGTAAACAATGCCTACGTTTGCGCATTTAATTATGAAATGAGGTAGATGGAATTAAAATGAGGTTGTCTGTGTTATTATTACAATTAGTTTAATTTATTTTATCCTCTATTAAAATTATAGACATAATATATTAATATTAAAAGTACC
This sequence comes from Apamea crenata, assembly GCA_949629185.1. Lineage (NCBI taxonomy): Eukaryota > Metazoa > Arthropoda > Insecta > Lepidoptera > Noctuidae > Apamea > Apamea crenata. The sequence continues at coordinate 13,653,492 of OX451359.1, read as the reverse complement.
TGTGTACAACTTATATTTAAATAAATACAGATCTTTTATTTTTGACCTTGTTATTACGTTCAGTCTTCAAAGTAATTAGTTGAGTCCATAACATTATTATTTTACATTCGCGGTCTTCGAGCTGGTGCTCCGCTATCCACAATGAATTGGTCCTCGTCATCCCTTTCTAAGGTTACACAAAAGTTATTGGAAAATATAGTGCAGCGAATTGAAGTTTCACCTCTCACAGGTCGCGGGGGACAGAAATACGTCACACTGTTCGGAGTATCGTCTTGTGTCACTCTAAACTTGTAATTCTTGCACTCTATTGATGCGGGTTGTTGACCTGAAAACCCAATGCTCGAGCCCGAGTTAGACTTCCCATCGCTGTAGTAAGGATCCTTTCGGTTACCAGACCCATACAATTCAGGAGTCGACTTGGTCGTGTTATTGACGGGACACTTGTATTTTAGCGAAGACGTACAAGAGCGGGTGTAGCCGTTGAAAATGGTATTGCCGGTACATTTGAAGTTGATGCCTTGAAAGCGGTTTCCATTGGGGACGCACAGGATATATCCTTTGCATCCTGGAACGTTGGGATTTGCGATCCTTTCATTTCGGTGACATCGCAGTCTTTTTGTTAGTGCTGGGTCTATGAAGTTGACGGCATCCTCACAGACTGCTGTAGATTCCTCGTTGCAGAATGTCCCGGCTGGGCAGACGAATGTGGGACCAATCGATTTAGTGCCTTCACATAATCTCACTCTATTGTTTCGTTCGCAGGTGAAGCCATATTGCCCACAATCTTCATTCGGATTGATGTAGTACGCCTCCGTTAAACTGGCGTAAATTGATAACTGAAAGAAAAATATTGATTTTATAGGGGCACATTTACTTAGGTATTAAGAAAGTTATAGGTATCAAAAATCACAAAAATGTCAATGGTTTAGCCTGTAATAATTTAAATCCACCAGGATCAGGTTCTCAGATTTATTACCTATCACGTACCGGATGTGAAAATACACGTGCAAATACTTAACATTTTCGTGTGACTTTTTTTTCGGTAAGTCGTCGTAATTTACAAGATAAATAACATAATCCCTGTTTATAATTCGAGTCTTCAACAACCATTTGGGTGTTACTTATCTTGGATGAAATTACGACACATTATAAATGAAATTTTATAGTAGTTATATCATAATTTCAGCTGTCTAGTGAATAGATTAATGTTTGTAGGTACTTACCGCTAATAAAGCCTTTATTAGTTTTGCACTAAACATTTTTGAATTCCACTTTAAACTATGTTGTCCATGTGAAGTCCGAAACACGTCTAACGGACAATAACTGCTTTCTTTACGCTATTGAGTTAGACTCCAATTAGCGTATTTAACACCTCTGGGCTATGGAGAGAAATGGGTGACACATTGCCACGGTTACTTCGAAAAATTCGTATGTTTTTAACGGTATTCAACTGCATGGGGGCTTAGAAATAGGCGATTCGTGATAAATAATAGTGTTTTGTTTTTTTATATTGTGCCAGTTTTTATAAAGCTCCGTTTACACTGTTCTTGATGGACTGCTGTATAAAATAAAAAACATCGATTCCTTATTTCCTTTTGAACGCCATTGTCACGTATATGTGACAAACGAAATCTTACCCTGAACGCCAACGTCACAAATATATGACAAAATACACGTCGCACCATATTATGAAATAAACAATTTATATCATTACTGGAATCCCTATTTTTTATGAAGGTCATTTGACAGAAAAAGTGGCCTGGCGTCAGGGGTACGGCGGTACGTTTATACTCTGGCGTTCAAAAGGTTAAGCATAATCAATCTATAAAATTCTCACCGCTGGGACACAGGCTCCTCTGGGTGAGAGGGAGTGGACCGTAATCCACCACGCGGGCCCAGTGCGGGTTGGTAGATGTGAAATCATATCTTAGTCGAAGGTGTTAAATATGACAACGCACGTAACATCTGAAATGTGTAAAATACTCTCCAGAGTGCCACAAGAACGAAAGATAAGGCAGATTCACGGAACACAGTAAAGTTGCTGGACTTTACTATTCAGTGCATCTGACTTGTGTTTGCATAGAAACGGCCCAAAGCAGATTCACCAAGTTAGTAAGATGGTGCGCGAACGTAATGCGCTTTAGACAGATGGATTACAAGGCATTTAGACAAGTATCAATAGATTCAGTCTACCTCCGTTATCTCACCCAAGTTCCGTTAAAACACTCGATACTCGATACCTTCCGTATTTAATTGACATGTGTCATAGTTGTAACGGCAACGTGTTTACGATCTATTCTCGGAAACGTCAACACTGCTTGAGACGGTAAGTGCTTGGGTAGTGGAAAGCATTGTACGGTCAATCGCGCAGTTGTAACACTAGAACTACGAATACCACCCTTACTGCTATGAGATAAAGGCTCTGTCAATGTAATATTGTTACGTTGCAAATAAAATAAGAAGGTATATAGGAGTCTTTTCGCAACTAGTCGCAAGTCGCAACCCTGAGACCTTAGTATTTATATTGTTAGTGGTACATTTTTTTAACCATAACTTTTTTAATGTGAAAGGTTACCATATTGGATTTAGGTCAATATGTATTTAGGTGGAAGATATTACAAGGTAAAATTAAATTAGCTAGCGAAACCCCGGAGGCGTAATGGGTATCGATAAACATGGTGAAAAAAATATGATTTGATGTTTTTTGTTGTTGTTGTATAGTATGAGTTTAGAAAATCAGTATTTTTCGTTTTATAATTTTCAGATCACCAATCACCATCACGTATGTGGAGTTTTCACAAAAAAAAAAAACATATTTTCTAAACTCCGTATGTACAATAACTGCGGTCGTTATCATGTTACCCATCACGTCTGCGGAGTTTCGCTAGCTAATTTAATTTGACCATGTATAGAAAAAAGAAATAAGTAAGTCTAAGTAATACCTAAATGCATTTATTAAACTAAATCATACTGATATATACAAATAACATAACACTACTCATCGTCCGAGGACTCGCTGTCGCTTTCCGAACTTGAGGACGTGCTCTCTGAGTCTTGCGCCATTGGTCCGCCGGTTTTTACTCTGTGGACAAACAGTTTATTAATATCAGAGGATATCTAATGAGATAGTGAGTAGTAGTAAGTTCCTAGTAGTCCTTAGCACTGGTGGCCTAGTGGTATCGACGCCGATATACGAGTTGTAGGTCGTGAGTTCGAACCTTAAATTAGGAAGAAAAGAAAATAAGAAAAAAAAAAACATTTTATAATTTTAAATAAATATCATCATTTTCCTGCCCTCATCCCATGTTACTTGGGGTCGGCACAACACGTTTTCTAAATAAGTATAAGAAATAAATAAGAACTTTAAGCTTTGAACTCACGACCTACAACTCGTAATAAACTCCCGTTTATGAGTCCTAATTTTCTGATCTTTCTGAAAAAGGATGAAAAAAACCCGACTGCAACGAAAACGCCAACTTTTAAAGCGGTCGGATGCAGTTGATGGCATCAAATCTTTTTAATGCAATTGAAATTTTGAGTTTCGACTAAAATAGCTCTTGAATAGGTACTATTTATTCACGGTAAACACGGCTTATAATTAATGTAATATGTACGTAAATAACAACTTATAACTAATTAATAAAAAAAATAAAAAAATGACATCCTAACTTAACTAAAACTATTCACAAAGTAAAATATAGGGTCAAAAATTTAATCCGCATCGCTTTCGACTGGTAATATACCCAAGAGACGTGCGACATTACCACGTTGTATTATCTACCATTTATTTTAAACAGTGGCTATAAGTTGGAATCGAATTTATATGCATTTAGTTAAGCAGATTGCATGTTGTTGCAAATGCATATTGGAGTTTTTATTACAGCATTGCAGTGCAAATAATATTCAGTTATTTCAATGTCTAGTAATCATTTTAGCTAAACTAGGGCAATAAACTCAATGCTTACTTGTTCTCTTGTTATTTGTAAGGTAGTAGGAGGGAGTAGGATGGACCAGGGTTTTTGACAGGTGGAGCGCCCTAGACAACACAGTTAAATATAAGTGACCTATCAATTAGGGTACGAGAGGGTAAGAGGAGGAAGGGAGGACCAGGGTGGGAGGGGGTGAGGGTCCATAAGGAAAGGACAATGCTCGTGGATGTATGGAATCCTGTACCATGCTGCATCAAAGTCAAACTTTGTTTTTAATAGACTACTCTTATCATATTAACTCCCACCAAAGTTTTTTTTTGTAAACAAAACCCGGGTTTCGGAGATTTTCAAAAAAATTAAAATAACCTGAAGAATAGGTACTTTATTTGGTTTGACATGTCATACATGAACGGCCATTATTGCTCTAAAAAATGATAATCGTTTAAATAAAAATTCTATTCTATTTTATTCTAGTTATTTTTAATTAATGTAGAATCGGCAAAGTATAATTTTTTTACAATCATGTTTTTTGAAAGATGTGATCATGACAGTTTCAAGGATAAAATTGATCATGACATTTTCAAGGTTATATTAATCATAATTATCATTTGAAATGTAACGTCATGTAAAGGGAATACAACAAAATCAACACTTTTTTACTATAAATTAAATTCCCTGTTCAAAAATCAAATCCCCGACGCGTAATGTCGTAAAAAATTATGAAAATAATTACTATAATATTTTTTGACCTTGACGCATGAGACTTTTTGGTACGACTTTTGGTCATTGTCTTTTCACTAGGAGCCTGGAGTCTAGATTTGTGGCCAGTATTGTGCAAGAGTTTGCAAGAGGCTCGCCCATAGTACATAGAACTTGGTGATATGCGGGTGAATAGTCAGTTTAAAAAACGGTAAGAATTCACAAATTTGCACTAAACCAACTGTCATCTAATCTCTTCACCACCCTTGGTAGTGGTACAGAATGCCAATGGCATTAACCTGATGAATGTCGTAATTACAGACACAATTAAAAAGCCATTGTGTCGCGTGGATCTACGTTCCGACATATGAAGGGTTAAGTCGCCTTTGTACCTTTTAGACATATTTTGTGTTCCATATTACTGTATCAATGTGCACCTGCAATGAAGGAATGAAAGGACCCAATGTGTAATATATTTTGTGTTTTCATAATGATACAATATTATGGAAAAAATATTGTAGACAATTAAAATAATTCTTATCGATGTATACATCTTTCTGAGGCTGATTGTACTAAACACTTCTATCTACCTCTTCGCAAAATACAGGCATGATGATAATATTTATGAAGCTTTGCAATACTTACAAGTTATACGCCTCAGCGACGGCCATGGCCGCCGGGTGCAGAGAGCTAACCAGACTAGAATGTCCCTGAGTCAGCAAGGTCTCCACTTCTTTCTCGGGTCGGTTCAGCATCGTGCTCAGGACTTGTACGCTCGCTGGCACGGCTTCTTCGAAGCCGCATTCTGCCAAGTACGTTACTGCAGCCTGTTGGTAAGAAAAAGTTTGGTATTTGTTTCTCTGATATTTACTGAAGGTGATGTAACTGATGTTAGGCTTGTGTTTAGAGAGGCGATATCCTTAAATTGACTAATCAAATCACTTTTATTTGATAGCACAGGTAAAGAAATTTTAGATTAAATCAATCAATCAATTCATTTATTTTCAGATCATAAAATCCAATTTGTTAGTATATACCTACATACACAACTTAAACACTAGTGTTAGTACATTCATAATAATTGTTAGTTACAAAGGTCTTAAAACTATGTTAGTACCTACCTATACATATTACACTACAAACTAAGTAAGCAAAACAATGAGCATAGAGCATTTTATTAAAATACTAGCTGACCCGGCAAACGTTGTTTTGCCATATAAATTATTTCTAGCTGCCCGGCGCTACTTCGTTCGCGTGGTGTGCTACCCCCTACCCTACTCCTACCCTACTTCTACCCTACTCCTACACTACTCCTACCCTACTCTACTCCTACCCTACTCCTACTCTACTCCTACCCTACTCCTACCCTACTCCTACCCTACTCCTACCATACTCCTACCCTACTCCTACCCTACTCCTACCCTACTCCTACCCTACTCCTATTTTTCCTGAATTTTCTTTGCTATAAATCTCACGGAGCCCGAGACCTTTCCAACGAATGCAAAACCGTGGAAATCGGTTCGTGCGTTCTGGAGTTATAGCGTCAGGAAGGAAAACCCGACTTATTTTTATATAGTAGAAGATATACATCATCTGCCAGCAGACAGAGAGGCGGCGGCGGGAGGCGGCTGTCATTAGGTGAAGAGATGTCTCGTAAACAACCAGATAGGTTATTGTATTGCGTTGTAGAGTGGACATGTGAATAGCACATTCATATTAATTTATTGAAAGAATTTCCAGTCGGCTTGACTAGATATTGTGATTGACAGTAATTGGGGTGCGGATGTCAGAACACAATTACTTTGCGCTAAGAAGACGGTTTAATTTTTTCGAAGAAACCCCAAATCCTGCCTCAAATTGGCCAACCTTACTACTTCTACTTGTTTCCTAATTGTGCTCAATTACTCACAGCGGCAGGTAGTCCAACTGTGGCCGCATTCTGTGCGACGTCGGCCAACGCCTGTGGTCGAGTAGCCACGCCCGCGGCTTCTTTGACGAAGACGTTGTAAAACCTCACAACACTCATATACTTATGCGCACTATTGCGTCCCAGTGACCCAGTACGGTAAACCTGGACTTTTTTGCGTCATTAGTCAGTTACTTACAGCAGCAATGCCAGGTAGTCCAACTGTGGCCGCATTCTGTGCGACGTCGGCCAACGCCTGTGGTCGAGTAGCCACGCCCGCGGCTTCTTTGACGAAGACGTAAAACCTCACAACACTCATATACTTAATAAGTATATGAGTGTTGTGAGGTTTTACTTACACTGGGGCGCTATCATAAGTATTACTTATGATAGCGTCCCAGTGACCCAGTACTGTAAACCTAGACTTTTTTGCGTCATTAGTCAGTTACTTACAGCAGCAATGCCAGGTAGTCCAACTGTGGCCGCTTTCTGTGCGACGTCGGCCAACGCCTGTGGTCGAGTAGCCACGCCCGCGGCTTCTTTGACGAAGACGTTGTAAAACCTCACAACACTCATATACTTATGATAGCGTCCCAGTGACCCAGTACGGTAAACCTGGACTTTTTTGCGTCATTAGTCAGTTACTTACAGCAGCAATGCCAGGTAGTCCAACTGTGGCCGCATTCTGTGCGACGTCGGCCAACGCCTGTGGTCGAGTAGCCACGCCCGCGGCTTCTTTGACGAAGACGTTGTAAAACCTCACAACACTCATATACTTATGCGCACTATTGCGTCCCAGTGACCCAGTACGGTAAACCTGGACTTTTTTGCGTCATTAGTCAGTTACTTACAGCAGCAATGCCAGGTAGTCCAACTGTGGCCGCATTCTGTGCGACGTCGGCCAACGCCTGTGGTCGAGTAGCCACGCCCGCGGCTTCTTTGACGAAGACGTAAAACCTCACAACATTCATATACTTAATAAGTATATGAGTGTTGTGAGGTTTTACTTACACTGGGACGCTATCATAAGTATTACTTATGATAGCGTCTCAGTGACCCAGTACTGTAAACCTAGACTTTTTTGCGTCATTAGTCAGTTACTTACAGCAGCAATGCCAGGTAGTCCAACTGTGGCCGCTTTCTGTGCGACGTCGGCCAACGCCTGTGGTCGAGTAGCCACGCCCGCGGCTTCTTTGACGAAGACGTTGTAAAACCTCACAACACTCATATACTTATGCGCACTATTGCGTCCCAGTGACCCAGTACGGTAAACCTGGACTTTTTTGCGTCATTAGTCAGTTACTTACAGCAGCAATGCCAGGTAGTCCAACTGTGGCCGCATTCTGTGCGACGTCGGCCAACGCCTGTGGTCGAGTAGCCACGCCCGCGGCTTCTTTGACGAAGACGTAAAACCTCACAACACTCATATACTTAATAAGTATATGAGTGTTGTGAGGTTTTACTTACACTGGGACGCTATCATAAGTATTACTTATGATAGCGTCCCAGTGACCCAGTTCTGTAAACCTAGACTTTTTTGCGTCATTAGTCAGTTACTTACAGCAGCAATGCCAGGTAGTCCAACTGTGGCCGCATTCTGTGCGACGTCGGCCAACGCCTGTGGTCGAGTAGCCACGCCCGCGGCTTCTTTGACGAAGACGTTGTAAAACCTCACAACACTCATATACTTATGCGCACTATTGCGTCCCAGTGACCCAGTACGGTAAACCTGGACTTTTTTGCGTCATTAGTCAGTTACTTACAGCAGCAATGCCAGGTAGTCCAACTGTGGCCGCATTCTGTGCGACGTCGGCCAACGCCTGTGGTCGAGTAGCCACGCCCGCGGCTTCTTTGACGAAGACGTAAAACCTCACAACACTCATATACTTAATAAGTATATGAGTGTTGTGAGGTTTTACTTACACTGGGACGCTATCATAAGTATTACTTATGATAGCGTCCCAGTGACCCAGTACTGTAAACCTAGACTTTTTTGCGTCATTAGTCAGTTACTTACAGCAGCAATGCCAGGTAGTCCAACTGTGGCCGCTTTCTGTGCGACGTCGGCCAACGCCTGTGGTCGAGTAGCCACGCCCGCGGCTTCTTTGACGAAGACGTTGTAAAACCTCACAACACTCATATACTTATGCGCACTATTGCGTCCCAGTGACCCAGTACGGTAAACCTGGACTTTTTTGCGTCATTAGTCAGTTACTTACAGCAGCAATGCCAGGTAGTCCAACTGTGGCCGCATTCTGTGCGACGTCGGCCAACGCCTGTGGTCGAGTAGCCACGCCCGCGGCTTCTTTGACGAAGACGTAAAACCTCACAACACTCATATACTTAATAAGTATATGAGTGTTGTGAGGTTTTACTTACACTGGGACGCTATCATAAGTATTACTTATGATAGCGTCCCAGTGACCCAGTACTGTAAACCTAGACTTTTTTGCGTCATTAGTCAGTTACTTACAGCAGCAATGCCAGGTAGTCCAACTGTGGCCGCTTTCTGTGCGACGTCAGCCAACGCCTGTGGTCGTGCAGGCACGCCCGCGGCCTCTTCGCTACGAAGACGTTGTAACGCCTCCTCTACGCTCTTCCAATGCGGGTCGGCCTTGTCTTGTGTGTCCGAACACATCTCGATTATATTACATACTGCTGAGGCTGATAACCTGGGTGAAATTACATATTAGATGAATACAAATTATAAATTAATTAATTCTGTTCACTGACAGACGACGCACAGCATAAACACACACAAAGATGAGCACCAAAGAAGAAATTCACGCCCTAAAGGAAATAAATATGGGAAGGAGGGTTTGTATGGAAAACCCGAATGTGTGAATATTAAGTTAAATTTAAATTTCAACCTAAATTAGAAAACATATAGACTGACATATTTTTACCAGAACTTACTTCTGTACAGGTGATCTAATGTCTTTCACTTCCTTTTCTTCTGGAGTCATTTGTCCAAAGCTGAGCATATCAGCGGCGGCAGCGCGCATTTTACCCTTTACGTCATCCTCTGAAAGAACATTTTGCTTGAATCATTGTAATTTACACTTTATGTTTATGTTGATAAAGGTCACAAGACTAAAGGCAGATGAAGATGATGTTGATTGTGAAAAGAGGTAGAAGTATATTACCTATACAAAAAAAGACAATGTGTGCAACAGTAGGTACATGGCCGAAAATAACATGTACATTGATTTTTAGAAAAAGTTTGTCTGTGTAATTCGTTGTTTCTGCTACACAGAGAGAGAGAGATCAACTAGTGTGGCATTCATTTCTAAAGCTCGGTGTATTTTATTTACGGTTACGGCACCGTATCAATTATAACACGATTGATGTAAGTTTACATAGTAATTAAAAATGCGCTAGCACCGATGATATCTCATCACATAAATAGTCTTACAGCCTTGTCACGCCTTTTGCTACTGTGGCACATGTCACATTAATGCAATATTCCTTGTAATGTTCTTACCTTGACCCGGGTAGGTGTTGATCATAGCTTCCAGTAGTCTCTCGACGAGTCGGGCTCGCTTCCCGTGACCGAAAACGACGACTTGCGACCACGCCTGCGCAAGACGGTCCCCGGACCCGCCCACTTCCAGTGTCTTTATTATCTGGTAGCAAAAGAAAATGTTCATGTAATATCCGTTCGTACTGCTATGTATTTTTTCCGCAGACTGCCGACTAAGATTAAATGCGAATATCATTATAAAAAAGTCAGATAAATAAAAATGGAAGTAAACTATAACATTGTGTGGCTGATTAGAATTATTCTTTTAATTCCTTGAATTCTATTTCATAAACTGAATAACTTGAATGACAGTGCCATCTACCAAGTGTGGATTAAACTACAGAAGCAATCCGTCGATAAACGATACATGAGCACAATGTGCATCGAATGTTGTATGCGATGATTATCGCTTAATTGAACTACTTTTCGCCCGGTTTGGAAAGAGTATTGAAATAAATATATTTTTGTTGAGTAACAAAATAAATTGTATGAAGATCAATTAAATCAATATGTAAGTAAAATAACGTCGTATTATGCTAATTCTAAAGCAAAACAATTTGTTTATTCAAAAAATACCTGATTGTACTAAATCATTTTACTTGCGTCATTCATAAAATGATTGCAATATAATTAAAATAGTGTTTGCGGAAACAAATTACCATGAAAAAAAAAAAAACTTTGTATGATAGAGAGCTATAATTTCGGTCACTACGTCAGCTGTCAGGATGGCCGAGCGGTCTAAGGCGCCAGACTCAAGGTTCCCTTGCTCACTGAACGTGAGTTGAGTTGTTCTGGTCCTCTCTGAGGGCGTGGGTTCGAATCCCACTTCTGACAAAACACTTTTGGCGTTTTTTTAGAATAATTTTTATTGTAATTTATTACGTCAATCGCTAATATTGCAGCTTTATTTAAATACAATGGTAGTTGTTGCCTTTTTTTTTTCGATTTTGTAGTCTAAAAGTATATAAATATTTGAGTGACTTACCTCTTCCATAACTGTTGGTTCAGGAACATAAACATTTGGTACCAATGTGTCTAGTAGTTCTAGAGTTTTCTCGAAAGGCGCGTGTCTGTAAAATAAATAAGAACATGATTTAGGGCTGATTTTTCCAACGAAAGATAATTTTATCGGAGGAATAATTTTGAATTTTTGATAGTTTTTCCATACAAAAACTGTCAGTCGTCAATTGTATTCCTCGAATAAAAGTTATCTGGCGATGGAAAAATCAGCCCTTAATACGAGAAATAAATAAGTAATAACTCAGTTATGTAAAGTTTTTAAATTTTAGTATACCTGCAAGCAACTGTGATGTAGTGCCTATAGTAAATACTTTCTTTGTATGCGTCTCCGACTAATTTGTAGTTGTCTCCTTTCATCAGTAGTGCGTGTAATCTTTCTGCCATTGTTATATTCTGAAAAAAAGATTAATTTTAATTATATTTTATGTGAATAAAATATAATTTTGATAAAATATTATAATTTGGATAATTTTAATATTAATGTTTTAAATATAGATTTTATGAATCAGGCGGTTGACTTTTTTGTAACATCGTTTTTTACGGCTTTAACTGACCTGAAGGTGGTCACTGCAAACGCCCATAGCTGTTATAAAGAAGTTGGTATCAGCAGGTTCTTTGGCATCCAAATGTTCCTTTTGTTCCAGCTCAGTTATTATTGTTGATAGGATATCAAAACGGGGTCCTCCTGCAATGACACATATTTTTGTCAGAAATATTTTTTTATAGAAATTTCGTCCTATCAGATTTATTATAAAGAGAGTGCAAGGCAATTAACTAGAAGATGTTTAGGCAAGGGTATATGACATAATAGTAACGTTTTAGGGGGTTAGAGGTATAACGGAAAAAATATTATTTTAGCCCTTATTTATGTTCGGTCTGAGAGTAGTATACTGAGAATTCGGACTGCGTATTTCTGAGACTGACCTGCACCTGTAAACCGATAATAAAGGAGAAAACCAAAAGAAGCCTATCTTTTGGTTTTCTCCTATATCTGTACCTACATTTAATTGCAAAAAAAAAAAATATTACGCGTCGTACTTACTTTCCTTACAAAACAAGCACAGTAAGTAATAGTACGCAGCTAGGCCGGGCTGTATATCTATTTGTCTGAACTCAGCAATTATCTGTAGCGCCATTTGTTGCAATATCTTGCCACCTCCCCAAGCAGACAATGAGCGCAGGCATGATGACAATGTCTCGTCGTTCGGGGATATACCCTGGAAAATAAGATTTAAAATAATATAGTAATACACTTTAGCATTTATCTGTTTTGCACAGGGTATTTAGCGACCCTGTGGTCTAAGTGTCGCCAATAGTAGACAATTTTGTTAACCATTATTTTTAACTGTATATAGGGATATATACAACATACACACCATGTGTTTATATACACACATGGTGTTTATGTACTTCAATTTCATACCTTCTTCATCTGGCAAGTTCTACGTCTACAGAAATATTTACAGCTAAGATAGCCAGTCTTTTGATAATATCCTACTAATATTATAAATGCGGAAGTTTGTAAGGATGGATGGATGTTTGTTACTCTTTAACGCAAAAAGTACTGAACGGATTCGTATGACATTTGGCACACAGATAGTTTATAACCAGGAATAACACAAAGGATACTTTTTATCCCGATATTCCCACGGGATCGAAAATTATGCGGGTGAAACCGCGGGGCGCGGCTAGTACCAATCTATACATAGTATGAACTAAAGTCGATTTTTAAGTCTGTCTGTGTGACCACGTTGCTCTTCTGAGTTACGTAACGGATTTTGATGCGGAATTTAGAGAATTTATTCCAGAAGTACACTACATAGTACAATAGAACCAAAAGATTACTACGCTTGGACAGGAAAGGCCTGCGCCTGGTGACGGGGACCATCACGGGACACTGCTCACTAAACAAACACTTCCACACGATAAGCATAACGGACAGCCCCCTGTGCAGAGGTTGCATGGAGGCTGATGAAACCGTCGCGCATGTGCTCTTTAAGTGCCCAGGCGCCGCCCAGATTAGGTCGGAAACACCCAAATCTTACACAGACGTTCTCAACAGACCAGGAGACCTAATAAACTTCTGGAGGGAGGTGGGCTGGTTGGAATAACCACCGACTGCCGCCATGGCCCACGCACAATGGTCCACCCGAAGGACTACCTAAGTGCGGAAACCAAACCCGTAACATAGTACAATAGAATTTTGATGTATTGTGAAGTCGTAAAAACCGAGCAAATCATGGGGCAGGTTGTAATCATGATCCACAGCCCGACTTCATCCACATCCGAGCATAGGCCATTTACATTAACATATTCACAGGACTTAGGCATTTTTTTATGCCAATCTCTACGCCCCTGTAACAGCCTCGTCCAGGTTCTCCCCGCGGCGGGTCACTTGTTATGAAATAAAGAACTGACATTTTTCTATAAGTGATTATTCTATTCTTTACCAAACAATTTCTCACCTGTTGATGCATCTCCCCTAATAAAGATCGAAGAGCTTCGACTCGCAGGGTGGTTCCTTCGCGCATGAACCCGACGCAGGCTATCAGTGAGTTGTACACGCTAGTGGATAGAGGAATGCCTTTTTCTATCGCCTCCTGGGTTAACATGTGAGCTCTTTCTGCCTGTAATGTAATGAATAAAATATTTTATACTCGGACAGGAAACTTTGATGCAGTAGTTTTGAAACTTAAAAGTAAGGGATGCTTACACACTTTTGAGTCTGCTTGATTCAACTCAGACGGCGGCAAAATATTATATATGATTTTAACAATCTAAAAAAAAATGTAAAGGAAATGGTTGCCAGTTACTTCATAGTTTTTAGTACTCTCCCTTGCACTTATATTCTGAGAGCAAAAGGAGTGGACAGTTGTGTTTCCATAACTAGTATTATTCTTTAAACAAGTGAAATATAGATAGCGTGTCGATAGCAATCTAAATGGAGTCGGCCCTGAATTCGGCCACTTGTTTGGCGCCATCACCAGCGTCCATCAGCTCCTGTAACGTGCAGGTGACAGGATACGCAGGACACGATATTAAGTGTCCCATCGTTTGTGGACCAGCACCACATTTACACTCCAAGGCGGAGTCTATTTAAAGACTTCCAGGTTACCCAAGGCAACTCATGTCCAGGTGGGAGGTCTTTAGCGGGTAGGACGAAAGGTTTGGGTAAGGAAGCACAATCTCGTTACAGCTTCACTCTTTCTTGCGATCGTTCGCCAGTGAGTGGGACGACACACTTCAAAAAACTATTTCGACTTTTGAGTCTTTGTGGCACCAATGTTATCGTGCAAAGGGTGTCGTGTGTCGGAAACTCTACGAACCACTGGATAATGGATAATTACCTGGTAATATTTAGCCATGCCCTGAATCATGGCACAGTATGCTTCAGGCTGTTTTGGGTCCATTGAATCGAAGATCTGATCAGCAAGTCCACCAAGTCTTAAAACAATGATATCGTAATGAATTAATAGTGTTCAATGCAGTACAAAATTAACATGAAAAATAATAGGTAAATGTTCCAACTTATGAAAACAAGTTGAAGCTTTTTCCAATTTTCATGAAATGAAATGAAAGCTTTGGGTATAATGTGATGATCTGATTTGCAGCCAACGTGGACAACTTTATAAATCTACTAGCTGACCCGCAAACATTGGTTTGCCATATACATTATTTCTAGGAAATATATATTTTTTTTGTATGAAGAATAGATGTTGGCCAATTCTCAGACCTACCCGATATGCACACACAAATTCATACAAATCGGTCCAGCCGTTTCGGAGGAGTTTGGTAACAAACTTTGTGACACGAGAATTTTATATTAGAAAGATATTAATACATCATATAAAACAAACTCAGTTTTTGTGTTAGTCTGTATGACCATTTAGTTTTTTAAAACTACCTACACAATGGATTTTGATGCGGTTTTCACCATTATTTAGACCAGGTATTCCAGAAGGTTCATGTTTGTGTTAACTTAGACAGAACTGAAATTTCGATGTTTTGAGTTGCCGCCATTATTAGGAGATTGCTGCACCCCCATGAAGCAAGGGCTGGTAATAGACAAATGAACATGTTTACCTCCAAGTGGCCGCTTGCCTATCTCTAACGTTAGCAGCAAACCACCTCTCCTCAAGCCACTCCATTGAATCAGGTTCTCTTTCGTTGTAGAAGCACAATAGTTGCAGGAACTGCAGCTTTAATTCATCACTCACTCCGCTTGCAGCTCCCAGAAGTTGGTATATTGTGAGTGAATCTTCTATTAGGGCATTTTGTATTGTGTACTTCAAGTCTTCCTCTGTGACCTGGAAGAAAGGATAGTTTTTTTAGTGTCAAAGTCTGTGCAAAGTTTGTTCAAATTTGTTGCAGTTACGGGCAAAATATGTAAGATTTTGTATAATTCTATTTTAATAAAAGCACAAGGAAAATTGAGCAGTAAAAGCTTATTTTTAGGGTTCCGTACCTCGAAAGGAAGAAACGGAACCCTTATAGGATCACTTTGTTGTCCGTCCGTCTGTCTGTCCATACCATTTTTCTCAGGAACGCGAGGTACAAAGCTGGAATTTATATCAAATACTCAGGTCTACTGACCCTTGGAGCTGTGAAAAAATCAAACTTCTAAGCCAACGCAATCAAAAGATACAGCCATTTATGCTGCAAATTTTCGATACTCGCAAGGGAATCAAAACCTACAGGGTACTTCCCGTGAACTCTGAATCTTGAAATTTGGTACGAAGCAACGTCTTATAGCACAGATAAAGGAAAAATTGCGAAAACCGTAAATTTCGAGTTACATCATTTAATAAATATATTTTTAAATTGTACGGAACCCTCGGTGCGCGAGTCCGACTCGCACTTGGCCGGTTATTTTATATAAACATGTATTCCTGCTATTTGTTTTTACCTTGCTTGCATCATTATAAATAGGCTTAGGAGCAAATGCTTCTATCTGAGGGTCCGCATTAAAATATGGTGTTTTGTTCTTGCTAGGTGGGTCCCATTCCCTCGTGGTGAAAAGTTCAGCATGTTCATCACGGATCCAAGCTGCTGCTTTGCGGCCAGCTTCAGCTGATAACGCATAGGATCTCTTGCGGAAGTTTGACAGTGGTATTAAATATGGGTCATCATGGTATCTGTAAGCATGTTTTTTTTTTCAAATTATTAATAGAAAAATAGATGGTAAACAAAGATTGTATTGATCATTAAAATTGTACGCCAATTTTAATGATTCTTCAACTTTATTCTTCTTACTAACTAAAGTAAGAAGTAAATTAGTAGGTACTATTTATTCTGAAGTAAATTGTTAGATTTAATGAATTATATATTTTACTTGTAATGTGCAGCTGTGGGGTCAGTTCCAACAGTAGCCGCTAATGCCTGTAGTATGTCGGTAGGCCCTCTAGGCTTGCGAGGAGGAGGTGAGATGCCATCGCTAGATTTACTACTCTGAGGAAGCTTCTGTCCTTCCACAGATGTCAGTGAACGACAAAGACACGCTAGCCTTGTCCATTGTCTGCAAATAATTACATTTCATGTAATAAATAGGCAATTTCATAGACGATCTCTAACCTCAAAGACTCGATTAGCCTTACCTTGGAACAATAACGTTCGAATACATTGATGCTGTATTTTTAGCAAATTTAAGGCTAAAATTTTTTATTTATTCGCTATAGTTAATTATTAAAACTGTATTGAAATAAATTGGGAAATCATTTATCAATATACATACACATAACCTCAATTATAAACGTCACTGTCAGATTAGATTTTGTTTTGACGTTTAATGTGTTAGGATTGCCATAAATAAATAAAACAGTCGCGTAAAATCTTGTAAAAAAGTCTTGACGATAAATGAAAATGTATAGATATTTTGACCCAATCTAGCATAACACGATCAATCTATCATTATAATAATTATAACACAGCATAACATCACGACTGTAGTCCCCAATTACTTAGGCAGAGGAGCACTTTTTTCACCCACGTTTCGCCAGCTATGTATAAATCGAAAATCGAACTACTGTTGTCGGACTGATCGTCTAAGGGCTACCTATTTAGGTACTAGGCAGCCTGGCTGCGGCAGTCGAAATATAACAAGGAGCAGATTCTTGTCAACCTAGTGCCCAGGCTCCAAAAAGGGCATGAAGTGAGTGCCGTAGCCTGGCTGCTGCAGTCTGACTGACTATTGAGCGCAGCTCGGGAGCCTTTATTAACCAATGCTTGGCTTAGGCTGTTAAGCTGCAGCCAGCAACAATATAAGGTCGCGGGTTCTTTTCCCAAATTCTTTTGTTATACTTCTGTCTTCATCATAACTCCAGGTACAACTTTAAAGCCCTTACCATTTAACAATTTTATATGAGTCAAGTGCACAAAATCCTCCTCTCAAGTGCTCAAAAATGAACATTTATCGGTCAGGAAGCTTTGTGCCCGGTGGATACCTCATAATTAGACAGAGGCCCAAAAGTTCCGTTGTGTTGATTGGTGTCGTGAAATGGTTCAAAGATTTACCGGAGGTGAGTCAAATGCTGTGTTCGACCTACTTACGGGTGACGAAAGCTGGAATTATTGTTATGATCCTGAAACTAAGAGACAGTCTTCTTTCTGGGTGTTTCCTTCCGAGGAGTTGCCAACTAAAGTGAAGAGAGGTCGAAGCGTGGAAAAAAGGATGGTGGCCTCGTTCTTCGGAAGGACAGGTCATTACGCAACAATTGTTTTAGACGATCGAAAAACAGTTACTGCAGAGTGGTACACACGGCTACACGTCAATCTATACAAAACCAGTTTGTCTTGGCCTCACTTTGTATGATATTTTCTCACAATGAACGGTCAGCCAATACTGGTTTTGAATAGCTTGATGTGTAGCCGTGTGTACACTAACAATTGTTTGCCACTAGTCTTGGAAAAAGTTCGGGAGAAACGACCTCGCAGGTCGTTTCTCTCGTTTTAGTAGTAGTAGGATTCTCCTTCATCACGACAACGCCTCGTCGCACACCGCCAAGGAAACAATCGACTACTTGGCGACGTCAGGCGTGGAATTACTGGGTCACCCGCCCTATAGCCCCGACCTCGCACCTTGCGATTTTTATTTATTTCCGAAAACAAAGGAAAAACTTCGAGGAAAAAGTTTTATGGACGCCGAGGAGGCAGTGGCTGCGTTTCAAAATGCCGTCGAAGAGACCCCTAAGGACGAGTGGGCAAAGTGCTTTTCTCAGTGGGTCCATCGGATGCAGCGATGTATTGATGTAAATGGACACTATTTTGAAAAGATAAAATAAAACTAATAACTTGCTAGTTTGTTCAGTTTTAGATTTTCTAAGAACTTTCAGTGTCACCCTCGTAAGTGTTCGCCGAGGAAGGCGGATTTTTAATCACAATTTAGTATACAGGGAGTGCTTGGAAAAAAAAAAAAAACATTTGGTTAAGCGATTCATTTATTTACTTGTAGAATAAGTTAAAATTAAATTGTCTAGATTTTATGTCAAGTGTAAGTTCTCATTTTAATATCCTTATTATTTTAACACCGAATGTAGCAAAATTATAGAGTAAAACATTGAAAATGATACGGTCGCAAGCACAGCATTGCTCGCTGCCACATCAGATACTTCTGCGTGACCCCTGGGTGGGTTTTCTATCACCATCACGCCCTGATTCAGATTTATTTTTGCAGTTGTACAAGTAAATTCAGTATTATTAACACAGACACCTGCAGTGGAATTAAAAAGCGTATTTGGCGGGCATCCAACAACTCTAGCTGTTCCTACGCTGCCCAGGCCTTCGATGCAGGCAACATACGAAGAGCAATCCGTACTATCGGGAACGGCAAAGTTCCCGATGCCAGTGCAGTTGAAGTTCGGAAAACATTTATAATTTGTTGCATTAGTGCATTGTTCGTCTAAGTGGCTGTAAACGGAGCCCATGGGACACATGAGCTTGTACTGGGTAAAGTTTGTGAGACCGCCCAAGAGACACATTGTGTACCCTCGGCAGTCAGCAGACTCGTCGTTCGGGAATCTTCCTCGCGCGGTACATTCTGACGCCTTGCTTATCCCGTGACATAATCCCTGTAAATAGAAATATTATGTCTTATCAGTAACCACACCAACCACGTTACAAATTACTCGTTATAATACCTTTTCAGAGAAAAGATAACAAGCAAACTGTAGCTATGAGATGCGATGGAGGCCTCCTACACAATGTAGATGGGCCATAATCTTTAGATGAACCACGTATGTCAGTCGACCTTAGACAATTTAACCAAACATTTTAACTTGAATGAAGACAAATCAACCAATTTTTACACTCTATAAAAGGTGTTAAAAAAATCCTTCAGGATTACGGAATTGTATCAGCAGACAATATATTGTAGTAGGTAAATTAGTAAACATATTGTAAAGGTACTTACAACGAATAATATAACAACACAAAAGTATTTCTTTTCCATTGTTCAAAGTTCACACTGCTGTATAAAAATGATATTTCAGCAATAAACTAATTTATACCTAATTCACGACTGTACAGATGTCTGATTAACTCAGTTTTATGGGTATAATGCTACTCTGCTACAAAGTTATGGAAACTAAAGTAGATGTTCCCTTTTGTGGCCTTATATAGAGGTGTGAAACACAGTCCAGTTATCGATATAATTTATAATAATAAAATAATAGATAATGGGGAATACGTGTTGGGGAAAATTCTTGATGTGTATTCCTATTATTAGGCATGGAATACTTATTCAAGTAGGTATTCATTACTTATTTATTCGTGAACTGGCAAAAGCTAGTCCCTATCTTCAGGAACACTAGTTTAAAGGCGTTACAGTTTTCCATTAAACGCCACGTGATATGTAAGTTGAGGGTTTTGTCGAGTCCAGCTCCAGTTTCGATAGCCAACAAGACTGGGCATATCATAGCGAAACATCTGTAGCCCCAGAATGAGCCAGCTGAAGAGGAAACGAGCCGGCCATTCCTACATTTATGAGCCGTTGGACCGGTGACGAAGACCGCGAATCGGCAAGCGCGATGAAGGACGTCCTGGGACTAAGTGGAGGGAGGTTCTTCGCGGAGTACCTCGTAGCTGCTGGATAAGAGTCGCCGAAGATCGAGTTACATGGTTGCAATTGGATAGGCCTCCTATGTGCAGCAACGTACGTACTTACAGCTGTAGGCTGATGAATATCATGTCGATAAATCTTTGCCAAAATAATTTATTTGCAAAACTTATGAATGTCGCACCTCTATGTTGTTGCGAGATAAAAATGATAATATTGTTTGATTTCAACTCTACTTTATCAAGATGCTTACTATGCTATTTAATGGTAAACCCGTGTATTCTCTTAATGACAGACTTTGTTTGTTTACAGCTCTTTCAAGAAAGCGTAAATGATGATACAGAGGTCCGGAATGCTAGGTTACCACGTGGTATCCGGTAACGGAGATGCGACGAAAAATTTCGACGCTATGGGGTCTAAACTCATGTGCTGAATCCATGGTTACAGTTTGCGCGTCGATGTCCCTGCCACCCTGTATTTTATGCAGCATTTATTTATTCATTTGGTACTCCAACATGCAAAGAAATAAAACAGAACATTTGAAAGAAAGATAGATCATTTCCAAGTCGTCATAAATGATGCACAAGAGCAACATTTATATGACGACTTTGTTTTACATATGCTAAGAAGCTTTACTAATTTGGGCTAATTAGGCTTTAGTGGGTTAATTAGAACCTTATTAGTGCTTAACATTTCAGAAAAACCTTTAGGAGGGGCTTGTGGCTAAGTTATAACAGCTGCACGGGTCGATCGATCGGGTTAAGCTATGCTTGCCGCGGTTGGTCCGTGGATGGGTGACCATCTTCCTCCATGCCTCGAAAATCACGTTAAGCCGCTGGTCCCGGCTGTCATTCCTGGATCTTTGACAGTCGTTGCGGGTCGTCAGTAGACCGAAAGTCTGACAACCAGTCTTACCAAGGGGTATCGTATTACCCAGTAACTGGATAGTGGAAGTCAGACAGGCAATCGCCCCATGTAAAATACTGGTATCCAGCTGCATCCGGTTAGACTGGAAGCTGACCCCAACGTAGTTGGGAAAAGGCTAGGCAGATGATGATTGCAGAAAAACCTTTCACATACATAACGTTTGTCTACTTATTTATTTGTCAAATGTTTAAATACGAGTATCTAATTGCGGTACCGCAGTCCGCATATATTTTTGTTTGGTTAATGATAATTAGCCTAGGTAGGCCTACATTGTATGCTTATATTATTTATATTACTACTGCCAGTTAATTTCAATATTGAAGTTGAAAGAAAACTTTGGAGATTCTAATATAGGTACAATACCATTTCTGGCCATCTCCCAAATGAGATGTTGGTATCGAAAGAAGCAGCCTGCAATAGGAAGCGCGAAATTATATATTTTTTACGTTTTTTTGCAATGTGCATGTCAGTATCAAGTTGATATCGATTAAAACAGAATTATAATGGTTAAAATCATCAATACAACCCTATAGGTTCATATAATCCTATTGTTGATATTTCATGAAATAGTCATTCAATAGGATTACCTATAATATGAACTTAGAGGGTTGTATTAATGATTGTAACCATTATAATAATTCTGTAAACAAATATGACTATTTGTTACGCTCGCGAATCATATTTTAATCAACATGACATTGACCTGCAAATTTCATAAAACGTAATAAAATTTGTATTTCGCAGGCTGTCTAGCCTCCTTAAGCAAAGTTTATAGTCTTTCTCTTGTACAACCTTTGGCAAAGTAAACTAGTCCATTGAATTGATGGCACTAACCAACAAGGTCAGATGAAGTTTTTATTAAACACAGACCTTGGAAACGTATGTAGAGTCAACAAGACCACGTCTGAAATACAGAAGAGTGGCAATGAGCAAATGGAACGGTCCCGCAAATCGTCCATTATCTGTTATTTTAACGATTATATTAATCTCATCATTGAGCCTGTTAACTCTACTTGGAATCGACTTTTTGGCATAAAATATAACGTTTAGTAAGGCTTCCTATTCACTAAATCACCATGAACACCAATATTGTTATATTCTTACGATCATTGTAAGTGCCTACAAATAAGTTTTAGATAATACTAGCTGTGCCTGCGACTTTGTTCGCGTGCATATCGGAGAACCAATTAGATGACATGCAGTAGTTTTTTTGCGCGAAATCATAATACTTTTTCTAAAATAAAAGTAAACGCAAGCCTAAGTTACTCCTCATAACAGCAGCTATCTGTCCAGCCATTTCGGAGATTAGCCGGAATAAACAGACAGTCAAAAATAAAAAATAACGGTTTTTTGTTATAAGTACCGTAGGTATATACTTTCATATGCATTTAGTAAAAAGCTGTTCATTCGGCATTACAAACAGACACTTCAATTTTATTTTATTTGTGTGTATAGATTATTATAATGAGGTATTAACTTTTTGTTTCGTTTTTTTTATTGTTTTTACCAAGAAACCTGCAGTAGACCGACTCGATCGTTTGCTTCTCATGGGTTAACTGTAATGTAACAATTCATTTCTAAAACCTCTTCTTCTAAATGCCTCTTGCATTTAGAAATGAACTCTTTCTGGTATTTTGCTGTCAAGCAATGTGTGACTTAAGCTTTATTTATTTTTTTTGTATCTCCAGGCGGCATGTTTCGTGTGGCAAGTGTACACGACTGCGAACTGCACGGCGACTGGCCCCGGTCGGTATTTGGAGTCTACCGACACGACCTGTAAGAACTACACCCTCTGTGTGTACAGTCACGAGCAAAAGTATGTATACACTCGTCTTTATTCAAAAGCGATTTACTCCTTTATTTTTGAATGAAATTCTATGTTGTTACGAACATAGCATTTTCAAACCCATAGGTCTATGTAATGTGTCGTATTTCAAGGCTGCATTCGTTATTTCACGAAAAAATCGCAATTGAAAGTTGCCAAGTGTTGACATATTGGTGCTCGTGACTGTACGTGATTGCCAACAGCAGCTACTTGGCCTACAACCATGCGTGTCCCACGACGTCCCTCTTCAACCCTAACGCAGGCCTCTCTCCTCTCAACCGACCAACCCTCTCCAACTACACTTGTACCACGGCTGGTTAAATTAAATATAGTATCCGACCGTAAACATTATATTTAAATAAAGAAACGTTCAGCTTTGTAGAGCGCGCGCTGTGTGAATTTCTTTCACTAAAGCTGGATGTATCATATTTATACGCCCAGGTACCGTAGCTAGTTACGATGTCTGCTGCCAAGTTTTTTTGCATCACTGCATCTGCAATTCATCAAACGACTTGCACTATTCTTTGGTGTATTGCCCACGGCACTATTCAGGGTGGCAGGAACATCGACGCGCAACCTGGTACCATGGATTCAATACAAAATTCTAAAAGAAAATCTGCTGTTCCTACACAAGTGACCTGTGCGGTCAAAATGTATGGAACAGCATTTTTTTTCTAAATAAACTACTCAAAATTTAAACTTAATAACGGTAACCGGTTGTGCGTATCTATTTCAAGTTTTGTTAGTCTCTTAATTTTCATGTACCTATATTGTTTTGACAGATTGTAGAAAATTCAAATTATGTAGATAATATTAGGATCGCTACTGTGAGATATTTTTTGCCATAAGATTTTGTGTGATGGACAAGAATAGATAAGCGAAGCAAAAGGATTGAAGAATCGTAGCAGGTGGAGTTCTGTAGTTTCTGCCTACCCCCATGGGAAAAAGGCGTCAGTTTATGTCTGTATGTTACAAGACCGTTGTTGCAGTAACTGCAAGGATTTTTGATTTCTCAATGTGAGGTAATGCACGTGCTGGGTCATGTTCATCAATTCATCAAGATTGATCAAGATCGTGAAGTCATTACCAGAATATTTATTGCTTTTTTGTACATTGAAGATGTAAGATGTTCTTTTACGTCGGGGAAGTTGCTTTAGGAATATTAATAAAATATTCTATTATAATAATAAATAAATAATATTCTATTATAGTAATAATATCCCTGGACATTTCACACAGCACCATTTGTCCCAAGCTAAGCAATCTAATGCTTGTGTTATGGTGACAAGATGGCTGATAAACAGTAAACTACTTATATACAATTTATTTTTTTTGATTTTCTTTTGGTGATTATTATGCCTAGCCTTTTCCTAACTAGTTAGTAACAAATAGTTGGGAAAAGGCTAGGCAGATGATGATGATGAATATGAGGAATATGATGAAGGTGCAGACGATAATACCTACAACAATAATCTAAACTTCGTATCTAATGTTTTCCCCATCCGTCCGCATACAAAAACTCAACCAAATATATCCAATAGTTTATTCACTATTTATTACTAGTCAAAGATTGGCAAAACCCATCACTATTATTTAGTTTGTTTGAAAAAATCATTTTTTTTTAAATCGATGTTAAGATTTATTTGACAGTTCCAAAATACTCTTGTGCATTAGTGTTGCCAGTGTTTTCATTTATTGCCGTATTGTTGTCTCCACATTGCATTATAGTTCTTACACTCATGCATTTAGTACTTTGTAATTGTTGAATTATGTAGTTATAAGGACTAATTATTATCGTGCCGGACGGCGCGTTGTGTTCCACGCGCGCCTCAAAGAGATGTCAGCAGAGGACGGGGCCCCATAGGGCCGAAGCCTGCCGGGGCGGCGGGATTTTCCGAAAGGTTAACCGCTGCCCTGGAACAGAAAGGGCTAAGGAAGGAACACGGGTGGGTTTTAGTCAGTAAAAGTCTGACACTCCCTTCCACTCCACCCAGAGCGGGAGGGGTCATTTGATGATTTCCCACCCACAAAAAAAAAAAAAAAAGGACTAATTATTATCGTATGCTTCAACGATATTAACTATAGAAACCTATACTAATTGAGACACCAAAGTAGCAATAAGTTTAGTACCTACGTCGTTTGTCATGTTTTTTTTAATCTATTATAAGTACTATAGGATATTATGATCCAACAGTTTTCATTTAGCATGCTGCATGGTGCAGTTTTTCAGTTCAAGTGTGTCGGTATTTTCCTGCCAGTGTATGTAAATGTTGATACTTGTGTTACAAATGAATAATCCAACAAGTATATAATAAAGTTTATCTTAATAATGTTTGTGTATAATTGTTGTAACTGTACATAATTCATGCAATGCAGATGCGTTGTGGTATGTTGTGTATTATGGAATACAGTAGGTATGCTAAGCATTTTAATTTTTTAAATGTTCCGTATTTGGTACCTACGTAGGAAACGAAACAGTTTTAAGATTTATGTTTAAACTGATTGACGAAAGGCAGCGGATTAGGAGCAGTCTGAGATAATCCTTCGTTCTCCACAGAAGTAAAGTGTTCATAAAGATTTCTGACAAATAAAAAGCAAGGTGCAACGGTAAGACACTTTAGAGGCGTTTAGAGTTTGCTAAATTCGCCACAGGAGAAAAATAGGAATCCATTTTTCCGTTTAGTTCATACACATAAACAACGTAGGTAAGTACCTATAATGTTACAAACTTACAATAATTAAACTTATGTATCTTCTTTTAAATGATGGCTTACAATCTAACTGAGGTCACAGTAGAATTGCCATTTTATTGCTAAGACATACCTGCAAACTCGTTTACGAGTACAAAACACTATGTGGTTTTGACAGAAAGTGAACAGAGATAAAGATACCATACCTAACTAATGAAGATGTTGAAAGAAGGATCACATCGTCAAATCGTAGCCGTCTCCTGCCATCTTGTAGCAGTCTCGTAGCGCATCCGTAGCGGTCTCGTAGCGGTCTCGTAGCGGTGTCGTATCGGTGTCTTAGGGGCCGTCTCCATGAGCGAGAGAATCGCGGCGATATTATCGTCGTCGTATATATATATATTGTATATGCTGTGTATGTGTGTGTATACTTACTGCATAATGAAAAGTGTATATTATCCATGATTTCTAATTATTTTCATACAGTGGCGTTTCTTTCAGTAGGATAGTTGAAGTATTTCGGATAGTGACCATGATGATAAAATTCCTATCAGTTTGGGTCTAAAAGTGATAGTGATTGAAAAACTTAATACTTAAACCATTAAGATTAAAATGTTCTAAGAATTACCTACTATGCTTATTTAAAAATCTATACCTACTAATAATAAAGCTGAAGAGTTTGTTTGAGCGCCCTAATCTCTGGAACTCCCAGTCGGATTTAAAACAATATTTTTGCATTTGTTAGCCTAATTCTTGAGGAAGGCATAGGATAATGATTTAACATCACTCTAGGGCCCTTAGCAGCCGAGCAACAGTTACCTATATAGAACTCTAAGCGAAAACGAAGCAACAGTGCGGGCGGGCGATGCAATTCGACAGGGTGGATCGAGGTACACAAGAAATTTCACGCGGACGAAGTCGCGGACAGAAACTAGTAAAATAATAAAATTGTTTATGTTCTGATGGGTGGGCAGGTATTATGAGGGCTATTGCGCTTGCATTCGCCTCTAGAGGCGCTAGTGTAGAATAAGGTCTCTAGAAATGTCAATATCACTGAACATTCATTGTTTTCGGAAGTTTTAATCGCATATTTTTTACTAATTATTCATAATTTTTATAAACTTTTTGTAAAATTTTAAGGCATAGTTTTTCAGCAATAGCACAATGCTATTGCTGAAAAACTATGCCTTAAAATTTGAAGTATATAGTAACTTATAACCTAACCTAATTTGGTAGCACTTTGAGGAAGGATAATATTTGCCTGCTTCATGCTTGCCCATTTTAGGAACATTATAATGAAAAAATATAACTTTAAAGTTTAAAAAAATGTAATAAATTAAAAATTACATGAAGTTATGGGTACTTAAACGTAACCAAAGCATATCAAATAAAAGTACTGATAGGACCTTACTATCCAGTGGCGCCAACTGGTGAGCACAAAAACGATAGCCCCTATTATGAAGTTTGTTAAAGAATGATTGCATGATCTCGTCACGGATAGAATTCAAGTTTAGTCATATATAGTAGATTACGTTGCGTAGGTAATGAAGGAGATAAACCATCGGATAATCCAAGCATTGTGAGACAATCCGATTTAATGATCGTTTACAGTTCTGTGTATCCAAGTTTACAATCCCTGATGGTATAAAACCTGAATTTCAGTGCGAGTTTATTCACAGCAAAAAAATGGCGAAACAGATCATCATTATAGTTTTTGTGAGTACCTATCCATTTCTCATTTTCTATTCTATTACCTCTTTTTAATATTAGTATAGATCATTAAGTGGGAGTTTCGGACGCTAGGGCTGTAAGAATCATTGTTTATTTTTTTTCTACCGTCATTTTTGTGTAACAACCTCTTGAAAGCCATGTAAGTATTTAGATTTTAACTTCAAAAGTTTGTATTTGAAGTTCCAACATGATAGCGTCCTAGAATTACACTCTCAATAATTTCTTAGTACCTAATCAAAATGTAAAAAAAGACATTCATGGCTGGTCATTTTCTAGATGCTGTCTGTATGCGCGTGGCAGGCGCATGCCGCTGTGAACTGTACAGCCACCGGAGCTGGGCGCCAAGCCGATCCCGCCGACACGACCTGCAAGAACTACACTCTCTGCGTCTACGTCAGCAGCACCAGCTCCTATGTTTCCTACAACTACGTCTGTCCCACGACCTCTCTTTTCAACCCTACCCTCGCTCAGTGCACCACCACATACACTTGCCCCGTTGCCACTACCAACTCCACTACCAACTCCACAACTAATACCACAACGTCAGTTTGCACAGCTGAAGGGTTCATCGCCGATCCCAACTCTTCAAATTGTTCTTCTTACATAGAGTGTGTCGAAATCAACGGAACCTACACCGAGACATCATACGATTGCCCAGCTACTACATATTATAACCCAAATACGACTTTTTGTGATGCTTCTTACAACTGCACCAGTACCACCAAATTCGCGTGTACCACTGCCGGCAGGTTCGCCAATACTGCTGACACCACTTGTCAGACTTATTTCTACTGCGTACTTTTGAGTGACGGGACGTATACTCAGTACAATTACACCTGCCCCAGTACTTCATCGTTCAATCCTTCAACGGCGCGGTGTACTGCATCTTACACATGTACCAATTGACAGCGTTGATGATGATGACTGTTCAGTTATCATCATCGATGATGGAAGATATATTGTGGATGCAAACCCGCGAGCTAAATTGCCTAGCTGGAGAACGTTTTATTACTTTCTTTATTTTTGTTTGTTTGAAAAATTTACGAATATATATTCAATGATCTATTTTTTGTCTTTTACTTCTCATCGCCAAGTTACTCCCGTGTACGGGCCTGTATTATTGTGTTTATACCTATTTGTGGTTGGACTCATACAGTCAAACAATATGCAGCTGTTGTCACAAACAAATACGTTTTGAAATAAGTCAATCTAATCTAACCATTGATTCTAACGATTTACAGATAGAAAAATAGAAAATATTATTTGTTCAGGTAATATAGTAAGCAGG
The DNA here is from genome assembly GCA_949629185.1 of Apamea crenata. Taxonomy (NCBI): domain Eukaryota; kingdom Metazoa; phylum Arthropoda; class Insecta; order Lepidoptera; family Noctuidae; genus Apamea; species Apamea crenata. Next base: position 13,624,908 of record OX451359.1, on the reverse strand, counting down.
TCGCTAGTTGCGATGACATAATAAGCTTAAAGTACTACTTACAGCTAGGTTACAATATATTATTTGCCAGTGAGCCCCAAACTAGACAGTTCATCTGTATCTTGGAGCTCGGGGTACGAATTCCAGTGTCAGACTAGAGAGTACTAGAGGGTAGGACTAGAGAGGCGATTTCAGGTATGGTATGGTGTGGTACGTGTAATGTTTGTGTGATGTGTGTGGTGTGTGTGTAAGTGTGCGTGTTTGTTCTATTATGCTTCGTTTGATTCGGTGTCACGCCAGGGTCTTTATAATGCATTTAGACATATTTTGTAGGTGTTTTTGTTGTTGTCAAATATCAATCCGGTCCTAGAAGAGATGGACAACTGGTTGATTGATTACTGAATTGTAATTGATTGATAATTAAATACGGAATGTGACCTACATATGATGACGATTTTCGGTTATGTCCGTGTGCGAACGCGTTGTTCTTCTTAACTATGCACCGGATTTTGTAAATATAAATAATCGTTTACGGAACTTATTGTTGGATTATCCATTGTGACAATGATAATAGGCTTTTGTTTTAAGAAGAATGATGTGCAGAAGCATGTGGGTCCTTCCTAGTTTAGTCTTCACGACGATATGACCATGGCAGCAAGGATCTTTATTCCTTTATTGGTGAGTTTTCATTTGTTTATTCATTGCCTCGTTGATTTAGTGATCGCAAACGTAAGGCCTTTAAGATGTCACGCTTTTTTATATTTTTGACAGTAGGCTGGACCCCCTATATCCCTATTAGGTACAAGTGAATTTTAACTGGTGAAATGTGAGCGTATACTATTTGCTCTTTTCTCTATCTCTTAGAGCAGTGTTTTTCAACCTTTTTAATGGTGTGATCCCCTTAGTACGGAAAATATTTCGCAACCCCCTTCCCTCGGCTGCTTCTAACTTGGAATTCAAGTCTGTCACCTTGGGTACCAGAAAAATAGAATTCCCACAATCAATCACTGAAGCTTTTAAGCGTTTGATTCTATTTGGAACCTCCTATAATTTTAAAGAAACGGCGTCCCCATTAAAGAGGCTTGGCGGCCCCCTAGGGGGTCGCGACCCACACGTTGAAAAACACAGTCTTAGAGCAATACAGCCATGGCCATATCTGTTATATATGTTACATGTACTGTTATTTTAAGCATAGTGTTGTGCGGATTATACGTAGTTATGTGTTTGAGCAAGATAATTATGGATCAATTTTATAACTGAAACAAACCAATTGAAATCACATACCTGAAAATCGGTCGGTCCAAGGAGGTCTTTAAGACTGTCATTTTTTTTTTAGGTATTGTGTGGCAAGTGGTTGGTTTATGCTGCTGTCAACTGCAGAGAAACAGGAAGTGGTCGATTCGCTGACCCGGACGATAAAACATGCAAGAACTACACACTGTGCATCTACGTGCACAACACAGACACTTATATCACGTACAACGCTGTCTGTCCCAGCGTATCTGTGTTCAACCCAAAAACGTCCAAATGTACTTCACCGACCATGTACACCTGCAACGAGAAAACTGTTATCACCATCAAACCTACTGTTACCATCAAACCTAAGTCGCTTGAAATCTGCTCTTATGACGGCTACATCGCGGATCCTGACAGCCTGAATTGTGAAACTTACATACAATGTGTGAATATCTCTGGCGAATTTACCCAATTGAGACAGTTTTGTCCGGGTACCACATACTTTAACCCAAATACGACTTTATGCGAGACCAACTACAAGTGTGGGAACTTCACCTGTCCGTCAGCTGGTAGGATCGCCGATGAGTCGGACATCACCTGCCACAAATATTACTACTGCGTTCATTTATACAATGAGAGTTATGCTAAGTTTGATTACAGCTGCCCTGGAGATTCGATGTTTAATCCTATAACCAAAGTTTGTACGACGAATTATGAATGCAGTTAGGAAAATTCTTGTTCCTTTTTTTTTCACACAAGTTTTTTCCATTGACTTAGTGGTTTTTGGTATGGAACTTCTTACTTCTTCTTTTCAGAATCGTAACTCAACATTTCATGATTCTGAAAATTAGAAAAAATTGTCTCTATAGATCACTTTTCGGAAGATTAGGTACATAATCATTAATAACATTACCCATAATTGTGTTAGTATTACTTAAACTACCTATGTTAGTAAATCTAATTAAGTATAAATATAATCTTGTTTCATTAAATTACTGTCTCATAGACTCGATGTAGTTTTCTATCTATACTTATAATAAATCTGTAGAGAGGTCAATTCTGTACATGAAATATATTTCCAAAATAACTATCAGGGGGTGATTAAGGATCGATACTGATGCCAAAAATGCAATCAGTAAAATTTTTGTCTGTCTGTCTGTCTGTCTGTCTGTCTGTCTGTCTGTCTGTCTGTCTGTATAACCGTTATAGAAACAAAAACTACTCGACGGATTTTAATGAAACTTGGTACAATTATTTTTCATACTCCTGAGCTGGTTATAGTATACTTTTCATCACGCTACAATCAATAGGAGCAGAGCAGTGAAGGGAAATGTTGGGAAAACGGGAGAAGTTACTCCATTTTTTACGCTTCCGTCGCGTGTGCAACCTTAATGGTTAAAGCTACACAGAAATCATGTATGACGGAAATGTTCTCCTTAAAATTATATAAAAAATATCCCACGACAGCATATGTCTATCTTTTATGGTTGACTCACAATAACACGTGTAACTCCCGATAGCTTAGCAGTTCGAAGCTTTCTGATTATATTTGTCTACTCTTACATTTATAACACTCTCAGTCATTCTTAATTAAAAAAGTTAACATTATTAACTATTCCATAAAAAAGAATCATAGAAATCGGTATAGAAACACCAAAGTTATACATGAAATACGCTAATAATAAGCCATCGCGCGTGAATACTGAATCACGCTCGACGCGTCTCGCGCCTCGCGGCCGAAGGTATAAACTTCCTTCTCATGAAATTTGTTTAAAAATTGGCATTCCGATTATTCTGCTCCGAAATTTAAGACCACCACAACTTTGCAATGGAACTCGGCTAAAAGTAACCCAGCTGCAACAAAATATAATCGAGGCTCAAATTTTAACAGGTTGCGGTGCAGGAAAAACCGTCTTTATTCCCAGAATTCCCATAATACCAAATAATTTTCCATTCCAATTTAAAAGAACGCAATTCCCAGTATCGGTGTGTTATGCAATGACAGTTAATAAGGCTCAAGGGCAAACTTTTCGTGTTGCTGGAGTAGATCTCGGTGTCAGTTGTTTCTCGCATGGTCAATTGTACGTCGCTCTTTCCCGGGTTAGCAGTTCTAGAAATCTTTATGTTCACGTGCCGGACGGGTCAACTTTCAACATAGTTTACCCGGAAGCTTTGCGCTGAAGTATTTTCGTTCTATAGGTACATTTTTTTTTTTTCTGGATGGGAAATCATCAAATGACCCCTCCAGCTCTGGGTGGAGCGGAAGGGAGTGTCAGACTCTTACTAACTAAAACCCACCCGTGTTCCTTCCTTAGCCCTTTATGTTCCAGGGCAGCGGTAACCCTTTCGGACGATCCCGCTACCCCTTCTATAGGTACTTAAGCCTCATGTGAACGTGATCTAAACAATATTACCAATACATTAACTTAATAACACACAAGGAGTTACACGCTGACGGAGTCGCGGGCACAGCTATTAACAATAATATTGTGCGGTTCCGTATTGCGATATTTTTCAACAGTATTGTAGATTGACTTAATATATTTCCCTACTAAAATACGAAAGTTAATCTGTCTGTTACATCAAAACCACTGAACCGTGAGGAAGGACATAGGCTACTTTTTTTTACGAAAAACGGCGGAAACGTGGACGAAGTCGCGGGCAACAGCTATAGGTACTATATAAAATTATATATTCTGTCTGTAGGTATGTTACATTTTCACGCCTAAATCACTGAACGGATTTCGATAAAATTGCCTGCCAGCAGATGCCAAAGAGATAGATGGCATCCTGGGGAAGGACATACTTCTTATCCTTTCCGACATTCACGCGGGCGAAGCCGCGGGCAGAAGCTAGTATATAATAAAATGATAATGTCTCATTTGAATGGTGAGGTAAGACGATAATCTATCGAATGGCTGACAGATTCTTCAATAATTCTGATTACGTTATTTATATTTCTGCAAAGTATTTGGATTTCTTGGAAATAAGAAGATCTCTGCTGTATGCAACGTGTTGATGTAGGTATTCTCCAACTGACTGCCGAACCCAATTACCTATCTATCACCAGTTTTGGCATACTTGAGGTAGAAAAACCTATATATCTCTTTGGTTTTAACGTCCCAATAATCTACATATATCAGTAGCGATCTGTATGATTATATTATACTGACAGTTACAATCATCAGCACCACCAGTAGTAGTAGTAGTAGTAGATGGGGTAGTTGGTTACCATCAGTCAATAGGGTATTGGGTTCGGCCGTAAGTGAGCAACACAATAAACTTAAATCTATGTATGCTTAAATACATAATGGACGACCGTCACAAACTTTTGTTTCAGAAAATAATGACAAATTAAAGTCATTAATGTTCCAACGATTACAATACTCTGTCGTAACGAATACTGTGTTTCATTACCTGCTTTAATTTAACGCTTATAGTTGATTATGCACAAACAAGAAAGCAATGTGCCATAAGTAATTTATTACTGAGTAGGTGTAATGTCAATATTGAATACATAATTACGTCGGAGACACCAGATTTTGATAACGCGTGTGATAATATTGAATTGCTATTTTCTCTACTCAGTTATTTTCGTTAAAATATAGGAATTCAAAGGAGGTCTTCAAGACCTTTTGTTGAAATCAGATATCTACATCTTTCGAAGTTACAATGTGCAAAGTAAATTAATATTCAAGATGATCAGTCCGTATTTCAACACATCCTTATTGTTAGTAAAACAATTCTTCTTATGTACAAACACGGGTTTTTTAGTTCCGCTGTTATCGTTCAAATTATTTGAACGCAAAGTCTGACCGTTAACAGTAATGACCGTTTGTGAAATTTTTGTTGGATTTAATTTAAAAAATCGGATCCATAGTCAGATAATGTAAAATATTCCTGAACGTCATGAACACAATCTTTTTATTAATGTTGTTAACTTAAAATAACGAGATAACTATATTATCTCTTGATCTTAGTATATAGTCTTCAGTGCTTGAAGAAAACATTTAGAAATTCACGATGCAAAGAAAGATTACTGTCGCTGTATTTCTCGTAAGTACTTTTGTTGTTGTTTTTATTTGTAGCCTAGTTATTATTTATTAATGGGACCAGCGACCTCCTTCATTATCCACTTTTTTGCAATAAACATACTGTTAAGATTATATGATATTTATTAGTAATATATTTTCATTACCTAACATAGGTTGTTTTCATTATTAAAATTAAACTTAAATAATAACTACACAATAGTGTTTTCTTATGTGAATTTAGTACAATTTCAATTTTTTGTGTTTATTTTTGAATTTTCTCAAGTGTGTGCATATGCATTTTTCCCTCATTTGATGTTGATGTTTTTACATGTCTTGTAACTGAGTGCCTTTAGTAAGTATGCCTTTAGTAAAACTCTTTTTAATAAGTTTTGAAAACCATTCGATTCGTAATACTGTGCTATTCAACTTATACCGTGTGACACTTTACTTTTCTAGACAGAAGTTATTTACAGGATTATTGAGTAGGACTTTTCAGATTATGTGTATTAATTGAGGATTTAATCCGAGAGTTAATCCGTTCACAAACCACATATCGACTGTGGTGATTGTTTAACTACTGTGAACAAACCTATTACTTATTATGGTGATTAGTGATTATGCAGTTTCTTTACCACGGTTAATCCAATTACAGGAAACAACAGCTCTTTAGCGACAAGAGTTTTTTAATTGTTTATAAATACTGCTGGTACTTTGATGAAGAAGAAAAGTTGATAGCTAATTCATATTAGCTATGACATAAATACGTAGAGACGTTCATCCGTCTTTACGTAAGTGAACATGTATATGTTATCTATTTATCCTAAATATTATGTAGGTTTTGACATCTGAGAAGTAGCTGCAGGCATTCAATTTTGGTGCACTCTTATGGTGCATTACTCATTCTTGATTCATAAATACAAAAAAAAAAAAAATGTTGCTTGAGTTTCTTTCTGAGGTACCTGTAGATTTGATTTTTGATATTCAATTTTATTTTCAGATATTCGTAACAGTATGTACTACTCACGCTGCAACGATTCAGACTGCTTCAAGTGGTAACAGCCAGTCATCTTCCGACAAAACAAGTCTATCAAATTCAACTGGTTTCTCGACTAATGAGACTTCAGTGAGCACGACAAATGCAACGAGAACTACAAACACGACTGATGCATCAAATACTGACGATGCATCCACTACGTACTCTGCCAATAAGACGGAGCTTACGTCTACGGAGAATTTAGTCAACACAGGTAATTCTTCAAATACCGACGTTACAACTGAAGCAAATACTACAACGACATTGTTGTCTTTATCTACTTCAGACACTGCTAATGTTACAACATCTACGGATACTTTGAGCACACTCACTTCGAGTTCTACTAATTCTACAAATTCAACGTCAGCCTTGGAAGTTGAAAGCTCAGTAAATACGACTGATAAATTATATGCAACTCTTGCAAGGAGTTCAGATGATAGCACAGAAAATTCTGCTTTAAATTCTTCAAGTTCATCAAATGTGACATCGATTTTGGAGTCTACAAGCTATACAAACTTAACGGAAACTTTAGATGCTTCCATTTTAGATAAATCAAATTTTACTAACTCTACAAGTGCAATTGTCGCTTCAAATTCATCAATTTTGACCGATAGCTTAATTTCTTCTTCAGCCAATACTACGACGGTAACTAACTCTACATTTGACTCAGATTCGAAGAGTACTATAAGTTCGTTGAATTCTGCAGAGACTGAAATTTCAGATAGTTTGAATTTCACAAGCTCAACAAACGTCACAGATAATGCGAATTACAATTCTTCAACAAGTAACATAGAAATTTCCAATATTACAACATCTGAAGGTGGTTCCGATGCGACTTTATTGGATTCTGCAAATTCTACAAACACAATATATGAATTAGTTACTGTGAATTCCGCAAACTCCACAGAAAATTTAAATTCTACCTGTTTGGAAACTTTTAAATTGACAAATTCAACAAATAATTCTAAAACAAATTCCTCATCATACCTCATAGATATTTGGATTTCTTCTGGATCAAATTCTTCAGGCGTTACAAATACAACGTTCGATTCTGACACTGCAACTTCAATAAACTCATTAAAGTCCACGAACAATTTGACATCAGATACTCTGAATACAACGAGCACGACTGATCTTACGGGAAATTCCAACGCGCAAAGTACCAGAACCTGTCTCGATTCGATCCAAACCTCAAATTCAAGCAATTCTTCAGAGATTTCTAGTTTGGAATCGGAACATTCATCAAACTCTACATTTGCCATAAAATCTGAAAGTTCAGTTAACTCAACTGAGAGTTTAAATTCTTCGGCTTCAGAATCTTCTAGCGCAACCAGTTTAATAGATACTTCAGACATAACAAATTCATCCTATGCGATAGATATTCGGTTTGCTTCTGAATCAAATTCTACAACATCAACGAATTCGACATTCGATTTACAAAATACAACTTCAGGAAGCTCAATCACGACCGTGAATAACTCTACATCAGAAACTGCAAATACAACGAGCTCAACTGACCAAACAGACAATTCAAGCGCGAGAGCTACACGAAAAACTTTAGATACCATCAGTTCTACAAACTCTAGTGATTCTACTGATATTTCTAGTTTAGAATCCGAATATTCATTAAATGTGACGTCTGCTGAAGTAACTCAGAACTCAGTTAACTTAACAGAAGCTTCAGGTTCTACAATTTTAGAAACGACGAATTCCACTAGTTCTACGAATGGAGAAAATGTTTCAAATTCATCTCACACAACGGATGTTTTAATATCATCAGTGTCAAACACCACAAGTTCAGCAGATTTTACGTCTGATTTAGATACCACAATATCTTCGAATTCATCAAATATAACAGAAACAGTTATTTCAGAAACTGTAAATTCGACTATTCATGATGATAAGTCACATAACAGCGGCCATTCCAACATTGCTGGATCTACAGAAACCAAAAACATTACAAATTCTAACGATTCTTCAGAATCGTTCCTATCAGAATCTGTGTATTCTTTGAATTCATCCTTTGCAGCAGACTCTACGAACTCAATAAAATTAACAGAAAATTCGGATTCATCAACATTGAAAATAGTGAAATCATCCAGTTCAAATAATACGGAAGGTACTAAGAATTCTTCTAGGGAGGTGAATGCATCCGTATCGGCCATATCTAACTACACAAGTTCAAAAAAATCAATAATTACTACAGACATTAATGATGTATCAAATTCAGGAAATATAACAGACATTGTTACTTCAGGTACGACGTCCAATTTAAATTCAACAGCAAAATCAGAAGCTGTAAAGTCGAATTATACAGTCATTAATGCGGAGTCAATAAGTTCTATTAGTGATAGTTCAAATACTGCCAATATTATTGAGAAGTTATCAAATTCTACATCGGCAGTAAGTAGTACAACTTCATCAAGTTCGTCAGTGCCCACGAGCAGTTCAAGTAGCTCAGAAAAAGGTTCTGTTAATTCAATTGCTAATAAGAACACAACCCGTTCAATGAGTACAGATGACATAGAAACGACTTATTCAACCGATAACAACGCCTTCAGGAATATTACCGAAGTTATTGATACGGAAACTTCTATAATAACAAAAAATAATACTGACACTATAAGTACCATGACTACTATAGATACTTCTGACAACATAACTATTATTACAATTATAACAACGAATATGACAATCACAGTTGATGACGATATAACAAACATAACAGAAACAACTGTTGTGACCAACATAACTAGTTACACGAATAGTACAGAAGATATAATAACAAGTGATATAACCGATACAATAACTACAGTAATCTTCACTAATACTACAATCACCACGATTACTATTGATGGAAACGAAACCACGGTTGCTAGTACAACTTTAAACAGTACTGATATTATTGAAACAACATTAATTGATGACACACGAAATGCTACGACCACTATTATATCCAGGAATAGTTCAGATGCCACGACTTCCCTAAGAACATCTGACGTTTCAAATAAGACTTTTACCAGTAAATCAACAAACACGACAATAGGATTAACATTAGACACCACAAATTCTACTGACACCAACTCGACTCACCCTCCCATCCACCCCACTCCACCCCATCCACCTATACACCCCTCCCCACCCCATCCACCCATCCACCCCACCCCACCCCATCCACCTACCCACCCCACCCCCCCTCAGTCTTCTGCCTGCACTGCGCAAGGGTTTATTGCTGATCCAGATTCCACTAATTGCAGCAGCTACATAGAATGCATAGAAAATGAAAATGGCAGTTACACAGAAACAAAGTACACATGTCCCGACCATACACTTTACGATCCCGATACAACTTTATGTGACTCCGACTACAAATGTCCGACGAATTCATCTGATTTAAACTCAAATACCTTTACATGTTCTTCAGTTGGAAGATTCGCCAATAGCGCTGACTCCACCTGCCAAACTTACTACAACTGTGTGTTATTGAGTAACGGAACCTATGTCCTGAATGAGTACACATGTCCTAGTGTTTCAGTATTCCATCCAATCAACAAATATTGTACGACAGCCTACACTTGTGCTATCCACCCCACCCCACCCCATCCACCCATTCACCCCACCCCACCCCATCCACCTACCCACCCCACCCCCCCTCAGTCTTCTGCCTGCACTGCGCAAGGGTTTATTACTGATCCAGATACCACTAATTGCAGCAGCTACATAGAATGCATACAAAATGAAAACGGCAGTTACACGGAAACAAAGTACACATGTCCCGACCATACACTTTACGATCCCGATACAACTTTATGTGACTCCGACTACGAATGTCCGACAGATTTAAATGATGGCTCAAACTCAACCGACAAAACCACAAACTCGACTTCTGCCTGCACCACAGAAGGGTTTATTGCTGATCCAAACTCCATTATTTGCAGCAGCTACATAGGATGCATACAAAATGAAAATGGCAGTTACACAGAAACAAAGTACACATGTCCCGACCATACACTTTACGATCCCGATACAACTTTATGTGACTCCGACTACGAATGTCCGACAGATTCAAGTGATGGCTCAAACTCAACCGACAAAACCACAAACTCGACTTCTGCCTGCACCACACAAGGGTTTATTGCTGATACAGACTCTACTAATTGCAGCAGCTACATAGAATGCATTAAAAACGAAAATAGCAGTTACACGGAAACAAAGTACACATGTCCCGACCATACACTTTACGATCCTGATACAACTTTATGTGACTCCGACTACAAATGTCCGACGAATTCATCTGATTCAAACTCAAATACGTTTACATGTTCTTCAGTTGGAAGATTCGCCAATAGTGCCGACTCCACCTGCCAAACTTACTACAACTGTGTGTTATTGAGTAACGGAACCTATGTCCTGTATGAGTACACATGTCCTAGTGCTTCAGTATTCCACCCGATCAACAAATATTGTACGACAGCCTACACTTGTGCTGCTTAAATATTTTAATTAAAAACTTTTTCGATATTGGTACAGCTTCTGCAATAGTGTTGTAATGTGTATAATATTAGATTATTTATTTAAGATAATATCCATTAATAAAATGTATTTGTAAGCATTGAATTCTGAATAATGTGTCTATTTAGGTTAGGTCAGCTGTAAAGAAAACTAATTGACTTTTCTGTTCATAGAAGTATTTCTATTGTTCCTGTAATAATAAAATTCAATGATTGTAACTAATATTAGTTTATTTATTTATTTATTAACTATGGACACACTACTATGGATACTTCAAAATATATATCATATTAGTTTCGATACTCAAATATTCAGTGATGACGTGAAAAATAAAAACAAAATATATATATTTTTTTTATTTATAATATTATAATACTTAGGTACCCTCACAAACTTGAAATACTTAATATATAGTATTATTATGGAATTAATATTAATCTCATAGCATGTAACATGTCGTAGCAACCAATGGTGGTTAAAGAAATAGAAACATTGTTAAAATCTAAAAGTGACTTCGATATTGATTTCTACACACATCTTTTAAATGCATTTGGAAATCTTCCTCCTAGTAATTTTATACAAAGTTATCCAAAAAATCAATTTTATATGACATTGCTGATATTTTCAATATTCTAAAAATTCTTTCTCTAAATAGTTGGTACGCACGGCTACACACATTAAGCAATACATAACCAGTGTATGCTGTCTTCTGATTGTACGAAAAACCTACACAATGCGAGGTCAGCTAAAACTGGCAATATAAATTATGTAGCTTGATGTGTAACTCGTCTGTACAAGTACAACGTGCGTCAAGTGAGCAAGGTAACATTTTTCGAGAGTCTTGTACGCAAGTGTTTCCAAAACAAACCTGACAGAAATGGCCCATGTCTTTTGTGCATATTACGTTTTCTTCTTTTATCCCCTTCGAAAAAAATATCTCTCCTCCTTACATCCATCTGATATTTATTTATTAATACCGAAGCGATTTTCCTTGCTGTTACAAGATTACGATTGAGTTTGACAGTTAAACCAGTACTACTATTAGTGATCATATCCATCTGATAAGGATTAACCCTGTTTGGCAGCAAACTGTGAGGAGTCTTCCCAACCGTTGTATGGAAAGTGCGGAAGTAGTTTTCTCTAACCTTTTTAATAAACTCGGGTGAAACTGTTTTTGCCTGTATCTTCCGTCTTTTTTCACCGACAGTGACACTGCTCATAGTAGATTCATGGTGTTTAGTAAAACTCTTATCATCATTGAAAGGAACTATCTTTGTAATTGTATTGTGGCTAAACCGTTTACGATTTTCGTTTTCAAATTCTGGTAAACTTGTTACCAAATAGGTGGATTCATTAATGCGTCGCACTTGGTATGTCTTTACACTGATCGAAAATGTTGTGAAACTATTGAATATTAATTGTATAAATAAGATATATCTTGTAATCAAAGAAATCATTAAAAACTGCTTTACGGTAAAAATTACGCGTCATGTTGACATCCTTTGACACTTTTCTTCACGTAATGAAAAATCTTTTATCTAAGAACTATTTAGTCTTAATCGAACAAAGAGTTTGATTACCTATCTGATAAACCCAAACTTTTTAAATCTACTCGGTTTTTTTGCTAATAGATTAGGAAAGAAAATATATCTAAAATTAGGGATGAGATCACATATTCCTATGCAAACGTCTTGACGCTAAGAAGCGTGATACTATCACGTCTAACTCTTAGTAAAAAGTGAATGAAAATCACACAATGGCCGTCGAGAGTCAGCTCCCATACCGCGGAATCAAGGTCAAATTAGTCTGGCAAATCATCCAAATACACTTTGCATCTCAACATAGGATTTCAAAGTAAATTGAACTATAGTGTCTTGGATTTTAAGATTGATTTCATTTGTGACGCTTATTGCTTATATCGAACTGAAGAAAGAGTCTGAGATAGTTCCCGATGCTGTTATTGTTTTCAATGCCACCGAGCACACGCTTCTTAATTGCCATTTCCGTAAATGAACAAGAAAGCAATGGAGAATACAAAGAAAAGCTGTACTTAAAAATATCTTTAAAAATCAAATGTTGCCTGAAATATGTATAAAGTAGATACTTTTTTATTAAAAAAAATTCGTGATTAAATTACTCCTTTATTGAAGCACTTGATAACGTGTTAAGCTTAAAACTATAAACTGCGGTTTTGAAGTAATGGATGCTGAAATATCATACGGCACGGTTGGCGCAGTGGTTAAGCGATTGACTGCTGCGCTGCGTGTCGCGGGTTCGATTCCCGCACGGAACAAATATTTGTATGACCTACATGTATTTGTTCCGGATCTGGGTGTTTTTCTATCTATAATATGTATGTATTTACAAAAAAAAAAAAAATTATATAAGTAGTTTATCAGCCATCTTGTTGTTACCATAACACAAGCATTAGGTTGCTTAGCTTGGGACAAATGGTGCTGTGTGAAATGTCCAGGGATTTATTTATTTATTTATTTATTTATACAATATCTTTCGAAGCTGGTGACTACCTACACCAGCTTCGAAAGATACTGGCATCACATGTCCCCTGGAACACTTTTTGTACTGTGTGCAGCAAAAGCTACTGTGTAGGTATGAACATTTGTATGTCACAATTGCTCAATTGTGACATACAAAGAGTAGTGGTGGCCCAGTGGTCACGGCCGCGACCTACGAGTTGTAGGTCGTAGGTTCGAACCCAGTCAGGCGCTTTACTTTGTGTAAATTATATCATCACCACTGCTCTCAAAACAGCGAAGGAAAACATCGTGAGGAGACCGGCATGTCCTAGAACCAAAAAATCGAAGACATGTGACATCTACCAACCCGCACTGGGCCCGCGTGGTGGATTACGGCCCACTCCCTCTCACAGAGAGGAGGCCTGTGCCCCAGCAGTGGGAACATTATCGGCTGAGTATGTAATTGCTGTCATGCCCCTGAATAAACATAAGAAAAGAAATAACAAATCATAATATTATTATAACACAACTCAAAAATGAGTCGTCAGTTTACTCCGCTCCGTTTCTGTTTACTTAGAAGCAATATTGTGATATGCGCTTTCACTCGAGTGGCTTCTTCACTACAAATTGATCGAAAATGTTTTAAATAGCTTTTATTTAATTTGTGTTATAAACTGTCAACTCACATCAGATTTAACTAGCCTTTTCCCAACTATGTTAGGGTTCCAGTCTAACCGGATGCAGCTGAGTACCAGTATTTTACATAGAGCGACCGCCTATCTGACCTCCACAACCCAGTTACTGGGTTATACGAAACCCCTTGGTAAGACTAAACTGTCTGACTGTGGTTTGTAACTGTGTGTGTTAATAAACTGTCAACTATTCAAGAGATAAGATGGTATATACCGAATTATAATTTCTAATTCCGGTATTACCTATTTTGCAAGGTCTCTCGGCGACAAGTGCCTCAAAGCTCAAGTGGTCAAGCCGTCGCCATCGTTGGTCTAGTGGTCGCAAACGCTACCGCTGACCATACGGTCCTGGGTTCGATTCCCGGGTCGGGCAAAGTGTTATTGGGTTTTCATCTGGAATTTCTCAGCAGCAGCCCGGAATCTGGATTTGTGCCCGGTTGATAGCAAACATAATTAGAGAAATGTAAATTAAAATAAAAAATTAGAGAAATAAAAACTAAAGGTAACAACCCTTTGAGAATTATATGTGTGAATGTTATAAAATATGTAAACTGTCAACTGTAAACAACTATACATACACACACACTTTTTATTAATAAATTAAAACAGCCGATCGATTCTGTAAAAATCTCACCGTGAAAAGTTAGGTGAAGTGAGTTGAGAGAGAGCTGTCAATTGTGTCAATCCCTAGCATTAGTTGGAATGACAGCTCACTCCACGCTCACTTCACCTAAGTTTTCACGGTGAGATGGTCACGAAATCGCACAATGTTTTTAGGTTATAGAATAACGAAATGGTCAGCTGAGTACTTGAATGAATGAATTTTGAAAAAATGATTTTTTTATACTACTAGGTATTAACTTCTGAGATACAGGCCTCGCCTAGTTCAGAAGATAGAGTCAATACCATAAACCTCTCTTTACCACCACAAATGCTGTAGGATTATTGTTGTATAATGTATAATGACAGTAGTATACTTGTACCTAGTAATAAGTACCTACTTTTAATATGTTATCCTTGTTGCTATGCTGGTGAGAAAATAAACAATTTATTTTTATTTTTTAACTATTCAAGTGAAAATATGGTATCTGCCTAATGTTAATTTCTAAGCCCGGCAGTACCTATTTTACAAGGCACTTTCGAGAGGTCGGTGGTGTGCGTCACCGAGGCACTGTCATCGGTCATTCAGGCTACACACGCAACGATCTAAACAACCCAAACAATTGGAATAGAAACATCAAGATTGCGTGTCGTGTTTTCTAAGCGTGATGATCAGACACGGTCATACGATGTTTGTCCGAATCCGCATGCGTTCGTCAGAGATATGGTGCGTAGAGGATGTTTGCATAACTTCCGTAACAGTATTTACGTGTGCCCTTTGAGTTCGCAAATTAATTCTCCAAACTGAGAATCAGAATATACAGGTAATGTTCAGGCATTACAACACAAGGGTAGATGCTGCCTGCCTTTTTTAGAGAGCTTGCTAAGTTTCAGTGAGTGACGAGAGGAAAAATGAGGTACTGTTATGCTGATATTATGATTGATTACATAATGGTTTTCCACGAACGGTTAGACAGAGGCACAGTATAATAATTATTATACGTTGGCAGAGGTGTACCTATTGATATACTTAATGAATTCCTGATGGACAACCCAAAAACACTTTGCCCTATCTGGGAATTGAACTCTAGACCTCATGGTCAGCATTAGGGCGTGCGATCACTAGACCAATGAGGCAGTCGATAGCATTGCATGGCATGACAGATTAATGTTTACAGAACCAAATAATTATAACGAGTGTACAGACTTTTCCACAAACTACTAAAATGCTAAATGGTATAGCATAATGATGTCTTCTTTAGCTGTCACGGTAATACCTAACTTTGATTAGGTAACCACCAATAAATTCTACACAACTTACCTGCATAGATCCGGGTGTTTTTCCAGCTACTGTTGATAGCTTCTTAAGTAACAGAATTCGCTTTACACGTCCAAACTGTCGCAGCAGTATTTCTTGCCGCCTACCTTCCTGCTTGCTAACGATGTCACGCACAGCGTTGCAGCGTATATTTTGCGTAATCGCGGTATAAAGTTGCATCTCACATGCAGAACCTAACACTTTATTGCTCCATAGTTATAATCTTGGGTGATTTGCATTAAAAGCTTTGTTTTATTTTGAGCGTTTATCTATGCGGCACTATATTAAATCCTACTAATATTATAAACGCGAAAGTTTCTATGGATGGATGGATGTTGATGTTTGATGGATGTTGTTGAACGGATTTGGATGAAATTTGGTATATAGATAGTTTATAACCAGGATTAACATATAGAATACTTTTTATCCCGATATTCCCACGGGATCGAAACTTATGCGGGTGAAACCGCGGGGCACTTCTAGTTATTTTTTTTTTTTTTGATAATTATATGGTTATACTCTACACATTTTAGTTAGTTTCTAGTAACATTATTAGGTATATTGTTTTTAACTCTTGATTCAGTTGAAAGAAATGAAAGAGATATGTTACAAAACTACAGACCGAACAGTAGGTATCTCTGAAAACATAAGTCCTGAAATGAATCCTAATAGGTAGGTACCGTGTTAACATTTTTACACATGTTACGTATATGTATTCCGAACAACCGAAAAACACGACCATGAATAAACATAATATTGTAGCATTCATTGCACAAAATCAAAGAATGCAGAAGTGTGGTATCCAAGTAAAAGTTCGCTCATATTCAACTCATGCGCAGTCTCGGCCGTTATTTGCGAAAGCCAACCGCTTTGTAAATAAAGCGCGTAGATGCTCTTCGAAATTTAACAATTTCACTGAATAACGTCGTATCTTGGAATACCAAGTAATCACATGTTTCGTAACATCTGGGGCTTTTCAAACCACTTGTGGGTTTTCGATATTTACTTATTAGCATAAGTCTACTTTTGGTCGCACCTTCGTCTGTGCGCTTTTAATTTTTATTAGTTTTGCAATTTCTTCATCATCAATTCATCAGCATTTCAACCGATAGACGTCCATTGCTGGACATATGCCTCCCCAAGCATTTTGGGAGGGTTTGAATGGCGGGTTGGTGATCGCAGTATGGTGTTAAAATGCACAAAGAACGCTGCTCCCCATCCTCCAGTAAATTCCTTACTCGTCTTTTACTACAGCCACGGGAAGAGACGGAAAAAACCATCCCTTAGCTTCTAAGCAATTTCTTAGTTTAGAGTCATAACTACTACTTTATCTTCCACCATTAAAGAAGTTGAAAATATATATACATCGTTTGTTTTATTAGTCAAAGTTATGTATGTCTCGTAGCTGTCCATTTATTGTTTGTCTGACGAAGATACTCGTAAATGTATAAATCTAAAGTGTCCTTAAATGGAAGCTTTGTGAGTGGATAGTAAAAAATACACTTAAAATAAGTTCAGTGATTGTCGAGACAAACTTGGGGACCGCCGCGCCGCGCCGCCGGAGTGACAGACGTTCCTATATTATGTACCTACAGTTTCTTGTAAGTATATATGCTTAAAGTCTTCAAGTTTTTGTACGTCTACTTGAATTTTTTTATACATATACATGAAGCGAGACTTGTCTGCGGGGAAATATTAAGATATAAACTTTTATTTATTAAATAAAATATCTAAAGCCAAGTAATAGACAATGTGGAAATAATTCAAACTTGTTTCGAATTATTATCCATTTAATTGATTAAGATGATGCAAATTATTTCGTTCCACAGATTTTAAGTAAGTATATAATATTTTAAATACCTTTCAGAAACCCGCCAACAAAACATAGCGATAGTAAAGTTGTTACTTAGATCGGTGTGATGTATGCGCGTGCACACTACATGCCTTGTCTTCCGCCAATCGTTACGGAAAGGCGATGTCTCATAAGTAACGTCTAATATGCCACTAATTTGCACATAATGTGTTTTTTCATACAATATATCGCACTACTTTTTATCGATGAATGATGAGTCGCGTGATTGAGTATTTTACATAAATATTTTGTCAGCTGATTGATGTCAATATTCTGTAGATATAATTGTTACAAACCTAATTAATCTTTTAAGTCGTTTATTCATTCGGAAATAGAATAAAGCAAGCCAGGATGGGTCGGAAATATTTGAAAACTAGCTTCTGCCCGCGGCTTCATCCGCGTGAAATTTCTTATTCCCCAGACACAACGCATCGCATCGCATCGCCCGCCCACTCTATTACTATCTTTTTACTCGGCTCCTAAGGGTCATAGCGTGATGTTAAATATAACCTTCCTCAAAAATTGGACTATCAAATGAAAAAAATAATTTTTCAAATCCGACTTCCAGAGATTCAAACAAACAAACTCTTCAATTTTATTTATTAAATTAAGTACAAATAAAGACATAATAACTTTTCCTTAAATATTAAAACGGTGAAGGAAAACATTGTGAGGAAGCCGGCATGTCAGGGCCAAAAATTCGAAGACATGTGACGTCCGCCAACCCGCACCGGGCCTGGCCACCCATAGACTGATTATGCTAAAGATATTATAGATTAGACTACTCTTGCTTGATACTATTACAGAAGAAGTGGGAGGAGAGAGGAGAGTCGAAGTGAGTAGTAGTAAAAAGATGTATATTCTACTTTTTTAAATAATAATATAATAATAGCCCTCTTCCTCTATCCTATCTAGTTGTGCCCGACAGGGTCCGCAGTGATCTAAAATTATGTATATTTTATAATGTACCTACCACCTAAGTTCACATTGTGGAATGCAAATAAATGTATTGAGTATTTGACAGAATCGTGTAAAGCTGAAATAGAAATCCGAAATTACAATAAGCCTACAGGACCTGTTCTTCCTAGGGGTCAGTCAGCAATGTATATTGGAACAGGCGAATAATTAACTTAGTACAATGAACCGGAAAATGAAAGCGGTGTCCAGGAACAACTCTTACTACGAGGAAATTACAGCACAAAAATATAAAGTATCAATCTACAGTCGTTCGATAATCAACATATATAATTGGCGGAACGCTGAATTCTGGTTTGTGTTAGATTCTTGTTTATAACCAATCGTTATTGGATCAAATTAACCCTCGTTTATCTTTACCAGCAATTAAGTGTAGTTTCCATACCACAACATAGACAGACTTTACTTGCAGTACCTACCTTTATTTTTATAAAAGCTTTAATATCAACATTTGTACTGGAAAGGTTAATAAAACGATTCGTTTCTGGATATACCCATGTATAAACCGAAAATTCGAATATGTATTCCACGTTCTCATATTTCTAAACGGATTATTGCACTAAAAACTTTAACTATTCGTCGAATGAACTCTGGAATATTGAACAAAGTTAACTGCGGTATTCCTTCGTGGTATGTAAGTAGATCATTAATACACGTAATCTCATATAACTTGGGCTCTTAAAAGGGTTTAAGTGTAAGCTTAGTGGGGAGAAACCATTTATCAGGCTTTATTATTATCTAAGTATAGACCGATTTGCATTCCTGACATAACTTCCCTATGTTATACAGTGATACTGGTGTTGAAAATAAATAAAAAGTGTAAGTTTAGATCGCTAGAGGTATACTTGGCTAAGGTGAGTTCATAATCATTTGGGATGTGGTTAGTAAATTGTGAACTTAAGGAGCACAGTTTACATTATTCTATGACAAGTTTTGGATTCCATATCAATTAGCGTTGGTAAGGCATTCACTAATGATTAACTTGGTCTGCAGTTTAATGAAAAGTTAGTCACAGCTAGCAACTAAGGACTATATTATCTATCAGCTGCTAATAGATTATCACATAGTTAATATTTGACACGTAATTTATATCGCAAAACTATTCGATAATCGTTATGTTTATTTAGATCAGTACATCTATTGAGCACGTACAAGCTAAGTATTGTGATAAGATCATTTTATTCTAGATCATCAAAACATTCTTGGTTCTTTCAATTTATTATTAGACCCGTATTAATAATCGCTTTTATTGATCCTTCAATAGGTTGAAAACTGAAGCTGTAAGTACCTCTGCCGGAAACAGAACTGATAAAAATGTTGTCATATAGAAAGGCACTGCGTTATTCTTATTTATTATAATTTATTCTTACCTACTGTATTATTCATAGAGCATGTAGAAATATCGACATAGACAGTGTTCCACGATTAAGAAGATTTAAAAGGCTTCTCACTTTCTAATATTAACGCAGTGATTTTTTTCCAAAACCAAGCGGTCCCAAAATCGAATAAGGGTTTAAATTCCAACAATGATTGCGGTGAACATTTGAAATGGGTCAGCAGGTACGAGCTCCCGGTGGGGCGGCGTGGAGTGTGCGCCCGCGCCTGCGCTCATTCGCTTTTTGCCCACCTTTCGACTCACGCGCAGCGCAGCCTCCACCATTGTTCGCCACGCGCATTTCTCTCACGTGGGAACTGTTGACTTCTTCGTGCTTTACCCGCGGCGTCATTCATCTACACCGCCGGTGGGGACCGCACGTTATGCTATTACAAGTACGCGAGTATTTCACGAGTGCGAGTTTTGTGTTATCGCTTCTAAGGTGACTGTGATATGAAAACTGAGGATTATCGGCATGTCGGGTGATGTTCCGGGACGTTACTTGGTGAAAGTTGAGTGATGATCAAAAAGACACAGTGATTGGGATCTTGCTGACTGATAAGAGGAGACATGGCCGTCGCGCCGGTGAGTGATACCAAACTATATAACTTACTCGTAATAGTTCATCCGTGCTTTATGTGGAACTTAGTTTTTACGTTCACGATAAGGATTTTTTAAACGAAGGTAAAAGCTTTGATAGCAATGCTTCTTCATTAACTACCATGTGTTTAGATGCTGATCATGATGAGTTGATTATAATGATTAATTTCTTATCCTATCTTATTATAGCTAGTATAGGTATCATATTACAGTTTCTTGAAGATACTCGTATTATGGCTTTAATTGGATATTTCACTTCTTGTTTAAGTCATACTGTTTTCTCTGATATTTTAGTGAAATAACTTAGTTGTTCCGAACGTGATTTTGTATTTCGATGTCGGCTATTAGTTTTTTTTTATTTCCAATGAGTTGAAATTTAATTAAAACATCCATTTTAAATAATTAAACTTGGAATTAATGATACCTACAACTAATATTTTTGTAACAATCTAATTTAAAAGAGTGTCCATGGAGTTTCTTGTCCGTTCTTCTCCATAGGTACCTAACTGACCGACCCCTTGACTTTAGGTGAAATAAATGCTTTGAGTTTGAGTTCGAATTGAGTGAAAAAACAAATCTTAAATGATGTGCTTTATATTTCTTTGAAATCTAACATACGTTCAAACTGATTATTACATATTTTGATGATTTAGAGTTAAATGCACTCATTGAAGCGAGGGAGCTTCAATGAGTGCATTTAACTCTAAATCTCTAGAAAATAATAAACTTATTCGACTTCATATTATCTAGGATCGTAAGGAATACATACAACAAAAAACAAACACGGACGTAAGGTAAAATTAGGGTCATGTTCGAAACAATAACAAAACAAATAAAAAATGAACATAAAGAGTCATAACGACCAAACATGTTACAAGTGTGAGATGTCAACGAGTGAAATATGAAATTTTAAAACAAGCTTAGTCAGCTTGTTTGTGAAACAAGCTGGCTTTCCATTAGTTTTACGACAGTAGTTCACGGGTAATTAGTAAGCTCTGCCTGTCTTATCGCCGATTACCTAACGAGCTGTTACATCTATCAGCGGTTTTCTTAATCAGGGTGATATAATGTGGGCGCTATATTTAGACTTGTTAAAGGTTTAATGCGTACGTAGTGCTTTATGTTGCCCATTTCCGGATGATATGACGCTCTATCAAGTTTGGTTGTTACTTAAAGTTTTCTGGAACTATTTCTGAATACTGGGAGTGTGTCTGTACCTAATTAAAATTCCCACGGTTTTTCGAATATAGCATAAACTTTTTTTTTGTTGGTAATACTGAAATCACCTGACCATTAAATACAGTTTGATACATAATAGGTATGTTATGTAGTGCACAAAGTTTTGTTGTCAGAGATGGAATGCAACATCTGATAAAAATAATACCTTCCGGAACTTATTCCAAGATAATGTTTATTATCCAAAAACGATGTCACCGACATGATGATTTTGAGAGCATAAGAGCAAACTCGTAAAGATTTTCACTTCTAGCATTACACTACATATTCTATTGCTAAAGTACATTTAAAAAGTTATTCTTTCGATATGAACATATCAGCCAGTTTTGTCATCCAAAAACGGGCTTTGAAAAGATATGTTAAGGAAATTATAAAATGCAGAAGAAAAACAAAGTAATTAGGTGGTTCAAAGCACAGTAAAAGCATCTGAAAGTGGTTCCTACGGTTATAATGTTCGTAGTGGAAGCATCTTACGACGTCAGACGAGTAATTCGGCTTGGTAGGTGACAAACCCAGGACAGCGACACCAGTATCCCAAAGTAAACACAACCCTTTTTTGTCACTTTGATGAGAATCCAAAGAAGGTTTTGAAACTCACTGATAACTCTGTTTGTGTTTGTAATTAACACGGAAAGACTTTTACGACTAAATCTAATGGAACCCTTTTACCACGGTTTTGTTGATTATCCGGAATAAGCACGCAGAGGTATTAAACGCTATTGTGATGGACACGGATAAGTTAATGACTTAAAAGGAAACAAAAAGCTTCATATACCAACAGTGTTATTTAACATTATTTTGTCAAAAACTCTCAAAAACATTGATATTCATTCATTTAAATATGTTTGTAAAGAAATTTGCAGTTTTGATAAGAACATAACAAATTCCAACATCGTTCGCGCCCATATTCTGACACTAGACTCCGACTGTACGAGTGAAATCTGAGAACCAGTTTTATTTGCCTGTGCTCTTGATGGACGAGAAGTGCCCATCTAAATAAAGTTTAATGTTGATACTGTTGTGGAGAAAAGTGCTATTCAAATATTGGGGATTTCATCACATTGCCAAGGGTTATATAAGGAAACGAATCTGTGGATTAGGTACCTAAACACACAGTGACAGTATACTTAGCAAAAATATTTGATATAATTATCTACCTGCATATTTTGGAAATGCGTATCGTAAATCTGTAATCCAAATTTACTTTCATCAGAATGACAATAAATGGGAATTCACTACTTACTACAAAATACAACGATGATATTGGAATGTTATTGTATGCTCTATCTCAAGTTACTCTTCGCCGTGACTGCACTCTTTACTTAGAGCCGAGCTCGCACGTGCTTTAGCTGTAGTGTCATTTCTTAGAACCTACACATTTCTCACTCCATATTCTATTTCATTATGCACTTTATTATCACTGGTATTTTATTTACGAACATGCTTTATCGATTCCATATTGAATTTGAACACTGCTGTCATTATAAAACATATTATGAGATCCGGTTATTACAGTCTGCGTCACTATCGGATTTCTATAACTTTCGGTGAATCTTAATTCAGTAAATTATCATCTTCCATAAGTTCTTTCTGGCCGGCTTGTTTTCTCCCGACGATGCAGTTAATATTATTGACCTATGAATGGTTCGACCATTTTCTAAATTGCATATACATCCCTCTTTATACGATCGGAACGTTGAACTGAGGATAGCCCAAGTAGCACGTTAGTGAATTTTGGAACTTATTTTGCAACTGTAGGTAGCATATAAGTGATGTAAGAGTGTACGGTATTACTTATAGATGCAAACAGCACTCGAATTTGCATATGAGTAGCTCTTATCACTAACACTTGCTTTTGAGTGATTTTTGTTCCTGCTTTATCACTTATGGTGGCATTAAGCCGAATTTATTACTTATAGACGCATACAGGTTTCAATTTTTACTCTTTTAGAACTCAAAGAAGCATATGACATCTTAAAATCTCCCCTGAAGAACCGTGCCCTAATAAGTGGTAATTTTTCTTTATTTGGCACCTTTACTACTAAATAAGTAGTATATATAAGTTATTTATCACCTGTAGTGGCTCAAGAGTTATTATTGCAGCTCATTTGGAACCTAGTGTAATTGCCTTTGTAAGGTCTAATATACTCTAATATGCCACTGTAACGCGTAGACCGATTCCAAAAGATGGTTCTTGAAAACCTTATGCAACAATTTTCACTCATTTAGAACCACTTAAGATCTAACAGTTCTAAAAGATAGAAATGTAGAACTTATTTTTTATTACGATTCAGTGCGGCACGTGCGTTATAAATTTATTTTATTACATACAAAGTTTCTGTTAAAAAAAGGTCATAATAGCTAAAAGAACTTCTCAAAATGAATACTGTAAAGTGGAAAAAAGTTAAACGATGTGGTAATTATCATCGGCAAGTTGCACGTACTTTTAAGAATATAATGGACGTGGAAACAAGTGGTACTAGTTCAGACCTTGAAAATGTTATTATACAATCAAAAGAGGATACTCCAATTGTTGAAAGGTAAGTAATTATCAATTTAAAGCATAATAAAAGGTACAGCAAGCAGATTGTAATAATAATAATTTTCTGTTTTGAGCAATTGTGTCAAGAGAATTTTACTATCAATAACGCAGGTTCCGTACATATTAATAAATTTAAAAAGAGTATGATTTGTATTTAAGTAGACCTACATTTTAGGTAATTGGACTAGTTTATATACCTAACAGTTATCAAATCACTTAGTTCACCTTGTAATTTTTTAATCTACATACGTTATACTGGGTGTAAATTACAGATTGGTAGGCAAGGCAAGATCAGTTTACATTCATGAGTTACCCTTCTAGACGTCTCTTGTATTTCGATTTTCAAGTTGTAGGCAGATACCTATTTGTCAGATTTATACTATAAACATTTTTTTTTTGCAGTCATGATCCTAGTGAAAGTTCTACTGAAATTACTGATGGAAATTCAACTGAAATAAGTGATGGAAATTTGGCTGATAATGACAATGTGAATAATGAAATAATAATAATTTAAGATTTAAAATAAAACACATTCAAATTCATGTCATACACGGATTTTATTTTCAATCACACAACTAAAAACACTGGGAATAGTCTCATAATTATAAGTTTACGTGAGGATTATTGCAGCATCACAATTTGAGTTAAGTAATTGTTTTACACTTAAATTTACATTTTTTAGAAGTCTTCTTAGTAGGCCAACTTAAAATTCCGTTATCCACCCATCCTTTCGGACAAATTGATAGTTTTTTGGAACCGTTTTCAATCGTTTCAACTATCAAAAACGGCATTCTGAAAAAAATAATAATATTACTGTAAAGTACATATTTTTATGCAGCATTATAAAATAAAATTAAGTAAGTCAATGTGCCGTGTGCTGGTGGCTTAGAATACTAGCACCCCATCTCTTCCCGTAGGTGTCGTAAAAAGCGACTAAGGGAAAACCAAGGAATAGGCAGAGCGTTCTCTGTGATGTTAATGTTACACTTTACACTGCGCCCGCCACCCGCCTGCCAAGCGTGGCGAGTATGGCATTTGCCCCCGATTGGGGAGGCCTCATCACACACTGAATGTTACGGCTATTTAAGAAGAAGTAAGTACCTAATAAAAGCGAACCTATGAACCTGCCGCATACCAGCTCTCTTTCTCATCTCGCAAATGATGGTTCCGAGCAACAAAATAGGATAGCAACATAGGAAAGTGCGATTCCGTGCGGTTAAATGTGGTCCAACCCTTATTGTGTGCCAAATGTGGCCTATTAAAGCTTGATACCTCCTTTCCGTTACACCCTTTATATTAAGTACTTCATTTAGTCAAATAAATACTAATTAACACTATTACCTTTTACACTAATATTTTGATTATATGCCTAGTTCTACACATTGATAAAAATTACCTATTGCAAGTTAGTTCAAACCTACTAGTGTAGGTAGTACTATAGTACTATATTATATTGTAAAGAAGAACTGCTAATGAAAAATTACAAATTGGAAACTATCAGTAGGAAATCGGGCATCGAATTAAGAAGTCTAGGATTATATTCCAGCCAACATTTACAATTTAAATAAATTTTACTTTATTTACCTTCATAAATGGGTTTTGTACCCGTCTTGAGGATCCCCAATTCAACGCAAAGACAACGAGACCTGTAAAGTGAAAATAATCACTACTAGGTACTAATGACTGAATTTAGGACCTAGGAGCTCCAATAAGGCCACAAATGAGTGGAAATATGAACTGCAAGGTCTATTTTAAATCGCCATGTTTAAAAATGGAGTTCTTGAAAAGTACCTTGTTGAATGGTATTTTATTACAATAACATACAATAAAATGAGTTTTGATAACTGTTTTTGATGTAGTTTGACATTATACTTTTTGTAAAACCTTAATGTTAGGTTTTGATCAACCATATTTTTATAAAGTATTATCTAATTTATTTGATCAGTGCATATTTTTTGATAATTCTTGATTAGATCTAAGGCGCATCAAAATTTACTTAGTAAATATACCATGGTTTCACGATAAAAAAC
The DNA here is from genome assembly GCA_949629185.1 of Apamea crenata. Lineage (NCBI taxonomy): Eukaryota > Metazoa > Arthropoda > Insecta > Lepidoptera > Noctuidae > Apamea > Apamea crenata. The sequence goes on along the minus strand of OX451359.1, from coordinate 13,598,417 downwards.
CATTTGCATGGGCTCCATGATGGTTATCCCATGTTACACACATATTTTTTTAATACTCACCAAATAGATGCAATAATCCAAATAAATTTGCTGTCACAACACAAAGCACAAACAACCGTCTTTTTGTTTATCTCCACCGAAAATTAGAACTTGTTAAGATCTCATTTGTCACTCAACGAATGAGCTGTATCGCTTTTTCGTGCAATCATTCATTCACGGCGCGCAATTTGCACCGTGAGTTCCAAGTGCCACTCAGGATAACAATTCGAACTCTTCTGCATCGCTTTTGCATCTATAAATAAGCTGCAATTTTTCTCCCTTTGGTAACATACAGGTTGCTTATAGGTTCTAACCACCTTTATAGAACTTAATCACGGTGGATTTTATTACTAAAGTTTCCAAAAAAATACTATATGCAAGCTATTTGTCACCAAATGTGTTACTTGGGAGATCGCTTTCAATAATATTCGAACCAAACAACAAAGGCGTACCGTAATCCTCGGTGCATTTGAATGCTTCACTTATAAACAAACTTAGAATATTATTAAAGCATAATATTAGTATTTCTCAAGTCCATAAAACTCGAGATATTGCAGGCAAATAAAGCACTATTGATGCACTAGATTAGGATAATAAAGGATATAAGTTAATAAAAAAGGCAATTTATTCTGTATCCGATTTGAATTCAAAATCAGAATATAAATGAACGTTAAAATATATTATTATTATTAAATATCACATATTTATTAGCCGATCGGTAGTAAGCGCCCGCGCATCCTACAAACGTTTACGATACGAGCGCGCGTGAGTTGCGTGTGATTCACTTTCCATTTCGATACATTTACTTGCTCTAGAATTCCCGAATACAATGTCTACCGCATGTTTGACATGTTCAACATAATTTAATAAACAATGTGCATTTGGCAGTTGTTTGTGTTTGTAGACATGATTTGGTATAGTTTGAATTGAGGAAACATGTGATACATACCGAGACAGTTCCGATTGTTAATGATAACTTTGATTGTGAAGTTATTAAGGGTACAGCCAGTATGTAAGGATAAAGTATGTAAGAATTGTAGCAGGTGACGTTCTGTAGTTTCTTTCCCATGGAAGAAGGCGTGACTTGACATCGAAAGACGACGACTGCCTCGTTGATCTAGTGGTCGCAGGTGCTACTGCTGAGCATGAGGTCCTAGGTTCTAAAGTGTTATAGAATTTCTCCATCTAGAATTTCTCAGTAGCAGGCCGTAATCTGGATTTGTGCCCGATGGATGGCAATAGTCTCACCCCTTATTACATGGGACTTAAACATAACTGGCGAAATATGAGTGTACTATATACAAGAGGTACCTCTCTGCCTGACCCTTCGAGGAATACAGGCGTGATGTTATGTATGAATGATATGTGACAAAGTAATGTTTATAACAGCTATAAGAGAGAAAATTACTACTATTTTACCAGCACCAAGTGACCTACAACGCGGCTCTCAGAACAATACGGTACGACACATGACGAGTCAGTGCACTGGAGTCGCGGATCATTGTTCTGAGCAATTGTTACGTCTGTGAATCCGCGCTTGCAAAGCTCTTCGTGAAAGCGCCGTTTCTCACAGCCATAGTAAACGATATTACATTCAATGTTAAGGTGTTCATTTCAAGTATTTTGTATTCTCATTGTAAAGGTAACGCGTGTAATTTCTTTATTAACACGAGTTATTATGTTAGTTCAGTGTGACGAGAGAAATTTTTAACATCCATGATTTATTCACTTAATTTGCTGTTATTTCTCTATAAATTCTTACCAACTCACATTGTTTAAATTAGGTATATTAATAATATATGTTCTGACTGACAGACATGATGTTATCCAAACACAATATAGCGGAATGCGACAGCTTCCTGGTAACATTCAACAATTTTACATAGTGTAACGTAATATTGTAAACAAAGCACGGAACGATGCATATAATGATCGTAAATGTCTGACTAACAACCGTCTAATAGTCGACAGTAATTAACACTGTCACCGCGTTGCACTTGGATTATTTATGAGCAGCATTACCTAAAGGCTTATAAATAACATCACATGACCTACCTAAACAAGGTAGCAGTGATGGAAATGTGAGCGTAGACCGGAAAGAACGGCTAGCAATGCAGGAGACATAGGTAAACCTGGCATTAGGTGGTATGAAGAAGAGAAGGAGAAGACAGTGCCAGGGCCCTTACCCGTTCTAGATTTATAAAACTCACAAATGCACTTCCTTGTGGTAGACATGACAATCATGTTCCCATTAAGATCATTATTCACAAAAGATCTGGACATGCTGCACTTTTTACTGTTATACGTGGTGCTTTCATGAGTGCTGACCATTATCATGAAAGTAAAATTAGATACACTTATACGTTTTAAATTGATACATTCTAAGATCTTGGGAATCTCGGTTTCTAGCTTTTGTACAACATTTCATTTGTAGCCTAGTTTTTGATTTGTATACCTTCTTTTAATTCTAAATCTACAGTTTCCTGTTACGGTAGGTACTAAAACTGGCGAGTTATGAAATCCCTTTAATATGTTAGTTACTTTATCATGGCACAATTCTTCATAGTCAATAATTATTGGTTTGTTTTGACCATTTGAAGTAGTTACAGCTGATGCACCGTGCATTAATGTTTTAGTGATTAAGTGTCAGTGTGCACGCACAAGCTCTTGCTTCCGACTTGATGAATCAGTATCGTTGGTAAATCGATTACTTGATCATAATTTATTGTATGCGGAATGTATAGTAAAGGAGCTGTAAAAGTAACAACTTTATCACTAAGCACTGCTGTTATTCTTGTTATTCTTTTATGTTTCGAATTAAAAATTACAAACCGATTAGGGAATATGCTTTCTTACTTATCTATCACCTACACCAAAATTTGTCGTCTGAAAATTATTTTGACCATTATCAAAACCGGTTTCATTTTACATTCATTCTTGATATCTGAGTGTATCAAAAGAGACTGTTTGGACGGAAAAGCGTGTACAAAATAAAATTTGCTACAGAATTACATACATCTCATCAAGATCTGAGACCTTTCACCTTGAGTGAGGCAATGATACTCAAAATATTCCACGCACGACCCCGTAATGTTACATCATTAATATCTCTACTTTCGTTCATTTGTTTAATATTGTCTTCGGTAAATCAAACACATTGATATAATCGTCGTCATTAACTATATTATATCAAATCATTCTTTGTATATATTATTATTGAAAACATTAGAGGTGAAGTTTACATTACGTAATACAAGAATCAAAATGGCTCAATAGAGTTTTTGAACATAAATATTATAACAAAACATTTCTGTGCATGTGGTCTGTAACTCACTCCAATAATGTGCCTCATATACCCTAACTCCGGACACATAAAGCATCACAAAAAATAGATTATCTAAGGCTTCAATTCCGATCGTATGATTACACCGCGGCATTCTAAGTTAACTCACATAATTCGATCACGGGTCAATGCATCTGTCAATCATTACATTATGAATGGAGGCATAACATGCTGTAATCAAACAACCATTTTGAATCATAATCAAGTTCAATGTTAATGTTTGATATTGATCGGAACACGAGTACACGGAGAACACCCACACACATGAGGAATCCACTCTCATTTTCTATGTCGTACAGGCCTGGCGCAATGAAGTTATAATTTATAGAATCGCTTTCAGTAATTGTGGTGTTCGGAATAATAAATTGTGCATTGGTAATATTAATTGATGGTTATAAAATGATTCTTATGGAGATAGGTGTTGTAACATTTATTACATTTGAGCTTATCTTGTTTATACCTTAAAATAGCTACGAATGGTGTAAGAAGACAGTAGAGAGCATATATATATATATAGCACCATAGAAAAGTTTTGAAGGCACTGGCGAATATATTTGTCCTACTACATATTTTGTATATAGGTTAATTTTTCACATTTCGCTGTCCATAGTTTGGAGTTAACTGGTAGTATTCCAATCACAGAACAGTTAACAAGCAGAGGTTACAGGTCTAAGATTAACAGTGAGACATGTGAACTTCACCGCATTATTGCTCGTCTAGTCACGCGCTTTGCTTTCTCTGGCTGTTCCCACCCTGTGGCCTGAACATCCGTCACTTTGTTGACAAAGGATCACAATAGTATTGTCATTTTGCTAACAATGTTCTTGTAATGACCCCCTTGTTTAAAGTGTTCGTGATCATGGATGGGTTTTCTTTTCGTGGTGTGTTGTGCAAGAATCATTTCGATAGATGTCCATGTAGGTAGATATTATACCATCGGTCCAACAGTACCAACATGATGTATAGTTGTTATTATTTTTTACCTTGGGAATCGAGTAAATATCATCAAATATTTAAACAGGCCAGAGAGTGAGTCTGACCAGTGACGCCGAATATTGTCTTGATATTTATTGATAAACTTACCGTGTTTGCAATTAATTCGGATGTGTTATAAACCTGTCTGTAAACAAATATCATTTCTTTTACTTATTTTAAGAATTTATACACTATAGTTGATCACTGTTGCTTTTCATTCTGCGAAAGGAGTGCTAAGGAGCTAATCGGGGGCAACAGGTTTCTTAAAATGGTTATAAGATATAAAGATTTATCGTCATATTTTAATAGAATATGATTGCCGATATCTGCAGGTGTTTTTAAGGAAAGTGAAACAAAGCAAGAAGGAGTTGTGGTACACCGCATTCCTCCATATATGGAAAAATATATATACGTAAAGGGAATCGAAAAGGTGTTGCCATTTAAACTATGCCTAATCATAAAATTAACCCAACCGCTTTAAATAGACGTGATCACTTTATATTACATAGATACTTACAATAAATCATATTATCAGAGGAATTAAAAAGTATTATCTATGTGATATAAAAAGTGAGGACGAGTAGGTATTTCGTGTTGCAACAGCGAGTTACGAAACAGTAGTAATGGGAGGCTCCGCATTGCCCGACTGCTTTGCCCTTTGCCCCTCGCCATGAAACGCGTTTATCCTACAATCTCTAAAGCAAGCCACTCACCATTATCTTTAGCTTTCTTTGGCATTTAAAACGTACTTGTTTGGTCTTCACTAATGTTTTCATCTTCAGTATTTGGTCGAAAAGAAACCATTCTTTTCTACATTATTTGATTCTTTCATAAAATGTTGTTACACTAATCTACTTCTTTAAGTCATTTCCCCTTTCTTTCTTCTTTTTTTTGTCTTTGTAGTTTCTAAAGGAAAATATCATGGATGTTTCAGAGGACAATTTTTATAAACTTATTTCTAGATGGTCATTATAAACGCAATCCTGTTTTCCAATTTTGTTGATAAACAACATTCTTTTTTTATTCATCATAAAAATCAAATATTTATGAGATTGTAAAGTATCTTGATTGCTCGGTGACTTTGCAACCATTATATTCAAATGCTGAACCGTTTGGGCAGGTCCTAACGTATCAATTGTCAATGGAACAATACCGACCACTTTTACTTTCAACCTGACATGTATATTAAGTATAAATATCTACTGATTAATGTGAATAGTGATGTTTCGTGATATATTAATTGTTTCCTTGCTTCCTGGAGAAAGTATGACATGTTATACAAACAAAATATTTTTCATGTTTCTAACGTAATGTTTTGTCTGTATATTTACTTTTCAATTATGTCCCAATAAAGCTTTCTAAACATTCCTAACGATATATATAACTTTTCATCCTGAGTTCACCTAAAATAATGAAGCATCGTGGATCTCATCATCGCTTGCCATTAGGTGTGATTGGTCAAACGCAAGGCTATCACGTAAAAAAATAATATAATACAAAGCTATCTAAGAAAGTACATAGTCACCTCTAACATCAACGATGACTGTATTAGTATATAGTCATCGTCACAATCGTGATCTATGTACGTCTCAATTTAGTAATTGTGATCTAAAAAATCAAGTCACGATCAGGTTGACCGGCTCTTCAGCTTTCAACGAGCCTATTGTCGCTTCCACTTTGTAAATAGAAGTTCTGTATCGGAGCATCAAACGGCGTTGATTGAAATGTTAACAGAATAACGGGTAGAAAAGATAACTAGCTCATTTGATTTCTTTGTAGATCAAATATAGCCTTCAAAACATTATATATGGTGTGAGTGGCAATAAGACTAGAGGAAGATCAAAGAAACGATGGATGGATTGTGTGAAAGATTGTTTGATTAGAGAATTAAGATATACAATACATAAACTCATTCCTTCATCCCATGGGAGTGACAGAAACTACAGAACGCCACCTGCTACGATTTTTACATACTCTTTTTGGAAAAAGAGTATGTAGGTATGGATCGTAGCAGGCAAACGAGGGCTTACGTTGATACATTCTGGTCATACTTGCGTTGCGTGTACTATGCACCTGACCTTTTTGAAGAACATCACCAATAATGTCACTATATGTACTCCTAGGGCGCTCCCTTCCGGAGTTTACACTCACATCTGCCATGTATGTACCTACTGATATGATTAATAATAAAAGATTTTGAAATATTATTCAATTACTATACAATAAGAGAATCTACACAAATTAGTTTAGCTAACACTACAGCCGTATCAGCTCCTGTATCTTCACGGGCTGATCCAATTATACAACTTAGCAGTGTTCCAAGAATTTTAAACCAAACTTGATTCACCTACTTTAGTTCATTTTCACTTTCGTTTGTTTCGTCTGTGAGAAATAGCATCACCGTTTTATGTCATAGCCAGAGGAAGAAAGCATTGTTGCGTTTTTGACCGTCAATTAAGTAAAAGTTCTCTTACAAGAGCGTGCGAACTGTCAGTTCGGAATTCTTCAATGATGAATGACCTGTTAATATTAACAAAGGATTTACTATTATTTGTGTTGATCTTATTCTTCATCTTTATATTTTTGTTGGTATTGTTAGGGTTGGTGTAGAGAAGAGTTCTTAGCTCACTAAATGGCACTAGCACTTCTTATAAACTTGCTTCAACAACGTTTCGTATTGTTGGCATTTCCAATTGCTCTTTCAATATCTAGTAGTAGTCGTGTAGTATCTTCAACTAGAGCCAGTTGATGATGTCGCAACAGCGATCGTAGCGAGAGACCCGAAGAAACAAGAATTCTCCTCTTTGTTCTGTCCTGCGTAGTTATTTGCTACATACATAAAGTGCAGCCTTCTTCCCTTGGGGAGTTACTTGCTAATTACTGAATAAACCTACCATCGAAATTCAATTCCACTAATATTATAAACGCGAAAGTTTGAAAGGATGGATGGATGTTTGTTGCTCTTTCACGCAAAGACTACTGAACGGATTTGGATGAAATTTGGCACACAGATGGTTTATAACCAGGATTAATACATATGATACTTTTTGTCCCGATCATCTCACGGGATCGAGACTTATGTTGGTGAAACTGCGGGGCGCTGCTAGTACAATAATATAGTGAACATGGCCTTTTATGATGTCCTATTGTTCACATGAGATTTTTTTAACTAAACCTTATGTTCTATCCACGAACTCTTTGTATCCTATTCATTATGGAGGCCTGTTACACGTTTATGATTTATTTAGAACATTAAATCATGTCATATCTAGCGGCTAGGGCCGTGTTGTTTCACTTTATAAGTATTCATTATTATAATTTCTATTTATAATGATCTGGGATTTATGTAAGACAGGAAATGTCAATTATGTATTTTTTTGTATACATGAATACTAAGTTATTTATGAGGCAGACATACTGACTGAGAGGAATTAAGTTACTTAGTGTTTATAAAATAACAATGTTTTAAATAGTTGTACGTATAACGATGAGCCCACGTCAGAATTCCCTGAACGATTTTACTTTTCTTCACGTATTTATTTAAATGATGATGGCACTAGCGTGTGGGTAGCATAATTGTGTAGAGAAGTTTCGAAAATCGAACGCAATACGAGTTTTGAATTGATCATTGCTGATTTGGTTACAGCTTGCGCCAAAACATGCGTTTGTGCGTGATTGCACTTCAAGAACACTCGGGCGCACCCAGAATTTACTACAGCGATAAATATATTATTTTAGACTTATGCAACTGTGATGTATGATGCTGCAAATTATTCAAGTTACACAAGTGATTGCAAATGCATGGATAGTCACTTGGTTACTAACTTGTGGATTGTGTAACTTAGAGACAAACAACAACACTAAAAGCATCTACAAGAATTATTACAAGATTCATAAATATTCTCACGGCACTGACCTCTGATTACAGCATCATGGTAAACAGATGCATGAATGTCGTATTAATAGGAGCATTTCTCATAATAATAACTGCAGCGTATGTAGGTTCCTATTGAACTAGCAGGCAGCTGTATAGGAAATCATAGGCTTCGTCTGTATATTTACGTAATTGAATAATTAGGTACATACTTACTTGCACGTTTATTTTACACTGTAATCCGTTTCTAATAAGAAAACATCTAGATCATAATTCAATTCAAAACGTGGCGTCTTCCGATCGCGACCATTGACGGTATATTATGAGAAAAGAGAAAAGTGCAAAGAATGGCAACTCGTGGGAAGCATCTACAATGGCCCCGATATGTCACGACGAGTGTTTCACTATATTTTCTAATTGTTAAATTAAATATACTTAGAACCAGAGTACCTACGCTATTATCTCCAGAAGGATGCTCCCGTCCATAATTCATATTTTTTGTTTCTTTTTTTTTCAGATATTTCCGGTGTTGCTAATAGCTGTGGTCACGAGATGTAAGTGCGATCCCGCAAACGGGTTCAACACACACGGTGGGATCAGCGCATCACAGTTCGGGACGCTGCTCAAGCCGCCTCCGCCACCACCGCTGCCTCCAGTGCCCGTGCCTTTCCACAAAGGCCCAGAGAGAAACCAGCGACACAATGCAGATGTCGGATATCAATACCAATCACCACCACCCCCACCTTTAGCATCTAGTGACTTCAAATTCCCAGCCCCTTTCTACAAACAATACAACTTCAACTTTGTCCCACCTCCCCAACCTTTCTCTACAACTCCATCACCAAGCTTATTCCAAAAAGTTTCAGGATGGCTGTTCCCATCGCAACAAACTAGTTATGCAGGATCATCTGTATTTAATAATGCAGGACCAATAAAAAAGGATTGTAATCCTTGTAATTTAGTGCCATGGTTACCAGTAATTAGATACAATTTAGGAGCTAAAAATGTATATCACAATTCATTGCCAACATACGGACCGCCCAGTCCTACAGCTTACGCAAATATGTTAAAGGTTCATCCGCACCCTTTTAATTCACAAAGCCAAGATAATAGGCCTCCGCAATTATTACCTGGATTGCCGCACACAAACTATGGCCCACCGAATCTTTCCTATAATGGCGGTGCTGTGAGAATTGTGAGCTCAACTTACGGTCCACCAAGTGCAACACATACTTTAGATGCTGTATCACCAAACCCTCCCAGTTCTACGTATTCTCAGCCAAGTTCATCTTATGGCATACCAAGCTCTTCATTTAATTTACCCAGTAATTCATTTGATTCTCAATTCTTACCTACTCCATCTCATGAAATTACAAACAACCTCTACAATGTAGCTAGTTCAACCTACCAACCACCTTCTTCTTCATACGGGACCCCCTCCCCATCTTACGGAGTTCCTTCTTCATCTTATGAAACTCCTTCTTCGTCGTATGGAACTCCTTCATCATCGTATGGCACTCCTTCTTCATCGTACGGTACTCCTTCTCCACTGTACGGAACTCCGTCTCCGTCGTACGGAACGCCTTCTCCAGGGTATGAAACTCCACGTCCGGTTATCACAAACTTCCAACCCGTCACTCCACAGTATGAACCTGGGACTCTAAATAAAGAACTGCCGCCACAAAATGACGTGGAATTATTGGACGACATAACTCCTAATGGAGAATTACAGTTGCCGAAAGTTTCACACCCAACAACATTTAAAAATTCTTACGGTGAACCTATTACTAATACACATCTATTTGATATTTCGTACCCTGTAACAGCTACAGCAGCTGAATCATCTAAAGTAAAAACACAAGTGTTACCACATGATAATACGAAACCAACAACACCCAATACGTCGTTTGCCCTGGCAAATCCAGCTCCATTTGCACTAAATAGAGGCAGAAATATCCATACGTTACAGCCTGTCGCACTTCCTAATCTAAGTGTTTCACCTTTGCCACCGATATTTAATGCCCGACCTTTCCGACCTATGCCAACGCAGTTTCCTAAAAATGTCCTCCAAGGTATCAATCAGTTACAACAGACTAACAATAATTTCCATATAGAACAAAGTATACCTCTTGCAGAATTCACCCATTCTGTAGACTATCCTGCTACTATTATTCAATCACCTATTATTGAAATAGATCCCCCATCAAACTTCAATCAGTCAAAAGCATATAGAAATATACCTAACAGTTACGTAGTAGATGAAATTAGGGATATATCGTCACAGGCTTCAGAAGATCATATTTCAGCAACAAAATCGATTACAGATGCGAGTTTTGAAAGCACTGGGGGTGATGTCGGCAACGAGCTGTATGACACTAGTGTACCTGCAGATTTAAAACCTGTGTCTCGTGTTCCTTCTAATCATAAATTCAATTTTGTTGATTTGAGAGGAATGAATGATGACGATGTTGATAAATACCGCACAGAAAGTAATTTACAAAACATCGATTCACCCCTCTTGTACCTAAAGCCAAGTGCACCACATAAAAACCATGGGAACTTCATATTAGCCATATCATCGCCTGTACCAGATAATGAATATGAAATTTATGATGATATTCCCACAACCGTGGCACCACAGATCCCTACTATTACCAGCAATTGGGATGAAAGTAGAGCTGAGTATAACACATATAAACCTAAGATTGTCCAAATTATAGTACCTTACACAACAGGAAATAAGCAGGCAGAAACAAACGAAGACTTTGTGCAAATGTCACAAGATTGGCCCTCTACACCAAAAGACGAATATCAAGCTCGTAAAGTTCCATCTAACACAGAAAATTATTATGTGAGTCCTATAACGGAAAGTTATAATACTGCAACAACAACGACTGAAGATACACAGGTAATAGAAAACTATGACTCGGACAGATCGAAGGACTTCTATGACGTGAAAGAACCACCTTTTGATATAATTAAACTCCAACACACCATAGATGACTGGACGGAACAGGAATATTCTAAACAGTACAAGACCCCACAAAAGACACGTAGCAGCGAAAAGCATGCTAAGCAGATACCTGACGACTATTTTACGACTACCATGCCGACCAATTACGTAACAACGACAAGTAATTATAATTACGAATTCTATGACCACGAAGGCTCAAGTAGTTTTCAAAACATAGTCACAGATGAAAGCAACAATACATTTAGTAAACTACGAAAAGAATACAATACAATAGAGAGAACGAAAAATAGACACAACACCGGCAAGAATGAAGAATTAGATGAAGTACAAAAGCTTCATATTTACACAGCAGCATCGTCTTTCCGCACCACGAGTTCGACTACCACTACCACTCCAGCTCCATGGGGTAAAATACAAACAGCTATATCACCTTTAACGAAAGAAAAAGTTTATGTGGTGACTTCGAAACCTTGGAGGGATATGCGAAATGTGTCGTCTGAATGGTATGAAGTAGAACCCTTCGAATCTAAGAAAACTAATGCTGACAGTGAGGTCTCAGCGTCTAGCAATCTTCCTTTCAAGTCTCCAAGGTTTATGAATCGACCATCATTTGGCTTTACATCAGGAGGAAAGATTGAGTCTGATTCGTCGTATGGATTTTCTAAAAGCTGGTATCAAAGCAGTAAGTATAAATAATTATTACTGAAACATGTTCTGTGTTTCGGATTAGATAAATACTAGATTTAAATGGATGTTTTACTTTCAGTTAACGAGCTGGAGACTCAGAAGGAGAACAATAGTACGTCCTTGCCAGAAGCTAGCCAACAGAAAGTTACCACCACTAACTTGGACGAGGTTTAATTCTTAATATTTACTAACTTTCTTTTAACAGTTTTTTTTTAAAGATCTTATCACACAATTCAATTTAAATTAAACTTTAAAAGAGCTAAACAGATTTTTTTCTTAACTTTTCATGATAATAATTTATTCAAAACTCAATGCAGGACGCATTGGTGCATGAATAAAAAAATAACAATCGAACTAATTAATTGAATTACAATTCCGGCACCAATTTCGTCGAGAGTTTCACATGTGATAAGAGTTTTAAATATAGACACCTATAATTTCACAATATTATCCATTATTATGATAACTTATAACATCTGCCCCACTATGTAATAACACTAAAATAGTTCGCAATAACCATACATAACGATGTATGTAGCATCGTATACTTAAGTGTATCTATGTATATAGAAATTACACTAGTAATCACTCGCTCAACGATTTTGAAATGTGCGTGTGGATTCAATACTTAAACCACGTGTATATAAATGCACAAATATTTCCTAAACCTTCTGCCTGAAACTTCTGTTCTTATACAAGGTGTCGTTTTGCATCCTCGTCAAATTCAAGGAGGTAACTATGCTACTGATTCCGAATCAATAATAAAATGAGTACGTATTTTTTTAATTGTTTTCCTAATTTTCGGAAATCGGCATGTATGGAACACGCATTTTAAAACGCGGCCTGTGTGAGACCGCACTGTAACTGCCCTTTTACACACACATAAAAACGCGGCCGCTTATACGATACCATAACGCGATTCTGTTCTTTGAAAGTGGTGTATTCTGAAATACTGTCAAATTTAAATAACTAAAAAAACATAACAATATGTATTCATTATTTACCAGAGATGGTAATTTTATTTGATTATTTATAATATAAATAATCAATTAAAATTACGTTATATCTTTCACAACAGTCTCCTGAAATTTGACGAGGATGCGAAACAACAGCTTGTACCTATTAAAGGGCTGATTTTACCAAAGTCAGATAAATTTTATCCGTGGAATAAAATTGACATCTGACAGTTCTAGTATGAAAAAACTATAAAAAATTCCAAATTTATTCTAAGTATAAGACTTATTCTTTGAACAAAAGTTTGGTGGAATGCGACCTAATACATGATAATTAGATTTCATGAAAAAGTTTCTCTTAACAAAAACCCTATCAAAAAGTAACTCTATCAACTATAAGCAAGAAAACATCAAAAGGACGATGCAAGCCTGCCACTAATTCATATTTCGTTTATTTTTCAGGACAGCACGACTGCAAACCCTCATAATGGATGAAAAGTGTTTTAAAAGGTGAACTAAAACTGTGACAGTGACGATTAAAATATAAACAACTTTAAAATTGAAGTTAGTGCGTGAAACAGAACAATTTAAGAAGAACGCGAAGCTATAATAAGTGTTCTTTTTATTTTGATCTTATATATTATTAAAAAAAAGTGTACATGGACACTAGTTTATAGGTAAAGTTAACCAAAGTGGGACTTCATTAAACATTTTTTCATTAATTTTAAATGTAATCATTAAATATCCATCCTCTATAATATTTTAGCTTTAAAATAAGTAGGTAGATATGTTTTCAAGTATTATGTGTAATATCTAAAATTGTAATAAAACTGAGTATAGCAGTAATAAATTTTTGTACATAAATATTGAATTGTAAATAAATGAATGAATCGTGACGTAATTTTTACTGGTCTCCCAAATGAAACTCATTGTAACTTTGATCGATAAAATATACTTAAACTATTATACAAAGGTACTATGTCACTGGCTCAGGTTCAGGTTTTGTTCTGTCTTTTAACCTGAAGTACAGGAACTCTGCACTCCAAGATATAATTGTTATTAGTGTGACGAAGTTTAACACGATGATTGGCATTATGTAAGAGCCAGAAGCCTCGCGCACTCGAGCTGAAATTAAAAAGATAAAAATTTTATAAACGAGTAATAAGGTATTTTATCTCTACGGAAAGAAGGACAACACTTTGATAAATCTAGACACAAATGTTTATCTTCTTACGCAAATTGTGAAAGTTTTTTTGAGAATAACAGCGAACTATTAGGTTGATTGTAAAATATGGTGCTAATTTGCAAATCTACCTAACAAAGATATCTTATTCTTTATACCAGTATTAAAAAATAGATATAGGATGTACCTAATCCTGTGTAAAGACACGTAATAAATATGATTCTGGCACCCGGCATTGTCCGACATTAATTAGAAGCCAAACAAGGGTAAAAGGTCACAGCAACAAACTGATAGTGTCAGGTTAGTGAGTATAGTCACGTCATGACATCGACACCACATCACTAAACTAAAACTACATATTAGTTCTCTATTTGAGCACCACGTTCATTTAGATCCGTGTCGCGCTCTATCTAGATAATTATGTGCTACATTAGATAAATTAATTGTGTCCAGCATCTTTCTTTCGACTAGGTTTTGTGTTGCAAGTTTCGAGTTCGTTGACGAATATTATAAATTATCAGTTGGCCGCAGAAATCGTTCCATGCGAGAAATAAAGTCATGACCAGTACCTAGTTGTTATAATAACACGTCCTAGGTACCTACCAAAATAAAATAGAAGGTATGGTTTTAGCAACTTTTGCAATTACCAATAAATGGACCAATAGAACAGTAACCGATTAAACCTTATCAGTCGACAGCAGTATAAGTAGGTAGGCGTACTTACTCAATAAGGTTCCGATAGTGAAGATGGTGATGCCGCTGAAGAACATTTGGATCCCGGAAGCGAAGGCCAGTCTGTGGAGGGGCACGTAGTTGGGGATCACGATGTTGACGTACACGGTCCTCATAGCCTTCGTGATGCCGAGAGCCAGCGACACGAATAACATGCCCATGAAGGATGACGTGAACAGCATCACTGGAAAATATTAATTGAAAGTTCAAAACGGGTTACATTTGAAAAAATCGTTTACATCCCGTAAACCCGTTTTACAGGAATCTATTATGGTATTTCAATTACGGAATGATTTACTTTCAAGTGAATCCTAACGACAGGTATTCCATGTTTTGCTAAAAATGCATCAGATTTTGTTTTTTGCGAGTCAATGTAATTGTGTAATACCTTGATCAAGGTAAGCCGTGTACAAAATGCAACATTGAAGAAGTAGTTACATTTGTAGAAATATAATTTTAGCATTAACAAACAGTTGAGTGGAACTTGAAAAATACTTAAAAAAGTAAGCTTCATAATAGCAAAAACGAGGAGTACCAAGAACAACTTAAATTGTTCAAAAACATTATTAATTTATTTCTGTAAGTACCTGTACAATGATGTATAAACTAACTTTGAACAACAATAATAAATCATAAGGTTACAAACAAACTGTCATAAAGTAAATAACTTTCGCTATCGAATGGTATCAAATGGTATAAATCTAAAAGACGCAAATGCTCGCCATTCATCAATGATATTGGAGCATTTAAATACCTACATTTACACACAAAGAGTTTAACAACCTACAAATAAACGACATTGATGTACATACATAGTAAGAAATAAAGTATTGTTTGTATGAGTTTGTACACCTTTTTCAATTACTCAGAACAATGATGCAGACGGTCATTTACACTAAACCTATGCTGATAAATATTTATCTTTGGGTTATTCCTGAAACAGAGCTGTAATAATTTTTAATAAAAATATACTTACTGCTTCTGGTGAAGATAATCATAAGTAAACTGACCATGTACATCACACGCGGTGACTTGTTGCACCATTCTCCGATAAACGGTGACACAAATCGAAATAGCGTATCCGAAAAGCCTATGACTGACATCAGTTTTGCTATATCTGCTGTTTCAAACTGCATCATGTCTTTGAGAATGATTGGCAACAACAGTGAGAAGTTCGTTTCCACGCAAGCAGCTATTGATAGACCAAATATAATGTTTACGAATATTGGATCGCTCAAAAGTGTCAGGTCGAAGAACTGAATGAAATGATCCACATAACCCTTTTTCTCCTTTTCTTTGACAATTTCCTTTTCTTGAGCATTTCTGTGTTTCAGATTCTCTGTTTCGTTAAATATATTTATAGAACTGCTTAGATTAATTTCCTGAGACTCCCACCACTTGTATCGAGACTCTAATAGTGGCGCATCTGGCAATTTGTTTCGTATATCAGGGTGTGATATGGCATTTCGGGTTTGAAGACTAGAGCTACTATTAAGAGACCGCATTGATAGACTCTTTAACGGGATCACACCGTTTTCCGCAGATTCTTCTAGCTGCGGCGGTAGTGAGGCAATACCTGTAAAAAATTAGGTGACAGTACATATGTTGCGCTAAAAGTACTGAACATATAACATTTGAATAATAAAATAATCATACCAACAACTTTAGACGAAGGAGTTACACTGCCGTTAATAAGCTCTACTTCAGGTTCCTTATTTAGAGGCTCCGCTTCTTCTGATGTGGGAGGATCTCTTAAGTACCACTTAGCAGGTCTTAGTAAACAAGCAGCAACAAGCGAATGGAGACAAATTGCACTTAAAATTAATACTGCGTATCTCCATCCGTAAGTGTACATCAAGAAACTCATAAGTAAGGGCATGTATATAGACCCCAGTCCTGTGATAGACATGCCTACGCCAACGGCTCTTCCTCTTTTATCTTTGAAAAATGAATTTATTGCTAGTGTGAACGCTCCCATAATTGCAGCTACTCCCATCGCTGAAATTAAAATGGTATCAGGTTTCATAAGGCGGATCACACACTTCAACACGCCACGCGGCGGGGCGCGGGTAAAATAGAAAAACTCCCCGTGATATGTAAAAAATCACGCGAGTAGGTGCTTTATCTGCGCCCCGTCGCGTGGCTCGTTGTAGTGTGTGATGCACGCCCTAACGCAATGAAATCTAACTAAACATATGAATATTATCAGCAGATATGGGTACTTACAACATATAATACTGTAAGATAAAATAAATTGCCAAAATTCAGTTGCTGCTGACATCATCATTAGACCAGCTGATATGAATATGGCGCCCAACACGGCGATCTTTCTGTACCCGAAGCGACTTAACATAGGTCCTCCGAAAAACGACAGTAGCATTCCAATGCTATGATTTAACACAATTACGAAGGTAACTTGTGTAGCTGTCAGATCGGTATCGTTCAACACCAAAGCGAAACCAGCGATCAATGGAAGAACAACAACCTGTAAAACAATTAATTCGTTAACAGCAAGTAAAGTATGAATAATTAATTATGTTACGTAAGATGAAAATATTCTGAAAATGTTAGCGGGCAGTGGTCGGGGGAAACAGATCATGAATCGTATGACGGAGTTTCATAGAATAATTTATTTAGAACTAACATAATATTGTAGAATAATAAGTTCTCTTACTTTAACCGAACGAATGTGCGGATTAGAATTATTGACCTGACTGGATTAAAGCTTAGTTCCGTCTTGTTGAACTAATTCTCTATAATTAATCGCTTTCTTTGACCAGTTGCTTTGTATCTATTTATGCATATTGTAGTTATTTTTTATTGCTGAGGGGATTTCCTTCATTATTATCTCTATCACATTGTGAATGTTTTACCCTACTACGTCATTTTTTTATGTTCGTTGGTCTGGACCCGCGCCTTTTGTATATCTACTTTTTGGTCCTTACGAAAATGTTTCATGTCTCATATAAAAAGTTCAGTAAAAAATATGAGAACGTATTATTTCTTAACCACATATTAGTAAGCCGGAAAAATTGCAAGTAGTTTTCTTTAGATATAAATGTAACAATCATAATTACTGTGATAAAATAATTCTATCATGAACGATATGAAAATTACCTATCTGCACATTTAAAAAGATTATGATTATTTATACAATGCGATTCATAAAAGGTAAGGAATTTGACTAGCCTATAACTACGAGACTAACTAACCAGTGAGCTAAGAGTCTATTGAGATAAGACGATTAATCAATAATTAGAGCAGCACCCTAATTGCGTAACAAATGATCAATTTCATTTTGACAGTTCAACAACGTTCATTGCGTTATTTACGTTGTTGAGCAGACACTATTACAATTTTTTTGAACAATGAAGCAATGAATTTGCAATATCCTTCAAAATGATTCATATTGAGATTGATTGTGTGTTACGCAATTAGGGTGCTGGTTGACTCTTTACATAAAATGTGCCATAGATATTGCCTTGTCACTGTATTGGTACTTAATTACGCTCGGTCCTACATTAAAATAATGTTATTGTGTAAGGTAACGTATTAATAATTTCGCTATCGAGTTATCATATGTAGTTGTAAAATATAATCTTGATAATTTTGGAGAAGCAATTCAGCAAGAAGGAAAATGTGCGTTAACAAATATTCTTCCTTGCATAGTCTAAGGTCACTTCAAAAGTGCCCTACGTTAGTTTTGTATCTATTGTATCTTAAATCTTAACAGCCTTTTGATAACCACTGCTAAAAACCCGGCACTGGGAATGGCTGAAAAAGGAGAACACCGCCACGATTCGCTTTTGGTACCAATTATTTATTTATTTTATTTTCGAAAGGCTTACAGACTAATAACATTATAATAACAGTAATATATAACTAAATTGCTAATTACAAGCCTCCACAGCTAAATACAAAAAATATTACTCCTTCATCGTCTAAGTAAGGGCTGATTCCCCCCGTCCCCAGATAATTCCATCGGAGCAATAATTTTGAATTTTTGATAGTTCTTCCATACGAAACGTCAATTTCAACAAGCAATATGGCGAGCAAAATGGTGATTACAATTGTTGTGACATGAAGAGGATTCTTTTCGTAGTCTTTATTACACAGACAAAGTAATATTAGGTAAACTTATAGAAATCAAAAGCTGAAGTACAATGAGCCAGCCATTATTAGCCGTAGAACTGTTAACAATTAGGGTACACGTGTTCTTGGGTGGAGACCGTGAGTCGAAAAACATACAGAGGGTAGAACATCTAGGTAGAGAGAAAAACTTCACAGGGTAGCTGATGCCTGCAGTATGAGAGAGGCTTACAATGGCCTACGATTGGAGAGGCCTATATGTTCAGCATTAGACAGTTAAAGGCTCATGATAATGTGGAGACTAAGACAAGTGATCTCCAATAATAATAAAACAAGTTTTCTCTCATGATCAATCCCTTTCGTTACCACATTTGATAAATCCGTATAAACTTTTATTGCGGAGCGTAGTTGGTTAAATTAAAACAATAAGCTATAATTCAAATAGATTTTTCAGCCATTCCCAGTGCCGGGTTTTTAGCAGTGGTTATCAAAAGGCTGTTAAGATTTAAGATACAATAGATACAAAACTAACGTAGGGCACTTTTGAAGTGACCTTAGACTATGAAAGGAAGAATATTTGTTTGATGCCTAGCCAGGCGCGGTCGCAGCCCAAGATTTTAGGGGGGGGCACCATGGGTGCCGAGGAATATTAATAGGGGAGGTACATCTCCTCGTTGGTGTAGTGTTCGCAGCAGGTAGCAGGTAAGATAGCAGAAGAGAGTAGCAGGTAAGATAGCAGAAGAGAGTAGCAGGTAAGACAGCAGAAGAGAGCTACTCTTGCTGTAGATGTAGATCTGTCAGTCCTTGTGGACTATGGATAAGACAACGTTGCTGGCTGGACCGATGTTATTGATTCGTGATATTTAACAGCAGTATAGGTTTTATTCACTCGTCCAACATAAGAGTATACCTACTTACCGTCGAACACATAATAAAACACAGCATTTAATTGATAAGAGGCGTCTCGGTGATAATATCACAATATCATATGCATGGCATGACTATATGTAGACCTAATTTACTGTTAGCTTATTGTTTATCAAATAAAACGGCCGTAAAAAGAAAAAAAAATTCATTCATTAAAATTCAATTAATACTTCAATGCCTGTAAACGCAGTTTATCAGCTTTTAAACTTTCAAAACAAAATTACCTAATATAACTTTATAAAGTATTAATGTACTCGTATGTTTGGTGTGATAAGTAATAAAATTATACTTACATTATTTAAAGCGTATGCTATGGTCACAACCCACCCGTAGCCCCCGTCGGGGGGGACCTTATTTGTTTCAATATTCATTTTGAGTTCAGGAGCACTAATCACATTTCTTCAATCAAAACTTTTGTCTAAATAATTATATAACTTTCGAAGTTAACGTCAAGTCACAATTAATACACATTTTCCATCACTTATGTGGTTTATTCACGGTTTTTCCTACAGCGATTAATGACCCCTTAGTTCAGTTTCAAATTGATTAGCAACAAATACGTGAATGTTCGTAGCACTGTCTACATGTTATGTTAGTAACAGACACTGTAGGCGCATAGCAAATACTTATTCAGTCGTTATCGGTTTGACTTTAGTAATATGTCTCCTTATCGTTAAAATGTCATTACGTGCTCACACGTATTTAGGTCTATCTTAGAAAATTATCAGAATCAATGTAGATCTGACTAATGTTGTTTTAGGCTAGTTTCAAAGGTTGTAAAAATTTGATTCTCGGGTTTCCCCCTGTAGTCTAGTAAGCATGACTGAATTGCGTTTTTTTTTGTGCAGTTATTGTTGCATAATATTTAACTAATTATGTTGATTAAAAAATCAACATAATAGTAAATCAACATAATTAGTTATCTACTAATGTTGATTAAAAAAAAACTAAAGAAAAAACACGTTTTTAGTAAGTCTACCTATTGGTAATGATAGTTTTAATAATTTCCAGAAGGGTAAGTGCGTAATACGCTATCAGTACCAATGGCTTTTATTTTGACAGTTCAACAACATTCATTCCGTTATTTACATTGTTGAGCAAACATTTTTTTCGAACATAATATAAAGCAATGGATTAGCACCATCCTTCAAAATGATTCAAAAAGGGTACGTCGTACGTAGGGTAGATGAAATTATAGCTGTAAGAAAAAAGAAAGTTCCCGTTTCTGAATAAATCCTTGGTCTTCTTGTCATTACTATTTGTGTAAATACTTATTTACATACGCGCGTTGCACTGATACCTAAAGAGTTATTTAGGGCACA
Organism: Apamea crenata; assembly: GCA_949629185.1. Lineage (NCBI taxonomy): Eukaryota > Metazoa > Arthropoda > Insecta > Lepidoptera > Noctuidae > Apamea > Apamea crenata. Next base: position 13,577,319 of record OX451359.1, on the reverse strand, counting down.
ATCCAAAACAGTAAAAGTATTCCGAAACAATGATTATGTACTAATAGGTCATAATTAGCATTTAACTTGATGGATGACGGATAATTAAACAACTAAAAATATGTTCTCGTTAACCTAAGCTCTGATTAAATGGTCACGCATGGTGTTAATTTCTTTATCTTCCATAATCTATTGATAAAATATTAATAAGAATAAGTTTTAACGTGGTTATAATCGTTTCAATGATTTGTTTTTTTTTTTCAATGAAAAAAGATTTGTACATTTTTTAAAATCTATTTTTGGAAACTTTTGTTTCCTAAATAGTGTATCTACCTAGGCAGTTATATCTTATTTAACTTTTAGGTAGTGTTGAAATAATGTTATCATTTAATCCTATAAGCATCATTAATAGGTACCTAACTAATTCATATTATGTAGTAAATATGTATGACCTCATTTTGCAATCTTGCACAATAAGTACTTACAAGATTGTTGGGGAAAATCGTCGTAAAATAATTTCACTTCACGTCTACAGCTTATAGTACCTAGGTGTCAGAAAGGAATTTAAACTATACTTGTGTTGTGTTTTATAACCATAATTATACAGTGTGGCTATTCTGACTCTTGGGTAAATATTGCTAATTGAGAACGACATGCGCTATCTAAATGAATTATTAAAGTGCCTATCAAATAAAGTTTACTTCACATACAGCCGGCGAATGGTTGCTAAGTTACAAACACTGGCACTATCGATAACACAAACATTCACAGTGGTCTAGTGAACGATAAATATATGGGTCGTTTCTAATTTATGATCAACTAGGTACCTAGCTAAGTAGGTACCTACATCATCAATTCTAAGTAATAATTAAATTATAAATCACTAAAACTTTGACACTACACACATTATTATAGACACAACACTCATTACGTGAAACCAACAAACAAATGTTTGCACTTGTCATTTGTTTTTAAATGCATTGTACTAAAGGGCACACACGTCAAAAGATGCGTCCGCGCCGTGACGAATTCCGTTTGACCTGTTAACTCAGCTATTGCTCGAGTACGGGCGACACGGGTTAATCAAAATCCGGCGGCTATTAACCAATGATGCATCATTGGTCCATAGTAGTCTCATAAAGGTTATTTCCTTCATCTCGCTGTAAATCTATTTGTCGACTGTTCCTCTTTAGAACGTTGCTTTAACAGACTAGGTACCTACTTAGTTGCAGATTTGAAGACCATAGAACCACTTTATTATTATTTTTTATAACTATACCTACAACATGCCAAACACTCCAATTAGAATATTATGTTATATTCATAATACATGCACTGAATTTTTTTTATAATGTATAAAGCCTTGTTTTTTTGATTACTTATCTAAATTAGTTATACTGATTGTGGGAGAAAATTGTAGTCACATAACAAATCTACGCATGCACACAGTCGCACACGTATAATCTAGCGTAGTCGGTACTTCATCCATTTGGTTAGTTTTAACTGTACAGCGGAAGTGTGACAGTAATTTACGGAGTTTTAATAAAAAAAAAATGAGATAAAAAATACCTATATTAAAAATGACAGTAATCGATTCATTAAACGATTCTGAACAAACTACTTTCTTAAATGGACATTAATTTAGTTACACATTGTATAATAATAATCGTTTCTCTGTTTCCTTAGGTATTCTCAACACATTAATAATGCTAGAGGATACTCAAAGGCCTTCGAGGATCAATTCAGTGGTTATGCGTTATTACAACACAACCAAGCAACACATTAGCGGAAATTACAACCATAAACAAGCCATATTAAGGTCAAAGGGTCTTACTTAGCTGTACTAACGGATAATACTATTCTTGAGACTGTATGAGGGGTGAACTCTACACTGTTTAACAGCACAGCTAATGGCTGTTTAATGAAGAAAAAAACAACAAAATGCATTTTAGTAGAATTTGAAAGAACTTTTGTCAGCCTTTGGCTACGTATAATGCTACTAGCTGGGTAAGAAGACCAAAGCTAGTAAACAGCTGCTTAACGCGATAAAGTCGCACCTCTTCTAAGCTGTGAGCTGTATTAGAGAATTACATTATGCCATTGGATTTTTTATGGTGAACACTAATCCTATTACAATGCTACCTCAATGAGCTTAATAGTAGCTAGTTAAAAGCATGTAAGACTACATAAGCTGTAAATGAGTGTAGCATAAGATTTGTTAATTTTATTACGTATGTTAGAAGTTATTTAGCAATAATTATGTATGACCAATAACCATCTCTGATTGGCCTAAAATGGCGACAGAATGGGCGGAAATGCCCAAAATGGTTTTCTATCAAGATTAGAGATCTCTGAGACGCCGTTGTGTACTCTCACTTTACTCCTTAACCAATCGTTAGAATAACTGAAAACCATTGTACAGCTAGCGTACAGTTTTCAGCCGATCAATAGACTTAATTATGGCAATTGAACAGAAAAGAGAGGGTCAAGAGAATTTAGTTAGAATTATTGCTGGATACTGATGTCTGTTAAATTTTCATGATATTTGAGAGCTATTAAAGTAAAAACACACTATTTCATGGTTACAAATAGATATAAATGCTCATTAAATGGAAAAATTCGAGTTAAAATTCGTACACCGTAGGTATATATTTTGTATAATATTTTTTGGAAAACTCTATTATTTCGATGGCGCGTGTATTATTTGAGAATATTACCTATTATATTAACAGTAAAGTGGCACCCGCAGTACAATTTATCAATAGAGATACAAAACAAACGTGAAAAATAGAAATTATTATTTGTCCACAGAAATAGTAGAGGCCGCGTAACACTTGCACGGCACAAATAGTTTTTTGTTGCTATTTCTTTGTAGATTTTAGCAATAGACGTTACAAAGCCATAAACCATCTATTGGCTGTCTAAGAGAATTAAAGGAGCTGGATAGTGGCCTATTGATAGCTGTCTAAGCCATCGTACAGCCCATGCAACAGCTCTTACAATGCTCTGGATAGCTGTTAACAAGCTACTATAATGCTCAGGGCTGGTTAATTTGGGGCCCAATTTAGAATTATAAAAACTGTGAAGTCGGATAAATAGCCCTTGTACAGAAAGCATAACAGACTCGAGTTTTCAAAAATTCTGTTGTCCAGTGACTATACAGCTATGTGTGCTGCTTGGGAAGAATATCGTTCAGCTACTAAACTGCAACCAACGACCCTATTTTTACCTACTATAAACCTTTGAAGGTAGATAAATCACTGATCATGAATTTTAGAAATAGCATCCAAAAGATTCGGTTTCTAAGTCTCGTTAGCTTTTAAAGAAATGTTTAACTACTTCAGCATGATCAGTGTCTACCTATCTTATCTTTTGAGAGGCGTCAACCAACTCAATTCCCGTTAAAACCAGAAAAACAATCTCGCGTAACCCCGGATGGTCAAGCTGAATCACTCGCTGGAAACATGTCCACTAGGTACCTACTAATTTTGTGTCCATTCGTATCATTTTGAGGGTCTGGTTTTATATCTCTCTCTCTTATCGAAAATTTGTGTTACATCTGGCTAGCGTAAATTGTGAGTAAACAAACAATTAAAAATAATTTATTAAAGTCACGAGGATTTTTATTAGGTCAAGTATAAATGCCCAATGCAAACGATAATAATTTTACGAGGTATGAACCTAAATCATTAAAATGTTATAGACAAAATTAATATCGACGCTTTGTCAATGCAATTACAGTTCTGCAAACTCCGAAGCATAACTTGCTTAAATCAAAATAGCTTCTTAAAAATAGGGCAGTTAAATAAAACACGTAGAAAAGTAATATTAATATAATAAAATAAGTATAAAATAGACTAAAGATAATTAAGCTTTAACAACATCTTGTTCTTCAGTTTTCTGTCGTCTTACTGTGATGAACTTTTCAAGTCCCCAGGACAAGGCGGTTAGCCACGTGAATATGTTCAGACAATGCAGCGTCACTGCTGTTGAAGCATTGTCTTTGATCCAGCCTATAAACACAAATTAAATAAACAAATAACACTCTGGTTCTTTGAAATAAATGTAATAAACGAAATTGATTTAATAGGTTTCTACCTTCGCCAAAGTATAAAAGATGAAGGATCATGCAATATATAGGTACAAAAGAAAGTGAATACTGCTTACCAACAATAGGTCCCAGAGAAAGGTAAACCATTCCAGCTGTAATCAGTTGAATTCCTGTAGCTCCTGGCAGCTTATGCAGTGGAACATGAGTTGGTATGACCAAGGCCATGAACACAGTTCGCAGTCCTTTTCCGAAGCCAATCATCACAGCTACCAGAATGACCACATAATATTTTTGACAGTACGCCAGAACTGAAAGAAGGATGAGGACGTTATGAGAACTTTTACTGGCTTTTTTTTATCAAGTTACTCTACATTAAAAAGAACTGCAACGTCTAAACATAGACCTTTCCATACAAGAACGATCAGTTACTTTGGTTGCAAAGCAAAAGAGCCAAACCCAATTTGCCAAGATTGTCGAGAACAAAATAAATTATAAATAAAAGGAAGAGTATATTACCTACTCTTCCCATAGCCATCGTCATCACTCCGAAAAGAAAGAATGAATTATTGTCCCATCCAATTTTACCAGCGACGAACGGAATGCAGAATCTTACACAAATATCAACCCCAGCTAAAAGTGACATAAACAGGGCCACTTCAGATTTACTTTTCCCATAGTCACCAAGAATAAATGGAGTCAAAATAGAAAAATTCAACTCATTGAAGTTAGCTAGAGTAATGCCCAACATCAAGTTAATGAAAGTATAATCCTTTAATAAGTCTAAATCAAAGAATAAGGAAACTTTTTGACAAAACGTCAATTGTTCTTCTGCATCTTCCTCATCTGCGACCTCATCTTTTTTCTTTTCCTCAAACACATCATCGTCATCATCATCATTGTCATTTTCCTCCATCTTTGTCATCAATAGTTTCATCTTCTCAGTTTTATCTTCGCTTTCTTTTAAATATTGCTCCAATTTTAACGATGCTTGTTTTAATACTTCACTTTCATAATTAAAGTTATTAGATTTTCTTCTGTGTCGTGTACGATACGACTGATTGCTGTGATTATCTTTCAGATATTGGTTTTCATCTTTTTCTTCGTTTTCTTTTTGAATTTTTAGTGAGACATTACTGTGGTTATCCTTATTATACTTTTCACCATATTGCCCATCCATTTTAAAAGATTTTATGCTCTTGCTTCCAACAAAATGTTTTTCCGCTCTATCGGCTATATCTTTGGCATCGGCTGGATCTATTTTCTCTACAACTGCCTTTTCGTCAGCTTTCAAATCTTGAGGAGCCTTAAGTGTAGGACAGTCTTCTATTTCTGATTCTGGAATCTGTGTCTCTAATGTAATAGACGTTTTCCGTTTAGGTTTGTAAGTATCACGCTCTTGAGCCAAAGCACCTAAATTAGCTGAAGAGTTTTTCTTAGACTCATTTAAGTACAATGTTGACGATTTACGCGAACGATCACGATCACGATCTTGAGCAACTGTTAATAAATTACCTGATGAGTTTTTCTTAGACTCATTTAAGTAATATGTCGAAGATTTACGAGAACGGTCGCGATCTCGATCTTGAGCCACTGTTAATAAATTACCTGATGAATTTTTCTTAGACTCATTTAAGTATAACGTCGAAGATTTACGAGAACGATCACGTTCTTGAGCCAAAGCTCCTAGGTTAGCTGCCGAGTTTTTCTTAGATTCATTTAAGTACAATGTTGACGATTTACGGGAACGGCTTTCAAGTAAATTAGTCATTGATGGCTTTTTTGAATTTAGTCGTGAATTCATTTGTGAATTTTTTGTCGAGCCTTCTCTTGAAGAGAGTCTACTTTTCGACTGCCGAGATTTGCTGAAATAACCATCGTTCGCACGTAACATCATTGGTATACCGGGGTCGGTAATTTCGTAGCCAGGATTCACTGGGTCATCTTCATTGTAAAGATACTGGCTTGAAAAAGCACTTACATTTTTAAACTTTTGACTGAAATATCCGCTTTCTTGTTTTTTATTTTCAATCTTATCATCTTTGGTGTCTGCTTTCAGCAGTTTCTCTTGATCTTCATCTTTGTCGTTTGGTTTTTTAGTGTGCCATTCTACTGGTTGTAGTAAAAGAGCGCAAGCTAAGGCATGCAAGGAAATTCCACTTATGATAAGGATGGCTCCCGTTTCTCCAAAGCCCGCAAAGAGGGCGGTGATGATATGTGGCCACAAGATGGGCCCTAGGCCGGTCGTCGTCCATGATAGTCCTGTGGCCAATCTTCTTCTGTTTTTCCAATAAGTATTTAATGCGAGGGCATTTGCCGAACTGCTTATACCATAGCTAGCACCTGAAAATATGCAAATATGCAGTTAATGAAAAATAATCCCGTTTCAACATTTAGTTAAAAATAAGACTTATTTTAGTAATATCTTACCGTACAAGATTGAGAATGATACAAGATAGGTGATGAAGTTATACGAAAACGTAGTCAAAATCAGGGATATGAAGACAAATATTGCTCCAGTCATAGACACCTGTCTGTAGGTGAATGTTTTAAATAAAGGACCATTTGCTAGACCTGAAACATAACAGACGAAAACTTAGAAAAAAAGCATTGCAAATTGGCATAAATAAATATTTGCATGACTGTGCAAGGAAAGTATGAAATATGAATAGCTTGTTAGATACAATTAAAAACATTCTCGTTAGGTACCTATGTTTAACAATATTTCGTTCCAGGTTTTGCTCTTTGAAAGATAGATTAATGTAGGTAAATGCAATATCAGAATGTTAAACGTTGTTTAATGTATTTACTGCGAAATTACAAGTACACAATGATTGATAACTTTAGATAACTTTTAAATCCTCGTAGATAAATGTGCAATGTAAATAAACAAATTTTGTTAACAGCTAATGATTTGTAGTGTATTTGTCGGTAATTATGTAGGTATACATAGTTTTAGTATAGGTAATGACAGCTAATTACGAAGGGGCCGGTATGGTATCAGAAAGTTACCATGCGAGGCGCGTCACGCACCGACGCAAGAGGTCAGGGCAGAGTTCATGTTGATTATAGTGGTCGTCTCAGAGCTGCTGATGCCCAGACGAGTGAACTTGTCTCGGAACAGAAGCCCGAACTGCTGCAGTATCGGCAGCGCGGACAGCTGAAATAGACAATCATACATAGATTAATACTTATTCGTAGACTCATTACTGACTAAAACCACATGGTGATCCTCCTCATCCGTAGAAAAACTATTGCTTTCTATAGAAGCAGAACAAAGTAATGATACATGGGCGTATCATACGCCACAAAAGTAATAGTTAATAATAATAATAAAGTCAAAGTCAAAGTTGGCTTGGACCCGTTAATGTAGCTTAAACTAGCCAAAGAACTAAAAAACAAAAGTTAGAATAATAATAGCACGTTTTTGAATGAGTTGGAACGGCAGTCTCGCTTCTAAACGTAGCATTTTTTTCCATGCTTGTTTCCATGCACAAACTGCATGAGTCAAGTACGCGGTTCTATAAACATAGTCTAACTAGCTTCTGCTCGCGTCTTCGTCCGCGTGAAATTTCTTGACTCCCGACCCTCTCCGTCGCATCGTATCACCTCGTTTTCGTTTAGCATTCTTTTTGCTTGGCACCTAAGGGTCATAGTGTGATGTTTAATAGCCTATCGCCTTTCTCAAAAACTGGCTATCAAAAATGCAAAAAGAATTTTTCAAATCCAACCGTAGTTCCAGATATTAGCGCGTTCAAACAAACCAACTCTTTAGCTTTATTATTAGTATTAGTATAGATTTGTTTGTATAAATAAATGCTTTATTACATAGCTCGTGTCTCTGTCTAGTAATTATTATTTTATATCGTCATCAAGCGACTCATAGCGGCACATAAGGATTCTCTATATAGCGAATCGCGATGCAATTACCTACTCACACAAATCACGTGCAAAAACATTTAGCTTCAGTAGGTTCGTATATATACAAAAGTTTAGTAGGTTAAAGGTACCGCCTATATATTCCTACTTGTTAATATAGGAGTTGAAGTCACAATCCCAAGGAGGACAGTAGCCAAATTTTGCAAATTTTAAGTTCCCGATTCCACACTCAATATCAACCTGCACAGCTATTCACAACCAGTCCATACGCTTCCGTACCGTATCTAACATCAATCAATGTTGCCGTAAGGAGTCTTCTACGAGTAAACGCTGTTCACAAGTTCAAAACCTGAAAATTTTGTCAGTGTACTTTTTATACGACTGATATTATTGAAAAATGCGAAAATAGTTTGGATCGGCTCATTTGGGTCGGGACCAGAGTCAATATTCGAAAGAGTGTAGGATCGGGACCGACCGAACCAAATAGTAGGTAACTTCGTAGCAGGAAACGACCGAACATTCGGCCATTCGAACATTCGAAATGTGTCATTTTGGATACGATAGCCTGTCGGATTAACATCGTGCGGTTTTAGTAAGTAAGAGTTTGTCAGGCTTCTTCAAACACCCCAGGGCGAGAAGGACATCCATGAGGAATTCCATAAGAAAAAACGACGGTCAGATACACGGAAAAGACGATTGTCAAATAAGTAGTTATATTATGAATAATTTTCAACAGAATTTAAAGTACCCCCATATCTCTACTATTCGCAACACTTATATGCTTATCCGCTACCGGGAATATTTGACGAATATCAGATAAGTCTAGTCTGGTAGACTCTAGATAGACCACTTGCCCTTAAAGCCTCGTGTAGGTAGCTAGACGTTACTGTCGCCTATTCAAAAAAAAATAGTGTATTGTCAAATGTTTAAACAAAATTGTTATTCAAAAATATTTAATAAAAATTAAATAGTATCATGATAAAAAAAAACATAAAAAAGAGCTCAATAAAATATTTTTCGTCGCATAGGTAATTCTCAAAATTTTGATTGGAAACTATCATATTTTAGGTTTAATAAAGGGAATTCAAACCACTCAAGAAATACCTAAAAATTATTCCACTGAGTCGTGCATTTATTTTTTAAATTCAATGAATACTGCAAAATTACTTTTATTTTGGTGGTCGCTTCAACTAACATCAAACGCATTGCTGTTTTGAACCATATTGGTTGCCGAGATGCGCTACCTAAAAATTTTCTTCTTACCGTGCCTTAACCAGCTTAGACCCTACAAGTAGTCTATAGATATCAATAGCCATAGTGCCCGTGATCGTAATCATAGGTACGAGTACCTACCTATAGATACAGCTGATTCCTATGGAACGTCAATTAATATGCACATTTACTCGTCCACTTATGCATTTTCCTTAAGACCAGTTTAGAAATAATTTCTCATAGAAACATAATATGAATAGTGTGTACTATTCGCATATGTTATTATGCACGCGAAAGTGAGACTTTATGGTTTTTTGCGAGTTTTTAATACGAGACGAATTTTCCGTGGCGATAGGTTTCTCCCGGGCATAGCAATTTGTGAGAATTTAAAAACAAAAGTTATTTAAGATAATGTTTAGACACAAGGCTGACGCTGCCTATAAATCAGCACTTAAAATAAAGATTAAGTTAGTAAACACTGGGTCCCAATCCAACAAACACCTCGGTTGTTGATATAGTGCATATAAGTCACCAGATGTGTGCAATAATCTTAAATGCCGTGATAAGAAACTATTTTTTTAAAACATTTATGCATATGCCCATGTCGAATTTGTGGGAATGTTATATAATAATGTTATAGGCTGATTATGCAATTTCTAATTTAAATTATATCAGCATATTAGTTGTGGTAGAAATGCTTTGTATGTATCAAATAAGTATAGGTTCTGACTACTGCTAAAAAATAACTATTTATATACAGTCAGCTTTAAAATTATACATAGACAAGAATGACGATTGAAGAATGAAGATTTTTATTAATAAAGGAAGAACTACTGCTCGACAAGAATATATTCTTGTCTGAAATACCGTCCACAAACCGCCGCAACATTATCGTACTTTCTTAGAGATGCCAATAAAAATTGGCACACTCGGGGCACAGTAACATCTCTGACAAACGTTCACCACTGACAGTCGTAAAATTATCAGGAGCCATTCGGGTGTATAATGAGTTTTGAAAAACTATACCACACAACACAAACCTATTAATTTCTCAGGACGTAAAGATACAATGCAATATGCAATAAACACAAGTGCCACTGAGTGCAACGTTGTTATTTCGCCTTGTTGCGAACGTTATTTACAAGCCTTCATCATTTTAATTGACGCTCATTTATTACTCCGATAATGCTAGGTAAATATAAAAGTATATAATAGACTTACGTTAGAGAATCCAGCTGCAATGACTATCATCCATCCCCAGCCGCCATCGGGAGGAACAAAATCGCCTTCCTTCTTCAACTTCGTATTAACTTGCTTAGCTTTCGTCATTTTCGAGCTTATCTTCACCAAGCCTCGTGTAAGAAGCCCACTACAGTCTCCGTTTACGTTGCGGACAGAACTGATAACTTTTGAAATTGTAATCACTTTAATATGACAAATGAATCAAATGAGTTGGCAACGTTTCCTGGAACAAAGAGACTAGTTCACTACGCAAACATAATAACTTGAATGACTAAAACCATTGAGTCTTTGTGTAGCCGGTGTGCATCCGCTGTTAGTCTTATCTAAGCGTGCTCTATGTAAATCTGTGTTAGTAAACTACATTTACCTCGTACATGGTTACCGCTGACAGATATAGGTACTAGTAGGTACACCTACAATCTACCTACATACTTATTTAATCTAGAAAATGTAATTTTGCCGCAATAAATGCGTCAAGCCCCTCACGTGATTAGACATTACTATGTGTAGTATTGGAAGCATTCTGTAGCTGCATGCGGGATTCACAATCAAAGGTGATATAAATAAATATCATAACATCGCAGTCTATAAAATGTTTATCGGCTTACTTATCACTATCAAGCAGTAATTGAGCAACGCCCTCAACTACATATCAGTCTTTGTAAACGTGATGCCTTGAGTGGGTAGCCAAGGAACATCAATTATATTGGGGTCATCAGTCAGTTAAAATGTGTAAATTATCAAAAATATACCTAATTAATAGCAGATATGAACATTTTCAATGCGACACACTTCTGAGATAATGGTTGATTATCAATCGTCAAAACAATAGGATACCTAGAGGATTTAAATATATAAAAATGTCACGAATCGTGAGAAAATTTCTGAGGCCTTTTGTAAATATGTGGATGCAATAGGTACCTACATTGAAGTGCATTGCCTACTGGAGTTGATTAATCTTTTCACAACCAATTCTACTTAGGTACCCACCTACATGAATATATATATACCTACTGTAATTTGTCAAAGCATAAATGAATATGACCATATAACTAAGTAGGTATTTGTTGAGTGTCCATAATATATCTTTCGAGTTTTCCTGTGATTAAGAGTAAATCTGTCATGCATAGAAGTCTTGCCGTACCTAAGTCTACTTAGGTAGACTTATTCCTTGTGATTTAAAATAGCATAAATATGCAAGTGATTGTTGTGTTTAAAATTGTAGAGTTAGTTATACATGAACTAACTCTAGGTATCTTAGTTGGTGTAGGTAGGTAGGTACTATTAGCTACATGACTACAAATGTTACACCATTCGAGTGCAGTTTGGTAAGTCAATCAGTTTCTAAACAGAAATATGTCAGCTTCCACTTTATAAATAACGAGCACGACCTTCTCAACATTGATTCGAACCGTGGAAGCATGGAACTGAAAAATTTTCCTCTCCCAAAGAAAATCAACCTACTGAACCGCCATCTATTCTGATATTATCATAATCCACAAAATGTACCTATGGTTGAGTAGCCATGCCACTGATGCCACATTATTTCAGGACCCGGGAAGCAAGGAATTGGTAATAAGCTATAAGTAATATTTGATCTAGGAAACCTATAGGAAAATTCCCATAAGAGCTACGGAAAATGGAAACATGAACTTTTTTTTAATGACTTTAAAGTTATGATAAATAAAATACGAATTACTAGTACTACTTAATAATTACTACTACATAAGAGAGGCCAAACATGAAGAAAAATAAATTTAAAAAAAAATTATAGTTTTCAAAAGCTACCTACAAACCTATTAATTATTATAAACGTGAAAGTTTGTATGGATGGATGAATGGATGGATGTTTGTTACTCTTTCACGCCAAAACTCTTGAACGGATTTGATGAAATTTGGCACACAAATGGTTTATTACCAAGATTAACATAAAGGATACTTTTTATTCCGATATTCCCACGGGATCAAAACTTATGCGGGTGAAACCGCGGGGCGCAGCTAGTAATTGAATAAAACTCACCTTGGAACAAATGTTGCACTTCATAAATATGACATAAGTAGGTATTTGATTATCACAATTTCTTTCAGTAGAGAAAATTATGTAGGTACAGTTACAACTCAACTTTTTATTAATAACTGGTCGTAAGTGTATCTGTTTTTTAGCAAATAATAACCGAGCGTTGTAAACGAGTAGGTACATAGGACATGCTCGGCGTGCGTGTTTCCGTAAAATGAAACATGGATTTACAAAGTTTACTTATCTGCCTTTGTATGAATTTACAACGTGATGCTTACTTTAATAACTAGTCGTAAATAATAATACGCACCTCATAAAGAGATTTAGTCAAGGCATTATGACAAAATGTGTGAATAATATAAAACTGCGCCTATTTACAACCTATGTAAAGATAATATTTTTTTAATGTTTTTATTATTTGTACAAATATTACAAAATGTAAATGATATATAGTACCATTGTAATACAATGAATGAAGGACATAATAATAAATTATTTCGTAATAACAAATGAGTGGGAATAAAAGTACCTGAAAAACTGTGAAAAACACCTAGTCCACTATCATGTCCGAATACTCGTATAGTGTTCATTTTATTCATTTGTTCGAAATGTTTCATGTCCCAGGTTCATTTGTTTTATTTTATTCTTTATTAAATGATTGCATTAATTTTAAATCTATGCGACCACAAAAGAGCTTAAATAATTTTTTGAATTACGCGCGCTGGCTTCATTTATATTTGTTAGGTTGGCAATAGAATAACGCACCATATAAGCGCGTGTCAGACTTGGAACACCTATCGTCGTGTCAAACGTACTTATTTCCCACTTGTATAATATTGTATACTTGTATAATAGGTAAAAGTTTATTCATGTTATTTTTACCTTTCATTTTGCATCAAAAAAAATCTTCAAGTACTCGTAGCTATAAAATAACTGTGATCGGTTTGTAGGCTCACGCCAGTTCATTATATAATATAGTATCGTTTTTTGTTTGTCTCTTTAGACATGTGATCGTCACCTCAAATTAGAAAAAAGAGTCAACGATAGACTACTTGGCCAAGGTTTGCTACTTGGCCTGATGATGCCTTTTAGAATTTTTCAAAGTGCTTATTTCTGGCAACACTGCAGCAAAGTGCTGAATGGTTTTTGACATGACAAGAAATAAAACAATGGCTCAATCGGCATCAATCTTTGTATTACCCAAATAAGGAAAGGATAGTTTGTCAATCAATTAATTCTTCTGAGCGGTGCTTTATTTTATCTGTAGTCCAGGCCAAAATGTCAAAATATACCCTGTACCACAAATAGTGGCATTGCGCAGACATTAATTTTTGTTAAACTTTCATTGAGTCATTGAGATTAAGTTCGCTTAAATTTTATGTAAGCCTCTTCTACCAATTATAATTTTTTTTTAGCTTGTGGCTCATTTCTACGCAGATGCAAACAGAAATGAACTAGTTTTATTAACAGTAGATAACTTTTTCGTAAGTTCGTAGGTAGTTTTGCCTTTGACCTTTTTTCTTTAATGTAACAATATTTTGGAGTACCTATTTGTCTACAGTTAAATGTTGGTTATTCGAAAGTCTGTTCCGTTTGTTTTAATTAGTGTCCAACCGAAACACGATTTTCAGCCGAAACCGATCTTACCGATCGTAACCGGACCTCCTCCGAGGCTCCTCTTCTAGTTTCGGTCGAAACTGAAACTTATGAAGTTAAGAAAAAGTCGGTCTAAAGTAGTCAGTTCCGGATTAGACCTGCCAATTAAGCAATTGCTTAGGGCATCACGTCTCGCGGGGCGCTTAAAGAGCACAGAAAAAATAATTGCTAGCTCATGAAAAGCAAGGCTGTTTGAAAACCCACACCACACGTTTTTTGGGCGGGAGATGTTGGTGCATTGACGTTGGAAAGGCTCGATGCTTTATCAATATTATACAGGGTGACTTTTATTGACGTATTCCTCGCAGGACGTGATAGAGGGGCCCATAATGCCAACTACCAGTTTCGGTCGGGCCGAAGATTCGGTTAATTTTGTCTTACAGCTTACACTGTCACTTAGGGGCTTATTACACTATCCAATTTAAGCAATGCTAACTAGGAACACTAACTAACAGAACAGTTCAGTTAGAACTGTTCTTACTGCGATTACATCTGCCGATTTCCTAGTTAGCATTGCTTAAAATTAGATAGTGTAATAAGCCCTTAAGTCTGTGGAAGCCGTAGACAGAGGATAGTAGGTAGACAAGTCCTCAGCGTATGCAGTATGAGATAGCGATAGTTCGACATAAGTACAGACGCCAGCACATCAACCTACTACAATCTGTCAAAATTCTTTAATAGATTTTCAACTTTATCGTTAAAGCATTAAGGTTCAAGGTTGATTGGGAAAATTTGACAGTTTCGGGTAGCTTGACCTGCTGGCGTCTGTACATTACTGCAGCTACGTGCAATTAATATTGCCATACTTAGACTCTTACCCCAATCGTGTGGGTAATATGGTACCTACGTATTGAGTACTTTGATTGTACTATGTCTACTACGAGTCATTCAATTAATAAATTGTAAGTAGGTAAGTAATAATATAAAAAAGTCATCTCAAATAACGTTTATAATATTACTTCCGTGTCACACGAAATCAAGTCACAACTTTAAACGTATCCCAGTTAAACGAGTAGAACAAATTGATATGTATAATAAATTTACTTTACCTGGATGAAAAGTGTGGTTATCGAACGTGGATTTAAGTGAGTACCTACTAGGTATTTAATTTCTGTCGAATGTAACTAGCTTCAAAATGTCGTGATCAGATTCGGGAGTGACGACTTGAATGAAATAGAAAGAAAAAGATGCACTGAACTTAAATTTAGTTTAGTTTGTGAACAAGGGAATCGGCGCCACTATCACAATATTTTGCTTATTATTAAGTACAGACTCACATCAACCTACTACAATCTGTCAAATTTCTTTAATAGATTTTCAACTTTATTGCTAAATCATTAAGGTTCAAGGTTGATTGGGAAAATTTGACAGTTTCGGGTAGCTTGACCTGCTGGCGTCCGTACAATATTTTTTTAATCTACTTGCTGTAATAGGTAAAAAATGCTACTTACTGATGAAAGGTTATGTTTGGTTGATTTCGTTCACTACGACGTTTACACCCGATTACACAGCAATTCACCATCATTACACCCTAAATATTACCTTTTGGAATATCAATAATGTCAGAAATTTACACAAAGGTATGCGTTTCACAGTATATATCAACGAAAATATTTTGACACCACAATTTGTTTGCCATCAACGACTAGTGATGGCAAATAAAAAAACCGATACGCAAATAGAGATAGAAAATGTATGCTATGTCCTGCTCACACATACACATTTTGACATAAGTGTCATCCAGTCATCTCACTTTCGCAATTATTATTATTTTATCAGCATGTCTACCTACTTTCTGTCTACGGTGGAAGTAAAACAAAAACAAAAGTTGTAACTTGTAACTTTGTTAATAATTCATTACTCTGTTGTTTTGTTCGTGCATGGTTTTGGTTTGTGCCTCGATTTGTGAGCCATGCTATGAAGTGCCAATGTTGTACATGTAAATATAGAGACAGCGAGCACTCACACTGACACAATAATTTTACAAGCACAAGCAGTAAAGTGATGGTGATGGTAATTGGTAGCTTGCCGTTCGGTCGGAACACGGATTATTGTTTTGTTTGAGAAAAAAAAAGTGTTGCACTATGTTAAAGCGATGTGCTTCTGTTATATTAGTTTAATAATAATTCGTATATCTTAATTCTTACCACCGTTAAATTAAAAATCAAATAAGATAACTTTTTTTTTTTTCGTCAAGTATTTAGAATACGAAACAACTGAAACAAGTGAAATTCTTTGTTTTCCACACTTGTAGAAGGTGCTATGATATTGCAATAATTTTGAAGAGACTATATGGGAAATATCTTCGTAACGGTGAGTGCCTTGATTTTACAGTTACCTGTAAGGATAACTCCTTGACCTTTATTTTAATTAACGTTTACCCACTTACAAGTTCCATTTCTTGGTTGTTTTGAAGGAAAACTTGAACTATTTACTCTAACCACAGTAAAGTACAAAACACGGTACGGTCTTTTTCTGTAATGCTTGAGTTTTTCTGTCCCAGGCCCTGCAGTTTCAAATTAATTTCAATGAACCTTTCATAGATTATTAAAGTGTTAGAAAATATAACTGACTGACCCTGTAAGAGCTCCATACAAGACATAAAGTAATGTATCGTGTTAATTTATGTAAGATTAGGTGCATTACACAGTTTCCAAAAGAACTTTCAAAGTTCTGAAAGTCAACTTTTAAAAACTAAATCTCAGACTGTTGGTCAATAGAATGGCTTGCTCAGCAACTTTGTGATGCTAAATTAAATTCTCCATTAATCACCAGAAAAAATACCACATGAATTATGTCACAATTTCATACTTTTCTTTGTGTTATCTCAGCAGATAAATTAAACTATGAGATTATTGATATAATTCTTATTAATTGTCATCTTAGTGTTTCTAGTCAAATTTAAAAAATCATTTCATACAATACAATTGCAGGCACTACGCACAATCCCACTATCACTATCCATTACCTACTCATTCCTTTGTCATGACAAACAAAAGAATCAAAAGATAATATTCACTTAAACTTTTCATTGGAAATGTCATTTAAATATTTTTACTAACATACTGTACTATATAAACAGTATTGATATTAATTTTATTCTAGAATTATCAATAAGTAGGTACTTTTTTTTAGTTTGGACCATTTTCATTGTCAATATCTGAATATTAACACCAATAATTCTCCTCAGCTAAAAAAATATTTGCTCATTATCCTGTTTTTTGTTCTTTATCTCTCTACCAGTATTTCAAAATTGTGGACTTGATACTAATAGTCCCTGGTAACATCAGTCTTTCTTAGATAAATTAGAGTACCTTTTGGGATACCACCGTATCAAAGCGCATTTTTTTTTTCGACCGTTACAATTTTGTATTTAATATGTTAGTTGAGTTGGGCCTACTAAGTCGCCACAACAATCGCTGCATCAGTAGGTAGCTTTTTTTAGGTCTGCAGAAATGCAGGTGTATGGGCTTTGGGAACTGGTCACTGCCACTAAATATTTATTTGTTTCTTGTTTTATTTTAGGAGCCTGGTCGGACTAGTCAAGCTATATGACAGATACTGTCAATTGTTAAGCTTAATAAACAATGAAAAATGATTTATTTTTAAACATTTTCACCTTGTTCAAATTCCATAGTTAATATTATATATTTGTAGTGTTTTATTTATTACCATCCTTTTCATTGAAAACTTCACATTAATGCCTTATTATTTATTAATTATATGCAATATAATTTATTAATTATTATGTAGGTCATTTTCTAGATTTAATTCAGTTTACTTTCGTGGTATTGGTAAAGTGACTCATGTCCCGTTATTAATTACTTTAACTAAAAGCTTTCAGTGGTTACAGGCACATAATCAACGGCCTGTTTGTACCTATTTTATTAATTTTACAGTATCTTTTTGTCAAAGTCCATTGTTGCTGTAGTCATTACTATAACATTCTGCGTTTCTGTTGTCATGCTACCAGCTGTTATAATGTAATCAATATCTTTTATTGGTGTCTGTACCTATTGGAGAACCAAACTGGTTCAGTGTTTTTGAATTGTGAATAAGTACCATTTTAAATTCTCTGGTTTTGTTTCGAACTATTTATTCATTATGTTTTGTGTTATCAGAAACTTATGTAGCAGTATCTTTGTTGATAATGAATTTAAATATTTGGTCTTAGTTGAAAATATCAAATAAGAACAATCCGTCTCATCTTTTTTTGATCTACACCTAGGTACAGGAATTCAAAATATAGGTACCCATACCTAATGTAAGTATTTGTATATAATCCTTTAAATGTTGGTTTGCCTGTTAGCACCATTGTTTCACACTTTGTTATTTACTTAGTTGTGTGGTGAAATACTTCATTATTTCATTATATTGTTGCATTAGCTCCAGATACTTGGGGAGTTTGTTGCGCCACTTCTTCTTCCCAGCAATAGCACTAGGAAGTGGTGAAGGGCGGGCGTTTTTGGGGGACTGTCTTTTGTAATTTTGACGTTCAAAAAGTGCTGACTCTCAGCCTAATTTGAATAAATGACTTTTGATTTTGATTTTGATTTTGATTTTGATAACTTCCGTCCATTTATTGTGGAAACCATTTTCTATACTTAGTAGGTACCTACTTTTGTGTATTCATATAATCTACGTATTCATTTTTGTGAATAAAATGGCCTCCTATCAGTCGTGTATTTAAATAAAATACAATAATAATACATATTTTCATATGCCTACCATTTAGCACTTTCTTAATTGAATTAATTAACGCACGACTAATGACAAGAATATTAACAAATCATTAATAGCATGTGTTGTTCTCATATAGATCAGACTGAAGGGCAGTCGAAGTGGCGACAGTTTTATTAAATTCTCTTTGATATCTGACGTAGTCCATAACGTAACTGGGTTGTGGAGGTCAGATAGGCAGTCGCTTCATGTAAAATACTGGTATTCAGCTGCATCCGGTTAGACTGGAAGCCGACCCCAACATAGTTGGGAAAAGGCTAGGCAGATGATGATGATGATCTGACGTAGTCCATAATATCTCGCGATGGAAAAAACTAGCCCTTTTAATGTTCTAAGCGTAGGCGCCTATGCTGTGCATATCTTTATCCCGAATAAAAGGCACAATGACTCATTAGCTTCGCAAATGCATATATACGTGCATGAAGCCATGTGCAAGATAACGGTTCCGAAAGAAATCCCCAAGTGTGCGACCGTATGCAGTCAATCCATCTGTGCTGATGCGACATTAAGAGAAAGTTACTAGAAACTGTGAGTCCTAGATTGACTACGTACACTGCGTTAATGTCCTCAATAGTCTGATTGTATATTTTTCCGGTGTTCGACATATGAGTAAGTATGATTATCGTGAACTTGCTAATTTATATTAAGATGTTCAAGATTTTCTTCAAATAGATCTTGGAGTTCGCCCGTCAGAAGGCCAACTCTCGTAATTTAAAACGTTCAACATCTAGTTGCAATCTCATCTCGGCAACAAACAAACGTCAAAAACTTGTCTATAATGTAGGTAAATTAGAGGTATTTTTGACAGATTGAGATCAGGGGGCCTAAAAAGGCCACTTTAAGCAATACCTCTAAAAGCTATTCATTTCCTGAATTCCCAGCAGATCATTAGCAATTCCTCTAATTTTCGTTAAATAAGGTTACACGTAATAGTTTAATCAACTCAACTACAATTCATTTCATATCAATCATATTTGGTGGAAACATTGGTGGACCATTTTACGAATTTCCATACATAACTGTCAAACAGGTAAATTGCGTGATATGAATTGCACACAGATCATATTATGATTTGTCAGTTTGTGACCATTTTACGATTTTTTAATATGATTCATATTGGTATCCTATTATGAGTCTGCCAAAGTGGCTTTTTTAGGCCCCCAGACTGTGAACGTTCTTAAAATTTCGAGAACTGAACCTCTGGTCACGAACTAAGCTCTTTTGAAGATGAACATTGAACATGAACATGAACATGAGAGGCGCTACGGCGCCCTCACCTTCCGCCTGACACAGGTCCTCATCGGACACGGTTGTTTCGGGAGGTTCCTGTTCAAGTTAAAGCGGGAGGAAACGCCAGGATGTCCACCACTGTGTGGATCGCCCGGTGGACACGGTGGACCATACGGTGGAGGTCTGCCCGGCTTGGGCTGAGCACCGCCGTGTCCTCGTGGCGGCGATCTCTCGCGTCCGGCCCTGGTCCAGGCCATGATACGGAGCGGGAGTGCATGGGAGGCCGTCACCTCCTTCAGCGAAGCAGTAATGCTCGCGAAGGAGGAGGCGGAGCGCGTGAGGGAGACGCAATCACTGCACCCTCACGTCCCTAGTCGCCGCAGGAGACGCCCTGGACAGGAGTCAACAGCCGACTCCCGGCCACCGTAGGCGCGGGCTTGCGGGCGGCGAGCAATGGGCAGCTCGCCGCCCGGTAAGGACGGCGCGTTGTGTTCCACGCGCGCCTCAAAGAGATGTCAGCACGAACTGACGGGGTCCGCTAGGGCCGATGCCTGTCAGGGCCGCGGGTTGTTCGAAAGAGATATCGTGGCCCTTGGCACCACAGGCAACTGAAGGAACACGGGTGGGTTTAGTCAGTAAAAGTCTGACACGCCCTTCCGCTCAGACCAGAGCAGGACAGGTCATTTGATGATTTCCCACACAAAAAAAAGATGAACATTTGTTATTCTGTTGCTGCACATTGCCCTGCATATTTGCGTAACTAAAGACTTTAAATTGCGTAACACACTAACAGTACGAATGGCTTTCATTTTGACAGTTCAATAACATTCATTGCGTTATTTACATTGTTGAGAAGACAAATTTATCACAACATTAAGCAATGGATTAGCAATATTCTTCAAAATGATTCGGATTGTGTTTGACAGTGTTACAATGATGATGATTACAAAAATGAATGAGAACCAAATATGCTGGCACTACATTATTCATTTATTATTATTTGACGGGCATTATTTGACGACGTATCTACATCACTGGGATGTAAATACTTCGTCAAAGTGAACTCTAGAAAGAAAAGAAACACTCAACATGATGCGTCCGGTTTTAAACAGTAGGTAGGTAATACTCAGAAGTTCACCTTCCGCCTTGTAGATACACCTCAAATTACTTAAGTCATACCTAGGTGCGTAGGTACTTAGAAGTGTTATCTAGGTTATCAAAACTAATTAATGACCTCGTTATTAATGTTAAGTATTTAGTTTCACACCGAAGCTACTCACCATTCTAGTACCCGACCATAGATACGGTTACAAAGAGAAACAAACAGCCTGCAAAATAATGAAAATTGTCCTTCCACTGAGTACTCAAAATATTACAAAGAAACGTTTTGACTCCACAATGGAATTAGTCGCCGGGGCGATCTTAGCTAAAAATAATAAAAAAAAACAAAACGTCTTTGATTAAAAATAACCGTTTATTACTCGCAACCGTTAGTTCTTTTTAATTACAATACGAAGCTAAATATTTACGTATTCGTTTTCATACGACTTGAATAGTTTACACATAATTAACAGATTATGGCAAGTATCAGCTTTTATGTAATGCAAAGAAAAGCAGATCTATTTTGGTCCAAGCCGTTACTTAGTTAATCGACGTGAGAATGGCTCTAATTCTATCTAATACTACTCTATTTTTCTCTATGACAATGGTGTTGTCGACAATTCTGCCACTGTCAAAAAAAAAGAGCCTTGTGTGGCCGGGCATTGCTCCATCACCCATATTTGGTAAATACGGCCCTGCATACTCGTTGAGAATCTCTTGGGCATATCTTTCCACAGTCAAAGTGCCATTTTCTATGACCACTAACTCTGTGCTACCTTCTGAAGATATGCCAGCCCATACATGTACACTGCCTCCACCGTACCGACTCTTTCTGAGGAGCAGTCTTGAAGGTATCGCTCACCAGGCCGCCTGTAGACACTTCGCCTTCCATCAGAAGTGTATCGAGACTCATCTGTGAACAAAATTCTTGACCACTCTTCTTCATCCTACTGTATGTGTTCACGGGCGTATCGCAGTCTCGCTACTCGATGCTCTCTCTCGAGTTTGGGGCCACTCGCTGGTCTTCGGGGTTTCAGATTTGCTTCAGCAAGTCTTTTTCTCACTGTACTGTCACTAATGTAGTTCCTTCGTACTGAAGAAGCTGTTGCTGGACTTCAACTGCATTAAGGTGGCGATTTCTCAACACAGTGGAAACAATATAACGGTCTTCTCGGGCACGTGAAAGAGGCATGATAAATAAAATTTATGTGCTGTTGTCTAACTTAGCTTTTGTAACAAGACTCATCGATCAAGAAAAAATTTAAAAACAAAATCAGAAACAAAAAAATGAATGGTGTAATTATTGTATTTCGAAAAGGATCATTTTGGTTTTTAAACCTTTTTCAGCCATTTCATAAAAGAAGTTTCTCGACTATGGAGTTTTTATATACAACATTAAACTCTCTTTCGAGTCCTTTTTATTTCGAAAGTATATCTTGTGTACTTCATAAATTGATGTCATTGACTTTGGGGAAGAATGTGTTAGTAGTGATGGAAAGTTAGTTGGGACAGGGATCTTTATTTAAAGGAGATGGCTATACAAGTCATGGGCTGGGTTATTATTGGAGCAGTTAAAAAAGATGTGCTCCAAAGTACCTTCATCAAGTACAGAGACGAAACATAGCTTCGATCTGTCAATATCTCGCCCAAATGCACTGATTTTGACATATCGAAGCGTAAATTTACGCTAAGTTTCGTTTCTGTATCTTACCCGAACGGCTGTTGCCAAGTATTAATTGCTATGATTAATATAAAAAAAATCGTAAGAATCTACTGCACGATCTCTTATCTTGAGTATCATCAAGTTTGCATAAGCCGAGAATTTCTGATCTTCTTGTAGAGTCAACGGTTACTTTATTTTTTTCCGGAATAGTATGGCCATCTGTCCCTATGGCACAAGTGGCATCCAAGCAGGAACTTTGGTTAAAATAATATTATTTCAATTAAACTGCTTCAGTTACAGGCAGCCACATGTGCCAAATGGTCCTTATATCTGTTGCTGATAACTAGTCTAACCTTATAGGGTCGCGAAAGTCACACGCTCAGTTTATTTATAATACTCATATAATCTAATATAATGATATTTGGTTAGTTAGATCAGCTGGTTTCAACTTTAGAAAAGGACAGGTTTAGTTAAGTCTTTTAAAATCTTACCAGTCTGCTATTTCAGGAAAGTGAGAAACGTTATTTACACTAAACATAAATCGAAAGTGAGTAAGATATTTATTCCATGCCATACTAAATAAATACAGATGATGCTTATGATTCGAGTCTATAATCATAGCAGATGTTTATAGGACTGTAATCATGAACATTTCATCTAATACTGAAGGTCGCGTAAATCAATTATGTAGGCCAAGTCTACTAGAAATCCTTATCCGGCAAATAAAAGCGTACAGTAAAGATAATTTCACAGCATTTTTCCTTTTACAATATAAATCTTGTTATCGTGGTTGATAAAATACTTGAGTATTGTCCTAAAGATAGGACGCAGTAATAACCAATTGACCGAGATTTGCGAGTGATTAACGCAACAAATGAGCTGTATTTCTATGATTTCTTCGGCTATTTATCTTATACCTAGCCGATACGCTACAGTAATCAGTAGGTACCTATAGCAGAAATGAGAGTATATATTGTCATCGTCATCTTCCATTTTTTTGTGGCATACACCTCTCGCTATCTTTAAGTGTAGGTTAAATTCAAAGTTAATATTAAAGTTTCTACAATCATTAGAAAAAGCGTCTTATGTTTTGTTGTACTTACCTTATGCTTGGTTTGCGCGATCTTAAGAGCTCTTTTGTTTACTTAATGATCTCAGAATTTGTTAGGATCGCTAGTGTTTAAACTTTTTCATACCATTAGTAAGATGGATGAAACTAATAATTCTGCTGCAAGTTCCGTTCCATGTTATTTGCTAGGATTTAAAATATGTAATTGATCCTTCCATCCCTAGAAACTTCCTTATAATCGTAATTCCAGTAAAACATTAGCTCTAAAGATTCAGGATAACGATCTTGGATAACAGTTTACAAGCACGCGATCTTTAGTTTTTTTTGTTAGTTTTGCTAACACTGGGTTATCGGCCTGCCTCAAGCCTCAAGTTGTATGCGCAGTTTTTTGTTCCTATACGATCGTTACGTAACTTTGCATGCTAAAATATTTATTATGCCAAGGTACAAGGTCCATAATACTAACCATTATTTGCTTTCCATTGAATCGCTTATATGGAGATTGTCTGTTTGGTCTGGAAGTCACTTGTATAAGATATTAATAAGTGCATGAAATATATCGTCATTGCTTTGTGTTTTGGCATTAGCATTTACATTTACTTAATTTGATATCAGACATATTGTCCTGAATTCCTTGTTTTATGAATTTTCTCATCTTAGTTTTTACTAACAGAGAGATGACATCGGAATTCTTGAAGTGAATAAGTAATGTAATAATAACTGTTTCTGTAACTGCTCGTATTGTAATATATTGTCCATTATTATGTCAGCACGTGATAATAATTAATTATGCGATATTGTACTGTATAAATTGAATGACATTCTATATATCTACGGACGCCTTCAAAAATATTTGTAGGTAATGCTTTAAATATTCATAACATTGTAGTTTAAAATCTAGATTTAGTGTAGATATACGGAAAGTAAGTATCGGACTTCCACTGTTAATAAGAATATAAAGAAGATAAGACTGGTAGTTCACGTGTGAGCTTCACATTTCATGTGTGTTGAGTATGGCGACAAACATCAATACGAGGTCACATGCAGATTTATATGGGATCGTGAAATCTATTTTAAGTAACCTAAAGTGATGCTCGGTAAATCTAAATACACTGGTATTTTTGAAGCCACAATACCTCCATATAGTTTTCCTGCATTACATATTACATTTTCTTAACGATCACTTGATCGTCCGACCTTTGTAAGGTCTCATCGACTTATTTTCTCAGAAGCACGGTCTGAGCATTCCCTGAAACATAACGCGGGTAATGTGGTGACTTTATCATCAAGTTCATTATTTGCCAAATGTGAAAAAACTAATAATTCGAGTCAAACAATATTTTTGCTTATTTTGCCTTTGTGTTTAGTTGGTAAATATTAAGCTACATAAAATTTTAGACCGTTCTGATGTAGTTTTACACATAAACTTAAAATAATGTAAGTGTCTATATCTCATTTTTGGAACATTCCAGAGAATGAGATAGATATTCCGTATTAGGTAAAGGTACCTTTAGCTATCTTAGATGCATGTTGCTCTGCTCATTTTCAAATCAATGGCAAACTAAACTGGATAGTAAACGAAATAGCACTGCTGTTGTGTCCTGTTGGTAAAAAAACCAATAAAAACCTATATAACGTTGTGTATTTAAAAACAATGTGTCCAACTACATCACTCAACACTTTTTTTTTATCGAAAGCTGTTATCAAGAGAATGATGTACTTATCCATGTTATTGTTTAAATTTCAGTCACTATCGCTGTTCTAAAATGAGTAGGCGTTGCACTAAATTAAGGAGCTCAGTCTGTTTCTCACACAGTCGTCTGCCTTAATTTGGCATTCCGAATGTATATTAACCACGAGGTTGGTTGAAATTTGGAATCGAATTTGGTGTATTTGAAATTTTGTTTTGTCAACCTCAAGGCCTGCCTCGCTTTGCTTCATCAATAATGCACGTAATGTACACAAGAACTCAATTCAATGGAATGGAATGTTTTTTTATACCATCGTGTTTATCTCCATCATTATTTTTAAGAACCTCCTTGAACGGTTGAAGGAAAATGTTTGAAACCAACAAACAATCCTGGCAAGTTTTGAAGTCAGTAGCCGA
Organism: Apamea crenata; assembly: GCA_949629185.1. Lineage (NCBI taxonomy): Eukaryota > Metazoa > Arthropoda > Insecta > Lepidoptera > Noctuidae > Apamea > Apamea crenata. Next base: position 13,551,376 of record OX451359.1, on the reverse strand, counting down.
CAGTTTAACATATTTTATAAATAGGCGTGAATAACTGTAGTAATTAACTATACAAACATAATATGAATTGTTATTAGTAGTGCGTAATGTGTAATCGTTGTACATTTTGTCTCTCTCGTAACATGAAGTCAGCGTGTGGCAACCGAGGACGTTGCACGTAGTGACCGAGTGGATCGCAGTAAGCACGTGCTACCATCGTGCTCTTTTTCTTATGAAGCCTAACTTATATTTAATGTTTACTGTTTTGTTCCCGAGCTGCGGTGGCCGGCCGGCAATCAAATCAAAACACATACTATCGCAACGCTGTGCTGATAACTCGTCATGCCGCGATGAGTCTAAACATTGACACTTCATTTGATTGTGATAGAGTAGGCGTTTAATCAAACATTTATGATGAATATAGGTAGAATAGAGCCAAATATGAGTAAGGCTTACTATGAGTGTTGCTTGCGTGGCATACTTAAGTAACTAAGGTTTTTGTTATGGATAGGTCACACTGCAATCACTACATTATCTACATAATTTGAGAAAGATTTCGTACAAGTTTATTGTATCGAAACAAAATGTTTTATAGTGCCTATCATAACAACATAGCGTAATTATGTTAATTCGATCATGATTTGATATTTAAGTAAGTGTATTATCTCTATCTGATAGCTTCTGTTTGTTCCAGGTGAGGTGACAAAGGCTGAAAATGACTGTGGAGAAGAGCAAAGGCATAGAGGCGAAGAAGCCACCGGCGACGAGGAAGGTAGCTCCTGATGGAGGGTGGGCATGGATGGTCTGCTTAGGAGTCAGTTTAGTTAATGTGAGTAATATAAGAATGATCTTACCAAGGCTACATAGTACGAACCCGGCTTTCTATATTGGGTTTATCACTTAACAATAAGAATACGTACAATTTCGTTTTTAATGAATTAATGATATCAATAATGAGTAGCCACAATAAGAAAGGAAAAATGTGGGGAAACCCGTGCAGCAATTTTATGCTTTGGTGCAGTGCACGTAGGCAATATTCTGATAAAGCGATGGATAGGTATTTGTATTGTTGTGTTAAAATAACTGCTGACTAAGTTATCGCAGGAAGCCCTCGTGCTTCGTATAAAGTCCTCGGAAAATATCTAATTTCAACAGTTGAATTAGTTCTGCTTGTTGTCTGTACAAACAAGCTATTCCAAAAGTCAATGACCAGTATTGCGTCCTTTAACGTTTGTGTCTGGTACTCCCTAGTAACATTTGCTTTTAACAAATCGTATACCTTATAACAATTAATTAAATATTATCCCTGTCGTCTGCAGTTAATTAAGTACTTACGTTTCTAGCCACTCCGTTTTTAACGTCATATACCGTCTTTGTTTACAACATTCAGACTGTAATCACTTTCAATTAATTTGTGATGGAAAGAAGCTCAGAAAACAAAACCTTTCGAAGATTAATAAAAAGTAACTTATTTGACAAGCGGAGTTTTTGGGCACGTCTACATACATGGCAAAAAAAAAATACTATGCTCTTATCTCTCAAAATACAGTGCTATGTGGTGAATCCTGGGTGATACTACCTTCGAAAGGTTTTGTTTTCTGAAAATTACAACGGGAGCTTGATTAAAATAAGTCAAAAACGCTTTATTTCTTCCGTCTTAATGGAAGCCTTCGATATTGTATTGAACAGTGATTTGTCACTGAGAGCTTAACATTATCCGAGTTCATGGCCACTTTGTGCGCGTGATTCTCAATTTTCTGTAGGCTAGCTGTTTTCCATATCGCTTATTGAGGGTTCGCCTTTGTCCTTCATTCCATTTGTGCTGGAATCCCTCAAGGTATATAATAATAATAATCCCTATACTGTCACCAGTCCTCATCACGTTGTACACGAGCAATATTCCAAAATTCGGTCAGGTGAATGTTGTTAGTTGACAAAGTTGTAATTGCTAAGACAACATAACAATCACCTTGATGCTAGTTTCTAGGTATCATTTCAAATTTCGCAAAATCTTTCTGTTCAGTAGGCTTACTCAATTTAATTTGTTAAAGCAGTAAGGGGTACGTAAGAGTACCTCATTTGCATTAATCGAAAACATTAAGTTTATAAATACGATTGTTACGGAAAGCAAGCATCGCTCCCGTATATAACCTACATTCTCATAGAACGATTATTTAAAATAATAAAGAAGACTTAAACATTTCAGCAAGTCTCTTGAAAAATCTAAATGGATCGCGTTCTGTTAACAAACAAAACTAAAGACGGCTAATTTAATCCGAGGGATATGTAACGTCGCAATGTGTTGTCCAACTGATTTTATTTAACAATAGGTTTAAAGCATTATGCATTGCCTATTGTCAGTCTGAAATATAACGCTTTAATGCTGCATACACCTTCAAGCACCTATTGTCGAAACAGAATGGTCTTCTGCGTACTCCGATGTAGGAAAACCGTTTTAATATATGAATAAATTAAAATGCGTAATGGTGCGATAGCAACATCATATAATGAACGATCCGTCTTCATTTAAACATTTTATATGTAAAAATCCGTAGTTAGATTATCGATGCTGTTATCGATCTGAAAAATATAGCCATCAGATATTTATTGAAGGACAGTACAGTGCAGTGCGTACGTGACGAGATCTCGAAGTCTCGACTCTCGACACAATCATTATGATTGCCTAACTAGTCACATGCTCTCCTACCGTTGACACAATTACAACTTCAAGTGATTGTGTTGAACTATGGAAGGAGATTGATATCTTCTGTTTATCTTGTTTTCGAGGTGGACTAGTAAACACATATTTTTGAAATCAATCTCAATTGAATTGAACTATCGCTTGTAGGTAAGGTCTAAGAGGTAGGTTACTTTCATTATCCTAGTTTGTCCTGCACTGGACAGGCTCAGAATTTTCTTTTTAGCCAACACTTAATGATTTCTAATTACGAACATTCTTGTTTTCATGCAAGAAAGGCATTTAATCTTCGCTCCCATTTTCCTTTTGGGACATGTCTCGTTAGTTGATTTTCATTTCCATGGATAGTTAAGCACGATCTGAGCGAATGAGATAATCTCCATGAGAATTAAATTAATCTGTGTTTGAACGAGTTTCTGTCATCATAACGACTTTGAACTTACTAAACCTTGAAAAACTTATATTAATTGGAACTGCTAACACGTGATCCGTTTAGGCCACGTTCTTGTCGCGAATATATTTAAAATAATTATGTTGTTATCGGAAAAATACAAATGATAAAGAAACCAAAATGCCAAATTTGCTTGAATATGAATAACTAGCTTTTATAAATTAAATGAAGATATGAGAAGAATTTGCATATTGAGAAAAATATAGGCGGACTAGAGAATAATCCAATTATTTCGTTCATTTTTATTGCTTGAATCGTCGTTATCGTTAATATACCCGGTTGTCTCAGCAGGCACAATCAATATTAAGAAAACAATGGATTTATTACAGCTTTTTTAATGTCTTTATTTTATTCACCATCTAAAACGTGTTCATCATCAATTTCAGTTTTCGACGCGTTCTCTAGAGCCGTCATTCGGTCTGCTGTTCAAAGACTTGCTGGATGACCTCGGCGTCCACACCACAGGTGCCTCAGTGATCGCCAGTACATTAGACTCAGTGGTGAACTTCTCCGGTTTCTTCGTGGGACCTGTGATAAAAACCTTCTCGTATCGGAAGGTGTGCTTCGTCGGGTCAACAATATGTGCTCTGGGCTTGCTGTTCACCGCGCCTGCTGCCAGCATGTTTCACATTATAGCTACTTACAGTATTTTGGGAGGTGAGTTTCATAATGTATGTTTTTATATTAGATTAGAGCGTAATACCGATGGCAAGATGACTTGACGACTCAGTTATGCTTGTCGGAATGACTGACACGATTGAAAAGAAACATGGAAGAATGGCGTAAAAGAGAGACTTTTGCCCTGCAATGGGACGACACATGGGTGGATACTGATAATGAACATGATGAGTTAACCATTTATTTGTTCGTAGAAATATCGAAGGCCATCCAAATAGAGACTGTTTAAAACATTAGAAGTTCACGTATTCATTATTTACAGCTGATTGATGTTCCTCGTTTCTTACTCGCTATTTAAATGTTGATTTCGCGGGCATCTGTTTTTTGGTGCTCAGTTAGATTTTTCCTTGTTATGTCTAGCTCTAGCAGGATAAGTCGGTACCTGATAAATACATACATATCGTAACGTATCCTATTATAAAACAATCGTAAATTGTTTCCTTGTGTTTTTGTTGAGTTGGTGAAATAATATATTTGTTTTGATATGGGTTATAGCGGCCATTTAAGACTTATTACAGTGCATTACACTTTACACTCTCGCTTATTGTTATAACCTTCTTAAAAGACGTGAAGGTGTCTTGGAAGTTTTCCTTTATCATTTCACTAAACTCGACTGTGTCTTGCATGTGTGTACTGTGTTTGTATTTGCTTGTTATTTAATTAACCTCGTAACATAATTCTATATCCGGATAATATGTAGAGTTTGTAATCGCTTTACTTTTATCTACTCTCTCATTAGTATGGATTTTAATATCGGTCTGTAACCTTTTGCTCCGAAAAGTAATGTAATGAAGTAATGAAGATATAGATTATTGTTGTCAAAAAACTACTTAGTTGAGCTGCGTTTTGGTGCTTACTTTGCGTGATCGAGTACTCTTTGATGACCTAATACGTTTTATTTAACAATTACCTGCGCATTATGCGTAGGTAGTAAGTAAAGTTAAGTGTTTACCTGTTCTTTTAATAGTAATGTTCGTCCTTTAGTTACGCACCCGTAACGAAACATTTTTGATTGGATCTGTCTGATTCAGATGTTCAAAACTTGCATGAGCAAAATATTCTTTTTCAGAGAGATAATTTGCAATGTAATCGAATTTAATACGCCTGTTGAAGACAGTTAACGTCTCGTCTGTAGCTAGGCACCGACTTAGGTGGCTATGCAAGTCTGTTACGTAGTTGCGGAAAACGTCGATAAAAGGATAATTAAAAAACTTTCGATGTAGGTATATCAAGCGCAAGGCTAAATGTGGAGCATTCTGTATCCAGTATACTTTCATTGAGCTGATCGATATTGAACTTGAACCAACAGGGACTTTGCTAGGCTTCGCTGATGCAAGCTATGTATATTGAATGCTATATCCTCCGAAGGACGGAGTTGGATTGATTCAGTGGGCTTAGTAGCTTCGTCTCTACGATCATTGGATCATACAAGTACAACAATACTTTGTAGAGAAGACTTCTACCCATTATTTACTTTGATACTGGGACGGGTTGTTATACCCATTATGTCGTGTGTCTGTAAACAAACAATTTAGAACAAATTTGCTGTTTTTATGGGTCGTAACGTAAATGGTCCGTTAACGCTTTTCATTACTTAATTCCGTCTCTTGCGTCATTTGCGATTCATGTAATTTACACAGTGGCTGCTAATCAACGTCATTATTATAACAAGTAATTAATATTTCCTTTCCTAGTTACTGGAATTGTGTGCTTATTTGTTTATTCGTAAAACTCCGTCCAATTAGCTGACCATTGCATAGGGCAGTACCGTACACTGCCCCGGTTCCCAATATCTATTTCACCGTTTTCGTAGCATTCACGCTTGACAAAAGGATTCGTGTTTGATAACAGTATGTTATTATAATATATAAACCTATAAGGAATCTGCCCATCCTCCTAGTAAACATTTTTTTGTCCACTTACAAAGATTTTCAAACTTGAAAGATGATATAGCCAGTTTTATCATATATTTTCCGCACATTACATGAAATATTCTTGTTTGTTCTACGATGCAATAAATTACGTTCAAGGTAGCCACGATGCCGCCGTATAACCGATTTCACGCGTCTTCGAGAGTCGTGTTTTATGTCACGTAACGTAAAAAGTGACGTAGGTTTACTTCGACTTGGATATATGACGTCTCTTTCGTTACGTAGCCTGGCTTTTGCGTATATATAAGAATATGAACCGTAAAAAGATATTTCAATTTGTTTCTAACTTATGTGTATGCGTGGCTCTTACGCATTCAAGAAAATAATACTAAGGCCCATTACTCATCGGCAGGCGTTAAGATTTTGTGTACCATTGAATTTCATTGGGATTACCACACTCAATTTTAGCCTGTTTCTGTACCATTTAATTGTACAGGGGGATTACCAAACACTCACGAAGCGAGTCAATATGAAACAAAAAGAGTCGTTGCCAAGCGATTTCGTACCATGTGCGATGCAACTGTGATGAATACAAATAATTGTAGTGTAAACTTATCAGTATCACACTAATATTATAAAGGCGACAGTTTGTGAGCGTGTGTGTGTTTGTATGTTTGTTACTTCTTCACGCCAAAACTAATGAACGGATTTGGATGAAATTTCGCACACAGATAGTTTATAACCAGGATTAACACATAGGACTTTTTATCCCGATATTCCCACGGGATCGAAACTTATGCGGGTAAAACCGCGGGGCGCAGCTAGTAATATTATAAAGAGAAACTATTTGTTTTTTTGTATGTTAGTTGCTTACACGCTAAAACGGCTGAACGGATTTGGATGAGGCACATGGGTAAACCATAACCTGGATTAGGACATACGAGACTTATGCGGGTGAAACCGCGGGTCGCAGCTAGTCCTAGGATAGTAATAATTTAACTTGTTATCATTGTGCAGTCAGAACACAGACAGACATGCAAATGCAAGGAAATCTTGAGTGTTTTCTTTGAGTCATAATACTGTTATGTTTACATGTTCACACCTTATCCTCACAAACTAATCTTATTATAACGGACGCCTACCATGTACAGACGCCAGCACATCAAGCTACTACAATCTGTCAAATGTCTTTAATAGATTTTCACCTTATTCTCTAAAGCATTAAGGTTCAAGGTTGATTGGGAGAATTTGACAATTTCGGGAAGCTTGACCTGCTGGCGTCCGTACCGTAGCATAAGTTCATAACTACCAACGTTCGATTATGACTACAAACCAATTGATCTTTGTAATGTCGGATCAATTAAATATTGCACCTGTATAGTAAGAATGATTAAGTAGTACTTGATGCACATGATTTGTTTGATTACTCATTGGAGTTTTTTATGATATGATACATGATAAAAAGCAGCCAACTGCTAATCGGACTCACACACGAAGGGTTCCGGACCACCGTACAATATTTAACATTACATACTACTTAAAAAAAACACGTTTCTTCCCTTTTATTTTATTGTTACTATTTGTAGTTACAGCGGACATAGTAGTACAAACTCTGAAAATTTCAAGTCTCTACCTTGCTATTACCCTGCTATTACCACAGAGCAAAGTTACTCATGTGCTATTACGGTTCTAAAGATACTCGTACAGCCTGTGACAGACGCACGGACAGCGGAGCCTTAGTAATATAGGGTCCCGTTGGCATCCTTTAGGTACGGAACCCTAAAAACGTAATTTGATGAGACTGGTAGTACTAGTATCTTATATCGGAACCTATTCCCACGCAGCGTGGAATGTCTATTTCTAATAAGGACAGCACAGCTGGTGATACCAATTGTATTTAAATAAACAATTCGATTGTCCTTGGATCACATTGGTTCAATAAATGGGTGTTTTGTCCATTATACGGGCATATGTTCACTTGTAAAGACCCACAGACGTCCTTCAAAGATTACGACATGGTTATTTAAATAAAGATATTACAGTCATACTGTTTTCCTCATACCTATGTCAGACTGTTTTGGTTTGGTTATATATTTATATCCTACTAATATTATAAACGTGAAAGCTTGTATGGATGGATGGATGGATGTTTGTTACTCTTTCACACCAAAACTCCTTAACGGATTTGGATGAAATTTGGCACACAGATAGTTTATAACCAGGATTAACAAATAGGACTTTTTATCCCGATATTCCCACGGGATCGAAACTTATGCGGGTGAAAGCGCGGGGCGCAACTAGTAACAAAATAATTTGATGCACATGCTAGATTAATCTTTAGTTTATGTCTTTATGATATATTATGTTCACAAATTAGTTGCTAACGTGAAGTAAAAAAAAATTACTGTAAAAATGCAATTGAATGGTGACACAGCAAAAACCATTTTCTTTCAGCAATTTTGTTCAACTCAAGTTAAGAGATAAAGACGGGTTGATCAATCTACGCTTGCCGCGGTTGGACGGGACCATCTTTACATGTCGAGACGAGACCCCTCCGTAAGCCTGCCGGGGCGGCGAGATCGTTCGAAAGGGTTACCGCTGGCCTGGAACAGAAAGGGCTGACACTCCCTTCCGCTCCACCCAGAGCGGGAGGGGTCATTTGATGATTTCCCATCCAAAAAAAAAAAAAAAAACCCTCCGTACCTCGGAAAGCACGTTAAGCCGTTGGTGCCGGCCGTCAGTCGTTACGGGTCAAAAACCCGAAAGTCTGACAACCACTCCAGTCTTACCAAGGGCTATCGTATTACCCAGGACCAGTGAAGGTTAGATAGGCAGTCGCTTCGTGTAAAATACTGATATTCAGCTGCATTCGGTTATACTGCAATCTGACCCCAACATAGTTGGGAAAAGATTAAGTAGATGATGACTCAATCTGCAAGTTATTGTCATCTTGATCTATTTATAGCTAAGTATTCGTGGAAAAGTAAAATGGACTTAATGTTTTAAATATTTTAAATGTTTATGGTCATAGGTAATAATAATAAAACGTTTGTGTAGTCATACAGACATAAAAACAATGACTCATATTGAAAACTTAGGGAAAAGTTTTCAATAAGGTCAAATAATCAAACCTCCTTAGGGTCTTGTACAGTCACGAACACCAATAATATGTCAACACTTGGCGACTTTCAACTGCAATTTTTTCGTGAAATAACGAATGGAACGTTGAAATACGACACATTACATAAACCTATGGGTTCGAAAATGCTATGTTCGTAACAACATAAAATTGCAATTAAAAATTAAGGAGTATATCGCTTTTGAATAAAGCCGAGTGCATACATACTTTTGCTCGTGACTGTACGATCTGTGGCCATGTTGGCTCTGCAAACGTTATTAGATCGTCACACGATCAATTAATGACAACAATTTCAACCTCAATATAGGCTCACGAATAAAATTGTACTTACGGAATTTTTAAAAAGAGCACCCTAATTGCGTAACACACGATCAATCGGAATCGGTTTCATTTTGACAGTTCAACAACATTCATTGCGTTATTTACGTTGCTGAGCAGACACATGACACATTTTTTGAACATAATTATGAAGCAAATGGATTAGCAATATCCTTCAAAATGATTCAGATTGAGATTGATTGTGTGTTACGCAATTAGGGTGCAGGCCAAATTATGAATCCGTAATGTTGTTATGTATTAATTTTTAATGTCTTTCAACCCTCTTTCCAGGTTTCGGAGTGGGCCTCGCGTCGGCATCATCATTCGTGTCCCTGAACCATTACTTCACCAAGAAGCGTGGCCAAGCCGTCGGCCTCTCGATGGCAGGTACCGGCTTCGGACTGATGGTCATGCCTCAACTAGTCAAGATCCTTCTAGGAGAGTATGGGTTCCGGTGGACGGTCGTCATCCTGGGAGGGCTGGCCTTCCACGCGGTGCTAGGATCGTGCTTACTGCAACCAGTTAAATGGCATCTCATAGATGAGCCAGTTGACTGTGAATTGCAGACGGTGAAGGTATGTTTTGTAGATGATTTTTTAGTTGATTTCTCCAAGGTGTTATTGAAATAACTCAGAACTTTTTAAGAGGTCATTGTACTCATTATTAAGGACAACTTTTACTTTGGGACTAACCTTGAAATTGCGAAACAAAATCAGCTGTTCCCTATATTTTGTCGACTTATGCGACCTTATGTGACTATGAAAAGTTCAAGAATTTTTTTTTGTTGATTGACAGTTAAATGACCGAGAGAGTTCGAATTCCTATACACGTTCACTGTCCATGACCCACCTGTGGTTCATTTTGGGTTGGAATAAGACGTCCGTGCCACACATGTGGGTCACTGCTCTTTTCATACATAATCTGCTTCTACGTCCGTGACATACATGTGGGTCACTGCAAATTGGGGATAACGGGTCCCCCCCTACTTTTATGGCCCTTATGGACCTGAAGTGGTATAAAGGCAATTATCTCAGTACATAGGAACGAAAAACTAAATTGGACGTGACACATAATTTCGATATTGCAGCTGAACAGTGAACGTGTTAAAATGGCTTCTCATTTGCCACCGATACGTTGCTTAGTAGCTTCTAAATGTCTACACAAATATTATACCTAATTTTTTTTTAACTAATTTCAGGAAATGGAGTGTATATTAGAAAGTGAAGAAGAAAACGATGACAAGTTCGAAATAAATCCGCTAGTTTCACCTCCAGTGCCAAAGATAATAAAGCAGAGGTCCCACGGAAACATGAACCACCCTTCAGTTAGGACTATAGGATTACCGAGGGCGAAAACCTGTGATAAACCATTGCAGGAGTTTGAAAAGTTCGAGATAAATAATAGGCTGTATCCTGGGTTGACGTCGGCCGCGTCTGTGGCTGCGATGCCGAGGGTCATATCGAGTGGGAGTATGAGTGAAGCGGCGCGCAAGAGAAAAGTGTCCGTCATTTCCAATATCTCTAACATGGATTTCACTGGCAGTTACTTGCAGTTGTATCTTGATGTGAGTATTAAGTAAAAAGTTTTTTTTTTTACTATCCTAAGCTGTGCCTCTCCTGGGCAAAGGCCTCCCTCCACTCCTTCCACTTTACGAAACCCGCGTCCTCCTTCCAATTTTGACGGAACCTGTCCAGCTCGTCCCAACATCTCCTCCATGGTCCGCCGCGACCCCGCCTCACTGTCTCAGGGCACCAGTTCTGTGGTATTTGGGCCCACAGTTTGTCAGTATGCCAAGTTCCATTTAAGTTGGGCAGCCTTTTGAACCACGTCAGCTATCTTTGCTTTGGAGCGCAGTATTGTGTTTCGAACTTTACCATTTAGTATATTGCGCTCCATTCCTCTTTGGCAGACCTTGAGTTTGTAGTAGTACCAATATTCTTTTTGAATATGTTAAATATGTAAGTTTAGTTTTAGTTTTATGTTTAGTTTTACCTGTTAATTACTGTCATTGGCGCAAGCCGTTGTAATTATAAATAAATAAATTATTTTTATAAACCTGTACTGTGCCATTGCTGGGCAAAGATACCGTGGACTTCCGTGACAATACATGACCTATGAGACTACATAATGGTACCTATACTGCGGCGGGATCGTCCGAAAGGGTTACCGCTGCCCTGGAACAGAAAGGGCTAAGGAAGGAACACGGGTGGGTTTTAGTCAGTAAGAGTCTGACACTCCCTTCCGCTCCACCCAGAGCGGGAGGGGTCATTTGATGATTTCCCATCCAAAAAAAAAAAAAATTGTACCTATACTTTTACTCCATGTATGCATCATTTGGCATCATAAAGAATACCGACAAAAGTATGTTAAGCATTTATGTTCACATAATGATCAACAATGTAGAATACAATTAATATTAATCTATTGTGCGATTAAAATTTTATTCACGTGTCCATACTTATTATGCTTACAGACGGTGGACGACGATGCCATACAAATGAAGCCAATAAAAAAAAGTATTGAGCCCGAGGAAAAGAAAAAGGGCTTCTTTAGAAGATTTATTGCTCTAATGGACTTAGATTTACTTAAAGACTGGTCGTTTTTGAACCTTTTACTAGGGCTCTCGCTATTTTGGAGCGGGGAGCTACAATTTAGGATGTTGACGCCATTCTTTATAAGAAGTTTGGGCTACAATATGAATGATACGGCGTTTTGCCTCTCAATGACTGCCATAACTGATATTTTGGTGCGGTTGATATTACCGCCTATTTTCGACAGGACGACTATTTCTAAAAAGATGATTTTCTTCATTTCTTCGTTCTTCTTAGCGGCTACGCGGTCCGGTGAGTTATAACCTATTTTTTACATAAATAACGTTTAACATGAAGGTTTTGTTTAAAGTACTTATTTTGCGCGTTAACCACAAACAACCTATTTTCAATTTTATTGTTGTTACACGTTTAAAAGCATGTAATTGATTTGGTGTGGTTTATTTACTAAATACTAGGAACATGACGTCATCAACATTGCCTATTCCACTGAAGTTTACAACCCTAGGTCATGTAGCCATAAATAAATTGATAAAACGTGTGCATTGACTATTAAAGAATATATTATGCAACCAGTTGTGCGCAAATATTTCTTAATAAGAGTATACCTACTAGTATTTCTTTTAATAACTCGACTCAGTCGATACTTAAGTTTATATTCAAATGGCCTGCGTGGGTAAATACTCTGCGGACAAGAAGGATCTATATTTTTTTGGGATGCGTTTAAAATACCGGTGACATTACAGGCATGAGACAATTTTGTTTGACAGCTTTATCTCTAAAGTTGGCATCCATAATCAGCCTATAATGTTCCCACTGCTGGAACACAGGCCTCCTCTCTTCAAGAGGGAGTGGGCTGTAATCTACCACGTGGGCCCAGTGTGGGTGGTAGATGTCACATGTCTTCGAATTTGTGGTTCTAGAACATTCTAACTAAACCTACAACTCGTAAGTCCCCGATACCACTGGGCCACCCTGCTCCTAAGTAGTTGGCAGCACATTGGCAAAACCCTATATTTTTGGAGGTCAACTAATTTCACACAACACAACACTCAACACTGTACTTTTCTCTTAATACAAGCGTCTAATAAAATCATATCTATTCCAGTATTAGCAGAGCAAACAGAATGGGTGCCCCTAATGATCTGGCTCTCAATCTGCGGCTTCTTCCGAGGCATGTGTCTCAGTAACTTCACGCTGACCATCTCGGAGTACTGTCCGCTTGAGAAGCTGCCAGCCGCCTTCGGACTGCACATGGTCAGCAAGGGAGTGTTCGTTGTTGCTATTGGACCTTTTATTGGTAAGATTTTTTTTTCTTCCTGTAGTAGGTATATAAATGGTACAGACCTCACTCAGCAGGTCAAGCTACCCGAAACTGTCAAATTTTCCCAATCAACCTTGAACATTATTGCTACAGCCATAAAGTTGAAAATCTATTAAATAAATTTGACAGATTGTAGTAGCTTGATGTGCTGGTGTCTGTACATGGACCAATTAGGCGACTGAAATACTACATATAACATACAATACTACATTGAGGATAAGTGAATACTTAGGTTCTCTAAAAAACGAACATTGATCTTAAGTTTTTCAAGTAAAATATAAGGTTTTGCCCGGTTCCAGACTTGTGATTTTAATGTTCTATTAATTTCAACCCGTCAAGTATAATACCAACTGATTGGCTTTAGTTGTCTATGTTAACTTATCACAACAGTTAAAAGTTTGTCATTAGATTAGGTGTTGGGTTTCCAGATACCAGTTTCTCTTGGTAACTTCAAAAGATAGTACTTCGAAGATAATTCCAACCATGTCTTTCACAGTAAAAAAAAAACTTTATTTTTCTCACATACGACTTCGTCTTCTTACAGGTTACGTAAGAGACTACACCGGTAGCTTCGCGACCTGCATCCACGTACAGAATGCCCTCATTATGTCCTGCGTCCTCGTCTGGGGCATAGAATACGCCCTTGCCTTCACACGCCGCAGAAAAGTGGTGCAGATTTAGTGGCCGCATCGTTCCGACTGAGGAACGTATTCGATGCTCATCGTATTATGTATGTAGTTGTATGAGTTATCCACTATTTAGGCATGTTATTTTCTTGTCTATTTATGCTTGTATAAGTACAATATCGTTATTGAGCTGTATGTTAGCAGGCAACGCCAAATAGAGAGATAGTGCAGTTGATCAATTCTAGCATGTAATATATCAGAATATTAAAAGACTACTTTTTTAATCGAGAAATTATAATATATTACAGTCCATATCAAATTCATATCAAATTGAAGTTGATTTTACTCAAAATGGAGTTGATTGATTGCACTGTATCCATAAAAGGGTAAAGTTCGCTAGTGTAAGAAATGGCGGTACTGACATTGGAGGGTATAAAACAGGCCATGTTGATATAACTTAGCCTTAGCGGACTCTGCTCATATGCTATGCTTGTTTGTAGAATTTATTAGAAAAAGGTCAAGTTGCAATTCAAACTTGTACCGTATTATTAGAAAACGAGTTCTAACAGACCTAGCCAAAACCTTCAAGCCAGTTACTGTATTTTGAACTTTATTCAGACAAAAGTAAAGTTCCTAATGCAAAATTGACAACTTAGAGTTTTTGTAATAAGAACTAGTACTAACTAGTTGTACTATGATTCCATATCCAACATACGTATAAATGCGTAATGAATTAAAATATTTTTGAAAACCTCTAGAAGTAGCTCTCTAAAACAATACTGAATTGGCCATGACTATACATGGTGTGTATCAAATTGTATGGAAAGCTTACAAGTAATGAACATCTGACATATTAATACAAAATTAAGAATACTAAAATCATGATAATCATAATCTTCATGTGTCAAAGCTTAGTTGTTAACGCTAGAACCAGTGATTTTGGAAGGTGGAACATCTTATAGATACTATTATGTACTATTTAGTTACTTAGAACGTAACTTTTAGACATTGATTTTAACGATTAATATTTTTAGACGGCTGTTTGTAGTTCAGAAAGTTTTGTAGGTGTGTATTTTTAGATGATATTAATTTATACACATAACTTAGAAATAGGAAATCTATCTTATAAAACTTGCAAGACAAAGGTTTTGTCAGAACATGTAGGGGTTTATAAACTCTTTAGACAATGAATGTAGATGAATGAGAGTTCAATAGATTGAACTGCATTTCCTTTTTTGCTTTATTTTTTATACTTTTAAATCATGACTTACTTTTCCTTTTTTTTGGAAAATTAGACGCTGTACTTATAACTACATCGGTGACCGAAATTCGTGGTTTGTTTCTTACATGACTAAGTGTGTAGCTATGTTCTTGTTGCTTAGCGAGGGTTGAGCATATAGAATCGTTTTAAAGATACCGTCAAGTTCTTGTTTTTGTATCGTCTATTTTGTCATCACTTGAACTTGTGAAAGTGAACCTTAAAAGTAACCTATTTTTTTATTATTATACAAATTACTATTTAAACTGAACTGTTGTACGCTAAATATACCTTCATTTTTACCCTATTATGAAACATAGCATTCCTAGTGATTTGATTAATAGAATTTTACAATAATAGGATCCTGACATAGCAATATTAATAATAACACGTTGCTACAATAATAAAATGCGAATTACTTGCCTAGCGAATATGTTTTGACGTAAAGCATGTTATGCAAAATGTCATACGGCTAATATGTGCTAACGAAATGATTTTTTGTGATTGTTTACTTAAATTGAATGAGCTGACTCAATATTATATTTTGTACTTACGTCAAAAATTCCGTAGATTAAAATCTAGGTTTTGATTTGTGACAAAATTGCACATAATAGACGTAACATGAAAAAATTTAAGGCGGAAGCGTCAGGGCAAAACTGCGAGATTCAATTTTTTTTTTTGTAATTCGCAGGTCAGTGTTAGGTTGTATGTTGATCTAAATATGATTCGCGGCCGTAAAAAATATTTATTTATTGTAATCATAAAAATCATCAATACAATTACTGTCTTAAGTTCATGTTACTCTATTGAATGACTGTTTTATGAAATTAGACATTTGAGGACAATTCTTACTCAAGGTGTATTGCTGATTTTCTGTATAGTTGGTCGCGAAACATATTATACTCAATATACAACCTGACACTGACCTGCATATTGCAAACAACTTAAGAAAGGCTACCCTTTTTTTGGGTTGGGAAATCATCAAATAACTTCTCCCGCTCTGGGCGGAGCAGACTTCAACTGACTAAAACCCACCCGTGTTCCTTCAGTTGCCTGTGCCCGGGGCCCACGGTAACTCTTTCGAACAACCCGCGACCCTGGTGCTTACGCCTTAAATGATAGAGTACCTTAGATAGGTCCCGCGATAAGATACTAATTTGTTCAGTGTTCTGATCATTTATCAAAATCGTCTCTTCCAATATTTCGTCTTCCAAGAACTATTCTATACTAATAGGATCTTATCCTGCAACGTGCGCTTTTGATGTGTGATGTAATTGACCAAATATATCGTGTACTTACTAATGTTTGATAAAAATGTAGTACTTACATTATAATAAGAATTCTTAAGCAGTTATTGTATGTACTTATTACTCTTATTATTTTTGTACTTCGTGTAGGAAAACTATAAGAGTGCCATTTTAACGTCTGTTGTTTTTAACATAATAAAATTATTACAATCAATTTTTGAAACTTATGTGCCAATTGTACATAGATCTTTATATGAAATGACGTAAAATAAATAACTATTTAGAAGAAAAAAAAACTTTACAATTATTAAATAGATGTAATCAACTAACTAATCATGTACTTATTATAATATGATATGGAAGTAGGTGTGAAACAATGAACGTACATTTTATAATCCAATGCATTTTATTATTTACATAAAACTGTACATAAAATCAAATTTTAATGTTGGTTTATTGACCTTATTCAAAGTATAATGTGGACTGTTCCTTATCAATATTCATTAATGGTTTTTAGCCATTGCACAGAATATGTTATGAATATAGTCACTGATTTCCATAATAACCAATGCTTTTTTTAAGTGAACAACTTATTAATAAAACACGTGTTATGGTATTTTTTTTATCGTGTACCAAAAAAAACTTGCATCTCAATATTTCAAGTATATGTGACATTTAAAACAATGCCGATTATCAGACCACTATGGAAATTAGTTGATCGCCAGGTGTCGTATGTTCGGCATATATCTTGAGTGACGCTGTATTGTCTACCATTAGAGTCACGAGGGGCAACCAGACAGCTAATAATAATAATAATATATTAGCTTTGTCTACAAACCAGAAAGAACGAGACACATTTAACTCTTCTTTATTGCCACATTTAAATAATTGGTCTTCCGGCGAATGAGGTAAAGTGTTTGTACATTAACGTAGATAATAAAAAGAATTCCTTACTAAGGAGGATGCGCAAAGGTACCCCGATTACAATTTTGTAAAGCCATTGGTTACGGTCGCGAATCATATTTTAATCAACATATAACTTGACCTGCAAATTGCAAAAAACGTAAGAAAATCGAATTTCGCGGGCAGTCCTGACGCTTTCGCCTTAATTAAATATTGTTATATCTTGATAGACTACACAACGTCGTCGGTCTGTACGATTGTCTCATTTAGTTTTATGACAATAATTTTGTTGAGTTTTTCGTATTTAGTCGTATTGTTGTTGACGAGCTTTGTTTAAATATCAGTTGAATCTGTTATGAAATAATGGGTGTCTGCTTATTAGAATGCTGCATGCTTTAAGCGTTCATAAAATCATTTGCATTCATTCTAACACAGTATTTTTATCTCACGAAACAACGCGCGCTTCTCTTGTGGTAACCAAGTGTACAAACGCGCTGTAAATGTGTGCGTGAAGACGAGAAGTGTGAGCACATAACACGCTCACACATACACACACCTCCGGCTTTGCCTCGGTCGGTATTGAGAGCTGCGCTCACACACACATTCGCAGCGTGTTTGTACTGTACACTTGGTAATCACAAGTTAAGCGTGTGTCGCTTCGTGAGACAATACTATAGGTACTTAGTATCTTAAGAACTAACATGTTCATATAGTTTTTAGTATATTCTGTAGGAGTAGAAAGTACAAGATTAATTCATTTTGATGTTGCATTGTAATAAGCAGACGTCCTATACTTTTATGGATGGTGCGAGACTTAGCCTGTATGTTATATAATTAACCTATTTTATAAACCATGTAAAATTTATAGTGAACATTTTATATAAAAAAGAATGAAAAAAGACAATGGATTAAAGTAAAAGGTGGTTACCGAGAGATTTTGTTTTATTTGTTGATGACGATGATGTTGCATATTAATGCCAAGTGCAAGACTAGTTGTTGGCTCTAATGCAATCTACGCACGACATATAAAGCTATACATTTCCAGTATAATCTGAATACTTTTTTTTTTTTATAAATCATTTTTTGGAAATCATCAAATGACCCCTCCCGCTCTGTGGAAATGTGTAGCTTGATATGTCTTCGTGAGTACGCGTACAGGCACCGGTGGCGCCTCTAGCGGCCAAAACAAGATTTGAAATGAAGGGATTATTTCATCTCATCTCCTGTGTTCTTTCCAGTCAGTTCCAGTGTGGTGGTTCAGTATCCTTATTGCGTAATACGCTTTCAATCACAATCTGAATCATTTTGAAGGATAATGCTAATCCATTGCTTCATATTATCTAAAAATTTGTCAGCTCGTGCCGACAACATTCATTGCGTTATTTAAGTGGTTGACATAAATAAAGCAATGAATGTGGTCGAACTGTCAAAATGAAAATCATTGCTAGGTACGGTTAGTGTTACTCAATTACCCCGCTGGTCGATCTCTGCTTGAAGAATGGTCAAGTTATCTAGGGCCAGTTTTAGAAACGAAAATTATTGCAATAATAATATGACAAATTGTCTAGCGCGCGTAAGGTGCCGTGATTGGTTGAATGATTTATCAACCAATGGCAGCAGTTTAATTTTGCTATAATTTCCGTTTGCGAAACTGGCCCCTGGTAATATAGAATATTATTGAAGCCGTCATATTTCAAAGCTGGCTGGCTTGTTTTTGCAGTCTGCAAGCAGATGATCCTAATGTGGTCGCCGACAAACCAAGTAAAAGGCAACAAAAGATAAAACCCAGACATTACCTAGGTACGTTACAGAAAAAATGTTAATGATTGCTTTAATGCAATTAATTAGTGGCCCGTGGCGAGATAAGAGCTAGTAGTTATGAATTGGTAGTACCTAGTCAAGTAGGAGACAAGTCCGATGGCGCATCGGAACATGAGGCGGGTCGCTGCGCAGTAACAAATTCACGCGTCAGCGGGGGTGAGGGGGACGTACTACGCAGCGAGTAGCGCACTTCAGAGTCGCCATAGAGTTTGAATCGGGCTGTGCCTACACACAAATCCCTACAACCCTCATACCTACCTTATTTCGGCTGCCAATCAAAGGTTTGAAGTATATGAGAGCCAATTGCATGAAATTAGGTATAGGTACTATAACATAGAATAGATACGTTCCGAATGTAGGCTACTACTTAGGTACCTACAGTCAATACTGAACGTCTATGGTAACAATTTTACAGTGAGAGCGCCTTTATGTCGTACTTGCTTTTGCCTGCGGCTTCGCCCGCGTGTATGTCGGTAATTATCCCACGGGAACGTACTACCGACATAAAAAGTACCTATCCTATGTGTTAATCCAGGTTACAAACTATCTTCATCCAGATCCGTTTTTGCGTGATAACAAATATACAAACTTTCACATTTTTACAATATTAAGTAGGATTAGATAGGGCGCTTCATCGGGGGGTATCGTATTACCCGGTAACTGGGTTATAAATAAATAAAAAAAAAAATCTTTATCTATACAAAAACCTTCAACATAGATTAAAGACTAGGTCACATGAATTTCAGTGAATTAAAGGTCATAGAGATAGACTAACCCTGACTCCCAATGGTGGTCAGATAGGCAGTTGCTCCATGTATGCTGCATCCGGTTAGTCTGGAAGCCGACCCCAACAAAGTTGGGAAAAGGCTAGGCAGATGAGTTAGGGCGCTTCAAAGTTGCTTTGACACTCGTTACGGGTAGTCAGAAGCCTGAAAGGCAACCAATCTTACCAAGCAATAGCGTATTACCCAGTAACTGGGTAGTGGAGGCCGGGTTACCTACCTTACCTATTACCTACTTTCAGCCTGCGAAACAAGACGCAAAACAAAAGAAAACCAACTTATTGTTTTACCATGCAAATAACAAGCTGCACGTTTGAACTTTGTGAGTAAAAACATAAATTAGGACAAACACGTTTTCGTAGGTACTTAATTAAAAGTAATAGATACTTAAACAGACGATGTTTATTTTAAGTCACCAAAGCGGACTTCATGAGATCTGTTCGATAAAAATCTGGTCATGTTAATCGTAAGAATTTTAATCAATAATGTGATACCTAGTCGGTCTGTTTTACTTGTTTTTTCGGATAAACGATTAAACCAATGTCAATGAAATTGGGTAGTTTAAAATTCGTTTTTTAATTTCAGATACTAATCTGACGTTTATGTCTTTTATGTTTGCGTTTTTTAGTACTTATATAAATTTGACATTACACCTGTCAAATTAGTATCTGGGTTTAAAAACGAATTTTAGGTAAGGGTTGATAATTATGCATGATTGTTGCGCAGTGACAGCGATTTGTTTCTGAACTGCACACGGATTCGATTCACGCGCTAAGCAGAGATCCAGTTCTGTATGTCGTGCATGATAAGGTAGGTTCACATGAGAATGTTATTTAAATCCGGTTGTCAAAATCAAAGTAGCTAAAAACGCTGCAAATATTTTTATTCAGTATCAATTTCAGGGTCAAGGAACTGTGTTATTTACGACATCTTTGGAAGTATATTAAGTTACATAATACCGGGTACATATATAAGTATCTAAGTATATACCTACTTACGATGGCGTGCGTAGTAAGTGATAGTCTATGATATTAGAACGGATTAACTTATTTTTATTGGTTTCCCGCTCGTTCACGCTTCATGTGACACCTAATTTTCAATAGGTAACTGGATACAGTTACTTTAACGTAGGTTTAGGTAGTTTTCAATGGCGGTGAGAAACTTAAAAGTAAAAATGATTGGGATATCGTGATGGTAAATTTTTCAGGGCATAGCATAATCAGTCAATCATGTTCCCACTGGCTGAAACAACTGCACTGTTCATGTTCACATAGGCCTCCTCTCCGTGAGAGGGAGTGGGCCGTAATGCACCACGCGGGCCCAGTGTGGATTGGCGGGTATTACAAATTCTAAATGCCCTTCTGACTGCCAACCGTGAATGTGATGTGTTTGCGGATGAATGGAGTAAAATTATGCATGTATGTCAGAAGGCCAATTCTCGTAATATAGAACGATCAAAATTTTGTCGCAGTGTCATCTCGGCGACAAACAAATGTCAAAATGTAGGGAAATTAGACGTATTTTTGACAGATTGATACTGAGATCAGGCTGTGAACGTTCTTAAAATTACGAGAATTGGTGTTGTGTGACAGAAAGTATGCATGAGAGTCCCCTGTTCCGTGTTAGTTTTATTTAAAATTTTGTAATTGTCAATTTAAAAATTGTCAACGTAGGTAATAATAATGGTTTCTATGTTAATTAATGTCATTGGTATTGTACCGTTTTAATTAACTTTGAATAAATAAATCACATGTCTTCGAATTATTGGTTCTAGGACAATTTTTCAAGGTTAAAAAGGTTTATTGACTGAAAGAAAATAAGATAAGTAGGTAGGTACGATTACGATGATTATGCAAGAGATCTAAAGATAGTCTTAAGTTTTTTGTGACTCTTCCGCCACTTGCCGCACATGAGAAATCATAAAAAAAATGGACAAGTGCGAGTTGAACTTGCGTGGAGAGTGTTTCGTATGATCAATTTGTTATCTACCATGTTTATCACAAGAACAAACTTAACATTGTAGTTGAGAAACATGTTCGGGAGAACATGTTTCTCAACTACAGTGTATGGGAATACACTCCAAATGCTAAACTAACAAAATTTGTACGCACAACATTAAGAGATTTACTATGTCATTTTAAGAACATAGACTTCTTATAGGTTTTCCTGTAATTTATTAATTTGATAAGTCACATTTAAACTGCAGTTTGCCAACCTTTTTTTATTTTTCTAATTTGGCCCCCAATTATCTTCCCATATTCAAAATTCATTTAGTAACTATTTACGTTACCAGTCCGTGTTTGGGTCACAGAATTTCATATGTGTACCTTTAAACTTATTCGGTCGAGTATACATTTGGAGCATTTGGCTGTGACAGATGCACGAATGATTCCATTTATTCCTAAAAATTGGTTCGAAAACCTGATTGTGCAAGCCAGACTCACTTAATTGTTTTTTTATGGTTTACCTCGTCACGTGTAAATATTTTCGTGAAATATGAATAGGTAGACAACATTAAATTAGCATTCATAACAATTAACAAAATATATAAATATTATAAATAGATATTATAATAAATACCTACTCACCTTGCACTTAAGTGAATAATGATTTATCGAAAAGAGTCAGCTTTGCATAAATAAATGCGCATACGTATCTAAGTATATCTCATATTTCGAACTAATACCTAGTGCCCCTGGTCCGCTCGTGTTTTATACTAAAACTTAGTTTTAAAGAATATATCGCACCAGAGGTTCTCGATCTGTAAGTGCACCAACTGACAAACAGACAGATACAGTGCGTTCAAATTTTGTTTATATTATAAGATTCCGCCGAATTGAGTATCTCATTTTTTATATTCGAATAAAAAAGTTCAAAGGAATTTGAGTTCCTGCTTCGATAAATATTGCAAATTAGGTACCTACCTACCTAAGTAGGTGTGTCACGTATAACCGTGGTAGCATAGTTTGGGACCATTGACATCAACAACTAAATATTTTTAGCGTTTATGACACGCCCATAAATGCAACCAGAATGTGAAAAAAAATCTAGCATTAAAATAACAGGTTTGCATAAGAATCACGGTAGACTTATAAAAATAAAATGGTACAATTTCGTTCTGCTGGAATGGTTGTTCATTTAAATTGATTTTTTTATTTAAGATTCCCTTACAATTTCTCATTTAGTCATCCAGGCTTTCGGTGTTAAATATCTGCATCATAATCTAGTATTTTTAAACGCGCCTGAATTTTCACAGGCTCAGTCTAAGAAAAAGAACACATGCACAGAGAAATAGAGGACTCCTCTGGCACACTTTCTCTCCTCTGGCAATACGGCAATATTTCTTGCCGGCCAGACTTTAATGTTTCAGCTTACTAGGATAACCGTACCACCGTCGCCAGGACCCTATTGAATTTTATCATTTGAAATATGTGAAATGATAAAATAAAAAATGACAAAATTTTCACGATAGATGCTGTTTAATAAAGCAGAAAATGTTTAAATCCCTAATATATAAAATTCTCGTGTCGCAATGTTTATGTATGTACCTATGTTACCAAACTCCTCCGAATCTGCTGGACCGATTTGTATGAAATTTTGTGTGCATATCGGGTAGGTCTGAGAATCGGCCAACATCTATATTTATACAAAAAAAAATCCGAGAAATAATGTATACTTCTGGCAAAACAACGTTTGCCGGTTCAGCTAGTGATGATACTTATAAAATTGTCGGATAGTCAGATCGGTCAGTCGCCCTTCATCTGTCGCTGTGGGTTTTATCAAATTGTCCCCTATTCCTATGGAAGGGACAATTTGATAAAAAATTACCATTTTTTTCCCATGGTTCTCGTATGACCTTCGTCATACGAGAACCATGGGCCGCAACTTGTGACTTTGAGATTGTATAATAATACGAAAATAGCCCTTACTCATCTGACTAGCCTTTGCCAACTATGCTGGGGTCGGCTTCCAGTCTAACCGGATGCAGCTGAATACCAGTATTTTACACGGAGCGGCTGCCTATCGGACCTCCACAACCCAGTTACTGGGTAATACGATATCCCTTGTAAGGACTGGTTGTCAGACTTTCAGGCTTCTGAGGACCCGTAACGACTGCCAAAGATCCACAAATGACAGCAGGGACGTTGGTCCCGGCTGCCATTCATGGATCTCGGATCTCGGCTTAACGTGCTTTCCGAGGCACGGAGGGGTCTTGATATGTAAACCGCGGCAAGCGTAGCTTAACCTGATCTATCGACCCGTGCGGCTGTTATTACTTAGCCACAAGCCCCGTTAAGTAATGTTATGCAATATGATAACGAATCGTTTGAAAACCCGCCTTAAAATTAACAGTCGTTAAAAGAGCTCTTGTTTGAAATCACGTGTGCATTATGAATAATGATAAATAATCAAAAGCATTCAGCAATTTATGATAATTGCCCGATGCCGATTAAATAATGTCACTTTAGCAGTAACAAGATACATAACTATGCAATTTTGGTCGTTGACTTATCTTAAAAATGATTACTTTTATGCTTTGTATAGAAGTGGGACTGGGCGGGTCACACTTGTAGGATGCATCCAGGCAAATGGGCCAAAGTCGTTACACAGTGGGTGCCTGAAGACCGTCACCGAGGCAGGCCTAAGAAACGCTGGCGTGACGATTTGGACTCGTTCCTGACCGATTGGACGGAGAAGGCACAGAACAAGGAAAGGTGAAAGAATATGGGGGAGGCCTTTGCCCAGCAGTGAGACAATATAGGCTAACGGAAAAAAAATAGCATGAACATGTGTTACTTAATTATGTTTTGGCACGAGAGGCATAAAGCAGTGGGTGAAGTCGGGCTGTGGAAGATTATGATGATATTATGCGGTTTGACAAAACAAGAACAAGGTATTTAAAAAACAAGCCTCTATCTATGTAATTAATTACTTAAATATGTTTTAATGGTAAGTTAGGTATATAAGGTTTAATTGGAAACCTGAAAAGGGGTTATTGCACTCGTCACACTGTGTCATCACACCTTGTATGCTCTCAAAATAGCTGTATGTAGGTCGGTAAACATAAATATACCTTTTTTTTAATTATGCAAGTATGGCACCTGTATTACGATAACCTGAACAAATGCTAAGATTAACAACTTTATTTATGAACTAGCTTCTTCCCGCGACTTCGTCCGCGTGAAATTTCTTGATCCCTCGACCCATCCCGTCGCATCGCATCGTCTGCCGGGGTAGCGGATGTTATAGGGAAATTCTGAAATATACATGAAGGTTTGTCGGTGAAGGTGATGAACTCTAGAGTGTGTAAAAAGATCTACCTATTACCTAAACTGTGATACAAGATTACAACATTCATTCAAATTATTAATATCTGTAATAGCCTTTATAATGAGTCAGAGCCTAATTAAGAAGATGGAGAAGATTGCACGAAATTCTTTTTAATTTTTTTTATGGGTCTAGCAAACATGTTTTCAGGTATTTTAGTATTCGTTTGCAAATATTGCGCAATATTACGCTAATACCGGTTCCCTTGTTGTGAACCTACGTATGTCGGCGTCAGGCTAGCTAAACAGCAGCTGCAGTACATTTTTTAAGCATGATTATTACTCACATGCTATCTACTTTGTAAAAGTCACCAATATTGGATTAAGAGTCAACATAAATCTCATAACGTGATCTTGGTTAAGTTCTGTCAATTAGTTACATAAAATGGTGAAACGATGATTAATTGTTCCTTTCTCTCAGCATCATAAAATAGCCATAAATCTAACATCTTTATTACCTCTCATCTTGTCTCTGTAAACTTTAGTTTTAAGAAATAGTTAGGTAAACGTGCGGAGGCGTGCATGCATTTTTTGCTGCCGAACGTGGTCACTCACTGGGCGCACTAGCGCAGGGAAGTAGGGCTGTAGAGTCAAAGGAGAAAGGTTTGGAATTTGGACATTCAATTTTTGGTAGATAAATCATACTGTCGCTAGACGAAGTATTAGCTCACACGGATGTGTTTCCCAATGTCCGAGCCCCGTGAACTAGTGTACGCCTCTTCTCACAATTAGACGTACCTAACTAAAAGTTTGGGGACCGGTGAATGCTTATGCGAATCCCGCACCCCCGGCCATAGGCAGAGGTGGAACAACGCGGTGGTTTTAGCCGTTAAGAGTCTCTTCCGTCACCCCCACGATGAAGGAAGTCCATAAGAATTTTCACAGGGTAACTAAAAAAAAAGTGTGGTTATTTAGGTAAGACTTTAAAACTGTAAATTCGATTTTCCATCTTACTGTTGCGTGTTACCTTCGCCTACACAATTGAAACTCGTAGAATACAGCATAAGCCATCACTCAATACGACATCAGAAGTAGTCACCGCGCATCAATGTGAAATTGAGAAGCCTTTGAGTGTGAATCTCGTAGAAAACAGCATAAGCCATCTCCCATTACATGTTTGTTAAATACGTGCAACAAAATAATAAAGCTCTATTTGTAAAACCACGTTTTAAGACACGTTTGAAAGCAATAACTCCAAATCATATAAATAATTGTTGTTTACGACCTCCATAATTAGGTACTAATTAAGAAGTGATCGAGCCTCATGAGGGTTTAAAAATGAACGAGTTTTTTTAATAATAATTATCATTAAGGAGTAACTATTTTAAGTTCAAATCAAATTGATTATAGTTTCGTTGTGCTGTACATTCTCTTAGAGTATTTTCATTGTAGACGCAGTCTTGTGAGGACGTGCGCCGAACATTGTCGTTCGTAACTACAAAATGCAAACATCGTAACATTTTCATAAACAAATGGATTCGTATTTATCCATCAAAAATAAATAAATAGCTTTTAAATAATTATAGATTTACCTAATAAAACGATACATTCGTCAAAATTATAGGACGTTAATTGGTGACAAGTCATTGCTATCTTTTAACTTTGTGAACTTTCTTTGTGGTTGTAAAACATGGATGAGGCTTTCGCGCATATTGAAAGTGATGGTCAGAAGACTAAGAAGGGGATGGTACCCCCTGACGGAGGCTGGGGATACGTGGTCGGACTTGGCGTTGGATTTACTTTCGTAAGTATACTATAACACGCTTTTCTGACAAAAATGTGCCCTTTTTAAATATTTTAACAGTAAGTAAACATCCTTCGCATTGATTCAGCGAGACATTCTTTCACTGAAATGACCTCACCCTACCAAGTCTTCATTCGTATATAAATTAACAGACGGCAGGGTCAGGGAGTCAGGTCCAAGGCATCCAATACCAATTGCCTACCGATGCTAAACACTGAAACAGAAATTGTAAGAATTAAGTCTGTACTATCTAGTCTTTCTTGTAGCAATAAAGATATATTAACATCCATTACCTGTGAACGATGATAATGGTTGAGAAAGGTCTGTTTCGTGGTAAAAAATATCGCTTTTTTGGTGATATCGAAATCATTCAAAAAAATGCTTAAGATATGTAATTGCTATCAATTATCTACCGCAATATCGTAAAAAAGTCGTCAATATCCATTAATATATTGGGCCTATTGATTAATGTGCGTGCATTCCTAACAATCTTTCGCCAATGACCTTGACCATCAATAAGCCATCTCATCATATCGTGTATAGTTAGCAAATAAAAAACAAACAAATTATATTTATTTTCTGATTACTGTAAGCAGAGGTTAAGAGATAAGGAATTTGACAGGGACCTAATAGATGGTACTTCTTGAGCGTTTAATCCTACTAATAGGGTACATATTTGAACGTCGAAAATTAAAATACCTACGGGTAAAATTTCAATGTTCAAAACATCGAAATTTAAATAACGATATCGAAATATCGATTGTATCGAAATATCGAAAATGGTTCTGGCACTCGCCGGCCGCTGCCGCGGCACCGCTCGCTACGCTCGCTCGGCTCGTGCGTTGTGTAGTCACAGTTCTAACCTAACCTAGCTGTTTCGATGTAAAAAAGATATATGCGTGTTACGCATGCGGGTACAAAAACATATTGAATGTAAAACCAAACATTTTAAATATTCGATATTTTAATCACTCATTTCAATCTTAGACATTTTAAGCTTAGGGTTAGGTATAACCATTTTAGATATTTCGATACAATCGATATTTAAATTTTCGATGTTTTAAACATTGACATTTTACCCGTAGGTATTTTAATTTTCGACGTTCAAATATGTACCCTACTAATATTATAAACGCGAAAGTTTGTGAGGATGGATTGATAGATGAATGGATGTTTGTTACTCTTTCACGCAGAAACTACTGCACGGATATGGATGAAATTTGGCACACATATAGTTTATAACAAGGATTAATACATAGGATACTTTTTATCCCGATATTCCCACGGGATCGAAACTTAGGCGGGTGAAACCGCGGGGTGCTGCTAGAAGACATATTGGACATTTAAAATCGTGGTAAAAATGAAAGGATGTAAAGTGGACGAAGGAACGCGAGTCGGTACGCCGCGTTTGCGACCCGCTCCTATTATAAGATTTATAAGTTTACATTGTTTTCCCATATTTACCTATTTATGCCCTTATACTGTGTTTTAAATTTATTATACCTTTTACTGTTAAACGTGCGTTCCAATCATTCAAATAGACCCAACACATACACCCCTGAGAAAAAACTTTGTACATTGAACATTTAAGCTATTGCACAGACGCCAGCACACCAAGCTACACAAAACTGTCAAATTTTCCCAATCAATCTTGAACCTAATGCTTTAGTGATAAAGTTGAAAATATATTAAAGAAATTTGACACATGTACCTTGAGATGCTGGCGACCGTACCTATAAGCTTTTAAAATGTGTTCCGCTGACCTCAAGGAACATAGGGCAAGAAGATGATTCTGTGCAATCCAAAAAGTTTATTTGTGTAAAACCTTGGTAGGTCAATTAATATCGGGCAGTAATTGAGAACGGCGGGTAATTGGGAATAGCTAGGTAAGTAATACTTTCCCCCGCACTACACCGCTCCGCACCCGTTCAACTGTCGCGTACGCACTGAGGGGGGCTAGACGCGTCTGTTGAACGGGTGCGGAGCGGTGTAGTGCGGGGGAAAGTATTACTTAACCTAGCTATTCCCAATTACCCGCCGTTCTCAATTCCCCCACTGTCCCCTAAGCAAGTCTAAATATCAAATAAATAACAAAACTTTTTCGAAACTTGATCTGCAATAGCTAAGCAAATATGTCAGCACAATCAGTTTTTTGACGATTTTTTTAATGATTTTTATCTTTTAAGAATATATTTGAGTAGATCAAATTACCATCTCCGGTTTGGTTTATTCTTAACGTAATTTTAAGTGAGGTATCTTATTGAAACGAAGTTCCTAATCGCTCTACACCATAGACTCTGCACACTTGGCGAATGCGAGCCAGAACGAAAAAATTGTAACATATTTTTGCTACCTATCTTCGTTCTCACCGGGTGTCCCACATGTCACGTTTTTTATTTTTTTAAATACAGTTCTAACTTGCTATTATTTTGTTAGTAGTAGTACCAACTCTTTATTGTTATAGCTCAAAATTTTTTGCTGTTTTAGCCAAGCTATTTTATATCATTAAAAAATATTTTACGTAGGTGCCGTTCGGGAACTGAAAACGATATTGATAAACTGTTCCACCAAACCACACGTTACAAAATTTTGTTTCAGTGCGGTAAGTGGAAGTGCTTAGGTGCGGTTCGGGCAAGTGCTGTTGAAATCAGTGCTCTGAGTGGAATACGTCACTCTCAAGACATCTTTTACAATCCTAGGATAAGTTCCGGCTACCTTATCATGCCGATCACATCGTGTAGATTCATTTCCATAATTTTTCAATTTATCTGATTGTATAGTGTTTGTTAGACTCTGAAACAAGATCTTAGAAACGGCGAAAATACGAAAGCGTAACCTACCTAATCAACGTTCGCGATTTATTTGCCAAACAAGTAAACAAATATGAGTTATTGGAAAAATAACTTTAATTCCTACACAATAAAGTTCAGTTTACGCTACAACTTCGAACATTTTTATAACTTTTTGAATAGTGCTAGTCTCTCTGAAATCAACTTAATTTCCACTAAAATAAAGTTGATATTATTTTGTTATTGTTTGTTTAACTTGAAATAGCATCAATTGGAAACATACATTTGAATAGACCCTAGGAATATTTTTAACGACCGGTAAGTTTTAAAATATGTTATATAATAAAAAGAACTCGTGGTTGATCTTTATCTTATTTATTTGTAAATTTTAAAATAAGTATCTACAAAATGAGTTACCTAGGTATATCTAATGCAGAAATGCCAGGTAAGTAGGTAACTAAGAGCAAATTATTTTAGAATTTTGGTCTTGTTAGTTTTATGTTTTTTTTTTTTGTTTTTTGCAAGTTATTTTCTATTAAAGTACCTAAGCATAACACTGGTCAGTTTCCCTCAGTTGTCAGTTTATTTAATTCGTCAGTTTTGTTGATTAGGCGGTTTCACTGATTGGTCAGTTTTACCGATTAGACAGTTGCGTTAACTCGACAGTTTCCAGTGTTTGTCAGTTTTTATCGATTCGTCAGTTTTATACACTGAAGGGAAAAGTTTACGTGTTGAAAAACATATAACTTAAGTGAAATCTAAATATGACAATGGCGCCGATTCCCTTGTTCACAAACTAACCTAAAAAGTTCAGTGCATCTTTTTCTTTCTACTTAATTAAGAAAAGGACAGAAGATAAATATTAGTGTAGTCCTGTCAAATTAGTCAGCGCCTGACGTAACTTGACGTATTTTTAGTAGCCATGTTTTTGATCACGTCTAAACTTGCTAGGGAGTATCTATATTTGACAGGACTAAACTAATATTTATCTTCTGTCCTTTTCTTAATGAAATAGAAAGAAAAAGATGCACTGAAATTAAATTTAGGTTAGTTTGTGAACAAGGGAATCGGCGCCAATGTCGTATATTCAAATAAAATAAAATAAAGTCAATTAAAATGGAAATTAATGCGATCGATGAATTTTAAAACGTTTACCTTAAATCTCGGAAATAAAGATTTTATTGACGACACGGTTGGCGAAGTGTCTGAGCGATCGACTGCTTCGCTGCGTGTCGCGGGTTCGATTCCCGCACGGAACAAATATTTGTATTGCCTACAGGTAGTTGTTCCGAGTCTGGCTGTTTGTGTATGTGAGTTTAAATGTTTGAAAACGCACCCACGATACAGGAGAAATTCCTAGTGTGGGGAAACGTTTTAAAAAAAACAAATAAAAACAACAAAATTTAATTTGAATTTTATCTGATTTTATTTGATTTGATGCTATACGTGTACAGTCACGAGCACCAATATGTCAACACTTGGCAACTTTCAATCGCGATTTTTTCGTGAAATAACGAATGCAACTTTGAAATACGACACATTACATATACCTATGGGTTCGAAAATGCTATGTTCGTAACAACATACATTCAAAAATAAAGGAGTAAATCGCTTTTGAATAAAGCCGAGTGTATACATACTTTTGCTCGTGACTGTACAATGAATGGTTGTTATTTACCTGAAATAAATTAATGTATTATTACTAAAGGAACGTTAATATCGGATAAGATCTCTCTATTTATGTTAACAAGTCTTAACCGACTTAAACACGTGAAAACTAAATTTTTTCGGGTCTATCTTTTATAAAGTCACCAATAATGTTTTCAATTTGTTCATCCAATTTATGAGATCGTTTTTTTTCTATTCTGTTCGCTTAAATGAATTGATTTTTGGTCAATTTTAAAATCGATGAATACAGCCTCCTTTTTGATAACATTAAAATGTTATAATCGGGGGTTCCTTTGCCAAATTTTCTTATTTATCCGATTGAATCAACCATATTAATAGTGCGATGGCGTTTTGGGTAATACCTATACGTATTGATCCATGTATCTGACACGTTATTAGTGATTATAGTTTACACCGGGTGACATTTTCTCTTTAATCATCATCCAATCGTCAGGAATCTACCAGCGGTCCCCCTAAATAAACTATCGTCAACTTTTTTTTTGTTTTATCTTGTTAAGATTTCGATTCCCATCTCATCTGCGGAGTTTCGCTAGCTAATTAAATTTGACCCTGTATACCTACTAGGCAGATAATAATGACGAACAGATTTTAGTGCACGTGCTATTCTTTCACCTATCATAAAACAATGTACTGATGGCTGATTTTTCCATCGCCAGATAAAGATTCGAGGAATAAAATTCCTGTTTGACAGTTTTTGTATGAAATAATATTATAATTTGAATATGTATGCCACAAATAGAAGATATGCGCGTGATACATTAGATCGTTTTCTGCCATTTTTTATTTATTTTTATGTAAAGAATGAAGTGAAGTGATGAATTAATGACGTGTGAAAGAATTTAAAATAACTTTATATATTTTATGTGAGACGCTCGTAGCTAAGTAATAACTGCCGCACGGGTCAATCGAACAGGTTAAGCTACGCTTGCCGCGGACGGTCCGTGGATGGGTGACCATATTGTCACCCCCGTGCCTCGGAAAGCACGTTAAACCGTTGGTCCCGGCTGTCATTTATGGATCTTTGATAGTCGTTACGGGTAGTCAGAATCCCAAAAGTCTGACAATCAGTCTTACTTAGGGTATCGTGTTACCCAGTAACTGGGTTGTGGAGGTCAGAGAAGGCAGTCGCTCCATGTAAAATACTGGTATTCAGTTGCATCAGGTTAGACTGAACGCCGACCCCAACATAGTTGTGAGAAAAGCCTAGGGAGATGATGTTTTGTATTGTTGACAATTGTGTGCAAATAATTAGGTACTAATCTGTAGTAAGTAATAAATAAGAGGTATGGTAGGCTCCAACAAATCTAGGTAATAGTTACAAAACCGAGGCCAAGCCTGTGAACTTGTTTGATTTTAGATATTACTGCAAATAATCCTTTAACAGATATGGAAGTTAAACAGTTTTAGCTCATCAACGTAGGAAATAGAAAATTGCATAAAAATGATAACATACTCGTATAATTGTTACACCTTGAATGAAAAAGATAACTAGTTTATCTATTATATATTCAAGGCATTAAAGTTTCATCGACGTAACGGCTTACCAGTTGATTCGCACGAGTTTATTCGCCCGGACCGGCAAATCGTCACTTTTATTAAATGATTAATATAATTATTAATAATAGGGACACACAGAGAGGACGCCTGTGTCCCCGCAGTGGGAACATTATAGGCTGATTATGTATTAATATTAAATTCAAATTGTTCCAATCGCCTAATACATATTTCTGGAGTAGTCGACTCGCCAAAAAATAAACTAAATTAGTGCGAGTCGCCTATAGAAAAAAAATTAACGGATGAGTAAATTCGTACCAATCGATTAATAAGCCGACGAAACATCGTTTTGCAGTAATCTGCCGAATTACGATTAGCCCATTACCTACTTAAATACAAACTAGACATTTATAAATGCTACATAAATACCTTTTAACCGCGATTCATGTCAATGTAATGAGCGCAATTCTTCAGAAATTCGCAGATTGAGTTTTTATAAAATAAGTATAAAAGTATCTATAATTGAAGTTAAATATCTGTATTGTTGTCTTTGAGGTAATGGGCGATGATTTTATTTTTTCAGGATTTACCTCAGTGTCACCCTTGACATTTTAGTTAATCGGCGTTTAATGGACAATAACTTTCGTGAGAGGCATAGCATAATCAGCCTATAATGTTCCCACTGCGGGGACACAGGCCAGGCCACAGGTCCTCTCTGTGCGAGGGAGGAGGCCGTAATCCACCACATATGGACACAGTTTTGGTTTTGCCAGAATTTTTGGACATTTCCTCACGATGTTTTCCTTCACCGTTTTGAGAGCAGTGGTGATAAACTAATTTACATAAAGTAAATTGCCTGGCTGGGTTCGAACCTACGACTCGTAAGAGCGGCCGTTTTCACTGGGTCACCCCGGCCACCACTGCTCGTATTTAAGAGGTAGTCATGTTTATTCATGAGCGGTTTTACTCACGTGCATATTTCGGAAACGTGTTACTAGTGGGGTATACCCGTTACGTGCGCAATTTATACTTTAAGTAGCTGTGTCCTGCGGTTTTACCCACCGTTTTTTACTTTTTGCTAGGGTTCTACGGGTTGGAGCGTGATGTTAAATGGCCTATAACCTCCCTCGAGAATGGGGTTGTCAAATGTAAAATTCAAATACGACTGGTAGTGCGCGTTCAAACAAACAAACAAACTCTTCAGCATTATTATATTAGTATAGATAAACAAGAATAAAAGAATGTCGTAAAAAGGGAAAACCTCTTATTCCCTTTTTAGGCTCCATTAAAACGAAGGTTGGAGTGCGGAGTTGTTGAAGACTTACACCACTTATTGATGGAATTACCACCATTCCTACCATACCCTACCATTACCTACCATTTCTACCAGACTCGTACCGAAAACGACCGTGTTCGGTACAGTCACGAGTAAAAGTATGTATACAGTCGGCTTTATTCAAAAGCGATTTACTACTTTATTTTTGAATGAAATTTTATGTTGTTACGAACATAGCATTTTCGAACCCATAGGTTTATCTAATGTGTCGTATTTCAACGTTGCATTCGTTATTTCACGAAAAAATCGCAATTGAAAGTTGCCAAGTGTTGACATATTGGTGCTCGTGACTGTACGAGTCTGGTAGAAATGATTTGTTTGGGGTCTTGAGGTTGAACAGATTTGAAGTGCACATTCCATAAAATCCTGGCTCACCCAAATGGCGATGATGCGAAGAGTCTGGCCCAGATATGAGAAATGTGTATTTAGGGTACGATGGGACTGACATACGCATTGCGATTATAAAAGTCCCTAAATAAAAAATAAAAAAAATGAAGGTATTTTATAGGAACACCATCTATAAAATAATAATTCAATACCTTAAGGAGAAGAATTAAATTACTTTAAATGCAAAGAAGACCGTGAAAATAATTGAGAATAGCAGCGGTTTCGCTGCTATTCTCAATTATTTTCACGGTCTCATGTTGCACTTTGATAAAATTCAATGCAAGTAAAGCAAAACATTTTTTTTTTGTCAAATATACAAAAAAAAATATTAGCGTGCTTAGATGCTTGGTGTTTACGTTCGTATTAAATCCTACTATCATACTGTGATATACTATATAATATTATAAATGCGAAAATTCGTATGGATTGATGTTTGTTACTCTTTCACGCAAAACTACGAATTTGGATGAAATTTGGCACACAGATAGTTTATAACCAGGATTAACACATAGGATACTTTTTATCTCGATATTCCCACGGGATCGAAACTTATGCGGGTGATACCGCGGGGCGCTGCTAGTATTTTCAATAAATAAACTAAAATATCACATGGCGTTTCCGTGCCTCGGAAAGCACGTTAAGCCGTTGGTCCCAGCTGTCATTCGTGGATCTTTGACAGTCGTTACGGGTCGTCAGTAGCCCGAAAGTCTGATAACCAGTCTTACCAAAGGGTATCGTATTACCCAGTAACTGGGTTGTGGAGGACAGATAAACAGTCGCTTCATGTAAAATACTGGTATTCAGCTGCATCCGGTTAGACTGGAAGCCGACCCCAACATAGTTGGGAAAAGGCTAGGCAGATGATGAAACTAAAATATCACGAAACAAAGTAGGTATTGAACCATTTATGATTTAAAAAAACTTGTCTGCTCAACGACGTAAATAACGCAATGTTGTGGAACTGTCAAAATGGAAGTCGTTCCTACTGTTAGGGTGGTACGTAATTATCTTGCTGGATTAACACACAGAATATTTTTATCACAGTAAAAGAAAGAAAGAAATATAGAAAGAAAGAAAGAAAGAAGGAAAGAAAATACATTTATTTAGCACAAACTAAAAGACACACAATACACCAGATACATATACATCAGATAAAACGAACAATAATAAAATAATAAAAAAAAAGTTTAATAAAAAGGATGAAGTCCGATGTAAGAAATTAGCAGGAAAGTGTGCCTCACGGCTGCGCCAAAAAGGCCCAGTAAATGACATATCTATTGGCTTAACGGCTTTCCGATATTCACGCGGGCGAAGTCGCAGACAAAAACTAGTTTAGTTACGAAGCTACGTAGATATAGGTCCCTACATAATACCTATTTATTTGACACAATTTTCTTTTCAGTTCAGTTGTCTAAAACTGAATAAAAAATTGTATTTTTTTGGCTCTGCTACAATTAAGTACCCATGTTAATTAATATAATGTTATCAAGAGTATTACCTCTAATTACCTACCTTTATATGTACCTACTTCTATGTTATGAGTTTGGTTTTTCGCATTTAGTCCTTCAAGTGGTCTATAATAATTGTGCGTGGGATGTACAGACGCCAGCACATCAAGCTACTACAATCTGTCAAATTTCTTGAATAGATAGATTTTCAACTTTATCGTCAAAGCATTAGGTTCAAGGTTGATTGGGAAAATTTGACAGTTTCGGGTAGCTTGACCTGCTGGCGTCCGTACTACGCAATTTGTACAGTTAATAATTTCGTAGACTTGTACCTTTTTTTTTGTTTTCGGGGGGAAACCTTCAAAAGGCACCCGACCTCCGGGGAGTGGGGTCGGGGAGTGTGGGATTTTTAACTCACTAAAACCACCTCGGTGATCACCATCCGCACATAGGGGTGGTCCCGGTTCCTCTTAAAAGACCAATTCCGGAACCACTCCTGCGCAACGCCTGTAAGGCACATCCCTGGGAGACTTAGGTACCTACTTAACTAGCGGTTCTAATTTAGGCAAGTAAAGCTAAATTCAGCTCGATTAAAATATTGACGTAGGCACATACTATAAACACACATCTAGGCGCAAAATACGACGTCAAATATTATCGATAGAATATCAAAATAAGTTCAACTTGAACCTGCCGGAAATCTTTCAAGGTTAGCTGATGACATGGACCGGTTCAATAACTCTGATAATAGTCATCAACTCACTCATCATCATCTTCTTCCTGCCCTTCTTCCAATCTCCCCTGTCAACTGTCACGCTATCATTTATACTTTATACTTTTATGGCTCTCGCAAACAGTCATGGGTCGAAGAAGAAACCGTTGCTAGCGACTTCGTCTGCATGTATTTTTATACAAGTGAATAAAAAAATGCGAAATTCACAACCACAATTCATCACCCCCCTCTGGCACTAGGTACCAGAGGGGGGTGATGGGGGGTAGTGTTGGTGCTCTGTGGTCACCTGTCATGTCAACAAAATGACGGTTGGTTGTTCATGTCAATGGAAAATATATTTTTCCTTACATAATTATATCGCATGAATATTCCTTGTATAGACTTTCACCTTCTGTTCTAAATATTATATGTAGAAGAAAGAAAGAAAATACATTTATTTGCGGCAAACATGACGCATAAAAAAGAACAAACACACAAAAAAAAAATAACAAGTTGGGTGTAAACATGCGTCACATACACGCAAAACGGCCATCGCTCAGCATAAGACCCATGCCCCATGCTGGGTATGTGTTTTTATGTATGTGGACTTAATCATTATACCAAGTAATTGGACATTACATATCATCTATCATTTTTATCCCATACGTACCCACTTCACAAGTATCCAGGATGAGAAGTAGCAAATGTCCTTCTCCAGGCCCTACGCTAGGTTAGGTTTAAGGCTTTGACAAAGTATCTGTTAAATTTTATTACGATCGATTCAATGGTTTAGGCGTGAAAAGGTAACAGACAGGCAGAAAGACAGACAGTTACTTTCGCATTCATAATATTAAGTACCTACTAGCTTTTGCCCGCGACTTCGTCCGCGTGAAGCAACTTTCTTAATTTTTTTTTCCGTAAGAACCTTCTACAAAGTATTAGAAAACTTTATAAAAAAATATGGATGAAATCGGTAAAGTCGTTCTAAAGTTATGACGTGACCAAGGGAAATAGGGATTCATTTTTATATAATTATATAGATATATAATCACCAAGCATGTGGTAATGGCAGTAGTTTCCAATACTGCGGACGACATTTCTTTTCCTCTCTGACACCCACGAGTTGAGAAGCTGTTTATTGATTACCAGAACCCACACAGAGCGAACGAGTAAACAATTAATATCAATTATCAGGTCGATGACCATATAGTAATATAATTACCACGTTGTAAATAAATGTGTAAATAATGACAATAATACCTACGATACGAGTATTTATGTACCTATGTTTATCATTGTTTTTTAAAGTCTCCAATAGTTGCGTCAGATTTATATGCTCTTCCATGAACCTATTTACTTCTGTACTAAGGTTCTTTCTTAGCAGTTGTAGTCTCTGGATACCTATATACTTAGCAGTTTAAGATAAATGGCTTTGAAGATCTGTGGCATACCTGCCGCCATTTTGTTTTTTTTTTCAAAATTGCGGCCACGGATGAAACCGCGCGGATTGTGACCTCCGGTCTCTGGAAGGGAGTGATGTCCAGTTTAGAGGTATGAGGAACAGGGTGTAAGTTCACTCATCCTCCATTGAAAAGGGAGGATCCTCCGACCAGACGGGTATTATGT
The DNA here is from genome assembly GCA_949629185.1 of Apamea crenata. Classification (NCBI taxonomy): domain Eukaryota; kingdom Metazoa; phylum Arthropoda; class Insecta; order Lepidoptera; family Noctuidae; genus Apamea; species Apamea crenata. Next base: position 13,513,180 of record OX451359.1, on the reverse strand, counting down.
CTGGCGGGCAATTCCCCAATGATTGATATTGGGAAATTGTATCTATGCTAATTGCACGGTAAACTCAGCTTGCGAGATGCAGGATTTGCGTGACGTCAGTATGACGCGTTGTTCGCATGTGGCGTTGTAGATACCGCTACATCTTTATGAAATCGATAGCTGACATCAATGCAAACAGAACACGTAATAAGACCAAACCCACGTTTCCGAGATATTAACGTTCAAAGTTGATCACGTGACATCCAAATTTTTATCTTGTTTACATCTTGTTGTTTAGATGTTAGAAATAATCACTTTGTAAGTTTCAAGTAATCGAAAGTTGAAAGTTTTCGATGGTTACCAAAAAATAAAACTTGCTGTTCCATAGAAAATGCAAAACCTACGCGGTGAAAATGATTTTTTTTTTAAATAACCGTCGAAATATTTCAACGCAGACTAGACCAGAATCATGTGCTGTATCCGGTAACAACTTGTGCATCGATGGCCCTGCCATTCTGTATAAGGAAGAAAAAAAAAAAGATTTACTTCTGTGGCACAAACGGTAAACACTTCTCTCGATAAGTATACATAGTTAGTTCTATGGCACTCTAATTAAATAATGTGTAACCCTCAAACAACTGACAAATTAGTCGGTCAAGGCTAAAGATTAAGGTATTTTTTGACCAAACCTATTCCGCGTTTTTGCGAAACATTTTTTGTATTTTAACGACAATTAATTTTTTGGAATATACCAAGCAGTAAACCTCGACCAGTTAAACTACTTTTTTATAAGAATATTATGGCACCATATTATACTGCTTACTAAGGGGCCCGTGGCTAAATAATAACAGCCGCACAGGTCGATCGATCAGGTTAAGCTACGCTTGCCGCGGTTGGTCTGTGGATGGGTGACCATCTTTACATACCGAGATCCCTCCGTGCCTCGGAAAGCACGTTAAGCCGTTGGTCCTGGCTGTCATTCGTAGATCTTTGACAGTCGTTACGGGTAGTCAGAACCCGGAACCCGGAACCCGGAACTGACAACCAGTCTTACCAAGGGGTATTGTATTACCCAGTTACTGGGTTGTGGAGGTCAGGTAGGCAGTCGCTCCATGTAAAATACTGGTATTCAGCTGAATCCGGTTAGACTGAAAGCCGACCCCATCATTTTTTATTATTAGTCGGTTTAGGTCCTTATAGTAAGAAAATAATCATAGATTTTTCATTCTTTTGCAGATGTTGGGTTTCGGCTCGTCCAACGCATTCGGCATACTGTTTCACAACTTCTTCATAGAGCAAGGTAGTGGTAGCGGTTTACCCCTGGTAATAGGGGTTTACAATGGAGCCCTTTCGATTTCTGGTACGTATAATGCTGATGATATTTTTGTGTTAAATGATACATTATTTTATGTTGTAAGTAGGTTTGTACAAACACTTTTAGACGTCAATCATATTTTAAAAACTAGATTAGGTCGGCGTTTTCTATCTGACTAGTCTGAGAAGAAAGGCCGAAACTAACTCAGAGGTCAAAATCTCTTTTAAAGTCCAGACACAATCTTGGTCAGATCGTATGAAGACCGTGTAGATCGATGTTTGAGATGGTCTTTTGAGGCAAGAACCGCACAAATTGAGAGGACCTGTCCAGTCAGTGCTCGAATTTGTTAGAAATCGTGCAGCTCAACTCAAAACTTATGGAGCTCAACGATTCGACAAACAATACCAAAGAAAGGACATTTGGGTAGGCCACATTAATTACTCAAACTGCCACTGTTAACAAGACTCCTATTACATTTTCATCGTCATTCAGCCAAATAAGGGTTTATTTGGCTGAATGATGATGGCCAACCATGGGCGTCCTCCAAGCACCGCCACAATGCCAGCCATTGTCACCGAACAAGAGTCAAGTGTTTTCTTATCTTCATCATCTTCTTAATCCTTCGCTGATTTTTAGGGTTCCGTACCTAAAGGGTGTCAACGGGACCCTATTACTAAGCATCAGCTCCCCGTCCATTCGTCTGTCTGTCAGAGAACCTTGTCCCTGTCTGTCTGTCTTATGACCTTTTTTATTTCGGCCTTTTTTGCCTTGTGGCCTCGGAAGCACCTTCGCCCTTCGTGTGCGAGTCCGACTTGCACTTGACCGCTATTTTTTCGTCTGGATTCTCGCTGTTCGACTAGCCTGCCCTGACTTTTTATCGTAACTTTTTGGCGTGAAAAATTACTTAGAGTGAGGGCAAGTTCTGACTTTTTTCTATTCCCTTTTACAAGACAAGACCTAATTTTTCTGGTTTGCTCATGTAATAATGAGTCATCAACATTAATACATTTAAGGACCCATCAAATATTCACTCGAGCGCACAATGCTTAACCCAATTGTGTCGTTAGACGGATGCACCGTACTGTGTGTAATGTCGGCCAGTTCAAATATCGATCATGGCTCAAGTTACCATTTCTAATTAAGGATAGACAATGTAGCACAGCACAAATCGTTTAATCAAGTCGGATTGAGCAAAGAGACCGACGGAGGACTACAATGTTGGGCTGACCTTTTTTTTGGTTCTTGATCTTTATTAATTTGGCACGTGTAGTATAATTTGGCATTCATTTGTTTGATTGGTTGGTTGTAAAGTAAACAAACGCAGCTCTAAAACGTGGAGAAATAAACAACGGGGTAGGAATGGCTTTAATTTTGACAGTCCAACAACATTAATTGCGTTATTTACGTAATTGTTAAGCAGACAAACTTTTCGAACACATGAAGTAATGGATTAGCAATATTCTTCAAAATGATTCAGATTATGATTTTTAGTGCGCTACGAAATTAGGGTGCTGGTCGGAGTACGATGATAATAAAAAAAACGAGGTTAGTGCTAAAATAACGGCTATACTGGGGCCGAAAAAAAATAACAAACGATTTTTTTTTAATCTGCGTTAATTTTTTGCGTGTTTTGTGCGTGTTGTTTTATTGCTATTACTTTCAAACCGCTCTAAACCTGTAATCCAATACCACGCATGAAATGTATATAACACCATTTCCGTGAATTACTACACTCTTGGGTGATACGGATCTATGACTTCTTATTATGGGACAGATTCGTATAATTTACACATAATTTAGATCGATTCATTAGCCTTTGATACCTAAAATAATTAAATCGTTTGTTTTAAAAGCGCTTATGGTTTGAATATTTTGACAGACATTCCTTATTTTTTAATGTATTCATCACATTTTGACTACGATATCTGTCTCGATCTGACTCTTGTTATGTTTTTCACCTTTGATTTTAAACTTGCTTAACCGGTCTACTAGGGATAATGTACCTTATTTTAATATACATTTGTCTCAATTTATTATTATTTTATTTTTTTATTGCTGAATTAGCCTGCTCTTTACGTCGATCTCGCCTGATAGAAAGCGATGGATGAGGTCTTTGATGGAACGAGCGTGCCCAGAAGATGCCTGTTCACTCATGCTTTGAAAATTCACTATTTGCATGAGTAGCAGATCTATGCGTGAAGGAGCGCCCGGGGAAATATTGCCTACTGTAGCGAAATAAAAACCAATAAAATCTTCGCTTTATCACGTTTTCATTTTATTTTTAAAAGTAAAATAATATAGTAATACAAACTTAGCGAAAGACACAGAACGAATATTATTTTTATTAATAAAAAGGATTATGTCGTGATTCCGACGTGACGTCTTTGGTGTTCGAGCCCTATAATAAAAATGCATTCTTGTTACGCGTCGATTAAGATACGTTTGCAAACGTTCCTAAACTCGTAACTATATAAATACAAGGACGTCCTAAATGGGTATTCGGCACCAAGTCAATTCGTTATTACGAAGCGAGATAATAATTTAAATTACAGTTTGATCAAAATTGTAAAAATGGTAATATACGGCTAACTGGTAGTATATAAACTCTACTGAAAACTAAGTTACAAGATATACGAAAAATCGGTCCTAGGCTGACGCTGACAATCGGAAGGCTCCTCCCTGGCCGGATTCAGAATCCTCTTAAATGTGCAGGTCGCGCGCAAGGTGTTGTGTTGGGTTCGATTCCCAACAGGAAGCGTGTAGACGTCTGGTACATACTAGAGTGGCGAATTCTAGATCGCCTTACAGTCTTCGGACTAATCGAGTCTTCATGAAATTCACCTCGAGACCACTTTTCAGTGATGTACAATTCGTTTATTTACACTGCCTATTACAAAGAACAGAATGGAATAAAATTTAGGAAACGATAAGAACTTTTGAATAATCAATAGGAAAGCAAACATACCCTTGGATCCAATGGATTACCGCACAGAACTCGGTCGTTCAATCCGTTAGACACTCAGCGTTAATAATAAGCGAATTATTTTAATTGTGAAAGCAGAAAAAAATAATATATTAGACTTCCGTCCTGTGTCCAAAAAATCCTTCAAATGAAAAATTTCGGTAAGAGAAAAGACTTGACACTTTTAGATTCAAAATTCAAAACCTATATGAAAAAAAAATATTTCTGGTTAAAAATATGGTTGGATTTGTTATGAAAGAAGGTCGTTCGTGATAAAATTATAATGTAGCATTTGCCAATGCTGCACTACACCACACATTTCTGCGCCAAGCAACATTGCTATATTCCGATTTGAAGGGTATAGTCGTCGGTGTTATTACTGGCGCTCGAGATATTTCATCCTTGTGCCTAGGATGACCGCCCACCTGCTGCGATGTCTCTGACAAGGTCGATATCCATGGACGATGGTGACCAATTGGCCGCCTGCTAGTCTGCCTCTCCATTACACAAGAGGGACCAAAGTAGCAGAATAAGCAGGTTTCTGTCTGTTGTTCACAGGTTTCTTGGGAGGGATAGCTCTGAAGCGATATTCCTTTCGTCAAGTGGGACTCGTCGGAGCAGGACTCTTCGTGTTAGGAGACGCACTCACAATCTTTGTCCAGAAGACATATCAATTGGTATTCACGTTCGGAGTTATAAGAGGTAAGAATACAGGCTATTCAACGCAAAAGTGGTCTTAAAGACATTCGAAATATGTGACAATAAATGCAATGGTAACCTGAAGACATCTGCCGTATTCCATCATGATTCCAGTCCGAAAAAGGGATGGTGCTATAGGTCATGTATAACTCCGTCTCTCTCTTACACCCGAATTATGATGGCATTAAACCGTCAAAATACGGCACCGGCGACGGTTAATTAACAGAGCTCCAGGCGTTCAACTCTTCTCAATAATAATGTCTGTTAATAAATGATTTCCCATATTTATCCAGTTCCAGAGAGTATGTTCCTACTTATCTTTGCCTATTTTTTCCAGGTGCAGGCTTCGGTATGATGATACCAGTTAGTTTTACAGCATTCAACTGCTACTTCACCAAGAAGCGAACAGCGATGATGAGCGCCAATCAAGCGATGAGCAGTTTGGCGTCCATAACTTTTCCAATGCTGGTGACGTTTCTGCTATCGGAGTACGGGTTGAGGTGGACCTTAGCTCTAATCATGGCGGTCGATCTACACTTGGTCTTCGCTATGCTAGTCATGCACCCAGTGGAATGGCATTTGATCAAATCTGAGGAAGTCATTGAAAAAGGTACCAATGAATTTTGGATTGAACACAATATTTTCACGATAAACTTTTGTCGAGTGCTAATGTATTAACATTTTTTTCAGAATTATGTGATATTAGCAGTTTAAAAAAGAAGAACACGGATAGCTTCGATGAATTCGCAGTCAGGATGCTACCAGGAGGTGAAGAGGATGTAGAAATAAAAAGTGTCAAGCGGAGAAAAAAAGAATCAATGAAGATGAACTTAGTGTAAGCATTAAAGATCACTTACGAGTATCTGGAGTACCGTGGAACTCTACAGAAGTAGGAAGATTGTTAATTGCAGATAATAGCTGCATTATCGGTTTCGAGCACCTACCTGACCTATTTCTTTAAAATGACAATACAAGCTACAAGATAGCCAAGCTTATCTTTCTAGAGTTCATTAACGTCATTTCATTGACACTTTCTCGATTGTCAACTGTTTCTTAATATCATTTGTTACAATTCTGTTTCAGAAAGATTCTGTGTGAGAATGTAGAACTGGACTTACTAAAGGATCCTAAATTTGTGAGCACATTAGTTGGGCTCGGATTCGCCTTCGTATCAGATGTGACATACTTAGCTATGGAACCAATGCTTCTCTTCTCGTACGGATTTTCTAAGGTAAGTTATCACTGGTATATCTAGTGCCATGTATAAAATATATAGTATACCTACTTTATTCCAAATCCTTCATCTTTCTCTACGAGCTTGCAAGATAATGACTAGGTTTGAGGAGATCGTAACTTCGCTTCCTTGTGTTGAAATCTTTAGATCTAATTCAATATTAGCCAAATCATCATCATTGTCTACAGCGAAAAATTTATCAATTGATTTTTCTTTTGTATTTTCAGATACAAGTGGCAACATGCGTGATGGTTGGTGCCATATCAGATTTAATAGCAAGACTGACGCTTGCTGTAGTAACTTACTTCTTCGTCGTCGACAGTCGGTTAATTTTCTTCGTTGGCACCTGTGTCACAGTTTTCCTTCGAATCGGTAAATATACATATGTTTGAAAAAAGCTTTCAACATTTTGATCTAAGAAATGCTAATATGAACTTTGTTATCAGTTGATGTCAATAAAACAAACTGTTTTTAAGTCCATTATAAAGTAAAATTTATTTCCTCGAGAACCTTGATCTACCAAATGTTGTTGGGGATATAGTTACGTCAATTTATATTATAAGTTATGTTTATGTTTCTTCTTTGTTATTGTCTATTATGTTATTAGACGTATATGACGAGACAGATAGACATAATGATTTCTGGTACTATAGACACGAACATTTATTACATTTTGCTAAAAAAATCCACGTTTATCTTTACATTAATTTCAGCCTTGGTGACTTCAAGCTCGCTCTGGTTTGTGTTCGCGGTGACTGCTATATCTGGGTTGGTACGGTGTTCAGTCCAAGTGCTGTTCCCACTAGTTCTAGTCACTGCAGCACCAGACCGTTTTCCAGCAGCATTAGCACTCCACATATTGTTCTCCGGCACGCTTATGATGTTGGCTGATCCTATGATTGGTGAGTTTGCAAATTCTCTATCATTAAGTATATCAGCTACTAATATGATTATTTACACAATGAGGAAGGCTTTTATTATTTACTAGCTTCTGCCCGCGGCTTCGCCCGCGTGGATGTCGGAAGTTATCGCACGGGAACGTGCTACCAGGATAAAAAGTATGTGCTTCCCCAGGATGCCATCTATCTCTTTGCAAAATCAGAAGTTCAGTGGTTTAGGCGTGAAAATGTAACATACAGTTTCAAGTTCAAATCCTCCCCTGAAAATCGAATTACCCCTTTTTGCCCCGTCAGGGGACAATTTTCGACAACTTTACATACTTATTATTAATTATTTTCTGACAAAAGTATCAATACTGAGTTTCGAGTTAATCGGACCGCGCATTCAATTTCTTCCACACAAACTTCAACACCCCTATATCCCCCTTTGAGGGGTAGTTTTGAAAAAATTCTAATGATAAACTTTATTACTTACTTAGGCATGTATTGTTGCCAAGTTTCAAGTTTATTAACTAAATTAATAAGATGTTTCATAAAAACTATATCCCAGCTTTTCACCCCCCACAGGGGTGGAATTTTGAAAAATCATTTGGGATGTGTTCATAACTTGACTCAAAGATTATTTATACCAATTTTCGAGTTAATCAAGCCACGCTGTAAAATCATCCCCTGTAAAATTGACTACCCCTTTTCAGGCCGTCAGGGGTAGATTGTCGAAAAACCCTGATACACATTATTCTTTCCTTTCAATTTTAGGTATAAATACTGAGTTTCGATTAAATCAGACCGCGCGCTACAATTCTTCCATACAAACTTTGAAACCTCCCGATCTCCTTTTAGGGGGTAGTTTAAAAAAACAAAAAATGCCCAACTTCATAATTTACTTAGATCAGTATTCGTGCCAAGTTTCAAGTTTATTAACTCAAGGAATAAGATTTTTCATACAAACAAAATCCCCCCATTTCACCCTCTTAGGGGTGGAATTTCGAAAAACCCTTTCTTAGTGGATACCTACTCTTCACGAAGAATACACCCTCCAAATTTCATGTCTCTAGGACCAGCGGTTTAGGCTGTGCGTTGATGTCTCAGTCAGTCAGTCAGTCAGTCAGTCAGGACTTTGAATTTTATACATATAGATAATTATAATCTATTCATTATTAGTCGGCACAGATGCACGTCCATAGTTAAGATCTTTGAAGATAACATTATCAATGTCATAGATAAGTAGAACCTGTTTTTTTATCTATTTTGTAAAAAAATGCATTAGGCAGATTGATTTTATCGTCTTTTATCCATTAATAATGCAAATTCAAAAGATAACCATCATATGAATTTGCATTATTTGTAAAAAAAAGTCAAGTCATTAAACCAGTTATGATATTTTTCAATGAAAATAACATAATTAACAGACTATCTCTAAAAGGCATTATTGCAAATGGATGTGCAAGATCACCTTGACTACTCCCTACTTACTCTTTATCGATAATCGCTTATTAATTAATTGATCATTCGTTGATTATATTATTTATTTCTACTCATTGTAAGAGTCTAATGTCTTTCTTCATTAAATGATAAATGTTCATTGTGCTGAGCGCAGACTAGTGCTCATACACACGAGCGGCCCGCACTGTAGTTGTCGAGGACGGCTGCAGTTACCTACCTCTGTCCTTGACGCGTGTCGCTCACTAAGTAAAGATTGTTTACTAGCCAGACTATCGTTCTATGAAAACAATGGGGGCACGCTCATTTGCAACAAAACAGTTTCCTATGACGATATTGATATTACAAACTATTATATCAGTGATATACAAAACAGTTATGTTTCTCGTGTTCGCACTGTCTTAATATTTTTCATTAATTTCGTTTTTCTATAACACGCACACAACATTAGATCACGCCTGTGCCCGACCGAAGGGTTAAGCAGAGGTGATCCTATAGTACACCTATATTTCGCCATGTATTAGGGGACGTTAATGTGGTGCTGTTCTACAAACACCCCACTTAATATGGTGTCCTGTTGTATGTACCTACGCTACAGCAGTGCGATTCTGTTACCATCTCACCGTGAAAACTTAGGTGAAGTGAGCGTGGAGTGAGCTGTCATTCCAACTAATGCTAGGGATTGATTCTATTGACAGCTCACTCTAAGCTCACTTCACATAACTTTTCACGGTGAGATTTTTACAGAATCGATCGGCAGGAGTTGATGGACGCTACCGAAGGTGCTAAGCTCGTAGCCAAATTCTGAGCTGACTATAGATACACTGTGTTCTTCACGTTATTCATAAACTTGGCAAACGCTTCTATAGCTTTTACAAATAAAATCTAACAAAGGAAGTAAGTAGTACCTACTTAAAAAGGCTGCGTTACAAAGATATTTGTAATTTCATTTAATTAAATGTTATTGAGCTATGCAGTGAGAAAGGGTCTTACTCGTAATTTGGCCTATGTTATTGCTTAGTGAAATTAAAATGATAAATCTATCAAATCCATTGGATAAACAGGCATGCATATCGAGTGATTTACGTCAAGGTTATTTACGATTGCATAAAAATTAAAAAATAATTCATTAATGTGTCTAAAATGCTAGAACATCTGGTCGAAGTTTATGTATATCATCCGGAATACGGTGTTGACATTGCCATCGGCACGCTGAGGAGAAGGGGGTGAGCTTATTGCCATCAACCGACCACAACTCCAGACCCAGGGCTGCAACTGAGATATTTCTGATGTAAAAACCAAAAAAACACTCATATCTATTCAAAATCAAAAGTCATTAATTCAAATTAGGCTGAGAATCAGCACTTTATGAACGTCAAAATTACAAAAGACAGTCCCCCAAAAACGCCCGCCATTCATTCGTCCCCCCTTCTTTTCATTATTTATTATTCTTTTCATCTATCTTATTTTCCTTTATTCCAGGTGTCCTCTATGAAGCGACGGGTAGCTACGTGTACTGCTTCTTCGCAATGAGCTTCTGCTGTTTAGTGTGTGTCGTCCTATGGACTATCGAGTATGTAGTGTATCGTAAAGGTAAAAGTAGATCCTAAAATGTGCCTTAAGTGAAAGACATATAGTTTGTAATTAATCTAACGAGAGGATTGTTAAGAAACTTGATGGGGTTGGTCGTGTTGGATGTTCCTTATCTGTACTCTATACAAATAAATAAAATTGAAGTGTCTGTTTGTAATATCAAAATAACAGCATTTTTACCAAATGCATATGAAATTGTATACGCTACTTATAAAAAAAAAAACATTAAAAAAATATATATCTTTCTGTCCGTCTGTGTGATTTTGTATGTTTGTTTCGGCTAATCTCGAAACCTATTTTATTTTATTGTATTATGACTTACAGCTATCAAATACAGAAGTAGTATTTTGACGGGTATTTCACTGACTGATAGCTGATGTTATGGAGTAACATATAGACTACTTTTGTCCCGGTAGCACATTCCCGTGGGATAATTTCCGACATCCGCGCGGGCGAAGCCGCGGGCAGAAGCTAGTTAATAATAGATTTTGTGAGAGATAGTACCGATGGATATCATTGTTATCTGCTAGTGTTTCAAACCTTGTCCAGAAAAAACAACTATGAAAAAAATGTATGTGAGTATCACGAATTGATCACTAGTGTGATCAAGTCGTGATCCATTTTTTTTTCATATTTTTCATGATGGCTCAGGGGTTTACTCTCTAAGCACGAAATCCGTAGTTACGGCCGAAGTTACCGGTTCCAACTCCGTATCGCCGTACGGTTACTTCGGGGTCCAAAGTAAGAATGAATCACAACACGGTTTAACAGTTGTCCTTACTCCCAATGAGTTTTGACCCGTCCGACAAAGTTAATTAATCGGGAGTTGGATTCATTCCGATGTATGGTACTACTTACGGATGAGTCCGTATATTCGTTAGCGGAATTAGAGAGTAGGTCCCAAAGACATGTCATTTTGGAACTCGTGCCGTATCAAATGTGTGGACGTTGCTTTATGTTTAATTGCCCTATTTATGTCTAGGAATTAAATACACCTACTACTACTAATATTGCATAAGGTTTTATCTCAACACGAAATAGAGGTGCGAGAATAAAAAAAATTGTTTAGCAATAGGTACGTAGGATACGGAGAGACGATCCTCTATCACATTCCATCGTGCTATGTGTTTTGTATTCGAAAGAATGTGAACGAAGTAAGTTATTAACCAAAGATAATTTTATACACTACTTAGGTAATGGTTGCCAACAACATAAATGTTAGGTAGGTACCCATAACTGAAAACCAGAAAAGGCAATTTATTTTAATTACCTAAACCTTTTATGCAATGTTAATAAAAAGTGAAAAACTCAACCTGTATAAATAAGTGATTATTTCGATAATGGACATTTCGATAGTTGACTGGAACACAAAGTCTGTTCAAAATCAGTGGTCTTAAATGCGCAAATGCAATTCGTAAGTACATACTCCATAGATGTTGATTGAGGCAGAATTTTTATTATTTTTGTTCATCCATTGTTTTATAATAAGGTGTAGAATATGCTTTAGAAATCTTTTATATTATTAAAATATAATTTGAAATTATCGTTATATGTTTTTGTATTATTTTAATAAATATAATTTCTTGCACTTGTATTATACTGTGGTTACTGATAAATGTTGACTGGGCATTTACTTTTTCACAAACAGAAAATCGTAATTTAAAATGCTACCTAGTAAATGTATTGTAATAGGTATGACCTAGGGTTGGTAATTTAAATTCATAAGAATTGAAATGACAATCGACATGTGTCATTTGATCAGCAATTGAATATACTTTTAGACATACATAACCTAACGCCTTCTTCGCATGGGGTAGGCAGAAACTATACATCGTGTATCAGAAATGTGTGGTCATATTTAAGGGTATGGAACAGATCATCAAACCGAACCACTTTCTCTATGGGACCAATATATAAATCACGAAAAAAAAAAAATCAACTGTCCCATACGTTTGGTTCGAGTAGTTATTGAATTTTTGTATGGGACAGCTGATTATTTTTTGCGTTTACAATGTTGTACCAATAGAGAAAGTTGTTCAGTTTTTAGGTCTATACTAAAACCTAACAGAAAGAAATATGACCTCATATTTCTAATTCACGCTGTGGAATTGAATATAATTCCGTTTATTTTATAATTTATTTGATGTGCCATCGTATTTTAAAGGAAAGGTTACTGTTGACTGTAATAGGTAACTATGTTAAACATTATACCTGCCTAAGTAAATATTGCGACATTCAAAGACCCACTTTGAATTTTTTTGCTGATTTTTAAGTATTTACGTTACAGAATTGCTGACAGCTACTTTACATAACGCTAGGTAATTTATGTGAAATGTTGTCGTGTGCTTTTATATGTTTGTTATAATTAGATTACGTTATAGTTAAAAATAAATTTTATAGTTTAGCTAACATTTTTATGTGTTTCTATGAAATCGTGAATTTAATTATAGTTGTTGAATAAAAATAAGTATTATTTAATTTGCGACTTGAAGGCCAAGTTGTTACACATACCTACTACCTACTATTCATATAATTGTTGCCAATTTTCCATCCCGAAATCTTTATCAATCGACGCTTTTGTTAAAAAATAAAAACAGGTTTGGAATCTGGTAAGCTACCGTCAATATAACTTGCTATAATTAAGCACACTTAATTCATAATTATTATATCATAAACATAAAAATAATTATTTATGTGGTCGACCTTGATTATGTATATTGTGCTAAGTAATAAAGAATTTAGTACAGAATAATTATATGAAAAAATATCTGAGACTAATTTATTAGCTACCAATTCATTCCTTCAGTCATCATTTGTGTATTTTGGCTTAGGTAAGTAAATAATAAGAGAAATAACTATTTTAATTTTTTTAATAACAGACAGATTTTCGTAACTGTGCTTCTGCGATATAATGACTAACATAACACAAGTAATGATCAAGTTATTATTGATGATGAGAGCATTAATTATAATGCATTCAATGAATATTTCATACTACCCTCAGGCGGTCAGTATAGAACCAAAATCCGAAAATCCTAATCGAAAAATGGAAAAAAAATAAGGTTAATATTATTAAGGATCCGTTTGTTTTCGACATTGTCTTCGTAAAGTATTCTGACAGAGTGACAGACTGAGTTTCAAAGCCACGAGTCTCTTTTGCTGTTTTAATGTTGACTTAATGTTAACGATTTCTTAATTAGGACGATAATACTAAGTTTTCTTTAACATTATTGGGTGATCAAGCAGTTGATGGGACTCGGTTCCTTGGTTCGATCTTAATCCTGAAACCGTCGGATCTCTTCAGAATGATATCTGTTTTCAGTTGGAAATCTTTTTCAGGTACTTCGGACACAGATTTATAGTTCCTCAAGATGGTTGACAGAAGTATTTTCAGCTTCAGAAGCGCGTACTTGCGACCTGAAAAGTAATGTTTAGAAGATTTAAAGTTGGCACTAGCTTTTTCCCGCAATTTCGTCCACGTGGAAGGAGTAAAACTGCACAAGTACTCGAACTCGAACCTCGAACTTATACATCATTTTTGGAAATTGAAAGTTGTGCCTGTGACACGTTGTGAAAAAAGAACATTACATTGAGGATACCTTCCAACCGGGATCCCTTCTTTTCGCATAATATTCTTTTTCCTAATATACTTTGTTGGCATAACGATTTTGGTATAATTTGTTTTGCCATAATAATACTATGCCATTTTTTTTTTGGCAACTATTTAGTAATCTGTGATACCTACAGTTTATGTTGGCTGATCTTGAAGGCTTATTTGTTTTGGCATTTTAATGCGCATAATTTTACTAGGCCTAATGACTATCAGCATAATAGTGTTTAGGTATACAATTATTAGGTATGATGGATCTTGATATTTACTACTGTTATCGAATCATATGGGTTAGGTTAGGTTAGAACAGTGACCAATAACGCGCGAAGGCGAGCGAGCGAAGCGAGCGTGTCGCGGCAGCGGCCGCCGAGCGCCAGATCCCCCCCCTATTGTTGGTGTTGTGTGTTGTGGCTTGGGTTAGATGAGGTTATAACAGTATGATGTTTCGTGATATTTACTTATTCATTACAGAAATTTGAATTTTTTTTAAAGGATAATTTACAACTGTGCAATAATACACCTAGTGACAAAATAGTTTTATGACACCACCGCCCACTTAGAAAAATAAAAAAATGATTTATTCTACCTACAATGTAAAGTGCCTACAAATTTCATTAGAGCAAGATTGTATAAAAATGTGTATTAGTGTCTAACATTTCAGGAATTCATTATTATGCTTATTTCTTACGCCTATGAAAAATATGCTTTAATATCATTATGCGTAAAAAAAAATTTTACTAAACTAATCTATATAATGTTATGCTTAATCATTATTATGATTAGAGAAATTATGCGTAAGCTATTATGCGTAAATAATGATATGCGAAAATATAATAAGGAGAAACAAAAGTATGCTAAGTTATATTAGGTCTTACAATTTTATGCAAATGGATAGGGAACCCTGCCAACCATATTCTACGCAATATATAGTTCTATAAAATACGTACGTATACGTTCTATGTAATAATGGTATTCAGCTGCATCCGGTTAGACTGGAAGCCGACCGCAACATAGTTGGGAAAAGGCTAGGCAGATGATGATGATAATTATAGTTCTATCCCTTAAGAAAGCGTCGCTTAATAGCGAAAACATCGGAGGGTTTTAAAGATTTTTTTTAAATATATATATTTTTTTTTATATTTATAACTTATTCTTTCTATGCTAATAATAAGACCATGGACACCCGTAACGATTATTATAAATGACTTTAGTATTAATAAGATATGACAGTTAATTATGGCGGCAACGGGCTCACAAATTAAATGTTAATTAAATTAAGTAGGCATGCGGAATGACGCTCGTTCGTTGAATTTAAATAACTATCCGTTTATTTGCGAATAAATGTGCTAATCATCGTGATACATTGTTTTTGATAGTATGTTTATTGTTTTTTGTATTTCACACGCTGTCTACATGTCTGTATCTATTTTCCTGTCTCGGGTGTGCTGGAAGAGATTTCTTGTGAAATAAGCATCATCTCTGTACCTATTTTTTCTGTCCTTTTTTTCTTGTCTGTTTATATAAAATGTGTGTAGATAAATGGTAAAATAAATACAAAAAATCTATCATTTACTGAATCACGTTATATCAGGAAAATAATTTAAAATAAGAAATGGGTGTCTAAGAACCCGATTCCTTTGTCTCATTATTGACATGGATTAAACCATCCATCACCCAACCAACCTAATTGTGGTCGAAATAAACTTGATACAAAATGTCCGGACTAAACTGTCATTTTTGTACAAATAACTTCTAGTAAAAATAAAGTTCGTAATACAAACATTGTCTTGAAGATCAATAATAACACTGTATGAATTTAAGTCGAAAGATACCATACATTTCCCATTGCTACCTAAAAGAGATGGGCCAATTAACAATGCATGAATTCTGTACTAACCGACACAGCTCCTGGGTCCAGCACTGAAGGGAATGTAACTGTAATAGTGCCTGTTCGCCATGTTCTCTGGCAAGAAGTTGTCAGGGTTGAAGGTGTCAGGGTCCTTGTAGTGCTTGGGGTGGCGGTGGACGCCGTAGGTGCAGACAACCACGGTGGCTCCAGCAGGAAGGGTGTAGCTGTTGGTAGCTGTGCGAGAAAAAAGAATGTTGGTAAGAGTTTTGTGGGGCCGAATGTGTCCTTCGTTCAGAACTTAGCCCAGTTACTAGCTTATGCCCGTTTTCAATAACACTAGGCAATACGAGACGAACGAGGAAAATCCAACAACGCGTTTTTATTTAGGCATTAATAGGCCATTGTGATAGATGTAATTAGCGCTCCTAAAGAAAGTAGATGATATAAGATGATAATATAAAAGCTGGAGACAAAGATGGGGACGACCAGACATGGTGAAATTAATGGACCAATGTGATGCCCGGAGAATCAGAAAGTCTGACAACCATTATTACCAGCGGGTGTCGTATTACCCAGTAGCTGGGTTGTGGACGTCAGAAGGGCAGTTCAGCTGCATCCTGTTTGACTGGAAGCCGACCCCAACATAGTTAGAAAAAGGCTAGGCGGATGATGATCATGTGATGCCCGGTGAAGTTTTTTTTTCTCTGGAGATCTCTATCACTCAAGTTCATTAGATAAGAAAAACTTAAAGAAAACTTTTTTACCAATTTTAGCATCTCTCTTCAACTCCCTCGCTATGATAGGTACAGGTGGGTACATCCTGAGGGTTTCCAGGATGACTCGCTCCAGGTACTTCATTTGAAGGGTGTCATTGAAGGTGGCTGGTCGGTCAGAATCACCGAAGATCTCGTACAGTTCATCGTAGACCTTCGCTTGTACGTCTTGGTGAAGTCCCAGCAGGCACAACACGAAACTTGAGCCGGCTGCTGTTGTGTCGTGACCCTGAAATATTAAAGGAGTTATGAGTCTGAGTAACTTGATCACGAGAATTGGAAAGTAAATTAATGTCCTACCAATTTTGCAGTCCTTTGAATTCGTTGAATATCTTTGGGCTTTTTTTTAAATTGGATTCTAATCAAAATGAATGGGTACAGTGTCGATGGGATTGGTTCATCCAGAGTAAAAGACAAAAAGAAAATTTTTACATACCTCAAACATAATCGTGTCGACTTCTTCCTTGATCTCGTGGTCAGTGATCTGGTTCGTGCCATTTTGAGCAGATTCAAGCATCAGGTCCAAAAACGCCAAGCGTTTTTTCTCACCTGGAATAGTTAGGTCACTTTAAAATTGATTTTACTAAACCGCACACCCTGATCGCTTAACACACTATCAATCACAATCTGAATAATTTTTGGAGGATATTGCTAATCCATTGCTTCATTTGGTCGAAAAATGTATCTGCTCACCAAGTTAAAGACCGCAATGTATGTTGTTGAACTGTCAAAATGTTAGCCATTCGTAATGTTAGTATGTTACTCAATTACCAAGCAGGTCGACTACAAATCTTTTATATGCGGTTATAACATTAAATTATGCCGAAGCCGACCAAGGAACAGGTGGCAAAACTACGAAGTCTGGCTCAAGGCATTCTAGGTTACGAAAGAAACACATTAAACTGCTCTTAGCAGGTTTAGAAGTTTCGTCTCCTGCCCAGTGATAGTTTTTCTCCTTCTTTGTCGCTGGCATGACTGTATTTTCCATCTTGTTTTCTCAAAACTTTGCCACTTCCATGGCGTTGTCAGTGGCAGCAGAGAGGTCAGTTTGACTGTTTGTTTTGAGACACAGAGGGCAGGATAGGAGGTGGAGCATGGTTTGTGACATAGCTCCACCTGGTTAGTGATAGTTAATTATGACGATAAATATTACGATGTATGAGTTTTGACTGTAGCCGTACCACTGTTGCCCAGGGAGTCATTCTTCGATTAATTTTAGGTAAGTCTGATACTTACCAACATCATTTTCGTCGTTGAAGTCCAAATCATCACGGTAGCCCTTGAAGACGGTATCCGACAGCGTTTTGCCACCATTTGCCAGAACATTGCCATGGCTGACGCCCTTGTCTTCCGTCAACTCTTGGATGCTTGGAGGAATGATACCCTTAACTTTGTTCTCGTTGTAGATTTCCTTTTTTAGCTTGATAACCTTGAAATAAGAGTAAAATAATATTATAGTATTTGTTTTTTGGAACTGAATGGTGGAAAGGTGTTATTTATTTAGTAGGTACTAGCTGTGCCCCACGGTTTCACCCGCATAAGTGTCGATCCCATGGGAATATCGGGATAAAAAGTATCCTATGTGTTGTTCTGATGTATAAGCTATATTATCCGTTCAGTATTTGTTGCGTGAAAGAGTAACAAATATTCATCCATCCATCCTCACAAACTTTCGCATTTATTATATTAGTGGAACGAGTGTGGGTTTTATTGAAAAATTGATTGCTCACCCCTCATAAGCAATACATTTTTGGCGTTAGGTATCGTATGCCAAATTCTTAGTCGGAAATATACGTTTGTACTAGTAGGTATATTTTGGTTTCATTTTATGCAACATAGGCATACAAAACACAAAACAGTCAAATGCTCACGGAATAAAATTATCATAAATGATACGAAAGTGCGAAAGTCACTCATTACATTCGTGGAAAAATAGGTGTAAGTATTTTGTATTTACACCTTTAAGTATAAATAACGTCAGTATGTAGGTACCTTATTAGTAAGTCCATGAATAATGTCCAAAAGTTTCTGTTGAGTTTTAAATAGCGGGTGTAGTTTGAAGATGAAATCCAAGCGCAGCCAGAACTTGTAATGCCTCTGATGGATGATATCGCACATTCTAGAACAAAGTTACACAAGAATAATAATCAAAAAGGCGAGTTTAGGAAAATACCACTGGTAATAGAAGCTGTGAAACGATTTCTTTTTTCAAATTCATTCGATTGACTATCCCAGTCTGGCGAAGCTGGCGCTATTAGAAAATCGTATAAGTACCTAATACTTATTCTGGTGGAAAACTTATAATTATTTTATAAATTAAAAGGAATCAGACTCAATATATTAACTATGATAATATATAGAATACTTATTTCTAGCTATCCTTAGCTATAATAATAATAATTTCTAATACTTAATAAAAAAATATTTCAGAAATGTCAATTCCATATAATGTTAGTAACAGAGGTCCTAAAAACTATGTAAGTAATTGCAGCATTCTCGAATACATTTAAAATAATCCAATGAATGTCAAATATAAAAACAAAAAATAAAAACAATCAATCAATTTAGAAAATTAAATTAAAAATTAAAAATAACAATACAGTTTAATCTAATTTAATATAATCTAATTTATTCCATTATATTTAGTCTAATTAATTTACCCTAAATTTAACTAAATATTTTTCACTAGATTAAATATATTTCCTCAGCACCGGGCCCGCCGCTATGCCTACCAGGCCGGGACCAGTGCATCAGAAAAGGGCAGTCTGGCCTCTCCACAATCCACACAATCCTCTGGGACAATACGTGGAGGCTCCAACAGCATCCTGAAAACCTTCAGGATGCTGTTGGAGCCTCCACGTATCCTACGCATGCATGCTCTTATGAAATGATTAATTAAGTTGCAATAATCATCACTCTAAGTCGATAGTATTGTGCGTTTATTTTTAATGTTATATTTTAAATTGTTTCTTTTTTTACATTGTTCTCACATATAGAAGCAATAAGAATAATGTACCCAGGATTTTGTAATAATATCTTGATTTAAAAGAGTGTCCGTGGAGTTTCTTGCCCGTTCTTCTCCATAGAGATCTACGTTTTTGGAATGGGCGACTAGCTTCAACTTTCTGACTAACTGACCGACTATTTAATTTTGACAATTCAAAGTGCCTGTAAATGGTTTAATTGAAATAAATGATTTGAGTTTGAGTTTACATAATAGGTAGGTTAATGTCAGCTATCTGAATGTCACCAAAAAACTTTAAACCATTAACTTACTTCATTACAGCCATCGCATAGTCGTAACCAGATTTATCTTGAGTTTTCCTTGAGATGCCCATAGCAGTCTCTGTAAAATAATAATTCTTACATGAGTTTCACAATGTTTCTTGATAGGAATTAACAATACTGTACTATTAGGTAAACACAACGTAATGCAAGGTTAGGGCCTTACTTCATTAGAATAATTCATTAAACATGACACATTGTTTTAAAATTTTGACAAATGATCTAATTGCTAATTGATGATATCATTTTGGAAATTTACATGAAATTATTTGTGAATCTTAATTTCGACCACTTATTTAGCTTTGTTTGATTCGCCTTAAAGTTGAAGAATCGATTTCTAAACCAGCATATATTATAGCCCCACCTAAGAGTTCATGTCATGGAATTTTCTATTTAGGATTCCGCATTAACTAGCCAATTTTAGTTAAAATTTGTGTCTGATTTAAATAGAAACCAGCTACTATTATGACGGTGATGATCAATCAGGGGACGAAATACCAAATACCGTCGCTGTGATGATACTCGTATTCCATCCCCTAAATCATCAGGGCATGGAATATCATCACAGCGACGGTATATGATTACTATCTTACTTAGCAAGTTAATAGTACCCTACGAGAGTATACGGCTTTTACACAATGCAAGTTTCTCGCCTGTGGCATATAATAAAGTTGAACCAACAAAACGGCTTGCATCGTCTAAACACTGTTTGGACGGCGCATCTTATAGTGTTATTTCAAGTTATTATACCACAGGCAATTAAATTGTATACTGTAAATCAGGGTAAGTCTTATAAGAGTTTCAAAGTAATACCAGCTTACCCAATAAGATGTCGACGGTAACTTCACTCATGTGATCATGGACATCAAAGGTCTTGCCGACTTCGGAACGCATCTTCTCCACCACGTTCTTACTATTTTGGTTGAATGTATCCACGAATGACTTCAGGATGTTTATGTGGAATGTTGGAGCGATCATCTTTCTGTGGGAGCGCCATTTTGCTCCTAAAAGAGACACAGTATAATTCTTTTAAAACGATAGTAAGAACAAGCTACAAGCATAGACATCTATGCTTCCCTACATAGTAAATCATTTAGGAAATTGTGTCTAAGTTTTGTGAATTTTTTATTTAAAAAAAAAAAACAATCGACTTCCCAAAAAACACTACAAGGTGAAAAATAACTTTAATTTCGGAAGTCGGTGTCTTTGGTTTATGTATTTTCGTTTTTTGCCACCGACTTCCGAAATTCAAGTTATTTTTCACCTTGTAGTGTTTTTTGGGAAGTCGGTCGTTTTTTTTTTTTTTAAATGTTTTTATCTCTAATTTTTGTAGTTGTGAAAAATTAAGACTTATATGGTTTTCTCATGGATACCATTATCCGAACTAGACCAAATTGATGTGAAATGTGACCACACGGGAAGCACCAGCTTTTAAATAAAAAAAGAATCATCAAAATCGGTTCACACAGTCGAAAGTTCTGAGCTAAACATAAACATTACAAAAAAAAAATACAGTCTAATTGAGAACCTTCTCCTTTTTTTGAAGTCGGCTAAAACATAACTTTGGCTTTCACATTGGACTATAAATTATGCTGAATATGACCACAAACTAAAGTTAGTGTATGGTCTTTTGCGGCAGAACGATAGTTGGGGTGACGTTTTTGAGAACAAGTCTCATTGCTCTCAATTTTGAGTGAAAATAGTGTCAGGAAAATTGGTATCCATAAAACAAAAAATCTTACCTGAACTGATCAGAAGACCTTCACCAAGCCAAGGTTCGAAGTATTTATAATCTGAAGCTTTATCAATATGGACGTTACTGTTCAAGATCACCTCCACATCCTCAGGGTTTGCAAGGAAGATGACCAGCTTTGAGCCTAACCAGCCTCGGACCACGTAGCCATACTGGTCGCAGATACTCAAACCAATTTTAATAAATTCTGTAACAAAATAAAATGTTTAAATTTTCTACGTATAAAATATACTACGCAAGTATTTAAAGCATGGAAGAAAAGTTGTACATTATAACATATAATTTAGGGACATATTAGGAATAGTAACGTGTCTTGTTGCGCAAAAGTGCCGTTAGTTTAGAATGTATTAGTATTGTAGAACTCTGAACCATACTCCTTGGGACATAGGCGCCCCGCCTATGCCCAGCAACGCTTGGGGGAGCCCAAGCACCGCCAGTTCGATCTGTTCTGTGCTTCGCGTATTCAGCTGCCTTCACTGTGAAAACACTTAGCTAGGCTATTATGGGCGGGTTGTGTTATGTTGCGGCAAAGTTGGGAACAGACAGCTCTACTTCGAGGAGAACATTTCAGAGCCATCTATATAAAAAAAAAAAACACAAATAGAAAAGGAAATTTTTACTCACCTTCTGGTTTCTTGAAAAGCGCCATCAGCGCGTTTCCGAATACCGGGACTGCCGCAGGTCCAGGGAGGATGTTCCCCATCCTGTAAATCCTGGACTGCTGCTGCCATCGGTGTATTAACCAGACACATGATGCTAGTATCACCAAGGGATAGAACACCAGCCTTGTAGTATTGATATGCTGGTCGGCAGTCACGTCTAATACCGACGTCATTGTGCTGCAACCAAAATCAATGATTGAAATTAGGCTCCAAATGATCACTTTTTGGACATCAATGGACAAAAAACAGCCCCAAGACGCACCCTTCCGGGTATTTGAGCTGGAAAGAAGAGAGGAAGCAAAGCAAACTTCTCTATAATGTATATAAGAACCTTGGATTCTTTCCAATATTGGTACGAGTATGAGGTTACGTAAGTATTGTTTCAGTACATAAATTAGCTTCGCTAACTAAAGCAAAAACAAATATTTATTAGTATGTGGCACAGTTTTCGTGCTCCCATTTATTATTTCTGCAAAGTTTTTCATTTATAAGCATTAGTGCCAATTATGTGGTCGTGCAAATAAGTAAACAATTGCTGACTGCGGTGTACAACACAACAAAGAAGAATCTATTTTTTGTTAGAGGATTAAACAAATTTATTAACTTTGATATTTAATAATAATATATTTGCGAGTTTAATCATATATAGTTCTAGCTAGAACAAACGATTCAATTCTATAAGATTTTAGTTTATTGAAATACTGAGTTTGGTTAAAAAAATATAATCACAACTTTACTGTACCTGGTTGTTCAATAAGTGAGCACAACAAAACTACTATTACCTAAATAAATGTTAACACTACGGTCTTATAACTATTACTGGGGAATTCACCTGAATATGTACGCATTTTATTTATAAGCGCTTAATACATGTCGCAGTCATTATTGTGTAGTAGTGTTTCAACTGAAATACGAGGTATATTGGGAAATGTATGTAAATACTTCAATAAAATTCAAGAAAGTACGTTGTCGTTAATTTTCCGTGCCTCGGTAAGCACGTTAAGCCGTTGTTCCCGGCTGTCATTCATAGATCTTTAACAATCCTTCCGGGTACTCAGAAGCCCGAAAGTCTGACAACCAGTCTTACCAAAGGGTATCGTATTACACAGTAACTGGGTTGTGGAGGTCAGATACGCAGTGTCTCCATGTAAAATACTAATATTCAGTTGCATCCGGTTAGACTGGAAGCCGACTCCAACATAGTTGGGAAAACTGTAGGCAGATGAGATGATGATGTTGTCGTTAATTACTTTTTGTTCACAATAACACATTTACTTATCCTACATTTATATAATATGCAACGTAGTAGCATTACGGATGGTAAAGTTTTCCACAGTTATTAAATCAATTTGCTGACAATAGCGTAGCGTTATATCAGAGATATCCCGTTTATATGATCCGCTAGGTTGGATTTCACCATGTTTAATTACCGCTAAAATCTTCATTTAAAAACTATGGATCGCAGGTTTGGATTGGGATGACAAGCTGCCAGAGGATCTTTAAACAGAGTGGCAGTCTTATCGTAGTGGGTTACACACCCTCAACAACTTACTGATTATGCAATGCATTATTAAAATTAATGAAGCAAATTAACTATTAATTACAATTCATGTGTAACAATTCATATTGTGTCTTCATAACGCCTAGATAAGGAAAGTCTTTTTTTTTTCTGGAAATCATCAAATGAACCCTCCCGCTCTGGGTGGAGCGGAAGGGAGTGCCAGACTCTTACTGACTAAAACCTACCCGTGTTCCTTCCTTAGCCCTTTCTGTTCCAGGGCAGCGGTAACCGTTTCGGATGATCCCGCCGCCCCGGCAATAAGGAAGGTCTAATAATATATTTAAAAACGGGCCTCTGCCAGTTGACTTCGGCCCCTCGTACGTCTTCCAAAGGTCCGGGACCCAAGGTCCCGAGTTATGTCAAATCATAAAAGAAAAATATATAAATTTAAATCGCGACATATTCGCCAAACATGTAAACAAATATGAGTTTATAGAAAAATAACTTTAATTTCTACACAATAAAGTTCAGTTTACGCTACAACTTTAAACATTTTTATAACTTTTTCTATAGTGCTAGTCACTCTGAAATCAACTTAAGTAATTCGTATAAGTAATTAAAAGAAAATAAAATAAACGTGGAAATAAACGTTTATTATTATTAATTACTAGATCATCCGTATATCTTTAAGTAGGTTTCTTGACGCTGTGCCTTGCGAGCCACTGCCAACAATACAAAATTCTTTGGGCGAAATCGGTTATTTATATATAAGAAGGAAAGAAAGAAAAAAGTTTATTTGGACACAGTTCGTGAAACACAAAATTAATAAAATAGCAAATAATGTTTCAGACAACAATAGTGTGTGCCTCACGGCTGCGCCAAAAAGGTTCATTTCAGCATTAATGCCAGACAGATGCTGTCTGACGCTGGTTTTCTAATGAACCCTTAGGGAAAAGTGACGGGGCGTACACACAGTTTCAACATACCTAATACATACTTATAAATAAATAAATAAACTAGTAATCACGTACATATCATTAAAAATACAAATAAGAAAAAAAAAAAACAAAACAACAAAGTCTCAGCAAAGCCTGTTTTTCTCGATTAACTAATCTAAATAACTATAATATACTTTCTTGTACACCAGAAAATACATTGAACACTACAAAATATACAATGGGCGGTCTTCTAGCACAAACTTAACTTGGTTTTCCTTCGAATCGAATTTCAGATTCGAACACGCAAGCTAACGCCATTGCCCTTTGGATGGGTCTACATTCAAATTAGTGTGATTTATTGCCAGCATTAATTAAATATTCTGACTTTAGGCAGTTTGCACTACGTTTTGTCTATATGACTAATGGCCGCTATGTTCAATCTATTGGTTGCTAGGCGGTAAAAGGTAGGCAGAGGTTCATACAGGGCGGCCAACTCGAATGTATATAAATTGGTATTCAACTCTTTTTGACCACCATTTTGCTTTGGCGCCATTTTAAATGTTGTGGCAATTTCGTTATGCACCATTTATCACTTCGTCCGCGTCACGACGAAGCGCGCGACGAATTTACTTACGGGTAGAAGAATCAAAATGATTTTAAAATCATACAATTATCACCATTATTTTAGTACTTTTATCCTAACGTTCCTAAATATTTACATAATGTAACAGCCTCAAAATAATAATAAGTACAAATATATAAAAAGGAAGGAAAATAACCAAAGGGCATCAAAAACTTCGTCCGCATCGCTGTCAATAGGAAACGTGCCCAAAAGGCTGGAAGCATTGCCACGTTGTATGGCAATGCTAATTCTTTGGCCAAAAAATAGGCCAGCCCTCTGTTCACGTGTAGAGTCGACCAACCGCTTAGCGATGTCTCGAAATACTAAGCGTGCATCGGACCCCATGGCCCTAGTATTTCAACCCCAAGCGGCTCGAAAATTTAAGTTCCAAAGAGATTGGAGTATTTGCGCCGTTTGACGTTTTCCGCACCTGCAGCAGCCGCTCCAGCACAGCCCACCGTGCTTGGAAGCTGGGAGGCGCAAGGTTGCTGTCGACACACGTTGCATCCCAAACCAAAGGCCTACCTACCTACCTTCCAAGGAATAAACGTTACAAACTTTCCTAAATGGATCTGTTCGTATTCTTCTATAATTTACCGCAAATTGTAAAAAGACGAGCCAAAATATTGCAGATAGTTACAGAGTTAACTTTTTATGAATGATTATCATCACGCTATACCTTTATAAGCAGACTAAGCAGTCGATCACGACATAATTATAGAGGGTGGATTTTGAAGATGGGGCCATACCAGCCCTTACCCGATCGATTCCTTAGGAGACTGTTTTTAACTTTTTGAAACATTTTGATCTACATTCACAGATTAATGAAAAATAAAAAAAATACAATCAACAAGAAAATGGGCAATTTTCACTAAAAAAATTGATACCAATCGATCCTGTTTCTTACAAGGATCAAAAAACTCTTTCGGACCACAGGTACTAGAAAATAATAATAATAATATCCCTGGACATTTCACACAGCACCATTTGTCCCAAGCTAAGCAACCTAATGCTTGTGTTATGGTAACAAGATGGCTGATAAACTACTTATATAGGTACAATTTTTTTTTTTTGTAAATCATACATATTATAGATAGAAAAACACCCAGACTCGGAACAAATACATGTAGGTCATACAAATATTTGTCCGTGCGGGAATCGAACCCGCGACACGCAGCGCAGCAGTCAATCGCCACTGCGCCACTGCGCCAACCGCAGAAAAGCCTGGGAAGTTTTTTGCGATTTCGTCGTAGGAAATGAGACGTAGATGAGAAAGAACAATGGGTACATGACAACAGTCGAATTATTTTCCATTACATCACTGGGCAGAATAGGGAACGAATTTAGCAGATAACGATACATTTAACCTTTTAAATGATTATCACCCCGCTATACCTTTTGGGAGCTAAGCAGCCAAACATGACATACTATAAGAACGGCTATTTTAGTCAACTTTCAACAAAACAAATAGATTCAAAGTTCGACGACTGATTTGCTAACCCATGATCGATTTGCAAAGCAGTACACAGAACAATTGATATTTTTTATGCTTCCTTTTTTTACATCTTGTTTTACTATTATATTATTTTCGTTAAACACACACACACACACCCAGAAACATAAGGAAGTTAAGGCCTCTTGAATATCTATGGTTAGGTGACTGTTAATCAGAAATTCCGTCTGTATGCAATCTACTGTTATATTATTTTAGTGGTTTGTCGTTGTGAAATAATCTGTAAGAAAGCATCAGTCAGTTGTATCAGCACCTATTGTGCCATTAGGTAGTATATAGAGGAACGCAGGCTTTCATTAATTCACTACAAATTAAAAGCTTCGCAAGCAATGGGAAATTACTACTGAAGGCTGCGGGTATTGACATCAGCCAGTCTATTCTGTAAAAATCTCACCGTGAACACATAGGTGAAGTGAGCTGTAATACCACCGGATGGCGGGGTTGACACTATTGACAGCCACCTAATTCTTAGGGATTTATGTATACTATTGCCAACTCTTTCTATCACAGAATAGATCTGCTGGTGGAATGACAGTTCACATCAACTAAGTTTTCACGGTGATAATTTCACAGTATATTTCGGCTGATGCTTGAGTTTGACAGCTCACTTCACCTAAGTTATCACGGTGACATATTTGCAGAATAGATCGACAGGACGAGCTGCTTCTCACTTGAACAACTGCCGGTCGATTCTGTAAAAATCTCACCGTGAAAACTCAAGGGAAGTGAGCTTGATGTAAGTTGTCAGTAGTGTCAATCCCTAGCATTATTTGGAATGACAGCTCACTTCATCTAAGTTTTCACGGTGAGATGGTTACAGAATCGCCCAGCTGAACGTCACTTGCTCCCGCGTCGCCAGGCTGCTGAGAACAAAACTAAAAACGCAAACAGGAAAGTTTTATAAAAATGTGGCTGTAATTTTACTAAATTGTGGTGTCTTACGACTTCCACGCGAACGAAGTCGCGGGCAGAATCTAGTTTGATTATACAAGTCCAACCAACTTGTATCCCTAACCAACAGATTATGGACACAAGCCAATTATCACTAAGCGGGCAAAAATCCGGATTCCATGCTGCTTCTGCGATTTTCCTAATGGAAGAATACTTCCAACCACTTGCGACCACGAAACCAACAAAGCAGTCTTATTTTCTTCAAAAAATATCGGTAGCGGTAAAAGAGTACTTATTGAATATTCCCGTATTCGTTCCGTATCAGTGAACTTTCAATAAAAGAGGTCATGACCAATAAAAACATTGACTGCCCTTGCGTAATGTAGAACAATGTTTCTACAAGCTACAAATTCATTATACGCTACTTTATTATTACACGATAATTATTTGCCTTGACGGAACGGCAGTACCTCCTATCCTGCAAGGCCTTTAAACCCCTCTGTGTCCCAGAACATGTAGTTAAAGTGACCTCTGCGCTGCCAGTGACGACGCCGTGGAAGTGGCAAAGTTTTGGCCCAAAAAGTTTTAAAATTCAGTCGTACCATTGCATCGACACGAAAAGAAGATGATATTTACTTATCTGAAAATAAGTCTGCGTAAGGAATGTTTTAAGAAGGTGTTCCTAATTTTTGTACTTTATTGTCATTACAGTTGCAACCAGAGAAAGGATGACATCAATCGTTCAGGCTGATTCGTAATTATGTTTAAAGAAATTTATTCTTATAAAAGACTACAGTCACTTACATGAGGAATACAATAATAATAGTGCTTATTACTAGAATTTTCATCGTTCGTCGTTTTTTTTTTGTATAAACAGGTACTTCTATCATGCATCCAGTAGTACTTGGCTGCTATTGGAGTACTTATCATTGATATTTTTCGACTACATGTCGAGCAAGTTGTACTTTGAATACATTATAGGAGCTTACATATTTAATGGTCGACGGTAGTTGATTGTAAATATTTGCGCCTGGATAGGTAAACATTGTTTTACCGAGCTTCGTTCTTGTCTTGGGTAGAACTAAAAAACTCGCTCGGCGTGAACTTTGCTGTGTTTGTTGTTTCAATCGTACAAAGGATAAGTTAGTATGGAGAGATTTATTTAATATTTTTCGGACAAGCATGCAAGTATGATAAATATATATAATTGTTTTACGAGTATGTTCATTAGTTTTGTTTGTTCATATATTTTGTAAGTAGGTGTTAAAAATTGATAATGAAAGTTTATATAATTTTATTTTGCTTAATTTGGAGATCGGCTAGACTAGTTTTGGTGGCATTACTCCAGATTTCGATTAGGTATAGCAGGTGTGGTTTCACAAGGAAGTTATATATGGAGTAGCGGACCCGATGCGGCATGCACCGGACGATGCGTCGAAGTGATCCAATAAGTGATAAGATTATTATATTGATTAAGATTTTGATGTGTTCAATTTGTGCCTTCCACGCCAGGGCGCCATCCATTCGTAAGCCAACATACTTTTTGCAGTTTTTCTTTTGCAGGGGTACATTATTTATTTGTAATGGTTGATGGGGCGGGATATTTTTGTTTTTAGCTTTATAAATGACGTAGCAGGTTTTCGAGGTGTTAATTGTTAAGAGATTATATTGGAACCACGAGAATAGCTTGTTGAGGTCTTCCTGTACTTTTGTAATTAAGTCTTGTATAGAGGAGCCGAAGTAAAAAAGACATGTATTATCCGCGTAAAGAGCAACATGACCATGTAGACCTAATTCGTGTATATTATTAATATAAATTGCGAAAAGTAACGGTGCCAGCAATGACCCTTGTGGAACCCTACATTGGATTGGTAGTTTTTGACTTTGAGCGTTTCCTAATTTACCTACTTGTTAACTGTTTCTTAAATATGATCGGATTATCCCCATTTCGCCGGACCTTTGATGTTGATTCTTCCTAAATTTTTTATTAGCAATTTGTGACTGACTGTGTCAAATGCTTTTTTTAGATCAATGTATACGTCAAGCGCAATATTTTTTTAAATCTATATTTGATTTTATTTTGGTGACTATGTCTATAGTAACTGCAAGAGTGTTGCTTCTAGGTCGAAAACCGTACTGTCGTTCGAAAAAGAAGTTAATATCATTGAGGTATTTTTCTATACGTTTATGTAGAGCTTTTTCCAGAACCTTGGAAAGTACAAGGAGTACCTACTGAGATTGGTCTGTAGTTTCCGAGGTCAGTTTTAGAGCCTGATTTATAAATTGTACAATAAACACTACAAATTACTGCAATTGAACGGTGTATTAATATTAGGAGCCTAATAAAAAAAAAATCTGTGGGGTCGGGGGACCCCCGGCAGGAACAAAGTTCAAAACAAAAATCCAAGATGGCGGCTGCGAAAATTTCAAAATGACGAAAATTTTTACATTTTACTACAAATTGCTGCCATTGAACGGTGTGTTAATATTGGGAGCCTAATAAAAAAAAACCTTTGGGGTCGGGGGACCCCCGGCAGGAACAAAGTTGAAACTAAAAATCCATGATGGCGTCCATCCAATCCGAACCAAATCCATCATCTTGCATTTTCATTTTGACCTATTGGCTTCAGCACCCTCGAAAACCATGAAAACTATCTCTCTCTCTTTACATTTATAAATAAGTAGCACGGAGGGGGCATACATAACGCTTTTTCGTTACGTGAAGATTCCTCCCATTTTGATCCGCAAGCTCGAAGGCAATTCCCGCGCATCTCGCGTTCGTGTCGCATGAAGTCATTGCCGCTCGTCTCCGTTTGTCGCTTATAAAACGGTGAGATATCCAGAAACATCTATTCTCACTACAAGTCGATCTGAAATCAAGAGTCTAGGCACAATAATGTTGCCATTATGCGTCCGACGAAGTAATCCCTTCCACATAACGATGCGATTTTTTTGACGGGATCGTTAATGTAATTTTGACCATCTTTAAAAATGATTTTTAAGGCATGAACATGCAATGCACCAAACATGTTTTGAGCAGCATCATAAAGGTATATATATTAACATTTATTAATTTAATTATCATTATTGATTTCGTAACTCCATTTTTATTTTATTACTAGCTTCTGCCCGCGACTTCTTCCGCGCGAAGCAACTTTCTTACATTTTTGTTTTCGTAAGAACCATCCTCGTACTTCAAGGAATTAGCGAAATCAGTTCAGCTGTTCTCGAGATTTGCGCTTAGCAACACATTCAGCCACAGACTTTAGTCTGTGCATTCAGCGATTCATTTTTATATTATAGATTAACATTAATATAGGACCTCCGCGGAATGTATAGCTCATGTTGATTTGTCAATGTCATCGATATTTGTCACGTCAAAGTAAAGTCAAAATACAATATTATGTTGTTTGTTTACATTGGTCTACATATAGGTAATTAAATGAAACAGAATGACTGCTAATGATATTATAAGTAAGCTGATGACCAGCACAATAACATAAAGGTTTATCGTTGTTGTGTGTGTTATAATACTATCTCATATTAATTTATGTATATTTTAGTTTGATAGCTAACAGTACTTCATGTAGAAGTCACAAGTTTATTATTTAGAAGAATTTGCATTTCACCGCTGCCGCTGCCAGCATCGGGTGAGTTCCCATTATATTCACAGTATTTATAAGTTTACACGTATGTAGTCACACTTGACTTGACTTTGACGGCACGGTTGGCGCAGTGGTTAAGCGATTGACTGCTGCGCTGCGTGTCGCGGGTTCGATTCCCGCACGGAACAAATATTTGTATGACCTACATGTATTTGTTCCGAGTCTGGGTGTTTTTCTATCTATAATATGTATGTATTTACAAAAAAAAATTGTAAGTATATGAGTAGTTTATCAGCCATCTTGTTACCATAACACAAGCATTAGGTTGCTTAGCTTGGGACAAATGGTGCTGTGTGAAATGTCCAGGGATATTATATTATATTATACACTTATTACCGCTACGATGGATAGCGAGAGTGTGCAAGTGCTTATGCCGTTACAGTGGCACCCAACTCTAACTAGCCTACCAAACCTAACTCACTGACCGGACTGAGCACTTGCACACTCTTGCAATCCATCGTAGCGGTATAGTTAAAAGTTTTTATAACGAACGCGAGATGCGTGAGAATGGCCTTCCAGTAAAAGCACTTCGTTCCAAAAAAAAAAAAAAATTCGTTGCAACGTGTGTGGATCAAGTGCATTCAAACCAAACCGTTGTGCGTTGATTGCACTTGAAAACAAATTGAACAAATATGTGTTGGAGATCTTTAGCTCTGAAATAAATGAGGGTCAGGACCACAGATGGAGTAGCTAGTCGTGTACTGTACCTATATGTTTGCGGGCTTGAGTCTTGTGAATGAAGGTGATGATATGACATGATTCTGAGTTGACCTACACGATTGCTGATAAATGCTTGCACTGACTGGAAAGGTCCACTCTAATCTGTGTGGTTCTTTCTTCAAAAGACCATTTCAGGCACTAATCTACATTGTCTTCACATGATCTGACCAAGATTATGTCTGGACTTCAAAAGAAACTTTGACACTGGAGTTCGTTTCGCCATTTATTCTTAGGGGTAGTCTGATAGGAAACGTCGAATAGTATATCGATTTTATTGGCATGGGATTGTAGAGCAAACGCATGCTAATAAACTCGATTTGTAATCTATATAAATAAACGATACAAGTTACGTTTCTACTCGTTGTAATGCGCTGTTGAATATGTGTTTAGACGACTTGCTTTTGTAAAATGACCAGGCGCAAGTGTAGCTAAATACATTCAGTGATAGATTACTTGGCAGTCCCGCGTGATTTGGAGCTGAACTTCCTTTGTGTGTTAAAACAGTAAATCTAAAAAAGCTTCAAAGTCGCATTTTTTTGCAGAATTTGATCATATACTCGTATAACAGCAGGATTAGAAGATATATATTTTTAGAATATTTACCTGTTTGATTAACATGGTTATCTGATTATAATTAAAAGATGAGTCTTTAGATTTTATACTACGACGTAAATGTAAAATTAACCTGTTTTGACCTCTGTCGTAGGTGTTACAATTTTTGTTTGTGTCCTAACGCCTCTGGCGAAAGATATGAACGGACAGCCTACCGCACATGAGTTATAACTCTTACACTACGAAATTCGCGCATGCTGCTACGACATAAAGGCGTCGTTAATGACAAATTGTTATCACTGATGTGTATAGGTAGCCGACGAGTAAATAAAAGTGGTGGTTTAGATACTCGTCCGAACATATGAAAAAAAAAACAGGTTTCATGTGTGCATAATCAACCTATACCTTTCCCACTGCTGGGACACAGGCCTCCTCTCTGTGAGAGGGAGTGAGTCTTAATCTACCACGCGGGCCCAGTGCGGGTTGGTGGATGTCAAATGTCTTCGAATTGTTGGTTCTAGGACATGCCGGTTTACTCACGATGTTTTCCTTCACCGTTTTGAGAGTGATGAAATTAAATACACAAAGTAAAGTTCTTGCTTGGGTTCGAATTGACGACCTACAACTAGTAAATCGGCGCCGATACCACTATATTACCAGTACTCTATAAAATAGCAATATAACGAGATGTTTGTGTACTTAAGTACTTTTCAGTATGATACCTGCTGAATCTCTTTACCTAATCAAGATTCACAATACATAGTTTTTGTATGACACAATGCCTGAATACTGCCTTGGTGGTCAAGAGGTCTTAAACGTAATGCTGAACATGAGGTCCTGGCTTCAATTCCTGGATTTTTACATTTCTCAGTGGCAACCTCCAGTGTTCGGTTGAAATCAATGAGTTCGCCCCGTGTTAGATACCTGGGGCTGTAAACACACTTGGTAAAATATGGGTGTACTATATGTACACCCCTGCCTAACCGTTCGGGGAATACAGGAGTGATGTTATTTTATGTTATGTCTGAATACACAGACAAGAAACCCAAAGATATCTTCGATCGTTCTCATATTAAAATCAGACACGCTTAAACTAACTTTAGAAAATAGGTTTTGTTAAAGGGTACTAAAAATAATCGAATATGAATTAAATAGGTAAAACCTCAAACGGTCCTCATACTCCAATAACTCTGGAACTTATATGTTCGAGCCGTTTGGGGTTGAAACACTAGGACCGTGGGATCCGAGTGCCTACTTAGTTTTTCAAGACATCGCTAAGCAGTTGGTCTACTCTGTACGTGACCAGAGAGCTGGCCTATTTTTCTGCCAAATAATCAGCATTGCCATACAACGAGCAATGCTGCCAGCCATTTGGGCACTTTTCCTATTGACAGCGATGCGGACGAATTTTTTAATGCCCTTTGGTTATTTTCCCTCCTTTTTATATAGGGACTTGTACATTTTATTGTTATTTCCTTTATTTCATATAAATTATATTTTTTAATATTAGAATATAAACATTTAAAAATTAAAAAAATAGCAGCGCACTGGTTTCGGGAACAGGGTTCAAGCTACCGGTGGTCATGGCTCCAGAGAGAGGAACCTCTTGACAATGCGAGCCGTGTCCAGAAGTATTATTATATTATTAGTATTTCGTTTATTTATCTATTTACATACTTAGTTACATTTTTAAATATTTCTTAAAATACAAAAAAATAAGTATAAATACATAAAAAAATAGTGATCCACTGATGTCGGGAACAGAATCCAAGCTACCGGTGGTTAGGGCTCCAGAGACAAGAACCTCCTCACAATGCGAGTCGTATCGAGGCCTCGAGGGGTACTGTCTTATGAATCATGCCCTTCATCCAACCGCCTAACGAGAGCCTCGATAGATGTGGATCGAGGCTTTCGGCCGTCAGGCCGTTAGCTGATACGACAATCGGCACAATGACAGCCGAGCTCACATTCCTCATGTCAATAACCTCGTGTGCTAAGTCGAGCTAATTAATTTGTTTCTATTTCTCAGCTTTCACGAGGTTCCCGTCATGTGGAATGGTAACATCGACCAGCATTGTGCGGCATGCTAATCGATCTATCACCACTATATCAGGCGACAATAGTCCTGTCAGTAATGATAGACCGATCCGAGTACAACGTGAAATGGTCATTTTCAAGAACTGGGTCGGGCACATACTTGCAATACGGTATCTCAGAATCCACAAGTTTATATTTCAAAGCAAGTTGCTGGTGAATAATCCTGGCTGCTTGGTATTATTATTATTATTTTAAGACTGTTAGCTTTTTAAATTGTGTAACTATAATTAAATAAACTTAATTAAATAGGTAGGCATTTATTTAATATTTTCTGTCTCATTTTCTTACAACGTTATCTTAGATCCGCAATAACACCATTATGACTTTGTTACTAGTTAGAAGTTAGTTTATTTAAAAGTATTTAATGAACCTTATTCCATTAAACTAAAATTAGTAACAGCCATATTCATAGTTGATTAATGGATCATCCACATTGGACAATGAGTTACTAAACAATGTATCATCGTTTATAGATACATACACGAAGTCCTTGATTAACTTCTTAAATATGATATATAATATTATGTTAAATAAATAAAACTTATCACAATAAATAATAGTGTAATGTCATAATGAGTGTTTAATATCGCATCTTAGTACTTCTAATTCAACACCATATGTGGGGTGATAACAAGATGTGATAAGGTATTTTCTTTGGTAGATTAGGCGACGGCAGTGGAGACCCTCTGTCTGGGCTCAATCTTCAGTCTGAATCCGTCAGTCCTCTTCAGGATGATGTCAGCCTGTAGTTTGAATTGGTCTTCAGTTATATCGGAGTTTATCTTGTAGTTACGAAGGACTGTAGACAGCAGAATCTTCAGCTTCAAGATGGCGTATTTGCGGCCTGAAAATGCATAAATTGTTGATGTTATGATTTGATTATACCATCGTTGAATGTTTAACCTCAAAGATATTTTAGCAATCTTAATCATTTATTTTGTCAATTTTGGAATAAGAGGAGGAGAAATTGATATTGAAGAGTATATTGCAGTAAATACTTTTTAAGAGTATGTACTAACCGACACAGCTCCTGGGTCCAGCACTGAACGGAATGTAGCTGTAGTAGTGCCTATTCGAAGTATTCTCAGGCAAGAAGTTGTCAGGGTTGAAGGTCTCAG
Organism: Apamea crenata; assembly: GCA_949629185.1. Taxonomy (NCBI): domain Eukaryota; kingdom Metazoa; phylum Arthropoda; class Insecta; order Lepidoptera; family Noctuidae; genus Apamea; species Apamea crenata. The sequence continues at coordinate 13,477,510 of OX451359.1, read as the reverse complement.
GGTCCTTGTAGTACTCTGTGTTGCGGTGGATCTTAAAGGTGCCAACCACGACGGTGGCGCCAGCGGGCAGAACATAGTTGTTTGTGGCTGAAAAAAAGCAAACATGGTGCAATAGTTCCATTTGAAGGCTAGTGACGCAATTTAATCGAATTCAATTTCACTGTACAATTTATACAGTCCACCTAAAGGTTAAATGCTAATGACGTAAGTAAATCCATAGATTTGCGTCATTTGAATTGAACTACAAGTTAATCTATTAGAACTAATTAACTAAATTCGTGTATAGACGTCATTTCTATTTTCATACACGAAATAACCCTTTATTCGCAAACTTCTTCCTTGTGGCTTACATGTGTAACTGTGGGCGTTAAAGAAGTCGCCTAATGGATTTCGCACGGCAAGACTACGCACGCTGAGAAGCGTCCTACTGTCTGCTTAAAATATGAAACTGATACATGTATTTACCCGTTGACCGTATATTGTATTAATCATTTGGAAGCCCTCACTGGGCATTCACTGACGTTTTTGTGTTTCGGGAAGCATGTTGTTGGCAAAAATGTATTTGCAGCTACAGAAAATTATTTAATGTTCTGAATATTAAGACTTACCGATTTTCACGTCACGGTTAAGTTTCCTAGCGATGATGGGTACTGGTGGGTACATCCTGAGGGACTCAAGGATGACTCTCTCGAGGTACTTCATGTGCAGGGTATCAGCGAAGGTGGCAGGCCTGTCAGAGTCACCGAAGATCTCGTGCAGCTCGTTGTATACCCTCTCTTGGATTTCCTTGTGGACACCCAGGAGGCAGAGCACAAAGCTAGAGCCAGCGGCCGTGGTGTCGTGACCCTGAGAATCAAAACAATTAATGTTAAAGCTGTTAATGTAACATTAACTCATCTGCCTAGTCTTTGCCGAATTATGGTGGGCTAGTTCGGTTTCCAGACTACGCAGAATGAATAAGTACTTTACATTGGGCAACGGCCTCCTGATCCTTTCAACCTAGCTTCGTTCAGGCTAGACCGGTAAACAGGCTTTCGGACATCGGGCCATGAGATCAGATTTTTGTGCATCGTCATTCGGGACCAGCGGTTTAACTTGCTCACCGAGGCGGAGGATTGGGCATGACTAACGCAGCTGCATCTCAGCAGATTAATGTAATCGTGCAGAAATATTGCATGAAGATAAATCATAATAAACGTAACTACATTTTAATTGACTAAATTCGGCTAAATTTGCATTATTACGTCTGCATCTACTGTAGCATTTAAATGCTGAAGATCATTTAAAAAGTTTTTTACCTCAAACATGATAGTATCAACTTCCTCTTTGATTTCGTGATCACTGATGTTGTTTGTTCCATTCTGGGCTGATTCGAGCATTAAGTCCAAGAAAGCCAGACGTTTCTTCTCGCCTGTAAAAAGTTAGTCAGTTTTGTGAATACTGTTTAGTGATAAAATGTGTCAGCATTTCGGTGTGATGGTTAGTAAATCATAAATATTAAGTTTACCGATATCGTTTTCATCATTGAAGTCCAAGTCATCGCGGTATCCCTTGAACACGTCCTCAGAAAGAGTTTTGTGATTTGCCAATACATTGTCACTGTCGTCAGGAGTCTTGGTAAGTTCTTCAAGAGTTGGTGGGATCACACCTTTGGATTTGTTTTCTAGGTACGTTTCCTTCTTGTTCTTGATAACCTTTGAAACAAAATTGACAGGTAGTGAGATATAATTAAAAAAATTAAAAAGATAAAAGATTTAAAAAACAGAATTTTCAATTGAAAATAATAATGTCTATTCCAGGCTAATAGCCTATTCCTAAAACTCTATTGTCTATATTGTCGAATCTTATATTCAAACGCAGGTTTGTCTTTAGATTAGATTAAATGATAATAAATATATTTCAGTTAAACTTGACTTTGGTAATGAGTAAGTGGTGGTACCTTGTTAGTAAGTCCGTGAATGATGTCCAAGAGTTTCTTCTGTTGCTTGAAGAACGGCGAGAAATTAAAGATGGCGTCGAATCGTAGCCATAGTTTGTAGTGCCTCTGGTGGATAATGTCGCACATCCTGAAACAGGCAATGAAGATAATTTAAAAAAGTGTCTAACCTGATATGAAAAAATAGCATAATGTGCCTATAATGTGCCTCCTATAACTGCTGGGCCATAGGCGTCCTCTCTGTGAGAGGGAGTGCCATAATCCACCACGCGGGTTCAGTGCTCGGATGGCACATGCTTTCAAATTTTTAGTTCAAAGACCGGTTTCCTCACGATTTTTCCTTCACCGTCTTGAGAGAGTGGTGATGAAATAATTTACACAAAGTGGCAAGCACTTTGGGTTCGAACCCAAGTTCTAGAACTCGCACTGGGCCACCACTGCTCCAAAAAAATACTTAAAAGTGGATAATAGAATAGACTTGGTCTTAGATCTTTTTACTGACATCTTGGATACAGATGAAAGAGAAATGTTGTACTGTCTTAAAGGAAGGATGGTATAAAAGTTTTTCGTTATAAAAAATAAAAATAGCATCATCCTAACAATATTGATTAAGACTAAAACTCACTTCATCACAGCCATAGCATAATCAAATCCAGATTCATCCTGAGTCTTCCTAGTGATTCCCATTGCAGTTTCTGTAAAAAATAAATAAATATTAATTAACTTGATTGTTACTGTTATTTACAAGTCATGCTTACTAGGTAGCTAATTTAAAAGTCAAATGGTTTATAGTTTATGGAATAACTTTCGTAAAGGTCCCTTCAAAAGGTACATAAATTTGAATAATTACGTAAGGTTACAACTGTGTGGTAAAGAAAATTGTACCCTATTGTATTGAATGTTGATGATGTTGTTGTTGTTGTAGATAATTTTCAGGACAAGAACCTAAATTGTTTTTGCATTTTCGATTACTATAATATAAAATACATTGGATCATTTAACAACAAATAGACAACAAAAACTGAGAAAAAAGCTGACGATCTTTCAAGCGGTGTGTTGATAGACTTCGATATAGGCACAAAACAAACATTGTTAAAAACCTACAGATTTTAAATGAAATCTAGTAGTTTTTGAGTCTGTAATACACAAGGTTGTTAAAATATGGGTCACAAAATGCAGGAACTGCAATAACATTATCATGATGAAGAATAATTTCGATTCGTTATATGCAATTGTCAAAATCGGCGAAATTATTATGAAATTATTATTTCGTTTCAAGTTTTACGTTGCACAAGTGCATTGTTTTGGTTACAAAACACTGCACGTCTTGTGCAACGTAAAACTTGGTCACATTAGTTTCAAGTATCTTCCGATTTGATTGAGGACCATTGTACCAAATTAAAACCAGTTTATCGGATCAATTAAATGTTTCTATTTGGACTTTCTCCCGAATTTATTACCGGCAATGAAACGCTAATTGCACATTTAGTTTGATAATCTATTGCATTTTTCGTCTCATTTAAATCAAAATGTTATAGGTAATGTTTCTTTTGAGATTACATGGAGATTGTAAAAATGACTGTTACAGTTACGATCTTCTTAGCGTATCAAATCTGCTCAGCGGTTTGTCAGACGCTTCAGTTTTTTCATTGATAACTTTCACTCGAAGTGAAATGTCTGAACAGAAAATGTCATACTCGAGTGAAGCAACGTAGCAGACGCTTCAATTGAGTATGGCATTTTGTGGCAGCTTCATAAATATACACTAACGCATTATTATTAGTGAGTATGGAAAATCTTACCAAGTAGAATATCAACAGTGACACCAGACATGTAGTCGTGAACATCAAACTCCTTTCCAATCTCTGGGCGCATTTTGTCTACCACATTCTTGCTGTTCTGGTTGAAAATGCTCACGAAAGACTTCAGGATGTTGATGTGGAATGTTGGAGCAATCATCTTCCTGTGAGAACGCCATTTCTCGCCTGAAATGTGTAAATGTTTTAATAGATTGAATGGCTGTTTGTAATTTCAATGAAAGAGTCTTGAGATTTTTTGGCTGTATGTAAATGTTAAAAAAAAATCTGATGTACAAAAAATCATTTTCATTTATTCTAAGAAATGGTTTTAATGGTGTTTTGCACACCTATCTACATTAAAATCGACGTATTTACGGCATGTAAACTTCTAAATAGCAGAGATTCATTATCTGCCTAGCTTTTTCTCATAGAAGTTTGGTGTCGACTTCCAGTCTTTTACATGGAACGACTGCCAATCTGACCTCCACAATTTTTACTGACATGTGGAGGTCAGATTGGCTGACAACTCAGTTACTAGGTAACACGATACCCAGTGGTAAGACTGCTATACAGAGATTGCACGGAAGAAAATAATTTAAAACTCTAAATACCTGAACTAATAAGTAGACCTTCTCCGAGCCAGGGCTTGAAGAATTTGTACTCTGAGGCTTTGTCGATGTGGACATTGCTGTTGAGAATGACTTCTACGTCGTTGGGGTCAGTGAGGAACACAATTAGGTTTGATCCTAGCCACACTTTGACGACGTTGCCGAACTTCTCTCCGTACTCTAGGCCGAGTTGCACCAGTTCTGAAATAAGGAAGAAGGTAAATGAAAGAAAATTCTGGCAAATCAATATATTTGCCATTAGTTTATGATAATCAAAATGATAAGGAGAATTCAAAGAAGGATTGGACATGTGCAATGCTGGTTATTAAAGTTAAGGAGAAAATGGAAACGGTAAAACAATCGGTTATTTTAAGGCTGAATTAATTTATTTTTTTTATTTTCAAACAAAAACTCTCACATAACAAAACAGGTTGGTCCTAGCCTCGTCGTTCGACTATATATGTAGTTAAGTCGTATGTAGCCAAGTTCAAAAGGGTGCATGATCAAACAAATTAAATTATAAAACACATTTAACTTACCACTGGGTTTCTTCCTCAGCACTAAAAGAGCACTCCCCAAGAAAGGTATGCCACCTGGACCGGGGATCCTGTCTGCAAACTTGTGCATTCGCGATTTCTGCTGCCATCTGTATAGGATCCATATGCTGGATGCGAGAAGCAGTAGAGGGTAGAAGATCAGTCTTGTGTTGTAGCTCGGCACCTCGGTCTCATCGACCACCGTCGTCATTGTCCTGTAATTAGTCGGTTTTTGTTATAACAGGTCCATTATGTGGTCTTTAACATCCAGTACCTATTGATTTCAGGCCATTTTTATCTTTATAACAAGGTATTCGCTTAACGAAAATGATTAATATTGATTAGAAATAAAAATGAAAGGAGAAAACATGGCAGATAAAAATATATGAAATAAAATATACGAAATTATAAGAAAGCCATAGCATTATTTATCACATGAACATAGATATTTTTTTCAAATTGGGATTTATTTGTTGTAAAATCAACGAAAGAGCATTTATAAGAAACTATTTACATTTCCAAAAAAAAAAAAACTAAATAAGTAAAATTTATTTCCTTTTTAAAGATTTTTGTTTTCGCGATTGATTAAATATTATCTCTTCGACTTACTTGTTTTTATTTAATTTCTAGTAGTATTGGTCAAACCTATCCCCTCGTGGTCCAGTCACAATTAACCTAATTACTAAACAAAACATTTTATATATAAGCACGGATGACTTCAGTTACGCATGACATTATTTTAATACTGATTATATTTGTTAATGTCTTTCCCTATTGTATATTCTGAATAATTAACAAATCTTTATTCACAAGAGCTGCCGCGGTTGGTCCGTGGATGGGCGATCTTCACATACCAAGACCCCTCCGTTCCACGGAAAGCACGTTAACCCGTTGGTCCCGGCTGTCATACGTGGATCTTTGAAAGTCGTTACGGGTTGTCAGTAGCCTGAAAGTCTTACAACCAGTCTTTCCAAGGGGTATCGTATTACCCAGTCACTGGGTTGTGAAGGTGAGATAGGCGGTCGCTTCATGTAAAATACCCCATACATTCGCACTTTGCACTTCGGAGTAGACCCCCTGGTCTACTCCGAAGTGCAAAGTGCGAATGTTCGGATCGGAGCGACACATGGCCGAATGGAATATTATTGAAAAATGCGAAAAAAGTTCGGATCGGCTCAGTTGGGTCGGGATCATAGTCAATATTCAAAAGAGTGTAGGAGTGTAGGATCAGGACCGACCGAACCAAATAGCAACTTCGTTGCAGGAAACGGCCGAACATACGGCCGATACTACTTCGGAGTAGACCCCCTGGTATTCAGCTGCATCCGGTTAGACTGGAAGCCGACCCCAACATAGTTGGGAAAAGGCTAGGCAGTTGATGATGATATTCACAAAAGGAATGCAATGAGTTTGTTTTATGAGTACATTCTTTTCACGAAAATATATATTTAGCTTTTCTCCATAGAAAACATCGATTTTACAGGAATCCGTTCAGCTTTACGACCGCGGAAGCATTCCATACAAAATCGTTGTTTTCTATGGACAAAAGCTGAACAGAGCTGAATAAGTGTGAGTAGTCCCTTAATGTTACTTTTGTAATATTTTAACCCTTGGCCCTTTATTATGTATGTACCTATATTTTATTATTTTATGCTGTTATATGAAAATATAATTGGCACATTAGTATAAGTAGTTTCGTAGCGATAAAAAGGTACAAAGTTTTCATTTGTCTATTTGAGATATGTATAATACGTAGTATGCAAAATAGTTGATATTCCCCTTTTTATTAAAGGAAAGGGATACCTTTGCTCTGCTGTGGGACAATACAGGCTGATGATACATAGTATTTCATGTAAATTTCGAAAATTGGTGCAATTTGGAGACGCTTTACTTTGTGTAAATTATTTCACCACCACTGCTCTCAAAACGGTGAAGGAAAACATGGTGAGGAAACCGTCATGTCCTAGAACCAAAAATTCGAAAACATGTGACATCTAGCAACCCGCACTGGGCCCGCGTGGTGGATTAGACCCCAGCAGTGGGAACATTATAGTCTGATTATTTATGTTATGTATTTCAATACTACCTACTTGTAGATCAAGATGCGCGCTCCAGGCTCGCCTGCTATTACATGGTACTTAAACATACTTGGCGAAATGTTGGTGTTAGTGTACACCTCTGCCCTACCTTTCGGGGAATATTGGCGTAAGTACATGACGCCAGATATCATGATGCTTGTATTATTGAAATTGGATATACTAGTATTCAGCTGCATCCGGTTAGGATGCAGCTGAATACTAGTATATCCAATACTAGACTGGAAGCCGACCTCAAGAAAGTTGAGAAAAGGGTAAGCAGATGAAAATGGGGACATTTTAAGACGAATAGTTCCAACCTACCAATTCCGCTCAATTCATAAGCGTAGATACACCACCGCCAACCGCATCATCACATACCTAATTTAACAGAAATCATAATATAACATAACATCACGCCTGTAATCTTCGAAGGGTTCGGCAGAGGTGTATTATAGCAGCACCCACATTTCGCCAGTTAAATGAGGCGTGCCTATTGCCATCAACCCGCACAAATCCAGACTTCGTTCTATTACAGAGAAATTCCTAATGGGAAAACCCAACAACACTGCCCTACCTGGGAATCGAATCTAGGACACCATGCCCAGCAGTAATACTTGCGACCACTAGACCATCGAGGCAGTCAAACGTAAACGTTTACAGAAATATAAAGGCAGTCAAACGTTTACAGATAAATAAATGGTATATACGGAACTATAATGCCACAAAGAGTCATACGCAATTATTTTAATTGATTATCCAGTGATACAGTCGTATCGTAATAATTACATGTCATCCACATTAAATCAGCCTATACTAATATTATCAAGCATAATTTGCAAACTTACGTTGACACAATACGGACACACTTCGACCCTGACACCTACATTTTTTTTTAAATTTTAATACAAAAAGTACCTACACTAAGGTAACGACCAAATATCAGTGGTTTTGCTCAGGTTGATCAGTGCAGTAATCCATAGTGTTTTTATTAATGAAAATGGCAGGGCAATGGGATAAAGGCAGGACAATGATGATGTATGCAATGAGTCAGTCAGAGATGCTTATGTTCCTAGTAAATATTTTCGAATGCATTTCAGTTATTGTTTAGAGTATTACAGTAATTGTATTAGCTTATGAAGAAGTTAATAAAGTGGATACTGTAATCCTTTATTTATCTTTAACGAAGCTTAAATTATTATAGCTTTTGCGGCGGCTTCACCCGCGTGGAGATCGAAAAATATCCTATATAATATATATATAGCACCGTACTGCCGGGATACAAAGTACTTATTACATGTGTTTATCCAGGTTATAAACTATCTGTGTGCCGAATATCATCCATATTCTTTCAACCGTTTTTGCGAGATTGAGTTACAAACATCCAAGCATACAAATTAATAATATTATTAGTATTATGACATTTATGAATAATTTGCGTCAAGTAACTATAGTTTTCTCTGTTAGGTTTCGCATCGGGTTGTATTCTTACAATTACTGCATGGATCGAAATGGAGGGCATGGGAATAAAAAGGATGAAAAAGATTACATGTAGCAGAGGTAAATCTTGATATATACTGAGTGGCGATTAGGTTATCACATTAAATAATACAGCGGTCATTCCAAGTTGCTAAAAGACTGTTACAATAATAAAATTTAAATTTTACTAAAAATAGAAAAAAAAAAACAAATAAAATGATTAACGTAAAAATTGTCATGAAATAAACCATCCTTGATAATAAGTCACTAGACACGCGTGAGGCAATGGTATCAAGAATTCAACACAAACTTTATGTTATTGTTACTAAGTAAACACAAATTAAGTTTAATGTTAGGTTAGCTTAGGTTGTTAGGTAAATACCTACTGAAACGAAAAAAAGGTCCCACGACTAAAACGTTAATTGTTATTAATTCTTTTAATTGTGTATGTATGTTTAATATACGTAATGTAGAATACGTGGTTTCAATTCATGTGATAACCTAATCGCCACACTGTATAATTCTTCTGTACATGTGTTTTTCACCTAACTCCTCCTAAACGCCTGGACCGACTTGGATGACATTTGGGTTCCTGGATGCAGCGCCACCTACCGGGTCCAATTGTGTTTTCAAACAAAACACAATTGGACCCGGTAGGGTAGGTGGCGCTGCTTTTCCGGACAGGACGACGTCTGCCGGGTCAATATAATGTTAGAAGGTTGATAAAAAAAGTAAATGCGTATAAATAATTTAACGTTTGATTTTATTATAAAATATATAAATAAATATCCATTAATTTAGTGTCAAAATATTTACTTCTTACAAAATCTATATCTATATTTCGAATGAAGATTTTGTGATTACTTCGGATGCCCAATATTTTGCGATTGTTCTCTCAATTTTCAAACAATTTATACGAAAAAATAACATTTTTGCAGTTGTTGAGGGAACATGTACTTATGCATCGAAATAACCTCATAAGAGCCGTAATAGAAAAATATTTACATATACGACTTCATCATTTGTCAAAACTTAAAAATGTATTGATTACCTCAGAATCAAAACGGCAATATTATAAAAAATTAGTTCAACAAAAAAGTCTGTAAATGAAGATATTTTTTTTTTAAAGTTACGTGTTTTATTTCACTTAAGGGCTTTTATGCATAACAGTATATAAATATTTATCTAACAGTATAACTGTAATAGTGATATGTTGACACAAAAACATTTTTCGGATTGCATTATTTTGAAACATGAATTTTAATAATTTACCCTACAATAAGCGAACTCTCCCTAAGCTAGCAACACTGTACGGGTGGGAAGTATGAGGAATGCGGGGCGTTGTGAATTGTTTTTGGACACAGTGAGTGGCATACGTTATCGGCTGTAGGCTCCTTCTGGTTTGTTCGGTATTCTGAGGATTTGATTAGCTTCGTACCTCTGCCCTTTGGGGTTTGTATGAGCACTGGCCCTGCGTAGTCTACACCTGTGCGAAAGGAAGGAAAACTAGCGATTACCCGTTCTTTGGGCAAGTTACCCATGAGCGGAGTTGATGTTTTACCACGAATGCGTTTACACATAACGCATTGTTGAGTCACCTTCCTGGCTAGGTTTCTACCTAACACTGGCCACCAATTGTCGCGCACACGGTACAGTAATGTTTGAAGTCCACAGTGCTTAGATTGGTTGTGTTCGTGCCTAAATAATAAAAGCACAGAGCACTTTATAATACACTTGACACTTTAACCATTTTTTGTAAACTATACTCTACTGGAAATGATTCCATTTGTGATAACCAGGCATGTCTAAACTCGGTAACAGCACGGTAATATTATCTATTACCGTGGTAACAGTGATCAGACCTGTCAGCTGATTTGTTTTTTGCGCGCACAGCTGTTGGGAATATAGCGAAGTAGGTACATATACGCAACATGACTCATGCCACAGATTACTGAATAGTTACTCTCATGCGATAAAAATGCGAAACTCTATTGAATGGAAAAAATGATTCGAGTGCAGTATGTGAGTATTTGTATTTTTAGTTAACAATGAATTTATAACGTTTGTTTTGAGTTCGGGTAACTCTTTAGACAAAATATCATTAATATTCAATATTAATTGTGAATTAGATTTGCTATTAAACTCAAGGCCGAGCATAAAATTAGAGCCTTCCCACCATAATGTCGATGAGGATAAGTCTTAAAGACTAACGCCTCGAGAAATCAGGTCGGCAGTATTATCTTTGCCACTCGATTTTGTACAAAAATTATAAGTAAATTAGGTGGCATACGTAATCAACCTAACACGTTAGTCGAGTCGGTCCAAAATATGACGTCTTCAAACTTACGTGTTTTTCATTCATTTTTTAATAATCCCACTGGGTCATATACACATTTGTGAAACAGTTGATAGAATATTGCGTTTAGTAACAGGAGTGTTACCGCTTTGAAACTGCGTATGGAAATTGAACTCGTCCACCGCACTACACCAAGTACACCAACCTGTACCTAATGTTCTACATTTACTATTATCACCTAGATTTTAAGTCACGGATAATGCTGTCAAATTCAAACTCAAACTATTTATTTCAAGTAAACCAATTACAGGCACTTTTGAATTGTCCAGGGTCGGTCAGTCAAAAAAAAGATAAAGCTAGTTGTGATCTGACTGTGACGTCGATGAAGCTGCAGTACCGTTGAGTTCTAAGTTAAAGATCCATTTACGGAGTGGAAAGCAGCCGGACTTAAGTATATTTGATGTACGTTTGCAAATTGCAATTAACTTTACCTTGTCGTCACACGAGGTCAAGAGGTCATCTACGTAAAAATCGTCAGTTCCTTCCCTTCCCTTTTAACCTTGAGGTCCTAGCTCAGCTTCAATTCAGCTCCTAGCTGCTTAAGATAACACTGAGAAAGGGCACCGACGCTGTGCGGTGTTTAATTGATAGAATTTGTGCTGTTTTGGCGGGTCGTCACGCCAAATAATAAGTTGCAAGTTACGTTGAGAAGGATCAACAAGGACTTGACGGTACATCTTCTCGCAATCAGCAATTGCCGTGTATTTGAACTGTCTGAACCTTAGCATGATGCCCAGCAAGTCTCCCTGAATCAGAGGTCCTACGTGCTATCATTGAGAGATTTGCCGTTACTAATTGCAACACTCGCTGCGAACACTACACGAAGCTTCGTACTCGTGCTGTGTTCTCGAAAAACGGCTTAAAGTAACATGGATTTGTATACGAACCAACCTGAGTCATGTGGCCGAAATTGATATATTCGTGTATGAAGTCAGTGTATAATTTAACCCCTTAGACCGACCGCTCTGTGACTGATATCACTGTGGACTATATCAATTTTAAGCATTTTTCTTAGCAGTACCTAACATATTGACATCATAACTATTTATTATTGACATTATCGTATTTCATTAAATATTGACATTACCTTACTTAATACATTTTATTAAAATTGATACCTATTGAAATTACTAATTAAATTTTACCTTTTTATAATACTTGTACCTATTTAACTAATTTATTCACTTGATTGGCAAAAGCCTCCTTTAAATGTACTATATTTTTACGCCAAATGGCAAAACATAGAAAATCTAACATCTTGCACACTGCTGTAACCTATGTTTGTTTACAAATAAAGAAAAATAAAGAACGAGCAATGGCGTCATTTAGCTGTGCTCTGATTGGCTGATGATGGCGTGATCGAATGGCATTCGGATATTCGTCCCAAACAAGTTGGATGGATTGAAATCAGTCCTCACAAGGTAAACGGGGCAAAGGTATGTAGATGATGAAGATCATGTCAGAAATTGATTATGGTTGGCTAAAAAACTCTGATTACATTCATAAGGCATTTTTTTGGATCTTCGTATAGAGAAACACAAATATCAGACGCTTAAGCCAAGGTGGTAGTCTCTTACGCTTTTTTCATTTTCACCAGCTTTCAAGGAACACTTAAACGCTTAGAAATTTAGGAGACCAAATATGTATTCATCCCTTAACCAGCCCCCAACAAAGTTACGGAACGGTACCGACGTGGATTTTGTGTTAAAATGAAAGAGATTTACGCGATTTTTGGGGAATTGTTGAAACGTTAGAACGAACCCTGTAACTAATCCTAGATTCTTCAATAGGCGGGGATTTTGACTTACGCTTTACTTGGTAACAGTGAACTTAGGTGATGGCTAGATTTAGGGTCCACCTAAGCCAAGGGGCTCCTAGTTAGGTGATGATTTAGGGATGATTGGTGAAAACGGGCACTAGGCGAAAATGGTAAAATCATTTAAGTACATGAATATCTGCGCAAGTAAGTCGTACACTTGGCATTTTACTTGGAAATGTGACTTGACCTGTTCGAACTAATATTATTGTCGTGCGGTTTACGTAGATAGTGCCAGTCATGTTAATTAGCAACCTAAAAGTGTATAATGTTCGTGTTTATACCTACTTTTGTAATTGTTAACAAAGCTTCAGCGAGATGACGTCATTTGATAATAATTGTTTGATGTTTCGTCATTTGTTCATTTCGTCGTCGTACAAACGCGCAAATGTTTTAAAGGAAAATTTTCTTTTGCTTGTGTTTAATTTGCAAACAATGCAGTAATTTTTTTTTTATTATAATATGTTTTTTGTACCTAATCATCTAATTTTAATATCTTTATGTCCTTATTTTTTATTGTTAAAATAATTTAAATACCTAGATTTGTTTGTATAAATTTTTGCATCTCGGCTTGTCAGACGGTAGGGTAAAATTTTTTGGTAACACGGGCCAAAGTCAAGTGATAGTGCTTACCTAAGTCATAGTTGATGATAATATACAGGGTGGCAGGGAAACGCTTCCGAAAACGAAGACAGGTGATAGGGCTACTGATTCTCGATACGATACCATAAAAAAATGAGAAAAAAAAATGAACAATTTTACCTATTTTTTTTAGCATTTTTCGTACACTATGCTGTGAGAACAGTTAAATTAAACCATTATTTGCTATTAAACACATTTTTTTTCTTTACAACTCTAACAAGCAATGTATTCGTAAATAAATATCATCTGACGCTTGCGCGTGACCTCAAGTTCAAAGTGCGCGCGCGCTCGCCGACAGCTGTGCGGCTGACGACCCCAAGTCCACGTGACGCGCGAAAATAATCAATTTCAGGCGAAAGGTTAGTGGTATCCGTTTGCATAAAGGTTGTATATAATCTACGTTCTGGCTTCGGAAGCGTTCTCCTGACACCCTGTATATGGTGTTTGTCGGTGTGATATTTGTGCATCATTGTCTGCAGGAATTTCCGGACAATTCTGTAAGTTTTCAGGATAGCAGGTTTCTGTAGGTTTCTTTGTGTAGGGTACAGGATGTACTTTTTGTGTTAAAATATTTTCTAAGGTCTACTGATTTGTTTATTGTGTAGGTTCGTTATATCTATTATTCCTCGTCCTCCTTCTTGCCTGATACCTAGATTATTATTATTATATTTTTGAAGTTATACTTCTTTCGGCGCGTTATGAAAAAAATATGAGAGTGAAATTTTAAGATGCGCGCGCATCACCGTCACACAAAATTCACAGGTTGATGCTGTCTGCAAAACCGCTCATTATTTTTAAAGCTATACGTCACTTGTTTCAGCATAACCCGGCCTGTACCTATTTTGAGCATTTTTTATAGCAACCTGTTTGTTCTTATCGATAAAAAAAAGGCAATGGACATTTCACTATAAAAAATTGGATGCCATAAAATTCTGGTTTTTTATTATGCTTTTAATTTCTTTAAAAGGCCCGTGACTTGTTACGAACATTATTCAGCCTACACAACGAACTTTATTGTAACTTTTTTGTTAATACTTATTTGCACGCAATTTAAAATTGTTTTTTAAAAGTATAACTACTGACGCGTGTACAAAAGTACACGCACGCATTTTAAAAAAAATATTATTTATTAGTCGTGTTATTTAATTTTAATTTTGTCCTTTTGCTGTGCGGGTCCATATTTTTGTACTTAGCTTTAAGCCTTTTGTAACATCTTCTTAACAATATGGAATGCAATAGATGAATATGAATAATAGGCTCTACCAAAAAGGCTTAAAAAGGTGTGGTAAATGGAAACCTTAGAAATCTCCTATGGTTTATGCATTGAGATAGCTAGGTCAAACAATATTGTATTGACTTTAGCTAATGGTGAAATCTCAAGGACAAAGAAAGAAAATGAATAAGTGAAGTAATAATAATACAGTAGGTTAAGGGTAGTAGATTATTTAATGAAAAACTATCCAACAGTCCATGAGAGGAATAATGTATCAAATCACGACGAATTATGCAGGCATAATTCGTTGTGATCATAATTTTATTACCATCATAAACCATTTTAGACAATGTTATACCACACACAATTACGTCCTAAACATTTTGTGGAATCACAACATTACTTGAAAGCGTTGTTTCCCCTTGTATGTTAGGTAAGCTTAGTAAGTTCGGTAACAATAGAAAACGTAATTGTGTGTCATTGGTGACAGTTGAGCTCTTATTCTTTTACCATCCAATGGTATATGATTTATGATTTTATTTCTGTAAGTTTTGAGTAAGTTTATTGATGGTATAAAAGTTATTAATAATTTTTCAAATAAATAACAAAAATATATCCTAAATTAACTGAAACTATTTACAAACTAAAATATAGCGTCGAAAAATTCATCCGGATCGCTGTCGACTGGTAATGTACCCAATAGACACTGGCGGCAATTGCCACGTTGTATGGCAATGCTTAGCCTCTGGCCAAGGTAAAAGCCAGCCCTTGGGTCATGGGAAGTGTCAACCAGTCTTTTCGAAATTTCCTTAAAAAGACCATGCGCACTCGGACCCCACGGCCCGAGGGTTTCAACCCCAAACGGCTCGAAAATATAATTATTAATTAGGTTATTATATTTACGCCGCTTGAGGTTTTCCGCAGCCGCAGCAGCAGCACCAGCATAGCACGCTGACCCTGGAAGATGGGATGGCGCAAGAGTATCGACACAAGTTGCATCCCACACTAAAGGCCTACCCACCTTCCATGGAAATAAAGACATGCCGTCCGGTCTCTTGCCATCGTCGCGTGCCAAACCATTGGGTTCTAATACAGCTGGAACGCCGACGGTGACAAGAGCTGGTATATTAGACTAAATCTAAGCTACGTTTATTGGTTCTCTTTTTCTGGGTTCAATAGTAAGTCTAAATCCGTCTGATCTCTTCAAAATAATGTCGCCAAGTAGTTTGAATTCTTTCTCAGGTACAGTGGATGAACACTCGTAGTTCCTCAAAATAGTTGAAAGTAAAATCTTGAGCTTCAGTAAGGCGTACTTTCGACCTGAAAAAATAATTTTTGAAGATAGAGTTCAATTCAAATATTTGTGATTTCAATGTAATTTCTATACAAAGCGATAATTAAAATATAACATAAACAGAATATCACGCCTGTAATACCCAATGGATTAGACTGAAGCGTACCTATAGTACCTACACTCAGATTTCGCCAGTCAAAAAATTCAAATCAAAATCGTTTATTTGCATAAAATGTGGTAGATACAAAAGATGATAAGTATATACAATTTTAGTGCAGACACATTCCGCCATCTAATGATGGCATGCAAATATTTAATACACGAAGGAGGTACTTATTTAGTAACAACAAACAGTAATATATTAATAACGTAGCTAACTAAATCAACAAAGGAACATAATTAATTAAAAGTTAAAGTCCCATGTAGTCATTAGGGGAAGGAGATAGGTACTTGTTTTCGAAAACCAAATCAAGTTGAAGGCAAGTTTGATAAAACAAGTCGATGTGGAGAAAGAAAGAGCAAGGAAAAACAGTAAATTAATATCAATACTAGACAAATTAAAATCAAACTATGAATAGCCACTAACCGACACAGCTCCTGGGTCCAGCGCTGAATGGAATGTAGCTGTAGTAGTGCCTGTTCGAAGTATTCTCAGGCAAGAAGTTGTCAGGGTTGAAGGTCTCAGGGTCCTTGTAGTAGATGGGACTGCGGTTGACCTTGTAGATTCCGATGACAACGGTGGCACCAGCGGGGAGGACGTAACTGTTCGTTGCTGGAAATAAAAAAAAGTTTAGGATCAGAACAGTTCTGTGTCGGTTTCTGGCTAAGAAATATTGAAAGAAAGGACTTGAAGATCCGTGACATACCTTCTGTCGCGCCATTTTAAAAATGGCGGCCTCGCATGGGACCTATATAGGTAAATCCATAGCCGAAATTAATGCAAACAGAAAACATAGTTGAGACCAAACCCCGTAAAGTATCACGTTTCCGAGATATTAACGTTCAAAGTTGATGATTGAGTCACGTGATCAACTTTGAAACAATTTATGGGGCTTAGTCTTATTAGGTATGCCAGGCTCTATATAAAAATCTTCAAACCTCTTTTTGAAGTATTTTATTTGTGGATCTTCTCGTGCAAGAAATATTCTTTAATTTGCCAAAATAACGCAAATAGTATAGATAAATGCCTCCTCCAAGCATCGCGTCGCCACAGCGACCGGTCCCGCTGCGCCCGCATCAAGTAAGTATTTATTAAATTGTAAGGTTACATTCGCAATGTAATGTAGTAAAGCGATAAAAAAACGAGACCTACCAATTTTAACATCGCGATTAAGCTTCCTTGCGATGACAGGCACAGGTGGGTACAATCTCAATGTTTCAAGAATGACCCTCTCGAGGTATTTCATTTCGAGAGTGTCTGCAAAGGTGGCTGGTCTATCAGAATCACCGAAGATCTGGTATAGCTCGTTGTAAACCTTCGCTTGAATATCCTTGTAGATACCCAGAAGACATAGAACGAAGCTGGAACCAGCTGCAGTGGTGTCGTGACCCTGAAATATTTGGATTTAAATCAGTTCGTTTTATCTTTATATGTTCGTGTTAAGAAAATAGAAAATGATGATCATTTTTGATGACAATTTGAATTTTGATTTTGACAGTGCTTATAATTATGAAAAGTGAGAAATAATCGTGCTTCTTCTCATGGTTCCAACTCCTTCCAAAAGTTCTTTCTGGCAGAACCCTGTGAATGAAATTGGAATTGGGGTTGAATAAACACATTTAAATGTATCTTAAATCTCTTTGGGCTTGGGGTTCCTACAATTATGTAAAACCTGAAATATTTTAAATCTTACCTCAAACATTATAGTATCCACCTGTTCTTTAATTTCGTGGTCAGTTAACTGATGGGTCCCATTCTGCGCAGACTCGGTCATGAGATCCAAGAAAGCGAGTCGTTTCTTCTCACCTTTGGAAAAATACATCTGTTTGTTACGTCATACTTAGGTACTTATCTTTACTACACCGGGAATAAATACACCTTCGTAAGCATAGATTTAACAGTATTCTATTATGTGATCATAATTCAAAGGAATTATAATTAAACTGTTGGACTATAGCTACAGTAAAGAATGAGTATTTTGTTGGCTCAGCTGCTAGAAGGTTAGCTTATAAGATTTAGAGCTTTCTAAAATTGCTACTGTTATAATTTAATACTAACTACGTCTTCACTGAGGTATGGCCGAGGCCTCCTCCTCGTCGTTTTCTAAATTCCTAAGTGTGTGTGTGTGTGTAATCTGCCTGTAGTGATTCTTATCTGCTTGTTGGTATGTATTTCATACTAACCAACATCATGTTCGTCATTGAAATCCAAGTCATCTCGGTACCCTTTGAACACCGCATCAGAGAGAGTTTTGTTATCAGTAGCTAGTACACTATCATCGTCAGTATTTCGTGTCAGCTCAGCTAATGTTGGTGGAATGAAACCTTTCGCTTTGTTTTCGAAGTACGTCTGTTTCTTACTTTTTATTACCTGAAAGTTTAATACAATGATTATAACTTGATAATGTATAAAGAAGGGCAACCAAGATGGTTTGCACCATGCGTAATTTATCTTACGAACAGCAGCGCTCAAAGACCTTGGCCTCATCAAATTGGAACAGCGTTGACAAAGGGGCAGCCTCACTGATGCGTACATAATACTTACAGAAAACTACGAAGTGCCCAGCCTTTAAGACCTGAAACACTCTGAATGCCAACAAACATTTGCGTGGGCATTTCCTTAAGTTATGGGAAAATTCACCAAACAAAATGCTTTAGAAGCAATCCTTGTCTAACCGAGTTGTAAGGGAATATGTTGTGACGTCTCCTACACGGAACTGCTTAAGAATCGACTGGACAGGTTAAATATCTCCAAGCTATTTGATATAATGCATCAGCTAATTATCTGTTAGTGTGTCTAACTAAATAATACTTGTATGCTGATATGAAAATCTTGCAAAATCTAAATGAAGGTAATAAACATATAAAAATGATATATTAAACTTTAATGATTGCAGAATTTTGTACATTATTCAACCAGGAGATTGAGATTGTGTGGATGTTATAAAAAATCTGATTTACACAATAAAAACTAATTTATCCAATTAAACTGTAATAAGGTTAAATTATCTTCAAGCACGCGCGATCCATTCAAGCAGAACCTTATTATAGTTATTAGTACCTTATTAGTTAGTCCGTGGATAATACTAAGAAGATCTTTCTGTTTTTGGAAGAATGTCGTGAAATTAAAAATGGCATCAAATCTTAACCAGAACTTATAATGCCTTTGGTGGAGTATGTCACACATCCTGGAAACATTGAGATAAACGAACAAAATTAAGTATTAAGTAAATTTTAAAGTAATTTGGCTCATGTAGAAGACTATTGATGGTGAGAGAACTTACTTCATAACAGCCATAGCGTAATCAAATCCAGATTCATCTTGAGTTTTTCTTGTTATGCCCATTACAGTTTCTGAAAAGTTTACTGGTTTAGTTTTAATTTATATTAACAAAGGGCGAGCCGATACAGTACCTAATGGTGATGACGATGAGAAGGGATACAATTTCTCATGTTTTAATTGAATTGGAACTAAAAAACGGTTCATCTGGAGTTACACCAAAATTCAGTACACATTTTAATTAAAAAAATACTTTTTTAGAGGTCGGTAAGTTGTATATTATTTCCTAATAACACAAGGTGCCATAGTACCTATTTACAATAATTGTTTTTTTCGTTTGAAGGCAAAGGCATATCACTATATATTCTTACCTAGCAAGATGTCGACAGTCGCTGTGCCCATGTAGTCGTGGACATCGAATGTTTTGCCCGTCTCTGAGCGCATTTTCTCAACGGTCCTCTTGCTATTTTGGTTGAACACTCCTACAAATGACTTCAGTATGTTTATATGGAATGTTGGAGCTATTATTTTCCGGTGGAAACGCCATTTTGAACCTGTGAAAAATGGTATTTTAATTACAATTTACATTACTTATTCAAGTACTCTCTTTGAAGTGCTATACAATGTGTAACTGAAATAATGCACATTATGAAAGTAGTTTGTTCAGAATCGTTTACTGAATCGATTTTTGTAATTTTTAATATAGGTAATATATTATCCCAAAAATAATTAAAACTATGTAAATTACTGTCACACTTCCGCTGTACAGTCAAAACAAACCAAAATGGATGAAATACCCACTAAGCTAGACCCTTGTACGTATGTGACTGTAAAACTGCGTAAATTTGTAATGTGACCATAATTTTCTCCCAGAATCAGTGTAACTAATTTATTAAAAAAACAATGTTTTTTAAAAAGTAAAAAAAAAAAACAATGTATCATCAATGTATCAATGTATTATGATTATAACATAATATTCTAATTGGGGTATCTGGTGGTGTGCGTTAATTCCGGGACATGTTGTATATGTATACTATGTAAGTAGTACAATCCTTTCTCTGATTGAAATTTGTATGAAAGGCAAAGTTTAAAAATAGCAGCCACTGTCTATCGATCTAGGGGGCTATATGTCTATGGGTCTATCTTATTTCAGCTCAACAGTATTTTGTTTAATCCTACATACCCCTCTTATCTTAAAGAACGTTTCAAGTTCCTTCATGACGCACATAATAGATATCTGAGGTCAACGGAAAACCTGAGACTAGAGGTGCCGGATGCATTTCACCAGTTTCTATGACGCATTCTTTTACTGTTCAAGCAGTACGGTTATGGAAAGACTTGGCAGTTTCAGTCAATATTTGTTCACTTTTAAAATTTTGATAAAAAAGCACTTCCTCCTTAAATATCATCATTATATTTTCTTTGCTCCTGTTTCACGTTTATTATTATGTATATATTTATATAGATTAGTATAATATGGTTACTTTATGTATATATTTATTGTATTATATAAATGGTACACCACAGAATACCTACAGTATTTGTCTCTCCGCCCATTGTGTCACCCTTTGTAAAATTTATATATTTATGTTTGTAATTTATATGGTGTACCTACATAATAAAGACTATTCTATTATGTATATTCTAGAGGATATCTGATAAGGCACACACCAAAAAATTTGAAGTAATCTCCAGTATGCATAAGAATGAAGGCTTTTCTAGCTAGATAAGTGGCCACTCAACTATACACACACAAATACGTACTATACAAAAAGTACTGGTAAAACGGGGTGAATAGAGATGCAGGGGTGAATCGCGACGTAACTTTAAAATTGATTTGAACTATTGTATATTTGAACTATTTAAATATAGTTTGTTGCTAACAAGGACACTTAATCTTTTATTAAAAAAAAACAGTAAACACATTAGAGTCTTTTCAGGCAACAAACTATATTATTTCAAAGTTAAAATCCATTTTAGAGGACCCTGCATCCCTATTCACCCTGTTTTACGGTATGCTAAAGACCAGCTAGTTAGAAGTATCTAAATAATAACATTACCTGTGCTAGTAAGCAGTCCTTCCCCAAGCCAAGGTTTGAAGAACCTGTATTCAGTAGCCTTGTCGATGTGCACTTGACTGTTCAGTATGACCTCAATGTCGTCGGCATCCAGTAGGAATATGACCAGCTTGGACCCAAGCCATCCTCTGATCACTGTGCCGTACTTCTCGGCATATTCCAGACTGAGGCTTACTAATTCTGAAATATAAATGTAAGAATTGAGAAATTCCTCCTTTAGAGGTTAGTAAAAAAATTAAAGTTTAAATGTTTGTCCCTTATAATAATTGGATGACTAAGTAGTACTCATCCAATTGCGATGGAAGTTTGGTAAGGTGTTGTGTGCACGCTCACAAAGGTTTCTGAGTTGGTAACCTACCCTTTAGGTGACGTAAACAGCGGACTAGATTTGAAAAAAAAAAGTGGGATCGGGTGAGAAACTTGTTTCGTTGATTTTAAACTAAATTCTAATAGCAGAATTACACTAGCGAGTGTTACTCGTCAACATTGCTCACATTATTTTAATTTAAAGTAAATACTAATGAGTGCTTAGAGTATAATTGAATATTCAGGAGCTGTTTTTATTAATTTCTTTCTGACTTTTAGTTGAATTTTTCCAAGAGTGAAAGTTAATTTAAGTTTTAAATAGCTAAATATTATTAAACCACTTTTGCAGTGAACATACCTAGAATCCCATTTCATTTTTTCTTCACTTGTAAATCATTGATCCCTCTCTAACGATTTGCAAATAAAAATTCTAGTTTAGGTTTCGGCATTTAACATAATCAATCGATTAGATGTCATCGTGCTTTTAATCTGCTCATCAGAGCAGCACCAATGCCAAACCTACACATATGTCATAATATAGGTACTAATATTTTGTCAATGAAAAATATAATTTGTTTATTCTAGGTAAATGACAATTCTTGTTAAATTACACGGTACGGTATGCCAATTTTTTGGAAATACGAGTGGTTGAAAGCATCGTACTTACGATCAGGTTTCTTTCCCAAAGCAATAAGAGCGTTTCCGAAGAATGGTACAGGTTCAGGTCCTGGCAGTAAGTTGCCTAATTTGAAGAGCCTGGACTGCTGCTGCCATCTATGTATCAACCATAGGACTGACGTGATGAGCAGAAGGGAGTACAATACAACTCGCGCATAGTTCGCGTGATTGGTATCGTCGACAAAAGATGCCATATTGCTGGAAAAAATAATCATATTTTAATCGGGAAATGAATTACTGTGCCACAAAGATTTTTTGGCGCTTGAATGACGTTGTTAGGGAGGCGCTGTTGGTAAATGTATTGTAAAAACAAGGTGGTGGCGTTAGTTCCAATTTTGGCCACGCGTCAAAAGATGAACAAGTGAGAAGGTCTCTCAGTAGGAAGGTTTTAGTATAGACAAATGCCATAATAAGATAACCGTTGTGGCGTTCACTACCGTGTTGTGTTGTGCCGTTTTCTGTAAAAGGTACAGTCCGTTCACAGTAATTTTACCTCTGTCAGCAGCGTCCTTATTGTGACGAGAATTAAGATCTCAATGATTTCGCAGACTTGTCAATGGCCGCAACTCAACACGAACTTTATTAGTATGAGAATAAAGATCACTGTGATTTGGATAGTGATGCAAAAACAAAGGCAAAATGTACTTCGATTTGAAGAATTTGAAGACCGATCAACAGTGATATGGCGTTCCGCAGTTTCAGGGTTTACTGCGCCATGCACTTATTTCGTAACAATATGTGCGAAGTTCGTACTTGTACAGACGCCAGCAGGTCAAGCTACCCGAAACTGTCAAATTTTCCCAATCAACCTTGAACCTAATGCTTTTGCAATAAAGTTGAAAATCTATTAAAGAAATTTGACAGATTGTAGTAGCTTGATGTGCTGGCGTCTACGTCTGTATGTACGTACTACACATGCAAAACTGCGAACAATTGTTATTTCGTATTAGATACTTGAACTTTATTTATTGACAAAAAGTCAATAAATTCATGTGTTTAATAATAAATGTCATTGTGTTAGTATTCAAAATTAATTTTAAACCTAGGCAAATTGCGATTTGCAAACGGTGTGTAAAATAATAGGTAGGTATTATGACTGAATGATTGAAACATGTTCTTTTTCAAAGGTGCCTAGGTGCATTTATAAGGATATCAGTTCTATAGTATACTTAATAAAATAAATAAAAGGTACCTAGCAAGGATATCAGTTCTATAGTATACTTAATAAAATAAATAAAAGGTACCTAGCAGAAACGTAACGTATCCACGTGCAGCTGGCCAAACAATGTTCCTGAAAAACTTAAGTAATATGTGCCTAGCAAATGATTATCTGCCAATAACTTTGGTGGAAGGCAAATCTTTTCCGTATTTTCCTACTTACGAGTGCATTTTATTAGTTTCTAAATGATGTCATTATTTATAGCATGCTGGTCCCAATACTCAACTATAAATATTATCGCCAAAATATTAATATTATTTATCGGTTATATGCAAACAAAGCTCATATTTGATTATGTAAATAATATTCAGTATTTATGTATTCCAGCTAGTTGCTCAAAATAATACAAAATCACATTCTTATTATTGTTGTAACAGCTCTGTTGCGCCTAAACTGTATCGTTAGCAATTGACCTACAGTTTCTTCATGCTATGGTTAAAGTAATAGGCGCTCTACGTTGTTAAAATTATGGCTGCATTTCGTATAATTTCTTGGAAAATATGTTTTTATTCGTACTGCGACCACTATCGGTGACAATGTGATATATAGTGAAATGGAATTTATTTTAAAATAATTGCTATAATAGATATTTCGGAGTTCATGTCCAAATGCATGCCGCACTCCCGCAAGACTCGGGAGGTAAGGGAGTTTAGTTTGTACTCGGACGAGTGGTATAAATACTAAATTATAGTCAACCGAAAACAAAAAAGGGGATTGTACAAAGAAGTATAAAAAAGAAGCGGATTGGACGTATTGGCGTCAAACTATTTTATTATTTAACTGAACTTTACAAAATTAAGGAGCGTATAAAAAAATAAACTAAAGGCTTTTTTTACATTTTTGAATAATCTGTACCAATTTTTCTAAATAAAGTACGGGATGGCTTTATCCTCATTACACAAGACACGACACTATTAATTAAATTATTCTTTAAATGAAGACATTTACTTTTCCTTTCATTATATTCCAATAACCTAATTTTAAAGGCGACCTTCTGACTATCTGTTCGATTTTTAAAACTAAGGCCAATATCATATAATATAAAGGCTAATATCATAGCAGCTTAAACGAAAACTAGAACATAATGCATATAACACCAATTAAAATAACACTTATTTATAATCCATGCATTTCACAAACCAATACATCAATCACACTGCAAAAAGAAAACGCAAAGAAATTAATAAAATTGAAAACCTTACGTCAATCGGAAGTCGAATAGAGTCAAAATTTTGTTTGCGGCACATTTTCCTAAAACTAATACGCCGTAACACAGTGTAATACCAATCTCACGCATGGCCTTAGCTATTGAAGATTAGAAACTCAATGATAGCATCGGCAGAAGATTTACCTGCACTAGGTGCTTCGGAGTTTGGTGCACGTTTCCACTATCGTCACGTACGTTAGATCAATAGATCGCTAAACTTTGTTTTAAGGTAGCATAATCAGCCTATAATGTTCCCACTGCTGGGACACACGCCTCCTCTCTTTGAGAGGGAGTGGCCTGTAATGTACCACGCGGGCCCAGCGCGGGTAGCAGTGGCGTAGCGTGGGTATCGGCTGGCCGGGGCGGAAGACAATTTTGCCGCCCTCTTAATAAGGTATTTCAATTTAATGTATACTATACATTAATTCTATAGAACTTTTCGGCAAGAACAGTCATCATTATTTTGCATTATACTGGTTAGATTTTAAATAAAAAAGTTTATTTGTTTTACAATCACGTTTATTACCCCGCAAGTCAGTATAGACGGTGTTGGCATTCGCTACAAAATGTAATTCAAAGAAAGGGGATTCCCCGAATTCGTCACAGAATAAGTAATTAAAAATTCCGTGCTCTTTTCAATCGATCCGAATTTATAGTTGCGTAAAAATATGAAATGGTTCAAATATTTACAAAATATATTTTATTATTTACTGTGAAATTTTGCCGCCCCCTACAATGTGCCGCTCGGGGCGGGCCGCCCCCCTCGCCCCCACTACGCTAAGCCACTGGCGGGTAGGTAGATGTCACATGTCTCCGAATGTTTGCTTCCAGGACATGTCGGTTTCCTCACGATGTTTTTCGGTTTTATGCCACCATAGGGTTTGTGGAAAAAAAGCCACGACCCACGAATCTTTCTGTGGGTTTTTTTTTTATTACCAACTAGCTTCTGCCCGCGACTTCATCTGCGTGAAATTTCATTTTCCTCCCTCTCTGACGCGTCGCATCGCTTGCCCGTGCAGTTTGTTTTCGCTTAGTTCTTTCCGATTTTTGAGAATTTTTCCTCAGCTTCTAAGAGCTATAGCGTCCTGTTACATAACCTGTAGCCTTCCTCAATGGACTATCTAATTCAAAAATAATATGTCAAATCCGTCCAGCAGATCCAGAGATTAGCGCGTTCAAACAAACAAACTCACTCACTCGCTCACTCTCTTCAGCTTTATTATTAGTATAGATATAGAAGATATAGATACATTCATATAGATGTTTTATAATGATAGCTTCGTCAACAACTAACTTAATTTGCGATTAATCAGTACCTAGTAGTTCACTAGGCGTGAACTTAAGTACTTACAAAGTCCCTTAGCACCGGTTCTGCACTGCAGTTGGATTATCGGTCGATTCGATTGTATTCAGGCTAGTATATAATCCAGATAATAAATTGTAATTAAGTACCATTAGTACCATTATAGCCGTAATCGTATTTGTCCATTAATGACTTATTGGTTCTTCCATTACAGAGTAAATATGATAAGAAGGCTCATAGTAGATATACTTACTATGCACTACGGTAAAATATTGTGGTGTTGGGATTTTGATAATGACAATTAGTGGTTCGTCAAGGTAAAGTTCGTTTTTTAATCTCAGATTAAAGTCTTTTGTGTTTGCGTTTTTTTTTCACGATTTCAGGGTTGGTCCCGTAGTAAAAGTTGTTCATAATTATGAGTACAATGACCCCTTTTAAGGATTAAAACGATCAAAATTTAACGGTATATACATAGCTTCATTTTAATACCTAATATTTCCGTGATAACCGGATTCACATGTGAGAATAATGAATTAATAATTAGGTTGTTTGTCGAAATATGTGGCATCGATAGAACGTGATCTCAAACTGGTATTTTCCTAGACTGTCAAATCTTTAAAAGTTTGACATTTCGTATCAGAAAACCGCTTCGTTTTTATATACAACAGATTATCCACATTTTGGTAGTTGTCACGCTTCACCTGGCAGTGAAAGAGGTCCCATTATCGTCCCATGCAACACAAGTTCATGTTTACCGAAAAACCAGTTTTCTAACACGTTTCCATCCAAATCTTTTCGTGCTGTGCAATTATACGTTTCGTTACAAAAATACAAATGTTATTACACAGAGCGTCGGCGTCGGTTAACTTGAGTGGGTGATAAGATAAAATACAATCTCCAAAGCGTTCGGAGGTTCATAAAGTCGTTGTTTCGAATCATGTGTGATGTAGTGACTCGGAAACATTCAGAGATGGGTGACGATACAGTGCCGGAATTAGAGAAAATCCATAAGAATGGAACGGACCACGAAAAGGAATTTAGTGAATCTAAAGACGAATATCTCAATAATGACCAACGAGCACCGTTTAGGAGACAGGTCTGTGTTAAAAAGCTATTAAAATAAGTGTTAATTCGTTAAGGTTTTCTAAAAAGTTTTGCACGCAAGTGACGCGTGATACGTTTTTTCTTTTTACGTTACGTTAACAGTGGACACAGGTTTGATATATTTTTATACAATTACTTCTTAAATTGGTTAACCCTCACCTACATCGTAGATTAGACCGGATCTTCGAGTGTATTGATTTCCTCAACGCTTATTATCAGTTAATAGTTTCCCTTACTGTAATTAAGTATTGTTGTTCATGATTATTTTCGTTAACGTAAGAATTAGAATTACACACATGCTTGTTTGACAATGTGTTTATTAGAGCATATGGTTAAGGTAGCTTTAGAACGAAGTTATAAAGTAATAAAAAAATGTTGTTTTCTAGCTTAAAGTTTGATATTTTGTGAATAATGTGGTAACAAAACCATTAAGGAGGCACGTGACATTTCCATATTAAGTGATTGCCAATCTTCATGATTATTACTAAATGTCTAACTCTAAAACAACTAGATACATAGGCAAACGTGTGGCCTATTTTTGTATACCTAATACACCAATAACATGCAAGAAAGTTTGTTGCTCGCTTTTATGCAAAAGTTGTTGTTTTGTATGCTCTTTTTTTCTATGTTGGAGGATTGTCAGATTGCAAACCAAAACAAAGAAAAATAAAAAGCGGTTTCGCATCGAATAAACTCATGTGCTATGATTTAAATTAATTAAGTATTGTGCTTAGTCGCGTTTTAAAATAATAAATAATGTAATTTGATCAGGACATTCTGTTTAAATCAAGATGGTGAAGGAAAACATCGTGACAAAACTGGCATGTCCTAGAACCAAAAAAACCGAGTCATCTGACATCTAGCAACCCGCACTGGGCCCGCGTGGTAGATTACAGCCCACTCCTTATCGAAGAGAGGAGCCCTGTGTCCCAGCAGTGGGAACAATATCGGCTGATTATGCTAGCTGAATAGGCCACACTAATTTATTCTTTGACACTAGTGATACACAAATACAGTTCAATAAATATGCTTCAAGACCCGCTAGAAGTATCCAAATATTAACATTACCTGTGCTAATAAGTAGTCCTTCTTCAAGCCAAGGTTTGAAGAATCGGTATTCAATCATGTAATATGATGCATGATCATCATCATCATTATGGCTACCTTGTTCCACCCACTGCTGAGTATATTACTTCTTCCTTTAGTGCCAGGCTTCCCTGGTCTTTATCGGGCATATTTTTAAATAATTTTGTGTAGATATATAATAATTACCAAAAAAAAAACATTGAGTACGTTCACCATCTGCCTAGCCTTTTCCTAACTATGTTGGGGTCGGCTTCCAGTCTAACCGGATGCAGCTGAATACCAGTATTTTACATGAAGCGACTACCTATCTGACCTCCACAACCCAGTTACTGGGTAATACGATACCCCTTGGTAAGACTGGTTGTCAGACTTAAAAACATTGAGTAAGTTCATATTTAAAATTCATTACGCATTCAAAATGGAACAATATAAATAATAATCAATTATATGTCAATGATTCAGTAACACAAAATTAAATAATCTCCAAAATTTAATTTAAATTTAAAATTCATTAACACATATATATTTTTTTTAATAAATAATAATCCATTTAATATATAGTGTCTGCTTTATATTATATGTCATTCACACTCTTAGCAATTAAATTCACATTCTTATGCAAATAAAGGTTTCTTGCTGTCTGTGTTTGATAACCTAAATAAAAGGATTCTATAACCGTAGAATTCACATTTTGTATATCGTTACCCCGTTCGTTGAATACGAAATTAAAAACCACCGAATGTTACAATAGCATTAAGTTTATGTATATTTTAACGATAAAATGGCTAGAACGTGCTTAAGTTCAAATAGTAACCCTGAAATTACTAGTTGAATATAAGTAGATATTATTAGATTATTAATAATAATAAATGTAT
Source organism: Apamea crenata (assembly GCA_949629185.1). Classification (NCBI taxonomy): domain Eukaryota; kingdom Metazoa; phylum Arthropoda; class Insecta; order Lepidoptera; family Noctuidae; genus Apamea; species Apamea crenata. The sequence continues at coordinate 13,448,461 of OX451359.1, read as the reverse complement.
TCCTCAGTAGTACCTAAACCTAATTTTTGCGGACGACAATGAACACTGAAATAGCGAGTTTGTTTCTGTCATCATCATCATCATCAGCATTATAGCAGTCCACTCTATTGCACGCCATTCAATTAGATTTTCGGCAACTCAACTCGATTTTTTTTGTATTAAGTATACAAGCCGTTGGCCCGATGGGATTTCCCATTGGCCAAAATTACGAACGTCTATACCATCAAAAAATCCTTCCGTAGTGCTCACTTTCACCATATACACCGTTAAATTTTGATCGTTTAATCCTTTAAAGGGTCATTGTACTCATCATTATCAACAACTTTTACTACGGAACCAACCCTGAAATTGTGAAAAAAAAATCAGTTGATCCATACATTATGTCGAGTTATTCGAACATAACTCTATGGATCAACTGATTTTTTTTCACGATTCTTGTGCAAAATTTCACGCTTCTGGACCCAGCGGTTTAGGCTTTGCGTTGTCTGTCAATGGCTAGAGCTAGTTGGTTTTCATTTGAAGTGGTCATAAAAATTACTCATGGCAATAATTCAAGATACATTCACGATAGTAAAATGCAGGCTATAATTTTGTAATCTATTGTATAATCACTGTAAAGCCCCATTATCTACTATCTAAAGTCGGCTGACAATTTTTATCCCTGTAGGTATGAAAATGAAAATACACGTGAGAAATTGGCCTATAAAAGGTCAAGTGCGGTCACGTGTTTTTGGTGGTTTTTGTAAATTTATCTTGTTTCAAACTACATAGTATTATATACAGCATGGCGCTTTAATGGCGATATTAATTTAAAACACGTATATGGTTTCGCGTTTTTGTTTTATGAACATATTTTAATTTTATTATACGTTTTTATTCATTAACAATTTTCTAAATTAGCATCTTGAAGCAACCTGTACTTAAAGAACTGTATAGCAGGGATCTTTTGCCGGGGTCACGGATCATAACATCACATCACTGAAATGAAAGAATAACGTGCAAAAAGTAGGCGAACAGAAGGAAATATAGAGAGCCCTATGTCGGCGAGCGGCGCAGGCGGTAGTTTTCCAATTACAATTAAATCCGAGACAAGAACAAAATTAATCCAAAATTAAAACTGCTTGATGTTGAAACTGGTTGGTTACTGTTGAAGCTGTGTTCGGAATGATTCACTTTCTGTGTGACTATCAGAATATGATGTTAATTGTGTTCTACATAATTATAATGATTACATATTGTTTACCTACTATTAGATAGTGATAGGTTACACGTGCATGCGCTAGACTGTGCGTACACAACAGCTGTTTTGTTACAATGTATTTTGTTTTGCCATTAATTATTGTCTCGTGAGTCTTATTTTCCGCATAAAAGACCGTCGATTTGACTGTGTAGGGTGAGAAGTTCAACACGTAACTTTAAATAACTGTAATTTTGAATACCTACCCATGTGTCCATGGGAGATCAGTTGCAGTCCAAAATTTTCATGCATTAGTACTATAAAATTATGTAAGTTTTTATAGTCTATCGCGATAGATTCAATTTACCTACATAGGATACTCAATAACCGAACTTATGTTTAACGTCGATAGCAGTTGTACCATTTTCATATCATATTCCTCAATATCATCATCATTTCCGGATAAATCAAGTTTAGTTATTAAGATGAGGCAATATTTTACTTAACCGTAAACAAAAACAATTAGGTATATTATTTGACAGGCTGAATCAGACATTTTTTATGAACCGTCCACGAAACGTTCAAAATGAACAATTCTAACCAAAAATAATGTCCTTGTAATGCCTTGTAAATATGCTTAATAAAATACATTAAGTACAATATTAATAGTAGTAAATTTTTCGAGTGCTGCATCTCGGTAAATATAGAACCTACAGCGCTGGTTTTGATCTCAATTTGTATCAATTTTACTCTACTTTAAAAGCATTAGTTGATTAAAAAATGCATAGTTTAGGACTTATATTGAAAATACCATAAAACGTGCGAAAATTTCTCGTATTTTCGAGTGCTGCAAAGTTAGCACAAGCCTTTAGAAGCTGCAAACTTTGATATACGCTACTGAAAGTGGTCCTAACAACATATTAAAAAACCAGAACTAGCCGTTAGTTTGCGATTTTAGCGTTTTTTAGTGTTAGATATGAGTGGCCTAATCGTTTATCACGTTGTTCTAATTTTTATGAATTTTGTTTACAGGCAATCATCTCGTTCGGAGTGTTCATGTTAACTCTCGGTGCTGGTGCCACGGCAGGCATCTCCGCAATCTTAATACCACAACTGAAACATGCCAAAGGAAAGCACGCCTTCTCCGTGGAACTGGTATCATGGGTAGGTACGTGTATACTTCGACTGTGAACAAGCCTTTGTTACTGTTGGTTAATCACATCAATTGACAATGATTTTCTTTTATCTTTCAGCCGCTATATCCTCCCTGGCCCTCTTCTTCGGTAACCTGATGGCGGGTTATTTAATGGATAGACTTGGAAGAAGACTGTCCACCTTATTACTGGCAGTCACATTTGTAGTTGGTTGGCTGATCATCGGGTTTTCAAACGACCTCATGTATTTAATATTAATAGGAAGATTCATCACAGGCCTGTGTCAAGGGTGGCTTGGTCCACTTGGTCCAGTGTATGTGGGAGAAATTAGTTCTCCAGCCTTCAGAGGATTATTCTTAGCTGCTTTATCTTTGGGGATCGCAGTTGGTGTGCTCATGTCACATTTATTCGGTACTTTCCTTCACTGGAGTTTAGCTTCCTTGCTTTGTGGATTATTCCCTTTGTTTGGCGGCATAATACTTTACTACGCTCCAGAATCACCGTCGTGGCTAGCATCTAGGAACAGAATCGACGAATGTATAATTTCGTACCAATGGTACAGAGGAAACAGTATAGCAATGAAAATTGAACTGGATAAAATGATTGCGGATCTTTCATCCAAAGAAAAAAATCAGGGTAAAATGCAAACTTTAGCTGCAAATATCAAAAAGCCAGAATTTTATAAACCATTGGGTATAATGACGACCTTCTTTGTTATAACGCAACTTTCTGGAGTCAATGTTATATGTGCGTATACAACAGATATGATGAAAGAACTCATTGGTAGCGGTTCGACCAGTTCTTACACCTACGCTGCTATGCTGAGTATAGACCTGTTGCGGTGCGTGTCACTGGGAGCTGCTTGTATCATGCTCAGGAGATCTGGCAGAAGACCTATGGCGATATTCAGTGGTGTGTTTACAGCTTTATCTTTAATAGGGTTAGCTTTATACCTCTATCTTTACAACTCTGGTGTCGTCCACCACATGTCACCATTTATTTCACTAGGACTTATGGGATTCTATATAATTGTATCAAATTTGGGAATATGTCCTTTACCGTGGAACATGGTAGGAGAACTCTTTGCTGTAGAAACAAAGGGCTTATGCTCAGGTATCAGTGTTATGATGACATCTGTCGCCTTCTTCGCAGTAGTTAAGACAGCACCCGCCATGTTTATAAGTATAGGTCACCATGGAACGTATCTCTTCTACGGATTATCAACTTTGGTTGGTACTATATTCTTATTCTTCTGTTTACCTGAAACAAAGGACAAAACTTTGCTGCAAATAGAAGAACACTTTAGGTATGGCAAGAGAAATGATAGTAAAGAAGTTGATATCTAGTCAATAGAGTTTGGGCCATCATTAGATGACTGTATAGATTGTTATTTTAACGAATTTGTAACTGATCTCGTGGGTGACATTCCGACATGATTGCGTAGGTCTAAGGTTTTAGATGTCAGTTTGAATGACCGATCAATGGAGCCGTATTTTTTTTTATCATTGGAGTTGCGTAAAACAAAGTATTTTGTTGAAGATGTCAATGTAATATACATTTTTTGTTGTAAATTATTACTGGAGGTGTGTAATAAAGACGGAACAAATGTATGAGTATATATGTATGTGATTTAGTAACCTAGTTAGCTAAATGTTAATGTCACTTTGATTGATTCAAATTAGCCATAGCATAGTTTTGATGTTGAATGCAGAGAGATACATAAAATAGTTCATAAATAAGATCAGATAAACAATGCAACTATAATTTATTAAATGTAAGATACTTTTAAATGGAATAATGACTGTATTAATTCTTGAAGCCCTTTTGTGATGTAAGCTTAAGGTTGTACTTATTCTATAAGAGTCAGAATAGGACACCGATATTAAATATTACTTTTATTAAAATGACCTTGTTCTTTTTATTGTTTATTGAGTAACAGCTCATAAACGCACCAATCAAACAGAGTTATGTATAATTTTCTATGTGTGTCAAGACCATTCTTCTTCTTTATTGTATTCTTGACTGCTGTACTCGTAGGCTAATGATGATGATGATGAAGGAACGTGCTACGTAGGCTATGTGATCTACCCTAGTTAAGTTCAGTCGATCTATTCTGAAAATCTCACCGTGAAAACTTGGGTGAAGTCAGCTTCAAGTTAGCTGCCAATAGTGTCAATCCCCAGCATCAGGTGGAATGACAGCTCACTCCAAACTCACTTCATCCAAGTTTTCACGTTGAGGTTTTTACATAATATGTATTTCTGAAGAATCAAACAAACCCAATGTTTTTCACGATATTGATATCACACTTAGGTACGTTCTAAGCCCAAGAATATGAACCAAAACTACAACTAATTTTATATATATTAACAACAAATCAATAAGTTATCACGTTTTTGTTTTATATGCCAATAATTAACATAATTGAATAGACATTATGATAAATTGTGCAATATGTCAAGGGTTCATTGACATAGTTAAGTTACTATGTCACAATAACTATATCGATAAATATTTGGTTAGATACCTTTAGTGAAAAGGTTTTTTCCATTCATAACAAAAATGGTAAAATTGGAGTTTTATATTAAATCCGTGGCCGAGAGATTGCTAATTAATTATAATATTTTATGGCTCTTATCAGCGATCTGTCCTCGTGACCTTGTTTTTATTGGGAGCTTTGACTTTGTGGCTAATGTTAGTTTTAATATATGTATACAAAACAGTATAACTTTAGGTCAACAGTATACCTAAGGGTGCCTACGCATTAATTGAGAACTGATCCTGCGACGATTTTTTAGCAACAAAGCCAACATCATAGTTCGCGTGGCCCCTACGTAGGGTCTACGCGGAACCTACCCGGGGACTACGTGGTGTTCTCGCGGAGTCTACGATGCTTCTACGCCTATGCTAGCCCTGCCTGCCTATCCTGGGGCACTAAAAGCTGCCCCAGGATAACAATACATGATTTTTTCTTCATTTTTTCCCGTTTGACTCAAGCGTAATAATCTCTCGTTAATAATAAGTTACTATCATACCAACAATATACACTCGAGAGCAATGAATCCGGGTCACTTGAAGAATCCTAAAAATCTCGGAAACTAAAAATGCTAGGTTAATGCAATAAATTGTATTTAATAGACAATGTAATACTCCTTAAATGAAGTTATTAAAACTTCTTAGTTATTGTAAAGTTATATCATAAAAAAATCAAATTTGAAAAAGGGCGACTTTCGAAGATGGAACTACGAAATTACAGCATTTGGTTTTGCTTTTGTTTGTAATCTGGAGCCCAATTCTCGCGCAACTCGCGTTCGTTATTGACATTCGAATCGAACTTTTCCCTCGAAAAAATCAAGCCGAGCTATTCTCGCCATGGCGATTCGTGCATTTCACGCAGGAAAGACACGCGACATGCCTTAGTTTACATGCGTCATGCAACGAGTGGTCATGACCAGTCGCGACGTGACGTATGACTGTGTCGACCTTCGTGCGAACGTCAAACAGTGGTTATGTCAATCATAGTTGTGTCAATTGTGAAAGGAAATAATAAATATATTTTTACAAAATGTGTTACGAGTTCATAAACATCTTAGAAGAGTCTGCGACCGTCACAACAAGGAAAAACATGAAGAAAACTTCAGGCTTCCGCCAAAGTTGTCAACAGTGGATAGTTGTTGCTTGTGTAGCGTCGATGAATGAGACACTTAGGATACAGAAGCGGAAGGCGCCGGATTTAAAACCAGTCAAATGGACAAGGACGGCTTTACCAGGCTTTACTCTGGTTGAGGGCAAGAAAGGTCGATCGCGTCGCAACCACAACAAACGCGGTACTACTTCTGCAAGCGGGGATTTTTGAGCTGTAGTGCCCACTTTGCTCCCGTACATTTCCCGGTTGGATCGACAGATATCGAGAGAGAAAGAGCCAAGGTCTTATTAGTGCCGAAGGAAGGCCGATGCAGTCGAGCTAGACTACGAATTTTGACCGGCTGGAGTTGTGGTTAGATGTTACAGAGAAGCATGACCAAAAGTAAACTACCATGTGTGGTGTGATAATAATTATGTTTTTGTGGTTTATACTTGGATGTATATACTGAATTTATTTATGAGTCTGTAAGGTATTCCTATAAAGGTATTTTGTAACTAGAAATAAAGTGTTTCAAAAGCATTTCAAACAATAAATATTTCAAATGTCTTTATTTTATTTTTTTCAATGTAAAACTTAGCTAAGTAACAAAAATAACATACGCAAATAATTGTAGGGCTTTGCAGTTAGGCTGCGCAGGCCGTTAACAAGTTGGGTTAGGAAATAGAAACACACAAGCAAAGTTTATATGTATAATCCTCACTGGGTGACAAATTTACAATAGGTAGGGAATGTAGGGATAGATACGTAGTAGTGGATAGGTGTGCGTGCAGCGCCCAGTTAAACTCCACGTGCAGTGCGAAGCGATTGTCCTGTCTTAAACCTGAACGTAGAATCCATATGTAGAACCGGTACGTAGAACCTTTAGATTTGGGGTATACCGTATAGTGAGGGTCAGGGAATCACTCCTGCTAGCAAGCGGATGTTAAAATGACAGAGTGTGTGAAACGGACAACCGGGGTACGTCCAGTACCTACGGTCGTACCTGGGACAGTCTCCCACGTTTTGACGTATGCTCTGATGTACCTACTACTTTCGCTGGTGACATACGTCCCACGCACCCCTGAATGCGTAGTCTGTATAACTACTAGGGAGGGCTTCTTAGAGACGGGCAGCGAAGAGGTGATGAAATAAAAGAAGATTTTCTTGTTGAAGTTTGCTTGCAGATTTCGGCTTCTTGCTTGTAGTGTTGCCTCTTCGACGCTCTATTTATACCGGCCTAAGTTCCCTTAAGGCGGACCGTGTATTTTGAGCCCTTTTTTAATTTAATTTTCGCTAAGCCGAGATCTGTCAAGCCCTTGTTTTATTTATTTATCCATATTATATCCTTATAATTTTTACATATATTATTCCTTACGTAATCCTTAACCTAATTACAGCTGAATAATTAACTTAAATATACACAATAAAAAGTTTCTAGAAGAAAAACTGTTCAAAATATCAACTAGGAACATTTTGATTATAAAAATCTCACTATAACTTCTGAACCAACGGTCCGATTTTCATAATTCAAACGGTATTATTGGTTTTATATCTAGACCTTTCATTTAAAACAAAAATTATTAAATTGTACCCATAAACAAAAAAGTGATTTTCCAAGTTACGTAATTATGTATGAACAAAATTTTACTTATTGGAATCCTTTCAAAAACAGTCTTATTCGTTCGGGATACAAAAACTAATAACAAATACTGATAACAAATACTAATTAGAACATAAGAAACATAAAATAAATCTCTTTAAAGTATTAACTATTAACATAGAATTATTTACTTTACGTTTTCTTTGTAGCGGTCCCTCCACTACTTGCGCCCTGGTACCCAGATAGGGTCTTGTCGCCGACAGTGTGCAAGTGCTCAGTGTGTTAGGTTTGGTAGGTTAGTTAGAGTTGGGTGCCACTGTAACGGCTAGAGCACTTGCACATTCTCGCTATCCATCGTAGCGGTTTAGTTAATAACGTCTTCTACATGAAGCTATTAAACTAAAATAAACCTAAATCTGTGATAGTAATAAACACACACAACAACACAGTACAGTGCAGCACAGGACAGTATATGATCACTAGTTTACACGAACGGTCGGCGTGATGAGTCAAGCGTTGTCCGTTAGCTTAGGAATCGGCGGACCACTTCACGTTTCGCCCAGTCTTCATGTTTGTGAGGCAGTTTGACAGTTTGACCACAAAGAAATTTGAATTCGTGTTGTGACGAGACTAGTAACGCGACCCTCAGGGTGAAATCTGTTTTCGCAAGGATTTCCCAACAATCTTTTGGGCCTTTGTAAAGTAATGAAGCCAGGACACGTAGATACAGAAGCCTAACGTCGTTGGAAAAGCGTGTAGCAGGACGGTCCGATTGGTGCAGTACCGCACTCTTCAAAACAATCACCCTTCCTCCTCTTCTTCTCCATCTTGATAAACTTTTAGGTTATTGTGCTGGTCATCAGCTTACTTATAATATCATTAGCAGTCATTCTGTTTTATTTCATTACCTATTATTATGTAGACCAATGTAAACAAACAACATAAATAAAATTGTATTTTGACTTTACTTTGACGTGACAACTATCGATGACGTTGACAAATCAACATGAGCTATGCTTTCCGTTGTACGGAGGCCTTATATTATATCAATGTTAATAATAAAATAAAAATGGAGTAACGAAAACAATAATGATTATTAGATTGATAAATGTTAATGAAATACCTTTATAATGCTGCTCAAAATATGTTTTTGCCTTAAAAATCATTTTTTAAGATGGTCAAAAGTACATTAACGACTACGACAAAAAATCGCATCGTTATGTGGAAGGGATTACTTCGTGGGACGCATAATGGCAACATTATTGTCCCTAGACTCGTGATTTCTGATAGACTTGTAGTGAGAATAGATGTTTCTGGATATCTCACCGTTTTATAAGCGACATGCGGAGACGACCGGCAAGGATTTCGTGCGGGACGAACGCGATTTGCGCGAGAATTGGGCTCCTGTCATTTATGTGGGTACATAAACCATGTTGATAGTGCTCTATATTCATTATTCAAGCTGAAATTATGTCGCTTACGCCTGAAGAATGCACCAGAATACTTACAATGCTGGAAACCGGCCGGAGTCAGCGCGATACAGCCAGGACTGTCGGTGTGTCGCTGTCAACAGTACAAAGAGTTCTCCGACGTTACGAAGAAACTGGTTCTAACCTACGCAGACCAGGAACGGGCAGAACCAGGTGTACCACAGCACGAGAAGACCGATACTTGGTGAACACCATGCTTCGAAATCGCTTTCTCACAGGAACTGAACTCACAAATCAGTTTCGACGCCTCGGAGGAAGTAACCCAAGTGCATGGACAGTAAGACGTCGGCTTGCTGAATCTAACTTAAAACCCCTTAGACCTGCAAACGGCCCTAAACTGGAGCGTGGGCATCGTATTTCAAGACTAAGATATGCCCAGAGCCACGTAAATTGGAGTATTGAAGATTGGTCAAAAGTTATGTTCTCCGACGAATCAAAATTTATGCTCTACAAGCACGATGGAAGACACAGAGTGTATCGAAGACCAGGGGAAAGATTCAAGCAAGCATGCATCGAAGAAAAAGTAGCCTACGGTGGTGGGTCTGTACTTGTGTGGGCCGGAATTTCTTCTGAAAGTCGCACAGAGCTGGTGATCATAGAAAACGGCTCTTTAACTAGCGTAAGATATGTGGAAGAAATCCTCAATGATCACGTTGGTCCATTTATGGTCAATTTAGGTGAGGATGCTATATTTATGCATGACAATGCCCGACCTCATACAGGTAGGATTGTGAATGACTACCTTCAAGAGATGAACATTACTCGTATGGAGTGGCCAGCGCGCAGCCCGGATATCAACCCGATCGAGCATGCTTGGGACGAGCTAGGCAGATGCGTAAAACAACGAAACCCTCCCCCAATCACGCTTCGTGAGCTCAAAATTGCTCTCACAGAGGAATGGGAGAATATTCCCCAAAATCGTATAAGGAACTTGGTGTACAGCATGCCAAACCGCGTAAACGCAGTAATGGAAGCACGAGGAGGCAATACGAAGTATTAAAATTCAAGAAAATCGTAATAAAGTTCAAAAATTTCATGTTTCCTATTTTTGTTTTAAGGAGAGATCAGCAGTTTTTTTCTTTATGTAATTTTGTGTTAATAAAATGTATTGTGACTCATATTTTTTTTACTTTCATTTAAGGAGTATTACATTGTCTATTAAATACAATTTATTGCATTAACCTATCATTTTTAGTTTCCGAGATTTTTAACATTCTTTAAGTGACCCGGATTCATTGCTCTCGAGTGTATTACAAAAATATTTTTGGTGTAAAAAAACGATAAGTACGGTATCACTTCTCATAATATTGCCTATGTCATTGTCACGCTCGAATTGGCATTATGTGCTTAACTAAAAAACCAATTATCGATAAATGCAGTAAAAATACTATAGTTTTATGGCACTTTATTCGGGTAGAATATTTATATTTTTAGCCTAGATAGTGTACATAGACTTAGTCATATTTATGTCACTATCCTTATATATTATTTCAGCGATGTCGATACTGATTAAAAAATTAATTTCTAGACGACCTATCTGAAATATTTTACCTGGACCCGGAAGTGTCAGCCACCTCTCAAAGTTCCAGAAACAATTCTGTTAGTATTGGTTTTGGTTTCATAAGAAAAAAATATACAGAGTGACATCGACGCGCAACCTGTTACCGATTTTCAGTACATGATTCTGAAACCCTTGCGTAAAAAAAAAATATACGGTTATTAAAAAAAAAACCTGTTCCATACGTTTTTACCGCGTAGGCACTTGTCCATGGAACAGCTGATTATTTTTGATAACCGGCGGAAAGTTTCTACGTCTACAATCATTAAATAATTCGTGAATTATTATTTGTGTTCGTATGTTTTTTTTTTATAATTTATAACGAATTTAAAATTTAAATGCAATTTACATGTGAAAAAATAAGCAAAATTTTTTGATGCGAAAATTTTATGAAGGTGACGTATTTTTCATAAAAAATTCGTCCCCTACCAACAGGAACAGTGCCTAAAAGGCTGGCAGCATTGCCACGTTGTATGGCGATGCTAATTCTTTGGCCCAGAAACAGGCCAGCCCTCTGGTCATGTGAAGAGTCGACTAACCGCTTGGCGATATCTCGAAAAACCAAGTGGCCACTCGGATCCCATGGCCCTAGTGTTTCAACCCCAAACGACTCGAACATAATGACTCCCAATCAGGTTGGAATATTTTTTTAAATATAATTATTTGTAAATCAATAAAATCCTCACTAAACAAACGTGAAAATGCAATTTTATTATTACATTATGTATTTATCATCACTGTAATATTTTCAACACCATGTATTTTGTTATAAAATAAATAACTAATGACTTATGTGCTGATTTCGTGGTTACAACTTATAGTTGGTGCGTACAACTATGTATATATTTTTCTTATGAAACCCAAACCAATACAAACAGAATTCTTTCTGGAACTTTGAGAGGTGGCTGACCCTTCCGGTCCAGGTAAAATATTTGTGATAGGTTCTTTTAGGTTTAGTGTGTAAGGGGATACCGCGATTGAGAGTCAAAGGAACTATAAAGTTTACATTTTAAGCATATTTATTATTTCTTATCTCTGAATAGGAACATTTTTATCATTGTTCTAAGAAAAATAATGTTATGATTTGGTTCAATTGCGAAGTAAACTTAAAATAATTGATAAAATCGAACACAGCACGTATCCATTCAGTGGTATATTCCTCTACTTGATATCAGAGGAGCAATTCTCGTAATTTTAAGAACGTTCACAGTTAGATCTCAGTCTCAATCTGTAAAAAAAACCTCTAATTTCCCTACATTTTGACAAGTTTTTAACATTTGTTTGTGTTGAAAATTCTTGAAATTCGAGAACAACCAATTTTCATATATTTTTTAAAATTTCCCAAAATTCGTCACTAAATATAACTATACTGTAAACTCTCTAATGCAATGGCCATCATTGTTATTCTATTAGGTACCTAGTATTTTAACATACCTTTCCGCAACAGGAAGAAGTTTATTAACTAAGTATTTTGACCGGCAGGCTGATATTACTCAAGTAACTTAATTGAACATGACGTGCTAATTTAACATATTACTATTAATCGCTACTACTTTCTACCTACAAAGCGGAACAAATGAATTGATGTAAGACGTTTACTAGAAGGGTGTCCATCGGCACTCTAATAAAAACACTAGGTCAATTTCACAGACCGTTAACTAACGTTTAGTCTGTGGCACAAGTGGCACGCGTCTCCTACATAAATTAACGATTCTTCCTGTCTGACACGTGGTCTTGAGACCAAGATTCGCTACATCTGTGAAGATTTTTTCCGGATTCAAGTTCCCACGTTGGTACGCGACATGTTCGGGGACAAAAAACAACCAGGAAAACATCTGGAGACTGGATTATCTATTTATAGTAGAGTGTTATGAAGTAAAGTGTGAGGAACTAGTTAATGAACATGTGCGCCGGTTGACGTAACGACGCATCTACATTCGATTGATGGTTCAAGGTTCCGCATTCAAATGTAGATTAACTATATGTTTGTGAGGCATATGTTCCGCGTTTTATTCAAATAAGTAGCCACTAAGAACAAGCCGACCGTTACCCAAATTCTAAAATAAAGCATGCATCAACAAATTGCCTTTATTTTCATGTCAAGTGGTTCCTGTGCTTTAGTTTATTTTTCCCGTTCTGTGCTACTTGCATATCATATCATCGGCATTAAAGGGCACGATGGAATCCGAGCGGAACGAATATTTTAATAATCTACAATAGGACACGTGGCTGAGCGGAAACCATGCACGTGCTATCAATTAGAAGTGGAATAGATAGAAAAAACTTGACTAGAATTTTATTGAATCATTCGAAGTGGGAGGAGTCGTTGCCTATAAAAATGAAAGCGAAATCATAAATATTACCCTCTGGTTGTGCAACGAGTTATAAGGGGTTAGCAGGATTCTTTCACTTATTAGTTTCTGGTTTTTGATGTCAAAGGCTGTGATGTTGAACGTTATGTTTAAAACTATACAGGGTCAAATTAAATTAGCTAGTGAAACTCTGCAGACGTGATGGGTTAACGATAGGTAAATAATTATGATAAAATAAAAAAAATAAGATTTTTTTTTTGTTTTGTGGTGGTTAATGACCGCTTGTAGTCTTGTTAGTAGAGTAGTATGAGTTGAGAAAATCTAGTTTATTTTGTTTCACGTCTGTAAAGTTTACACAAAAAAAACTTTTTTTTTAAACTAATATTTCAAGTGACTACCTACTAACTGCAATCAATGACCCCACAAAAAACATCATCAAATTAATTTATTTTTTATTTTATCACGTTTAGATACCGATAGCCATCTGGGGAGTTTCGCTAGCTAATTTAATTTGACCTTGTATAAAATTCACTGATAACAGTTCAAGTGCTATGATCTAAGTAGTTAGGCATTGGCTGGATTTAAGTGATTTAGATAATATGATAAGAACATGTTACGTAAATGCGTTTATAACATCACATAAAAAAAAAATTGGGTAGGTACTGTAGAGCCTTGACGAGGTAGACATGGATTTAAAATTAAAACTTAAATAAATGTTTGAAAAACTAAGACTGATTGTAAATCAGAATCATTCCCGTGACAAGTGACTGTTGTTGTAGTCTTACAGAATGAAGGCCTTTTCTTTGAAGGAAAAGATTCATTCTTATTTTGTTATTCTATGTACTTAGTAGTATTGCAATACCTTTTTGTCAGATCTGCAAATGCTAATTTCGCAGTGGTATCTTTAAAACTTGTGAACTTTGCCGTCTTAATAATTTCTGAAGTGTTATCATTATCAGTTTGGCCCCGTCTCAAATTAGGTTGGATAAAATGATGTTTTAAATATACAACTAATTCAATATAAATAACTATTTAAATCAAAGACGTCATAATTATGAGGTCATCATTATGTCATTTAATTTAAATTCATGGCTATAAATTGTAATACTTATGGCTACCTATTTATCGTTTCTGAAAGATAAATGTGTCAGATGTATGCCATGCGTTATCAGTCTTTCTTTCTAAAAAAAAGGCCCTATTTATTGTTTAAGGCGCGACCCGACGCGTCGAGTAAACGAATTTCATTGCAGAACGCCAAAAACATGTAGGTACAGACGCCAGCAGGTCAAGCTACCCGATAATGTCAAATTTTCCCAATCAACCTTGAACCTTAATACTTTAGTGATAAAGTTGAAAATTTATTAAAGAAATTTGACAGATTGTAGTAGCTTGATGTGCTGGCGTCTGTACATAAATGCACGCATTGTGTATAAAGGTTCCCGCAGACAGGCCCGAAACGTCAGCGCGACGCGACTCTAGTAAACAGATTTCTATGAAAACTTCATAGAAATAAATCTACCAGAATCGCCTCGCACCGTCACGACGGCGTTCTGCAATGACATTCGTTTGCTTCTTTTATCTCTGTAATAAGGAAAAGTGTCGTTTATTTAACGAACCTATCAAAAAGCAAACATCGTCACGTTAGTCCGTCATTTCGTAGATTAAATAGTAACAAAACTCTTTGTCTAAACTGGACTTTACGATGATATCTACCGAATGGTAGAGTTAAAAATAATAACAACAATAATTGCTATAATTGCTACTTATTTCAACAATTGATCTAGAAAGCATGGTTATCATGCTTTCTAGATCAATTGTTGACCGCATGCAGTTTAAAATAAATACAGATCCAGGATGACCTGGTACTTCGCAGGTTCAGTCAGGACCAGGAGGACCAGGAGGACCAGGGAACACAACACTCTAAGCCCTTTTTTTTTTTTTTTTTTGGATGGGAAATCATCAAATGACCCCTCCCGCTCTGGGTGGAGCGGAAGGGAGTGTCAGACTTTTACTGACTAAAACCCATCCGTGTTCCTTCCTTAGCCCTTTCTGTTCCAGGGCAGCGGTTAACCTTTCGGAAAATCCCGCCGCCCCGGCAGGCTTCGGCCCTATGGGGCCCCGTCCTCTGCTGACATTTTCTCTTTGAGGCGCGCGTGGAACACAACGCGCCGTCCGGCACGGGCCTGGTCCTGATCGGACGGTGAGCTACCCATTACTCACCGCCCGCAGGCCCGCGCCTACGGTGGCCGGGAGTCGTCACGCGGCTCCCGACGCCCGGAGCGTCTCCCGCGGCGACTGAGGCGTGAGGTTCTTTCCCTCAGCCTCTCAGCCACCTCCTTCGCTAGCATGACTGCTTCGCAGAAGGAGGTGACTGCCTCCCACTCCCTCTCGCCCCGGACCATGGCTTGCACCAGGGCCGGACGCGAGAGGTCGCCGCCGTTGCCGATCGCCTCTACGAGGACACGGCGGGGCTCCGCCCAAGCAGGGCAGACCGCCACCGTATGCTCCACCGTGTCCTCCGGGCGATCCTGTCAGTGGTGACACCCGGGCGTCTCCTCCCGCCTGATTATGTGCAGGAACCTCCCGAAACATCCGTGTCCGGAGAGGACCTGCGTCAAGCGGAAGGTGAGAACGCCGTGACGCCTCTCTAGCCACTCCTCAAAGAGGGGTCTTATCGCCGCTATCGCGGCGTGCCCTGCGCTGGGTTGCGATAGTCGCGCCTTCCATTCTGCCATGAGATCGCGCCGGAGGTCCGTCCGCTCCGCAGCGATTTGCCGCGGGTGCAGAGTTTCCCCCCGGCGTAGTGCCTCCGCGCGCCAATCATGCAGGCGCGCGAGGACTATCGCCTCCAGATCCCATGGCGGCAGTCCGGCAAGGAGGCTTGCCGCCTCGCGCGAGATCGTGCGGTAGCCCCGGATTAGCCTTGTGGCTACCACCTTCTGGGGCGCGTTCAGGTAGTGTGCGGCTCGAAGCCGCAGTGAACGCGCCCATACCGGGGCCCCATATAGGGCCATGGACCGCACGATCCCCGCGTAAAGCCTCCGGCAGGAGGCGTTTGGCCCCCTCAGGTTGGGCAGGAGCCGCTTTAAGGCGGCCCCGGCCCGTTCCAGTTTGGGGGCCAAACGTCGGAAACACTCTAAGCCCTTCAACGAAGTTACGAGCCGATCCAAAAGTAGTTGAGCCGTCAAAACAAGTGCCAAAATTTATTTATTTATTTATTTTTACTTTAACATAAAAACGGCCCTTGGCCAATTAAATTAGTTAAAGATATAAATTTTTTTACAATAAAAATATACTATAATAAAGAACAGACGTATAACATAAATTACTAACAATAAATTAAATACTATTATTTTCACAAAAATGCAGGCACATTACCATTAGGTCAACAAACTTGTCTGCGAATAAATCGCAGTCCAGGTTGGCTTCCACAAGCTTATTTAACGCGGTCAATACGCGCAGTACGGGAGACGCAGCACGGGCTGCAGTCCGGCGCGACGGTAAGCTTAGCAGCTGATGCTTTCTGCTACGGAGATAATTATCCGGTGTGTGGAGTCGAATCAGCTCATTATGGATGTCAGGAGCATCCGTTATCCCTCTGCAAATTTTAAGCATTACGCTTACCTGGTCGCATGCCCTTCTGGTCTCGACCATATGATATTCCAGATATTCTAGGAGGAACTTGGTAGGATATATAGATAGAGATAATAACCGCGAGTTCTCTTGTAGAGAAACCGCAGGAATGCTTTTATGCAAATGATTTATTTAGGACGGACATTCATATCAGGATTAGCGACAGCTATCAAATCGTGCTGTCTTTCATTCTTATTTCTTTTCCTAAACTAATCATATGTCCGTAAGTGAAATGGCCGTAACTTCGGCCGACACTACGAATTTCGTGATTACCTTATAGGCCAAGTTTTCTCAAAAGATACCTATTTCTCATAAGACCATCTATCAGATACCTTTAATAGGTACTAGATACTGGCGAATACGATTTCTTTTTCGGTACCCAAATATTATGGAAGTGGTTTCATAGAAAGTGTGTTAAGATGCGTTGCTCAAGAAACATAAAATCATGGAGAGTTAGCAGGTATGTATTCTGTTTTATCAGACGATGCATCACAGAATCGCATTTATTTGCTATTAGGTACTCAGCTCTTGTCTGCATTTATCTTGTTATCCAATGAATCATACTTGTTGACATGAGGTAATATGCGATTAGAGATAACTGTGACCGATGTTTCCATACTCTTAATTGTCTATTGTATGCTAGATGTTAGTCACTGTGAGCAAAAGTCTGATTATTTACTTATTAAATTCTTTATTTGAGTACCTAAGCAGACAAAACACAGAGCCAAAGACAAACATATTTTGATGTTGAACATACCTTAATCCTTTGGTAATTATTTTTATTATTATTTACTAACTTGCTAAGTACTTAGAAAACTAGAATACCTTACCTACCCTGTATTTCCGAAACATTACAGTACATATAAATAGTTTAATGTGTAATTGCTATTGACTTGCCATCAAGAATCGATATGTAATAGTAAACCAATTTTTTCCTTTTACCTGCAACACTGTAAAAAATGTGTGTCTAATAACTAATTTATTTACGAATATGTACCTACCTTCACCATAAGTAATTCTTATATATAGTTTTAAGATTACCTTGTATTTCTCATATTAAGTGAATTGTATTCTTTTTGAGAAATAAATGTCTTAAACCGTAATTAACCACTTTTTACAGTGCCGAACACACCTGAAAACTTTATACAAGTTTGAAAAAACTTCAACCAACATTCAAACCACTTTCCCTATAGTCTTTATTGTCCAGTCTGTATGGCATACTTAGTTCAATTTCATAGCAAGATATTTTATGATAGCGCCAAAAAATATAGGTAACATAATATAAGACAACATCAGGACTGTAAACTCCGAAGGGTTTGGCAAGAAAAAAATATTTTCGGGTATATTTTGTAATGAAATAGTTTGCTAAAGGCACGCGTATATTCCCTAATTTAATATTTAGCATATTTCGATAAATAAATACTCTTCGCTAGACGACACTTTGGACTGGTCCAGATAAACAGAGTACATTATTGTACCTACCGTGTGATTGTTACTATAATTGCTACTAACTAGTTGAGGTTTTTAATAAATAAGTCAATGTTTTTCTTTGTAAAAACTGTTATCATGACAGAGGTACTTATGTGTGACAGTGATCTACTATGTATCGTGACAATATTGTGTAATAGATAGTGTATCTTAGTATATAGATACTTGTATCTTCCTATCCGCTGATTTTTCAATCATCTGATTACTTTATTCGAAGAATAATTTTGAAATTTTGACAGTTATTTCATACATAAACTGTCAAACGTCAATGTTATCTGGCGATGGAAAAATCAGCCCTTATTCAATTAACTAAACGGGATTTTTTTGGTAGACTCTTCTAAGGAAGTATAGCATAAGCAGGCATATCATCAGCTGGTAAAAGGGCTCCTCTCTTCGGGAGGGAGTGGACTGTAATCTACCACGAGGGCCCATATATATTTGTTATCAATGTAATTTTTTCGGTGGATGGTTGTATTCTTCGAAACGTTTTCCTTGAACTTTTTCCGTCTTCTTTTTAATTTCAAATAAGTATATCGTTTCCTGCACAATCTCTAGAGTGATTTTGTAAATATTACCCTAGTCATATACTTACATGCAATACGAATACATTTATGTATCGTGCCTACGTTTGTTGAATTATTTATTGGAACACGTGACCTGCACGCGCGCAGTGTGCATAGGAAGCAAGGTTGACATGCACCCGACTCGCGTAACTGACATGTGCGCTATGCTAGCCGTGATTCCGGCGGGGTTTAAGTAATTCTAACTTGAATATTCTAATTATAATAATTTAATTTTAATTTAACATTATCAGTCTATAGCAGTCCTGCTGGACATAGTCCATTGCACGCCATTCAACTCGATTTTCGACAACTCTCATCCAGCTGCTACCAGCCATCCTGCGAAGATCGTCGCTCCACCTAGCCTGACGGCATCCCACCTTACGTCCCATATTTATTATTTATAATTATTTAAGACCAGACTGCCTCGCTGCACCACTGCTGTGAATGGGGTCCTGGGTACGATTACCAGATCGGGTAAATGTGTCAGGAATTTCTCAGTAGCAGCCCGGAGTCCTGATCTGTGACCGGTTGGGCAATAGGCTCGCCAAATCATATGACATAGCACTTTATCACAACTGGCGAAATGTGGATGTACTATAAGTACACCTCTGCCTAGCCCATCGGGGAATGCAGGCGTGATGTTATATTATTATGTTACTTAATGCCTATGTTTGTTATTTAATTTTATTTATATTAGGATCTCCAACAAAAGATATACACTAAACATTACATTTACTTAATTAATTGACGACAAAGTATTTAGTAGGTGTACGCCTTCAAGGGGATCACAGCATGCACAATAAAATAAACAACAAATTAAATACCTAATAGATAATAAAAGAAAAAAATTGACAATGGAACATAAAAAACACAACAAATTCTGTAATATATTAGAACAAAGAATAATAAAATACCTAAAATTAAAAAAAAAAACATTCGATGAAACTAAAAACCTACTTCGATAATATAAAAATCTCATCTAAATCTTTGTAGCAACTCTGTAGTCGGTACTACGTTGTATCAACGAAATCGAAGGCTGGCTAGTTTATTTTTGGTATCGATAGTTGTCATATAATGTGGTCGTATATCTCATCGGATCAAATAATTTAAGTAGGTAACTTTCCATTCATTGTATATTAGAAACAACATTTCGAAATATAATATTAACTTATTATGTCTCATTACCTACACTGTAAATATGCAACCAAGCCGTTTTCGTGTCACCGGTGTGATCGCGTTGTTCATCCAAATTCCGCAACTAATTTTTATGCAGTTCTCACCGTACGCATCAAATAATATGTTCAAGCCGTTTGGGGTTGAAACACTGGGCCTATGGGGTCCAAGTGCCCACTTAGTTTTGCGTACTCAGCAGCGGTGGTCGACTCTTCACGTGACCAGACTCAGAGGGGTGGCTTATTTTTTGGTCAAAGAATCAGCATTGCCATACAACGTGGTAACGCTGCCAGGCTTTTGGGCATTGACAGCGATGAGGACGAATTTTTTTGTACCCTTTAATTATTTTACCCTCCTTTTTATATACTTGTACATATTATTATTATTATTTTAAGAGTGTAAGCTTTTTAAATTATCTAAATAATTTTTATTCGTGGAAAAAAATTGACGTCTGACAGATTTTGTATGGAAGAACTGTCAATAATTTTAAATTATTCCTCGGATATAAATATCTGGTATTGGAAAAATCAGCCCTAAGTAAATAAATTAACTACTAATAATAAACTTATGATTGACTAGCTGCGTCTCGCGGTTTCACCCGCATAAGTTTCGATCCCGTGGGAATATCCGAATAAAATGTATCCTATGTTAATCCAGATTATAAACCATCGGTGTGCCAAATTTCATCCAAATCCGTTCAGTAGTTTTTGCGTGAAAGAGTAACAAACATCCATCCATCTATCCATATAATAAAAATTTTCGCGTTTATAATATTAGTAGGATTCGAATAACAGAGGGGCAATTCTCGTAATTTAAGGAACGTTCACAGTCTGATCTCAGTCTCAATCTGTCAAAAATACCTCTAATTTCCCTATATTTTGACAAGTTTTCGACATTGGTTTGTCGCCGAGATGAGACTGCGACTATATTTTGAACGTTTTAAATAACGAGAATTGGCCTTCTGATAATTCCCTTCATCAATTAATTTATTAGCATAAATATGTAGTTACTATTTATATAAAGAATTAATTAAACATAGAACTGCCAATAATAGGAATTTACGTAAATGTCAATGTCAATCAAGGTATTTATTTAATGCATAAACAATTTATGTTGATGTGGATCCCAGTGTCATGGTAGGTATTATTGTTTATTATGAAATAGGTTTGCAAACTAGTCCACAAACAAAGTAAGACTTCTGTTATTGTCTTTATTACCGAAGTATTATCCCAAGGGGTTTGATGATGCGACCATGTCTCATGTGCATGGAATTTCATTTTCTAATATATCTTCTAATAGGAATGCTGTTAAAAGGTAGAATAGATGGGAACAAGCCAGAGTTCTTTGTTCAAATGTTTTTAGAAAAAACACCTTGACTTTTTCAGAAAAAACAAAAATTTTAGATCCAAATAAAGGCGATATACACAAATAATGAAACTTTCTTCATGAAATGTCTGAAACATACAGACAAACAATTATTCATTAATTCATTTATTTCAGATAATAATAATCCATATAATACATTAAATTAAATTAAAATCAATTGGTACATAAACAACAGGTACTAAAATTACATAAAATATAATTAAAATCAATTTAAACAATACTAACATTACATTAGATTAAATAATTTACAATAAATCAAAATCTAAAATTGTGTGAGTATATTATGTACATAATATATGACGTACACAATGTGTTAGTGAGCGCCCAAAACAAAACAAAATATTATAAGCGATGATCTTTTCAGCGATCTCCAATCTAGAGATCGCTGAAAAGATCATCGCTTACAGTTACAGAACGACAGTAAGTTAAGTTAATTATTACATTGGTTCAATAAATTTATTATATTGACAAAGACAACAGTAATTAAATCCGGAATGTTTTTGCACTAAATGCACTGAATTATCGTTGAGTTTCATGAACTCTTTTTTCACATAATATTTGCATACCTACATAAATTAAAGTCGCATGTCGGTATTGTTCAGGTCAACACTGAATAAATATAGCCGTATATTTCCTTTGTTTATTCGTACTAAGTAGTATGATAGACAACTGAAAGGCACTTATGCCTTTGACATTAGATATAATTTATTTTTGTTTCTTGGTGGTTCCTAAAGGTGCCTGATAAGTGATTAGTGCTTCGAACGAAATCTAACACCCTGATAAGTCTAAGACAGTCATGTTGGTAGGACACCCAAATGCAAATCAAATCTGGTATAACTAGGCTGCTGAAGTCAGAAGACATCAACTCTCTGAACAATAGTGAAAGACTAAAAGCTAAGTGTGTTGCTCTTCAAGGTTAGGCCAAAGAAAAATCGCGGTGGGTTGATGACATCGTGAAAGTCGCAGGAAACACTATAAGGAGCAAGGAGCTGGGAATGCAGAAAAAGGGGAGGCCTATCCAGCAGTAGGTGATTCCGCTGAAATGATGATTATGGAATTAGGTGCAGACTATTTGAACAGCGCAGTACCGAAAAGTATTTAAGAGTAATTGGATCCAATCCACTATATTCAATGAAAATAGGCCAATTGATGGTGGATCCAAATAAAGTTCCAATTGACAATCAACGTCCTATATTTTTGTACATCGTGATCTATCGATCGATTGATTGGAACCCAGGCAGGCACTATACTTCGTGTAAATCATTTCATCACCACTGCTCTCAAAACGTGAAGGAAAACGTCGTGAGGAGACCGGTATGTCCTAGAACCAAAAATTCGAAGACATGTGACTGGGCTCGCGCGGTGGATTACGGCCCACTGCCTCTCACCGAGAGAAGGCCTGTGTCCCAGCTGTGGGCACGTTATAGGCTGATTATGCTTGATGGTGAATCCAAATAGAGTTCTAATTGACAATCAATTTCCTATATTTTGAAATGAAAATCCCATGCAAAATTACAAATTAAATGGTTTACAACGTAAAAAATAGCTACGACACGCGTTATGAGTGTAGGTTACTGTTGCAATCGAGTAAATTAAACGAATTAAATCTTGAAACGAATAATTATAAATACATCGAAACCATGAATAATAAACACCAAGTGAGTTATGGTAATCTATGTACAATATGGTATTAAAAGTACCATTAACATTTGTATAACATGTTACACCGGATAGCATGTTTCCGTAGAGAGACACATGACTCGGTTTAGCTTGTTCTATTTTGAGTACACATAATTGGGTCTTTCGTAATGCATAATGATGTTTTTAATTTTTAGGGTTCCGCTCCCAAAGAGTGCCAACGAACCCTATTACTAAGCCTCCGCTGTCCGTCTATCCGTCAGTCTGTTGTCAGCGGGCTGTGTGTCATGAACCGTAATAGGTAGATAGTCGAAATTTTCACAATATGTATTTCTATTGCCGCTATAACAATAAAATAAAGTTAAAAATTAAGGGGGATCCTCATACAAGAAACGGGGTTTAAAAAATGTAGTTTTTAATATTGTACGGTGGTACGGAACCCTTCGTGTGCGAGTCAGACTCACACTTAGCTGGTTTTACTGGTACAGTCACGAGCAAAAGTATGTATACACTCGGCTTTAT
The DNA here is from genome assembly GCA_949629185.1 of Apamea crenata. NCBI lineage: Eukaryota > Metazoa > Arthropoda > Insecta > Lepidoptera > Noctuidae > Apamea > Apamea crenata. The sequence goes on along the minus strand of OX451359.1, from coordinate 13,425,142 downwards.
TCAAAACCGATTTACTCCTTTATTTTGGAATGAAATTTTATGTTATTACGAACATAGCATTTTCGAACCAATAGGTTTATGTAATATATCGTATTTCAACGTTTCATTCGTTATTTCATGAAAAAATCGCATTTGAAAGTTGCCATGTGTTGACATATTGGTGGTCGTGAGTGGACAGGCACTATTTGATTTTGTTTGAAGTTATAAAACATTTACATAATTGTGGATATTATTATTCTTAATCACCTCTGATGCTCTGATCGGTCAGTACAAAACAAAATAAAGTAAAGTAACATAACGATATTTATAGATTTATATCTATACAAAAAAAAAATAATTTAAGTATCTGTTTGTAATGTCAAAATAGCAGTTTTTTTTACTAAATGCATATGATAGTACCTATATACGGTATGCAAACAAAACAATTTTTAAATTTTTTCGCTGCCTGTTTGTTCAGAAACGACTAGACCGATTTTGATGGAAATTTCACTGGCAGCTGATGTTCTAAGTAGTACTAACTAAAGTTACGTATATTTCAAAAAAAGAAGTAGGGTTCCGCGCATAAAACATTAAAACGCGAATGAAGTCGCGGGCACAGCTAGTAGATACAAAATAACTTTTATTAAAGAATTCAAGGTTTAGGCAATAAAAACAGGAAGTGTTATATTTATTTTAGCAGCTAGAAACTTCAACAATTAATTTTTAGTCAGGAAATGTGATTTGATCTCCGTTTAGAGATAACGATCCAAATTTTATGATCTCCTTGATTTTATCAAAATTCATGTTTTTGTAGAATACATAAATAAAGATGTTTTAATATTATTACCTACGCAAATATAATTTGTATACGAATATGCGTATTTTTAGATTTTGTGTACAGACGCCAGCACATCAAGCTACTACCATCTGTCAAATGTCTTTAATAGATTTTCAACTTTATCGCTAACGCACTATGATTCAAGCTTGATTGGGAAAAATTGACAGTTTCGGATAGGCGTCTGTACATTTACTAACGATAAACAAGATTTTAATCTGATCTTAATTTATTGCGATTTTCACTCACTCTATATATTTATTAATAGATGAAATAAACTTCCATCTCTTTTAAAATACAATCCTGCAGCTATGATATTTCGACACAAGAGATAGTTGACTTCAACCCTTTCTGAATGAAAATACACAACAGACTGATGCGGAAGGCGGAGGACAGCACCATAATTGCGTAACACACAATCAATCTCAATCTGAATCATTTTGAAGGATATTGCTAATCCATTGCTTCATATGTTCAAAAAATGTGTCATGTGTCTGCTCAACAACGTAAATAACGCAATGAATGTTGTTGAAATGTCAAAATGAAACCGATAAGTAACAATATTGGTCAATAATAAAAATTTTATTTATTTTAATAGTTTATTATGTCTCATAATTCACAAGGGTCTGGGATTTTTAGCCTGGGGAAATTGTTACCTACTGGGTTTTATGCTAAGGCAACCCGACGCTGTGAAGCTTCGACTGTGGCATGGTTGATAAATGTTCATAGGTGTCTCCAATCAATGCATAAAATACATTTCTACCAACTCATCAATATGTTCTAATTATGAAATGGTGTGTGGTACAGAGAGCAGTAGCAGTTGGTTGTGGATTCGAAACCAGGCAGGCGTTTTACTTTGTGGAAATAATTTCATCACCACTGCTCTCAAAACGGTGAAGGAAAACATTGAGTCCGCAACTCCACGTCAAAGTTATCGTCAAAGTTTTAATGATATAAGTACATACCTAAATAATGATAACTTGCTCGCGAGCACCTCTCATCTGTAACTGATGCACTCAAAAATAAACCTAATAAAAACCACCAGTAACGCATGTGTTTGTTTACCATCAATCGAATTACACTAATTATGAGCAAACAAAAGCATATGCCACCGTGACTCAAACTTTTTCTCGTCGAGAGCTAATTTGTAGTTTTTGTTGAATCTCTGTTGATCGCCAGATGGTTGTGCTGCGCCCGCGCATGCCGTATGGCGTCAGTGCCAGAACTTTGGCGGGAACCTGGCGTAATTTCACTGTCTACTATCTCAAACAATCTGGCCCCATGTCGGAAACACAAAAAGATATATTGTTGCGTTTCGTTAATTCGGTTTGTAGGTTTTTTTTTTGCTGTAAAAAGAGTTGCAACCATGAGGCAACATGAGGTCTGTCTTGATTATTCCCAATGACTAAATAGAATATTCAAATAGGAACCACCTTGAACCTGGGCAGTTCGTGAAGACATTTGAATTAGGGCTAAATACTCGCCTAATTACCTTGGTAATACCTACTTATGACATTCTGTTGCTACTCTTTGTGTTTTTATTTACATATTTATTTATTTGATCATTTACATTGAAAACTTGAAATAGAAATACTACCTAGTGACAGGTTTTGAACCTAAAAGAAATATAAATATAATTAGGTATATTTCTTAATTTGCAAGATTTCTGTAAAACTAGGTAGTGCTTAAAAGAAAGTAAAGGGAGAACAGACAGTTATTACTTACTAGCTGCGCCCCGCAGTTTCACCCGCATAAGTTTCAATCCCGTGGGAATATCGGGATAAAAAGTATCCTATATGTTAATCCTGGTTATAAGCCACCTGTGTGCCAAATTTCATCAAAATCCGTTCCGTAGTTTTTGCGTGAAGGAGTAACAAATATCCATCCATCCATCCATGCACACTTTCACGTTTATAATATTAGTAGGATAGGATTTTCTGAACACCTCTAAATTATTATAGTATGAATCTTGATCAATTTACATAATTTATATCACCAAGTTTGCTTTCACATGTTTGCTTTTAGAAATAGTTTACCATACATAGGTACTGTGGCCTTCAACGTCTTAGTTAAATCAAACCATCAGATTGTCAAGATTGTTCATGTTACCAGATATCTTAGTCAAACACTCGAAAATATAGTAAGATTGTGTGATGAGTGACGAGATTTCTGAAGTCTAGTTGTATGTCTACTATTTACATGACAGATACAAGATCCCTGAAGATATTTATCAAACCAATTTATCTATACTTTTAATAAATCTGTAGAGAGGTCAATTCTGTACATGAAATATATTTCCAAAATAACTATCAGGGGGTGATTAGGGATCGATACTGATGCCAAAAATGCAATCAGTAAAATTTTTGTCTGTCTGTCTGTCTGTCTGTCTGTCTGTCTGTATAACCGTTATAGAAACAAAAACTACTCGACGGATTTTAATGAAACTTGGCACAATTATTTTTCATACTCCTGAGCTGGTTATAGTATACTTTTCATCACGCTACAACCAATAGGAGCAGAGCAGTGAAGGGAAATGTTGGGAAAACGGGAGAAGTTACTCCATTTTTTACGCTTCCGTCGCGTGTGCAACCTTAATGGTTAAAGCTACACAGAAATCATGTATGACGGAAATGTTCTCCTTAAAATTATATAAAAAATATCCCACGACAGCATATGTCTATCTTTTATGGTTGACTCACAATAACACGTGTAACTCCCGATAGCTTAGCAGTTCGAAGCACTGACTAAAACCCACCCGTGTTCCTTCCTTAGCCCTTTATGTTCCAGGGCAGCGGTAACCCTTTCGGACGATCCCGCTACCCCTTCTATAGGTACTTAAGCCTCATGTGAACGTGATCTAAACAATATTACCAATACATTAACTTAATAACACACAAGGAGTTACACGCTGACGGAGTCGCGGGCACAGCTATTAACAATAATATTGTGCGGTTCCGTATTGCGATATTTTTCAACAGTATTGTAGATTGACATATTATATTTCCGTACTAAAATACGAAAGTTAATCTGTCTGTTAGGTACATCAAAACCACTGAACCGTGAGGAAGGACATAGGCTACTTTTTTTTACGAAAAACGGCGGAAACGTGGACGAAGTCGCGGGCAACAGCTATAGGTACTATATAAAATTATATATTCTGTTTGTAGGTATGTTACATTTTCACGCCTAAATCACTGAACGGATTTCGATAAAATTGCCTGCCAGCAGATGCCAAACAGATAGATGGCATCCTGGGGAAGGACATACTTCTTATCCTTTCCGACATTCACGCGGGCGAAGCCGCGGGCAGAAGCTAGTTTATTTTATTTCTATAGTTATAGAAACATTTCGTTGAAGGCAACATTTTTTTTGAGATCGTAACTTCGTAAGTATGACAGAGCGTGACAAAGGTATACACGTGCAAAAGGATTTGCTGAATTAAAGAATGTCATCTTTGTTAATTAAACAAACAAACAGACCTTTTTTTGTATGTCTTCACGTTCTGCCCTGAGGGTCTTTGCATAAGATGCACAGATTATTAATACAAAAATATACGTCATCCTAATCTTGGAACACGTGGAAGCGCGAACGTTGTGTAGAAAAAGTGCTTATTCAGTTTCTTTAGTGAATTCGGTAGTACCCTAAAGGTAAAGTCCATTTTTTGCTGGTTCCCATGAACCCTGCGACAATGGCGACGACCTCGCTGAAAGACTTCGGGGAGATCCACGCAAGAATAAATATTATACAACAATAGGGTAGCTTCTTTGACTTTACTTTGCCGTATAGGGCGACGGAATAGTCTTGATCTGAGTTCTTACGTCTTTGGGGCCTTTTATTAAATAATTCAAGGTTTAGGCAATAAAAACAGGAAGTGTTAAATTTATTTTAGAATTATTGGTGAAAGGTTACAAGGTAAATCTTACTGTATAAAACATTTAATAAATATTTACGGCATAACAATATGATACAATGTTTAATTGCAGTTATAAAATAAGCCAGGAGTAGTGTCATTTATAGGTGCGACAGCTATAAAAATTCGTCGTCACTAAAGAGCTAAAGATAAGATTATCTTTAGTATTACATGATGATAATCTGACTATCAAGAAGTTTGAATACTAGAGGTAATCTTGACTCGTATCTAATAAAAACGTTCAAAATATAGTCGCAATTTCATCTCAATGACAATTAATATCAAAAAACTTATACCTACAATTTTTAACAGCAATCTGGTTATTAAAAATTCTTTGATTGAGATTACAATGAGAACGTTCTTTAAAGTACGGGAATTGTGCCTCTGCATTACCCACGCAAATGGCAGATATTTATTTCATTGGTATATGAATATGCGTATTTTTATACTTTGTATAACATTTACTAAAGATAAACAAGATTTTAATCTAATCTTAATTTATTTCGATGAATACTCATTCGATACAATTTAAGTATCAAGTTTGGTTCAAGTATCAAGTCTTATGACTCGCGCTGTACGCAAGACAACAAAAGGCATAGCGGCTCGTAACGGACTTTTTTCCGTGCCGCATCGATCAGGATATCTTCCTCGTAGGTTTTGTGATGCAAGGGATCCGCCTTTCCCACGCATCGCATAACCTGATTACTGACTTAATTTATTGCATTGAGGAATTTTGTCACGTGCAAGTATAGGTATCTTCGTAGATATAGTGCTTATAAGACTTTAGTAATAAGTACCAACGTGAAAATGGTATAATTAAAGGTAATTAGTACTCATGAGGTCAGGTTCAACGCAGATACAAGTTGTAAAGAAAGTGTTCTGATAAACTTTGATCTCAAAAATCGTAAATTAAAAGAGATTATAAAGTGCATTGTAGGCATGATGTTCAGTTTTAGCTAACCTCGCATTGTTTAGGTTTTTTGTACAATCAGAAGTCAACTTGTACTGGTTATGTATAGCTTGATGTGTAGCCGTGCGTACCTAGTAGCATTGACATAATATACCATATATTGGAAAGAGTTAATTAACCAATAAAATTCAACCTTTATCAATAAATAATGACAAAGAAATAACAGCATTGTGGAATGTAATTAAAAAGTTAAAGACACTATCTGCAGAAGATGCACTTGTTACATAACACTAAAAAGGAGTTACAGACTTCCACAAAACGGGTCTTAAAGTGTTTAAAGTGCAGTAATAATCTACGCAGATAATGATAGTTTAAATAAATGTTTGTTAAACTAAACTGCAGATAGCGGTGCAAAGATATCGGTCTAAGAGGACACTTGTTCCAGAGTATAATGGCCACTTGCTCAGGAAAATATGTGTGTTCTTAGCATTTTGAAAGAAGCCGTCTACCGTTGTCTTTAAAAAATGGAACTATACCCTGTCCATTAGGTAAACCGATGGAACTAGTGATTGCAGCAACACACAATACATTGATTAATACACATAGGGTATTTTAATGTCTGTAAGAAGCCATAAATATGATGATTCAATAAGATAAGGCAGTTTATATGTATATTTATTTTATTAAGCATTTTAAAGTTAACTTTTACGTAATCTGGAATATGTATGTTCTAAGACAGCTGTCAAAAAACGGTTAACTTAGTGGACAGGTTATAAAAATATTCCTTAGATGACCTTACAATAAGGACTGACTTGGGTATGTCGCTTAACTAGGTTGATTAAAAACTTGTTCTTTTTACCCTATTCCAAGACATGCTCCTAACTGTAATTGTAACAAGTATTTGTGAGTGTAGACGGTCGTAAAAATTCGTCAGACAAATGAATCATGTTGTGCTAGTTAGTTTTGTTTATCTAGTAATTATTGTGACTAATGAAGCCATAGTTAAACATCTTTGACTAATGCTTAAACTAGATTGTAACGCAAATAATGCTATTAAAATTCCTTAACTGCCTCGTTGTACCAGTCACCAGATGAGCTGTTACTTATTTACCGGCTTTCTTAGGTACCTTTTCTGAATTTTGTATTCCATGTAAATAAATGATAAATGACTTATCTCTTTAAGTAGGTTTGTACAAACAATTTTACACGTCAATCATATTTTTAAAAACTATGCTAAGGACGTTTCCTATCTGACTATTCTGAGAAGAACGGCCGAAACAAACTCAGAGGTCACAGTCTCTTTTAAGTCCAGATATATAATCTTGGTCAGATCATGTGACGACCATGTAGATTTGAATATAATTACATAATTAATGTATACAAATAATTATTGTAAAATATTTATAAAAGAGTAATGGTGGAGCTTCTTGCCCATTCTAATTACCTTTTGGAAGGGGCGACAAAAATCAATTCTATTTTTTTTGTAAATTTTGACGTTCAACATTTCTTTTCTATTTGAAATAATAAATGATTTGACTTCGAAGTTTGACTTTGTAGTAGGTAATATTACGAAGCGGAAACTCACTCGCTAACTATGATCGATATTCACCCATGTGCATCAAAAACTTTAATCATTTGAAACAGCGCCTGACGAATGAAGCGGAAAATATTTAAATGAAAGTCAAAATAGCGTGCAACTACCCCATAAAATATGGCGATATTTTGATGTGAAAAAAAATAAGGGAGAAATTAACATTCTTACCGGCCCGGATACAAGGAGCGTGCGGAACGAAACCCACGAACGAAGAAATAGGCGAACTTTCATGTTTACTAACTTTGAAATTCATCGCATTCTTTGTAGCGAAACTTCCGTTAAGAACGGCAAATGAAAAAGTTGGGGCTGATCTTAGTTTGAATACAACTATGAGTTTTTGAGTAAGGTAAAGTTACAATTTTACTGTTGCGATCATACCAACTCAAAAAAAACCATCAAAGATAGATAATTTATATACTATTTATAGCTGAAGAGTTTGTTTGAACGCGCTAATCTCTGGATTCTCTGGAACAACTAGTCGTATTTGAGAAAAATATTTATGTGTTTAGTAACGCAATTCTTGAGGAAGGTTCTAGGCTATTTAACATCACGCTAGGAGTCTGAGGAGCCGAGCCAAAAGAGAAAAAGTCAGAAAGAACGCGAAAACGAAGTTAATAGCGAGGGCAGGTGATGTGATGCGACGCGACGCCGCGACGCCGACCGGGTGGGTTGGAGGAACAAGAAATAGGCTAGTTTCCTAAAAAAACTCTAATAAGTCCGTCAATAAGATTATCAAAAAATATTGGATCCGTATTTTTTCTTTTGTTAATTATATAAAAAATGATGAAGATATCGCCCGTTAAAGTTCCGCGTGACGTCACGCCTTGCGACACTTTTTAGCATGGCGTGACGTCACGACCCCCCACTCCCACATTTTGACGCGCTTTATCTTTGTAATTTTTTGTTTGATTGACAAAAGAAAAAATACATGTCCATTATTTTTTGATAATCTAAATGACGGACTAAATATAATAATTTTTTTTTTACCCAGGAAACTACCCTATTATACGCGAAATTGCGAACAAAAACTAGTCGAGATCTATTAACATTTCAGCTAATTGTCATAATTTTCAAACACAGTCCAATCTGAATCCTACAAAATTAAACAAAAAGTGTTTGAATCAACATTAAAAGTGACAGTTAAAAATGAACTTGAATAACTTTAAAATCAACTATACAAAAATCAAATCTGTAAGCTCGCCCAAGCTGTAATCAACCCGTTTGTGGTTCTCCCTTGAAACTTGGTATTTTTTATTCGGGATAACGGCGGCACATTACAATCATAATAGCGCTATCGCCTTACCGTTAACGGCTCGGGTTTTGGGCTGGCTCCACCGATTTCGTTAACTGGAGATTAAGATTTTGGTCTTGACGAAAACTTTGTTGGTAAAATTCACAAAGGTCATTCATGATAGTTTCAAAAAGTTTTATTTGATGTCTAAAAGTTACAATACCTAATAAAATTATAGTTTTATGATGCTTCAATGTGAATAATTTTATGGAAGCGTAATTTGAAGCTTTTCTCTAATTAGGGGGTCGTAAATATTTATTGTTTGAAGGATGACTAAACATCTTTTGACAAATGTATATTAAGAACCTATGCGAACTAATTAAGAACTTTAATAATAGATCCAATCATAAAATATTTAGAACAGTTTTATTCTCAGTTAACAAGAGATTTAGAGGACGGTGTGAACGACCGTAGCGGCTTATGTTAAGCTGCAAAGCGTTTTAAGTAGGTCATTTACTGTCAAATGATTTGGTTGCATTAGCATAAGGGTCTTTGTCTCGATGGGGTTGCATTAAGGGAGTGCTTTGAGAATGGGCTCACTACATCATTGGCAATCGACAAATTGGAAAAGGGATCGTTTGTAAGGCCAGAGTCGATTTAAGTTTTGTTTTAATAGGTAGATTACCTCATTATTTGATTATTACTATTCAGTCAAGGTCTTTCTAGGTCAAGTAAGGTATAGATATATAAAAATCAAATGACTCTCAAAAAAACTCGAAATAGGCTAAACCGATTGTGATGAAACTTTGATAAGTTGTTGTGTGCACGCTGGAGGTTTCTAACAGTAAAAAAAATAATAAAGAGGCATTGCAACGTATAGTGAAGAATAAAATCACAAAGTTTCAATAAAATGATGTAAATTAAAAACAATATAAGTACAGGAACTAATTCATTTATTGTCGTAAAATAACTATCATCTAACATCACAATGTTTATTAAAATAGAAGGCACTATAAGTTAAGTTATTCCATTTGTATTAAGAGGCGCTCTTTGACACTCATATTTACAATATTTGAACTATTCACGAGAGCTCTCTATACTACATGCAATACACTACAACACTGGACAGTTTAAGTCATTGAACTATGTAAAATTACTAGAATAACATATAAATAACACGATCAATGTACAAAGCTTGAAGTGCAGGCTCGTCTGTCGACCGTTACAACACACCTTGCGCCTGCGCCTCAACCGACTTTGGCACTAACAGCTGTATGTTATGTTTTACTACACCATACTTCTATCGCAATAAATATCTTGAATTACATTTATCTATACAAAAACTATAGTAAATACTTAAGTTAATTCTTATTATTGTTGTTTTTCAGCGATCGTGCCTGTCTAGTTTTCTCCTGCCACCATTTCAGGGTTTCCTCAAACTGTTCTCTGTCTTCTGGTGTCACTTGGATATCAGGAAGTTCTCTCTTTAGTTCCATATCATCATTGAAATGGTCTTCAACGAAAGTGTTATCTTCTGCTTTGAATTTGTAATCATTGTGAGCTAAAATTAACCCAGGATCAATCGAAGGCAGACTGGTCTCTTCATTGAAATTGTGATGCAGTTGCTGATTCAAAATTGCAGAATATTTAACTTCAAAATCACTGTCGTTCACTGGCACTTCAGTCTCACACAGGTAATGTCGATCTGGGATCACTGTAAACTGCTCTGCCGAATTCGGGAATGCAAAATGTCCTTCCAATAGATGAGGGTTTATATCTTCATGTCCAAGAAGGTCGGATGATGGAGTGAGAGGTTGGCCAGCTCCTTCTTCTTCCTCGTACAAGTTTGGAGTGGCCACTAACTGGAATTGTTCCGTTGCTTGTAAGTCAACATATTGCTGTTGAGGAAGGTGCATGGACCCATCCAGCTCATCTTCATCCATATCATCGTCTTCAACAGCGGGAGAATGCAGTGAGTAGTAACTTCTCTCTTGACTGTTTTCTCTTGGTGACGAAGATGCTGGAGACGGGAATGATTCCATTGATGGGCGTGAAGAATTTTCTTTATCATGACCGATGTTCAGTAAACTCTCCAAGTTTCGTATGTATTCGACTGCCATTCGCAGCGTTTCCACTTTACTTAACTTCTTGTTAGCTCCTCGGTTAGAGTTAGCATTTTCGAAAGCTGATGCTACTTCTTCGGGGATATGTTTACGGAGAGCGGCAAAGCCATCATTAACTTGGCGCACTCTGTTACGTTCGCGCGCATTTCGGCGGGCAACTGCAAGAGGTGTTGGTGACCGCACTGACTCTTCCGCGCTATTTTCACAAGGCCGAGGTTTCTTAGCCACTGAACCTGGTGACGTTATAGGTTCAGCAGCACGCACTAATGACGTCACTGAAACGGTCGCTGGTACAGATTGAATCTTCGGCTTCTTTCTCACTATTATAATTTCACGTGTGGAGTTTTGATTGGCATCATTGTTTGTTATATTCACGGTATTATTCACGGTTTCTTGGAGCACCTGCGCTTTGCCGAGCGGCGAGTTGCGGAAGACGACGACGCCGATGGAACTCATTTCGGCACGATGAGTAGCTGTTTTCACATGTTACGATTGTTTATTTTAGATTAGTTGTGGACTTGGGTGAGATTGGATCACGTAGAAAATAACTGTTTTCTAGTAAGTATAGTCCTACTATACGATGGCGTCAGAGCGCCGGCCGCGACAGGAATGGCGCGTGCCGCGCGGACGCACCTGGGGTGGCTCGCGGGGGGATCAACAGGGGTACTTACGTTTACTAGTTGCACACATGCTCTTTCAAAGGGCGGAATGGGGCAGCGTTCCTGTTCAGTTTTGTTTGAGCGTTGAATTATTTTTGTATCAGTCTCATCTTGAAAATGTTTTGGGATGGAGGATGACGACAAATCTTTATCTGCTTTGTGTGTTCCCATATTCAAAGTGTATACATAAATGGAAAAATATAGTATTGAAATTGAATAGTATCCATTTTTATGTATTATCGAATCTCGTTCATGGGGCTTTTTCTACGATAGTCATTTGGGTTTTAGAAGATTTTTGGTAATTTATTACCTAATTAGTGTTTTAATACTTAAATAAACTCTAAATCATAATTTAACTAAATGTTCTAAAGCACTACACTTACAAAAAACAACGTAACGTACAAAAATCAGTTTTTGAAATCACGAACGTTCTCCGCTACGAACCACAACGATGCCCCAAAAGCTGAACAACATAAAGGACAATATAATTTTCATGGGGTGTCGCACCCAACTACCGGTATGTCTGTGTGCGTAAGTTGCAGTTACATACCAACACATACCTTTATTATGTCATGTATACCCACACATATATAGATAGTTCACACATGTGCAGTAATCGAGCTAAAACCGTTCGCGTGTTTGAATGGAACTCCGAAATTATTGCGCTGGCGCAAGGGGGTTGGTAATGGAATAATGTAAGCCATGGTCAAAAGTACTAATATTTTATTGCTGTTCAGGGCTTTAAATCCTTAGTTATAGGTGTTTGCAATGCAAGTCCCTAATTAAAATTGCAAACTTTTGATTGTAGGGCGTTCACCTTCCCTTGAAATCATGAGAAAAAAGTCATGGAGTTTATATCACTTTTATTTAATTTCAGTGAAAGTCTAGTGATAGTCTCTTCAAATCTTTTCACTCTGAAAATAAATATCTGTTACTTTTACATTAATAATTTAGGAAGTAGTTCCTAAATTATTATTTTCAATCAACGAAGCCTGTCCTATATTAAGTACCTCTCGTTCAAACAACTTATCTCTTAGATAAAATATAATTAATCTTTTTTTTTCTACCCGATCTGTTTGTCTGTATGTGTGTGTACATACACCCACGCCAGCTGCATGCCCTTTAGCTTTTGTGTCGTGGCACGCGCCACTATCCTAGCAAGACCATTGTTGCATCTCCAGTACAACTGTTTAATAGTTTGATAGACTATTTTGATTCTTAAAATTGGTGTTGTAGGGTTTAATTTTGGTGTAATACATAATAAACTTGTTGAATTATTGGTATTTTGAAATGGGATTTTTATGCGCACAGAGGTTCATAGGTCGATTCATGGAGGTACCTATTCTTAGTAGATTAAGGATACCTCCATGAATTAAAAACCCAAACCACGTAAAACTTATATTGCATCTAACATCGATCGGCAATGAACACTGTTTAGAAGATCTGGTTCCTTATAGAAGAAACAATTCATCTTTGATGAGCCTGTAGAATACATAGGATCCACTTGTTAATGCTTTGGGTATTGTGGCAGTGACGCTAAAGCAGTGCCTAATTCGTCAGAAAGGCCGAGGTCAGGCTGTTGACTGACTACATAGGTACGCTAAGGGCACCCCCTGTGGGGTACGAACCTCGGCTTAAGAAACTATAACTATAGTTTTAATTTTTTTTTAAGCCCTAGCTGGAGGCTTTAAGTTTAAGGCAACCACAGGATAGCCCGGTTAAGTAGACACGACCTCTCTAGGTCAACTACGAGAGGTCAAAAAAAAAAAATCTACATAGGTAAGTAGTCATTTAGTTAATAGATATAGTAAGCACGGTTGTAAATGGTAGTAGATCCAGTAAACGTTTTATTCGTTGCTGTTGCTGAGTGTCCACGACAGGTTGCGACCTCTTACGAATGTTTATTTAATAGGGCCAGAATGAATTACCAACCTGTGGGTTTCCCCTATGTTTTATGACAAAAAGGGTACCTATATAGGTACTTAATAAGACGATACTTCGGTACTAATTAATTAAATTATTGATGCTAATTATGCATCAGGTTATTAAAGCAGGATATCCTATATCAGGTATATTGATATTGATGATTAGATGGTGGGACGCCCTCAGGCCAGATGGAGCGGCGATCTTCGCAGGATGGCTGGTAGCAGCTGGATGAGAGTTGCCGAGAATCGAGTTGAGTGGCGTGCAATAGGAGAGGCCTATGTCCAGCAGTGGACTGCTATGGGTTGATAATGATGATTAGATGGTGATATAGATATTGAATCGGGTAAAGGATCGATTTTTAACAGTCAATTGACCGCTAAAAATACATCCTTTACCCGATTCAATCATGCATGACATGTGCTGAGCTGCTGGTTGTTGGGAATGTCGAAGGATGGGCTGAAACACAATGCTGCATAGTGCGATTATCTTTGATAAGTTAAAGACAATTGACAGCTGTTAATTATGTAAAACGCCTTGTTACATTCATTTATTTTCTGGAGACTCGCCGCTAGTTGCTCAGCCGAAAACTAACGTCTTTGATACATAAAAGAATGTTTGCGATAAGTAGGCTAAGAAATAGACGCACAGACATTTTACCTGGCCTAATCATTGCCAAGTTAATGTACAAATATGGAAATAACACAGTGTATACTACACAAAAAGACGTCAGCTACGGTTACGAAGAGGTATTTCAAGCGCCTACTCCGATAAACAAGCAACGTATAACAACGCCGCTGAATGTTACCTGAGTTCCAATAGATCCAATAGGCGTATGCCTTCGGAGAAACAAAATAAATAGGACGTTATAAGGATCATAAAATACATGAACACTATATTTTATTGTCAAAAGAGGATATGAGCATCCTTTTTAGACGAGACCCGCTTGGCATTTGTTAAAACAATACAATTAAAACGTAACTCGAACAACGAAACATTAAACTGTCTTTGGATTAGTGAGGTGAGACGAGTGTTGCTCCTAATACTCAAAAGTGCATCCTGTAACTCAAGATGTCTTGTTTTTTCGCGGCAATCCGCTCAGTAAGGCGAACTCCAAGGCTCCAACATCTTGCGAACATGTGGGATCCGTAAGTGTGACTATGGTGCGTACTATCCTGACTATATTTAGCCTGGCCATATGGTAATTGCTGGCAGGGGAAGGTGTATCGAATTGGAGATGCCACAGCATTCGAACGAGGTGGATTGATCTGTCAAAACATTCACAACCCTTTTTAAAAGCAACTTTTTAGGAGCACCATCCTGGTTTTTGTTTTTCACTTTCGTATATCTTTACTAAAATAATATTGTAAGCAAAATTCTTTTTCTCACGTATACTTACTGATTTGGCCGTTTAAAAAACTACTTACAAACATAGGTAGATATCCCGGTACCGGTAGATGTAGGTATCTATGTGACAACAATGTTTTACTGCCTGTCAATCCATGCGCGTCTTATTATTTGCATAATTTCTACAGAAATGCACTGGGAAAAAAATATCTTCAGAAATGGGTATGATTAAAGGTTAAAATCCGATATTTTTATTATACTCCGACAATTTCCACCCTCCATTCTAGCATTTATGTTGCATCCATAATTCTTAAATTGATACGATCAAAATAGCTACTGAATAGCGTTTATTGAAAAGTCCACAAAAGATTGTTTCCTAACAGAAAACAAATCCTATACACAAGTCTAGACCAAAGAAATAAACAAAGACGAACCTGCGCATTCATCTCCAACAGCTGTGTTATGAATAGTTCCTGCCGACCGAGTTACCTTCTAACGCTATAACCTATCTCAATAATATAGGACACTTTGAATTAGCTAGGCTATAGAGGACTTCCCCGATCCAGACGTACAGTAGGCCACACGTCATAGTAAGAAAACCAGAATAACCTGGCCTTTTATTGTATTGAAACTCCTTGCTACACTAGGCCAGCTCAACGTCACTGCGTTAACATCGACGCGCAGTCGACTGTATACTATTATTACAAACTAAGAACAAGAAATAAAGGGGAACCTTCAACTTGAAAATTAAATAAGCTAAGGTCATTATAACAAAAGATGTCTGGAACCCTTAGACTGCATCTAGACGACTAGACTAGCCATTCAATAGACGTTTTTATTGCAAGGGGGAGTTGTAAGCATATCCGCTTCAAAATATTGGGTATGATTCTGAAGGAAAACAATGAGACAAAGGTGTCTTTGATAGCCGTTGGACCCAGCTTATATTGAAAGTAAAAGTCGTAGTTTATTATGTCTTAGTTCAAGATAATTTATTACATCTAGTTATATATATAAAACAAAGTCGGGTTTGTCACACCATTTATAGCTCAAGAATGGCTAAACTGATTTTTATGATCTTTGATTTCATTATCTTATCTTGGATTTGTCTCCGCCCCGAATAGCAGAATATAACTATTGAAACATGAAAAACATTCAGGAAAAAAAATTATGAAAATTGTTCATTTTGTATGGAGATGTTTTGATGATATCTCGAAAAACTTTTCATTTTTCAAAAAAAAAACTTCATTCATTTTGAATATTCATTTTATGTCAATAAATATTTGAATTTAATTTAGCTAGCTAGGTACGAGGTTTGCCGAGCCACCTAGTTCATTCAACCAAGAATGGTTTCTAGAATATAGTAGTCTATGATTTCCAGTAATCATTATTGAAATCGATATGAAGAAAACTCACGACCGGAATACCGACCGCAAACATCCTGTATAATTACCCGGAATCCAGCTCAAATACAAACGAAACAAGAATATTATATAATATAATAATATATTATTTATAACGCCTGATACAATCACCAACAAGTTTCCATCTTCAAGGCTGGTTATATTAAAAAGTCGTCTGGCTCCCATTTGTTGCATTTAAATATCGAATTCTGGAGTACATTTAAAAAGTATTCGCACAGTACGAGGTGCATTCATTGGACCGCGGTCCAGACATAATACTCCTTTCAACCTCTTTGTTTAACACCACGCGAGACGTTTGGACCTGCCCCTTCCTCTGGGACCTTAGAACTGCATTCGTTTTCAATGAACTCTTTGCCAACTTCTTATAACAAAACAACATTACATTTGCACTCACAAATATTCTCCCCTATTCTATTCCCTACCTTATTCCATACAATTGCTGATTATGCTGGTTTAAGTAGTGGTTTTGATAAGTTTGTAAAAGTTCAAGATCAAGTTTTTTCTTTAAGTTGTTCTGTTCAACTCGGTCTCCTGTTTTCAATGGCAAAACCGTTACATGCTGTGAATTAACATTTTGTTAGGCAATAAGAGTTACTAAGGACTATTAGGGCAAAAAATAAACAGTGCTTAGAACAAAATCAGTCCTCAATCATTTAACTTAATTAATAAATCATACTATGTGACCATCGATCATATGTGACCCTTTAAACTTATAAGGTAGGTACCTAATAATATCAAAAATCGATCGATCGATATCCGTATCGTATACTTTAACAAGCGGATATCTTGCATTAGAACTGTATCAAAATTGATAAGCTACAGTAAAATCAATTCCAACTTTAATCAAATTTAATTCAGTATTATTATTCGACTAACTTAACCGACCAAAAAATATCAGGAACCAGGCAGATGTTTGGGCCCGCGCCGTTTTACCCACACAAGCAAACACCCTGTCCCTTTCTGTCCTAACAAATACATGAAAGCCAGAAAGAGAGAAAAGATATGAATAGGGGTTGTGGAGGGTTCAGCCATGTGATCTTCTCCCTGGTGCGCACGCACACATATAAAGACAGGGAACCCTCGATCATTTTATTGATCTGGAGAAAAAATCTCTGCGATTAATTTTGTTACTGGCCGAGTACTGGATTAACGTGATTTGTAGATGTTGTTTTAATTATTATTATTGCTGAGTGATTAATGAATGTAACTATGATTGATATTTTGAGTTAGCGTGTTATTTAGAAATTCAATATTTACACTTAATTACATACAATCTAGAAAATAAAACAAACAATGTGTTTGTCGAAATGAATTCCATCGCCGCAGTGCTTTTGGGTCTTAAAGGAGACTGAAGATCAGTAATGATGATTTAAGGGCTGACAATGATACTGAATCGCCTTAGAAAAATATAGGTACAGTGACAGAAGTAAGAATATGAATTACTTTCCTAATTGGAGTAAGTAGATAACCGTTCTATAGTAAATATGTAGTCGGTAATTGACCAATAAACAGAAATGGATAAATTAGTTTACTTGCAGACACTATAGTTGCAATAGATCCAAAACCGGATGACTTTTTGTTTCGAAGTGTAATGACGACATTAAAACCAACTTTACAGTTAAGTGCCCATAAAAAACCGCTTCCGTAAACATTTAGACGCGCCGACAAGCCCATAAAGTCTACGATGGGTCTTCGGCAAAATAATATCATCATCTCATTGGCTTCCGACAATTTCGAGTGTGCAAGAAAAACAAACTACTGGACTCGCGTATCGAGTTACACTACTTAAACTGTCGTCAGCTACTACCACCCACATGGTCTCCTTTTTTTAACAATCTTTTTACCAAACTAAATAGGTTTCCTGTTAGAAAAACAAACAGAGACATTTATTGAGTCGGAAATTTTTGTTTAAATGTCTAGTTGCGAATGAATGATGGATTTCGAATGACTGTCGACCCTTGACGGAATGATGCTTCCGTTTACAAAATTATATCTTGACGTTTGATATGTGAAGGAATGAGGCAACTGATTTGTCATTTCATTGATGATAATAATTTGGCTATTTGATAATCATGCCACTTTCCAAAATCATGTCTCCTTGGTGGTTAGAGCATATCATTTACCAAAATTATAGAACGGTACTATCAAAGGTTTATCTGTTCATCGGTTTGCGGTAAATATATCAAGTTTTACGAAATTTTGGAAGCGAAAAGATTGGCCTGACGGAGCGTAGGCAGCGATCCTAATCGATGTCTATCTGTATGATTTCGTTTCACGATTCACTGATGACGTTGCTATTACACCCTTTATTTTTTTAATTTCTATAGAAGGTACTAACAGGAATGCGTTTTTTGACGAACTAAGGCTCCGGGCATTACTTTGTGGTTCTTCATCAGATATAACCACAGAGTATTTGAAAGAAAAAGACACGGGGACTACCGTGGACACTGCTTTGATTTACGACGAATAAAATTTTGGGATCTTTTTAGCTTCGCAATTAAAATATTTAACGAACCTGTCGCAGTGGGTGGTGGGCGACAGTTCTCACGAGCCTATTAAATATAATTTTATTTGTTTTTCTAACGATTTATGTATGAGTAGACGCCGCCTCCTTGTTTATAGTTGTGGACACTTCGGCGGGGTTTTGACGTGTTTTATGATGAGGAAGCTCGAAAAGTTGTCGCCAATATTTTTTGTGACCGGTTCAAGGTTGTAGTTTTCGATATTTTGGTTTTGTTAAGTATTGGTAATTATGTCCTTTTTTTCGGTCATATTTGGGGATGTTTATAAGATTTAATAGGATGAGAGAGGGTCTACAAACAGAAACGGCAAGCGTCTTACCACGTTAAATAGTCACGATTTCAAGATAGAGAGATGAATGAAACCTGCCGACGTTTATATTATATAATATCATGCCCATAAATTGCTAACGTTTTAACAATACAACCCTTTTAATAGTTTCGTTATTCATATGTCAACATTCATAACCACGATACTTATCAACGGAGCGCATACGCATCCCGACAAAAATAAAATTCTGTTATAAACGATTTGTGAAATGCGTTGTCAGCATGACGCGAACTGAGTTTAGTGAAATCAAGTTTTTTCCCTCAACAAAGGGTAGTTATAATAGTTTTGTCCCCTGGACAATATTGTGATGAGACGTCTTAGTGGATTCACAGCGTGAGGCTGACGGCGCGTTCACTGTTTGGAAGCCACCACCCGCCTTGTAATGTTGCTCAGAATTAACATATTATAATAATTTTTAACCCCATACATCGACTCACCGTCGACAGTTGAAGATAGCAATAAGATCGTATTAGTTTATGTTTATAGTTTTAGTAGCGGTGCATGTCAAAGCCGTTACAATAAATTCGAGCGTGCACTAGTGGCTGCAAACATAAGTGGCGCGGCTGTCTTTAAATCACTTACCTTCCAACGCACGCCGTGTATTATGTTATCTATTGCAATAATTTCCGAGGCGTTAAAATGAGCCCGGCATGGGTGTCGGCGCGCGCAACGAGAACAATTTAATTGAATAAAATTAGCCAATAAACTTTGCTCGTCGAAGGCTGCTACAATGGCATACCTACCGCCTCCGCAGCACGGTACTCGTAAACAGGCCTTATTTACTGGAGACTCCTTTGGGAATCCGCATTAAATGCCCTCAAGATACTGTTGGGAACGTTTGCGTACATTCATACCTTAGGCAGTAATAGTTTTTCGATCCCATTGTGAGAAGAAGGTGATATATTTGGGAGACGTAATGTCCTGGAGATTTTAAAACGCCGCATCGCGGTGGTACAGCATTTGTTTCTTAACCTTACTGGTGTAATGAAAGAAAAAGGGATTACTTGTGCAGAATATAACATTCAAATGAATACAAACGAGCGGGTGTCCCGTTGTTTAAAATCAATTATGAAGAGCAAGGCTTGGACGAAAAAGTCCGTAGCCCGCGGGAGAGCCGTTTGCAAAACCAGCAGTGAGGTCTCAATCAAGAGACCAATTACTGTTGTGCTCACTGAACTTTTCATGTCATATAGCCAGGAAAGGCTTGATCCAATAAAAAGTATGAGGATGAGAGAATCTTGCCATATTTGCCCCCGGGTAGGGCAACAACTAAATATTATTATGATTATTAGGTACACATCTCCAGTCCGATGAAATGCTTTCATCGGGCTGGAGATGTTTTCTAATGAAAAACTGAAGCGATTAAACGTTTTAAAAGTCTGAAACTGTCCATGGTTCATGACTGAGTAGGTATAGGTTTTCATCCTAATAACATTGGTCTCTCGCTACTTTGTTATATCCATGTTAGACATTTGAGCATACCTACTTTAGAGGTAGATATGCTCAAATGCATTAGTTTGTCGATAAAATTGTTAACAAAGTAACTTATTCACAACGTAAGGTATCGATTTCTGCTGGGTATAGCCGATCCAAGCTTCTTTCTGTTCATATTACAATTTTTCCTGTCTTTAACATACCTACATCACCTGGGGTCTACTCTGAAGTAGTATCGGCCGAATGTTCAGCCGATTCCTGCTACGAAGTTACTATTTGGTTCGGTCGGTTCCGATCCTACACTAAACCAGTTCTTTAGCTCTCATAACATCAAGCTAATATATTTTTGAATACATTCTGCAGAGGCAAATATTATTTAATTAACGTGCGAGAAGTGTTCAAAATTATTTTTTTATTACAAGAAAACTCCAATGCTCGTCATTTTAATGAGTTTTGTGCGGAAGTGCGCACGAGTCATCGGCAGTTGGTGATCGGGCGGCTGCGCGCTGAATGTTAACGTCAACGCGTGCCGCCGCGCAAGCGCAGCCTCCCCCGCTCCGCCGCTGCGCCGCTCAGCTGCATCAAACTTGATAGACATCTCAACACCACTTAATAAGCGAATTCCTCACACCACTTTACTGGTACTCGGAAACATCGATGTAGTTATCGAAAAAAGTGAAATTTGCAATTTTTTCCCCATTGATTTATTGTCACATCTCATGTAATTTTCTCGCTCATTATTCCCCTTGAGTGCACAACATGGTATATACCTAATTAGCAAGTAAAAATCACAAGTGCATAGTTATAAATTACAAAGAATTTCGCTATTTGCAACTGTTCGTGTGACAAATGCTGGCCTGCTGGGGCTTTGTCGGCAGCAGTAATGAGACACTGCGCAAGCGGGAGACAAATTTATCTCATAAATATCTTTGGGATGCGTCGATCTGCATCGTTAATTTACTACACTGGATATCGATATCGTAATTCATTCACATCTTTATTATGTCATTTATTCAAAAGTGTCTCGATATATTACTGAAACTTCATTTCGATCGGTTAAATAAAATCCACTTAATTGAAGGAAAGAAAAAAATGGCACTTCGTGCCGCCTTTATCTTGAATTTTTTAATTTGAGTTTCGCAATCGAGTTTAGGAGAAGGCATTTTTCAAAACATCATAATATCTGACAGCATAAATGACGAATTCTGACTGTAACCACCACTTGTATTTACACGTTGCGATGAAATCCTTATAGCTTGGGGCTCTTAACGAGTGTTCCTGAAACCTCAATTTGCTTGAACGCTGACAGATAGCGGGGACAGAAGGATGCCACACACGCCGCGACGCCCAACCGCCAATCCTTTATGCAAATACCAACAATATCTGACCACTTTACTTTTTAATACAGTAATCATGTTATGAAACGGGCGGCTTGAGATAACGTTGGAGACTTCGCTCTTCATTGTTAAGACTGTTGATTAAGACAACACTCTGGTTTCTTCAATTAAAAGTTTTGAGACATTTTAATATTTGCCTTTCAACTAATCTTTGGTTTGAACACAAATTCAGAACTTGTTAACAAGTTCGCGACCGCTCATTATTTACTAAACAAACAGAGATAAGGGTCGAACAAACTCGAAGATTTTCGGAACACTTTTTAAGATTTGGCAAACGGAAAAAATGTTGGCAGTTTTTTGTTGTTCACCTGTTTTTATGTCGATATCGCACAAGTTTTCTACCACCCGTGTTCTAATAAACACTTATCGGAACCTGATCTTAGGAAGCAAAGAATTATGGCATATTTAAACAATTTATTGCTGCCGTAGAACAAGGGAACTGCTGATAAGCCTCTGGTTTGGCGATAACGTTCTTTATGCTCTCGAGATTTGCCGAAATAAAAGAATTATGGAAATGACAGAAACGGACCATGTTTAATACGGTTCGATCAGATCAGAATTAGAACAAGTGAAACAGCTGGTTTTGATAGGAATCAAGAGTTTATTAACGATTTCACTGATTTATGGAAGCACGACGCTATTGCCAATTAAAGTGAACACATTACCTATAACATTACACATAATGGTACCTACCAGGTGTTTCTTGCAATATATTGACTAACCAATAATATTTTTCCATCAAATGATATGAATAGAAGGGTGATACTAATTAAGCCATTGATGCAACGAATGCTGTTTTAAATATTTAACGAGTTATAATGAATGATATGTCACTGCTAATTGCAGATATAATGCCATAAATTGCATACAAATTGTTCATTGCCATGATTGTCTAGGTTCTAATCATCATCACGATGAAGATGTTTTGTTATTTTATTATTTTTGCTGTGATAATTTTTGTCACGGCTATGAATGGAATTTCATTTAATATTCGCGAAAAATTCAATACCGTCAACAAAAAATATATCGATCTTCCAGTTTGATATTATTAAATATATTATTTTACGATTGTAGAATAGAGAAAATGAGCCTTATGAGACATGCGGAAGGTTCTTATCTAATTTAATATTATTATTGTGTTAATGACTACATTATATGAGGGAATTAATATAAGTCACGCCCGTATGATTAGATAAACGATACCGGAGCAAAATTTCGTCAATGTCTGACACAAGCAGAGTGGCGCAGTGGAAGCGTGCTGGGCCCATAACCCAGAGGTCCGTGGATCGAAACCACGCTCTGCTAAATACTCTTTTTGTAAATCTTTTTTACGCCATAAGTATCAATTGTTGTGCAATTATTGTAGGATAAGATAATAAAGATAACGTAGTATTGTGTTAATTCCTCTTTTTTTTCTTTAATTTTGTTGTTAAATATTTGTATTTTAAACAACTTTCTTCTTATAATAATTGCCATCATTGTTTTTTTTTTTTATTTGAAGGTAATTTTTTTTTTCATATACTAATATTGGGTATATATTAGTAGGTAATTATTTTTAAGATAAACCGTGTTACATTCTTAACTTGTATGCTTTCTTTAACACGCTTATCACTTGTTTAAACAACAACATTTTATATCGTCAAACAAAATATCGATTACAGATTCATAGATAGTAACTCGATCTTTTCTGCCGACCGTGAAATCAAGAGCACGCTTTGACGTCTTAATCCAATCAAGCAAATTAGTTATTAGATTACAATGTGGTCGTTGAAAAGTAAATTATGTGTTTATTGATAGCCTAGCGCGTGGTCAAACGATTAACATTCGGTAAATTAAGGCAGGTCGGGGATAAATAATGGCGATTAATATTTGGCGGTTATTAACTAACTTTTGTTTTTCTTTCCAGAAAAATATAATTACCGTAAAATAAAATAAAGTTGAATGGCCATAATTTGTGTATTTTATATTTTTGGTGATATTTTACTTGCCTAATGTATCCTAATCTGGCTGGCTGTTTCGAGAAATTCTTCATGACGGTCTACCACTTTTTTCCCATGAGTAATTTGTAGCTAGGTTTCTGGTGCATTACAAACAATGATACACCCATTTACATGATGGTCCAGTTACATTAGGTACCCCATATATGCCTTTTGAAAAAATAAATCTTTCTTTTTCATGTCTTCCAATTGGAATTACCTACGAGTGCTTCTTTGAAGTCCAATTACATAGACTGCACAAAAAACAGCTAAGTGTAGAGATAGCAGCATCATGTCTCGTATTAGGAAAGTGTCAAAACTATCTTTCAACGATAGAGTTTAAAATGACACCATTAACAACAAAGAATGACCAGCGTTTCGGAGATGGTCACTATAAAGCTATTATTAATACATATCTTTTTTTTAAACCGACTCGTTATCTGACGCAGGAATCCTTTCAATCCATCCGTTCTATTGTTTTTGGACCACTTTTTTATGTTGATATCAATATTTTTTACGATGGGAGTAACGATAAAACAGTGATTTGTTCCGAACAGATATCGACCGCTCGAGATGCCTTGAGGCACTTATGATGCGTTTATCATTCGGCGGCAACGTTTCTTTTGTATGTAAATATTTTATTGTTACGTAAAAAAATCTTATTCTTTAAAAAGTGTATCATATTTAAATAGCCTTAAAAACACAAATAAAGTTGAGATTATTCGAATATGTGGGAACAAAATTATATTAAAAGTAATAGAAAGTGTATTGATCAAGCTTATTCGAATCCGATCCGACGCTAAATACATTTTAATGAAGACATTATCCTTTTCGCAACATATTTCTGTGGCTCGTATCTTGTGTACAGAGGTACCGACAGAGAAGTTCCAACAATCGGATTTGTGCTAAGTAGATCATAAAATATCGAGCATTTTTATGGCGGTGGTTTTAAAGAGTTGCGAATTGTGAGAGAGAGTTATATCTTTTCCCAAAAAAATATCACCTGCGAATGAAAGATGTACCTATCAAAAGTGTTAGGATATTCTTAATAGATTTTTGATACCTACTGTTGGAATAGGCACAAGCGATAAATGTAGGAATACCTAATTTAAGCTTTTGTGTGGAAGTAAGTATGTACTTAAATTAAATAGCGTTTGATATCATCCATCGTTCAAAATGCACGTAGCAAGTAAATGGGATCTAGACCATCTTAATAGATGGTCTAGATCCCATAGACGGGTTTTTAGTTTTATATCAACATAGAGTAGAGTAGAGTAGTTGTATAGTCCATTGATTTGAATTAAAGTGGTACCTACCTAAACTGAGGGGCTATTCTCGTAATTTTAAGAACATTCACAGTCTGATCTGTCTCAATCTATCAAAAATACCTCTAAAATCCCGTCATTTTTGACAAGTTTTGACATTAATTGTCGCTGAGATGAGATTGCGACTAGATTTTGAACGTTTTTAATTACGGGAATTGACCTTCAGATCCACTGTTTGTTTTGTTTAGGTTGACGTTTCATTCGTTCCCATTCACGTGCTTCTTTCATTATTCAATCATCAGGCAAAAGAAAATTAAAATTAAATTCCACTTTAAGAAGCTATTTCAAATATCACATTATAATTCATTTTAATTGAGTTGTTAATCGATGCATACCGTGTTAGTTCTCGATTTGAATATTCGATTGTATATCGATTATCGGTTTGGACACATCGGATGATTGATATTGGTCTCAGAATAATTTCGTAGTGGATTCCTTCATATAGTTTGAATTAATAGAGTTGTTTGTTTTAGTGGCGCTAGTGGGCATTGCCGCGGGCGCAGCGTATCGCCTCGCCTTAATGAAGTGTCGAATTTTGTGTTCTTGTGGGAGTTAAGGTGACTATACAATAGCCGGGCAGGGGTTGAAATATACATTTAAATACTCCTCGTATTGAAATGTATATTTCAACCCATGCCAGGGTACGAAGTACTTTCTACGTTTTTTTGATTCATGGCTTATTATTCAATCGACAGATAATTTTTATTCGTGGAATAAAATTGTCGTCTGACAAAATGTTGTATGGACGAACTGTCAAAAATTCAAGGTTCTACCAGATAATTTTATCCTCGAATAAAATTATCTTTAATTCTGGGTGGGGACAGTCATAGGTCTAAATAAATAAATATTTTTTGTGAAAACTAACAATACTATCCTACTTATTTAAGCGCTATTGTTACTAACACCAAAATACTAACATATTTATGGACCTTATAGTCAGAAAAAAAAAAAAATATCTGGTGTTGGGAGAATCAGCCCCTAGAAATAGAATTCCTATTATTGTAATTTAGATTTTTCTAATACTTTCAACAGAATAATTTTTGTTATTGTAATTTACATTTTTCTAATCCTTTCAACAGAATAATTTCTGTTCATTGTTCATTGTTATTGTGTTGTTATTAGCTTTTATATTCTTTATCTTAAGTTTACTTTTATTTAACATTAAGTAATTGATGTAATAACTACCATGATTGTGTCTGTGTACTTGTTTGTCCAGTGTAAGCGTAATCGTAAATACTCCGCGTAGAGACCACGTAGAAGCACTATATAAACGCTGCGCTTGCGTAGCGTTGCTATGGTGGCTGCGTAGCGTAGCTACGACGACTCCGTAACGTGCCAGTGACGACTGCGCAGCGTTGTTACGTACACTGCGTAGCGCGGCTACGTCGAACGCGTAGCGTCTCAGCTGCGCTTACGTTCAACAAACGCCTACGCTGGATTCCGCTAGACCTATAAATAAAGAAACCATCAAAAGCAGTACTTTAGGTAAAAGCTTGCTTTTTAATATGCTGTTCTTATTGTTATTGGTGTGAAAGCCCTCTAACCCACTCGCTTCTGAATTAACTTTTGGATCGGCCATCGATAAATAAATATTTATATTGTGTTAATGATAAAGAGTGTTTCGTCTTAGATTTAATAGATAACAAGTTATGGCCGTCGCCTGAAGCTGTATACATTATATCTTAATGTACTATGTTTAATTGTAATCCTCTGCGATGTTTTAATAATGAATTTTATTGTAGCTGTTGATTTGTATTGTTTCGAGTGTTAGTTTTAATTGTTATATGATAAAGATTGATCTTATCTATATTACAGTGGTGATTTCACTCAGTAGGTTTGAGGTATGTTAATTACGGTACTATGGTAACTACGGTAACTTGTGATTACTTTGTGTATTTAATTTATCACCACTGCTGTTAAAATGGTGAAGGAAAACATCGTGAGGAAACCGTCATGTCCTAGAATCAAATAATATAAAAACATGTAACAACCCGCACAGGGCCCGCGTGGTAGATTACGGCCTCTCTCGCGGAGAGGAAGCCTGTATAGCAGCAGCGGGAATGTTATAGGATGATTATGCTTGTTAACGTGTGATGTAAAACTGTCGTTTACTCAATGCTGTGTACTCTGCCCCTTAGTCCATAATCTTGGACTGTACGGTTCCGATGTTTTAAGTATAAAATTATGTACACTTATCACTCCACTTCGATAATCAGCTGGAAGCATACGATTATTCCTAAAGTTCAGCATTTTCAATGACATAAAAAAATATCTCTCTTAAAACTTGTCTCAAATTCGATTGGCGACATTGAATCATTTTAAACTGGCCGTAATTGTACTGTAGCTCGAGATAGCCTGGCAATTTGATGATAAATGCTACAGTGAGTTTATACGCTCGTACACCGTCACGGTCCTTATGAGTTAATTAACGACAATCATGCAAATGACACGCCACACTCAATACTCAGTATATGCGACCAACTACAGTAATGAGTGGAAATCGACTGATCGAAAAAACATACGACGAGCTTTAACATCAAGTATAATTTTGTAGTTAACAAGCGCAACTACGTGAAGAAATTTGAAACATCGTGAACGAGTAACCTGCTTCTAGAAAAAAAGGAGAACAAGAAGTAGAGCTCTATACGGTCAAACGTGATATTACTATATCACATTTAGAAGATTACTAATTCCTATGCAAAAAGAAGCTAGTGAAAGAAATCGTACGGTCACGATCGTACGCCTCCCCAAGCTCGCTCTATTAAAATTTCCATAACATGTACTCTAACCATACATTAATCTAAAAGCTCGCCTCACTCAAAGCTATCACGCATGCATCACTACTATCTGCTAAAACTTCTAGTTGCTGTGAAAAAAAACTTTAATAATTCCAATTAACCCTAATAATAGACTCCGGGCAGTGGAGAGGCAGTGCGATTAAAAAGACAAATCCCTCAACCACTAGACTACAATAGCAGGTTGCGAGCATTCCGTCGAGTGGAAGCCTGCCCTTTATTAATAGACCAACGACCGGTAGCCGCCACGGTTGCCATACTGAGCGAAAGATATGATTAACACAAAGGCGATACATAATAAGCGATATTGGGACCAGTTCGGGGAGCTATGGACATAATATGTAACCGCAGCAGGTTTTCGATCATATCCATTACAGGCTAATGCTCGTGGCCGCGACAAACGCACGCGTTCACGTTTGCTTTTCTTTGAAGCGGGCTCAGGAGCAGGCTCTGAACGTTATCGTCGCAGACTGTTACATCTAATTCTCAGGATGAATGCACTTATGAGGTATGCTACTTTGTCATTGTGTATGCAAGTGTATGCTCGGGCTTTTAATTAACGTAACTATGCACTTCTATGGCCGGCCAAGGCTTAGAGACCTTACTTCTAAGCCTTTTATATTTTAATTTTCAGTCCAATTAAGCTAACTAGCTAGCATGTTTCTATAATTTTTATCAATAGGCAGATACTTTATCTTATAAATAATATATAGAATATTAATCGGTTTTGATAAAGTTCCTACTGTCTTGTAGATATATGTAGAACCACCAACAGCGTCGACATTGCCTCCTGTTCATGAGGTTCAATGAAAGAGTTTCATGCATTTTTTTTCAGATAGGTAACTGTAACTTGATTGGGAACAGTTAATTAGAATCTCGACTAGCTAACAACCAAAAACAAAACAGCAAATAAATTAATGATAAATTCATCTTCATTGAAAGGATAATACTAGTTTATAAGTAAGACAATTAATGAAGATATCTGCGATAAAAATAACGGAAACTTTCAAATAAACGCATTCATAAACTGGAGTACAGACGCCAGCACATCAACAACCCGAAACTGTCAAATTTTCACAATCAACTTTGAACCTAATGCTTTAGCGATAAAGTTGAAAATCTATTCAAGAAAGTGTTGTGTTGGCGACCTTTCTTTCTGCCATTGGAGGCGTAGAAAAAGAAACAGACAGAAGACCAAGAAAAACCAAGAGTAATGCAAAAAACCGTGTTACAATTTTACAAAGCATTTTTTTTTATTTTTATGTTGCCCCACACTAGGAATTTCTCCTGTACCGTGGGTGCGTTCACAAACATTTGAATTCACATACACAAACAGCCGGACCCGGAACCACTACTAGTCTATAATAGTCGCAGGATGTTTTTTTTTTTATTGCTAAATGGGCCTGCTCTTGAATTCGTTCACGCCTGATGGATAGCGATGGATGAGGTCTTTAATGGAACAAGTGTGCCCAGAAGATGCCTGTTCACTCTTGCTTTGAAGGCGACGGGGTAACTGTGGTCAAACATCGCCAATTCTCACTGCTCCTGTGTCCTGTAAAGTGAGTCAAGCTAAAGACTAATCAAGTTAATGCGTAAAACAGTGTTATCAATCTGTTTGTGTATAACTTTATTTTATGGATAATGCTGGTGTTTTCAAATAAAATCAAGAAATAAAGGATTAAAAACCCTTATCTTTTATTTACAAGTTCATGTAGATTATGACTTTGTCGTCTGAAAGTACCGTGGTCTTAATCGAAGTAATTACAATCCCGCAGATGTATATTAGATTGTACACGCAATATTTTATCGTTATCTCATGATAAATACACACAAGATGACTGTAAATAATATCTCAACGACAAGAGAACTAATTGGATGGGCTTCCACATCGATCAAGCCACAGTTTTGTATGAACAAGTTCATGATAATTAAATGTGATGTGAACGTTTTATATGGCGTTCATGTTAATTGTTTAATAGGCGATGCATTCAAGAGTCCTTAATGGAATTTAAAAAAATTAAATAGTCTCTTTCTTCCACTGTAAAAAATACACATAAAATCTTGAGTTAGGAACATCAGTTCCTAAAATCCACCCAGATTTAAAATCTATCAAGATTTTAGATGGTTAATGGAAGGAAAGCCACGATAAAAAGAGTAAAAATTTTAGATACCGTTATTAAAAATATGGCCAAGAACTTCAATAAGTGGATAAGCAAATATATAACACAAATTAAAATGCAAAAAGTAATTCTAACCGCAAAGTTGCATTGCACATACCTAATGACGAGTATCCGCCAATTAAGCGTCTGCGCATGGTCCATGACAAAAACTTGTCTTGTGAGCCTTTAAGAGGCGCTACCGAACTTAATTGGACGGTGGTTATCGACTGCTGGTTATTGTGCCAACTGGCAATGGAGAATAATCGAAGGTCGACCGAGCGGATTCCACCTAGTCCACTCCCAGCTATGCCATGATCTATTTCTGTCTACTCCAAGACAAAAACTGCCGTGAAATTGCAGCGTCGAACAAAAAGGGCCAACACCAAAATTGGAATTTGAAATTTTAATTGTGCTGTTAGAGTCTTAGTTGCGTTGCTTGTGCGCAGCTAAAACGACTTACGTTCGAAGCCTTAAGTGTGATTGATGATTGTTTTATTTTAACGCCTTATTGAATAGAACTTAGAATTATTGGAGAGTATTTACTTTTTCCAGTCCATAAAATAACCTGGATCTGCTCGTGTTAACATGGTGAGATAAGTAAAAATCTTTCAAGATGTGACTTATTATAGGAATCTTATTTATGATATAGTTTCCAAAAGTTCAAATCCTATTAATGCGCCCCATAATTAGTAACTGCAGCAGAGCGCTGCAACAGGGTCTGTTGTGTTATATTTTATGTTTGATAAGGTTGATGCGACAGGTTGAAGTCATTCCATATGTAAACCGAGGCGTGTGTCGTCGGCGGCGAGTGGCATCGAGTGCCACGCGCCACTCCCGCGCACTCCGACTGGTTCCACCGCCGCCTGCACACTGATGACCACTCCTAAATAAAAATAAAGACACGCGCCCGATGAAGTCTATCACCGGACCTCTTCAAACTTTATCCTTCTCCCATACATAAATTAATTACAATACCTATCTACTCCCGGTTTAACACCCGAGAATTCCTGTTTTCGAAACAAATGCTGAATTAATCTGTTCTCTCTTATTTTTCCATTCGTTTGGAATAAGGCGTGTATTTCATTTATTTCTTAATAAGCGAAGCGACAGTACCTCGGTACGATGTTTAATTAAGAACTAGCGAAACGATGCGGACCGCGGCCTCTCGCAGATCTACATAGTTATTTGTTTTTTAATCACGAATATTTATAGGTGCTATTTTGTCAGGTATTTTAAAGACTTATTTTATGTGGGAAATACGGCAATTTCACCACAAAGTAAGCAAGTTCCGTTCCTTATCGTTTCAAGAGAAGTATTTTACAGTCAATTTGATGAAATGTGTTCGCGTTTCGCAATACATGAATGCGGAAACACCCGAAAAAATTAGTTCAATGAAATGAGGTCGATGCACCGAGATGCTAACAGAATACTGGTTCGTTTGTTGAATTTATTAAAATATAATTGATACGAAAGTATAACGTTATTACGCTAATAACGTTACAACTCTGTCGCAGTAAGAAAAGTTCGGAAATCGAGTACTTTTCGTTTTGTTCACGGATTGCGTTCATTCGAAAAGGTTCCAGTGTTGATGACTTGTTTATCGAGTATTTCGGGTGGGTAAAAAGAGGAATCTTGTGTGTCCAGCGGAGCTGTCCATTCAAGAATTTGTTGACAAGCAATTAAGGGTGGGCCGAGTATGTGCGACGATCAAAACAGGAGCGAGAGAGAATTTTATATATTATTTTTTATTGATTCAATTGAATGCTGTAGATAAATATAATTTTATGGATTGTAGTTATTGTAATTAATGTAAAAACACCAAAATGTTCAAGGAATGTATTGTCAGGTTGTATGTCAAGTCGGGTTGTCTAGTCAAGCTAGTCTTTTTCACACTTATGTTCGTGTGGCCAACGGAAACTCAAAGCGGTTCTTTTTTACGTCACAGACCATACTACCATCATATCCTTGCATGACATGTAGTAGATGATAATGATGTTTATGACACTGTCCTACAAGTTTTTACTACTCACTCAACAGCTACACATTCTACACAATCATAATATGACGCCGGTTCTATTCGTAGTAGCTATTCGAATACAATTCTTATTTTTTGTCACAAATCTAATGAATGTTTCATGGTGTTTAATAGAAGCGTATTAATTTTTATATTGCGTGAAAGGAATCATTAAAGACTATACGACTTTACAGGGTTAAATGGAAATGTTTTAAAAAATCAACTTAACTTCATACATTAAAACGCATAATGACGTTTATTGTATTTTTGGTCCATTATGACTGTCTGAGAACAACGACAAGAGTAATTTTAACATTGAAATATCCATTAAAAGCCAGCTCCATATTATGGCACGGGAGTCTGACGCTCCATACTAAATGCTTCACTAATTATTATTTCAATAGTTCTTACCTTTGTTTTATTAACAATAAACTCTGCTAAGATTAGGGGTAATGAAAATACAGGATGGGTAACACAAATGGTTTTTTCTTCATAAAAATTAATTTTCTTGCAATAAAACCGGATAACTGTGCTGTTAACCAAATTCAATTATAACAAAAGGCCGGGTTCGGCTCGAGCTGTCGGTCCGCTTGTTCAGATAATACGGAATAAATATATTCGTTTTTGCGAACAGGAAGTAAGTAGAGCGAACTTTACGGAGATTTGGAGTGATTAAAGCATCCATATGTGTTTCGATCAGTACCATATAAGTGGTTTTCAGGTTATGTAACTGTGTAACTACAGTGTACTGTGTACTAACTGTGTAACTAGAATCAATCTTAAGTGGGTGATGACGATGCAAGTTCGCGAAGGTATTTAGACAGATACCTATTTACCCAAGTATCGGTCAAGCTGTATGTAACGCGTATGTCCGTCAGCCACTTTACGGGTGTTAATTTAGTGGCACTTTATGCCCTGAGTTTATTAGCAAATATTCCATATTGCCAGTTCGCCACTTTAGATTTATTTAACAGAATGCTCCAATTATTCCCATTGTCCACCGTAAAACCACAAATAATGGTTAAAATAAAACGTTTATCCGTATTCTTCGTTCGACGGCCGAAAGTATTCCGAGTGGTCATAAACTCGTACACCAGTTACGCTACAGACCTTCGTACAATGGTAAATGATAGTTATAAACGTTTATTAATAGAGGTACCTACCTCCATACGTACAAACAGTCAAGAACTTAATGTAGATTTAAAAAAATAGAGCTTAATAACATGACCAGTGCGCAAGCGCTGAATCAAGACAGAATTCTGTTGTTACGCGCTATTATTAATAATTAAAACGATTACTTCTGCGAGATAGTAGTGTGGTGTAATTAATATTGTTATTAGCGAGGAGGCTGGAAGTACGCGTTACTATGTGCTGTAGAAGATACCGAGGTCCGTGGGCGAGCCGTCAACGGGCTCGGCAAATCATTAGCTATAGTTCGCGCTTATAAGAAAAGACGGCGCAAGATAATCAGATTTAAAACTTATTAAATCAAATTGGAAAACCAAGCAGAAAACCGGTGACAATAAAACAAGAAAAACTGAGGATATTAAATTTTTACTCTCAAGGAAGATTCGCGATAACACAAGATTGTTCGTCTTTTTGAACGTACAGATTATTATCTAGTTATTACCCCTCGTTTTAAATAATTGTCGGAATGAAAATATTTAGTGTATCACTGGTATATCTCCAACGCAAGTTATAGGATTCCTCTGAGGAATCTACTAGTAACTTAATGCTTGGAGGCGATAGTAATCTGTCACTGTTAGTACCTTTATATAGATCAAGCGGTGCCGACACAGGTTATATGAAAAAAAGTTTAAGTGATACATTAATACTTGCTATATTCTTGCAATACATACTTGTATTTATTCGTGTATTTCTTTAGTTTTCTTTTTCATTCTAGAATTTTCCCAGACGTTTATTTAAAGATCCAGCGAATGGTCTTAATTTGCTATCGTTAAGTGAAATCCACTCGTCTTGGAGCATTAAGTACCTACATAAGGGAAGCAGCCTTCTCATATCATCTTCTCAATCTAACAGCTATTTAACACGTTGACTGCCAGGCAACAGACACAATTGAAAAAATATTACTGGCGGACACCGGTGACCGCGGTGGCAATCAATGATTTAAATCCGAAATTGAAAACCTGAAGATAAACAGGAAACACACTTAAACTACTACCACCGCATTATTTACACCTCAAATAAATATATCTACCTACCCCAGTTATTTATAGGAATACGTAGAAGTAACTTTAACATGATTCAATGAAGATTCTCAAAGCACAAAGCATTAATTATCGCCATACCTTCAACCACTAGCTGTAACGAGAACCAGCAATTACATGCTGCAGGTCTTAAATCTGCCATTTCAACGTTACCTAGACTATCCACTACGGTTCGACATCATTTGATTTGCAATGATTTATAGCTCCATGGGAAACTTAAGTCCGTATTACTGTAAAGATAATCATTGGTTTAACAAACGCACGCGGCAGCTTTTAAAATTAATGGACACGTGAATTAAAGTTGCGGTGCAGAGTCGTAATGAAGATAACGTTGGGGTGGACACGGCACGATAAAGTTCTGACGGCGTTTCTGACTCGAAGATAAGCCTTTAATTATTGAGATAAAGCCTCTACGTACGCCGTATAGGCTTTAAAACGTCCAGCAATTAGGACAGGAGCGACTCGGTGTCCACGGCGGGTCGTTGATCTGTAATTAGCGATTGATTAGTAATTTTGATTAATTCGTCTCCGAAATCTGTCACCTAAGTGTTCAGCTGGCGGGAAGATTCTGTGCTCGCGAATAAATACCACTTCCATTTAACAAATGACGCATATTGATAATCGATTGATAATGTCGTTTAACTTTGATCTTTAGAAACATCGAAACCGATTTGATTTGCATTTTTTCTATGAATATAAAACGGTTGCCGCGTACTTTGTTTAAGTTCGATTTAAAAGCTTCTGTACACTAATTAAATTTACAAACTTGCAGTCATCAAGGGCGCGGTTAATATTTGCGGAACGAGGCACCCAATTAACTCGAGACGCACGTATCATTATGAAGGAGTAGGTACAGGTAGTAAAAGGTCATTAATCTCATTCATTAAGAACATCCGATTCCTGATTGTTCGTTGTGAATTCTTGCGCCCCCGACTCCGCCTATACTTCGCGCGGCGACGAAATGTATTTATAACGATTCTAGTGCTACACCCACGACACTTGCCGATATTTTTTCTACCAAAGACATGTCCATTCGTTTCCTAGTTAAGGAAATTGGCATGATTGATGGCCAACCGAACTTTTACTTGCGAATTAAATTAATCTTAAAACAGATATCCGTTCATTTCACAGGTAACTTATAATTATAATCGCATCAATCTTATAAATTGAAGAAATAAAAATGAGTTGTATTAAATCGATTCCATGAATATGATATATTTTCAATAATTTGGACGGAAATGACAGATAAAAGCAATAAAACATGAGAAATAAAGCTTCCGCTATCAATCTTGGTTAAGAAACAATAAGATGGTCGTTTTTGGCGTATGGAAACTTTCCCACGACGGCGACCAATAACCGGAGTTTCAATTTCAAAGACTATCGACAAAGCCATGGAAATGGTAAAATCAACCGCTAAATATGTCCTGGCTGGTTTTAGTTTCACTTATATTAATTGGGAATTTCTATACAAGCCTTTATTTATATGTCTAAAGAATGTGTAAGTATTTACACAGCACACAAGTACTAATAAGGGATATAACGAATGGTGGCATCCAAAACGCGTGATTAAGTCATTGGCGCGAGCTTAAAAAAGGTAATATGGCTTTACAAGTGCGCAAGTTAAAATTATATTAGCAGCTGAAAATACACGTTGTCTGTAAGTGAGATCATTATTATAAATTGGCAACGATGTTGGGATATGAGCTAACGTTACTTTTTAATAAGTTTCTCGGTAAAAGTGGGGAGTTTACTCCTCTCGCTCAGTTTCAGTCGTGTGGCCATCGCCTTGACATTTATTGGCGGTATAAATTGTAACTTGATAACTTAATCTCAGATGATGGCCGCGGTTTGAACACACCTGTATTACGCTTTACAACATTAACTTGTGTGTATTTTTGAAACGGATACGATATACTTAAATTAATTTGTACGTCTAATACTAAGTCTCATAACTAATTCTTAATTTTTGTAGGTACATAAAAAAATACGAAGTTATTAAGACGATAAAGTTTCAGTTATTGAATACTGATTGAAAACTTCCTATGTCATTTAGATTAATGATCTCGATTCTCAACGTACAAAGTAGGTACATCTTAATAATAAATCGAGAACATGTCACCTGCGACAGCGTACGATTATAAATATGAGTACGATTTATGACTAATTACACAGTTAAAATAGAAGAACGAGACTCACTACGAGATGCATTAAATAGCCATCAACATCAGTCAAAGTTGCACTTTACATAATTTTCATTGTAAACAAACGCCTTTGGCTTTCGGCGATACAAAGCGCTCCGGAGCGGTAGGTAACATACGTAATTGCTCTTGCATTTCAATTATGAGCAATTATTAAATCCCACCAATAAATTGTGTGTGTTGGGTTTTACAAAATGTTTTATGAGTACGATTTAAATCGGTACGGGAGCCTGCAATTAGTGGCGCTGATGCTTCGCTAGACGTGGAACGGTCGTAAAAGAGTGTGGTCTTGTAACAACTTCTTGGTATTGTATTGTAAAAACGTATTTAGTTCCTAAAACTTTACCTTATTACTCAAATTATCGATAATAGTTGAAAGAGCAAAACAATATTTTGTAACAAGGAAAATACTGAATGGGAAATAAAAATTTAAGCTTAATTGATAACTTTATTGAACCAATGTAACAATTATTAACTTAACTTAATGTCGGTTTCTAACTGTTAGCGATCTGTATTTGGGTCTTTACGGCGGACCCCGAACTAGGAGGCGCCTATATCTTAGGGATCAGAGTTGTGATACATAATGCTATTTACCACTGGAATTTATGTAAGTATAGGAAGTGTACATTGAGGTCAAAGTGAAATTCTTGTCTCTCTCTCAAATCTATCACTGAAATACGTAACAAATTATTTCTCTGTACAAAGATTAGTAATTCCTCGGTCATCTCAAATATAGAAACTTCTCAAAAAGTACGACTTATTTATCGTATGCGACACAAGTTCCACCCACGTCGCATCACATCTCCGCAAGGGCGGCGCGCGACCGGCGCGCCCCCGGCGGCAGGCTAATTCCACGGTCTATATATTTGCACTGATTGCCGGGACACACTCGTATTTATTTACTACCCCCACTACTTAATACTTGACATGAGGAGTTTATTTGCAATGTTAATTCGAGAACTGGAACGTTTTTCACTTGTTGTAGGATGTTGCTCTATATTTCTTTTGGATTTATTTTGTTGCTCTGATTTTGCGTAGGCTGCTACAGTGTAAAATGGGCATCCCATGTTACAAGGGATTGCAAGGTAACTAGTGAAATGTGGGTGTACTTTGCTCATAGATCTATATTTCTCAGGCCACCCATTTGGGGAACTGCAGCAGGCCAATTGCCGTAATTAAAAACGTTCAAAATCTAGCCGTCATTTCATCTCAGCGACAATCAATGTCAAAAACTTGTCAAAAATGCAGGGAAATTAGAAGTATTTTTGACAGATTGAGACTGAGATCAGACCGTGAACGTTCTTAAAATTACGAGACGATACCAGCACCGTAGCACTACCACCATAGTAACAGAAAAAACGAAGTAGAAAATTACAGATTGCAGACAGATTTTGTCGGTGGCGATGTCGAAAATGTAGAAAAGAAATGCCACTTTGTATACAAAGAGATTATGTCTATTCTTCATAGAGTAGAGAAAGATAGAAGTCACGTTAATCGTACTGCTGTTATTCTACTGAAATCCTAAACGAGAAATCTACTTGAATCATTTTAGCATACCAAAAGTTTTTATTTATTTCTTGAAGCCAAAGCTTTTAACCTATTTACCATTCTGTTCCCACATTACTCAACATACACATACATACAAGTGCTCCTTAACAGCCTGCGCCTGAGGTGTTCCGGTGGCGTTCAGAACGGCGGACGCATAAGCAGCTTTTTGTGCCCCAGCATTGTCGGTAAGGCACTGGGCACATACAACGAGTTTTTGGCTAACGAGCGGATAGAAAGGCCGTTATGTCCTCAGGTTAAGGTAGCTGTTGTAACAGATTGTTCTGATTCTTTGTCAGTTATGAAACTTCCAGGTCATGTAATGGGATACTTGTGATTAAAAAATTACTTAACATCTGACGAAATGGTAATTAAGGATCATTAAATTTTTGTACCGACATTAAGCTTACATAATCAGCCTGTAATGTTCCCACTGCTGGGACACAGGCCTCCTTTCTCAGAGAGGGAGTGGGCTATAATCTACCACGCGTGCCCAGTGCGATTTGGTAGATGGCATATGTCTTCGGATTTTTGCTTCTAGGACATACCGGTTTCCTCATGATGTTTTCCTTCACCGTTTTGAGAGCAGTGGTGATGTACCTAATTATTTACACAAAGTAAAGTGCCTGCTTGAGTTCGAACCCATGATCTACAACTCGTAAATCGAGGCCGTTGCCACTGGGCCACCACTGCTCACACTGACATTAAGCTTAGGTAAATTATTAATAATAGCACTAGAAAGATTCAAAACTGGCCTAGAGAGGTAAAATAATATACAAATAACTTTTCAAATAAATATGATATCAAGTAGCGGTATTCTGAATGGCCAGTCCATTACACAAATAAAAATTCTGATTATGCTTTGCATTTCACCTTGAACAAACAGTATCAATACAACTCGTTTGCCCCTAACTCTGTTACTATAGGGCAATAAAGCGTGTCGTTACATACATTATTTAAGGCAAATCCACATAGTTCACCCTCTCGCCCTCCCTTTCATAGCGAACAATTAGGGTTGAGGCACACCTGTCCGGCGCGCGCGCATGCCACGCGCCGACCGCTTGCGATTCCCTCCGCAATTATTCCTTCGTTCGATTGTTGAATTTTATATCACCATTATTTTTATTCAACGGTATTTTTGACACGTGTAAAACGGGTTTCGTAATGAGCAACATTGTTCAGCAATTCATAAATATTATAATTTATATTACATTCCGGTTGAGTGATTGCGTTTTTAAATTTATAAGTAATAGCTTTTGCCATGACTCAATGTTTTTGTAATTATTTTACCACTGTGTTAAAAATTACATGAGCTTATGAATGATTCATAATTCTTTCCTAAAGTATACATTTCATACTTTTCACAAAGATGCTGCTTATGTAAGCACTAAACAGGTTAAACGAAAAAGGAACTTTAAACGTATATTTGCTGTCACAGCAGTAACTTCAAGTTGATCGCCATTATTTTATCGAATTATCAGTGATGTAGGTGTCACGGCTCGTAGGTGCAGTTGTAAACCGCGGACACAACAATAAAATAGGTTGTAAAGACATTTTACCAATTTGAGCGCGCACAATGGTCGATTGATCACAGTCACAGCGAAGAAGCGCCTTCATTGATCACTCCCTATATATTGGTGACTTGTAATACAAATAGTACTTTTCTTTACGATTTTACAAGTCGTTGTTTGGGAGAAACATTTTATAAAATAATAAACATGATCCGTAGTGTTCCCCTTTTTTAAGTACCGAGGTCAATCAGGTAGACGAAAACCTGAATAATAATAAAAATAAAACACCCCTGGCAAACTTGTTGAAAAGCATTGCACTATATCCATAATAATGCACATTGCTCTACACATGCTCAGATTTAAGAGCATGCTATATGAGCACCCTACGCGATTCCAAATTCAAACCATTCTAACATGACCTTTGTCGACCGGTACATTGTGGGTCCTATCAAATGGAGGACTTCATAAGGCTTGTAGGTCCCCAAGGTCTGTTTACACTGGTGGTGCAGCTTGTGCAACTTGTAAACGTCGCGTGTCGCGAGGGTGCGGGACAGGTGTGTCGCACCCCTTATTTGAGGGAATTTGAGGCCACAACGCATAACTATACTATACTTGGTCGATATAATGTAGGGTGGCCGTTGGTAAGGAAAATTCGAAAATATTATTTGGTTGCAAATTATCTGTAGTAATCAGATGACGGGTAGTTAGACTATAGATATATCGCAGTTCACAACACAAGCACAAGCCAAGCCCGTCCCTAAAACGAGATTCCTTTAGACATCGCAGGATTTCATCTGACAAATATGACGTAAGTAACGTCACATTTTTCTGTATTGATCTTGGCAATTTGAGGGTGGTTTTTAATAACTGCCCTTTTAAAGTTATAAGTAGGTAGGTAAGCCTACTAAGCGATGAACTGACAAGGTGACAATCTGTCAATTTCTCAGGTAATAAATACAACGCAGCTGAAACCAGTAGTATAATCATATGCAAATTCAGAACATGTTTAAAAAATATATAAATATTAACTACTATCTACTATTCATAGTCCACACAAAACCCAGACTAGTAAAATATGTAAATTCTAACGTGCTTATAAGAATAGCTGGTAACCCTACCAACGGCTGACACTCAACG
This sequence comes from Apamea crenata, assembly GCA_949629185.1. Taxonomy (NCBI): domain Eukaryota; kingdom Metazoa; phylum Arthropoda; class Insecta; order Lepidoptera; family Noctuidae; genus Apamea; species Apamea crenata. The sequence continues at coordinate 13,384,641 of OX451359.1, read as the reverse complement.
ATAGTAAAAGCTCGTTACACTCGTCAAATGCAAATAAACGTGTTGTTTGAACAAGTTCAACCCTCCATCACCGGCGCAAGCGTATGACCCGGGCGTACCCGTGATTAACCGAAATGGGTGAGAGGGTTTGATACGTCTAGTACTATTATTAATTCTGATGTATTGGTACCCTTTTTAATTGATCACTGTTGTCAAAAAGTACAGTTGTTTCTAATTAGTTTGGTGGTGGTGGTAAAAAATGTCTATAACTTATGATAAATGATTTTATTTCTGCAAGTAGGTTTGTACAAATACTTTTAGACCTCAGTCATATTTTAAATACCAGATGAGGTCGGCGTTTGCTATCTTACTACTCTGAGAAGTAAGGCCGAAACAAACTCAGAGGTCACTTTTAAAGTCCAGACATAATCTTGGTCAGATCATGTGAAGACCATGTAGATTGCTGTCTGAAGGGGCCATTTGAGGAAAGAACCACACAGATTGAGTGGACTTGTCCAGTCAGTGCACGCATTTGTGAGTAATTGTGCAGCTCAACTCAAAGCTTAAGGAGTTCAACGATTCGACGAACAATACTAAAGAAAGGATACTTTTTGTACTAGACACTCCTCGCCATTAAAATCAATCATCAGTCACAACTCAAAGACATTGATACAGAGTCAGCCATCGAGTTTTAAAATTATACAAAACAAACAAAATGTTAAACTTTTGTGAAACAAGAAGATCACTCACATAAGAATATGATCAAATGAATTTTCTGGTTGAATGAATGTTCTATTACCTTGAATTAGCAAAACAGAAATCATATTTACTCCTAAAGAAAAAAACCAAGAAATAGACACTCAAAGGATATTTCCAGAAGTATTACTCGCTAAGAGGATAGATAACTGATAACAAAAGTATAAAAGACAGCTTCAGCTGCAGTTTTCTAAGAGGCTATCGACACCTCAGATCGTAATCATTGTACGATTAAAAATAACAAAATCGCCAGTACAATCACCATGTTTATCTGTTTTGACCACAAGTATCATGGCTATTCTTCGCCATCGTCCTTGATTATATCAGTGACGTAGACATTTGTCAGAAGGCTTTAGGTGCTGGGGCCAGTAAATCAGCGGTCAGCGGGTAATGGTGACGCGACGATATTACTTTTTTTTAAATGTCCAAAGAATGAAACTCAGGGTTGGAAAAAACCTCTTTTAGGTCACCTCAATATTTTCTTGTCTATCTTCAGTACTATCGGTTACAGAATAAAATAGATTTCAGTGAGTACTTATTTATAGTACATAAATATAATGTAATGGGTGTTTTTTTGGGTCGACCTTTTGTTTTTAAAGACTTTTAAGGCAAACTGTAATTTTAGTTGGTATGTTTGTGTGTTTTACAGGGATTATTACGTTATAGCCCTTGGGGGCTTGTGGCTAAGTAATAACAGCCACACGGGTCGATCGATCAGGTTAAGCTACGCTTGCCGCGGTTGGTCCGTGGATGGGTGACCATTTTCACATACCAAGACCCCTCCGTGCCTCGGAAAGCACGTTAAGCTGTTGGTCCCGGCTGTCATTCGTGGATCTTTGACAGTCGTTACGGGTCGTCAGTAGCCCGAAAGTCTGACAACCAGTCTTACCAAGGGGTATCGTATTACCCAGTAACTGGGTTGTGGAGGTCAGATAGGCAGTCGCTTCATGTAAAATACTGGTATTCAGCTGCATCCGGTTAGACTGGAAGCCGACCCCAACATAGTTGGGAAAAGGCTAGGCAGATGATGATTACGTTATAGCCCAGAATATTCCTGCATGATTGTTTACCACATTTAAACCGTCGCCACAGCACTAAGTAATTGCTATGTTGTGTAAAAACTCTTTTGCTCTCGCTACTTTAGCGGCCACATCCCGATATTGAAAGTGTGAGTGAGAATAATAATCCATTATACCATCTGATCGGCGATAGTATTCATGTATTTCAACGCTATTGTATACTTTCGGGCACTTTGAGAGGTCGATCCTTAGATCATCGCTGTTGAATAGGCTACATTGAAGAACATTCAACGTTTGTCATCGTACTATTGACAGATTTCGTCTTTTGTTGGACAGATAATTTCTGAATCGAAGTTTTTTGCGTTCTTTGGTTCTGTGATTTACTTGAAGTGTTTAATTTTTCACTATTATAGTGTTCTTTAAACTGAAATTCTGAGCAGAGTAGGTAAGTATATTCAATCGTGTAAGAGAAATACACTGTCAAACACCTATTAGGTTAAATATGTAGGTACTCAATAATTACAGCTTACATGTGTTTTATTTGAGCTGCAATACATTCACTGACCCACAGGTTTCTGTGAGTAAATAAATTTCATTCATAATCTCTGGCGGGTAGTCGCGCCGCTCCTTTCCCACGCATGCAATATGGATTTCACTTAGCATAGATAGCCACACCATGAATAATAGACAGCTGTATTTTTGCTGTGTAATTGACACAGCGCAGTTCTACGCTCGAATATAAACTTATGATATAGTTAAAACGATTAATCTGTCTCGGTTGGTGGTAAAATCCGTACGCGAATAATGAGACGAACCTCCTTCGAGTCACTGTTGGCTTGCGTGCCAATTATTGACGTAATTATTTTGAAAATATTGCCGGCCTTTTGTGATATTTAACACTCTAAAGTGGCCATATTTTTTAATCACCCGTCGTGGGCGCCATTTATTCCGTCGCCACGAGGCGTGAGGCTCAGATTGTCAATTGACTCTTTACAACGGATGCGCGTCTCACTGTATTAAAACTTTAAATCAGGATGAAATAAAATCTTTAATGCTCAGAATGAAAAATTAATACCAAAAAGATCCACTTGGCGCTACGATAGTATCGAACAGCTCGGTACAAAATTAAAAATCTGTTGGCAAATAAATAACGTCAATTATGCCTTCTCTGTGTCATTAAATATTTTTCGCCGCAATTTGTTTACACGTCTCCAAATAATTAATGCTTCAATTATTTTATTTAACAACTCTAATCAAGTATGTTAGTTTGTTGCATTACCCATCTCGAAGGGGAGTCTAGCACTTGCATATTTATTAAAAAGTAAAAGCGTCTGCTTAAAAAATATCTGCTGCATATGATAAAGCACAGGTCGACTGTCTGTTTGTTTGTTTGAGTTATGTTTATGTTTACGTTGTTTACGTTTTTTCGATTAAATCAAAACCACCTTATAATATTATGTAGGTAACATGATACTCTATCGAATCAACAATAATATTTATCATCAAAAAGAAAAATAAAGTTTTGATGGAACAGATCCCTACTCCACAATATTAAAGCGAGCTTAAAATAAGTAATTAACAATTTTTCTGCGCCAACTGGGCACTAAGTATAAACTGATCTGAGCGACGTATTAACGAGCTTGGGCGCGAAATTAAAACGTATTCCAGTGTTATCCCCGCTATTAAACACGGCACGGCAGTAATGAGATTGTGAGGTAATCTCTGGTTTCGTTAGTGAGACCACTTCTCGCGCCCGGTATGATCAGCTCACAGGTATTATCGTGCGTGAGCGACAACTGAGAAGTGGCTGCTGATTACGCCGCGTTCACACGGACACACGGCTATTAGTCCCCACGAAAGCCCTCCATTTATTTCGATTATCAATTAGTCCTTAACACCTAGACATGCGATAAGCCACCGACTTTCAACTTTAATGCACGCTTAATTAAAATGAAAAAGTTCCTCGTTATGGTCTATAATGAAACGGGAAAAATGTACTTAAGGAGACGTATGGGCGATTTTTCTATTTCAAGAATCCGCCACCTGTGTCCAGTATGTTGGGAATACGCGGATTTCGCTGGGAGCTGTGTTCTATTGCGCTGGGAGGCTGCGGCGGCGCATTAAACTGTCTCACAGGTAATGGATTGGGAATTTCATGCTCCAAAGGTCGATTTAAATTAATTTACACATTAAAAAGACTAAGTGGACTGGCTCGCGCGAAACAAGAAGTAAATAGTGTTAATCCGACTAGCGACGGACGCAGCGCCGCCGCCGTTCTTTAGTTAGTAGTCTGAGTTGTGATATAAATAAGTATTTGTTGGGTTTAGTTATTGCAATGCCTTTTCAATTCATTGTTTAGTTGGTTAACAATATTTTTCTTAATTGGTGCTTATTCCATTAATTTATAGACCACTTTGGATAAAATAAACATTGTTCCTCTCACCGAGAGGAGGCGTGTGTCCCAGCAGTGGGATTCATCAGTGGGATCTTCATTTGTTTAGTATTTGCTAATATTTTTAAGCTTCGCGAAAAAAAAGGTTTCAACCCTATTTTCGAAGGTTCACTCACCCCTATTACATGGGACTTCAACATAACTGGTGAAATGGGGTGTAGGTACTATTTCAGTTATATCTCTGCCTAGCCTTTCGGGGGTTACAGGCGTGATGTTATGTTTTTTTTTTGCTTGCCTATGCTGTCCCACTGCTGGGCAGAAGTCTCACTCAAATCCTTCTAGGAACTCTTTTCCCGCACCACCCCAAACTAGTACCTGGAACCTCGAATGTTATGTATTATTAAAAAAATACATTTCATTAGAGATATACAGTTTGAATTCTCTATCCACAAGACAGTGATGGTTCTATATTTACATATTTGCAGCTCTCTTTATGCTCTTATTTTTCTCAGCTCTTCGTCGTTCATATTTAATTTTGTTATCTTAATTTGGTTTTTATTATTCTTAAAAACTCCTTCTTCTTTACTATTAAGCTTTGTTAAGCCTAACGAATAAGGATATTCACAAACAAACCTAGTTATCGAAAATAATATATGGAAGTTCCATGTAAAACTTTTTTTAAAGAATTTATCATCTGGGTACCTAATTTTAAATATACTTCAGTTAATACGCTGGTACCAGGCTTACCAAGTCGGCTTTAAATAGCCTCAGGCCCTACCACAACTAAAGGGTTAATATAAAATTCAAAGAAAGCATTTCAGCTAATGCAAAATCTTTGTTAATGATTGACGGCGGATATTTAAGATGTTTGCAGACAAAACAAGAAGTGAATCGAATATCGAACGGAAGCCCAAGTCTTGGATATTGACCCTTTGAGACCCTTCGCCCAAACACAATGAAGGGCCAAGAAAAATAGAGTGGCAGGAACGCGCGCCGACACATCTGCCCACTATCGAATAAATCTACTAAAATAATATTTTTATTTTGATTACGCATGCACGGGTTGGGCAGATGTTAGAAACGATACATACGGGGTGTTAGACTGACCAGCAGTGTGCTTTTCTAATGGTCAACCGAAATATTTCATTCATAAGACGAAAAAGAAACTCGATGTGTTAGGGTTGAGTTGATAGTCCTCTGAGAGACGTGCATATTTCTTTGTTTCATTCTGAATATTAGTGCTAAAACTATTTCAGGACAACCAAATGTTTGTGAAAATACCAAATCTATGTAATGAGTAATCATATTCGTCATAGGTAATAAAGTATACTTAATATAACTATTTACTTCGTATAAGTTTATGTTGCTAACACAGATATCTAACACGAAAAAATTCATTGTAAAATCGGTTAAACATTCGATACTTTCAACGCTCATGTGTCAGATGACCTAAGGGCTATTTCCAAGTCGCCAGTCACTGACCAATACGATATGGGCATTAATAGGGTTCGTACATTATCTACTTATTGACCGACACAAGGTGTGAAAGAGTTTAGAACCCCGAGGTAAGTGTTATATTACAGTGTTAACTATACCAACTTATAGCCGTAGATGCAAGATAAAAGGGCAGTTGAGCTTGTTAGTAAACCTCATTACGCCACTCAACTAACATTATCAATGGAAATTTTAAATTAGTATTCGGCAAGTATAAAACTCCATTGAATTTCATACGTGCATACATATGTCTAGTTATCATCTAGTAATAAGTTCTCATAGTTTATGCCCCGATCGGTTTATAAGACAAAAAATACACAGTAGCTATGCTTAGCCTCGCATAACATTAAAACCTTTTTGTACTCCTCTCGCATAAATTAAATCGGAAGGCAATTTGTCTTAAATAATTTACAACTTTCTTATCTTGTATGTGACGGCCTTTCTCTAAGTTTATGAGTTTAGAAAGAAAAGAAACTTTGTTTGTAATACAATTCGTTAGCATATTAAAGATCTCCGCTCTACAGCGAAAAAATATTTTAGAGAAATCTCGTTGGTAAAATATAAACTCTACTTGTAGATAAGTTCAGGGGTGTGTGTCGAGTCTATTTCAATCATTCTAACGCATGTTTTTCAGTAAAAGGTATAGTGTAAACATAGTTATTGAAAATATTGTTTTACAAGCGTTTCACGAGGGTGGCGTACACACTCGCGATCCTGATTTTGTCAGGACTTTTGCAACAGTTTGTAACACTATTTTGTAATTTTAAAAATTGTAACTATTACCTGGGTTATGAATTGAAAATTTCAAGTTGATAACTTGTCAAACTCTGCTTGTACTTACCTATATGACGAGAGACTGCAATAATCTGGGAAGAAATTAGTAAAGTCTATTAGATTTCCTACACAAAAAGATGTATGACTGACATCTTTCAGTATCCGACGCTTTTTCGTATAACTTCGATTTATCCATTTCAAGGCACAGAACCCTAAAACAAATCGATTTGACACACAGCGGCGGCGTCACAAAAGACCGCCTGCGCCCGCGCCGCCCACCGTCTATGTAGTAGTAGTATTCCGCAATTTTACAAGTCATAAAAGATACTAATAAATAAAATTAGAGTCGTTCTGTGTGACAATAATGAGTAAAGAGACGCCGCGGTGCAGGGCGGGTCTATGGAGGTAAGGCTAACTGTCGTACAGGTACGAAAGGTTTGTAGTATGTAGGTTTTATTGTGCATAGAGATCGTTAAAATGTTATATGCGTGGTATATTGGGCGTATGATTAGATGTTATAATTTATTTGTGGCGAAAGAATTTTGTGGTCTGTAAAATTAAGCTATTGGTTCGTGTAATTTCGTAATATAAAGGATAAGATTTAATAACCTGTGATAGAAGAAGATTTATTTGTAAGCATGCGCGTGCAGGAACCTAAGCTTTTTATGAGGTAGGCAGCTACCTCATAAAATCAAAATATGGTATGACCATTGAAGCTTTTTATCTCATTAAAGGAACGATCCAACAAAAATTTAAAACAGGCGCTCAGCAATGTATTAGTTATGTTTGACAGAATCGTCTCCTGATCACATGTGTACCTGATGAGGTACCTACATATGTGCGTCAAATTTCACAAATATCATCCATTCATTGGTTCTGGTACACTTGCGCGAATCCTTTTTCGCGAAAGACTTGCAGTTGCTTCATTAAGGTTTGCGCCATCTTGAATTTAGATTTTGACTCCATTTGTATTATCACTTTGGTCTGGTTTGTGGTGAAGATGTAACAAGAACGTATATATAAATTACTTGCAAACCCCGCGCCTGATATGCTGTGCAGCTGTGCAGTCACTGCCGTGGCAGAAAGCACACGCAGTTTGCTGTGCCTCCATGTCCCACTATTGCGCGTGCTAAGCCCCCAGTACCTCGTACTCTGGACGGACTTAATTTTTGTTTTCTTTATCTAAAAATCGATCTGTTTGCGGATGAATGAACGAATATTTTATTGGCATTTCAGAAGTAATGTGAGAGGGATTCATTAAAGGGTTGGAATAAAAAAACATGCTTTATAGGGCTGGTTCAAGGCGGCGCGGGAAAAGAGTTCCTGGAAGGATTTGGGACGGTATAGGCTAATGAAAAAAAAATGTTTTAACCTGAACTTTATAATTTTATATTTTCTTTTTCATGTGTATGTCTCTGTCTTTAATTACTGTAATTGATTTTAACCGTGTTATCTAAAGATAATAAAAAAATTTAATCAGTTATCGTTTGTTGATATAATTAAAAAAATAAACAATAGATGCGAGTCTAGGACTAGCAAGTTAAAAAAAGCTTGCTAAAAATGGTAAAAATATTAGTTTGTATAATTTGTATCATTTTGTTATCCTTGTCACAGTTCTCACTTGTTTCCTACTACGTAATTTCTGTGGAAATGATAGGGTAACACAAGACTGGTAAAAAAAATACCATTCTGAGAGACATATCCAGGAGTGATCAGACTCTAAGAAACCGTGAGTTGGTTAGATACCTAGGTATATGAATACTGCTTCGAGATAAACCACTTAAAAAAAATGTTTAAAAGTAGTATCTGAAAAAAAAACAATATTCTCTTCTTAAATAATAAGCAATACATTAGTACCTACAAATGTAACGAAGGACATTATACAACACACAATATTGGGTTTAAATATACAATTTATAGGTTTTATTATAATACTTAGACAACTGCGAAAAGTAGACAACTCGACAGTCAGACTGATACTGATACATTAATAAACAGATTAGTAGAGCCACCTACGTTTAAGATTAATTCCCATTCCACTATTTAAGTATTGATTTATAACATTCAAGCCTTTATCCCGATGTAAGTAAGCACTTCGCCTTTAACCTAAGTTAAAAGTAATTTGTAATTTTCAAAAGGAATTAATTTACAAAAATTTTAAATCCGAGAACGAATAGGCTCAGGCTTTAGTCAAAATAATAATAGCCAACTATATTTCGCGCGTATTTGCAGATATTTGTAAAGCAGTGATATCAATTTTTGCAGCCAGGTAGATAATAAATGACCCACTGGCCCAAACTTCTGGCCGTTGACATAAATCTTTAACGCTTCGACACATTTTGACCACACGTCAGGATTATGATCGGTATAAAATACTTCGCATTGTAGTTCTGCCTTTAACGTCGCCGTACAATGGACACACGTCTAACTTATAAATTTTGGCGCGAACAAAGGCGCCATATTGACAATGTAACATCGATAAACGGACGCTCGGACAACCCGAGACGGCCATATTAAAATATATCCCAGCCTCGAGATCGGAGTAAATCAATAAAGATGATGGTTTAAATCATCTTTAGTGTATAACCAGTCAAAAAGCTGTTTCCAATTCGAAACAGAGTGCTACCGAACGTCAGCTTAGTGTAACTATACCCTGCATTAATCCATTCCAAAGAAGCGCACAAAAAGCCTTCCGCTCAATTTCCCTCGAAACGTCAAATGTTTGCTTTCGAGAAGGATTTTAAAATGCAACGACTTTTTGTGTGAGTATTCCAACGGGATTATCGTATGCAAAGCGGTCACGGACAGCAAAGCGTCAGTGTTACTTACTAAACGTGACTAAAACGCAAACTCTGATGTTTGAGGTGATAGAGACTTGATATTTATATGTGCAACTAATCTTTGACACATGTTAAATGAGATAAATGCAGTAACCTTAAGGTTTTAATTGATTTTCTTGTATTAATCTGGTTTATACAGTGATATTTTTAGGTCTAATCCCCTCCACGTTAATATCTAACGTAACGTAAAAGTTAACGTTTCAACTGCTACGTCAGGATCGGCCGGGGTACAATGGAAACTATTTGATTGCTTCATTATGCAGAATCGGACTCGGTTCATTGTATATCATTTTGCATGTTATATCTGTTCGTATCCTAATTTAATCATCTTGAAGATTGGACCACCGGGGAAAGCGATGTAACGGGTGGCCCTTCGATTTGCGATTGAACTTTTAAGACAGTTCACATTTAGGACTGATTTGTTTTTTCCGATTACCGATAATATCTAAGGACCTAATAATGACTCGAGTTGGGTAAGAGATTTGAATTATTTTATCAAGTTAACTCTGATATGAACAGATAATTAGAATTTATGAAAGTAAACTTTGAATGTAATTAATAATTATGAAGATAAATGAGTGTTGTGGATGAGATTGAAAAGCTGATTGAAAATGGGGTCGTTAAACGAGGACGGAGGACGATACTACGTTTGATGAAGATTGTTATGGAAATAATACTTATTACACTTTATGTTTATTTCTAACAAGCGAAGCCCTTAGCAAACTGACAAAGCATACTTAGAAAACAGTTCAAGATCATTTTCATTTTTAATTATTTTCCGTGTAAAAAGAACCTGGTCTAACATCGTCTTTAATCCGTGCACCGACTGACTATAAACTGTCGTATAGTGAAAATATAATTATTTTAAATTCTATAAAAGCAACCGCCTGTATCTAAGTTAAATCTCCCTCGATGTTCGCAATATCGGAAGAGTCTCGTATTTGGTATTATTTATTTGAAACGCGCAGAAAACGGTCAATTCTAATGCCTTCACGAAGCTTTCATTCCTTTGATCCGTTTCAATTTGCCTGACGTCTTATTTTCTACGCGGTGGTCCAACTGATCGTTCGAACAACTATCAAGAAAACAGATTTTTATTGAAGAAACTTTTATAATATTTGCAAGCTACTGTTTATATTCTGTATTTATGTTTGTTATGTGTGTGTTCTGTTTGTTTTCTGTTTTTCTGTAAGAAAAATGTAAGCTTTGAAAATTAATTAAAAATAGGTACTTACAAGAGAAAAAGGTACTTATGTAAAAAAAATTGATAAAAACCCACGCAAAATCTAAATTAACAAAAAAATTACAACTTAGTATCTCGTAGTGCTAACATTGCCTATAATGGTTATAAATGTTTTCAGATTAGTACATAAGTAATCAAATTACTTAGTAATTTATATAATGAACAGATTAAGACTAAATTAATTAGTCTAGGGTACCATTTCAGCGATAGATAATTAAACGAAGTATAATCGTGCTATATTATAGATTCGCTACCTTGCAATAGGTTCCATGTTTATACATGGAATTTAGTAAAAAAGGTATCGAATCGGTGATAAGCGGTCGGGATAATCTGGGTACTTGGGCAATAAACTTAGACATTCTGATAAAGAAAGTCTCATATTATCTGTTTTAGCATAAATCCTTGATTAAAGCAACAAAGCTAAGGCGCTTTTGCATCACAAATCAGTAAATGCATTTAACGTTAAACGTATTTAAAACTTCATTCTGTCAGCATCTTCAAATTGTTGTCAGGAATAGAACTATGTATAAAATTCGTTAGATTTTTGCATTTATATGGTGCAAATCGGCCTAAGTATTAAATTCCTCTTGCATAGAAACATGGACAATACAAAAGTATTAAATAAATGCATCCGCCACTGTCATGCAAATGTAACAAAGAACGTCACTAAAATACAATTTTAAAACTTATGTATATGCATTACCTACAGACACAAAAAGTAAGCACCCACAAACCAAACCTAGTAGTTACAGCATTTAATCGCGCATTTGCTGTAAGCTGAATAATTGTTTTAAAACTACTAGCTTCTAACATGATTGAAGACCTCTTCCTAAGGAATCGCCTCCTAGCGATGCAGTAATGCGGTACTAAGGAACGACTGATTGATAAAAGCTATCAAGAAATATTCTTGCTATCTAATCTGTGTGTTTATTTTTTGTTTTATGCATTTCTGCGACGTTGCGGCGAATACAGGGATCTTGGAATTAAGACAGACAGTGCGCACAGCAGAGTCAAAATAATTGACTGACAGACGGAACAGTTTCAGTCTTGTCAAAATAAAACAGTTTAGTTGTACTTATTTGTCGCAGATCATTGTTTTCATTGAGTGATAATAACGCAAAAAAGTCTTGATTCGGCATTCTAATTGCGGAACACATTTACAATTACAAGGAAATTGCTAATCCATCGCTTTATATGTTTGTTCTCTACTCAACAACGTTTATAATGCAATGAATGTCATTGAACTGTCAAAATGAGAGGCATTGCCATTGTAAGTGTGTTACGCAACTACCTCGCAGATACGCACATATGAATATGCGTACATAAGAGTCAAATCAGTTTTGTTTTGCCAAAAACACGGTGCCTAATAGTTTTAAATGTGCATGCTCACAATGCGATAGTCTGACTGTCTCAGGTCTATGCCCAGCGTAAAGTAAAACATAGAGTAGCGGTGCCTAATCAACCTGCGTAAGTAAGAATCAAGGTATTGAAGTAAAACGGGTTCCTATTATCGCAGGACTAGTAAATTGTCATTACTTAGCTCTCTCTATCTTTGTTCGGTTTTCTTTACGACTTAAAGTGGCGAGAGTGTCCTTTGAAAAAAGAGCGAAAGGATTTATTTAATGGCCACGTGGGAATAATTAAACTACCCACATTAATAGTATTCAGGGTAACTGTCCCTGCTTTCTTACACATGGGAAACTTTAAGAAAGTGCCTTTTCTTTTTTTGGATGAAATGGCTTTTACTTTTGCTTGTTAAATTGTTAAGATTTATTCCAGAGAAATGGCTTGCCACATCCGGACATGAGTACAGACGTCAGCACATCAAGCTACTACAATCTGTCAAATTTATTTGATAGATTTACAACTTTATCGCTAAAGCAGTAAGGTTCAACGTTGATTGGGAAAATTTGACAGTTTCGGGTAGGTTGACCTGCTGGCGTCTGTACCTACTGAAACTGAATGATGAGTGCAAAACATTACTGAGCTCGTTGCTCGTAACGCTATTCCTGGTTGTTGTAGGGTAGGTCGCATGCCAGTAATAACAAAACCAGTATGAACTGACCTCATAATTGATTAATATTCTGTTCTATGCTAAGCCAGTTTAAGGTTCATATATTTCTGTTGTACCTACGTGTAGGTTAGGTAAAATAGCCGCTGGCGTTGAGAATAAAAATGGGTACTTAAGTATAGAAATCAGTAGTAGTGTCTTTACATTACCAAATAATTTTCGCAAGGATCTTTCGCAAATATAATGCACCCATTGACGAAGGGCCAGTACTTGAGATACAAAAACGTATACAAAGGGAACATTAGTAACGTGGCATGAAGAAGTGTAACAGTACACTCAGTAACAGGCATAACAATGGGGTATCGTTTTCTTCGAAGAGCCGTACGAAGCGAGCCAAAGCCGCCGCCATGTCTGCGTGTCCCGCGTTAAATTTAGCGTTAGTGATCCCATCTGAATGTGAACGTAACCTTTGAAAGTGAGAGCTGAAAGTAAAAGAAATGTAGCACACGCTTGTATAGGAGTAAAGGGATTAAAACGTCACAGTACACGAATTATATCTTTATCCAACAGTTAAATAGAATGCAGCAGATGTACAGGAGTGTACTACGTGAGATCGACAAATGGATGTGCGAATAACACTTGTGCGACAAAACTGTACTGCGACTCACAATAGTGCGAATGCACGCATGTTCGACAAGAATATTATTAAGACTTAGTCGACGGAGCCCCGCTTCGCGGGGCCCCTTTTTCTGTCTGCAGGGTTTAAAGGAACCTAGCCAAACCGAACCTCGGGGTGCCTCTGACGTCGAAGACTTACCTAATATTATTGCTTGTCGCACAAGCGTGCATTCAAACTATCGAGAGTCGCAGTAAAGTTTTGTCGCACAAGTGTTATTCGCACATCCATTTGTCAAGCTCACGTGGTACACTTGATGTAGAGTGTAACTTAAAAATGTTTACAGTAAAACATAAAATAAGTATGTGAGTAGTTGTGGCCAAGTCGTAACGGCCGCGCCTTACGAGTTGTAGGCCATATGTTCGACCGCCAGACGGCGCTTTACTTTGTGTAAATTATCTCTTCACCACTGCTCTCAAAACGGTGAAGGAAAACATCGTGAGGAAACCGGCATGTCCTAGAATGAAAAATTCGAAGACATGTGACATCCACCAACCCGCACTGGGCACGCGTGGTGGGTTACGGCCCCTCCCTCCCACCAAGAGTAGGCCTGTGTCGCAGCAGTGGGATCAGTTATTTTAAGTCTGTAAGATTGAAACTAGACAAATAAGACTATGTAGTCTGATTAACAGAATGACAGAAGTTAATTTTGGTATTCAATTGTTGAAGTGGAACTTCTTAGGCGGCGATTCGATAATTGGACGAGAATTAAGAGTGAAATTTCAAGGACGCGTCACGTTTTGGCAAATTTCGTTGCATGAGAGAGAAGAAAAATGTAACTGTCTCTGTCTCTCACACTAAATCACACTCACTCACTCACTTATTCTTTATTTTTTAAGTGGTTTCACTCAAACACACATTTTTTTTTTAATTTAAATTAATTAATCAATCTTATTTTATATAAAACTTTTGCACTATAGGTAGTTACAACCCTGTGCAAGTTAAGCAAACAAAAAGGTTTTTAACTATAAAGTAAATTAAATATACAAACCAAACAATTTAATTTAGTAGGTACTTAAACTTTTATAGCGTAATAGATCGGGAGCCTACCTTCAACCATGAGCTTTGATATGCAGGCACATATGATGACTTCATTAGCATAATCGGCTGTAAGCTCCCGTATTGCTACTTTAATTTTCCTTTAGGCTATAATAAACACTATGATGATACGTAACGTGCTGACTGTAGATGCAAAATCTATAAACTATACAAATAAATAAATTGATGTGCATGTTTTTAATGTCAAAAGAATAGCTTTTTACTAAATGCAATTATATAAGTGTGTACGGTACTTGGAACAAAAACACTTTTTTTTATTGTGTCTGTGTGTTTGTACCGGCTAGTCTCCTGGACCGTCTTTGACGGGACTTTCACTGGCAGATAGCTAATGTTTATAAGGAGTAATTTACTACTTTTATTTTAGAAAAAGACTCAGGGTGCCGCACAAAAAAAAAAAACCCATGAAATCTAATGTTTTCCGACATGCACACTAACAAAGTCGCAGGCATAAATAGTCCTATATAAAAATAGCAGATAAATAGAACCATAGAACAAATGAAACCAGACTGACCAGCATGTGTTTTTATGACATCAATCAAGGCACGTGTATATTCATGAAGCGGGGATGCAGATACGAAATAACACGTTGCCTTAAATCCTGATTCAACTTTCGCGAATTTTTCATTACTGTGCGGTCTCCACTTAAAAAGTTACAGGTGACATCGTAGGGGCAGATGGCAATAACTGGAAGTGTTGACACGAGTTTCAACATTAAATCGACGATTTTATCGACCAACGTCGGAATCATACAATCGAGCCTTCCGGAAGTGATTGCATTTTGAAGAGTTAATAACAATCACCGTTACGATTGATTATTGAAAGGTTTTTGTACGGAAGAAAACATTGGGCGCATGAATAGCATTTCATTCACACTGGCCGGTTCGGGGACTTAAAATGTTGTTACCCTGCGTTATTTGTAATTGTTCGACGACTTTAAATGAGTGATATTGATGATATTTACATTTTATGATGGAGCGGTATGTAACAAGGGAACGAGCGGGATTCCTTCACTCGTCAACCAGGAACAAATTCTTATTGATATAAAAAATGGATGTACAGTAGTCCGAGAGATGCTTCGCTCGGGAAATCTTTGAATGACATTGCTTTGTGATACCAGAGAACCACAGACACGTTAAGGGTTCAGACAAGGATCAATATTCTTTTAGAGACCTTCTTGGCACAAGCTAAAGCCTTTGTAAAAAGATTCAGTCAACAAGCAGTGCAGTGCAGTGCTTACGCAGGCAGCGCCGAACTTACAGAAGTCTCGTTTAATATCAATAACATAAATGTGACCGTATTTTATAACGTTACATATTTAAAAAAATGAAGGTCTATTTTCGTCAACATGTATTTTTAGTTATTATTATTAGTAATTAGAACTGTCTAGAAATTGTTTCCGACTTCCGACCATTTAGGTAATAGGTATGTACTAACGTTAGTACATATTACCTCAATGCTTTTGCAATTAAACACCGTAGACCCTTTGTCAGGAGCTGAAGTAACGCGAAAGAGTTACCAGCAAAACGAACTTTCCTTATCAGGGGAAAGGAAAATTCAGACATTTAAAAAGCCACGTCTATCACCCTCACAACACACACCAACAATTTCGTACCGAACGCAATCATATTACGTCATAAAATTGACGAATAGGCATGTAAGCACGCAACCAGCGTGCACGATGACATGTCTGCAACGGCTGCAAAAAGCTGCAACACGCTGTATTGCCGGGTTGGTGTCATCTGATAGTGCACTCACGCATAGACCATTCATCTCCGGTATTTATTGGCGCGAAGCGGATGCCGCTTCTGAATCGTGAACATTCACTGTTACGTACTGAACATGTATGAACATTGAATTGATTTTGTGATTGAGCAGTTTCTTACAGGTTGCTGAATTGTTATTATACTTTGTGATCTGAGAAGGTAGAGTTGTTCCGAGTAAGGTGATATAATAGAATGATAGTTGTCATAGATTTGTTGATGTTTAGTTATGTCCGCATACTGAAAACTTTTTGCAGAATTTTCGGTTGTGTTTGCATTTTGTACGCAAATGTTGTTCATAGTTTTCAGGAATCACGTCGAAAAAATGGTTAAATTACAATTTAATACTAATCTTTTTATTACTCTTTGTATTTTGATACCCATTAAAAACATAATAATATCTTTAATGAAGCGTTATAATTAGCTGCCTACGCCTGTCGTTGTAATTACTGAAATAAATGTCAAAAATATGTTCAAATGTTAATAAAATTTATGTCCAATAATCGTCACGGTTTATAGGTGTCTTACGAAAACGAAATGTTCGAAAAGTGTTCTCTCACATTATAAAAGTTTATTTTCCACTAATCTCCCTTGTGATCTCTATTGGAATTATATGACATTTCATATTAAAACGTAATTATGAACAGCTATAAATTAGCGCATGATGGTGTCCGAAAGAACTCATTAATTCTTTAAAACCACTCTTAAAATTTATTATGAACAACTTATTTTTATTTATGTCTTAATTGGACATGTTACTTGTATGAGTTGGTTTGACTAATCAACACGATCGTGTCCCCAAAGATACTTTATCTATTATACAAGCTTTCTAAAGATAAAAGTCAAATTTGAGATTATAAAGCAATAATGTTAGTTATAAAAACTTGATTTTATTATGCCATCAATCTTGTAGTCACATGTAGGATGTGTCTTACCAACGGATGAGTCGTGTGAGGTTTCATTTTATTAATTTTATAATAGCATTTTCGTAAAAATTGGTATCACGTAATTTGAAAAAGAAAAAAGATGAACAACAATTTTTGATTGACATATTTCTTTGGCTGAGAGAGTTACGAGTATGAGTCGAAACCAAGTTTTTTTACAATAGTGTAAAAAAAACTTGTATTTGGTTCCATGCCAATTGGAAATATGCACTTTCATATCATAAAAATTCATCAGTTTCTGTGTCTGATCGGTTATCAGTAAGGCGAAGTAAATTAAACTTGCTGCATCTTTGGTTATGGTGATAATACTTTCCATACAATACAATTTATTTACTTATCGAGCAATTAAACGGCATAAGGTTTTAACATATTATGGTACCTAGGTCACATTAATCACAAGATTAGTTTAAGAATTATATTTAAATCCGCCTTTGCTACTGGAGAAAGTGGTTTGTTTATATTATTTTTCATAAAACAGCCATAATTCTACCAGTTTTTTTTGTCTAATATTTATGTTATTATACGCGTAAATGGCGTAAAATCGCTTTTGCCGTATAAACTATCACAAAATGTGCCATAAGCAAGGATCTTTACTGCAATATTCAAGTCTACCTGTAATTCAAGGATAGCGTTGATGTGATTATTGCTTATTTTTTAAGCTTAAGAAACCATAAAGCACGGGATACATGGGCGCCTACAGTAATCCCTTACGGCTTTCTTATATAAATTCACACTTACCGTATCGAAGAAAAGATTAAAATGCATTCTTATTTGATACTGAATGCACTTCGTAATGTCCCTATTCTGTTTCTCACGGCTCGAGCCGCTATATGTTTAATAAATTCATTGATATAATAAATATTTTGACATCATCGGTCTTTAAAGCTATCTATCGGCTGGTTTATCTTCGCCACGCCTGTAATCTGTAATAGAATAATAAGTGTCGAGTCGATCCTTTGAGAGGTGGATCGTTTTATCTTATCTTCGGTTGTGTCTATCGTGTGGTATTGTGTCATAATACGGGTCAAATCTTTTAAAGGCCCCTATTTTTTTGGGACTCGTAATAGCTTATTTTCATTTGTCGCGCTAAGTGAATAGCGGAGTTCTCTAAAATGTATTTAAACGATACATAGTAAACTATTACCTACCTATTACATACATAGATTACAAGAGAGCAAGCTATAATGTAGATACATATATTCGGACTGTCTGATCATTATCTACATTGGATGTTGGTTTTAGTTCTCGGTTCTCTCACCTTTGTTCTAAAATTTACGATTTTTCTCCATTGTGATATCCTAGCTACTACTAATATTATAAACGCGAAAGTTTGTATGGATGGATGGATTCTGTTACTCTTTCACGCCAAAACTACTGAACGGATTTTGATGAAATTTGGCACACAGTTAGTTTATAACCTGGATTAACACAGGATACTTTTTATCCCGATATTCCCACGGGATCGAAACATATGCGGGTGAAACCCGGGGCACTGCTTGTCATTTTATAAAATATTCTTCCTACACTATATTATTATAGCATGATATTTTAAACACATCGTAATTAGCACAGTTTATACGCTTTAGCGCACATCCATTCAGGTATTTAATTTACATTAATGCATTGTTGTGATTGTTCTGTTTCTTGGTAATGAAAGTGATTTTTATTATTTTATTGAAACTGCATAAAGTTTAAGGTATGCAGTAATAAAAATACGAAAGATTGCACTTTCACTTTGCATTTCTGTAGGTACAGAAAATAAAATCGAATTATTTACTTGCACTAATCATGAACCTGTATGTAACGTCCACAGATTTTCAGCTGTTTTGTTTTTAGGAAATAAATATTGCTTCGATATTCTCCCTATAGTCAAGCATCGTATACGCTTCGCATATCCCACTGGTGGGACAGCAGACTGAGCAATATTTGTATTTCTATAAAAGGGTAACATAGGTACCATCACATGAAACTTTAAACGCTTTTTCCGGGAGCCGGGTATCGACGGGTCGAAAGTCAGTATCTGTTGACATTTTGACATCCGTACAAACAAAAACTTGTTTTTCTTTCAACGTTTTTACGTGGCTACTGGAATTTCAAGGGCCAGTTAGAAAAATGATATTATTTGTTATCATCAATGTTAAAGTTTTTGTTAAAAGAGAATTTGAACAAGGCGATGTTATTAGAATCGTTTAATTGTTTTGAAGCCTATTTGTTTATGTAAATCGTAAATTAAATGAACACATTCAAAACAACGTATCTGACATAAACGAGTACGTTATCATTATCACAGGCCATACATCACTCTAAAGTGAATGTTCATTTGTAGAACATTACCATGTTTTGTCACTTTATCATTTCAACTGCAGTAAAATTAAGTTTATTTATACGAGTGTATTAATGACCTTATCTTAATATACAGACTTAAAAGTATATAATAACTTACGGAGCCTTCGCATTCCTCTGTCAACGCCACGCGACTGGGAACCTTCCACAAAAACTCAAATGTCATTGCGCAAGCTTATAATAAGGCCCATTCACACGGCACCCTAGTAGATATTTTTTCAATGTCAAGTCGGGACGGGCATGCAATTTTGTAGAAAAAACGGCAAAATCAATAATAGCCCCGTGCACGTGTTGCCGATGGATTATAGATTATTTTTTGGAAGATTTTCTCAGCGCTTGCGAGGTGATGTCAGGTACGACGCGTCTTGGACGAAAATGTTTGGAGTCGCTTTAGGAATACAAATATTTTAAAGCAATGCATTTTTCTTCATGTTATCTAAACTTGTTTATGTTCAAATTTTGTGTTTTACTTAGAATTATGGAGCTTTAAAGGAAATTACCACTCTCCAAAAAAGTAACCGACTTGTTCGCCTCTGAACTATTTGACGACTTTTTTTTTGTCAGTTTTGCGGTTGATGAATAAAATCCAGAGAGTCTTGCTGTTTCCAAAACTTGTAAGCTCTTGACAAACAATGCATTTATTGTTCAAATGCTCTCCAATGTGGCTCAAATACAAGGGATCGACTCTATTCGTTTCACTGTTCCATTCTTGTGCTTCACAAAGAAATTCTATACAATTATAACGGCCGAAATTGTAACTGTCTTTCTAACAAAACTCAGACGTATTTCTTTTTCCCTACAAAAAGCAGGTAATTTTATTGAAAGACATCGCATCATTTTACGATTTCATAAAAAAACTAAACAGTTATTTCATCAAGATATTGAGTGCAATATATTCTATAATAAATAGGTCAGCGAAGGATTAGCCTAAATTCGTATTATTAAGTTTTCGGCGAAACATACTTAAGGTAAATTTATTGTTTTTTAATCAGCAGATGTGTCATTCGACTGTGACTGGCAGAAATGAGATTGGTCAAAATAACAGAGATAAAATCTTCTAACAAGAGGTTAAGGATATGAAATTAAATAAGATACTTCTACTTATTATAAATTGGTTCAATTCCGCTAAATCTGAGGAATTGTTATTAAGTAAAAGCGAAGTTCATTATTATGCCGCTATTAATTTCAGTCAGGAAGAAAAGTGAAGTGCTTCATCTCAAAAACTAAAAAATTAAGAATTATGTAACACGAAATTACTTTTTTTCGAAGGTTCTCCCGCACTCGACGCGGAAGCCTATGGTTAGTTCAAAATATGGGTTTTTAACAAGCCCTAACAGGTGAGGTTTTAATCTGGACTTTATTTACTTGATTTTATGAGAAAGTTTCTTCAGCATATTGCTGGTAATTGATACTGTTTCTCGATTCGAGGCATAAGTTTTTTAGTAATTATTAAAACACGATTCCAGATCAAATTAATTAACTGCACATGATTTCGTTTGAGATTTAATTTGCTTTCACCTTCCAAGATTTTCTGAAAAGGAATATAAGTAATTTTTTCATTTATGTAGAACAAGTTCGCATGGCATCAATCCCCTTAACAATTTGACAAATATCCGAATCATGTGGCAATTAAAGAAATATATGTTCACATTTCATTCGGCTTAAATGATAGCAGTAAACGTGCCATTATCTTCTATAATTATTTCATCGGAACATTATGTTGTGTTTGTGCTGAAAAAATTACGAATAGCGACAGTGCGCGAATTAAGTTAAAGATCACGAACTGTCGTAATATATGTGAGGTAATTAACGATAGTATGGACGATTAAAATGGTTCATTCAGGTGCTGTTACAGTAATTACGGGAAATATCATAAACTTCGCTGGATCTTGGCTCAAGGATACTGTTTTACAATCCACGGCGGAGTTCGCAATGCCACTGAATGACGTTTTCCTGTCACAGTTTCGCTTTTTTTACCATCCATACGTTCACCTACTTGAGAAAATTTGCCGTCGATCTTGATATTTACCTGGGTGGAATGTACGTGTGGGAAAATTCTGTTAATGGCTTTTGTGAAGGTGTAAATGATTATCATAGCAGAACTGCTGCGCGAATTAACAATACGTGCTCGTGATACGATATTGAAAGCTATAAAGTGTTAAGTTTATTACTTTTGCTCCATCTGAGCATTTTTTTTAAAGATTTTTTAAATAGGAAGTGTACTGATTGCGGTCGTAAGTGAACAAACTGGTGAGCACAGACTTCCGGAAGAGATGTGTGTCATTTGACGTATCTACAATCTACGAATACAGAGGTTAACGAAGATGATGATGATTGATGAATATGATGCATTAGATTACTATTAGGTGTTAGTCATTTATCACTCTCACAGAAAGAGATTTCATACATTGATGATTAATTTTGAATCTTAGCTCATACTTAATCCTTAGGAGTCCGGAGTATTGGGCATTGCCATTAAAGTCCCCAAAAATTCAGGAATTCAGTCAAGTTCTCGTTAAAGAATAATATGAATTGTGAATTTCGACAATGCGAAAAAACATATCGTATCAATTCGCGTGTCGCATCGACGTCAGAATCGGCGCGGGCGCAGCGCCGAACAACAATAATCGTGAATGAATTGTAATGGCGGGCGGTTTAATTGATGCACCCGCTGCTGGACCTGTCTCTGGTATAGGGATTGAAGTAAGATATCGATAAACGTAAGTTTTTAATAAGGACGGTAGCTGGATAAATATTATACGTAGAATTTTCACGCTTTTCCTTTGACAACTTTGCTAACGTTCCCGATTAACTGAATTAAGAAAATAAATCTTATTTTTACTTTAAGATTTCTTTCAATTTATCATAAATTAATGTTAAGGAAGGACTTAATGATTATCTAAAAGTGACTGAAACATAGTAAGCAGCATTACTTTAATAATTAACTAATATCAAGTTAACTGTACAATTTAAAATAAGGAATCATAAGACTACATTATTACTTATTAATATCATTCACGTTGTTTTCTTTTCGGTCAGGTTTGTTGATAATATTGTAGATATTTAATATGTTGTATATGGACATCGATACAAACCGGTACGCTGTGACAGCACTAGTCGTTGCGTGAACGTTCATTCATCGAGCCGCTCTCCTTCTGTTGAATTTAAGAGTTTGACTCTTTAGTCATTTCAATGACCACAGGGTACTCACATAAGTATTCGCATAAGTATTAATCGAAGGTTCCTTAAATTATGTGGATGCATTTCACCAATATCCTGAATTTGTTTCACTGCCTGGAATTTTATACGAGGATATAAAACAGCAGTTCGTAAAGTTATTCAACTCCAGTTTACTAGCTCGTACTTGTTACCCGAATGGTTTCCTTTTGAAATGATAACATTTCCTGCTCATAATAGTGTTTCCTCACTAAACATGTTTATGAGTCATTCCGATCAGTCTGACCCAAATGAATTCATTACAAGACTAACGATCGATACATGCGATCAATTGATGACTCCATTGATAAATCGAGTTCTTAGAATACTCTTGAATAAATTACAACTCCATTTATCACATGACGTCTATCGTTTGACTAGTGGAGTTAATGCATTCGACTTACAAGTTCAACTCGATTGACATTAGCAAAACATCCTTGACACTCAATCGGAAGTTGTGAGCATTGAAGACGCGATTCTGTGCTTAGCAGTTTGAACTCGAGACAATTGCATCATCGAGTGATGCGTCGAGTCATCGGCCGGCCACTTACCGAGCGGATGTTGTTAACCGTGGCTTGATTAGCCGAGACGATGTTAAACGGCAGCCCGGGCAAGTTCAAACAATTAACTGTATAGAAGTGTCCGACTCTAATGAATGATACAGACTTGCTCCATTTCATTATACAAACACCGTGACAAGACGCGGCTTACAAATTGAGATTAATTCAAGAGTCAAGACGCTAGGTACTGTGGCCTCTGCGCTTAATTTGTAACGGCACATAGACTGCTTTCTTTGCGAAGTAATGTCATCCTTAATTTAAAAGTACTGTGGTGTATAGTCTGGTGTAGTTGTAAAAGATGAATGTATGTTATTAATAATGTTGCGCAACTAAACCGTTTAACCTTAGCTATTCAATGTCCTGTTGCTATTTATATCGTGTGTTATTCAACTGAAATTCCTTGTAGAGTGTCGTCTGTTCTTAGTAATGTAGGGTGTGATGTAGCTGATACATTGCTAGCGCCAAATTGAAATTAATTTCTATCTGCGCATTGATGGAGCTGTTTCCGCCTATAACATTCCTTATTCGAAGCAGTTTTGCTTAGGAATTAGTGAGTGAAAAGTTGTGATTCGATACGTGATACAAATATCAATAACCTTTCATCAGGCTCTTTAGTAGTTTAGTCCAGTAGGTACTTATGTGTTGAGGATTCCCAGTCCACGATGGTATCACAATAATTGTCCCAGAGATGCGTTTCAAAGCTAAGCCGAATAATTACTTTGTATAATTTTGTTCGTAAACATTAGTAAGATATCATCTTATTTATTCGCCAGCGGGGAGGCCATTCCTGCGTACTTTGTTGAAGACATTTAGTTAAACACTTTGGTTCCGAATGCTAATTGCGGATCCCTGGTTTCTTACATTGTTGATTTTTAATTGCTACGTTGATTTCTTCATTTAAATATCAAGTGCTACAGCAGATAAAACGACAGTTTTGTCTGTTGTAGCACTTGTCCGAAGAATCTGTCAAGTAATTAGCAATGGACGTTATCTGATCTACAAGTATATAGGTGGTTTTGTATGTTTATTGTAGAGAGACAGTAACTCAGGTAACGCATTTTCATAAAAAGGTCATGGGCGTCTTTTACTACCGTTGATATGTAAGGAATGTATCAATTAAAATATAGCTAGCAGCCTGATTTAATGAGACACAGCAGCAAAGCATAACGTTTTAAATTGTTAATATGTTGACATTACTACTGATGAGTTGGTTGAAGAAGCGCTTAGTCAGATATAAATGATTTTATTTTGACTATATTCGAGATTGAATAACATGCACACACAAAATCAACACGTCCCAAATTACAAGTGCGTAGTCACGCAAGTTGCAAATGTTTTCGTAAAGGTACTACTTACCTTAACGAAAACATTTTAAAGCGTGGTGTAGTAGGTGGTACAAATTGTTCAATTTGTCGCTGATCGCACGCACTGAAGCACTTTCCTGTCGTCAAGTCAGTGCTTACTTGATATTGATTGCGTTTAAATCGACTCACACCCACGCACGGTCAATATTGACACGAGATAGAGGACGGCACCGCGGCCGCCGAGGAAGTGTTACTTAGAAATTTGTACTGATAACAACACTTTACATTTGATTATATTCCGTGTACGTTTGATTATATTCAGGTTCTTATACGAGTATAATAAACTCGGAGCACGCGTTGATACCATACAATATTATATCATACTCGTATCAATATCACCCAGAATGACAGAAAGAATTTCAGGATTCCGCGCTGTCGCATAAAATTCTTTTCAATACAAATATGTCAGCTCTTTTATTTACCATCGTATTATAATTTCATAGAAAATATTGCGGAAAAACGTATCAGAGAATAAATATCGTGGAATACTTTATAAGGGCTTCAATAAATTTCTTATATCACTTTTTTATTTTATTGCTACATTTTTTCTAGGCGCCCTTTGTCAGTCGTGATCATAAATCAAAATTCTTTCAACAAAGTATTAAAGATTTATTCGACTGAAATTGATTGTTTACAATCGTGTGCCTGTGCGCACTTGTGAGACCTTCGCGTCCAACTAAAATACATTCCACGACTTTCCGCGTGCGTCCAAGATTTGTAATTTAAACCCTCAATTGTAACACTCATTTAAAATTGTAAATTTTTAGATCGGCCATTCATCACGCGCTGTTCGTCTCCAGTGGATGGCAGATGGTGGCCTTGGGGGTAACTGCGACTCTCAAATGCAAGCTTAATTTTGTTGTTTTTCTTGGGATTGTCATTGTCAGTAGGTAATTGTTGAAAGCACGAGTTGTCTATATAATTTAGTTTCTAGCTATAGTGGTTGCGTTTTAGCATGGCAATAGTAGCCATTGCCCTTTCCCTAATATCTCTCCCGAGGAACCCATACAATAAACTATGTACGGTTTTTCGTTATTGGAACATGTTGAAGATCACAATAGACATTGATTCAGTATGGTAACGGACTATTTTATAGTTTTAGAAATAAAAATGCTAGAAAATGTATGCTATAGTATACAGGGTAAATTTAAATTAGCTAGCTCACAAAACTCCGCAGACGTGATGGGTATCGAGTTCTGAACATGATAAAATAAAAAAGAAACTTATTTTCTCAACTCATATTTCAAGTAACTACTCTACCAGCGGTCGTTAACCCCAAACAAGAAATAATCAAATATTTTTTATTTTACTATGTAAGTAGGTACTTTATTGTGTTTAATTAAAACGACTACGGAGTTTCATTAGGTTTTTTAATTTGACCCTATAATGTAGTTATTGGTATGCTAAAACGTGACAACTATAGGTTAATATTTACCTATAAACTATTTCACAAAACAAATGACCAGTGGTACTTTAGCCCTGGATCATGTCATGGAAGTCATGAGGAGAGGCCTTTGCCGCTTTCCCAGCAGTGGGATGACGCAACGGTTTCACATAATCAGTGTGAATAATAGACAATCCGTAACATCTGCTTTCTTTCCTTCTTAGATGTAATTTTGTACCAACATGAAATCAGGTCCTTCTGGAAAAAAGTAAACAAAGAAATCAGTGCACAAATAAATAAATTAGAGGAAGAAAGAGTCTCAAATAAATTCATTATGTTAATTGTTGCGATTGTATCAGAAATTCTTACCTCAATAATTAAACTGGAGCACTCTCGACACCAGGGCAATTAGTCCAGACGGCACAGTGCACAAGTTATCACCTTCATCGGGGCAAAGTAATTGTTTTGCACGAAAATGCCAAATTGTAGGATAAATATCTACATGGTCTTCACATGATCTGACCAAGATTATGTCTGGACTTTAAAAGAGACTGTGATCTCTGAGTTTGTTTCGGCCTTTCTTCTCAGAGTAGTCAGATAAGAAACGCCAACCTCGTCTAGTATAAAAAAGTATGATTGACGTGTAAAAGTGTTTGCACAAACTTACAGAAATAAATCCTTTATCCTGTGAAATGAGTCAGCGCCTGACGTAAATTGAAGTATTTTTAGTAACCATGTTTTTAATCACGTCTAAACTGTCTATGGAGTTTCTTAATTTGAAAGGACTAAACTAATAATTATCTTCTGTCCTTTTCTTGATGATGTAGAAAGAAAAAGATGCACTGAACTTAAATTTAGGTTAGTTTGTGAACAAGGGAATCGGCGCCACTATTGACGGTTATAGGTTGGATTTAAGTTATGGTAACTCAGTAGGTGAATTTATGAAAAAAGGCGGCATTCATTAAATAAATGGTGTAACAGATGACTTGGCACAAGCGAGGAGTAGTCACATTGTACCGATTTGTCCCATTACAAGTGGTTCACTTGTCACGCGACAAAACCTATTCATTCACAATTTACACCCCACAAAACTGTGTCTCAGAAGGTCCTGACTCCACCACAACGTCACTGCGAAATTGAATCTTATAGAAGGGGAATAAGTTTCATATCAGATTGGTGTTAAAATAAGGTTTATTCTTCAATAATGAATTCAAAGTGGTATCAAAGCAAACATAACGCCTTCGCCACATACTCCCCCCGGTGAAGAAACAATAATTGAGAATAAATGGCCAACTTCACGCCACAAAGGTTTCTAAAGATAAAAGGTAGAATTACACGGAAATTTCGAGGCGTGTGCCATTGTGGACGTCCTTCACTAGATAACAATTTGCACTTGGAGTGTGTCATGTATTGTTACCAACATTATAAATAAATAATACAATGAGACTACCAGATGTGTGAAGGCTTTCAGAGTACCCGACGCAAGCCTTTGAGAAAATAACGCACAATAGAATTAGGTTAAGCTTGTTCTGACTCGTGCTTCCAGATTGACCGTTGACTGTGGTTCCTGAAAAAAAAAACAAACAAAAAAAATGTTGTTCAAATAGGTATTTAGCAAGCCTTATAACGCAAACTAAAAAGGTCTGCCTACACACGCCATTTGTAGGTAATTTAAATAATAAATTAGCCTAATTATTAATTTACCTAACTAGTAAAAGCCTCCCATAAATATAGAGAAACTATAATATGACAATTGTAACATCATGCACACTGTTGTAACCTCTGATTACAAAGACTAATGATTGATTGATTAAAACAACATTTTAACAATTGAAAATACTACATATCTGAAAACTTTTTCTGTTAGAAGTAGATATGTACCTACTAAGAATAAAATACTACCTACCTACTACCTATATTACTCTTTTCTGCCACATCTATCATAATTTATTGTCAGCTTTACCGAACAGGGTATAAACTTAGTGACAAGATAAAGGAACGTCACAGGCTATTCAAATTAACTTGATCGAAAGTAGAACGTCGTACAATCCTGACAATGCACTTGTGGAGTAACAAATTCTTTCCGGTTGCATTGAATCGCCCCGAGTCACCGGCAGAGGAAGTAACACTGCAATAACAGCAGTAAAACCATCATTCAGTTGTAAAATATTTATGGGGAAACGTTTACAAAAATTACGTATTAAACATAATAAATTGCCATAACAAAGCTTTTTACAACCATGATTTACAATTGGAGGATTCTCCGTAGTTAGTTACCCGTTGTGTACGAAATTGTATTAAATAATTATATGCAACCTGAACAAGATGTCTTACAAAATAAACTTACACGTCATATTTATGAAGATGCTATCAATCTCGAACGTACCTAAAATAAGTTATAACAAAGTAAAAAAATAAGGAGCAGAAGTTAATAAAAACACGCACGCATTTATTATGAGGCAAAGATGAAGATGTGCTTCCTCATTAACCTGGTCCAATCATCGGAGGCTCCACGAGCTTGTTGTTATTAATTTATAGAAAGTCATCGTGGGCCCATTAGGCAAGATAACCATATTGATCAGACGGCCGATATTCAAAACTATGATCGCTGCTCCCGCTTTTGTATGTGATTGCCCTAATAATCACGTGCCGCTTGTTAGCCATGATCAGTGGGCCACTATTACCAACGATTGATTTTGTATCACCGCTGCCGACATCGTTAGATTTATAACTTTCACAGTTCCTAATGGTGCAATTATGACCACAATTGACGTCGTCCACACAGGAGTGGGTTTAGTTACTGACGCAGAACATAGCAGCGATGGTATAAAGAAGCCCATCTTAACGAATAGGAAGTTGTTTATCATCGTCTGGAAATATAGGTGCAATTAAAACTAGCCAGACGATGTTAGATGTTCGTAATGAAAAGCCGAAATCGGAAGTCACTCGTTAATGTCACATGAAAACCCACCTATTACCGTTTTATCGGGAAGATCTTGATTATCTGAGTGGAGATCTCACGGATTAATTCTCTAACACCTCATTAGTGTCCAAAGAGGCACCACCGTTTACAAACCAAATGCAAATTTGATGAGTTGTGCTCGAGCATTCTCATCCAAAGGCTTTCACTACAGCCAATCAACATCTATTAATGCCCTGTTTTAACTGAGCACCCGATGGGTTTAAGAGCAAATAAATTTTGGATTTGGACGCTATTAGTTCGGCAGCTTTGTGTCCGTGGCGCAGGCGCAGTATATTCTCGGTAGTTCTCGTCGGTATAACTTATTCGGACACAAACGTCTTAATTAGGGTTCAAACGGTTTACGTTATAAAATATTGTATCGGGTCATTTAGTTTTGGGAACGCACGATGTAATATATTATTTCTTAATTTAAGTAGAACTTACGATATGTTATTTATACTTAATCTCTATCATCAGAACTAGTAGTCAATTATACGAGTGAAAAAATAGAACGTAACTGAAAACAAAGAACATGCGTTCCTAAAATAGAATAAGAATCTGTAGGTAGGGCAGTTTTATATCAGATCATAATTCGCATATTCATAAAATGTTGCTTATAATTCGAATAAAAATTAACGAGACCATTAACAAATCAATGAAAGGGTTCCAATTAAGTAGCTGGGGTTATTATGTGGCGGTTGGCGAGTCTCGCCTCCTGATGACTATCACAAAATGAGATCTTGGACAGACTCCGTTACGTGTGATATCAGACTTACATTCATTAATGCGCGCCAGCGGATGTGCGGTAGTTAAAATGGATTTTGAAAATGTATTTAAGATAGTCGCAATGTTGATTTGAATAAAAATTGTGAATATTCATTGAAATATGACCGTTATTAGCAATTTCTTCTTGTTTCAAAATAAATGACCGCAGCGTAAGTATTCTGTTCTAGATGAAGCCTTAGAAATCCGCAAAAAGATAATTAACGACGGGCAAATGGTTTAATCCTGTTTACTTCGCTTAAACAATGCATAATTAGGTTGAGTTCGTCCAATTTACCAATAGTATGGTACTATAATAATATGGTAGTTGTAAATGTTTCAGCTTTGGGATCTGTTGTACTTCATTAGGCCTATAAAATCAAACGAGTCATAAATAGTTTGTATCATTTACTTGTTATTTCAGAATCAGAAAACTAACAGGTTGCAGTAGACTTTTTTTTTTCTGACATTTATTGTTGTGGTAATTGTTTCTAATAAAACCAGCAAACAAATGATAATTAAGTTCACACACGATTAGTACCTACTAAACCTAAATAAACAAATGTAAAGTTAACTTATCTGAATACTGAAACTGCTATTGGTTATAAACTTAATCTATTTATAAGTAGCTCCGCGCTTATTGCACCGTATATCCTTGAGTTAACGAATACCAATAACGATTGTAATTGGTCTGATTCATTTTATACTATAGCAATATTTGCCCGCGGCCAGTTCCCGTTAATTCTACTAGGAATTGTGAAATGTGTGAGAACCACGGCTAGAATTCCCTAGCACACAACACACACAAGTTAAAATAACCGGGTCTATACTGAAAACTACATTATGTTCTTGTCATCATCATCTGCCTAGCCTTTTCCCAACTATGTTGGGGTCGGTTTCCAGTCTAACCGGATGCAGCTGAATACCAGTATTTTACATGAAGCGACTGCCTATCTGACCTCCACAACCCAGTTACTGGGTAATACGATACCCCTTGGTAAGACTGGTTGTCAGACTTTCGGGCTACTGACGACCCGTAACGACTGTCAAAGATCCACGAATGACAGCCGGGACCAACGGCTTAACGTGTTTTCCGAGGCACGGAGGGGACTTGGTATGTGAAAATGGTCACCCATCCACGGACCAACCGCGGCAAACGTAGCTTAACCTGATCGATCGACCCGTGCGGCTATTATTACTTAGCCACAAGCCCCCTTTTATGTTCTTGTGTTATAACGAAATCAATAAGTGTACACGATTATTTCTATCCGTACATTTAATAAAACCCAATCAAATGTTATGAGTCCATATAAGATAATGTAATACATACTATTTCGTCGTACAGGCTATGTTTTCCAACATTACTATTCACGACATGCTCCTACGGGTTTTCTGGTTTAATAATAATAGGCATAATGATCTCTAATAGGCCTAATGGCTTGATTGCCGTCATAAAATCGGGAGGTAGGGAGAACGATTCAAAATGTTCACGAACAGAATGCTGGCCTCTGCTAAGGGCAAATTAATTGAAGTGGTTTAATATAGCCACTTAATAGGTACCTTAGAGCATGTTTTAGTAAGGAATTGCAATTGGATTACATTTCACACACATATCTCTTCTGAAACGGATACACATTAAATTATTGCTGTTCTAAATATTAAAAAAGTCTACATTGCGAGTGTGATAAACTGTATTTAGTGGGACAATTTATCAGAGTTACTAGTACGTATATTGCCTGTTTAATAACATGTAATTTTCTTGCTAATTTACACATAGATTCAAAGTATCATACATTTCATGTTTTAAATAAACTTTATCGTAAAAATTAAGTTGTTTAAGCCAGTTTTACGAGTACAGCCATAAATTTTAATACTAATTTTGCGTTATATTTTACGGTAACGTTATTGGTTTTAATTCAGTCTTGAATCAATCATGGGCGGTGCATCAAAGGCGGCACCTGTGCCCCCCGTGCTGTTTAACAAATAAGAAAAAAAAACAGCCGTTTAACTAAGACTATAAATATTAATAACGCGTTTCAAAACCGTTAAATGTATCAGTAGGGTGACCATTGGTAACCTGTCAGAATAATTTGGTAAACACTTTAACACGCTGTATAATCTGCTGGAATTATTAATTAAAAAGCAGTACCTTTGTACTTAATACTATATGTCGTTTCTGTATCCATTTTACAGTGTGTACAGACGCCAGCACATCAAGCTACACGAAACTGTGACATTTTCCCAATCAACCTTGAAACTAATGCTTTAGCGTTAAAGTCGAAAATGTATTGAAGAAATTTGACAGATTGTAGTAGCTTGATGTGCTGGCGTCTGTACATAAATAATTATAAGCCCGAATTTTAAATGATACAAATAGATTACAGATTGTGCAGTAAGTATCCATGTCCTCTTTTGTTCAATTGACTTTACATTCACCAATCCAGTCTAGCATCAATTAAAAACCATAATTTTTGACCTACTCACCGCCTAAGTCTATTTTGATCACACGAGGTATCAAAAGAAGAGACCGCAGATCTTTCAGATGTAGCCTGTCAGTTCAATCTTCGTGGTCACCCTTGACATTGGTCGCGTCAATTTTGACAACGCTTCGCCAATTTAACATCACAGGTGAAGGCGCGGCCCTCGCCCACAAAATTAATCAGTCCGCCTCTTTTTCAGACCTATTTGTTTTTAATCACCGTATTTGTTCTGCTAGCCTTTTAATCCTGGCCGCTGATTAAGATTTTATTCATAAGTCTTCCGTTTTTTGCGCGAAATTTTAACCCAGTCTGTTTTTTGCTGCTTGATATAAATTTTTTGGGTGCTTTTGAATAGCAGGAAGAGTTGCTACGGTTTGTGGGTTTTAGAATCATGGACTGCCATTTAGATTAATGCTTGTCTTAAATTGTTTCGCAGTGGTTATCTGTTATGAAATCCGCTCCCTAATCTCCTGTATTTAAAATCATACTATAAAGAATGTGGCTCACGTGAGCAAGGTCCATATATATCTGATTGACAATGTCATTATGGCGCTAGTCTATAAACAATGTTCAAAACACGGCGCTTTATAGGACAGCTGTCTCTGACCACAAGGACAAAAAGTGTCCAGATACGATCAGGTCGAATTACATTTGGCCACGGGTCCTGCGACGGTGGTGAAGGAAAAAAAATCACATGTAAAAAAACAACGAATCTGCCGTCGCCGTCGCCGCCGCGGTGTAAACAACTCACTGTTTATGAGGAACTTATAGTTTTTATACTGAATGTAGCCAGTATACTGTTTGCGTTAACGCTCTGCAAACAATTACCCACAAAGTTACCGAGGTACCCCTGATGTATGTATGATGGACCCGCTTTGATACGCCGACCGTGTGGTCATTTGATATTTAGGTGGACATAAATAAAATTATCGACGATGTCAGAATTTTTCCGTTGACGGCTATTTATTGCGGTGTCCGAGGACGTTCATCGATTTTAACGGTTTTGGGATCTTCAATGCGAAACGTCTTAAAATGCACTTGGTATCGCGAAATAATACGAATCTAATATCGCCACCGCATTCGACCCGCGAACAATGCGCGTTTCTCTACGGCTTTTAAACATGAATAGGACGGTATTTAGATGATGTTTTTTCATCGAACCACGGTACTGTTCTCTTATTTGCCTTTTGTCGAGTTGTGGGCGCGACAAAGCCACAAACATACCCTGCTGTGTGCCCGAATAATTTTTTGCCCAAGATTTCGTATTTTATTTCATTTATTGAAGATTTACTTTTAGAAAAAGTACATTTCGTACTGCTTCGGGGGCATGTTGAAAAAAACTTTATAGAAGATGCACTATGATATATCGTCCCGTAGGTAGGCACCTATTATTGTGAGGTGGATTTGTGGTCGTTGCTATGCCAATGTACCTTCCGCACATGCCGATAGAGAAAATATAGTATAAGATTTCAGTTTTAATGTAGAATTAGATTAATATAATTCTACTCTACATAACGTGTCCTTAAAACATAATAATCATCTTGATAGATTTTGACGAAACAGCAGATTATTACCTTGCATATAAAATACTTTCTTCATACTTTTAAACTCTTTGTTCTTAAGTCATCAATCAAAACGCTTTAAATCGCACAAGAATTCCTAAAGCCTTTGTGAGGCCAACTATTTGTTCTCGCCATATCTTAAACACTAAGTCATATCTGAAAATAAGCATAATTTCATTCGGGAAGGCTTTCACGGTGCCTTTGGTAGCGAGTGCAGGGGCGTGCACAAAACACTCCGGAACACGTGCAAGTTCGCACAATGAGAGTTTGCATTTCCGCCCGCCGCGCCGTGCACTTCCTTTACTCAGATTTTACTTTTTATTGGGAACGCTTTTATTGCGCGGTCTGGACGCTTTTGTACGGCCGCATTGTGTGCAGGACATTCAGCCACATAACGCATCGTAGGTTTCGATTTCGTTAATGATATCGGAAGATTTAAACCGCGATTGAAATCGAAAGGAAATAATGAGGAACTACAGGAACGCACACATCAAATTCGCTTTTCAAAAAGAACAATGGCTGCCATGTTTGACGTAATTCCGTTACGGGACCATCCTGGCATTTTAATCTTAACATCGAAAACATGTTTAGGGTAGATTTAACACTTCTAATCTGGGTGACCAGCACACGTCAAGTTAAGTGCCGCCCATGAAAGCCGTTTCTTGCTAAATTTATTTGCACTCCCATCTCGGGATTAAAACAAAAAGTCAAACACCATTACTCTTCATAAGAAACAATACGGAGCAAAAAATAGCACAAGTAAGTAGATCAGAGATAGTACAAAGGGATGTTTGGGGTAGGGAATGATAAATTGTTTTTGTTGCGAATTGGCATCCTTTCAAAACCACCTAAACTGTGTGGACTCAGAGCTCAAAATCCTTCGCCAAATTTGTCTTGTCCGTCAATATTGTACGTGGAATACCTTGTGGTCAAACTCTGATTATTTTTATCTCGTCTGTATCTCTAATGGTGTCAAAACGTATGTCCGTTCTCTGCGTGATACAGGAAGGTAGCTGCTGGTGGTATCTGCCCACACAACGCGACATCTTATTTTTCTCGAAATAAACCCATAAGGGTTGATATGTGACAAATTGGCATATTTACTGACTGCTAAACGCAGGAGGTCCAATTGTTAGAACTTGAGAAGTAATAAGATTCTGCCAAATAGATTATATCATGAACATTCCGTAATTTGTGTGGGCCTCGAACGTTCGTGTCAATATTTTCGTGATCGGAAGTAATAAGTGACGTGGGTGTCCCATGGGACCCTTTAATATTGCAAAAAGTGACAATAATATTCCAATTTTCACAAATAGGGGTAATAATAAAATTGCTATGCCTTACCCACATATTTTGGACCGGTAGCTTTATTTAATTTCTTTTTTGTTTGGTTACATTCCCGTTCCCCTATTTATATTTTTTGATAAGTTACAAATTACAATAGAAGAAAGTGTGTTTACAATCAAGCAAGAAACATCTCAATATACTCCGCATGACAGTTTTAATTTAATTAAAAATTATTACCAAAAGCAAAACCATATTTAACAATAACGAACTTTATAAGTGGTACTCATAAAGACTTCTTTTCAAACTACATTATTCATTAAATGCTTGTTGTCGGATACATTCACCCCGAAGACAATACACCTTTAAAGACGCCATATTTTTTAAGAATTATCAAATTAATTCAATTACCACATAATAATATGATTTTGGTCGAACAACGTCTGCCGTACCACGTTCGGGGCCCAAATGAACACAACTTTAATTTGATGTGATGAAACGAAACAT
Organism: Apamea crenata; assembly: GCA_949629185.1. Lineage (NCBI taxonomy): Eukaryota > Metazoa > Arthropoda > Insecta > Lepidoptera > Noctuidae > Apamea > Apamea crenata. Next base: position 13,349,270 of record OX451359.1, on the reverse strand, counting down.
TACAGGACTTTATAGCATTCATTTGTTACGATGTTGTTTTTTGAGAAAAGCAGTATGTTCTCTTAATTAAATTATTGTAATAATGACTGTACACTTTATGAAAAGTCCTCAGGTAACTATCAGTCATATTTTCACATGAATATTTTGATGTTTGCCTTAATATCTTTGTTTGGAGTCGTGCTTTGTATTCGGCGAATTTTAGAAACGACTAATTGGAACCTAGCTTCTGACCTTTCATAAGTGCCCATGTAGGGTTATTTATTTTACCATTTATGTACACACATATATAAACAGACAAGAAAAATACAGTACAGAAAAATAGGTACAAACGTGATGCTTATTTCATAAGAAATCTCTTCCAGCATACCTGTGATAGGACAATAGATACAGAGATGTAGACAGCATGTAAAAGAGTAAAGGAGACAAAACAATAATATGTGAAATAAAATAATTTGAATTGAAATTTTATATTTTGCCGTTCCGATTTCGTCATCGTAAGTCAGTAATCGACCTCGACACTTTCTACCGTGACAGTTATCTGTCACTATAAATCAGCATTTACCTAACAGTAGTTCTTGTTAACCAAGACTTGGCAACACCAGCCTATTAGACCATACCACGTATGTTTACATCAACGTCCCACTGAAAACTTGTATACATACTCGCGGAAAGAAAAGGTGGAGCAGTTTATAAATACATTTATTTTTCGTATAGCGAGAACTTAAGAGGTCTTCGAATCTTAGGTAGGCAGGTATTTTTGTTCAAAATGTTGGCAATACGTAGTTGTTGAACTGTCAGACAGAGAGGAAGCCAGAGTCCTTGACGTGGAAATGTCATTGTGTGATGCAACTTAAAATTTACTAAATGTTGCTTAACCTAGCAGTTGCATAGCCTGGATTTGTGCCCGGTTGATACCAATAGGCGCGCCCTCTATTAAATGGGACTTAAACATAACTGGCGAAATGGTGTTGTGCACCTCTGCCCAACCCTTCGGGAAAACAAGATGGTGATGTTATGTTGCTGAACCTTTTCATTCGCCGTCTGTACATAATACATAACAATATACAAACCACGTGTTTATTATCCCTATCGAGACATAGAACGGGTTTCTATCGGTGCATACATCTAACAAAAGATAGCATTGGTTAATGCCATTTATGAACATTTTATGTGTGACCAGTTCGTTAGCGACGTTGTGTTAAGATAAATATCTCTCCATACATCTTAGTTCGGATACCGAACGTATTGAACACTGAATGGGCTTTAAGTTAATACTTACAACGTGTGAAAAAGCTTACGGGTAATATTTTAATGGGTGATTAATAAATCTTCTCAATCGATTTTTTCAATTTTGGTTTCGTTGGTGCATACTTAAAGGATAAATGATTTTATTTCTATTTGCAGGTTTGAACAAAACTTTACACGTCAATCATATATAATAAACTACATGAGGTCGGCGTTTCCTATCCAAATACTCTGAGAAGAAAGGCTGAAACAAACTCGGAGGTAGTCTCTAGCCACTTAAAGGGTCTCTTTTAAAGTTCAGATTTAAAGTCATAGCATTTATTTCATATAGACACATAAAAGGCACTGTTGAACGTCAAAATATACAATAAAATAGAATTGGTTCTAGTCGCCCCTTCCAAAAGGTAGATAATTGTAATAATCTTAGTCAGATCATGTGAGGACCATGTAGAATGGTTTCTGAAATGGTATTTTGAGGAACCACACAGATTTGAGTGGACCTGACCAGTCAGAGCACGCATTTTTCAGTAATAATAGATAATATTTTCTTACTCTTATCCAGTTACAAATGTTACTACGGTAATAATGATTCAAAAATGCCACCAATTCACTTGCAATCCTTTCTTCGTATTTTTTTTTTTATTTACAGTATTTTTCACATTGTATAATTGCATGAACCATGCATGTACTACATTATATCGTGTAACATCGACGTTAAGAAATGTATCGAAGGATGTAAGTGATGCGTCGTTCAACGGATGAATATAGCATGTTCTGAAGCAACAGAATCCAGTCTATCTTCTTAATTAAGCAATTGACATCTTATATTTCGTAATGCTACTTAGCATCAATCAATGCTATGTGGAAAAAAAAAACAAAATGGAGTCGACTTCCCCTCTTTATAAGAATTTAACTGGAAGCTGTGTTGAAAAGGTTTTCTCTGTTATAAAATGTGGGGTTTCAAATTACTGATTGTTAGACAACGTTTAACATTATGTCTATGGTTTAACTAATCTTAGATTAGCGATGCTACAGGTTTTGTGTGAGGATTGCTGATAAGTTGATAGCTGGCTCTAGGACGCAGTAAGGTTTTTAATTTTATTGGCTTTATTTTTTACTGAAAAATAAGTTGACAACGACTCGAAGACACCTCCACTTAGATATTTTATCCTTAATGATATGTAGACTTCAATGAAAAGGCGAAAAAAATAACTTAGTGATTTTTGCCATAGGTAGACCGATGTCTATCATGTAAAACACTAGTATTCATCTGCATCCTGTTAGACTGGAAACCGACCCCAACATAGTTGAGAAAAAGGCTAGGCAGATGATGAATCTCTATCATGGGTGGCAATCCAAAAACTTCGACAATTTAAAATGCTAATAGAATTTAAAAGCCCCATCTATTTAAAGGGAAAACCAGCTTAATGTATGCCACCATTTAAAATTCTAGAGTAATAAGGTATAATGATAGATTCTCATGTAATACAGTAAGTGTTTGCCGCGGGTTAGAATTTATGCTACGCCTCCGTCGAACCGAGTGGCATCGCGTGAAATCCTTGTAAAATCTACTAAAGACCAACCCGGTTCTGAACACAGGCCTACTTGGGAACTGTATTTGCACTTGCGCTTCATTAAAATGACACTTATTTGTTTATTGATAAGAGGGATTAGGTCTGCATTTATTAGTTTGTAAGTACGTAATGCGTGTAATCAGCCCCTGATTGGCTTGAATTAATCGTACGGAGCATGCGTGACCGCTACCATTGCAGTCATGAGGCAGATTATGAGAAGTCGTTCAAGACTCTGATGTGAATTAAAAATAATGGCATCGTTAAAACTTATACTCCTGCGTGAAATAATAATCCCTAATGATTTTATTTGTTTTGAATGCGTTTGTAAATTGAATAATTGATATTATCATGAGTTTTTACGTGAAGGTAATTGAGCAATCATTTATTATTTGGATACAAAGTTGCAGATTTGCCTGGCAATTGAAATAATAAAATAAATTGTTTTGAATGAGCCGCTTTTTATTAGTCCAACATCTTTGTCGCACGTAGAGGCGTCAGATCAAAATCAATTACTTGAAATTGACAGCGTGTGAAACTAAAATGCGCTCCATAAATTACATAACTTTCAAGTTTGATTCAATTACGCACTAGCTACTAGATATTTAAATTTTTCCTTCAAATTATTACTTTGTATCCAATTAAAACTCTGAAAGCCTTAATAAGCGTATTGGATTAGATCTTTTGTTGGCCGTAATGTATGGTAATAAATCCATTAAAATAATAGCGGTGAGCGGCGGTCCATTCGATTCGTCACCGTCATTACATTGATCTTGATGCAAGCCTCTGTGAGACCACCGGAATATCTCCATTCCAAGTGAAAAGTACCTACTACAGAAAAATAATGATAGCCTAATAGAAATTACACTTTTGATTTTCCCCCCGTGTTTTGTTCCTTTTCACAGTTTCCATCAAATCTTTTGCTGCATTTAGAAGATTGAAGGATAAAATCTTTGAAACCTTAAACTCACACAGCGCACGAATGAATGCAAAAGACAAAACTTATTTTATTTTAAATCACACAACATCATAAACATCATGCATTGTTTCCCCGAAGTTTGAGCAGCATTGTAGCTACACCGCTGCTTTACCTTTCGGGGATACACACAGTAGTACACCCACAATTCGCCAGTTAGATATGTTTAGGTCCCATTTCCTAGGGACCGAGCCTATTAAAAAACAAGCCTATTTAATCGCTGTCCCTATTTTACCAAACTTAGCCTAAATACCTGGTCAACGATTTTAATTTTTAGATACATACACTAGTATCGCGAAGTCAACAACCCTTCTTAACCATCAGTAGTTGGTTACGCAGTTCCGAAAAATCAAACGGATCCTGTCCACCACTCGATTCCAACTCGATTAGTTCCGTATCTTCCACACCAGTGGCGCTGATTGTCTCATTCGATATGCGACTACCGCCCATTAACCGATTGCTACTGATTGCCCCCACAGCATTCTCTATGGTTGGCCTCCCGGCTGACATTGTTGTCTTAACGACAATTATAACCATTACGATTTGTTACAGTTCATTAAATAATTAAAATGTTCGAGCTGGGTTCTAATTTTTATTACGTGGAAACTTTCGGAAAAGGTATCTAACATGTTCTGTTTTATTTTATATTTTGGGACGAAGGAAGCGTATTGGTTGGGACGACCCATGATTTTTTATGTAGGACAAAACTACGTGGGCTAAACGAAGGGTAAATAAAAATGAAAAAAAAAACAGGAATCTATTTTAGTTATTTTTTGATTCTCATAAACTTTTAAAAGAAAATATTAAATAATAATTCAAAAACAGTTCCTCTTACCGAAAAAAACAAAAACAAAAAAGGACGTATTTATGCTAAACGTAGTGCGTTTTACACTGTACGCGCCAGTAATCGTTGCGAAACATCTCAATATTCACTTATTAGGGTTTAAAGAGTGGTTACGTCCAAAATCAACGGCACGGTGCCGGTTGCCGGTGCCGGAACTACGCAGGCGATCAACTTCCTAACCTTTAATTAAGATACCACCGTCTTACACCTCCACTGACGTTGGTGGTCTCGCTTCATCGATATTTTTTCGATGTACTCATTTTGTAGATCATCGGAATTTGGAAATAGTTTCTGTTGTTTTAAGAAGTACCTACATTTTTATGGTTTGAGCTTTAGGCATTTTTGTTCTTACGAGTCTTCATTGAGGAAATAGATTTGGTCTAATATAACAAAGGCAATAGCCGCAGCCAATCATTTCGGAAATATTCTAAAACATCGAACTACCGTCTCAGTTCACCAATTCGTGACTCGTGCCTTACCTTGGTTAACGCAGTGAAATAGAAAATTAGTGAGAAAATTGATGCGGTCAGAGCAATCCTTCCAGACAATGACCCGCTACTTAGTTTTTATTAATGTCACTGACATTGGCAGAACTGACCGCTGGTCGCTACATAGTGGCGTATGATCTACGTCCGCGCAGTGCGGTTGGAATAACCAGAAATGATCCTCCGAACCGTGAAATTATTATCACATTGCATAAACAACTTTATTACATGCGCCAATAGTTTTTTTTTATCTCATCAAAATCTTGTTCTACCACTTCATCAAACTATCTGATGCTGATGAATTAAGAAACATGTCATAAAATATTATTAAATTTTGTGGGGGCGCCGATCCAGATAGCGTTATCTAAGTCGAAAGAAAAAAAGATAATATATTTTAAACTGGATTTGAATTAGTATATCCTGAACCTTATCTCCGCACTTTGTTAATGTGGCTCTTTATCAAACTTAAAATCCAATGAAACATTTATAAAGCGAGCCGGGCTATACCGCGCTACCTTTTAGAAATAAGCATTAACAAATTGCTTTTGGACAGATATTTTTGTAATGTTACTTGTTTGTGAATGGTTCTATCTCTAGTGATCAATTTATCGGCTCGTTAACGTCTGATAAATGTGACTGGATTACTCCGTGATTATAAAGCAGTATATCATGATGAGAGCATTGATTAACACTGTGGGAATATCTTTAAATTATTTTTAATAAACGCTGCTACTCCGACTCATTAATTTTAATACTTCGCAGGCCTCAGACTTTAGCATGATCGCGTGATTGCGGAAAAGCTTCTTGCACTACGATTACCTCGTATCTGATTTCTGCCTTATAATCGTACATTTCATCGCATAAGACCAGACTTCTGGGCGGTGCCAATTGTAATGAATGCCTACCAGTACCAACACCTTAACGTTTAATATACTTTAAGTACCGTAGCGGCTCGAAACTGAACAGAACAAAGTGGTACATTATTAGCAAATTTTGAACCGTACACATTAAACTTAATGACCGTGAAAGGGGAAATTGGCTTCAAATACTTGATGATTGTTAGTTATCAGGTGGAAGCGCCTATGACATAGAATGCGTCGATCAGCATACCCAATTACAGTTCGGTTTTGGAAGCGATTGAAGTAATGTTCCCTTTGATGTAATGCAGGCGTCTTCCGGTACATACAAAACGTATCCTTAGGCAAATTTCTTCGTGAGCTACGTGACAAGAACTCTTAAACAGCATGAATTAAAACCATATTTGTAAGAAATTCCACCAGTCATCTCACGAAACATACTTATGTCCTGTTATGTAACAAATTACACATGCATAATAGTCAATTAGAACTTAGCTCAATTAGTAGGAATATTTACCGACTATTGGGCATATAATTGCCTTGTAAAGTAATTCACATCGGTATTGTTGCATAACGAGCCCTGTCTCGCGTAGACGGGTTGCGTTGACAGCAGCGGACCACCGGAGGCGAACACCGTTTTTTGAATAAACCTTCGTTAGAGTCGATCTGGATGACATGTTACCTCTTGCTGAGGTTTTCCTGGACAATTGCGAACGTGTCTGTACTTATACTGTATGTAAATTGTGCGTCAGTAAGTTTAATCACCCTGTATTTCAGGTACCTATATATGTAAATACTCCAAGTACTTAAGTTTCATGTCTGAGTTAAAAAGTTAAAGAAAAGTAAATTCGGCTATCAAATACTTTTAAAATAGTTATCATTGCTTTGACAGCTGTCCAGATCACACGCGCCGATAAAATTAAATTGATTGTGGACATTGTTGATGGTAGACGTAATCTAGAGCGCATTATGAGAGGTCAGTTCAATGTTGACTGACACCAATAGCATCGTAATTTCTTCCGTTTATTGATAAGTAATGTTTACTGTCACTTACCACCTGGACGGGTCAATGAACTCGATGCAAGTTTCCATTTTGATCTCGACAAAATTATCGACCGAAATTGGTAACGTAAACACATAATCGACGTCACCAAATATCTTAAATTTCGAGGGGATTCAGTAATAACGGATGATCATTATTTTAGAGTTCTATATGGCTTTATTGGATACAAGTGTAAATGATCGTCGACGTTTGCGAAGGCTCTATATATCACTGATGATTGAAAGTTTTTGTGGCCAACGAGTCCTCACGGCGATTTTATGTGGTTTAATTCGATCGAAGCAAGTGGTTGTATCGGCCCTAATTATTTGAATAGCGCGACACGACAGCCCTTTGACTAAAGCCGATAACTTGTTCGAACAGGGAAAATTATAGAGAAGGGCTTTGAAGCTGCAAATGTGTTTTTAACTCAGAACTTGCGAATGTGAGAGGTTCTCTCGTGAATAAAAAAGAGCATGCAAAACTTGGTCATGCTCGGTAATATGATACGACGATTTAAACAAGATGAAGTGCGCTGAATACAGACGAGCTAAGTTTTTAATGGTGTAAGTGATGCCTGTAAGGAATATGATAATTTAATATTATATTTCGGAAATGCGTAAAATCAGAAATGCACCATGTCACGAGAGATTGAAACGGGTGATTCGATAAAATTAATTGGCGTATCACAAGTAGGTAGGTATAAAGAAAACTACATGATTACATTAAGATTGTTTACCACACACAAGAGGCCATATAATGGAGTATGTTAACTGTTTATTTAAGAGTATCTCAAAGATAACCTTTGTCGACTCTACTGCTTCCAACAATTTACAAAAGTTTTTATGTAGCAAGTGCAGCGGCATTAGACATAAAAATTATAATAACAACCACTGACTAATGTCTGAACTTCTGCTTTTTATTAAATCGGCTGTTTATAAAATGATTTGTTAAAATTTTAAAATTCATTGTTAATGAACTCGCGTATAAAAAAACAAGGTTCGTTATAAAGAACGTAAAGAATTCAAAGGTCGCATTTTTGGGAGTGGCAATTAAATGCAAAGTTTAAGGGTGGCATCCCAGAGAACGGTGACATGACACCATGTGATGTAACTGTTATTTTTATAAGAATTTCGGTGGAACTATTCGAGATATTTTAGATAAAACTACCTGCTACTGAGTTCCAATTCATTAAAGGCCATTAATGAGGTTTATTGCGGACTCTGAATTTATGGCACCTCTGTGCCGACTGATTAATTAAATAGTCATTGAATAGGACATTATCTGTGGACATTACAGTTTGTGCGTCCCGTTTGGAATCCAGTATTTTTATTATATCGCAGCTTCAACAAACTCAAAGGAGATCGGCGTGTTTGAAACTATCTTTAGAATTTAAATAAAAAGTGCGTATTACTGTTGTAATTCATCAGGAGCACCCGGGTTTTGTAATTCTTTGCGATGGAAATAATTTGAAGGATTGTCTTCTCTATGATTACGAAAAAGTATATAATTGGTGTAAATACTTGGTATGATTCATCATAATATGAGTATTTATTTACTTTGAATTAAGTATACTCGTATTTAGGCCTCCCCAAGCACCTCCACTTCGACCGGTTATGTCCAGCAGTGGATGTCTTTCGACTGAAATGATGATGATGATAATGAAGTATATATGTGTGGGTGTATGTGTGTGTGTGTGTGAAGTGTATTTGAACACACTTTGGAGACTATGGACGTCAGCCTCATATATACCTGTTGCACATTCCAAAATTATGCAAGAAGTTATTTGATTGGTGTTCTTTATTTTGACAAGGAAAGCCAGCCGTAACTTACGCAGCACATGCCCCATGTATGTACGGAACATATAAGAAGCAAAGGGGCAAAAAAAAAATAACCGACCAAATGTAGTGGCACTTGAACTTGATCGATATTCAAAAATAGCAGCGTGTTGTGCGTGCGCGCCGCCAAGGGATTTAGGTCACACGCTTATTGGCGGCAACGTAACACTTGCAGCCAAGGCCAGGGGTCCCTGGGGCCCGGGCAGCCCTTGGAGGCACTTGGCATGTTCGAATATGGAGAAACTTTTGTATAAAAAAATTGTAATGCCAAATGTCAATTTTGCAACCAATATTCTGTCACTTGTAGAGTGATCCATATCACAAATGGAGATGTCGAAAAAATAAAGGAAACAACGAGGTAATTTTCCTTCATGTCACAATAATTCATATCGGTAACACAGCCAGCTATAAAGTGGAGCCAAATACAATTTGGTAATATTTACGGTTCCATTGTTTCCCAAAAGCTTAAAAATATTTTAGTGTCCGCTGAATTCACGGGTGGTAGCTTCTGAAATAGGCTTTTACAAATATTTATGGACATACCCTACCTTTCTGTTATACATTACCTCAAACAATACATTTAAAACAGCTGTACATAGATATCTTGAAAGCTAGTATTACGGAACATAAAACACATAAAAGATAAAAGATAGAATGGGTATGAAAATGAAGGTACTCTGAAACTGTACACTGAAACTACAGTTTACATAATTTCATGGAACATCACTGTGACTACTTTCTGATTAATCCAACAACCAATTCTTGAAAAAAATCCATAAAACAAAAATCACGTCTACCAATTTCATAATTTCCATCACATCAAAGCAATCTGTTCTGGGCAAGTGGTCACCAGTCGCAGGCAGCTGTGCGGGCAGCGCGCGCGACGGTCGCGTGCCTCGTAAACGCACGAGCGGAGCCGAGCTCGCACGAGACAGCGCCGCCGCGCGCCGAACTCTGACGCCGCCAAACTTTGCGGGGCGGCGCAGGCGTAGCGTTTGATGCCGCCGCGATATTACATCGTGCTTTAAAGTTCCAGAAAAATTGGCAAGGTTAAATTTTGATAACTTTCTTAGGATTACAATATTTTTTTGTACCAGTGCACAGTGTCTCAGGTTGAAGAGACTATTTTTTAATTTCCATAAGAACCTGTTAAAGTTGATAATAATAGGTACTTCTCCCATTAATTAACGCTTGACAATGAATTTAAAATTAACATTCCTTTTTGCAAGATTGTGATAATCGCTATATAAACGAATGTAGACACTAGGTATGCAACAAGACAGACAAGATAATGAGAAACAAGTTTGTTGCAAACGGATGCGCCAGCGCATAATAACCAACAATTAATACTTAAGAAAATTAACTAGACTGAGCGACAAAGCATTCGCAAATCCACAGGTGTGTTCGTCAAGTTCCTGTCATATCTAGCAGATCTCGTCTTGTAAAGAACTTGAACAAGTTCAAACAATTAATATCCTCCGACGGAAATATCCACCCATAATGGTTCGTGCTTCCCTTCCATTATCAAAAATTACTATTGCAATTTGATTTCGATGGGCGGTGTGGCGACGTGATCCAGTTGCAGTACGAATTGTCTTTTTCAAATTAAATGCACCAAAGTATGCTTAGGCCCCCCATTTCGGGTATTTCGAGTACCACTATGTTATTATTTTTCTTTTGCAAAATGTAACCTGAGTTGAGGCACGTGTGGAAAAAGCACCTTTTGTTATTTTAATTTTGCAACGTCCTGTGTTCTGTGTTTGTATATTCAAACCTACGTAGATAATGTTGCTTTTTATTTATTTCAAGGACATATGAAGCATTGGAAGTTATAGATATTAATGGAGTGGGTGATAATTTATAGTAAAGTAATCGAATCCTAGCTTGTTTGTTTTACCTAGAGTTACGACTAGAGGAAGATAAATAATTGAGGTGTGAATTTTAGATTAACTTCTGTAAGATTATGATAATATAAAACACGGAGTGTATCAGCTGCTTATCGTTGTGAGCAATTCTGAGTTAACTAAGAGAAACAGGTTCTTCTGGTGATTGTAGTCGATGGGATACCAACGTTACCAACCAGTCGTTATTTGTTTATCTATGCTCTGCGGCTAGAACGCAATTCTTCGTGGAACCCCGTAAAGTCCCGTTATTCAGTACAGTCTTGAATTATAGGTTCAAAAGTATAGCTAATAAAAACTATTTTCTTAGCTATACTTTTTTCGGCCTCAGAATCGTTCCCACCTCTCGTTGCAATTACTTTTCTTCAAAACATTTTCAATGTAGGTATAGTTTTGACTTTGCTATGATTTTATTATATGTATAGATCCATAAACTATGGTCTACACCTAGATAAATATTATCTATTGTAATTTTCCAAAATTAGCAGCAATATATCTTTCTCAATGTAGTCCCTTATTATTTTCACCAATTAGTCCTTAGTATCAGCTTTTTTAGTATATTTGTAGTGGTTCGAGAGGCACTGTGTCTATGTAAGACTGTAAAGTACTGGGAATAAATCACGCTTGTTCATTTACGCTTATTAGCACTTATCTACACGCGCTTAAAATAGGAATATTTTATCGTATAAATTAGTCGAGAGGTATGCAAAGATTTATGAGTGCAATTTTGATTTTATTTTTAGTATCATGCCATAATTTAATATTGATGTAGTGGCCTTTTATTCTTCTTAACTAATAGCTTTTTCTCTTGCATATTTTGTTATGAATAGGTACAATTGGGGGATTGAAAAACGTATGTAGGAATTTATAAAAAATGTATTTAATTACAGATACAACCAAATGGTTGAATACTGGTATTTTTTATAACTATTTCATAAAAATCTTATAATATTAGGAATCTGTCTTAGGGTGCTAACTTATCTATTTACATTACAAGTCTTTGTCTCAAGATTTTCAAAATTTTATTTTACAAATTGAACGAGCTGACGTACAAAACAAGGTACCCAGAATCGTTCAAAAATCTGAACATAAACTATACTTAAATGTTAATGACTAGATAACAATTATGAACAATTGTAAAAATTACATTCTAAGTGGAAGTAGTAATACGTAAGGCTACACTAAGGCACAGCGTTATGTCGAATCACTTAAATTATAACTAAATGCTTAAGTGGAACAAATAAATGATCGATTCAGTCTTCTTAGTGCTATTCCACCGATGTGGGAAATGCAGTGGGGGTATTCGTTCGGTGTCCAGTCGCTCGGGGAATGCATCGATGGGGTCGTTACAGTCCACCATTATCCCCTCTCATTAGGAATATACTGATTGCGCTTAATTAGAGGTTCTCTCGGAGCCCTCGCGCTCCGATGCTCGGCTCCTCTGGAGGATTACTCGTTTTTTCATAATCACCAAGCCGCTGATTGGCCGCACTTTGATCACCGCAATGTACGGGTTCCTGGGAAAAAGGAAAAGCATATTTGAAATCTTTGAAGGAAAAAAGCAAATATTCCTACGATTTGCGTCAATGCTTTGACAATAACAGGTAATCTAAGTTCTAAATCCTGGATATAGAGCTCCGTGACGGTATATAATTCCCATGAACAGTGCACGATATCGCCATATGTTTGCATAGCGTTCAGCAAATATTGTAACACGTGTGCCGCGCTCGCCGCCCTTCTATTTCCTCTTGAGATTTCGTCTTCCGGTACAATAAATTAATAGCCGACGAAGCGTCTCAAAACATTTTTTGCGAGTTTTAATATCTTGTTTTTAGTTGCGGCGCTACCGGTTCTACTTAATCTATCAGGACGGACCATATGGCGAGTTTTTGGCAAAAAACTCTCACTGACCGGACGAAACGCATTAACTTGAGAGATATCTGTGAAAAACAGAGCATGATTCCACTTGGGAATCGGAGTCATCTGTTAGGCTTCTTATTATTAGAATAAATCACTTTTATGTGCAATTTTCTCACTACATGCGGGGCGAACCGCAAGATTGTTAGAAGTAATTGCTGTTCGGCTATTGAAGCAAATAAGAAGGTGGAATGCGGGTCCCTACTATCTACAACTTGAAATAGAAAAGTCTACCTTTGATCATAAAAAATGTTACCTAGCTGTGACTTGCGAGCTTTTATAAAGCGACATATTTTAACATTCGCCATTGTTGCAGACGTGCCATTGTGTCCTCCTAATTCTACAATGAAAAGATAAAGTCTACTTTACGGTTCAATGCTCACTCATAATGGTCGATATGTTTACTTTTTGCTTAGGATGAAGGTGAATCTTCATTCAAATTGTACAATATAAAAGATTCGGTCTCTAACGCAACCGTGACTAAAAGATCGGCATAAAAAATACTATAAGCTTTAACTACCTGACTCTATGCGAAGTTTGCTAGCGTGATTAAATATAATAAAATATATTTTTGACTTAAAACGGTGATAAGCTTAAAACGTTTACCTTCCAACCTAGCTTTAACAAATGACTGACTAATAAAAAATTAGATAACTTTGATGCTAATATTAACAGACGGCGCGACGAAAGCAAACACGGTGATAAGAACATCATTATCAAACCTTGAAGGTTATGTTAACACACTTAAAATTAATTCATGAAATATCGTACAGTGTTATCTCAAGGAAAATATAGGTACCCTCAATATAAAATGTATGACAGTGATGAATTCAACAAACAATAATAAATTCGTTATCAAAAATGTCAACAAAAAGAAGTTGGACTCACCTCCAATCACTGTTGTTGCCACCACGATATGACGTCTAGAAGCTCTTCATCTTCAGGACTCATGGGCTCGTAGGAGTCGTACGCGTCGTGACAGCCTGGGCCCGCGGATGACTCGGACACGAACGAGGGGGCTGGCGAGTGAGACTCCTCCGACAGCGGTGGAGTGTGCGGCCCGCCACTCGTCATGACTATTCCTGACGAGTCGGAGCAGCCCTCTTCGCTCTCCTCAAGCAACCGCTTCAAACTTTTGATGTACTCCACTGCCAGCCGCAAAGTGTCCACTTTGCTCAGTTTCCTTGAAGATCCTCTTCCTCCAGCCAGGGCTGCGGAGACAGCTGAAGGGATGTGTTGACGCAAGGCCGCAAAACCATTGTTTACTTGCTTCACTCTGTTCCGCTCCCGAGCGTTCCTCCGTGCTACGGAGGCAGGCTGGGTCGGGTAGGGCTGATGAAGATAAGATTTTTTCTTGCAGCGGCTGGGGTCCACTGGAGCAGGTGCTAATCTCCGTGGAGCCTGAGATTGAAGGTGCGTCAGTTTCTGATCGACACCGAGATTTTGGTACGTGTGAATAGCCGCCATCGGCATCGCGAATGTACGAGTGAACTAGGAGTGTGTATCGAGAGAGCACTTGTCTGTGCCGCGCGGAGGTCGCCGGTGGATTGGCGGAGGTGGCGCGCACCCCCGACGCTAAGTAGCGCGCGCGCCGGCGGGCGGCGGCCGGAGCGCGGGGCAAGGGAGCGGGACGGCGCGCGCGCGGCACGCGCCCCGCCGCCCGCACGCTACTTGTTGCGCTGATCAAAATACGCCGGCGCTTATTATGCCATAGAGCGGTAAGCTCGCGCCGCTATTGTTGCACGTCGTTGCGCGTAATTATCCCGTCCATTACCATGTTCGGAAGACGGGCTCTGTTCACGTCTTCTATTTAGAAGTCGTTATAGAGAATAGACGCTGTAAACCGATCGGCGACGATATTGCGTTATTAATATTGTCCCGAAGCTTTTGTTTTATTAAATGAGGCTTGTAAACTTTTTGGGATGCTGCTCTGTATAAAAATACCTGTGTAAACATCGCTTGAGGATACAAGAGTTTAAGTGCCTACGAACATGTTTCAATGTTTTATCTGAAAACCATTAAACGAAAAATTCGTACTAGTTACTAGAGTCGTAGCTACTACGTAGCGTCTACGCCGTAGCACTTAACTTCGTTACTGATCGGTCAAAAGTTCGAGTTGATTTTTCTCAAAAGTTAATGTTTCTTTATGCACAAGTCGTTTGGTTCGTCTCGCGGTACGTGGGCAGGTGCACTAATGACGCTCATGCGTAACCTAGCCCAGTGAGTCGCCAATAGCACTTTATTTGATGGCTTACTCTCATTATAATGTTAGATCTTTTGATATTTATAGTTTACAAGCCGCTCTTTAAGTTCTTAGCCGGCATGGAGATAGATTAGACTACTAAGTTGTAAAGAATGAAGTTGTACTATTTTCTACAAAACCTACCCATGAAGCCTGCTCTAATTATGTGATATCAATTTTAACAACTACTCCTTCTAACATGAAAAAACCTTCAATATAATAATATAGTAAAACCAAAACAACATCTTTCTTACAATTTGCCTCAAAAACGAAACACTTGAATGCCAACTTGACACCAAAAATGTCTGCTGATTTCGGCAGGTGTAACATGGCGCACGCACGACACACCTCAACTATTTGTAACACTTCTAGTTGAGGTGACCTCATTCCATTCTCAATAGTCAAATCACAGGTAAACAATACTTTAACATTTTAATAGAATAAACGTTTCGATTTTAATAATTCTCACCAAAATCTGTCATTAGCGTGTGAACTACGATCTTAAAGGAGCAGGTTGTGGCAGGTGTAACGGTGCACACTGTCCAACCATTTCTATGGCACCTGTATTGTGGTATTACCCTATTTTAGAGTCAAATCATTTTAAGAACACGAAACAAGATAACTGTGGATGTTTTGATAAAAAGATGCACCTAACTGATATACTGTATCATATTAAAATATATAGTTTAATAATTTTTAGTTTAGTTTGTTTTGATCTTTAATTATATAATTGGTGGCTTGGTGAACCAAAAATGTTTAAATTGATAAGGTTTTCCTCGATATGACAGAAAATATTGACATCTTAAAATATTACCATGAATAATATAGCAGCTGGATGTTCAATAAATTAATTCACTTTCTTAATTAATGGAGTACCTACCTACGCAAGCAATCACAGTGCTTAAGGGTTTATTTAATTTATGGCACGAATGAATGTCAATTTACTTTGACATTTAGAGTCTTAACATAAATGAAATGTGCACAGAAAATAAATTATTTCTCGTTAGACGTAAAACACATTTATGAATTTTGTAATGAATATTCATATCTGTTCAGTGCATTGTTAAAATTGAAGAATTTTATTTTAAAATGGCTTAAGAAAACGCCAGCCTTGTATTCCCTGAAGAGGATGGCGGAAGTGTACATAAAGTAGGCTACTATTATAAAAAAAAGGTAAAACGCAAGCTTAATAAAAGTAAAAGTCTTAAGCAATAAGAGGAAGTTAAAATCGATTCCTTCAAGTATAACGTGTGATAGAAAAAAATATTGTCTTAGAAAATATAAAATAAAACCATATACAGAAACCACACGTACATGTATTTAAAAAAAAACTTTGAATAAAAACGATCTCAAGCGGAGTTTGTAAAAGCTCGCTCTAACACGCACACACTCTCAAACATTCCAAAATGAATCTTTATACAAAACTACCCTTAAACTAGCACAACCACGCCATCTATACCCAACCCTTGAGCCAAAGGGAACTATAATCGATACTCGCTTCAACCAAAGGGAAACATTTCTACAAAAGGATAGCAGATGGCGTTCGATCGGCACTAGCGCAGGGGTTGTTTTTAAGGGTGGTTTCGACTGCACTGACTTTCAAATCATGTTCGGCTGTATAGATGGCGTGAAACACAAAAGAAGATTGACTTATTAGAATAAAATATAATGCCTGTTTTTGCCACAATTGCTATTTACAACTTTAGAGGCAAAAGTAGTTGTGCTCAAAATTAAAATGATTTTTTTTATTTCTAATTATGCATGAACATTCTTATTTCGAGTCATTTTTAATTTGTCGAAGTCCCATGGAACGGTCGATTGTAATTAGTCGTTAACCGAATGACACTTATAAACGTGTGCTACGAAACGCTACGAAATTAAACTATCGTAGAACTTTCCCGAGTATGTCATTAACATTTATTGATACGGTAGCTAAAAGCCAATTACAGCAAGTAACACGGGAGAAGGCACAGCTTTCACACCTAAACTCACACAAATGATGCTATTAATTAAAAATATAATAAAATTCTCCCCGCAAACCTTATTATCTCCCTGTTAATTACTCGCGTCCTCAGTAAGCCTTCGATAACATCGAAGACCGATTTTACGAGCGAAGAAAGCGATGAAGATATATAAAATCAGTGTAGTTATGCTTGTGTCTATTTAATTAAGAATTCCGTAATTGAAATCAAATCGTGGGAATGTTCAAATCAATTTTTGGTTCTTGTCAACAAATCATAAGTAGCTGTTATTAGTCTGCACACTGTTATGTAATATTTTAACATTTAAATTAACAATAATATTTTTTCTGATTCCTGCTTTGATAAGATACGTAAAAAGTTATAAACATTGGGTTCATTGGGCTTCACGTCTTCCCTCGTTACAGGCATGCAGTGAATTATACATTTTTTAACGATGACGATCTAAATTTTGCGAGATGCTGTCAAAGATGACATACTCGTAATTAAGACAATAATGTAAAATTTATCTTGATCGATATAAGTAATTTAATTGGATTATAAAGCCTTTGACTTAATGGATTGAGAGAGGCGGCCTACCACTTTGATTGGAAGCAACTCGGTACACTCGCGTTTTTACCGATACCAGACATTTTAAATAGGCCTCCCGCCGTAATTATGCTGTCATTTCGCAAATTTATTTACATTTTTAATAACCGCATCGGTTTCACGAATTAATTATATTCAGCGTCAGAAAAGCGTTATTAAAATAATTTATATCGATCGTACGTATGTAAGGATGAGTTCGTGTAAATAGTTATTTAATGCGTTATTCAATAAATTATACAGTCAGCTAAAGTTACATCGGAGTTTTAGCCGGAGTTACATGCAATACAAATGATAATACCACGTCGCGCGACACAGACAGATTCTGATTGTCATCAGAACAAACGTTCTCCGACTCTTTCTCTCTGTAAATAACTTTGGGATAGAGGCAATAACTTCTCTAGGCGCGCGTAGGGCTATCATTTACGAAATAACAATCGCAAATAAAATGCGATGCGCGTGCGCGGGGTATTAGCGGTGTTGCGCGCAAACATCGCGGTCGGGTGTGTAATTTCACGTGCGCTGACACGGAGGCTGTTCGGCGCGATCGCCATACCACAATATATCACATGCTCGCGTACGCCGCCACACTGTATAATTCGTGTAATTTATAGTAGTCCGTCGACTAGTAGCGAGCGGCCGACACGGTTAATAGCACGTAACCACGCGACAGAAGCATTCGTGTGCGCTCGCCGGGCAGCGCCGCGGGCACGCCCCGCTACCAGCCGATGCCCATTCCATTAAACGCACCTACATCATAGTCCTGCGTTACGCTCTAGTCTGGACCCAGCATCAGCGGTGATTAGAATGAATTATGATATCTTTTAACTCGTAATGTTAGTCTTCATCTGCACCGGGCTTATTGTTACACTTCTTCTACATTATTACACACATTCCCACGTCCTTAGTAGAGCATTCATCGGACAGTCGAGAACTTTGAATTATCAATTTTTTTATGAAATAATATTATAAACGATTGTACTTTGTTCCTAATAAAGAATAGTTCTCATACTTCATTATGCGTAAACGTTGGCTAGCGAACAATAAACGTCACTTTAATATTATTAATATTGCAATAAATTTTAAGTGGTGACTGTACTGCACTTGGGCACCGAGTGTATTTAAACAACGCGTCGTTTTTTATTTATACCTCTAGTATAAAGTTCGCACACCATAGTGTTGTACCTTTTTATTTTCAGTTCATCTGTGGCGATTATTCATTTATCAAACAAATGGCGGAGCTTCATCAAACGAATATCTCTCTGATCTTACAGAGGAATCGTGTATATTATTAATTATGAACATATAGTGAAGCGCCGATTGGATTAGACGTTTTGTATCTATATATGTGGCTGCTGAATACTGTATGTTGGTTGTATGACGGTAAATTATACCAAATGAGAGTAAAGAAATGATGCTCGTTTAATGTGTACATATCATGCGTGTTGCACCAACATGGGGTGTTGATACTGCTTCGGGCCACATGTACTTATAATGATCTGCTCTTACAAATACAACAGCGTATAAGTAACGACGGCATCTAGAAGCTTATTTACTGTTACCTATCATAGTTTACTCTTACAGCTCGCGTGACTTGTTTTCATTTATTTTTAATCTAAATTATGAAAACAAATCTTTAAACAAAGTATTATAAACGTTACATGTTTTGTTTGACGAAAATTACACATCAGTAAAATTGCAAAACATGTCAAAATAGTGACTGAAAATAAGTTAATCACATAAAAATGTTGTAGAGCTGCTTTCAATGTATTTCTTGTACAAAATTGACGGCAAAGGCGGTCAAATTAGAGGGCACAAAACAATTATCAATATTTAGCGTGTTACTCTAATTGTGGTCTGTGGTCAGATGCCTGAGGTGGTTTAAACGTCAGCCTTCAGATACATGTGTACTTAATCGCAGGAACAACTTATTAATTAATCATTTCGCTTAATTAAAACAAGATTAACATAATGATTATCGCTTGGATTTAAAGGTAAATTACTTCTTAACATATGTTCGGGCGTTCGCAATGTTGTATTAATTACACTATTTTTTTGGTTTTGTATGGTATGTAAACATGATATAGGGCGCTTCAGGAAAGGTAAATAAATGATTGTACCATTTATTTTTAACAGAGAAAAGGGTTTTCAGATGTCGTAGTGCATCTTTTGAGGAATCTGCAGAATGTTTATGTTAATTATTTGGACATATTATAAGTTATTGGCCTCTTGAACATGAGTAAAATTGAATTAATAATTGTAGTTTTTTTTTGATAACCGACGATAAATGTCTCCGCGGGTCTAGAATCATGTGCTGAATTCATGGTTACGGTTTGCGAGTTGACGACCCTGCCACCCTGTATCTCAACTAACAAACGGCCTCCGAATTTGTAACCATTTATAGTATTCATTTTATATAGATCTATTCCATTGAACAACGTTATATATATAATATATGCAAGATATATGCAGATAATAATGTATGCAAGTTAATTAGGGACTTGTTTTGGGAGATATCATATAGCACTATTCTCAATTCATTTTTTTTTTATTATCTTTATCTAGGGAGGCAAACTACTTCTCCTTAATACAGGTTGCACAGCTACCTAGCTAGGAGAACAGTAGTTTACCCCTACAAATATTTGTTAGTATAAGTTCTACGCTTACTTAATAACCTTAATATGTACGTACCACAAATACCCTTTAATGCAATAAATATTTTTATTATTATTATTTAGAAAACAGTATTTTTAAAAAGAATGCACGTCTACTACAAATACTAAAATACACATTATTTTCGGTTTCCAACAAGCGACCAATTTATTCCACTAAACATCTACGCAACATATTTGTTAAATCATTAAAGTATGGAATTGATTCTTGCTGGCTTTCCAATATCTTAGCTTATTCTAGTCAGACACAATACAACAACCTTTAAGGAACTGTACAGGTAAAAATTCAAATCAACTATATCTACTTCATGTCGCTGGCATGACTATTGCACTTCTTCACTTAATTTGCCACTTCCACGGCGTGGTCGGTGGCAGCGCAGAGGTCATTTTGACTGCAAAACCGACTTATACTACTCACTCACTTGTATTCAACCATATAAAAATACTTCAGGAAATAAATATTTGTTTCTCTATTTTACACAAACATTGCAATCCAATGCTGGCCTATATCCACCAGTGGAGCACATTGCTCTCATGCTGCACCACGACATCCTGGCCTACATTGTAATGTCTAGGATATTATTCTTAGTTATACAAAAGTTCTCTTGATAAAATTGCACTTACCTGAAAACTATTAAATCAACTCAAACAACACGTTAACCCTTATCCAAACATTGAACCACGCAAGACCTTTTAACCTCCCACTTATACTATAACAAGTTACCGTGACATCATAAGTTTATAACTAACTACATTCCACATCAGATTTCTACCATCTAAACTCATTCTAAGTTGAACTAAGCAAGGTACCGTTACAGGCGTAGCTATGTTCACCTATTGTTTAATGGTGCAAGCCTATTGGCCCTGTTTCGGAGTCTTGGCAACGGCTCCTCCAATCACAGCGAGGAGGCTTCGCCTAGCAATAGATTTGCGTTGGCAGTCACTGCGCATGCGTCGTAGGTATTTAGTGAGTAATTAAAGGTGCGATTAATTGAGTAATCTAGTTAGTAAGTGGTACATAGAATGTGTTTGTATGAATCTTGTTGGTTTATCTTATTGGTGGATTGTCTTTGGTTATTCGAACTGGGGTTCCAATTGGTTTTTACGATGTTCAATGTTTTAGTCTAACTAGAAAATTTTGTATTCGTATTTGAAGATGAATATGTTGGTTGTAATGTGCTTGCTTATTAGTTTATTTTATTATATTTTTAGTTTATGAGTTTTCTTGCTACGATCAAACGTATATTGAATAATATGGCCAGTTTTATAAACATGTAACAAAATAATTTGATGGAATGGGCAAAAAATTATGTTATCAGTAAAACTGTTCTACTGATAGTCTATCTGCTTGTTCTTTGATTTTCGCTAGAGTTTTGCACTAAACTGAAATACTTATTCATATCAGAAAAAAATAAAGTAAACATAATATAATCACTAATTTAAATTCACAACCCTAATCCACCCAGAAAAAAAAAGTATAAAATTATAATGACCTTTCCAAAATAAAAACATTATTTATCATCCAAATTACTCCTAAATTTCTTCAAAACTCCAACGACTAAGCAGAAACGGCATCCCATTCACAAAAGAGTTTCGACTCCAGTTTAAAATTCATATCACATTGACAATTGGCTTCCGAATACGCGATACTATGGTATATAGAGGGCGGAACTTTTACTTTCGGGAAAAAATAGAGGTGCGTAATATCACGTAGGCACAATTTCCCCGTCATTACTGTGAACGTGTCATAATCTGTGACCGGCCCAGGCGCCAGATTTTTATTGTCTTCTCGGGTGGTTGTGGCGCGTGGACGGGTTATTGATGAGGCGTCTGGGTTTATTTCATAGGAATAGACGCTTTATGTGTGATGGGCTACGTGTATTTTAATAATTAGTTAACTTAGATAATATAATTTCAAATAGCTTTGATCAAAATATTTTTCACAGTTCCTAAAAATTAAAACAAATGACATTTACCTACGAGAACACGAGTTTTCTGCAATTATTTTCTTTTAATCCATGGTATTTGCATTACAATATAAATATATATAGTAAAAAATATAATATATAATATAAATGTAATTGTATAGTTTTATTTATATTTTATATATAGTAAAAATAGTGAATATACCTCATTATCTTTTTGCCTTACAAAAGACATCAACGAAGCACGCACCTTTTGAGAATACATTTTAAAAACATTGCTATTATTACAAGTCAATGTTGTTCCACTGCAGGACAACGCCCTCTCTATAAAACCAATACCAGTTGGTATTTTTCTGAATCATACAGAACCCTAACAAAATATAACATACAAAAACATAACATCAAACAGTTAAATGACAGAACCAATTTGTTACAACAACGTCGTCATAAACATTGTATGATATAAACGAAATAATTATCTGAATTGATATAAGGCAATGATCTCTAATTATGGGCCACAGCAAAACTCTGCAAGTAGCAATTTGACAATGGCAAATGTGGCCAATTGTCAATAAGCGAGGAACCACGTGACTCCATTCATTGTACTTACGTGCAAAAAGAAATTCGAGAACGTTAAGCAGCAATATATAATTTAAAATGATTACTGGTCATTTATAAAGTGCCTTTTTAAATGTAATGGAAACTTACTTTGGCGAGTAAGGATGGGAAACTTAAAATTCATGAAACAAATAAAATCAACGTGTAGAACGACAGGGTAAGACCGTGATTTATACAAATAATTATATTATTATATAATAAATGTATGCAAAATATTGTAACACATTTTAAAAGAGTCACGGTGGAGTTTCCTGCCCATTCTCCTCCATTCGAAAACTACCTTTTGGAAGGGGCGACTAGAATCAATTCTATTTTACTGTAATTTTTGACGTTCAAAAATGCCTTTTATATGCCTATTTGAAATAAATGATTTGACTTTGACTATAAATATGTGCCCGGTATTAAAATAACTATTTACTTAATGCTTATAGTATATGTTTAAACGTAAGCTAAAAATAAACCGACTATATAGGTACGTTTTTAAGTATTACAGTTTAATAGGGAGTTATGTATCCATAAAAAATGCTGATCAAACAATATTTAATAAGCTTAATGCCACCGATAAAGACATTTTTTATGTTTCATTTAATAAAAATTAAACTTATTCTAGGTGCCTATTTATATTTCCTTTAAATTTTAATTTAATAACTTTACTACGACGGTCACTTTTACGATGATTATGATTTACAAATTTTATTATTAGTAGCCGGCACGACTATAAAATTACTTATATTTTAAAGGTCTATATTATCAAAAACATATTCATACATAGGTATGTATTAATAATTATATCATGCTAGCTTCTGGCCGCAACTTCGCCCGCGTTCATTTACTCCGACCCAAGCCGTCGCGTCGCATCGCATCGTCTGTCCGGCTATTACTTCGTTTTTGCTTAGGGTTCTGTCTGACGTTTTTTTCATTAGATTTGGACATACAATTGGGCAATCACATGCCAAAAGTCATTTTCTAAAACCAAAAAAAACCGGTGGTTCTAGCGATTTGCGCGTTCAAACAAACAAACTCTTCAGCTTTATTATTAGTATAGAAGATACAAGCTTCTGCCCGCAACTTCGTCCGCGTGTTTTAACATGAAACATCTTATGGTACTCGGTAATACGTAACATTCTATCAGTGAAAGATTTTTCGGAATTGGATCAGTAGTTCCGAAGATTACCTCCTACATACAGACTCACAAATTTTACCTCTTTATAGTTTATTTAGTAATTATTATATGGAGCCCACCCCGCGTTTTTACCCGCATAAGTTTCGATCCCGTGGGAAAATCGGGATAAAAAGTATCCTATGTGTTAATCCTGGTTATAATCTATCTGTGTGCCAAATTTCATCCATATCCGTGTACTTAGTAGTTTTTGCGTGAAAGAGTAACAAACAACAAACTAAAATATAAAAACAAACAAACAAAAACAAACTATACAAACTTTCGCGTTTATAATATTAGTTATAATATAATATAGTATAAATAAATAAACAATGAGTAAAGTGACGATATTAATGCTAACATCAACGTATAGGTAACATTACACTCACAAAAAAGTTTACACAGGCATTAAGGAAATAAATAATTTCAACAATGTCGAAGTCACACTTTTATTTTACAAAAGCCGCCACCCGCGTCGGCCCATACATCACGACTCGCCGTCTAGGTATAGGCAGGACTGCTAAATGTGACTGTCTGATAGAATCGTACGTATCATTGGAATATATTTTATACCCTGAGGTACTTTAGTGTGAGATGAAAGACGCCTTTGCTGGCCGTGGGAAAGCTACGATAATAAAAACTTTCAGACTGAAAAAAAATTGATGAACTGACGACGTTCGCAAAACTTTTTTTAAACGACCTATTTCTTTGTTTTCCTTGGGTGCATAGTTGTATAGGTAATTTATATAATGACAAATGAACACTATTATTTAAAAAGACAGTAGGCGATACGAAATGTCCATCACAATATCCGTAACCTAGAAAATTATGTCTTCCTTGTTACTCTAGTTGGCGAAGCACAGTTTTTACAGCCTAGGCTCATTGCGACCTTTACGGGCAAATAATATCCAAGCAAGTAACGCGAGACGGTAGAAGATCATCCAAGTCTGTCACTAGAATAAAATGCCCATAAAACTAATTAGCAATCTAAGGGTTTACGACGCTATAAATGAATAAAATGGACCCCGGGCCCAACAGTTCACATGAGTTTTACCGACGCTTTTTGTCTTAAGAGGCTGATGAAGACATTTCAACTAATTAAAAGTCTAACGTTGCTTAGAATGCGTAGCACATCAATATGTATGAACCCAAAGTTTTCAAAAGTTAAGCAAGAATACCTCTTTTACATTCAGAGCGATCAGTAGCACTAATTTCAACTCTACTCCAACCAACTTAGCCCTCATTAGGATTCATCTTGTCGATCGCAATGTTGCGCCGGAGTATTTAAATAATAACAAAAAGGTTCAGCACCTCCGCAACGATCATTATGATGATCGCCTGATTGTAATTAAGCGTCCGTCTCGCGACCGTACTACGGGAGGCCGAATAAAAAACCGAGACACTGTATAGCAACAATGAGGTATTAATGAAATGCCAATCAATTAACATGATGCCGCGGTGGGGTGCGCACCTCTCTCTGATGCATAAATAACACATTTCCCTTAATCTACAAATGGTCGGGTTATACGGTAAAAACCGATTTGGCGCTCGTAAGGCTCGCCCCGTGGTGCCTCGCCAGCGGGGAGTTACCGCACTCTAGTGAGAATTTACTATGCCGCCATAAAAATTAATGCTATTCCACTTCGATCGCCAAGTAAAAACTTTCGCAGTTTGAGATATTCGAACTAGTAGCGACGCCACCGCACCAAAGCTGATCCTTAAAACCATTTTGTTCTCAATTAAATGCTTATCTTCTTACAAAACGCTATATCTATTTAAGCCCGAATAGATTTTTTAATAGAAATACCACTTTTGCCCCATAAAATCCTAAGTTTATTCCGTTTAATATCGGTGAAGACGTGCACTTAAGCAAGATTACATGAGTTCTTTTTTATCCGCGCATAAGAGGCCAAGATCGGTTAATACAGCTAACGAAATAAAGTGCCAATGAAATTACCGGATCGCTTAGTGAGTATGCTTACCATTACGCGAATATAAAAGTTCCTCACTTAATAAAGAAGTAGATTTTACACAGAAACCAGATATGCAACATTTGCAAGTCCAGTTCCGAAATAATCGACGGTAGGAATTTAAATAAGGTGCCAATTAGAAGGAGGATCGCGACTCGCGAGTGCTGGCATTATTATAATGTCTTTTAATAATTTTATGTGAGCGACATTAAATGTTTGACGTTTACTGCTTAATAATAAAATCGTGGTAGCGGCCGCGCGTTCGTGTACTCAGCTTTAAGCAACCAATAAACTTTGCTCAGTCCATTAGAAGGTTTGTCCTGTCGTCGTTTAGATTAGACTTTCGAATGCATATACACTGTTTTATTAATTTTTGTGCGTTTGTTAGCAGGCTCCATTGGTCCTGCACAATTCCAATTCAAGCAGGGTTTAGTGCTTATAATAAAAACTAATGTATCTACTTTATTGCAGTCATAACGATATCGCAATTAAGTTATTAAATGCAAAACAAGATATTAAGCATATTAACAAAATTAACTTTTAAAAATGTAATAAATTTTCTCAGGCAGTAATAACATTTATTTTGTTAATTGTACAAACTATTAAATCATTTTCTGAAAATAAAACTGTAGGATAGCGAAGGCTTAAGTATAAATTCCAATAGTTCACTCGATTAAAAAAGAAAAAAACAACTATTTGCATATATCAACCGCGGAGGTTGTGCGTGTGTGGTACAGCGCAAAAAGCAACTTTTGAAACATGAAACAATAAATCAAAGCACAAAAAATACGTGTTACCGCGGTCCGTTGTTTACACATACCCATCGACATTGTCGCGAGCCCTAAAAACAACCAGAGCTGCACTTGAAACCTTTAAGGAGAAGCTGTGCCTCGAAGGCTTCATAGTAAAAAGTAGTCGGACTAATAAGGCAATATCAGGTACATTTCATCTGTAATAGTTTATGTTTAGAGTCTCATTGAAGATGTATGACGAGTGAGTTTTTGTGACCCATCTGTTATATTTTTTGAGTTGGTCTGCTGCGCCTTAAGAGACCAGCGTTGTAATAAATACTTCTCTTTCCTCATTACCTTACCGCCCAAACCGACGACATGCAGAATGCAAAAACAGCAAATGACATACGCCAATACACGGCCAACATATTCACTTAGCGAAATTGAGAAATAAAGAGATTTTTTACCATTCAAAACGTGCTCTAATTGATATTTTATTCAACGCTTTTGCTCGTTGGGTGGCGGACATGGAAATATCAATAATGAATATGACACCAACGACGCTGTGCGGCGCTTTTGTTTATGTAAATTGAATATATTTCATACAAAGAGATTTTTTCTTTATATTGTTAATTCAGGGGCGCGTTCATTTAAATGATTTTATACCGATATTCAGGATCATTTCCTTTACAAGGTCGGATGAATGCTAGCTCGTAAGTACTAAGTGGAATCTGCAATAGATGTATACACATACCTATATATACATACTTACACAGAATATAATTTACACTTCTTAATGCGCTAAAGGAACTGCCTAAGTATCTAATTCTAAATAAGATCTTATTAGAAAACAATATTATTTATGTTTTTTTCTCTACATTTTTTAGGGTATTGTTAACCTGTTAATAGGGGCACCTAAAAACCAAAACAAGCAGATGTTACATCACAAGCTCAATTAAAAATAATAACATGATTGATTCATACAAAAACAAACCCTTTCATCGGAACAATTCATTTGACGTCTTATTCCGAATCAGTCAAATTACACGTCCCACTTGG
The DNA here is from genome assembly GCA_949629185.1 of Apamea crenata. Classification (NCBI taxonomy): domain Eukaryota; kingdom Metazoa; phylum Arthropoda; class Insecta; order Lepidoptera; family Noctuidae; genus Apamea; species Apamea crenata. The sequence continues at coordinate 13,321,657 of OX451359.1, read as the reverse complement.
TAGCACTTTTATTTTTGTCTATTAACTAGAAGTTGCGTGTGGTATCCTGAACTAGGTACCTTATTAATAGTAATCGGTTTCGTGACATTACTTATTAATAATACCGAACAGTATCCAGATACCGAATGATAGAAATTAACAACGCTGTTTACCGTCCCATTTTTTATCGTACAAAGATAATCGCATGCCTTAATAATAATTTGTATCAGCCCTTTCGGATGTCAGTATTATTTTTTGTAACTACGATTCACGTAGCACTGATTGGATCAGTTAAACAGTGACAAAATACTCGGGACATTGCTCCTTTGTCGTGACGTTCGGTTTTGTTCCCGAGATGTGTCTCACGATATTTAACCTCATGTCATTATTAAGACATCACTTGCCCGGTGGCTGGGAGATCTACTTGCTGATAAAATTTCGGTCATTTATATCAAGCTCCGATAAATGAGAGCAGTGAACACTGGATAAATGTATTGTGCTAGTATAATAGTTGAATATTTTAATTAGAACGTTGGTATTTAAGAATTTTGTTTTGTATCTTGTTTATTTTTTTGTGGACAATAGGGACTCTACATCACCCTTTTCCTATAAAAACCGGTCATCGCCAACAGTGATTTCTCTTGCACTATTGAACATTAGGCAACTTCCAAGAGATTTGTCCCCAAAATGCTTACAAATGGTTGGTCAATCGTTCGTGAGCCGTCCGAGTCACAGTCGGCAAAGGAAACATTAATTAGGAGGTCGCCCTTAATTAAATTGTGACGTCTCAGCGAATTTCCTTGAGATGCTCGCACTCGGTGGTCTTGCAGGTAAACGTTAGAAGTAAATGTAAACTTTATGGGCACTGGCAGTAAATGTAACATTTTAACGATTATCAATTAAGGAGCAATACCTTACGGTACAGTCATTAACTGAGTAGTAAACTTATATATACAAGATCGCGACTGTTTTATAACCTGGGAATTTAGGATGAGGTAGGTCCTGGCGAATATGGACAGTTTAAGGGTTTCTCTACTTAGTACATGCCTGGATAGTGTCCAGGAGGGAACTAAGTAGAAAGTAAGGTACGTCGATTTATTCGTAGATTTTTGAGTAAAGTGTAAACTAAGTCTTCAAGGGCAAGAGACATTGACGCTTTTGACATCGCGGCCTTGGTGTCGTTTATGACAGACAATGTCGGTGAAAAGGAGATCACACTGACAATACACCCTAATTTTAAAATGGGGCAATAGTGGGACCATCATTTTACTATCCGCAATAAAAAATATTATAAGCCAGGAACAAAAAACAGATTATTACACATCAAAAAATAAGTTATTAAATTGATGAGCGGCAATATCCTTTAACAAAAAAGGCGTTAACCACAAAGAATAGATTCATATTTGTTGTTTAATTAAGGAATTTTTACGCTATAAAAGGTATCTTGTAATTTGATGGAAATAACAGAGGCTTTAGAGGCGGGGTGAGCCTGAATAAAAGAATTCAGAAGCTTTACTAATAAAGTAACCATCAACCTTACTAGTTATTAGTGTTGATTATCAGAGCATTTTTTTCTTTCAAACTACGCTGGAATCATAGAAAAGATGCCACTTTAAGGGTTTTGCTCAAAGAGATGTCAGCACGAACTGACGGGTCCGCTAGGGCCGATGCCTGCCAGGGCCGCGGGTTCTTCGAAAGAGATACCGTGGCCCCTGGCACAGGCAACTGAAGGAACACGGGTGGGTTTTAGTCAGTAAAAGTCTGACACCCCCTTCCGCTCAGCCCAGAGCGGGCGAGGTCATTTGATGATTTCCCACCCAAAAAAAAAGGCTTTTGCTTATTCTTGAATCAAATGTTTTTAAGAAGATGGTTTATAATAAATATTACTCAATTATCTTTATTTTCACAGCTGTGCGTCGCCACTTAATTTCTTATCGTTTTATTTTATTCGACAATGTACGAAAACAGCCGCCTTAAAAAATAGCACGTGCATCAATTTCAACCATTTCATTGTCTCCAATATCTCATTTCAATAATTACGTGCATCAATTGAATCGAATGTTGCCAGTTCAGTGTGCCCACATTGCCCACATAAAAGGTTACCGTTGGACTTGTTAAGAATGACATTTACGTATCATCGCGTTGCCCCTGTTCGGGTGCTCGGCTGTGTCTAATTTTCTCAGCAAGACGTCTGTCGTGCTGCGCCTGTATCAATGTGAAACCATTAATCAAGGTCAAGTGAACATCTTAGACCATTTTATTAACATTTGATTCGCTGCCAAATGGCTTTTGACAAACTGTATTTAAACAGGCTGCGGTGCCGATGCATATGAGGACGTTTGGTTACATTTATAATTCGCATTCCTGGACAACGCATGAAGGTGAATTTGCATTAATAACTGCAACTTTGAAGTTATTCTGTCCTTGTGTGGTTCTTTTTACATTCCTTCCTTTGCATCAATTAAAGTCACAATTGAATCTAATGTAAGGCTAAGCAGGGTTTTTTTGTGAGAGTAAAAAACGATATGTGAATCCGACAAACACTTACCTAAGCGGCTAACCCAAGCACCTACATACAGAAGTATGTGGTCAAGTACTAGAACAAGGTCCCAAACATGTCGGAGGCTGCAGTATTAAACATGGTCATAGACTGTGGGGTGGGATCACTCGCACCGGGAATACTAATGAGTACAGAGAACTATTTTAGAACATATCATTAAGAAACAGGTCACATAATGTAAAAGGCAGTGGCTCTGATCTTCGTATCGCGTTTACATTACTTTGTTGGAATCAAAAATACGCATTAAAGGAAAGAGATGGCGATAGGTTATGACTTGAGTGTGAGAGAGAGGTTCAGCCGTCAAGGCAGGTGTCGCGATACATCTGCGCGTGCGCACTGACCGGCACGTGCGCCCCCACCAGAGCTTTCAGGCCGAAAGGGAAGGTATTAGACGGTTTTAGAAGTTTTTGAAGTATTTGAAGGTCGATATTATCAATTTTTGTTTGTAATTAGTCAATAAATAATTAATAAATGAGTATTCTTCACTTGATCGCCTCTCACCAATGATGCCTCACGTTTAATTAAGTAAAATGTATTTTTAAGGAACTTATTTTTAAAGACACTAAAAAGTAAAATTTCGAGGCGACATCTTTTTTACAACCTATCAACTTTTAATATTTCCATTATTCATGCAAACAGATACCAACAAGAGTATCGGAATAATTATATTTATTCAACGGCAACGTTCGGAAATAACATTACAAAGTGTTAATTAATACAATCGACGCAAGTTTTTTTTTTATTTATCGATAAATATAGTAACTTGCGGAGAAAAAATATAGTTGAACATACAAGATAAATTGCTCTCCATATGTCAATCTCGAATCATAATTGAAAAGTAAAGTCTTGTAACTTTTTTTGGTATCATTAACCACCGTGCGTACGGCACGAGCGGTCGCCAATTTTATAACCAATTTTGAGAACAGGAAGCCTGCGCGTGCGACGGGCTGATTTCAATAATAAATCGATGCCCCCACAATTCACCGGTGGACAGCGTTTGTCCGAAGCACTAGCCTGAAATTATCGACATTGGCACAAAATGTACTGGGCGGGGACCAACGGTTTCTCTTGAGCCCGGTGAATTTTTATAGCGGTAGCAGGAATCGTCGATTAGGGGGTTATTAAGCTTTTCCACTTCGATCCTTCCCCATCATGCTTGATTGTAACATGTCAGTTGCTCTTTCCGTGGTTTGCTCAACACACAGTTCAAGTTGTGGTATGTCGAGCTAAATACCAAGAAACAGTGCCACGCTCCTGTGTACCTACACCCATTTAAGGTATCGTCTGTTTTTTTCAACGTAGGTACTTTATTTTTGCTGGATCTCGTTTATTATACTAAAGACCGTGAAATCAAATTTATGCCATCACTTTACTTAAATCGCTTTCGGTTTAAACGAGAGGCGACATCGGTGTCGCAATGAACCCTTTATTAACGTCTATCGTCTGCCATTATCACGGAATATCGTAATAATTGAATTACAATCTTTCCTCAGACTCCGAGATGAGAATATTTTACGAGGGACAAAAAATTTGATCGGAAAAAGTTTAGGTTCACACCTAAAATGAGGCGTCGGCTTGTTAAAAAGCTATTAATAATGTTTTAGACGTATTCCAATAAACGTTTTAACACCTTTTCTGTAAGGTATCATTAGGCTTATTATTGCAGAGCCGCCCGACCGTCCGATCTGCAACCACTCCAACGAGTTCGATTTTGTTTTAATATTAAACGTGCGGCTATTATGGACAATTTATATAAGTCACTCGATGTTGTTATATTAAAAATATATGATGTCAATTATTGAATATTAAGGTCTATTTAAATATAAATAAAGAAACGTTTTCTTTTATTTGACTAGCCACTTCGTGAAACATTAATTGGTAATATTATTGTGGTTGTAAGTTATTGCTTGCTTATAAAAGGATTCAAGTTTTTCTACAAGAACACGATCTGGTAGATGGTTATGTTCTCGTAAATTTGAAAGATATCAAAATACAATACCTGCTACCAAAAAAGTTGATCCTATCAGCATTAGGACACGCATGTGAATAAATTCAAAATGGCTACTGAGCGTACGGAAAGCCGAAAATTTATTAATCTCGAAGTAAATAAAGCAATCCGGGAGTTCATTAAAAGGTTTAAATTTTATCTGTGCAGTTTATGTTAACCACCGCGTGCAGGGCGCGCGGCACAGGCGCATCCGATACCGAATCGTACTAATTGGAACTTTGTACCAACTAATTAGAATAAGTTGTGGCCGAGCGGACCAAAATTTATTTTGGATCTGTGCCGCAGCGAAAGTGTGTCCCAATGTCCTTTATTTTTAATTAAATTGATTCATTTGCTTTTACGGAGATCGATGGCATCCCTGTAAAATTCCTGTGAGCTCCACACGTCGCCTCGGTTCTCACATTACTACGAAAACATCGTAATAATATTTTATTGGGTTTTAAAGGCACCTTCTACAACATTCATCACGAAAAAGGTGCTAATAAAAATAATATTGAATGGACATGATTAAAATATCCAAACATGAAGACAATTCGCATGCTCTCAACGTCGCTGAGGGGGACTGGTCACATATTTATATGAAACCCATCAATATCGGGACGCTATTGATATTTTTAAGTATTGTTGAAATGACCAGGAAGCGGGTAAGCGGTGAAATATAGGTTTTATCACTCACCTTTATAATTAGGTGTCGAAAAAAATATTAAGGTTTTCATATGCATTTCAACCGTTACCCAAGAAAAAGCATGTGAACGGCAGCAGCTGTTACAAATTCATAAAAATTCATTTTGGTATGCCTCCTCTTTTATTTGTGACTCCGAACAATATTCAGTATTCATATTTCATATCCCTGTTACATTTATGTAAAAAGGATCTGGACAGAAAAACAATGTAAGACAAACTTTCTGAGAATAAGATGAATTTTAAAACACTTCTCACAGACACTTCTTGTTATAAAGATTTATTTAAAAAATCCTTCACCTAATTAACTGCAATACTAAAATACATAGGTTATCTAGATCATCATTTCAGCCGAAAAACGACCACTGCTAGACATAGATCTTCCCCAAGCACCGTCACTACGACCAGTTCTGTGCTTCTCGCATCCAGCGGATCTCTACGGCCTTTACCAGGTTATTGATCCAATTTGTGGGGGCCCAACACTACGTCTTCCGATACCCGGTCGCCACTCCAGAACCTTTCGGCCCCATCGGCCATGTGTTCTGCGAGCAATGTACCCTGCCCACTGCCACTTACTAGTAAGTTTGACCATTCTTCGCGCTATATCGATTGCCTTAAGCAAATAAATGATCAGAAAGTTTAACTCCAAGGATTGCCGATGTAGGTCACACGGCTGCCAAGCTAAAATGGAAATGGGCTGGTCACATCTGTCGCATGCCGGAGGAGCTATGGGCTAAAGTAACCACACAATGGGTCCCAAACAGCGCAAACGACAACGCGGCAGGCCCAGAATGAGATGGCGGGACGAGCTCGACTCTTTCCACAAGATTTGGCGTTTAACAGCACTGGATAGGGATAAGTGGAAGGAGGGAAGGGAGGCCTTTGCCCTGCAGTGGGACAGAAATGGCTGAATAATAATAAAATAAGCAAATAAATAAGTCAAGGTAAATTATAATCGTTCCAAAATTGCTTTAAAAGAATTTTCTCACGATGCATAACTACGATCATTAAATCACACACCTCCATGATTTGTCAACCCTAAATCGCGACAGGTCAAAAGGGTACCAACGGACGTCGGGTTCCTGTAGTCATTAGCTGTACTACCTCATACGCAATATTTTTATAGCCATTACCTTTTCACACCGTGATTTGTCACGGAAAATATAATTTAATACTTCCGTATCTGAACGGTTAAACATTCATTGATATCTTTAGGAAATGCGTGTCAAAGCTGCTTGTTAATAGCTACTGCAGTAGTGAAAGAAAAATTACTTCAGAATTGCAGGCAGTTACATCGAAGCATTTACACAAGTATTTAATGTCAGTATCTGCATATTCTGGCCATAATGGACTATGTTGTCGTATGTGTTCTTCACCCACACTTGAATTGAATAGTAATACTGTGTATCTACCTATCCTAATACCTAATTATTTATATTAGATATGTCCATGTTCCATAATGGTGAAAAGGCCAAATAAAATATTCACTGTTTTCCCATAGAACTAATTCAGATGGACAACCATTTATTTTATGTCCCTTTCCCGGCGGTATACCAGATGCCATAATTTATTAATTCTCACGTCCAAACTGTCGCATAATGATTTGCCGGTTTGATAAAGCGTTTAGTCATTATCGCTGAACTGCGGACATACGGACAAATCCAAACAATTGCCCACGCTATGTCCGGAGAGGGGCTGGAATAGCCGCAATTAAGGGTTAATAGCACTATCTATTCACGACAAATTCCCACGCACAATACGGAATAATAATAATTTGGTTTGAATATTATGTTTTGTTGTATTTCCTGTAGCTATTTATAGCTGAAAAAATTATCATATCCTGTCACTCTTAGTTTATCTCCTTCAGCAAACCGTTAACCATTGAAGAGTTAACAGCGCAACATCTCAAGTGTATTTGCTGAAGACCACCGCATGCGGTAACGACAGTCTGTCCACAATTTGCCTTTGAAACTACCGGCGATCAACCCCTTATCAGCGCATAGAAACGATAAAATCTCCGTCTGCGACGATTTCATCATTGTCCCGCCCATTAACGCCCATTAAAATTCCAATCAACACGCACTTATTCATCTGTCGAAGATGTTACAAGGATGCGACGACAACGTGACGTCACATGCCATGTCGGGCGTCTCGCAATGAGAAATTACCTGTTTAATTACCCGAGTCTTTGTCACAGTTGAATTAATTGGCGCCACCGACAAACATCAAGGAGCATCGATGGCCGCCGAAAAACAATATCCTCTCCTATAACCCAATAAACTAATTCAATATCATGTTGACTGTGACTAATTTTGTTAGTTTTAACGCGGGCTTTCGGCGCCAGTTGTGGTAAAAAACAAACAAACATTCCGTAGAACTAATGAGTGTGTAATTTTGTTAGGGAGGCTCTATGTAGGCGGTCCTCGGGCCGACACGAAGGACCACAGAAAATTAATATTCTAGTCGAAGTCTACGCGTTAGTGAAAATAAAAACTACCAGCAGAAGCAATTTCCATATTATTATGGATAAAAGCAAGTGATGATCTGAAACTTGAGTTCTACCACTACATTAAAATTGACACAAGTTCTTGCAACTCGATGTCTAGTGCAGGTATATAGGCCATAAAATTGCCTTGTCGCTTGTTTTTTCCAAGGCTTGAGGTAAAGCACAGCAGCTCTCAACTAAAAGTACCTAGTTAAAATTTAACTACTTGACACATCGGTCCATTCATGTTGAACTCGAAGTCAAACGACCGTTAAGATATTCTATGAATTTAAACAAATATTTTAAAAATTATCGGTTAAAAAAATATACACTAGTTAATCTTCTAACTGTTGAAATAAAAATAGAATATCCTAACCGTACTTAAACATAAACTAACATATGGCGTCGAAAAATTCCTCCACATCGCTGTCGACTGGTAATGTACCCAAGAGGCATTGCCACGTTGTATGGCGTTGTATGGTCTCTAGCTAAGGTAAAGGCCAAAATTGATTTTGTACTACTCGAGTTCACACTGGCACTGACTTCAGAAATTCTCACTTCTCTAATTACGCAAGACTAACAACTACGCTGTTAACTATTAGAGATGCCGTACATATCGTGAATGCGGGAACATTAATAGAATAATGGGATGCATTAATAATCAACACAATAAAAAGAGTCTAGTCCACTCGTACTTAAGGGGGCAAGGACTGCAAGTACTAAATATAAATACGTATGTACCGTTGAATGAAAACTGTAGCGATCGTATCTTCATTTAATTTAGAGCACAGTAACGTTTTGAAGATGGCCTATAAAAGTCAGGCTTTAAATGAGACTGTAAAATGGTTACATTAACCTTTCACCGGCACTATTTAAGTGGAGTAATTGATTTCTTTCACATGAAGATCATTTTCAAGTGCATTGAGGCGTTTCGTCGAAATATAAATTTGGTTACGTGGGTAACCGCATTGCGTAATGATCATTTAAATTATTTGCCACCTTCGAATTCCTTAAAGCGGCAGCTTTGGTATCTTACTATAATTACTATAACTTTTGAAGTTCGACAATTTGCGGTAAATATAGGGACAGAGATGAGTCTCTATATATTCATCCTTTCTTTAGGGTGGATACAGTTATGAATAACAACAAGAAGCCATTTGCGATGGATACCACGCTCCTTCGCGCAATCCGTGCTGAATACAACTATGGCGCCTAACGCTGTTTGAGATCTCATTATTTTCTCGAATTTAGTCCACAGCTAATAAAATAAGTGTTACTAAAATCCTGATGTTATCAAGAACACAAAAATAACTAAACATCCAGCTGTTTAATACTGAACATTAGCTGAACTTTACGACAAAATGTTTTCGGCTTTGCGTTTATTTTCGGGAATACATTTGGTCCCCAAATTCTTCGCAAACGGTTATACATTTAGAAGATAACATTCCTCGGCGATTGAAAGAGTGGATTTCTAAACGATTATGAGGAGAGTTCCAGTGTTAATGTTGTAGGGACGTACTAAAACAAAAGAGGTTCGCTTCGGCAATGAAATGTTTATTGGCTGCCGAAGCCGGCGGGACGTTTCGCGCCTCGAGCGTGGATAACGAGCAGTAAATGACGTTTACAGACATTCAATCAAACCCGTGATTGGACGATTGATAGCCACGGTGCATATTGGAGCCGAGTTCAGCGTCAGACGAATTTGGAGTGAGTAATTAGGTTTTTGGTCAAAATATCTGTAAGTAATTTGGTTTTTAGTAAGTAATTGGGGATTACGGAATGGAATTCTTGGTCCATCATTAAATGAAAATGTAAAATTGCCACTGTAAATAAAATAGGGTTTTTTTTGCCCAACTACCTGTTTAAAACATTTTGACGTTGATACAGCATATCAGCTGTTTTAGCTAAACAAACAAGTGTTTCTCTTTCAAAGACGTCAGAATATTCCCCGAATCTTTACGCAAGTTGCAATAAAAATTATGACCAACAATTTGTTAAAAACGAAAGAAGACGTTATCGAAAACGAACTTGACTTCAAACGAAACCACATTTATGTACACTTAGCAACTAAACAAAATTAGCTCGGTCCAAATCCAGAATCTGAGAACGGAGTGAAAATGTAAAAATACGAATCTTTTTACACCTTTTTAAATCATTACACATTATTACGTACATATAAGGTTTAAGGGTATACAGGTTCATACATTACTGTGGTAAATAAACATCAAATTCGGTCCTTTCGCGCGAGTGTCGCGCTGGGAACAATCAGTTGGTTGGACGCGTGTCATTCAGTCGGCAATGCACTAACGAGCACATGCAAATACCGGGTACTTCGCACTAACAATATCCATGGGCTACTAGAGTACTGGTTTATAGCGACGAATGTGTTGAGAATAACTATACTTTGTAGGAGTGGTGCGTACAACAGTTTATAGAGTTTCTATGTATGCTTATAGCGCACTTAATCTTATTTAAATAGATTGAGCGCTATTTTGTATGTTTAAAAATATGAAAATTGCATGAAATAAATAGTTTGTTTTTTTTTTATGTAATTCTTAGTTCTATACACATTTTGTTTCAAAGGATAGAATTGTTTGTAGAATACTAGAAAAGCCGAGATTTCTATAAGTAGAAATTGGCTAATACATTCAACTGCTTATTTCATCAAGTTTCTCAGTGGAATTTAATAGTTTCAAAAATAGTGAAATTAAGTTTAACATATATAAGTTTTTTTGTGGAAAATGCGTTTGGTTTTCCTGCGTTTGTGTTTTTTCATAGGATTCATCGTAGGTAGCCCGGGAGTCATCACAATTTACAGATGCAGTTTTCTACAGGAATGCTCAATTTGATCTCCACATACACAAGTATTTGCAAATTGTTCTCATGTTGTAATAATGGGCAAATAGCGACGGCCTATCAACCTAACAAGGACATACTTGAATTAGAATAAAAAATATTCCAGATTCTAGTATTGGCGAAGCAGAATAATGCAGTTATTTTACATTAATTGAAATAATGCCTTTAATTATTTAAACTTTACGAAATTTTTAACAGTGGGTTCACTAAACTTATTTCAGAAAGATACGGTTGGACTCTCGACGTCAAACGACTGATTTCCAAGAGTTCCTGATAACGTCGTAATGTTTCATCTCATGGATTTGCCTTCGAATAAGTCACTCAAGAGAGAATAAAATATTGTATCTATTATACAAGCAGGCTAAGTTAGTATCTATCTATACAAAGATAAATGGTAATAAAAAATATATTAGATTATACCTCTCATATGACTTACTTTCCTTTTCAGAGCCTATAAATAACAGCACAGCAGGAATTTAGATCTTATTTGTTTTAAATCACAATAAATAATATCCAATGAATGGATTCCAGACACCGCATGATTCCTACATTTGTACGCGCCAAGGTTCCTATAAAAATGATAAACGTTTGTCGCTGGTCGCTTTGTGTGAAAAAAATATGATGAAGCCGTATAAGGAAAAAAGTAAAACGGTAGGCAAGAACAAGCCTCGTGTACTCACGATAGAATCGCTAGATGCAACCACACCATATACATACATATATACCTACAAAGATATTGGATTTGAAACAGTGGAAACAATTTTTCATAACAGAAATATTCCATGCCCATATTCCTAATTTGAATTTTCCACAAATACCGTGGGATAACACAAAATTAATTCCGTTATAAATGCTCTAATCAATGAGACTGTATATAAATGGTTTATAGTGTTCCAATATGTTTAATCTTCCATGGTTTACATTACCCGACAGCAATGAAATGTTTTCATTCGATAAGAGTTTGGACAAACGATTCTGACATTTATGTCGTTTGGGTAATGTCGCTGTACGATTCGATAATCGGTAATCGTTACTCGGTGGGTTTATAATTCGATTTGGTTAGAGATGTCCACACCTCTGGGTGGGCGCCGGCCTCCCGCTAACACCAGATTAAAGCTCCAAATGTATTGCGTGGGCATTAAACATTTATTAATAGGCCTTAGATATTTGTTTCAACACCATATTTCTACGGATTAAGTGAATTAATTCGATATAACATGTGTACACAGGAAATACGTTTGAAAAACGTCTTGATATTTCGATTAGGTGTTTACACGTGAATGTACAGTTTCCAGCCGGGTTGATATTTCATTTCTTTGATAACATGGAGATATTGAATTAATTTAATACAGAATCCATGTACCCTATTATTTAAGTTGCCATGTATCGAATTAATACCACTCACACGCGGAGAAGTAGTTACTTTGGTATGTAAGTGTTTACAATGAGGTGTAAAAGGGCCAGTTTAATAGGTCTGCAACAGTAGCAAGATGTGCTATTGTAATCGAAGATATGCTAAAATGCACGGATCAGCTGTATAATTTCGCGCACGGGTATATGAGGAGCTGTAAATATTTATAGATCCACTTTTCCATGTCCGGTAAATTGCGCTGTAATCGAGTCAAGTTTATCACAACAATGTTTTTACATTGCTCCCAAACGTGTACGAGTGAAGAATGAGCCTGTTGTTTAAACAGCAACTTACTAGCCACCAGTTGCTGGACATTTAAATGTAGAGTGATTTAAGAGCAAAGCTTCCATTTGATATAAAAGGGTGCCTACTGTTGATAAAGCAACATGACAATAAGGAATATGAAAATTTGCTAGTAGTTAGGTAAGTAAAGTTATGGTGGGTAGGTACTATTAAAATAATGGCAGATGTATACATTTTAAAAAACATAAATATACTTAGAGCAAGTTTGTAGATAGAAGTCTGAAGATTTTTTTTTTTTTGTTATCCCATTTGATGCAATTTTCTAGGTAGACGTAAACTCAGTGTACGGTAATTGTACAACTATTGCACGGTCATCACCATCGCAATTTATAAACATGTTCGTATTTCAGAGTGATGGTTACAAAGTACACGTTACACGTCGTTTTAAAGACAATGTCGGAGCGAATTAAGGGCCAATTAATACAGCAAATTGCTTTATTAATGTAGTTTGCGTCGGTCGTAAAACCTTTAGAATTTTACTAGGTCTTGTTTCGAGATTAGAATAAAAACGCTGTTATACTTATCTACAGATGCAACACAAAGAATATGTCATTCCAACGTGTAATTGCTTATAAGAGAAACAAGCATGAGCAGCATCTCAGGTTATAGCAATATTTCCTAGACATAAAACTTTTTTTATCGCGTCCAGTATGACAGACCTTTTACCATTAAAAATCAGAGATAGAATCTTTTCCATAAAATAAATTCACCTCACACGTATACACACAATATTTGCATCGACATGTACACCAACGAGCTATAAATTAAAAGTTATGATCATTAATGAACCAGTTTTAATTTACGATCAAACTGTTGATAAATAATCAAGTTGGTTGGTATGAAAAAATTAATCAGATGAAGTTGAACGCGACATTCTCCTTACGGAGTCTAGTGGCATTGCTCTTAATGCCTCCATTTAATGTAATAGCTATATAAATTGCAAAATGAAAGTTAAATTGCAATATTACTTTATGAAACAAAACAAAATGATGATTTACTGCTTCGTATAAGCAGTTTAATTGATGGGAGAGTGACTTCTTTAACGGGGTTATTTGTCAAAGCTTGTACCAAAAGATTTACGTCACCATAATTACGTGGATATCCTTTGTATGTTTTTCATTGTTATTTCTTCATCTTTGACATTCTAATTTGCTATCGTTGATCGGATTTAATTCATGAATATATCTAAAAGAGTCATTCTAATTCGAGTGGCTTACTCTATACTCTTTATATTCTTGATTTTTGGTTAAAAAGCCTTTAAAATTATTGTCCTATTTCAATACCATGATTCAAAGTCATTTTAAACGATAAATCCACCAATAAATATTAACCATTGATGTAGATCTTCAGTAATTTGTCATAACGTCTTTATCTTGTCAAATGAGGGAATGTAATTCGTAACAATCGAAGATCGGCGAGCCCAATCCGTCGGTGATATCGATGGTCCGTCACCGCTCTGTCATTTTAGATGTTGAATGATGACAACCTTGAGTGAACACCGCTTCGTTACTGAGGGACTGGGGACCCACAGCGGAATGAGAAATTTCAATTTATTCACTAAACTAGAGTGATGTGATTTTCTTTGAAAATATTATTGAATACGTAATGACTAATTAATTAACTGCTTAAAATATGTTAAACTGATAGAATTACATTGAAATCCAGTTAATTCTGTAAAACCAGGGCTGGGCTTTACTTTTTTCTTAATTATGATAAAATGGGGTATTCAATTTTAGTAATTAATTTTGCAAAAGTATTGCTAAAGCTATTCACTGCTCATTAATAAGCCCTTCATATACTCGAGATTGTGTCAGTAAGTTCCCACGTATAATGGATCGTTCGCTGAGGGATCAAAGTGCGTCGGCGCTTGCGCAGATATCGCGAATATATCGTGTTTGGTGCGATGGGCCGTAAGCACAGATGTGACAGCTATGCCTGTTAATTTAAACGGACGCGATCAATATACAGTATCGTCACTTCATCTCGGATTGAGGTATAAGGGGGGGGGGGGGGGGGGTTCGTGTTTGGATGAAAATTAAAGATGCAGAGTATGTAAGTAATGCAATGTTTTGTAACGATGCATTAAGAATTAAACTTGCTATAGCATCTGTTGTCATCTAATAAATGACCGGTGGAAGCAACCACTCCAAACTTACTAAAACTAAAAAAAAAATAAACTAGGTAAATGAAACTAAATTCAAGGGGATACTATCCAGGCGTTTTTATATGGATAAAGCTTAGAACCAATTAACCGGTCGAATGTAATTACAGAAACAATTAAAAAAACCTTTGTATCGCGTGGATCCACGTTAGGAATACGAAGGGTTAATGAGTAAACCTGAAAATCCAATTCAACCGCAAATGCTAAATATATTTCGACACTAAATTCAATGCACTGACCACCAGAACAGTTCACAGTCCGATTAACTTCGGATTCAAACATTCATCACGAGCCAAAATTACTTTTATGACATAAATCTTCGCATTCAAATCAAACAAGTGATAAAAAGCGACGCTGCTAACAACATCATCCCAACAACAAGCGTATCTAATGTTATTTAAGTCGAAATATTGGATTTGAAGCATACAAAATTAATAATTACACCCTGTGCAACGCGGTGCAATTTGGGCATACTTAAATTTGTATTAAGATGACAGGAACAAATTGTCTTATCCATTGTGCAGTAATCCCTGTGTTTAGATATCTGTTTCAGGTTCACAGGTTGTTAGCATGATTAGTTGTTGTTGGGCGATTTGATTTGCTAATGAGGTCGATAGTCGGTATACTCAGTAATGAAACAAACAGCTGATTTAATTTTGTATCCAAGACTCGGTTGTAAAATTTAGCATTGAAAGACATATTTAAAACATGATTCTAGTTCTGTCAATCGTTTGTAGTTGACTTTGACAGAATAACAATTTAGATCTGAAGCCCAATTACCGTACTTAAAAAAAAACGTTCAAATTCAAGTCACAATCTCATCTCAGGGACAATCAATATCAAAAACCTGTCATAAATTTAGAGAAATTAGACGTATTTTTGACAGATTGAAACAGATCAGACTGTGCACATTCTTAGAAATATGGGAATTGGACCCTCTGTTAGTCACTAATTGTATTTAAGTTTCAATAGTAGGTAATTTAAGATTTAAATGTATACTATTTGTTTCAAGTCATAAAGAAAAAACCAGTGAGAAAAAGTGAAGAGAAATTTGTAAAGCTATGAATATATTGAAATTAAGAATACCAAACAGCGTAATAGTGGATTTCTTGAATCAATCTAATCTTAATTTGAAAATGAAAATTGATTTTCAAATTCTCGTAACTTCAAATAGGTTGCCACAACATAACCGAACACAAAGAGACACCGATATCCAGTTCAGTGAGATCCAGATCGACTAGATAAGCCACTGCGCTAACAGTGGCAGGCTCTACCAAAGCTATTCGCTAATTCAACGTCTCACGCGAGAACTGTAAAACGGGAGTGATTGGCGCGTTAGATACGCAGTTAACTGCCGGTTAATAAACCGAATGATTCATACCCCTGCCCCTCCATATACTGGCATTAACGTTCACTTTAATTGAGTTACTTCAAAATTTATACACCACAAAATTTAAATTGCTGAAAGTGACTATTGGTCGGTATATTTATGTGCCCTATTTTCTTCGAGTATTCCTTGCTGTTATGGATGTGATAGTAATGAAATTCCTATCTATTTATTTTATGCGTCTGTAGAGCATTGAATTCAAGTGCTGTTTTGGTCTTTTATAGGACGACTTAGTTTCACTTGTTTTACTTCAACATCGCGTAGATTGGCGAGCTCGTTATTTTTGTGATTGATTCAACGACACTTCTATACCTTGTACTTTTATGTTATTCACGGTATAGTGAAAATTTTCTATTTTTTCGTTGAAAATGCAATCTTAACGCTATTGTTTCGTTTTTTCTCTCCAATGATTGGCGGAATACTCTTTTATTACCTACATATTTTTATTTATAACGGGGTCAGCTAATTGAATTGAAATAAAGTACCTCGTTAAAACCATACCCCCGGGTCTTGAGACCGTATTAAAAAAAAATCGACAACAATTAAAAAATGCCAATAAAAATATAACCTTTTTTTATTTAGTACAATTTTTATCGGCGTATTTAAAACTTAAAAAACAGACAAATCTTTTCACGTTAAAACACTTAAGAGCAAAAAAGACGAAAGTGGTTTCAAATACACATATCCTTTGAATGATTTAAACTAAAACACACATAAATTTAATATGAAGTACCTAATAGCTTCCATCAAAGACTCACATCGTTTATTTCTTAATACGAGAATATCTTCCTGATTGCTTAAAACAACGGCCATTAAACTAAAATACTGTCTTCAGCCTGCTCTAATCTCCCTCTGGATCACAAGGCACCGAAATCCAAATCGTATTACGCATCAAGCTCTTATGGTTCATATAAAATTGTTTCAGCTTCGTTACGCTTATCGTGCCGACATGAATGAAGACGTTATTAAAAATAATATATACCCTGTCCACGTATTAAACGATTAACCCGATAGCTTTGTAGAAAACAATTAACTTTGAAGATTGAAACAGTTAGTTCTATCATTTGGACGTAAAGGTAGATTGAATTTAAGGACATACCTTAAATTCATCTGTTTAATTTCGAGAGATAAAGAGCATCACAACACAACACAACATTGTGTATTTTTTCTTAAAACCCTTACGCAAAAAGCTCATGAGATGATTTATTCGTATTAAATATTATAACACAGGTAACAGCAACTCAATCTTCAAAAACAACAGCCAGATTTCAGTTCCCACACACGTCAGATTTATTTTCAATAATCACGAAACTTAACGTCCATGTCCTCTACGGACATATTTAGTGTTATGGTGTAAGTATGACGTGGGTTGCAAGTACTTGTAGCAAGTCTTGCAACCCCTGATGTAATGGTGGGTAACGGACGCAGACCATAAGGAGGCGTGCAAGCGCCAACTCTGACACGATCAAAGCGCCGCTGTTCTTGCCTGTACCCGTCAGAAGGCTCCACTCTCAGTTACTACGTGTAGGTTGAGTATGCGAGTGTATTTAGTTGGGAAATCTCTGTGGATAATGATTTAATATTGTATTGAAATTGTTCTGTATAGAGGTTTTGATACCTATCTTGGTAAAAAAAACTAGGCCAACTAGAAATAGATTAGAGAGAGACTATTATTTATTCTTTTTTAAGCATTGGGCTTCATTGCAAAGTCATTGCTAGTGGTATCGTGTAAATGAGTTTTTCAGAACTTTACTAGTCGCGAAAAGCCTTCAAAGTGCTGTAATATACAAAGATAATTGATGCAATAGAAATAAATACTTGCAAGCAAGACTGCGAACAAGAAAAAAGAACACATGAGGGACAATTCTTTTAACTTTAAGAATATTCACAATCTGAAGGCCAATTCTCGTAATTTAAAACGATCAAAATCTAGTCGCAGTGTCATCTCAGTGACATTCATTGGCCTTCTGTTCTGTCTAAATACCTAATCAGAAGGCTTCCTTACGTTTTGTGATGGAACGTTGTATAATTTTGACCTTCAATTTTTCAGCAACAATTCAGTCAGCCCCACTCCATGGTCACAGCATCCCCGTGAATACTTACGCTCATCTCTCTTTAATTGATGTCGGTTTTTGAGTGCAGCAATAAGCCGCCTGTACGCGTCGCCCCAGCACCTCTGTTCAACCGCAATGTATGGAATTTGTATTCAATAATTTAAACAGCCGCTTGCTTTGGAGTATTCACAAGTTATTTATTTAAGCGCAATTTATTTTACAGATAAAAAATAGATTTTATCCGTACAGGGTTTCATCGTGGCATAAATGTTTTATGGTGAACAAGTGACATTACACGCGCCGGGTTGTTGGATTCTGATCTGTGTGGACCTTTGGCTGCTATTTATACTGCTAGTGCGCATTATTGGACGATTCATAAATAAATACGCCAAAATATTTATGAAATTTGAATTGAAATCGATTGCTTTGTTTTTCTTCTTCTTTTGTTTTATTTTTGATCAATCTTTGTTTAATTTTCAGTTCACTCAGATATTCAAATGTATTAAAACTCGAGCTAGTTCCTTCTTAGGAGCATTTCATATTTATTATTTTTGGATTTACATAAAAATAAACTATCGTGTGCATATTAAATTTACTACATCAACGATTTGGCGACCACATGGCTACAAAGAACGCGAGTCACTGAAGTTTTTAATGTTGCTACAACGACACAATTGTCGGAAAAGTCTACTCATTATTTTAATCTCACAGTAAGTAAGTTTGCTTACTACCAAGCGAACCCTTTTACTTTCGATACAAAACCAAATAATCACAAAACATTATCACAGCGCAACATATGATGGATGACGCAACAAGACAAAAGATTCATCCCTATTTTTTCTCGACTTCCTGTCCTGTACGGAGGGTACTGTATTGTTTTACTTGTGTCTGTTCTCTTAATATAAATCAGGTCGTGGCAGGCTGTCGGCGGACGCAGGTGGCTGACGACACGCTTATTTCTCAGTGCTGCACAAATGCTGTGATTACGTTAAATTTGGATTTTGATGGTTGTATGCAAATTTTAGGCGGCTGCTTGTGAAAGTAGGAAAAACTTGATAGTCATTAGATCAACTTGACTTCCTTTACAAAAAATTAAGGTGCATTCCGAATACTACATGGCTGTGTACATGCCAAAAAAGATTTGCGTTGTTGATACAAACTTGACTTCCTTTGAAGAAAATTTGAAATGCAGTAATCAAATTATTATAATATACTGTAAAGTTACATGTCAAGTGAAAAGGTTCGCTTACTTTATTGTTAACTTGTGACCAAGAATATAATCTAAGGTAAAGATAAAATGTAGATGCAGATAATCTAATTTCAACTTGCACTGCTTGTTGCATTTTAAATGTTTGTAGGTATAGGAATTTTAGTGGAGGCACCTCCACTATCTGTGCAATTATATATTGGGCGACCTTTATATATGTATTAACCTACTTAACTACAAAACTCATTTCAGTTTACACCTCCCAGAACTTAAAAGAAAACATAAAATGGGTTATTTAAACGTATAATGAGGGGAGACTCATTTCCAAGAAATTGATACCTGGTGAAAAAAAATATAAAAGTAACTTTCATAAAACCCAAGACTACAAATTATTGTGTTAACTAGCTCATAATTAATTTAAACGCTCTTAATGACCAATATGCCACCAGAATGTAATGAGAAGGGACAATTTTCTTCGGCTTTTTTATAACATAAAAACCGTAAGATAAAAAAGCATGTTCTTTATAAAGGCAGATGCTGAGAGAGAAATGATAGCCCTTAACACAGTACATCAAACTTAGTTCCTTTGTAGTACTTTCTCTGGGGTACAAACTGTCGTGTAATTATCATTACCATGAAAGTAATAATTACGTTTTTATTAATCAATATCACTTTTATTTATTACAACGAGGACCAAATATAGCCGGACGCAGGTGTATGGCAAATACGGATGTTACACAGGCTGGTCCATTAAAAAAAATAATGTTCATATGAAAATAAACACTGAAAACGAATATAAATTGAATGAACTGATTGTACGTTTACGGAGGTCTTGGTACTTAACGAATGAAATTATTAAAAGAAGCGATGTTTTTGTGGAGTATAGAAGAGAAACAATACTGTGAAAATTATAAAATGATTAAGGATTTTTTGTTTTTTCGTACTTATTACGCAAATAATTACTACGTTTCTAGTAAGTACTTCTTCAGATTTTTTTCTAAAGTAAATAATGAATCTTTGGGAAAATAGTTTATCGTACTAATATCCTACTAATATTATAAACGCGAAAGGTTGTATGGATGGATGGATGTTTGTTACTCTTTCACGCAAAAACTACTGAACAGATTTAGATTAAATTTGGCACACAGATCGTTTATAATCACTATTAACACATAGGACACTTTTTATTCCGATATTCTCACGGGAACGACACTTATGCGGGTGAAACCGCGAGACGCAGCTAGTATTTCATAAAAGGATCAAAAGCGTCTACCCAAAAATGATAATGAGGAATAGATACGTTTTATTAAAAATAAATCTGAAACGCGTTTTTGTACAAAAAATGTCTCTCGCAACAAAAAAAGGGTAATAATCAAACATAATCCGAAACTAATCGCATCAATTTCTTTGGGTGACTATTAATTTTGTAAATTTTTTCGTTACAAAAATAGAGGTCAGAGAAATTTTGTAGCAGGAGTAAAAATACGTTATTATACCTATGGAATTTCATTTTTGTAATGGCGGGCAAAGGTTTTTTAGAACACCGGACAGCTTATAGATTCTAATAGGTACAATATTTTCAGGCATTTGATTCAAGTATACATTGCTAAGCAAGTTTTGCTTTTTTTTCATGCAGCAATAAGTGCAGACGCCAGCACATCAAGCTACCCAAAACTGTCAAATTTTAACAATCAACCTTGAACCTAAAGCTTAAGCGTAAAGTTGAAAATCTATTAAAGAAATTTGACAGATTGTGGTAGGTTGACGTGCTGGCGACTGTACCTTCAACAATAAACCTAAACTCTTGTGCTTCAAATTTTCTTTTCCCATACATTTACTCCTTGTATAAACGTTGCTTAAGTTAAGAGACGTCTAAATGTAAAAAAAATATGGTTAAACAGACATTAATCATTACTTAACTTTATGCAACGATAATGAATAAGGGGGATTATGTTTTGACCCCTCAAATGAAACTAAACAATCTTCACTTATCATTACATCTAATGATATTTAAGTTTCCATTAAATAAACAAAATATCTCTAATGATGACCGGACAGCATTCGTAAAATTCAATTTGAAACTAAGATTCTCTCGCGGCGATTTCTGAACTCATCAATCAAAGGTCGCGACTATTCAATCATAGCTTTTCTTTGTCCCCTTCTTTCACGTTTGAAAATCCTTATGTGGAACAGAGATAGTGTGATAAAGTTTAGAAGGTTGAATGGTAAGTAACCCTTGGTTCACACGAATGCCTCAAGGAAGGGTCTGTCCAGAAGAGTAATCAATTTGCTTGAAGGAGGGAATGTTGAAATAATTGATT
Organism: Apamea crenata; assembly: GCA_949629185.1. NCBI lineage: Eukaryota > Metazoa > Arthropoda > Insecta > Lepidoptera > Noctuidae > Apamea > Apamea crenata. Next base: position 13,300,244 of record OX451359.1, on the reverse strand, counting down.
TTTTCACTGCTAATAGTCTTGCTTATGTCAGTCTGATCCAGATGTGAATTTTGACCAGCTGTTGTGGCTATAAAATGAGAGTAAAGTACATGAGTCGGCTTAAGTTATAGCTTATAGCCATTATCAAGTAAAACCCTCGGAATATAAGGCCAGCAAGCAGCAATGGAGCCAACAAATGTATAAACGAACGCAATGGAATTAGCTTGTTACTCTCAAAAACAATTTTATGGACAGCTCAAAATTCAATGCGCAAGGAGCTGCCAAAATGCTGGTGAATGTTAGTCACCTTGCTGACCATGATCAAACTGTTAATCACAACTAACAAGTGTATAATTATGTAACTAGTTTACTAGCATCATGTAGGATGGGAGTGCATTCTATTAGTACGCACGGCGCTCACTTACCATCCCGTTACAGTGATCAATGATGCAGGAGACGCTATGTGGAGGCGTAAATTAAAACATAAAATTAGCGATCGGCAGATACGACTCGGAGTTTCATTAAAAAGTAATGAAAACTTCCCCAGAATATTAATCGAGTTATAAAACGAGGAGCTGGATGAAATACAGCACTCTTTTAAAGTTTATTTCGCCGACTACTTCAATTCTATCTACTTCGCCAATACGACGTTATGCGTGGAATACACAAAATATCTACCAACAAATATACAAATAATGACAATAAGTGGTAATTACATATTTCTTCGCCGCACCTCTTGTTACATTGTCGATAATTTAATAGCAAACACATACAGCGCGACACAAATCATTTGCACAGGACGATGTTCGAATCCCTACTCGCTTGACCAGTTATCGGACATTTGTTTTATTTCACATAGTTAACTAGGTACCGTGGACATCGTAACATGTAATTGTCAACTAAATTAATAGGTGTTTTTAGAGAAGAAGTAAGTAAACAAAGCTGTTCGGGTAGTAATTAGCTCGCGAGACTGAAATAACATAATGGGGTAATTGACTGGTTTGGCGCGTGTTATTTCGTAATTTCGCGTGTTTGCGTCTCCGGAGATTCCCCACAAATACGTATTATTTTCTCATAAACATGAGTGACATGAAATAATATCCAAAAATTGTATGTTTGTACCATAATTTTTAAACGAATCTGAAGTTTGGTTTTGACTTTTTTTGTCTAAAAATGATTCATATGGACTCCCGCTATTCTTGTTTACGAACCGATAGACGAACAAAGGCCTGAGATCGGTATCACTTCACGTAAATGCGTTCGGCATGATGCGAGACTTTTGACACCAAACAGCAGCGATAACATCTAAAAACATCTAATGTTTTAAACAAACTCTTTTATGTGGGTTAACTTAATTTTGTGAGAATAAAAGAGATATTTCCATCACATTGTTTGATATATTGATATCGAATATGAATTGGGTTTTTTATAGATGCGGGGGCAATATTTTTTTGTAGCTAAAAGGAGTTGCATCAGATACGAGCTAATATAGAAAAAGGAAGTCATCATTATCTGCATATATCCCTTAAATTCTAAAATATTTTTGCAGCAAGATGAGAACCATACATCAGAAACTTCATCTGTCATTAGCATCACTTAAGATTAAAATAAGACTACCTCAAGGCTAAATTAGTCATGCATGTTTTGCCTATGATCTAGGTGTTTTTATCTGGCTTGCATGCATATGCAAATATCTTCTATAAACACTCGTCTGACGGAACGACGTTAACAGGTGTTCGTTCGCCTAAGACTATGGAATGAAGTCCCAAGACACTTTCGCCTGACAATGTCAGTTTGTTTATCACTTGTTTCAATATAATTTATTTCTAGTACATGAAAATGTCGTTCCTTAATTGTAGCTCCTGTTTTAATTATTTTAATGTCAGTTGCAGTCGAACGATTGATTAAAATGTTAATCGTATCGATATCAATTTCTCACTGGCATAATACTCGTATTGTATTACAAATCTAAATGATTTACATTGAGGTTCAGCCATAGCTTTCAAAACCATAAAAAAATGCAATTACAATGCATCATTTGACTATATTTCAGTATAAATCCTCGTGAGTGTCACTTTGTAAAAAGTACCCAACAACAGTCCCTTATCTGCATCAATAGAATAAATTCGCGATAAAACAAAATGAAATACCGAAATAGATTTACTAACCAATTACTAACGTGCCCTCCAATCAAACAGCAATACGTTCTAGCTTCAAGCACATTCTTCAAGCGACATTAAAATGCGGGTCCTGGCAGGTTCCTCAAGATGGCCCTACCTGCATGCATTAGGATTCCGCAAGCCACTTAGTAGCACGGCTCACCTACAGACCCGTTGCCCGTATTCCCATTTAAACATAAAAAATAGAAGCTGGATAATGTTAGGATCTAGTCTCGTGTGGGGTTATAGAAAACGATAGAGACGATGTATTGATTTAAGTTTTCTAATACTTTCAATTCAGACATAACTTTCTTATAGAAAAATCCGATATCAAGGAAACCCGCTGATTTTTTCATTTTATTTGGTACATATCTGACTTACGTGTTTTCGGGATAACCTGAAACCTAATTCAGAAATATGGAATTATTTTAAATAAAATATTTAGCACTGCGCACTTTTACACCTACCAAAAAATTCATTTATAGGTAATTCTAAATCGAATTAGGAATCTCTACTATTTTCCTAGTCATAGTTCCTCAGTCGTGTGAGGTGTATTAGTGGTTAGTGTGGTCGATAGTATGCAGTACTGAACCAGTCGGCAGCTGACGGTTAGACATGTATTAGTTGAGGCGCCATCTACATGCAAATTGTTTCTCCTCCACTGTTTATTAAGGTGTTAGGATTAAAACCCAAGCGAATGATCACCGAGCAGCCAGGTAACTGCCACCAAGCATGTTTAATAGCGAAATGCTTCGTCTGCCACGCATTTTCATGTTATGGGCATGCGTCTTTTATTCTTTAATTGGGGTTGTTGGTTATTCTTATTTGCCTTTCTTATCTAGTTTTCAAAAGTGCGTAATAAAAGTAATAGTTTCAGTTAACATGAATATTAAATTTGTTTTGTTTTCTCGTTATCCTTTTATAGGGCTTGAACAAAAAGGGGCGAATAATTTTAATGGCACAAGCAATTATTCACGTCCGTTTGACGTATTTAGATCAGTGTTTTTATCATCGTCCTCTGTGTCTAAACAGCACAGACTATCATTAACTCCTTATAGTAAGATGATGTTGTTTTTCTGCAGCACCGTATAATGTGCAGGTATGACGTCGGTACGCACGACACAGCCACAATTAACTCGTCCTCTAAAGGAGTTGCACCTGCTAAAACCTTAATAATTACACTAAGTTAATTGTTAACTATACTGGTTTGGAGAAAACACGCACTGTTCTAATAAATATGCGGGCCAAGTGTACTAATAAATCAAATTACGTGTGTAGCCACACAACGTAACGAGCAAATTACTGTTTTTTAAACGTCATTGTAGGAGCCATTTCTTTTGCAAGCGATTTTTCTTTCGAAGAAGACAAACAAAAAAATATTGATGCCATTAACAGCTCTACTTATGTGCCATAATAGGATGTTATCGAGAAGATAAAGTAAGAATTTAAAGGTATCGTAAATTAAATTAATTTCATAGGTAATTAATACGAATTGACAAATAATGTAATTTATGACAAGTTTAAATAGTAAAGCTTAATGAGTGGCGCGGGCGTCCTTCGTGAAGGCCGCGTGTGCAGTGAGTGTGAGTGACCTATCAGGCGGTGCGGGCGGCGGCGCAGGAGTGCGCGCGCCGCCGCGTGCTGCGCTTGCGCCATGTTAATTACTACCACCAATAAGGCGCCCCGTCAACATATTTATTTTTTAGTTTATGAATTGTTCATAAAACCCACTTCATTAAAATAGGATCTGTATCACTCTTTTTTTCAGATGCGAGTAAGTACAGGGGAGCTTCGTGCGACCCTGAACAAAATGCCAAGATTAATTCCCGACAAGGTATTTTATGACAAAGACGTGCTCCGGCACGAGCACTCAATAACTCGGGACCTCCTTTTTCGGTACGATCCTTATTGGTATTCGAAACGTTCTATGAAAATAAAAATCCTAAGGTGGCCACCGAATGCCTGATCCTTATATTGCAAAGACAACATTTAACGAGCGAGCTGAAAAAATATTATCGAGTGGTAGTTAAGCGTCTATAAACTAGTATAGGGTTTTTATCATTCTCGAGCTTTCAACTTTTTATAATGTTAAAATTTCTCGAATATCGAACAGTAGCTGTAATGAACAGTTGACTGACCACGTTCTGCGCGCTCTGCTTGTGCGCAGACGTGCGGTCTGTAATACAATGCGAGCCATGTATGGGATTTATATTTACTATCGCTTCATGCATATAAAAAAGTGCGAAATGGAAATGATAATTTTTCCCACGAATATTTTGATTGGTCGTCGAACCAGTCAATAGTCGAGATCAAAGCGGGCCGGCCGTCGTCGCCTGCGCATATCGACCGCTGGATCTTTGTCATTCGCGCTCGACTCGACGCGGAGCGACATTGCGGTAACACAAGCGCCGCCGCTGTTGGCAATTAATGTAACCAAAGATCATCAATAAACATCTTTATCACTTGATCGCCTCTGACACCGAAGTACTTAAACAACTAGGGACCTGTACATTATAAGATTTGAATATTCAGTCACGCACATCTTTCAACATGCTCCGAGCGGAGAAGTCGTCCCGTCCTACATGTTACATTTTTTATTATTTAGCCACCGAACACGAGACGTATTTAAAAATAAAGTCATATATTGTAGAGAGGTAGATGTCAGCACAGGCAAACAAGACAATTAGAGAGATGACAGTTTCAAAGAACAGGGTAAGCCCAGAGCGGCGTTTAGTGATTTTAAAAGCTCGAGGGAGCTATGTTATAATGACCAAGTGCTGTATTTTAAAGTCCGCTTGACCAATTATGACCATTTAAACGAATGATCGGGGCGTATGACGAGCCGCCCAGCCTAGCCGTCATGCCATCTACGGTAATCCGAGGTTGGATCAGCGCCGACTCTTTGGCATTGTTTTCCTTAGAAAATACGCAATTTGATATCGGTCAGATAGTGTCAAGGGAAGAGAAATCTAATTTCATGATTTTGAAAAAAATATAATTGACAGCGAATGTTGACCGATCGAATAACATGAGAAGAATAGTAACAACCCGGTTCTTCAAAGTGCGTTTAAGTAGCTAATTACATTTTTTTCTAGCTGTGTATTAATCATAGTTCGTTTATCGGCTACAAACAAGATCTCGGGTAGCAAAGCGATCGCGTGGTAAGATTCGAAATTCGAATCTTGAGACTCGCGTGAGCAACTCACGCGCAGATACAAAGAGATACGCGATTCTGATCATGCGCATTGATAAATTGATCACATGCATATCGGTTACTAGCTCCAATATCGTGGGAGTACGTCCTCAAGCGATGGAAATAAGAACTTTTAATATCAAGTGGAAATTATCACTCGATAGGTATGGTCACTAATAATAATCTTATTGTTAGCTTATGCTGTGGGAAATAAAAGCAAAGTACTTTATCTTGAAGAAAACAATACTGTTGCGCCTTGAAATTGCTTTCTGAGCTATTCTACTCTTCTGATACCTTATCCGCATTCTGAACCAAACCGCAAGTTTAATTTAAAAAGGGCATGGCCTAATCACCTATTGGATATCTTAATTGAAAGTGGACTAGGCCAAGTGGCTGAACGAACTATGAATCGAGGTCCTGAGCGACAAACCATCCCTTTGATTTGTTGATTAATTTTCAGTTGAGTCTACCCTTCCTTCAACAATGTATTTCGTTAGCAACACCAATATATCGCACTGCAGCAATCATGCAAAACCCGTAAGGAAGACATAACACACGATTCTCAAAAACCATATGTTCTGCATGTGGTTTTATTTGGTTTCATGGTGTTTAGCCACGAGGCTGCCCCGGGCGGCGCCCCTCCCCCCATTGTGTTGGACAATGCGCTGTAACTCCTCACTAACGAGACGTAGAAAGGGAACAAGGGAGAAGCGGGTAGCGATCTTGCTAGTCAAACACTTCAGTCGCTGTAATTCATATCTTAAATTGAGATAGAGGACCTGACAAAATATTATATCGTCTGTATTTCCCGAAGGGGTAAGCAGAGGAGAAACATCCAGTTATGTTTTATTCCCATAACTTTAACGACAACGTGACTGTTTATATTTAAAAGAAAAAAACTTGCATTATTTTTTTTTGGACTTTTTCATTGTATGTTTATCTTGTAACTTATGAACCAATTAATCTCACATTTCACAAAATCCTTTAAGTACAGGTTAACAGTCTTCCAAATATAGTACAGCACCCGATTCTCCGATTCCCGCAACCAGCCAATGGTTTCTTCAGCTTATATTTCGTGCAGCTCTTTCTCTAATGAAAATTATCTATTTCATTTAGGGCTGATTTTTCATTGACAGAAACCTTTTGACTGGAAAAAAATTGATGTCCGGCGGTTTTTGTATGGAAGAAATGTTAAAATTTCAAAACTAGGAATAGTTTTCAATTTTTTTGGATAAAATTATCTGGCGTTGAATAAATCAGCCCCCAATCATTAGTTTAGTTGCTTCTGACATAATTGTCATATTTATCGTATTTATGAACACTGGAACCATTCGATGTAACAGACCAGCGCTCTCACGTGTAACTTGGGACACAACCAAAGCCTGAAGCGTACTCACATTTGTAAAAACCATAATAAGCGCCCGCTTTTGGCATATTGTATTGACACACGATAAATATTTGCAAGATTACACCGAGCTGAGATTGCAGCAGAGATCTCCTTTTCCTTCAGGGTACGAAGTATGCTCTACTCGGTAGGCAAACGGTTTCCTGTACAATAATACACATTAGTTGGATAACGCAGTCTGTTTTAGTTCATTATCTTGAAAGTACATCATATTGATTTACAACTCAGAGGTGTATCTTTTGTCATTTTTTTACAGGCTTGACCGTAGAGGTCATAAAAAGGTCATAAAAAAAAGAAAGAAAAATTGTTATATCTGCAAACAAACCGCACATTACAAAAAAAGACATAAAATACACACATATAAAGTAGCCAAAAGCTTTGCAATTAAAGTTTGTCAATTTTGTCCATTGCTTAATGTCAGGGCCAGGGACAAAGACAATGCATATTACATTGGCTATTGAGATGAAAACTTATACACAAGTGATTCATTGTTAATCCCAGTGGATGCAATTTGCTGCATCTTCAGGCAGTCTAGCCAACTCAAGCTCAGATACTGTTTATTATATAAATGTGTGCGATAATGTTAAACACAAAAACAGCCATAGTTCTCAACTGGGGCTACAATGACACGAATAGTAGTCGAGGAATGGGCTGAGACGAATAATTTGACGCTAATACATGACGCTAAACAATCGGCGGTTAACATTCAGCAATGGTGTCAATCCCTAACATTAGTTGGAATGACAGCTCACTTCACCTAAGTTTTCACGTTACGTAAGTATACGTAAGTGAGATGGTTACAGAATCGCACTGCTGCTCACTCTAAGCTCACTTCACCTAACTTTTCACGGTGAGATTTTTACAGAATCGATCGGCAGAGCTATTGATTTTAAGCTGCATTCATACAAGCCAACAGAAGTTATAGGCCGGTAATAACTACAATTAATTGAAACTTTGTAAGTAATAAAAAAGAAATAATCATAAAAACCATTAACACGTGTGCGCCTCAATAATCGATGAGTCCGTAAATTAATACTTTCTTGTTTCTTTTTTAAAGTTTGTTAATTCAAGGCAATGGCTACAGAGGAATGCTGAGCGCCACCCTTAAAAAGCCTAATTTAATTTAACAGGTAGGCAGCGTTATTTAATCATAGGCTTACCACTAAATTATACAGTGTGGTAATAGCTGCAGAGCAATCAGCAATACTTCATTTTTGCTACTGTTTTTTTGTATCTACAAAAACTAATTCACCCAACCCCCGAACGTGGGTTCGCTACTCCTTCCGTTTAGCGAGTATTGCTTTTGGGTTGTTCGAAAGGAAATCGTTTGTTTTTTACGATTATGAATTCGGTAAAACATCCAAATTGCCTTTATTAAAAAACAAGATTCTGAAATTTCGTTTCAATATTTTCAAAGACGATTTGAATTATCCCTTACCAATTAAAACTTAAAAAGTGGGTAATGCTATTAGCGTTGCACTTTTTCTCATTTTAAAACAGAAATATTTCCTCATTCAAATACTATAGTATCACTATCACAGTAAAATTCTATACCGTATAATGGTCAATTTTGATCTACCTAGATTGCCTGTCACAAAAATAACTTTCACCTTTTTACAAAAATTACAGAGCGCTAGATCAGTAGAATGTACGATAAGATTGGACGCATCATTAAAAACGGATGACGGTGCACTACTTGAATATTATTATAAAACATGAGAGTTATGATCTGGGAGCAGTTCTCGAGGCACGTAATACACACAGTGATTTTCACCCTCACACGCCGCACCCGTCAGCACACGTCCCGGTAAAATTACAGGGGGCAATGAAAACTTAGCACTCGTTAGGTGTCAAAATTGCCATAATTCGAAAACGCGGTGTGTGCCCCGCCTTACGTAAAGCAAGCCGACTTTTTGCCCGTTCCGAAAATTTCAAACTCAATTTTTTTTTAATGATTTGTGGCCGCATCCGATATTCCGAAATTGGATGATCGGAAACGAAATCGACCGATCGTGTGAAAATAATGTTTTGATCAACCCTTAGATGTTATTGTAAAAAGTTTACCGCTATAGGTAATTTTATTTTAACTCGTTTCTTTCGCGATTAAAGTACCTACCTTCGGACACGGGTTGCCTTTGATATCATCATGATCTCAGCCCGGAATAACCTGAAAAACCTAATGCTGGATAGGCCCCGGTTCCGTGTGTCACTCATCCAGGCGTTTCCCGTGACTTTCACGATATCTTCAACCCAACGCGATTTTGGACCGCCCTGATTTCTGTGGCCTAAACTTGGCCACTATTCGGTCATCATTTTACATCTGATAGATAATAATAACAACTTTAGATAAGTATGCTAAGTAGCTAAGTAGTTTCATATCTAACACATCTCTAAGTGCCCAATGTTCACAGCATCATAATCTATCAATAGACAATGAAAGTATCGTTTATCTTCCGCTCGACGTGTTCACTCTTGCTCTCTTTATTCCTCGAATCATGACTAGCTTTTTGAATTGTTTCAAAAAATAAATGCTACTCGATTAAAATAAAAATATTTACTTTCAATTACGAAACAATGATGTTGCTTTATCATCTTCAATGTGTCGTAATCGTTTGGTGATCGTGTTTACCGATTAACATATTATTATTTACATACATTGTACTGTTATTTAAACTTTCTAGAAAAACAGTTTACTTTCCAATTTAGTTACATTACGTTTTAGTTTCAATAATGTGAAAGGACAATGCTCATGAAGGTATGAAAACCCGTACCATGCTGCATCATAGTCAAACGTGTTTTTTATAGACTTCACTTATCATATTAACTCCTACGAAAGTTCTTTTTGTAAACAAAACCCGGGTTTCGAAGTTTAAAATAAAACAGAGTAGCCTAAAAACTAGGTACTTTATTTTATTTGACATGTCATACACGAAAGGCTATTATTGCTCTAAAAAAATGATAATCGTTTAAATAAAAATTCTATTCTATTCTAGTTATTTTTAAAAGCAAAGTATAATTTTTTTACATGTTTTTTGAGTGACGTGACAGTTTCAACATTCAAGGTTAAAATCATTATTATCATTTGAAAAGGAACATCATGTAAAGGGAATAAGACAATATCAACACTTTTTTACTTTAAATTAAATTCTCTGTTCAAAAATCAAATCACCGACGGGTAATGTCGTAAAAAATTATGAAAATAATTACGATAGTATTTTGATCTTAATGCATGAGACTTTGTGGTACGACTTTTGATCATTCTCTTTTCACACCAAGGTCATAATTTGATATTTATGATAAGAACTAGTTCAAATGGGACTTACTTATCCTCCAAGCCTCTAGTTTCTTACGGTATTTAAAAATCAAGTATAATATAACACAATCCGAAACTCTAAATAGCTGGTCAACGTTCTATGATCATTTTAACACCATTGTGATTCGATTAGTCTCGCTCTGATATCAAATAGACACCTTTGAATTCGGACAATCGATCTTTAATGCCATAATTCAGATCAATCGTTATAAAAGGCACGTAATTGGCCAACACTCGCTCGATATTTCATCTCATTCGTTTGATATTTCTTCATCAAAGGAGATTGGAATGTAAAATGTTAAAACTGGACTTTGTTCTGATTCAGAAACATTACAGTTCAAATCATTTGTAATCATTGGTTGGTTACGTTACAATGTTGTTGTAGAAGCAACTTTAGGTTTGCACATTTCACGTCGGCTATTTCACGCTGAATTATTTAAGTGGGAAGCGTAATAACCACAATACATCATCAACCATGATGTGTATTGATACACAAAATTAGTTACATGTATTCAGCGGTCAACCAGACGTGAAATTGGGAGTGTTTGAAGTGCGTCGGCGCAGACAAGTGTGGCGACAACAACTTCGCCACGTTTTGTTATAGGCTACGCCGAATTGTGCAAAAAGGGTTCTACCTGCCAGGTACAGCCGTGGTCAAAAGTTTGTGTAAAAGGTTCAGCTACATCACAGCATAGTGAAACTTTTTTGGTACGCTGGCCCCATGTCGTCTCGCTACATTACACAATATTCACAATAGAACCCTTCGTTCGATCTACTTAAGGACCTTTGGATTTTTTTCTCGTGTTTAATTTCGTTGTGCTTCGAAGTCAACAAGATGGACTTAAGGGTTCTCGGCAAACTGCTAAACAATTGTTGCGTCACGGTCAATAGAATACGGTGCGTTTTTGTGCACATTTTTTTCCTAGAGCTTTCGAACTTGACCGTTATAGCTTTAGTGGTTCTAATTTAAACGGCGCCGAAAGGATTTAGGATTCCCTTAAACCGATTATCTGTTCAAGCCAGATAATGCTCTACAATCACATTGCCGGATTTGTGCAAAATTCTTCAAGTTTAACATAATCTCAGATAACTATGTACTTACAATTTTGAATGTATTCACAAACACTCGTAAGTTCCGTCCTACTTAAACTCTTTAACATGGAACCACAAATATTTCTGTAAACTTGTTAAATTTATTTTGAAATTATTTTTGTAGGCTAATATCTTACCGAAATCTAATGATGATCTTGCTGTTGGCGAAATATTAAAAGATAAAGAAGTGTGAAATTGATGAATAGATTTTTTTGCACAAGGAACTGTTTTCTATTTTAACGCCTATTGTGGGGAACTGATTCTTGCAAAAGATTATTAACACAGACGCTCTTCTCATTAGGTTTTAGGTATAAAAAAGAACAGATAAAAATTGTTTATGTAAAGAAAAGCTTTGTTATGATCCAGATTTATATTAAATTAATAATAAAATTCTTCCATGCTGGTGTGGAGATAACTAAGACGAGCGTTTGTCAGTCACTACCTCTAGCTCTAGAGTCTTGGTCGGGGACGTTGGAAGGTCTTACTGTAAAGCCCATTCAATTTTGTTTATTTTTATGTTTAAATTATTTCGGATATAGTTTGCACCTACCTACCTAAAGATACATCTATACGCAGAAACACTTACGGAATACAAAAAACACGCTCCCAAAATGTTTCAATCATAACAATACTTGGTGACATTAACGTAAATAATTACAAACCACCCTAATAAATTGTAAACTTCACAATTTCAGCAACTCGTGTCACCCACCACTTGTGTGACAATAAATGCCATCACAATCGCTCACGCCCAAAACTCGTGCCATTAGAAAGATTTATACCTTAGCACAATGTGTATCGTAAATTCGTAACAAATTCCCGGTGAAGGAAATATATGGCGTACCAATTATTCGGAGACTAACCGACCGGAAGTTTTCAAGTATTTTTATCGGATCTTTTGAATACGGTGGTGATTTTAAACAAATATGAAACTACGAACCGAGCGCCTAAGCTGAGAAGAATAGAGGATTACAACGAAATCCTGTTTTTGTTTGTTTTCTTTGGTGTAAGTCTTTTGTATCGGAGGCGGCGGACGAGCTAATGTATGGCGGAATAGAAATATGCAGGCAATTTAATATCAGACCTTTGCAGGAAATTGTATTATGTTGATTTGAAGCAAATATGTATTGGTAATAAATCGTAGCGTCAAATCTTTTTATACTATCAGTTCTTAAGCTACGCAAAGAATTCAAGAGATATTGAAAAACTTGATACCTACATAATCTAAATAATATGATTACAAACTGAAATTCTACAAAATCAGAAAAGTAAACAAACACGCAAACAACGTAATCCTCGCCATAATTTATCTTGTCCAGTTAAAATACGAAGGACAGGTTTAATTACATAGCGGGACAAACTCCAGCTTTTTTCTTGTTTACAGCTTTGGACAACTTAATTGGCAAAACAAGACACAAGCTTTAGAAAACACGGATAGATTCTTATCGAACAATATATAACAGGTCCAGGAACAACTGACCCAAAAAAACCGTCCACCGAAATTAGTTGACAGAAAGTAACACCATAACCGATTGGACGTATCGCGAGACAGTTCATTTGTCAATATCCCTCACGGAGCATAATTAAACTGTGAGATAGAAGCTAAAAGCATCGGGTTCTGTATCAACAGCCAGGCGTCATAGTTATCGAAATTAATTCTATGAATGATTGCCATTGGTGTATGTGAGAAAAGATAACAGAACTCATTTCGAACTACTTATAAGTGCAGATGGCTTAGGCAAGGTCTAGCAGTAGGAATACCACGTTTAGTATAATTTCCTTTTCAAATCTAAAGTGGCGATATTATTTTACGATCCTTGATAACCCTTTGGATTTAGTTTTTAGTAAAAAAGCGGCATTTATTTAACGGGCTAAATAATTTCTCTATCAAAAACACGTTAAGTAACGTCTACATTTTGATCAGACAACTTCATTTAATTGGTTCCCTCTAGGAAATCTCATATTCAATTAATAAGATCATGGTAATTGGATCAACAAGAGTCGGGAACCTTTGGTGCTGATGGATGGTATCAATTTTCGTACCGGTCCCCACGTCCCTAGTAATTAGTTATCATAGTAATATGCTCGGCGTCTCATTCCCGAAGTACTTAAAGTAATCGTATTTTGTTAGTAAGCTGTTTATTAATTAGTGTTATTTAAAACTATTTGGTAGCGAGTTCCGGCTAACGACAACGTGTTTTGTATACGTAATAACAAGTTGCCTACAGTGTTTGTTTTAGTAATTTTGGTTTCCCTCATTTAAAAACCACGACGAATTAATTGGAACTTCGGTAGGCTTGTTTTATTATGAAATTTTCTTATTCTTATCCTGTAGCTAATTATCATCAAGTAGAATGTAATCAATGTCTTTGTAAATTTTTCGTTAAAAAGTACCTATTATGTGCCAATTCGAAAACAAATTTTTGACTTTGACATCTTTATGTATCGATAATATTATATGTAAATGAATGTCTCAATGCAGACTAACTATCGTGTTGATACAGTACAGTTACTACTTGAATACAAACAGGCAGAACCTACAAACGCGAACCGTTAAGCTTGTGGTCAGATAAAGCTACAATCGACCGGATTTCCACCTGATCGATACTTGCTCCGCAAAATTATCCCTAAACCATTGTCCAAACGGACGTCTTTTGCAGCCACATCAAAGAGCAACCGACAATGTACGGGGTCTAAGCGTTGCTGGTGCAAAGACGCGTGCCTCTAATCTCTATTGATATAACGGAACTAAAGCAACTTTGTATGAACACCTTACGCGTTTTTTACCAAGTTTCTTTTCAAGACATCCCTATAAAACATTAGCCCGCTACTTTTTGTGATATTAGAGAACGGTACTGCACTTTGCCGTTATGTCAAACAAAAAAACAGTATCAAAGTGTTACAGTTTCGAGGTAACTGTATCGCAGCCCCCGCGCACTTCCGAGGTTCATCGCTACACTACCTACTCTACTTCAAGGTGGAAGGAAGCAATACATTATTTTTACAACGATCAACATTATGTTATTGAATTACTTTTGAAATTGATTTGGTGCCTTCAGTTATGTTTGCAGAACGTTTGCATCTGCTCGGGGCAATGCGTTTGATTTTTTGTTCGGCAGACATTGTCGAGACTGTCTAGATGTGGGCGCTTAATTACGGATCACGTTCATAAAGATAATGTAATTTAATCCTCGTTGCGAACAATCAGAGTAAGCAAGGTGGCGTCATAAGAATTAATTCAGAAATGCGATATTCTATTGAGTTAGTCCAGGTGAATTATTTGGCACGCTCCTTGGTAACCTACATCTTATCGATCGGTAGCACCTTGTGTTTCAGAGATAGTGCGTTAGATACCTTCCGTTATAATGTAGATCAATACGTGCGCCGAAATATACGGCAGATGTGGAAGGGTTATTGTATACACAATTTATTATTGTTATGATTTCTATAGAGACTTTGACAAGGTGTACTCGAGATTTTGGCATGTGCCTTTTGGTAACACATTGTGCTATTGATTCATACTATCTTTTCTTCGAAAGATTCAAATCAATATATCTATTTTTACATTGACGAGTCGCAACTTGTTTATCTGAAAATCTAGAGCAATTATTTAGATACTGAGTTATTTTTAGTTAATTCCCACAACGTGGCTTGGCTCTATTTATGAGTACATCCTGTTAATATAATGACCGTCTTTTACAAAGTTCTACATATGAGACGTGAACTTACAATCTAGTTCTAAACCGTGTACTTGATAAATATAAAAGCAAATTTCGCATCGTTAAGTCGCGTTATAGCAACCGTGCGCATGCGACGTCGGCAAACGTTCAAAGGCTTGGACGCCGACAGATGACGTATCGCTTGCACAATACGATAAAATGAAAGGGTGGAGTGCATAGCGATGCAATTCATAGGGGTACTCTACTCACTGTAACCTAACACTTTGAATTTTGCACGGTGAGCACGTGTGCAAATCAAAATGTGTACTATTGTGATAGAGATGATAGATGAAGGACGTAAATGTTGATTAATTATTGTTGTTGGATTTTGAATTTGTGTCGGGGGATCGATTTTCGAACTATATTTCTCTCGTTTTGATTGGGAAATTGAAAAGATAACATAGTGAAGTGTAATTTTAAGCAGAGTCTGTCTGTCTTGTAAGTTGTGCGGTATTTATGGTACAGGAATGCCATTAGTCAAATTTACGAGTAGTCATAGACAATAAAAACAAATCAAAAATAGGCCTTGTTAAAAAAATATGAATACCCACAAGAAGAAGTATATGCAGCACCGTGTAGAAAAGAATGTAAACAATAGTGCGTGCTACAGCGCAGATTCTGTGTGGGAATAAACTCGTGAAAAAAACTGACCTAAGTAAATATTGCAGTTTGCCCACTGGCGCCTGTAACTTGATAGTGTTTAAACAACATAACAGAACCTACTAGTAATATGAAGTTACAATTTCATTTCACACAGATTTTAGTTCACCTTATTTTTGTGAAACTATAAACAAAGATTTACTGTTGGAAATATTAGAAAATAACCTACTGAAATTGCTTACATAAAAATAATTACAAAAAAAGGAACTTAAAAAAAAATCTAAAAAGAATGAAAAAGATCATGTCTAAAAAATGAACATGGAAACTCCTAGGTTGACTATCGATACATCTGCTATGCGTGCCCTATTTGTAATACTACCCTTAAAATCTTAATCAGAGTAAGCAAGGCCAGCACATTAATCACAGGAGACCAGAATGAACACCGCTTCCGGACATCTACAAGTTAAATCAACAACATGAAAAAATATCGACCCCTCAAGGAGCACAATAATTTTTATTCCGCATAGTTTCTTATTCCGACATTTTGTGACACACGGGATTTGTAGATGACAGACCATTTTGAATTTTACTTACCAGAGCCCAAAACTCAAACCTTTGTAAAAAAAAAACTTTCGTGTAAGATTTAATTATTGTTTTCGTAGCACTTGCTACGCAGACTAATAAAGTCGTAGCACTCGTAGCAAATAGCTACGACCAATTAGTTCTTAGACAACTCGCAAAATAGATAGATTCCGTATGGCCTACTACGACAAAATAATTTACTAAGAGCAGATTTTTCTGATCCCCGGAGAACTTTCATCTGAGAAACAAAAATTGCGGTTTGTCAACTTTTGATTTTTTCTTCAAGTAAAATTTATTTGAACATTGAAAAATCAGTGCTAAGGCAATTTGTGGTTTAATCAAAATGTTCCACTATACACAACACTGTATGTATCCCAAATAAAATGCAACATGATCAAAGCATTGGAGATCGACGCATCGGTAACACAGGGCAGGTACAAATTACTGTGGCAGGGCTCGATCACAAGATGGTGGTCGCTGATAAAGCTACACCATCACTATAAAGACATAATTTAGTCAGCGTCGAACAAAAAGTATAACGGACAGACCGACAGAACTAGATGAACGATGTTGCGTTTGCGTTTTAATTAACGATAACATGTTGCGACTTGCGATTGAAACGTCCTGTGCTGAAAAATGTACGTGATTAGTTTTATTGGGGCGTCTGAACGGTGTGGTTTATGTGATGTGTTCTGATGTTTTGATGTGCGCTCAGTCTTATAAAGCGATTAGGGTTTGTCAGTTCGACTTTTCAAATAAAATGTGGTCGTGCTGACGCTGAATTTGCGTGGGTAAAGTTCATGAATAAATTATAGTTATTTAAAATAAAACATAATTTGGATTAATAGAAAAGTTTTAACTTGTCAAATCAATTATTTTAAAAGAGTAACCATGGAGTTTCTTGCCAGCTCTTCTCCATAGGAAATAACCAATTGGAATCGTGCACCTAGCTTCTGACGTTTCATAAGTGTCCATGTAGGTTTATGTGAAATAAAACATTTTGATTTTGAAATAAATTGTGTACTTATGTATTTTCTAAAATCTCTCTCAAAATACAAAAAATCTAATAATCAAAACACAAACACATTTAAAAAAATATGAATTAAATGATTTCATAGGTCTTAAGATAGTCAAAAATTAAATTCCTTTCTACACCATCCTTCAAACTTAACTTAAAGTTAACAAGTTACAACTTCCGTAAATAATAGGTGCATAATAATGCAAAATTTCATCTTTTCCATTATCAAAAATTAAATGCAAACTGTCGGCATGGGTAAAAGGGCTCATATTCAATTTTAGTAAAATTTAATGCAAGGGTAATGAAGCGTTGCAACTTCCTGTGCGAATCGATTGAGCTGTATTCGCTACCCGGATATGTCTTTGTCCGCGAATGCGAAAGGGTGAGTCGGGAAGCTAAGATCCTCAAGAATAGTGATTTCATGCTTACATGGAACCCTTTGAATGTCTTACTTTCTCTGCCGGGACTTTATTCGTGGGGAAATCGATTTACAATGTCAATTGAGTTTTGTTAATTGATTAGTTATATGACGGACTGGTTACAGTCCTGTTTCCGTTTGGAAATTGATTATTTAATGTACTTATTGAAGATACGAACTCAGATTTAGAATATTACTTACCTTCGGAGTCTATTCCTTCATATTGATCAACTAATCATAAAAGTCTATTCAAAAAATTTAACTCTCATATAACCAAAACCGCCAACAGCATTAACGCACTTTTACATCTTCAAAAAACAATAAAAATATACCTAAACCGACTTTAACGACTTCATATCGTAAATCACCGACTTACGACCTAAAGTCAGCTAGTCAGCGAAGCTAGCGGGTTCTCTGCCCACCCATAGGTGTGGACAGTCGTGGTCAAAGGGTCGCGACCAAGCACTAAATCAGACAAGACGTGTTATTTGTTCAACAGGCTTTGATACCACCGCGATGCGCCTGCGCCTCATAATTTATGTGGATATATGGGAATTGAAACACATTAGTGTTTTGTTTGCTTAACTAATTTTTCGGAGATGAGTTTGGAGATTTGGAAAGAAGTATAATTGAGGGCCGGTATCTTAGCCTAGTGTCCTTTGATATGCTATCCTGAATTTATTTGAGTAATTGGAATACTTAAGTAAAAGTTATAATAGGTAGGTAACAATCACACTTGGTAATTTCGGTACGACGCAAACGCATGTTTCTGGCAGAGCGAATGTCAAGCGAACGTCAATCCTGTTTCTGTCTGTCCATTGATTAACAAACAGTATTAAACCGCTGTTCCCATTCATCAATTTGCATTTGTCGGCCCCATTCGTAGTTAATAGTTCTCAACTAAAACATCTCAAAACATTGGTACAACTAAATAAATTCACAATGCTCCTAGTGTAGTAAGTACAAATCGTTCAATAAAACATCGACTAGCAAAACTCGCCTTAACACAGTTGAAATAAATAAATAATTCGTCTGTATCAATTGGAAAAGGAACATTCTCCCATCGAGGACGGCTCTTGTAAATCTTTGATAGCAATCTTGATGTACGAACGGATGCAAAACGGGATCGTCTCGGGTCCAAAGCGGTTTGATTTAAGGAAATACATCCCTGACGAAACACAGTAAGTATCGTTTGTAACATCGAATAATATCCAATCGCTTTGCATATCCAATTGCAATCTCAATTGTTTAGTTCAATCACTCGACCGATATGTAGATTTAACGGAATGCATCGAATTTAAGCGATAGCTCTCTATAGCTGTAACGTTGCCAAACTTGTATGTAAAACATCGGCGAAATGTCCAAAGGTTTATCGAGGGTTGCATTACCATTAAATGTTAACACACTATAATACTTAAATGCACAGGTGAAACTATATAACGCTATTGATTGATATTTCGAAATAGTCATTCAATAGAGTTATATGAACTTACAGGGTTGTATTGATGATTATAATGATTATAATTCTATAAATAGGTACATACTTGTTACGGTCGCGAATCATATTTTGATCACAATTTAACCTGACACTGACCTGAAAATTGCCAAATCTTAAGAAAATTTGAATTTTGCATGTTAAATAAATAGATAACAATAATTATGACAAAAAATCGCATAAATCAATATCTGATTAATTGAATCTATTTGATCACGAAAATCACATTAAAAGTAAACAAAAATAACCACTAAATCATAATAGAAACTTCTATAGATTAATCCAATTTGGTTTAGTTAAACACCCAGGGTGAATATTTATCAAATCTGAGGTATCGGCCCATAAATAAGACTGCACGCGGTTTCGGAATGTGTGATAAAATTTATAGCGGGACTCGTACGAAGCAGAGCTCTATCCCACTGGGATACTCACAACTATTGTAATCTGATCATGCAAATTTGTAACCCCTTTTTACTCGCACAGTCGGCACACGCCTAACACTCCATGTGTACCTGTTTGTAGTAGATAAGGGTATAGTGGTGGAGACAAAGCTATTTGACATTTCTGAAAAATTTTGTTGTTCAAATTCAGATGAGTAATTGCTTGGTACGCAATTAGTTATTCATAAAATAATTGCGCAGAAGTGAATGCTCATTTTCTTGTCATTACATCAATGCAAATCAAATTAAAGTTTGTCAACGACCCTCTTGCTTTTCAGCAACAATTTCTATCACACCTCAAGCAAATTTATCACTCCCTTAAAATCCCGAACACGTGTACATTACAAGTTATCTGTGAGATTGAAGACAGGAGAAAATAAAATTTTGGCACGTTCGTTAACGACCGGTCCTGTTGATTTGGCAGATGTTATTTTTAGTCATTAGAGAGAAAAAAATCAATTAATAACCGCCGTTTGTGTACAAAATTGATTACCGGAGGCTTCTGAAGTCAGCCGTCTGACCGCTCCCGAGGCACCCGTGTGAACTCTGAAAATCATAATTGCGTACTGTCTAATCAAGCATACTTCGTCCCTCTCTAATCCATAGAGATTAGCTAGAGCGTGAAAGAGACCAATCTTAGGAAGTAAATGTTGCTTCCACTCTTCGTGACCACACTTTGATTGATGAACAGAGAAAACGCCTCGAGTGGGTTAATCACGCCTAAATTTAATTTAGAATGAATATGAAAACACGGAGGCTATTTATTATGTTTTGTTTGTTTTGGATAACATTTTCTTTTTTCTGGATCCATAACCCTAATGTTACTTTTTGCAGGTCGAAAATATGCGAAGTTTGACCCCAGCTCATTTAAAGGGTTTTACAAAAAAAGCATAGTTTGGATACAAAATCGTTGTAATTATAGAATGTAGTTTTCTGTAAAGGTTGAGAAACACCTTTTTTTGTCAAATATTATAAACAGTCATATATGTGGCATTAAGGTGCGTCAAACGTTTCGTGGGAGACTGGAATCACTGGAATTAAGATAAACGCTTCCCATTAGATCCATTTAATGTTGGAGCAATTCGGGACTATAAACATAATGCTTTTAATCATAGTAGGCAGATAGGCTCCAACATTATTTGTTACAACTAGCACATAGAAATACGTGGACTCGTCAATTTTTTTTTAAATAAAGGACATGAAATTACCGAGATTTTATGTATGCTATGAGACAGAGCTTTTTTTTTAAATGTGAAGTTATTTATATTTTTTTTAATATTTACCTATAGGTATGAAATAAATATAGTTTATGTTCGGTTATTATACGTTTCAGTGTAAGTAACATAATTGGTATATTTACTTAAAACTCTGGAAAAAAGTAAAGTTGTTCGACTGTATTGTTCTCAATCTCTGGTTGTGTGGCATACCGCGCTCTAGGTTTAATTAAATGAGGTAATATGATATGATATAAATGAGATAATCATTTATGAGGCCGCACATACTATGTTTTGTACCAGATAAAATGTATGTTTGTCCGTCCCACTGCACTGATTCCACTGTTCTCCTTCCAATACCATCGCTCATCATTTCAAGATAACGCATAAATAAATAAATAATAAAGTAAATTGAAAACCTTCCCAAGTAATTGTCGGTGTGGAGAGTGACCCTAATGGCTGTAATGATACCGGAACCCTTTGAATGGCCACGCCACTTACGAGGTCCCTTTAAACAAACAACTTGAGGGATTTCTCTTGGCACAATAAAACTTAAAGATCACTTGAACTCATAAACTTTGATCACTTGTAAATGAGCCTCTATTAGTATATTTAGCACTAATAATTGCGTTTTGCATTTAACTGAAAAAAAAACAATTAATTATGCTCTGTGTGTGGCTCAATAGTGCGTTTTTATGATATTGTCATAAAAATTATTTATAATCACACGTAAACGTTTAAAAAAGACGTTTTACGACCAGAAAGGCGGCATTCAAAAGACTTTTGTTAAAACAAAACGTTCCTTAGCTTTTATGGTCATTTTGTAATCATTAAAGTTGTAATGTTAATCGTTTGACCTAGTAATTTCCAATGAAGTTTTTTTGCCAAAAAAATTAAACAAAAATTTGTTTTCTGAAATCCGGTGGCATTTGCATGCTAACGTTACCTGCCAGTTACATGGTATTATTTTATCAAACAGGCAGATGTATTCAACTTGTTATCTGAGTTGCGTGGGTGGACGGCATGCGAAGGTGTTGCCAATGAACTGCTCTCAATGCTCCTCATTGTTGTCAACCCCTGCACGACGATTAGTGGCACACGATCGCCTACTGTTAACCACTTCCTTGTTTACACTACACCAGTGTATACAGAGCATCGAATACGGTGAGGTGATCATCAATAGACAAATACAGATAACAGTGGCGAAGTTTTGTAAAAGTGAAATTTGCGGTATATACAAGGAAATGCTTTGTTTTGTTTGAAATAGAAAGTGGTGGAACAATTGATATTTTGTGATGTAATACTTTCTTCACCGGCTCGTCCACGAGGCCCTAGTTTCACATCAAACTTTCTTATGCTGGGTCCCTATAAACAAAAATGAATCGTATTGCTTACCATTGGAAGCATTGTTATTGCTAAACTGGAAATATAAGTAGATTCGTAAGCTAATTTTACATGACTGTGGTAGCTACTTCCATATGGGAGCGTCTACTATGCAAAGTTATGAAGACTTTGCTTCATTATTCGTAAAAATATAACAGTCTTAATTTTAACCAATAACGGTCCGTATATTTATTTATTTATTTAAACTTTTCGCACAAAAAGGTACAAAGGCGGACTTAATGCTTTAGGCATTCTCTACCAGTCAACCAAGGGTGGTGAAGAGATTAGATGGCAGGTGCTTTGGTTGAGAGGGACACTGATAAAAAAAAAACTCTTAAAACTACGTACATAAATAGGTTATATACACATACATACTATTACTATAAATAAAAAATAAATAAAAAAACACACGCACACAGCTTATATAAATTATAAGAATCGTCCATTAGTCGAGTTCAGTTCATGTCCCCAACCTACGAGACGATACTTTTAGCTTCCTGTTTCAATAAACGCGTGTGATGCCCACATCTTTTCAGCAAACGACGTCTGTGACAGATAAACTTTCTGGTTTTTCAGGTCCATTACTCAATCGAAGGCTTACCCTTCTAATATATTATATCGTAATAATTCCCTCTCGTTTTCTTTATTGAGGAGAGCAAGCTACCAGTCTGATTATTATGGTAAAGACTGGATGGTACGGTAGTAACGGATTGGATTTAACGATCATTATTATAGGCCATAAGTAGAGGATGGTTGCGTAACTCTAAAGCGATTACCACAGATTACCTTCTATAGATACTTTACTATCAATAATATTGTGAGATGGATCGGGAGAGAAACTGGTGTGGTGATTCAGATTGCACAGCTATAACTTTGGTAATCGATGGATGGATGAGATTAGCCGAGGATTATCAGTGGTGTGCAATTGAAGTGGCATACGTCTTACAATGGACAGCTATAGGCAGGTGACGATATCATCATTTTGGCAGCCTGGTTCCACCCGCTCCTAACTATAAGACTCATCCTTTTTGTACCATGCTTCCCTGGTCTGTGCGAATCCCGTACAGTTATTTCCCGAGATCTACTGTAGGTCGTCCAACCAGAGGATGTTACTTTAATTATTGTACTTATTCCATAGGAACTTAGCAGTAAAGGCTGGCACGTTGACGAGTTTTTTTTTAGTGTTAAAACATTGTAAGGATGATCTATGGTGCCCTTGCTATCATAAACAATACTAAGTCATGCAACATTATTGCGTACAGGAGAACAGCTGACCCATAAAACAGCTTATCGACATACCATCTTTAGGGTTGAATGATGAATCACTGCAGTGAGTAACCACCCCATCGTATTGTAATAATGGGCTTAACCATATCTATATGGATAATAAAATTTTAATACCAATATGAATATAATATGTGTGTCGATCGTTAAACCGAAGGGTAAACACTAAAATAAAAAGTTGGTTAAAGTTGTTGGAGTTCGACTTCAGAATCGACCGAAATGCAAAAAAAAAAAAACGCATCATAAAAATCAGCAAAGACTTAGCGAGTCTTACTTTAATATTTAGCGATATATCGAAATATTAGTTACTATTCTCCAGTTTCTCATTGCGCTGTGCTAACGTCCTTTGCTGGGGAGTATAAGCTGCATTCACGGTATCAGTCAATCCCATTGCAGTTTAGAATTAGTTTTTGGAAGATGTCTAGCTGTTTATTTTACAGGAGCCTAAGAAAAACCCAGTAGTGTCTATCCAATATTAATTCAAAAACAAGCGAATACACTAATGAATCAAACGCTTTGATTAATACCGCAGTAGTAATGATGGATGCACCCCTTCAGGTAAGGGTGGACCGCCGGCCGCGAGCCACCCTCCGAGACTAACGTAATTACACACTTATTAGTTCTAACCTATTTTTATTTGTTTTTTCATGCAATCTATGTGGCGCCCGCGCCGACGTGGTCACGTATTTGATGCTGGTGAAAAAATCGGTCACACGGCCTAGTTTGAAACAACACGTGAATACCGTCCATGAATATTTGTTTTCTCAATTTTGGATTCTAAGTTGTAGAAAATAAGAGCTACATAGAGTTTTTGCCATGTCTTGTAAGAACGGTTAGTTTAGTCTGAATTAGGTCCGGACCCGTGTTCTTGTGCTGTAAACTTGTTTCCTGTGTGATCACTGCCGGGTGGTAGGAAATGGAAATGAGGTGCTTTTTTGTACTTCATCATAAAAGTACTAAAAAGATTTCGAAGTTACTAGATATGTGTGCTTGGATTACTATAAACGACTATTATTTATCTTCTAAACTTGTGTTAGAAGACAAGTTCCTTATTATCAAGACATATATATTATGTACTGTGTAGTTTTCATGTAGAATTTTATTTTCATTTTTGTTCAACAATGAAACAAAAATCAAAAATAAAATTCAGGGCACAGCAAAATTATAGTTGTACATATTTAGATGTATAACTATAATTTTGCTGTGCCGTATAATAATTTTTAGCGCTTTCTAGTTCGTTAACATAATGCCATAGAAAGGTGATCAGAGGGGCAATTCTCGTAATTTTAAGAAATTTCACAGTCTGATCTCAGTCTCAATCTGTCAAAAATACCACTAATTTCCCTACATTTTGACAAGCATTTGACATTTTTTTGTCGCCGAGTTGAGACTGCGACTAGATTTTGAACGTTTTAAATTACGAGAATTGGCCTTCTGATGTATGGTGGTCTTATTGGATCTCTGAGGTGTTTAATCTGACCTTTATCTGCGATACTCTTCAGTCAGGAATCACTTATGATATAATTTATCGCATCCGAGCCTTAAGCGAGTGTGTCCTGTATTTAATTTCGGCGGCCCATTGGTCGAGACCTTTCGCCCTGTGCGTGTGAGTCGCCGTATTCATAGTCCTGAATGTTGCACATGTATTTCTTTTATTCCCCTAGAATAGGGTAGATGCCTGGGTAAAAAAAAAAATTATATTTAGTCTGTCTTTTGTCAATCAAACAAAAAATGACAAGATAAAGCGCGTCTAAATTTTGGAGTTCCCGGGAGGTCGTGACGTCACGCCATGCTAAAAAGTGTAGCAAGGCGTGACGTCTCGCGAATCTTTAACGGGCAATATCTTCATCGTTTTTTATATAATTGACAAAAGAAAAAATACGGGTCTAATATTTTTTGATAATCTAACTGACGGACTAATTAGATTTTTTTAGGCATCCTAGCCTATTGTTTTTTCATGTTGCTGAAGGTTGTGCTTTTCATTTTACACTTTTATTCAATCTTAAAGACATTTTTTAGATTATATCAACATTTTCTTGCAAAGCTAAAGTGTGTCCATAGAAGAATTCTCTAGACGTGTTTTAAGAACTTCTTTGTTAAATTAATTATTAGTTTATATTTTTATGTGGGTGGTTATCAGTTACCAGTGTCTTAAATAAAATCATAAAAAATAAATCAACTCACCAGTAACTGGGTTATGGAGGTCAGATAGGCAGTCGCTCCACGTAAAGTACTGGTATTCAGCTGCATCCGGTTAGACTAGAAGCCGACACCAACATAGTTGTGAAAAGGTTAGGTAGATGATGATAAATATGAATCACCTCAAATCGATCACACTGAATATATTATAAAGATTAAAAAAAAAAAAAACGATCCCACTGACGCTTGACTATAAATACCACACATTAACATCCTTTAGTGTAGTTAATTCGCTGGTCAGATAATAATTAATAAGCTCACAGTCGATATTCAGCTCGTGACCACCGAAGGCCCTCGTGACCGCGGCGTCTCTGACCCGACACAGATTGAGATATCAAAATTCGCAATTCAATCCCACGGTGATACACGCGTTTGTTTTATAG
The DNA here is from genome assembly GCA_949629185.1 of Apamea crenata. Lineage (NCBI taxonomy): Eukaryota > Metazoa > Arthropoda > Insecta > Lepidoptera > Noctuidae > Apamea > Apamea crenata. The sequence goes on along the minus strand of OX451359.1, from coordinate 13,274,368 downwards.
TTATCATTTGAGTTAGCCTTTGGGCAGTGTAGATTAGTTTGTATAGGATGTGAGCTCATTAGGGGTGCGTTACTTATGGGTATTTTAATATGGTAGGAATTAAAAGGCCCACCTTGGGTAGGCTGCTGAACCACGCGAAAGTTTTTCAAATCACTCTTATACTCGTAGCTAGACGGTAGAAAGTTTCAAATTCTATATTTGGAACGTTAACTATAATTGTATAAACTCAAACTAAATCACTTTTAAAGTGTTAAGTGATTAGAAAAGAATTAAACCAAATTAAACAATAAGGTAACGTAATTACTGTAAGGTTGTCAATCCGAAACAGGAGGAGGTACTTTGTGTCCCTATCCAGTCAGCTGCTAAAAGGTCCCTCTCAAAATGGTTAGGCAATACCCGCAGACATATAGCCCGGATAAAGACTTACCGTAATTAAATTTAAGAGTCCCCGAGAATTTTATAATAGCGTAGTAACTACTCGTAAAAGTTTGGTTTATATCCAGTAGCATTTAATATAACGTTCACAAAACGAAAAAAGTAATATATCGTCTTAAGAGCAATCTCTTAATTCCCTGTTTAAAAACTACATACGAATTGACACTGGCTGTATAAACAGCATCGGAATAAAGTCTTTTTGCGTCTTATTTATTTATCAGATAGTGAGCACTATAACAGATTTTATTGTTGATTCTATTTACACTTGGGTCGGTAACGTTATCTTCGATCTACGTAATGGTAAGTGCAAGTGAGTGGCTAATTGTTTTTGTTTGCAAGTGATCGTATCCGATGTTCAAAGCTCACGAGGGGCAGGCCTCGTCTATACTGCCCTGATTTATATTTCGATGTGCGGAGAGATGTATCAAGTCCTTAAGCGTTTGACCGCTTGCGTGTGCGCATTGTTGTGGCGGCGGTTTTTAATGATCAAGATTCTAATTGAATGAACATTTGGAGAGTAACGTTTTTAATTAAAACTTATTTATCTCGATACACTTTTGGGACTTTAAATTAGTGAAAGTTTTAGTTGGTTTCGTGCACCTTTAAATATGCAATTTCACAGTCCGAGCAAAATACAAATGTCAAGATTAGGCATCATGAAAAAGGGAACTTCTGAAGATACGGAGCCTTTGTTTTGAAGTTCTCCCTATTACTGAAATACCAATAAACCGCACAACTGTTATAACTTTGCACCGGACCCCCGACTCCAATTGCTCCAGGATTGGTGTTACCGTAAAGATAATCCCGTGTTTGCTTTAGCCCCGAGCTGGGATTGAGCCATTTAATTTTATAAGTCGAATCTAGATAAAGTCTGCTTGAATGTGCTTTATGGGTTTATTTATTTAATATAGCTTATTGTTGGTATAATTATCTGGAGGAATATTTCACTAAAGTTGTTGTTGCATGATATATATTTTTCTAAAAAAAAATACCTGAAATAATTTCAATTCAGTCAGTTATTTTGAAAATTAGAAGAACAGACACATTTTTAATCCTAAAATAATTTCGTGAATGGTTGAGCAAACTTACTTATAAATTAATCATAACATCGATAAGGTTGATTTAAATAGATCGCAAACATGTCAACGCATATATACTATGATTCACTGAAATAAAAATTTAATTCACGCTCCATTTAAAATACGTATCAGATGATTGATATAAACAAAAAAAGCCTTGTATTACACCTGCGATTTAATGTAAACGATTACATTTGTGGGTTACTAATGAAAGTTTAAAATTCACCGGTAGGCCGCGTGAGGCGCGCGCGAACGTGCGTGCTCGCATACTTGTCGGAGGTAGGGAGATTTGCTCGTATTATACAATGTTTTATGTGCTTATGGCTCACTTACATTATCAAGTGATCGATAAATGTATACAGTCAAGTCGAAGGTTTGTAGGAATTAAATGTACCTACATTTGTTTTAATGAAATCGTGGAAAATCGTTTTAAACAATAAGTAAAGACGCTACGTTTAAAAAAAGAAGAATAAGTAACAAGAAAGATTATTAATAAATTATTTATTTTTTATATGTTAATTTCTATATAATATAATTTTCACATGACCAACCCGAAAGATGAAGACCACTTACTTCGATCTTACAGCAACTTTATTCGAACCATCTACAAAAAGATTTATGAGTGTTCAACATTATTTATAGTTCTACTTATTCCATTAAAATAATAGGATAATGTGAGAAAATTATACTTTAATAATTATTATTTTAATAAACCGCAGAATTATGTATGATATGATGGAATAACGATACATGTCACGGTAACTGAGTCTTCTTTTTATTTCCATGTAAAGAGGGGAAACCTGCTCCATACCAAGTATCATTATGGTAATATAGTTCATAGGTACTTAAAATACAATTCAAGGAGATCTTATATGCTCATGTAGACCGGGAAAAAATGTTCCCAAAGTCGTCCTCCAATCATAAATTAAAACAAAAGCCAATAATGGCAATTTGAACAAAAGAAAAACATTTAATAAAAGCAGTAGTTACAGGCATGTTCATGTGTGTACGTTTAACAGCGTGAGTCGAGATCGGTATCGAACCTACTTCTTTACTCATGACCAATACTACCGAACACCTACAAAACCGTTCATTGATAACACTGGCACCTTTATTTTTGAAGGCGTAGAGTTCATAATTGAGAAGTGTTACATTTTCGAATGTGTCCTGCTACGTTTGTTAGTGCACATGTTGAAACTTTTGTCATGTTATCTGGATTGGATCTGCCGCTAAGTTTTACGGTAATCGTAGTCTCTGCAGTACTTTTAAAATATTTATGGTCATCGTTTTTTCTTGGTGGGTCTTACATTAGTCGCAACATCAAGAATGCTGAGTAGAGCAATATTTACATGATCTTCTGATAAGGTTTTTTGCTAAAGCTCACAGTTTGCTACTAACTAGTAGTTAGCTTAAAGCAATTATTAAAAGTTAAGGCCATTCGGGCGTGATTAAAAACCTCTGCTAGATTAACATCTAGATAAGACTGTAGTATTTTTAGTCTTTAATGTGGTTTTTAATCCCTAACAACCGAACAGAACTGATGTTTAATACATTACTCCTCTCAACAAGCTAATTGATGCTCCACTTATTGTTCAATGGAGTATCAACTATTTCACTTGATTTGTTCGTCGACATATTGTTGCAATAATAATAAATTCAATCAACCTGAAACCCGTAAAGCCTTACTTATATCTGTCACTTAACGTCGTTTAATAATAAATGATTGCCACAATACTCTTAAATCATTTATTAACTTCTGAATGTTTGAATTATGTATGTCACCGAGTCTATCGCGGTCAGGGGGAGTTAAAAAATAATACAAAGTGGCAGAATTTAAAAAATTACGTATGCAAGTATTACATTATAAGTAAGTTCCACATTACGCAGAAAAGTAAGTACTAAAAATTCAAAAGTCTCCTCTGGGCACCGTTGTCCCCGCCCAATGGGCAGCTGTGTCCCCATCCAGGGCTCACTAAGCCTCTATTATGGTTCCCTCTCGCATAAACACGCCGTCGACCCATAAAAGCGGTCGATCGCGCCGAGGTTCAATTTATTCTTGAAATTAACCTGTCGCATACACTTAAGAAGTTGCGAGGCGCGTGTTTCAAATGAGGCGCGCGGTGATTGGGATGTTCTGAATTGACGAACCTTCCAAATTGTTATCATTAACCAAAAGATTTAAGACTCAGTTTTGTGTAAGCGAACCTGAAAGTTCCATAAGTTAGCGGTAAACAGAAGTAGGCTATTTTTAAGATTTTCTTACCTTTATGCAAAGAGATTAACTTACATTGTAGAAGTGAATTCCTAATGACAGCTAAGACTGGATCTGGGTTTATAACCGTAAGATAATAATACAGAGTAATCGACTCTAAGTATAACATTTTGCGTCGGCTATACAGGATCATTTGATGAAGAATATCAGCCTCATAACCGTATGACAGCGAAGTTCTATCTTTGGAACATAATTTATGGAAATACGCGCATCCATGATACACATGAATATCAATTACATAGACTTTTATTACGTTTTCGCGATCTAACCAAGTAATTTTGTTTGTTAGACCGAAGAGCGTATTACGTGCATTAATTAAATTATATAAAAATGATTGATTTATCGAATTTCTTAGAAGTAATAATAGAGGTCTAGAGGTGGGGGAGTATAGGAGCAAGCGCAGATGTACTGTCGCACCTGCGCGACGACAATTTACACGATTCATTATTTACTTATAATCTAGTGATTTGTACATTTCGCGATCTGTATGGTAATTAACTAAGCGATTTAATATATCTTAAAGATCATGATAATTAAAGATATTAATATCTCTAATAGGATATTAAAACATATTATATTATTGATATAAATCTAAATCGTGTGCATTTACAATATCATAATTTACCTTAATGTGGATTACAACATCTACAACGACCTAAAAGAAAAAAAAAGAAAATTTCCCTGTTTGGATATGATACGCAATTTGATGTTTATCTGAATTATCCATACATACTGACAATAATTCAAGTTTTAGGATATGATGAAGAACTTAACTTAAATTCCTTGCCTGGTGTTCAATACATACGCTCAAAAGTATGCCCATTAAAATCAACACCAAGCATTGCAGGTGTATTTAATTTCGGCTTAAAGACAATTTAAATGATTAAATTGTTAAACACTCTTCAATATTTATTTGGTTTCACAAAAATCGGTGAAAACTAATGAAAATTTATTACAACCCCATATTTTAATGTCTACGATTTTTATGACTACATTAATTATATCTTAACATGTACTCACCTGTAAACACGTTTTTTGAAGAAAAATCAACCGTAATTCTACGTACAAAAAGGGCATACTTCGGTCGAAGACGGCCTTACATTTTTCTGATATAATTATGGAAAGGACGTGCGTGGAGTCGACTTCAACGTGCAATATTTTACTTGACATTCGTTTTGATCCAAATAAAAATGTTTTCTTTATGAATGTTGACCAAATATTTTCAGAAAACTATGATGGATGATGCATAGGTACCTATTATTAGCTTTACAGCTAATCACCTCAGACAGCAAAACGATGTTTGTAATACTCAAAAAACAGTTAAACACTCAGCTTACCTACTTAATACAAATTTGAGCCTGAAAAGACTTAAGCAAAGGAATAAATATGTAAAAATAAAGGCCTTTACTAGATGGCACCTTAAGACCAACAATGAAAAGCGAGTAAAACAAAAAAAAAAGTTAAATCAACTCTGACTCCACAGTTTTCCTGTCGCGTAGTTTTCAGTAAGCCAACGACTCGTCGAGTCGGGCAGGTGCTGCACAAGCGCACACTTCTTTCATTAAAATTAATACCAATGTCGCGTGTGCACATTCTTACTCGATAACGCCTTGCCGTAATTAAGGTATGGCTTTAAACGAGCCGGGCAAGGCGGGCGCAGCGCAGGCGCACGACCGCCACGCGCCGAACGGTACTCCGCGGAACGTTTAACGAGAAATTTCGTTTCCATCAATATTTCTGCTTATGGTATCAGATTAACAGTCTTGTTGCGATCCGGTGCAGATGCAAGGAGTTATTTTCTTTATTCGCGGATAGGAAATTTTAGGTTGTTTTCGTTTTCTGATATGAGATTCAATGAACTAGCATAGTTAGCAAATAATGCATATAATTGAGCAAAGATCTCAGTCTCAATCTGTCAAAAATAACTCCAATTTTCCTACATTTTTGACCATATTTTGACATTGATTGTCCCTGAGATGAGATTGCGACTAGATTTGAACGTTCTTAATTACAGAAATTGACCTTCTGATCTGTTTTTGGAAGTCGTATTTTTTTACCAGCGATTTTTATGATCGAACCTATGGACCCATGCTTGCCCAGGAAGCAGCAAACAGTAAGAACAATTAGACATAAGGTTACGTGTATTTTTTTCTCGGACACCGCATTAATTTGTAGTGCAGCAAAGTGACAAAAAATTAATGCACAAAACGAATTCTGGTTTTCTTCACGTTTTGCCCGGTGCAGTCTCAGAGTTAAATGATACAAAATATTAAACACGTATATCGAGTTTGTTTATTGGCAATCAGTATTCGACGGTTTATTTATGTTGCTCATTCTTCAGCTGTTAACACTTCGAGATGACGATCTTAGGGGCGTCGCGATTCCGTTCGAATCAATAAAACTGACAGTAAAAAAGATTACACAATAGAAACTGATATAAGGAAACAATACTAATTATCTATTTAGGGGCATCTTATCGCCGCTACTAACGAGCTGTCGTAAACCTATAAACGAATTCGACAAGCCTTGTTGTCGGCAAATGAGACGATTGCCTAAACTAGCCTTATTTATAGACCTCCGCACATGTCCGAAGGGTTAGATATGTGAAATACAGCATACTAAATGTTACACGTTTACTCATTATCGAGAATCAGAATGTTGTCAAAAAAATAACTAAGTTCGGAAACATTTTTATTTTAGCGTCTAATTACCTACATAGAAAAACAGGAAAACATTTCTAATTTTGTTTTATTTTTCTCAAGAATTTTACAGTCTCACGTTCTGAACACAAGGTGGAGCGCACAATGCCCTGTAATCTTTGAAAAACAAAAGAAACCTGCAAATCCCACCGCACCCCTCCAATTGACTTCCTACCAATACATCCACCGTCATTGTCGCACACAAATCTTTATCTTAAAATTCGAATATCAATCAATCGCATCCGATTGGTCAATGCGAATCGAATCACAGCCGAATCGTATCTCGGTCACAATCGGTGTCGGGGTGTCGTTGAAGTCGGATGCGACGACGTCACTGTGTCCGTCGGGCCCGTCAGCCGTAGGTGGCGGCGACGGCGACCGAGACCGATGCGATGTCCCGATAGCCCCCGTGTCACTGTCTTACAAGCTCCGAGACATTCTATTTGCATTTTGGATGTCGTCTAAAAGACGTGTGTTATCTGTCCTAGCACTTGTAGGTGAGAAAACAAGTATATTCCCATGAGTAAAAAGTATTTAGTAGAAAGGCTATTAATATATCCAGACTTTCTTTAGGTTTTGGTTTTGTTTTTTGACCTATTTTATCTTTCTAATCTTGATATCGGCATAGATTCTTAAGTGATTTTTGCCACCAAACAAGCTTGAAGCTATTGGCGTTTAGGTGATTCAAAAATAAACTAACCCATACAGATATATTTTTAGCTAGACAGCAGTATTCTTCATGCTAAAGTCTCGAATACACTTCCGTCAGTTCAAATACAAAGATGAAATCAAAAACTCTGTTAATGAAACGTAGTATCCCTATGTCCACAAAAATCATTGAAATCAAATAAACTCGCGACGCACAATCAAACCGCGTATCATGGCCTGGCCGTCAAAGCTCCATACATCACACCTTGTTGGCAACGAAAAGGAATGTTCGTTCATTGTTAGCAAACCACGCTTGATGTGAAATGTAAAACATATCCTTTATTAATACTTAATACGATCACCCTTTGATTCGATGAATAGGAGTCACTCAACAAGTCGTTAATCAAACGATATTGGGTACGAATCAGGTAGTTGTATTGTGTGATCGATGGCGGCGAGCCTTGCATCTATGATTTATTATAATTCTTAAACTTGGCATTAATGAGACTGAAGTATTCATTGAACCGCGACTGGAAGCTACGAGCTACTAATGCAAGTTACTCCTTGTTATCGATCCGTTCGATTTCGATAAAGCATGACAAGCCAAACATTTTATATCTATACTCTATAGGTACCTAAAACGTTTATATCAAATGTAGCAATGGGGCAATTCCCGTAATTTTAAAAACGTTCGTATTCTAATTTCAGTCGCAATCAGCTGTCAAAAACTGTATAGCGCTTGCCAAATTTGTTGACATTTAATCGTCGCATAAGCTTTGGTTTCCCAAGAAAGCGGTGAACGGTCACAGGATACCGGCTGCCCAAATACAGAGTGTTTTTTAATACCTTAATGGCAAATACTGGTAAAAATGACAAAAAAAGCTTTATATGAGATTGTGCCTAAATTTTGAACGTTTTTTATTACGGGAATTGACCTACGGATATTTGCTGACGATATATTTATTTGCCGTACTATTAATTTTATACTCTCATCATTCCCAGTATTATAAAACCCAGCATTTTACTTTCACGCAACGATGTTATGACAGTTTTCCATGTTTGTTTACGAGTACTGTCCATCCCGTCAATCCCACACCAGTGATGCGTAACTCCATGTATGGCAGATGACATTGTTCCCATAATCATCACTTTTACATCGACATCAACCCCATGTGCCACGTTGTTACGCATCTCACGTCATTTGTTTTACTTAATTGTTTTATTTGCAGGTAATTGCTCAAATAAAATGTAAATGTCACTCAATATCCGGTGTGGAATGGGGAACTTAAATCGATCAAATTAATATGAATCAATAAAAGTTCACTACACTGTAGAACAATATTAGGCTATTTGAAAATATTATAAGAGTCCAAGTCAGTCTCCTCAAACATAAATTCGTTTTAATTTGTAACAAAGAAAACCACACGCAGCGAAAAGAAATTTATTTTTAGAAAATCTCCGAATAAGATTTATTTCTACGAGTATCTATTTAGCCCGTAATGTCCAACTGCTATGCTCCCTTTCTCTGTTCCGCACTGGAAAACAATTTAGTGAAAAATAGAGTTAAAGATAACTTTTCTAGAGCACAACAACACGATGTTACAATTCCTTGATAACTTCATTGATAATCGGCATTTGGAAATCTTGCTTAAAAACGGTAAAATAATTCAAAAACATAAATTAACCCAGCAGCACAGTTTGTTCAATCGTAATTGCTCAATGGGAGGTGAAATAATTGTTATTGTTATAACAGTTTTCTGAAGGGATGTTACCCTTACCCCACATGACATCGTGTTCAGGGGTCATATCAATAAATAGCATCACACGTGTCGTTACTAATATTGCACTTTATTTTTACAGGTTGTACATCTGTAAAAGAACGATAATAGCCTAACATCTAAGTGTCAAACTAAAAGTGGAGTGATAATTATGAAAACGTATACCTGGCGATGTATTCCGAATAAACGAATATCCGAATAAATCTCCGGAATGTTCATTTATTGCACTCGTTATCTCATTCTACCGTTTTGAATTTTAAATATCAATTGTACTGTTTATTTTTTAATTTAAATTTTAATCTTAATGTTTTAATTTTGATTCTAATGATAATTTTGATTTTAATTTTTGATTCTAAATTCGATTATGATTTTGTATCTTAATGTTTTGTTTTTTGTTTCTAATTAATTTTTCTATCTTCACTACGACTAAAAATCTTGTTAAAACGTAATATTTAGGAAGCTATTTTTTATGTAAGTGCTGTGTACAGTCACGAGCAAAAGTATGTATACACTCGGCTTTATTCAAAAGCGATTTACTCCTTTATTTTTAATGAGATTTTATGTTGTTACGAACATAGCATTTTCGAACCCATAGGTTATGTAATGTGTCGTAATTCAACGTTGCATTCGTTATTTCCCGAAAAAATCGCAATAGAAAGTTGCCAAGTGTTGACATGTTGGTGCTCGTGACTGTACGCCTGTAAATGACTAATTCACCATCACTGTTTTTTTTATTATGTTAATGTTTCTAGTGTATAGGTCTTTGGGGTACCTATCAAAATAAATAAATAAATAAATCTCACCGTGAACACTTAGGCAAAATTAGCTTCAAATAAGCTGTTATTAGTCTCAATCCCTAGCGATCCTTACCATTAAGTGGAATGACAGTTCAGTTTACCTATGATTTGACAGATGTCAGGAGAGCGCGCCAACGACTGAACCACAGATAACATTTGTTTTTTTTGTGATGAAGGCTTTCATCTTTAAATAATGAGATTAGCGAGTTGTGCACGAGTGCAAACTACTAAGTTTTCACGGTGAGATTTTTACAGAACAGACGGGCTGTTACAAAATTATTAATATGTACCCTATATTTCAAACATATCCATACATAAAATTGCGATGCGTTGAAAAACGAATGCAACCTACTTGCCCACAGCTGAAAACGGCTAAACCAAAGATTCACACGACCAATCAAATTCCCACTTTCTTTCACACGACCACAAATCAAAAAGCCGTATCAATTCATAAAAGAAACTTTTAACAATTTTAATATTTTACAGCACTTTTAATTTTAAACCAGTTTCGTGGGTGGTGCGACGAGATGCGTAGGAGCATAGGGTGGGAACCCTTACAATACGGATACAATGACTTGAATTATCATCGCATTCTTATTGGACATGTTACACGACTTAACATGTTACTTAAGCTTATTGTTAGTAACTTAACGACATCATTGAACGCTAATAACACTATATTCTTCTTTTGTCGGTGATGTTTTTGTTCTTTTTAACTTACACCTCGTAAGTTATTTATGAAATATATTAAATTAGTATTGGAATATAATGTGGCTCCCGCGGTCAGGATGAAATAAGAGCTTTTTAAATAATAATAAATATAGGAAAGCTGGCTACTGCATTTTTGCAATACAGTTATGGAAAAGTAATTACATCATTATGAACGTTTTTACGGAACCTCTGGGAGTTTTTTAGTAATTAACTTGGTGATGTTTATTTCTAAAAGAAAATTATTTGCATTGACCCAACGTCCACAATACCTTCAGCTAAGACATGTCCGTGGCTGAAAGCTGTTGTTTATCCGTTTCTTGAACATGACATAATTTATGCTTTCGTTGTTTATAGAATTTAAAACTGAACAGTTTACTTATTTACTTATTTTTACATCAGCAGGGGTTACAATTACGTTCCATTGTCTTTCATTTAACCCCTAAAAACTCACGTAACCCTAACGGAACATCGATCGATTATTCGTAATAATCATAACAGGAAAAAAAAGCCGGTTATTTACGGAACCCATTAGCACCTCCCCGCAGGTCATATCCGGTACAAAATCACGGGATTCAACCCCACAAGATGACTGGCCACTGCTTTATTACTAAAAGTTAATTTAAATCTAATATGAGATAAGTAGCGTAGTTCAAGTTCGAAAAAATATACATAGGTAAAGCCAGGAAAATTTATTATTAAGCAAATTGAATACCAAATACTTAATTTGTCCGTATATTCAAATAAGAACTGTCAATCTTTGACAATTGTATGAAATGTCTAGAATACGTCAAATTGACGTAATGTGTCAAGTCGCTTTAAAAATAATTTCCCTGGTTGAACCTACATACTTAGACTGAAATGGTGTCAAACAATCACCATAAAGCCCCATAACGGGCTATATGGTCGTTGGTGTCAAATGAAAGAAAATTATCACACGTCAAGTCTATGGTATGGCACATAATTACAGCACTATTTTAGAATGTGAAACTAAAAATGGGCCAGCACTAACATCATAAAACACATCCGTTTAACGAGCGAAGCTTAGAAAACAACCCGATAAAAACATCGATACGAGGCCTATTAACCGCTAATACAGAGCAAAGTATGTACCAACTAATGAAAACAAATACCTAACATCGAAACAACCATATCGATTCAATTAGTAAAGCTAAATAGAATGAGAGTTATTCGATTCACGCACTCGTATTGACGGTAGTCGGTACTTTGATCAAAGAGCCGACGAAATAAAAAATAAAACAAAGTTTAAGAAGTGCAATTCATAGCGTGTTTCAAATCTAATTGATGATGGGCTGGTGAAGACGCCGGGGACTGTCACCACGGCGGCGATCCTCACACGAATGGTATTGGCATATTTTAATGAAGAAAAAATGACCATGTTTCATTAGCTTTCGAAAAGAAAAATGCAGCCGAAGTATTCAAAATTATCTAAAGCTCATGTTAGGAATGCTAGAAATATTCAATGGACATAAATAAATTCGGGGATGCGTCGATTAAAGATATTTATAAAAATATGTGTTAGTAGTAGGACTTGGGAAGCCATAACTGTCTCTGAAACACCATTATTATCGGCGATATCTCTGAATATTTATGGAGACTTCGTCAAATATAATTAAATTACTGTTATTGTAGTACAAGCAGCTTTAGCCCTTCGTAGAGGAAACTTTCCCGTTAAAAGGAACAATAAATATTTACTCTTTAAAACATAATTATATAAATATGGTACCTACTTAATTTAAGCCATGAACTTACAAGACTGAAGTTTAATAAACTCTAGTGGCCTCATAACTTTTAATAAACACGATCCATCCTATCTGCATATAAACTTTATAAACTGATTGCTATTCAAAATTAAAACGGTTCCCTTCATAGAGCTGGACTAATTAACAAAGCAAACATTTTTAATCAAGCCAACGTTCTTATCGGAGCGGACTACATGCGTATACATATGTAATAGGAGTAATTTCATTACATTTACAACATCACCGCTCCATTCCCCAATTTCCAGAATTGGTTTCATTAACGTAAATGTCAATGTATTTTATCGATAATGTACCGATAAACACTGATGCGACTTTTATCCAGCAGGTTCGAATACGCCTTGCCTTTATAAGAAATACCTTTAAACTCAAACACTCAATGAGATTGAAACTGATAATACTGATGTGGATTCTTAAGACGATTGATTTATTTTAAATATAAAGACATCGATACGCTGATTATGTGACAATATCTCTTCATCCCTTTTAGTGGCAGCGCATTAACGGTAATTCCGCAGATATTTATAGGCACTTAAATTAACCTGTAATATTTATCATGCTTCTCTTTGTAACTATACGTGAATATTATAGGTTAAGTTAAAGAACCTATTCATCAAAAGGTGCAGTTACGAGTCATTGCTACGAAAACTATTCAATTCTGTATTTTATGTTATAGCATTCAGTGGTCAGCAGAAAAAAAACTGGGCACGCGTTAGCCACCCTCCCCGCGCCGCGCACTCCCCAACCACCGCCAGGTACCGACCCGCACGTACAGGGGGAAGGGATGATCGAAAATAATAGGGGAAGAGAATTTTAAAATTTATATTTTTTGCAGCCGGCGCAGGTGATATAACGCGTGCGCGTGCGCCGGCGACTCACTTGTACGTGAAGCTCCGCTGCCGCCGCTCGCGCTCGCCTCTAACCGAAAGCTCCCACGAAGCCTTCCCCTATCGCGCAGTGCTTTTCCGATAGCCGCGCCGACCGGTCGTGCTCTTTATCCGTAGTGAACGTCCGCGCCGCACGCACGTAAAATGCTACAAGAAATTCAACTCGTTCAAGGTCAGACGAACTACGTAGTCGTCGCGTCCGGATATCCTTCAGCTACGTTAACGAAAACGCCCGTAGAGAAGAGAAATATACCTATAGCTCCGGCCCCTGAAAAAAATTATGTTACACATGATTCACCACCAAATCTACAGTACAGGAAGAAGGTGCACTTTAGAACAAACCCTTACACTGGACCCCAGGCCGCGTCGATCGCGAGACGTAACGCTCGGGAACGTAATCGTGTGAAGCAAGTGAATGATGGATTCAACGCGCTACGCCGACACCTGCCCGCGTCGGTTGTCGCTGCGTTATCAGGTGGTGCCCGCAGAGGATCTGGCAAGAAGCTTAGCAAAGTTGACACACTGAGGATGGTGGTAGAATACATTAGGTATCTGCAGCAACTCTTGGATGAAAGCGATGCTGCTTTGGGAATTACACGGGATCAAGAAAACAGAGAAAATATTCCAAATGGAAACACATTACAGCCGATGACAACGATGGATATGGACGATGGATTCTTCTATGGAAGTGGATCTCCCTGTTCAGAGAAGCCCGATTCCCCTGCGCCTTCCGAATGTTCGTCGGGGGTGTCGTCGGCGTACTCAGCTGATCGGTACGAGGTCACGACGACGACGCAACAGCAGCTCGGCCCTATGGATGAGGACGAGCTACTCGACGTCATCTCGTGGTGGCAACAGAAATAACAATCATGTAAGTGGACATACATTTGCTTAATTCAGCTAAAATGTTTTCTTTTTTTGTGCCATATTTTTTAAATATCAATTAATTAAATTAGGGATGTATTACCTGTCTTATTTAAATTGATCAACGAGCTCTATGAGTGTTTAAACAATCGATACTAACGTTTATTTTCTTTTGTTCACAGATGAAACGTTGTGAGTGACACAACTAGACCCAACCCTCCGAAAACGATGAAACGATGTCAGTTATTTATTAATAGTGCATTAATCGTTTATACATACGAAAAGACTCTTGTATATCTAGTCAAATCAATAGTGCCTTTAATAATGTAGCTATTAAGTCTTAGTTTTAATTGCGGGGTAATTAATCAAGTTTTTGATTTCTGTACTGACTTTTTTAGGCAGACAAAACAAATTGCTGCTCTACTTTAAAAAAAAAATTGTTCGGGTGGGTGTTAATCTTTTAATGTAAGTACACTGTTCAAGTGTTTGACTGTATAAAATACCTCTAAATTGTGCCGATAAGTATAAAGACAATTGTTTGGTATAGGCTGTTATTATAATACTTTTAGTATACTTTGTGAAACAAAATGGTCGATAGTACACGTTACCTTTTACTGATATTACCGAAACTGTAAGAACGCACTTTGTATTATCGGCCGAGTCGATGATATTGTAAATATACATTAATTAGTTGTAAGCTTAGGTTAAGAAATTAAAACTATTTATTGAATCGACCTGTTGGCATTTTTATTCCTTTGTTTGAAAAACCTGCAAGCTGCACTTAGCTCTACTAGTTTTTATACCGAACTACCGGTGTAAAATGTCGTGAGTTCAAACAAGTTATAGGGTGTATCAATTAGTTTTTCCAACACATAAACTTTATTTTATCAAGATAATTTAAAATAGATTCCTTAACATGCAGGTTATTCCCTTTGTCCTGTCAGTCTAACGTCAATAACTATCAAATTAAATACATGTTAAATGAGAACCTTGACATTAAATAACTTGACTTTTTGTGAACTATTATAATTCTTTTAGAACCGTATTAGGACATTTCAGAATGGATTCTTATCTTATATTATATCCTTACTTTCACTGACTTTGTCACGCAAATGAAAGTTTAAGTAGGTACACGATAAGTATTCAATTTTCAGTAGTATCTAAGAATAAATATGTTTCTGAAAAATGTCTTAAAAGTTTACAATATTGAACACAACTAACTTCATATTTATACTAGGCAATAAATTAATTGACTAAGTGTCCTTTTGTTTTTGTATTTATTTTTATGGTTAGTTATGTAGTTAGTAGTAAGTCGATTTTTAGTTCCAATAGCTACTGTCGATATCACATAGACATAGTCAAAGGTCAAACCTAGGAGATGATTGGTTCTGCCCTAAGCCTAGAAACGACCCATGATCACAAAGCCGCCAATGAGATTCCTTTTCATTGTAGAAAGTTGTAAACTGAAACTTACATCTTTCATTACATACATAGGTATATACGTAATCAACCTTTAAAGTTCCCACTGCTGGGACACAGGCCTCCTCTCTTTGAGAGGGAGTGGGCTGTAATCCACCACGTGGACCCAGTGCGGGTTGGCAGATGTCACATGTCTTTGATTTTTTGGTTCTAGGACATGCCGCTTCCTCACGATGTTTTCCTTCACCGTTTTGAGAGCAGTGGTGATAAAATTATTTACACATAGTAAAGCGTCTGCCTGGGAACGAAACCACGACCTACAACGCGTAAGTCGCGGCAGTTACCACTAGGCCACCACTGCTCTTCATTAATTATTAGAAATATATTCAATAAACCCTACAAGAAAAATTTAAGGAAAATATTCGATACGAGATTCTTTAGGTATAATATTGTATCAAAACTTTTCCGTGCTTAAAGAAGAACCTTTTAGATACCTAAAGAATCTTATGGATAACCCTTTAACATAAGATATATGAAAACAAAGAAAGCTGTCAACGAAACAGCGGGAAGCGACCGAGCTCCTCACAAAACAACACAAATTAGCATAATGAACGAATCAGTGTCTGGCCCTGTAGACTTCATTTAACTTACCTCATTTTTAAAACAGCAAATATAAATCATAAGCTTGGTTCACACGGTACACAATACGATATGAGCTTTTTATATGACATCTTTACAGTAAAAGCTTTCACTAATTTATTATTTGAAAGGCTCTTGCTGTCATTGTAGGTCACATATGGATTATGTCACAGGGATAAGCGACATTATTGACTGGTCTATTGATAATGTCATACCACAATCAACTTTAAGGTGCTAATCGGTCGGTTGATATACTCTTGCTGTGTTTTGTACTTGTACTTGCTATGCAGCCATGTTAATGGTATAACAGAAAAAAACTTTATAAAAGCGTGTTTCCCGTACATAAAGGTGAATCTTTGATTTATTCCGTGTACGCCCATTTTCCATTTTCGCTTTCTTTAAAATAAAAATGATACTGTATTGCTTCACGTTAAATATATTTCCTGTTTCGACGCACAATTCAGTTGTTACTTTTTTGTACAGTCCGTCAAATATGTTCTAAACCTTTGTATAAAAATATTAAGGAGTGGCATACTGTTATTATAAGTAACTGTTAAATGTGTCTTTAATTTGTTCAGTATTTAATCATAATTATCAAGTTGATACAATGTTTAAAACTCCATATTTTCAGTGACAAACGACCTGCAATTTTTCTCGATAAGTCCGTGTATTAAAAATTATTTACTCAAAAAATGTCATGTTCCCATAGTTTTATAACCAAACAACCCATCCGTTCGTTTGTGTCAATCCTGTTATTACCCTTTAGATATAATAAATCATCGTTGTCCAGATGTAGAGAATTAGCGGGACGCTGCGCGATCGCGTCGAGATATTCCCTAAAAATAATAAAAAAATACCTCACACGAACCCAATCAAACATTATTATATGACACACGATGAGGGCCAATTCTATTAATTTATAACCAATGTGGGTGGATATACTGGCATTATTTTTTTAAAGGTCGCGGAACGTGGACCTGGATAACTGTAATTTTGTGTTGTTTTTATTAAGATATTGGCCAAGTAAATTGTGGCACGCAACCCTTATGAAGCTGTAATGTGGGCAGGAAAACTTAGGAGGAACATGTGAATATACGTCCTACACGTACGTTGATGCCTTCTCTTGCTTCTCTTGGTAAGTAATTAGTACCCATGTTGTCTCTACTAATCATACATTGATTGACATGATTACACATACTCTGGTCACAATATGTCAGTGGTCATTAAAATTATGAACACCTTAAGCTTTGCAATTTCGTACTTTTGCATACTTTAGAATAATCTGAAAACGTTATTCATGAAAAGCGAAAGTTACGTGGTATGTAGATTTTTTTTTTCAGTAGTATGTAAGACTTTTCAGTGAAACTGTCACAAAGTTTTTTTTTTAATGATTTTTTCTAAGCAATGACTCTTTGATTCTACGAACACAAAAGCTACGTGGTATAATTTATACGTCCACGTAAATTATATTTGACTGCATTGTTAGACCTTTGACAAATTCACTTGTAACACCGCGCGTGAGAGCGACTGTGTTACCCTACTGTTTCTATAAAAACGTTATTGTTTTGATAAAAAATGACATGCCATCCAAACATCTGATAATAAGCGTGGGCGGGGTCGCAACAAAAGAGAATTGGTTAGCACCATACAAACACAATACGGGATGAAGTTTTGATTCGGGTGTAAAATTAAGTTTTCTAACATCGGCCCCCCTTTGTTCGTTTTTTCTTGTCGCACCGTCCACACAATGAGATTGTTTGTTCTATTAACGACTTAACTGCGATAAAATTACTGTTTTCTTGGGAATATTTTTCACTAATTTACGAGACCTTTCGTTTGTAATTTGGCAAAATAACACCTATCACAATATAACAAATAAACCAACAGTAGTCATTATAATTTTTTACATCTGAAAACGTATCTTTTGAAGAGTTTTTTGTCTCGTCAATTTATCAACGAATCTGAGTTTCTCCACACATTAATCAAGTTGCATACATATCTGTATAACTTCCTGCGTTCGGTTCACTAAAGGCTACTTTTAGGCTGTTTATCTTGCTAATGATGTTTTACGATGTTGCTGCACTCGGCGTTATCACGCGCCGTCGCCTACGGTAGCTAATGCACAAACTATCAATGAAATCTAACAAAATCTCCTCTATGCGTAAGATAATAAGGTTCCATTTAATGATAATGGTAGTGATATTGTGAAGTGGTAGCATTCTCCCGGCGGCTGTCTCTTTGTCGCCTCTCATATCTATAGGCAACTTAATTAATTGACGGATCGCGGTAGCAACCGACCTGATTAGCGCCCCTTTTTGTGCAACATCTTAACCCTTTTGTCGGAAAGTTATCTAGGTGATAATAGAATTGAGTTCACATGTTCCGCAACTTTATATTCCATTGGTGAAACGGTAACCCGAAGAGCACTTAATAGGTAGCGGTCAGGAGATTTACTGATTCTGATTTAAATTACAAAAAAAGATGCGATGAATCCCTCCACAATCTTCCGTATCTACCGCAGACACTTTAAAGTAATATAATCGGTGAGCGGTGCTCTAACATAAGATGTAATCATGAACGCGATGCTTACGTATAAACGCCTTCAAATATTAATTTACCTCCCTCCGGAGGACACCGAAGGAGTAATGCACTTACTTAATAATAGACGGCCGTAGCTTCTTCAACAGTTCCCGACAGATCTACTTAACGCACGAAATAATAACCCAATTGAATATTTCGGGGCTGGAGAACAAAAGCCGGCATCACGGCTGTCGGCCACATTACCGCCCTACCACAATAAATCCCGGAGGTCCGTCGCCAAAGGGCTAATTACTCTGAATATCGGTTGATATACTGTCTACTTAGGAACCGTGATGTATGACCGCATTCAAAGGATTGGACGCCGCGCGCCCCCGGCACGGGCACGATGCTACGATTATAAATAAGCATGTTTAGGATAACGATTGTCGACACTGCGGTTAGCTCATAATAAACGGTAATAGAAAACATTAATTTATCCGTCGAACTTTGGCCGGGACCAGTAAAACACTCGGCGGCACCCAACGGTTGCATTCACTCGTAAAGTCTTTCATATCGACATCGAATGAGATGTCCAAGATATTCATTGTACGGGTCACAATAGCGCACATGATCTAGATTAGTGACGTGCATTGTGTCCCCAAAGGGTTGCATTGTGTGCTTACAAACGCAGTGCCCGCGCATAATGCGTCGATACCCGCAAACATCTCGACGGATTCGCACAGATTCCATGAATTTGTAAAGAAAATAAATATCACTTTTGACAACGTTCCATTCATCATTTTTCATATTTTTGTGTATAGAATGGAAGTCATTATTATAAGCGAAATTTATTTTTGTCACTGGATTCGTTCAATAATATTGATGAGGCTCACAGGCCATTTCTCTAAGTTTTTTAAATCATATTTTAAAAGTCAATAATGTACAATTATAATTTTATTATTTTAACATAAATCATGTTGATTGTAACCAATAAAAGATGAATTAAATTATCATGTTAAACTAATTGGTGGCTGTCGTGACTAGTACTCATTATCACTTTTGGTTATAGAAAATCAAGACATTATAATACCAACAAAATGAATGGTGCTGTCTTTTTAACTCGTGTCTTTCATCGTATTTAATCGTTTAATATTTTATTTTTTTGTATATTTTGTTCACACAATCCAACACAAAAATAAATTTCACACTCACCAGCTCAATTTCTCCCATAACACCCACGAACAAGTAATTTTAAACCGAACAATTCTCAAAATAAACCTTTAAGACTTGGTTGAACGTAATCTTTAACCAAACGCAGCCACAATGGAGGTGATAAGATCAAATCTCTTACTTCGACGGACAAATTGTTCGCTTACAGACTGTTACATCGATAATATGTTTACAAAACATGTCATTCACTGAGAATTATTTTAAACAATGTTTTTGTACCGTGAAATTGATTCTACTGCTACCTAGAATTTGGTGTTATAATCGCTGCCTTGCAGGTACGAGTTTATGTAGTGCATTTTGAGAAAAAGAGGGTACATCGATCATGCCACTAGCGACTGTGGTGGATGTCTTTAATCAACTATCTATTTAGAGCAGTTTTATCAAATTTAAAATGTTTCTGAAAAACTAGAAACACTTGACACGGAAAGTCTTTTGGCTCACGAATTTGAAAAGGTCATATTCGCTTCGCTTTTCACAAATTTTGAAACGGAAAGTCATTTAGCTCACGGATTTTAAAAACATCATAATTAGATTTACTTTTCACTTGTCAACACAATGCTGTAAGCTAGTGCTGAAATCATCATAGCAACACGCATTTACTATTCTCGATCTAACTCCATCCTCATGCACCTTGCTAACTCGCTAATAAAATTCTAACTCACACCTAAGCTTTTCTATCCATGTATGTGTCAAACAATACGCTGCAAATAAATGAGGTCGTTACGCGTATAGTTTTAGTGCGGGCTAGCAATAAGTGGCGTGGCCGGTGCGGCAGATGTTATGGATTGCGGGTAGTAGCAAGGTGTCGTGGCTCAGGTGCTGTGAGTGGCACAAGCCACAGCTTTGTCATCGTCGCGTACTGACGAGCGCACATAGAGTAAGATTTATGTCATCATTTTATTTTATAAGCGATCAAACTACTGTATTTTCTCAAATAGTTTATGTTGCGTTTTGTTTTAGGAGCGATCAAACTACTGTTTTTTCACAAACATAGAGATTTTTTTTTGTCATTTTTAGCATATATACTTTAGCCAAATTAATGCACTTAAAAATATTACTAACCTATGCAAATTTAAGCTGATATTAGGATATAGAAAACTGGGAACATAAATAAGTTACATCAGCATTTTTTTTTTTTTCTTTTAGTATCCTGAAAACAGCCAGGAAAAGTCTTGCGTTAGTTTGTTTCTGCGTCCCCGCACGGTTTACTTACAGAAAATGTTGAAGACATTACGTGTACCTACCTCTTTAGGTTTATGCAAAAACAATAGACCAACATTTTGACACATTTCAACAACATAATAATCACAAACGTAAGTACGTAGAGCTTAGAACTTAAATAATAATGATAAATGATTTTATTTTGTAAGTAGGTAGGTATGTACAAACACTTTTACACGTCAATCATATTTTAAAAAGTAGATAAGGTCGGCGTTTCCTATTTGAGTAGTCTGAGAAAAATAATTTCAAATAATATCTCTACACTTCACTTTCCAAAGACTGTGATCGCGAGTGTACCTTGCTCGTAGTAATTTTTTCAACATCCGCCTTGATATAAATGCGGAATGCGCGAAAGTAGCGCAGGATAATTAAAATCCCTGTATATCATGGGTTTTGATATTACCATTTTACCACTTTTCTTTTGATTGTCCTGTCATTTAATTGTCTATTCCATCTGTCTCATCTGCACCTTTTAATGGCAAAAAGCTTGAATTCTTAATTGTATTTTCTATTGCTTATAATTATAATAGAATATCTACATGTAAATTCTATATTTTAGAGAAGATACTGAACTAAACTAAAAATGTAGGTTACTGTGGAATACTATCATATTTAACGGTTTTTTTACCCGTACAATTTTTAAACGCCTACTGCAATGTCAATGTCTGAGGCTTTAAAGAAAGAAAAGGCTTAATTTGCAGAAACTATCTACATGGTCTTAATTGGGGCAAAAGCGACATAAGCAGATGCAGACACTCGTGCTCGTGCTTATTGCACAATCAACAAGCTGCAGGACAGATGAAATCCTAAGGACGGGTGCTGAAGGTCAGGCAGACAAGCCGATGACAGTTTGCGCAAAAACTTTCTATTTACAATACCCCTTTCTTTTGTGCAACCCTATACTTTCTGATAGACGAAATTGTACAACTGTTCAGATTGGCACATGTTAACCCAGGTGCGAATTTTTGTCAATGAAATTGATGGAATTGTTGCAGAAAGCTTCGTGTGTGTTGGCACACTTCTTTGAGAAATTTGGAGGGGCAGTATGTTAATAATAATGTGGAGTATCATGAATGAACGAATGGGCTCTGCAATCTATATATATAAAAATTAATCCCTATTTCCCTTGGTCACGCCATAACTTGAGAACGACTTTACCGATTTCATCCATCTTTTTTTAAAGTTTTCTAATACTTTGTAGAAGGGTCTTACGGAAAAAAAATTAAGGAAGTTTCGCAGAAAATTAGAAATTTTAAGAATTACGCTTTTACGCTCTAAAACTGCTGAACGGATTTAGATGAAATTTGACACATGGGTAGACCGTGATCTGTAGAAGGACATAGGCTACTTTTCATCCTGGATCGCAAACGAAGTCGCGGGCGACAGCTAATTCCTAATAATTTGATCCAGGTGAACAAATACAAATGCAATGGTGGATGCATGCCAAGACATGAATGAATAGGTTTCTTATCAAGGTACTTACAACCGTGCTTTATCGTTGACCGCATCAACACTTTATCTTCAGATGGGATAGTGGTCCGTCGCAAGCCGGGCTAGGACGAAAAAAGACTGATAATTAATTATAATGAAGCAGTTTATTAAAGTTCACAATGATATGAACAAGTAATACTACAAGTAAAACACGCAAAATTGTAGTTCTCTGCTAATGAGCGCTAAGAAACAGAGGGAAAATATAATCAGTTGTTAAATATAGCGACAATATTTCGAAGATAGCCTTAATTAAGAACGTATTACCTGATTCATAAAGTAAGTAATTATAGTTAACATTTATACTTATCAATTATTTAGTTCCCGCTCTGTTAAGAAGTCACTGACTTCATCGTCATAGCCGTTTCCCGACGATGTTGACTCAACCTACAATGTTTTTGGATGCTGCTAAATATGAAAAACGCATAAGGCGTCGGAAACTTGAGGTACCTACGAACGCAAGAAGAAAACCTAACGTAAATTCGAACGAAATATAACTTTCCTATTATAACGTTTTGGTTTTTAATGCGGCAAGCGCAATAAATATCACCTATAGATATGAATAAAGTTTTAAAACTAAATAAATACGATGTCCGAAACGAATATTTTCAAATTTAAAGTCGTTCGACTTTACGTTATGTTATATAACTTGGCGCGTTCGTGCTGGGCTCGCTGGCCTCTCAATTATATGTAGGTAAATAGATATGGAAATCCTAAGGTTCACTCGATGCACATCGGAGCGTTCGGTTGTTGCTGAAGTTTGTTACTGGTGTAATAAAAACTTCACCTAAAAATCGAAGTTCTAATAAACAAACACTTTCTGTTTTACGAGGCACAATAAAAGTGGTGCTGTTCTTCAAAATATTACGACGCGGTCATAACACTATCCCTATTAATTCGTCAGAATTTAAATGTCAATGATACGAATGGTTAAGTAAACATCGGTCCGTTACTGTTACCGACAGTAACTAAGATATTTCACTGGTCGACGTTTACATTGGTGTTAACGAGCCATCCCCCTATAAAATGTTTTGTGTTCATACATAAATCTTCGGAGCTAGAAGACATCACAATGCCAACGTATAAATATTGTGTATTAATGAAATATATTTATTGCGTCATAAAAAGTTATGTGTATTGGAAAATGCATGCACAACTGTTTGGTCATTTAAACATAACGTCTGGATATCTTGTATATTCCAATATTTTGGTTTACGTAAGAAGTGAGGATCTTTATATTGTTTCAGAAAGAAAATATATTTAAAAACATAGGTAAGTGTGCATATGTAAATTATCATTAAACTTATTTTCTTCGTGATTGAACGAGAAAAACTTATTCACTCCGCAGATAAAAACTTTTATTAGTCATTATACATTACTATCAACTGCTTTAATTTACATAATAAAGCTTCCATTCATTACTGATTTGTGAGGTACCCATTATCACCCAATATAAGAGATAATAACTTAGTCAAGTTGTAATAAAAGTCAGGCACTTTAGCATCGCAAACTCCTCGCAATTAATTTAAATTGTTTAATGACCAAATTAATTATTTTAAATGCCAATTAATGCTCCCAGATTCTGATAATGAATTATGTGGATTCTGACGTATTACACCTCTCATTGATAAAATTTTAACGCTTTTATAAGTGTAAAAACCGCGATAGTGTACCCCTATCTTCACTTACTTAAGTGGTTGATAACGAGTGAGAAAAAAAGAAAAGTTTTTTTTTAATTAACACATTAAGGGCAGTATCTTAATCTGTGTGGCGCCAATTCTAAAAAGACTTCACCCCTTGATAAGAGTCTCGACGACTTTATCAAATACGTCCCCGGGACGTATCTATAGAACGGGATAATAATGTGCAAAAAATCTAAGGTTCTTTAACAATTAATGGTTTTTGGGTTTTACTTGTGTTTTAGGTTTTGGACCACCCGGGCACCCCTCCGAAAGAATGCGAACATTTTATGATTGTGTTTGTCAAAGATAATCCATATCTTGTGTTCCTTTAATTAATACAAAACATCATCATTTTATGTCCCTGGCCAACTAAGGTTTCCATTACATTTTAACTATTCATTATTTTTCAGTGATTCCTTCTTAGTTAAAACAACTCTTTTCTCAACAAAACAATATCAACCAACTGTAGCTTAACTCTAAATCGTAGTAGCCGCTGACTCGAAATAAATGTTGAATAATAATTACTGACAAGAACGGACGTGGGAAACCGTCTCCTACGGCAGCGATCGGCGTACGCGCAGCACATAAATCACACAGCATAACAACACAAGATTTATACCGCTTAAACGGATAACAACAATTATACCTGAATCATTTCAGACGGTATGATATCACCTAATGATTCACATAATTAAGCTAAAGGTGTTAAATTATCACCTATTTATATACAGACATTAAGATTGAGCAGCTTATGAAGCAATAAAAATAAATATTTTAATCAATTAGTTACACTTACATGTGTTCCGTAGCGTACCTATCAATAACTCCGTATCTACATAATGACTTCAAGTAAATGGAAAATTAACATTAACTAAACTTCTTTTTTTACATGTATAATTACACTGGAGACATGTTGCACATTAACAGTAATGCACATACCTGTTTAATTCTTAAATAATTAGGAGCAACTTACTTCAAATCTTCACTCATTTATCAGAAAATGTAGCTAATTATGTACCACGATTAATGCAAAAACACAAAAATCAACCCTTTTCTACATCGGTGCTCTTCACCATTTTTTACGTATACCAATATTTCACACGGGGTAATAAACTTTTGAAATATTGGGGCAATTATAGAAAGGTAAAATGAAAAAATAAATAAAGACAAAATCGCTAGCCTCAGGCCGTATTGCAGAGGGCCACTGTTCAATACACATTTGGACCATATTTTTTGCTACATTTTTATGAGGGAAAGACGTTATCCGTTTAATCTGGTCCACTTGATTTATAACATCTAACCGGACTAAACACCGCTTGTTAGTATTCAGGTTAGATTTGCATCCAATTAGTAGCATTAGAATTTAGTTATGCGTGATATACCGTATCAAAGTGCCGATATTTATGGCAGCTTTGATCTTTAGCTTTTGAGCTGGATAGGGCGTTTTATTTAAGCACAGGAGAATGCAGGGTTATTGATTAATCAGGGTTTCGAAGAGAGGCTTAACAGATACTACATAAGCTAGAGGTAATAACACTAATGTTACGACAGGAACCTATAGGATATGATTATCATTTATATATTTTATATTTCGTCCGCGTGAAATTTCTTGTTCCCCGACGACGGCCAACGTCGCATCGCATCGTATACCCGCGCTATAGCTTCGTCTACGCTTAGCATTCATTTAGTTTTTTTTTTATATTTTCAAAAAGTATTTTTCAAATCCGACTGGTAGTTTCAGAGATTGTGTTTAAACAAACAAACTCTTCAGTTTTATTATTAGTATAGCATAGATTATCCTAAGGTTAATGTAAACGTCTGAATTACCAATATGAGAAAGTATGATCACCCGAAAATGACTTGTAACTAAGACAAACTACGTCACCACATAATTCATACTTTTGTACTTGTTTTTCTATATGAGATGCCCTAGGTTATTGTCATTAAAGATTCCATTCACTCGTTCACATGCAATTAAGAACACATTCAAGTAACAGTAGGTACCAACCCATTTGCATTAATCTGAATAAAAATAGTCAAAAACAAAAGTATTGCAAGTGAACGGATACAAGCGAAGCGAGGACTTTCCCACGATACTGTACAATCAGTAAATAGATAGCGATATACATATATCTAAATAACTTTACAACAGATATCGATAAACAATTAAATTTTATAATACCCTATTTGTTAATTATGTATTATAAAGCCGCAGACAAACAATAAAAATCATGTCTCGATTTAACATAAAGCTGTAAAGTCAAGACAAAAGGCAAGCCAATTGTTTGCGGCCATATAAACGTACGTATGTTGTACATAAAATATACGTCCATATGTGAAGGTATGTACTTACTTAAAACACTAAAGAATAAAGAATTCACAGTCATCCGCGGATTAACGAATGCTCCCGCTGCCGACAGCGGCGTACACACGAACAAACTATTTCACCAACAACAGTCGTAGGTGCGTAGGCTATTCGTAGCGGGCTACGATTTTTTGTAGCACTTTTTGTAGAGGGTCTACAAAAAGTGATTTTTGTTCAAACTAAACTAGTATTTATATTACTTGTTTTGCTTTAATATGTTTTATTTTGGCTTGCAAGAAACTGTCATGAAATAACTACATATATCTGGTCACTATGCTCCTACACAACAAAAAAAAAGATATGCCGAAAACTTCACAAAACCGCCATAATGACAACTAACATCTAATAAATATTACCGAGTCCCCAGTTTCGAATAAGGCCACCCCCAAACCTCCCTAGGGTATAGTAAAAGGTGACAAAGACGTTAAGGTCGTGTGCATTATAGTCATCTATTGTAGATAGCAAAATCATAATTTCGCAACAGTTCCAATTTTTGAGATAATATTTTTATTTTTGGAGCAAGTTATTAATCAGCTTTCTTACCCAACGGCCCATAGTTTTAGCCACCAGTATGTCACATAGCCCACCGCCAGCGGGTACAGCCAACCGCCCAGGAAGCGCAACTCAACGCGCGAATAAGAAATAAATTCGCTGGCAAGCGTAACAAAGGTGAAGTAAAAAGGAAGCGTCCACCCCCTAGGCCATGCGCAGGCGCAGGGATTTATACACGTGCCTTATGGCTTCATGGGAAACGAGAAAAAATGGCAATTTCGAACGTAACGAATGTAGAAATCTATTCAACTTAACACGCATATACGTATGTATGTGTTGTGTTGTGCAAGTGCTAGAATCTAGGTTAGTACTGATTCGTTTAATTACAGTCTGGATTCCCCCCGAAAAATAAAAATTAAGTACAGTGAAGCGAGAAAGTGCTACCAGCAAAATATTATTGTTAGGAACCAATTTGACTAAATTAATAATTCCTGCAAGAAATCAGCTCAATGATAACTATGCACTCCAAAATATAATTATTTAGTTATTTTTACTCTAGTTGATTTATTTATCGATTTGTGGTTTAAAATATGTATCTTTATGAATATTACATTGTAATTATTACATTTACACCTGTGTACTTTTTACTTTGATTGTACAACCTCCATTACGCCTGATGAAACAGGATTATAAAATATTTAATTTTTCGGGGGGAAACAAGAATCTGTATCGGAGGTATCAGTACTAACCCTGAAATCTGACAGTGCGCCGTGTAAGTGTTGGCTATAATTATTATTATGTTTGACAGGAAGTCTGTTGTGTGGTGTTATTTATGCACAACTTTTCTCTTTCGTATACAGGAAGTGAGAAACGATGTTTATTTGGCGCCGATGTTACACCACGAATATTGAAACAGATACTTTCATTTCTACACAAGCCAAACCATTCAAAATTACATGTAAACACACACCCAATTAATACCAAAAAATATAAATCACAGAAGAATAGAGGTGTCCTATGTTCAGCGACATTGTTGGACGTGGAAGATATTTGTCTTACAACTTAGATAAGCATCAGTTCGCCATGTTGTTCCCACCTCCTGACCTTAACATGTGTACGAATAACCACGCCATAACTTTGGAAATACAAGCTGAAGCTAGATAATAATTAAAATTCCTTTTAGAAGAGAATGTGTGTGTTAAAATGTAGCAAAATAAGTTGTAAATTAAAACTGGTGGCCTGCCTTAAGTGCGTTTATATGTAGTTTTTTGTTCGAGATAATTCATATTAGAAAAATACATTTCTTAAAGTTGATTCTTATACAAGGTGGAGACGGCAACACAACAATAAATTAAACTGCGTCTAATGACGTTCCCAGTCCGCATACGAAAATTCATTCAAATATATCCAATAGTTTAGTCACCATAGTTGGCCCATCGCTACTTCTTATTTGTTTGAAAAGAAACGCTTTTTTTTTATTTCAAAGCTAGAAATGATTTGATAGTACTAAAAGGCTCTTATGCATTAGTATTGCCAGTGTTTTCATTTATTGTCGTATTGTTGTCTCCACATTGTATATAGTTGTTGTTCTTTTCTTTTCTAACTATTAGAAACGTTCTGTTAAAAAAGGAGCTTTTAAGCCGATGTAAACATATTTTGACACTGAGCAAAAAACGAATCAAAGAAGATGCTCTTCAAATGCTTGTACCAACAATTGTAGATGTGTGATTAGGGTGTAATCTACACGATCTCGAACGCGCGCACCATGTCTTTGTGTCTGTTCACCCCTTTATATCGAGGTGTTAAATTGTTTATATGATAATCGCCTTTACATTGTGCTACACACAAAAGTACAACTGTATTATGTTCTTTTATTTCACTTTAACACGGCGCGACACTTCTTACGACACCTCAATTATTTGTCATAACTTCTGCATACATTTTATAAAGCAAACTTTGTATGATCAGTAAATTACAAGTGTTAATGAGCATGATAATTATAGCTGTCTAAAAGCCGTACTACTAATAATAGTTATGTCGTGTAACCAGTCTAGCAATAACGCTATTATAGATTAGTTTACTTTTATGTTAGGTACCGGTTTGCTGCATGTCTTCGTGTTTTACTGAAACTGCAGCAGGCAAATGATAAATAAAAAGTTATCTAATCTAATATCGCGACATATTCGCCAAAAATGTAAACAAATATGAGTTTATAGAAAAATAACTTTAATTCCTACATAATAAAGTTCAGTTCACGCTACAACTTCAAACATTTTTATATATTTTTCAATATTGCTAGTCACTCTGAAATGAACTTAATAATAATTAGAGCAAAGTTGATATTTGTTTAACTCGAAATGACGTCAATTTGAAACATAAGGTTGACACATAAGGAAGCTTGTAATTAGCAATTGACAGTTGTTTACTATTTCGTTACCATTTACATGTATTAGTCTGTAAGCTTTCTTAAAAAAAAAAAAAAAAATAAGAAATATAAATAAAATTTTAATTACAATATGTAATTTAATAAAAATTTATTTTAACTAGCCTGTTTGTCCCACCGCAGGACAAAGGCCTCCCTCTCCCTTTTCCACACAATTCTGTCTTTTGCGAATCCTTACGGTAGGAGTCAAGCTCGTCCCGCCATCTTCTAAAAATAATGCATTTCAAGCCCAGAGACTTCCCCACTGCCGAACTCTATTCCATGGCTCATGTGCTGTCAGTCAGACAGCTGTTTATACTCCACGCCGTTCTGCGAAGACACTCCATGTTACCTTTAGACCCAAAAATCCTGTTGAGACGCATAGGAATTACTGTCTGTGATCCTGTGAGGTGTCGTTCCGCATTTGCCGTTCGACAGTTTCTTGCCCTAAGCTCTCGTCTATATAACCAAATAAATAAAGTACTGTCAATATATACAAAATATGTGTACAAAATATGAGGTGAAAAATATACTTACCAACTGGTTGCAAGAGTTATCATATGATGAGACTGAAAATTTACTCAGGGTAATGTCTTAAAGATACTGTTTATATTCTAAAAATACTGTTCGGGTTTTTGTTGTCCTTTCTCAATGTTTTAGTCTCTATTTTTTATTTTGCTAATTTTCTCAAAAACAAAATGTACTTGTACGACGATCAATGTTTATATTGTTGTATGTCAATGAAATCTGGGGGAACTTCGGCTTCTGAGATACAGGCTTCTTGTCTAGTTTAGGAGTCAGATGTTTTGATCTTAAACTGTGTCACTCCTGTACAACTTAATCCTAAGACTTCTCCTTGTACTATTTGGTTTTTGTGTGAGTACAAATAAAAGATTTTTATTTTATTTATTTATTTATTCGTCTTGGCCTTGGTCAGATAGGCAGTCGCTCCATGTAAAATACTGGTACTCAGCTGCATCCGGTTAGACTGGAAGCCAACCACAACACAGTTGGGATAAGGCTAGGCAGACTGATTGATTCGTCTTGGCCTGCCGCGATGGCGTCATGCGTTTAGTGGGACCCAATCGTTGATTTTTTTAGCCCAATTGTAATTTGATATGCTGGAAACATGTCCGGCCCAGTCCCACTTAAGTTTAGCGGTATTAGGGCTGATTTTTCCAACGCCAGATAACTTTTGTTCGAGGAATAAAATTGACGTTTGACAGTTTTTGTATGATAACTGTCAACATTTCAAAATTATTCCTCGAATAAAGTTATCAGATGATTGAAAAATCAGTCCTTAGATAAATAAAAAATGCTACAATGAATGGATAATGGGGAATTTTTCCAGGCCAGTCATTCTTCTAACAATTCTTCGAAAAGACTGTGTAAATATCTCGATATTTACTATCAATATCTATTAAAATTCCTCACAAATCGCTTGCCGACAACAGAATGGATAACTAATTTCTAAATAACAAATCGAACTCGTATCGTTCGGCACTCGATCATTCCCAGAATACTCCCAGTATACTGTTATAAGACCTAGTGGTTTGCGTACGAATCGTACGACAAAATTATTCGTGCCAATTAAGCGGTGTCCGCGGGATGACACTCAACTTGTCCTTTGGGCACACGCCGCCCATTCACTCGCGATATCGAACAAAGATGGCGTGGAGAAGCAGGAATACGAAGGATGATATTTCCTTTCAGTCTTGTTAATATAAAATGTATGGCAATAGAAAATTATGTTCCATTTTTTTTAAATAGAATAGAGTACTTGTTCAACTTAAAAAAGTTGAACGAACGATGGTGTCTCTGATACTGTTATTCTAGTTTACTTCAATAATAAATCAAAGATTACGTTTTGAAATACATAATTTATTATTTATGAATGTCATAACTCTGTTAACAATAATTAAGACAAATACAATATTTTACTTCAACTTTATTAAGTGTCAAAAATTAAATTATAACAGAAATATTATTATCTACATTGCGTAGTTTCATACAGTGGATCTTCGTAACCTTAATGGACTTCAACCCACGCATTAAAAAAAAATTGTACTTAAATCATTCGACTCTAACACATTTGTAAGTTATCGCTCCGTTAGTCCAAGCCCCAGGACTCAAAGTAATAACCAGTTAAACACACATGAGACCGCTTCCAATATTTCTACATAATTATTAACGAAATTGTTGCACATACGTTAATGATTGGCCGAGTACACTCTAATCATCGAACATCTTCCTTGAACGACGATCAACCGTAATTTATGATTACGGAGAAAGTAATAACACAATGAAAAAGAATTCGGAAGCCATTTATGAAATATCTGTACACATAATGCTGAATAATAGTCGATAACAAAGTAGCAATAGGAAGAAATAATATTTTTCATTTCCTGTTTGGTTTAGTAGTGAATTTTGGAGAGCAAAGTTTTTGCATTGTGTACACGCATCCGTGGGAGCAACTACCTGGCACCCGCGGCGCTGTAATTTCTTATAAATCGACATCGAGTGAGATATCCAGGGCCGCGCTTCTCCCCGCTGAGAGCGAGCTGCGCGGGCGCAGAGGGGGAGGGGGAGAGCGCACCTACAATGACACACAATAGCACACATGATCTAGATTAGTGACGCGCATTGTGTCGCCAAAGGGTTGGGGAGCTTTGTGCGGACAAACGGAGCGCCCGCGCATAATGCCACGGTACCCGCAAACATCTCCACTGTGATTTCGCACGATTCTATGAATTTGTAAAGAAAATAAATATAACTTTTGACAGGCGTCCACGCATCGATGCTATCGTTGTTTGTCGATTGTGAATTGAAAACAGAGATACAAATAAAAATAATTCTTTGGCATTCATACAAAATGTGGTTTCATCTTATCATAATCGATCATATTTTTTTATGTTTAATTAAAAAGAACAAAGTTTTGTGTAATTAATTTCATTAAAGCAAATAACCTGCAATCATACTTTTAGCTAAATTAGAGCCTGGACCTGTCAAGGGCGGAGAGGGTGAAGAATGTACAATTTGAAATATTCTAATAGTTTTTAATAACCCGCTTTTGACGAACATTAGACAACCGATAATTAAACCACTTTGAATGTTCTGCAGAGGTTATAATGAACGTTTCCGTAGAACTTTTAAGGGTTGTTCAGTAAAGTTAAACCCTTCCATTCGCGATGGTTGCTTGAGGCTATTACTTAAGAAAACGGTTATTAATTTTTATCATGTCGTGATGTTGTGAGTGCTGGTGGAAGAATCATGATATGTAATCATAAAACTTATTCTGGATTAAGGACATAAATACGCTCTGTTTGCCCGCGGCTTTTCTCGCGTGTCTCAGAAATTGGGTTTAAATGTTTATTGATCAGTAATCTGCCATTACGATTTATTTATTTGAATCGATGAAAACTCACAAGTGGACCTTATTTTATTTTACAAAAAAAAATCCTACTTCAAATAGGGATGAATAATATTATATCTAGGTACAATTTTTTATTTTGATGCTAGAATTAAGCGGTAAAAAAGTATAATCGCCGATAAAAAACATAAATAAGACATTTGCATCTAAAATCTAACAACAAACAAAATTCCACGATACATTATTAAAAAAATGTAACCTGTCCGCTTACGTCCATTAAGAGAGAAGTCAAAATATTTTATGGACGAAAATGTTAACACTTTTGTCAAACGAGATCACCCACAGAAGGCACAAAGGGCACCGATGTAAATCTCGCCTTTTATATGCCGCAAGATTTTTTTGATGCAACATCATAAAATATAGACATACGAACAAAATACTAAATGCAATAAAATCCTCATCCTCATTCATACAGATTAAGAAAAAACTTAGCTCTACATTTCGGAAAAACTCGTTCCATGGTAATTTTTTATACGCAACCTGACCGCTGTCATTGTTAATTGTACCTCTTGAACTAAAAAATGGATGAATGGGTCCGAACGCTGTCTTTGAGCACCCAACGGGTGACATTGTTGGGAGCGATTTGTCTTACAAGTTCAGATTCGATCTTAATGTTGGATATCGTTTTTTCGCACCTCATGTCAATTATGGCTCGTATCTTTTATCAGTTTTTATTCTCTAAAATAAATATTTTTTATACAGTATAAATGCCCGTATGTTAAGTTTACTTTATAGTTTTATTGCATTTAAGGATAGGTTACAGAGATACACAATATCAAGCTCTTTCATTCAAATGTACCCCTTTAAATCAACGCGTGGCCATTCATCACGCCGGCGACACTTCTCGCGTAGAACAGACACCAACATATCAGGTTCAAAACAACCAAAACACAACTCTAACATATCGTAGTACAAACAGTATTCGGTTGTAGACCACTTGATGTTAATTTACGGAACTAAACGCAGATGCAAGCATTATTGTGTACGCTGTATCTAATTAGATAATGTAATTAAATAAAATTCCATTCTCGCCTTTGGGTGGTAACCCTTTTGATATTCTTATCACCGTTTTAGGCCCGTTCACAATTTATTGACCTTGAAGTAATTAATTACTTTATTTAAAAGACTGTTTCACTATCGACAAAATCCTCACACCAGAAAACTTGAACCCACGAAGAAATAGGATGCTCAAAGAAAAAGGTCGTTGAACGTAATGGTAAACTCGATATAAATTTGATATACAACGACATAAAAAGACTAAAAGCAATTCAAATAAAGTAACTTTTTTCCCAAAACTAAATGCAGTGCAGTGACGTACAAAAAAGCTGGCGGAAGAGGATGGGACCTACCAATATTAGTTTTATATCTGGCAGAAAAAAGGCTCGACTTGAGAGGGCGATTGTCAATCAGAATAACAATAATAATGGGAACCCTTTGAGATTGACGAACCCTTTCGATTCTGCACCTGATGCGGAAGCTATTCGCACACGACGTGGGAACATTATTTTTCCGACCGTTCGGACTTTTTGATACTGCCTTTTTCAAACTGTGTGAAAAATGCTTTTGAATACGTGTGAACTATGGAAAGGTTCCTATTTTTAATGTGGTTCACACAATATATCATTTACCTTTACAAGCCTTTTCTATTGACAAGTGGTCGAATTAACTTTGTTCAGCAGTTTTTATCAAAGTTAACATTTAAAGGACTTGCTTTATGTTTGCAGTAGATTTTTAGCTATCCATTGTGATTGAAACTATTCGTGATAAATAGTGGTGTAAATACCTAGGATACAAAGCTTTCGGTGAAGGCTACATGCCAGTACACTTATCAAGTTGGCACGATGACGATACCTGTACTAACTGTCCGTCACGTGCTGAATACTGCTAACAATGAACTTGCGCGAATAACAAGTAGACAACCTAATGCTGTTCAAAAATCAACCTTATTCCAACGAAATAAGAGTGTTTAGTATCACTACCCGCATACTGTAGAAATACACGCGCCAGTGCATTAATGATAGCGCTATCTGCTACCTACACTTGACTCTTAAGTTCACAAGTACGAGAGATAAACGTTCAATAAGTATTCCTTGACATTGGAAACATATGTTATCTATTTCCAATTTTCCTGTTCGAAAGAACTTAAATATTGAAATATATTAAAATACAGAGTTAACCCAACTTTAAGTAACTAGAAAAAAAAGAGAGATCTTCAAACTAAATGTGTATTTCCTAAATTGGTCTACCTACCGACCCCCTTGTTTGGCTAACCCAACAGCCTGTATATTTTAATTAAAAAAAATTTTGAGTCCAGGAATTCTCGGGTATCAAGCAATTATTTATTTAATAAATACCACCAACAACAGTACATATATTCAACAATGTCTTACAATAGCTTTTTTCTTCATTCGTGGTAATTTTCCTCCGTGAAAACCAAGTTGATATGCTAAGGGTGATTGCGACCAATCAAAACAAGACGTCATGTCGACCGTCGAACCAACAACGTCAAACAGCTTGTGTCAATTGCGTAAGAGCGCCGGCTCCTAAAACCAATCCTGTTAAAACATAAAGGGGTATTCTCAAAATATCAGTTACACATTCTCGCCAATTACATTTCCCGGTTGGACCCACAGACACGAGTGATAAGGAGGCAAGATCAAATTAGTGCCGAAGGAAGAACGTTGCTGAAGCTGTCGCGGATGGGGTCGAGCAGGACTACAAATTTTAAGTACTAGTGCCACATCGGTGCTCGTCCTAAGTCCAGAATTTTGACGCGCGGGATTTGCGTTATATTTTTGGATATAAAACTTATAACTAACAAAATACCATACCTAGATAAACAATACATTACAGTAAAGACTAGTTTACACGTCTAGTTCGCGTTATGTATCGCGCGCTGTCCGGTAGCCAGTTTAGGAATCGCCAGACCATTACACCTCTCGCCCAGTCTTCATAAATTTAGCCAGATGTTCATACGGCACTTTCAAAGAATAAGAAATTCGTGTGGTGACGAGACCCCTACTGCTTGACCCTCAAGGCGAAATACGTTTTCGCGGCGAATTACAATCTTTTAGGGCTCTGTAAAGTAATGTAGCCAGGACACGTACAGCAGTTGGAACAGCAGGACGCAGCAGCCGTTCTGACTACTGAGAGCCAATGATTAGGTACTCTTTACGACAATCACACTTGTACTGAGATTACATGATTAAGGATAAAATTAAATTTTATAGGCAACATAGGAGACGAGTGGCACTGTTGAATGTGCCATGCTACGAATGCAAAAGAGAATAGCCTTCCATCGTAACTTTATTTTTCTGAAACAAAAAACAGTCCTGAAATTCAGGAGTACATACAGAGTGTATTAAGACCAGTAACATAGCCGTTTTACATTGCGCATTACATTGCGTTTCCTTGTGCATTTAACTTATGGGTGCATGCAACGGTGCAGGAGTTAGGTATTTAAAGTTAAGTTATAACATATAAAACTTGGTTTCGTGAAAAATGTACCAAAAAGTTGGAACTTTGACCTTCAATATCTTCGTAAACAGAAGGTTCCCAGTAGTATGGTCCATTACAAAAAAAATATCACTCTAACGGGCAGTATACGTGACTCTTGGTTTACACCCGTTAAACTTACAAGAAAAAAATATGTCGTTTCGGGGAAACCTTTCCGGCTTTGGCCAATGATTTGAAAACCACTAATTAGTCAAGCCAAACTGAATGAATAGGTAATTATATAGAAATGGTGGTCCTACTTGAAACCACTGCACATTTTCGGATGGATGAACTTCAAAAAGAATCACGATAAACTGAATCGTACGGTACCTGCATACCCGTATCAAGTTCACATTTTAATTCAACT
The DNA here is from genome assembly GCA_949629185.1 of Apamea crenata. Taxonomy (NCBI): domain Eukaryota; kingdom Metazoa; phylum Arthropoda; class Insecta; order Lepidoptera; family Noctuidae; genus Apamea; species Apamea crenata. The sequence continues at coordinate 13,237,650 of OX451359.1, read as the reverse complement.
GTGGGATTCGACATCATATTTCAATCAAATCAAGGAACCAACAATAAACATTAAATTAGAAGCATACTATTACGTCATTACTCGTCACCCTCACTAAAGGACTCGTAATATGGCGGAAGCGACAGGTCCTGGTAATTTGACTGCTGTCATAACAGCGGATACAACCCACTTAAGCTTATTTCACCTAATTGAATCCTAGAGCATTAAGCTTCTCCAACCTATAATCCCTTTTATGAGATTCACGCCGACATTTTAAAGATCACTGCTTTAGCTGTCCTCTTCAGAAAATATTTTTTGTTACCGTATAAATCTAGGGCAAGGTGCATTAATTTCAATTAAAGTTTTCTACGTAAGTCGGTTTAGCATTTGATTGGCTGTATAATTTTAATTGTGGGCGATTTCGTTAGATTTATCTTCTAATAATTCTTGAAGTGCATACTTTTCTTGCGGATTTCCTTTTGCTGGTTTATTTTCACTGGTCATAAATATAAGTATTTTTTAATTACCTACTTTAATTTATTTGTTTTCTGCGAACAGTATGAACAGCTTTAATAATATCCCTGGTGCACCCTTCTTTTTATTTTGACATAGAGTTCTGCTGAATTCCGATATATATGTAGGTACCTACTTTTATTTCTACCATCATCTTAACTACGCAGGTACTTATTTTTACTGCTTACACTAGCATCGATAGAAATTGAATGAATATTGAATGTACAATAAAATCAATGATTTCTATTGTAAGTTATTACAGTAAGGTCACGCTGGGCACAGCGGTGTTCTATCTAAATCACGGCGTTGCCACTGTCCTGTCTACTAAACTAACATCTCCATCCCGTGTCTATGTTAATGGTGCGATTCACTCACTACATTCTACTCGACTCGATGTTATTATGCAAAAATAATCGACTCCTCGACTAATGTAACTGTTCGAATGCATGATTATACTTTTAACCTTTTTTGTCACTAGATATTCTTACACTTAAGGACACATTTAATTTGGTACGTATCTTATTACACGTATTGAACAGCAATATAATGTTATTGCTTTTAAATCGATTCAGTTTTGTCCATTCACGTCAATTGGCACTATAATATTCAACACCTGCCTTATTGAACACTTTTAAACAGTCAATTGGCTCCTGTTTTAACTTTATATCGAGTCGAGTGATTGTATCGTTGGTGTTATGTCACATCACTAGCTGATGTTCACATAAACACATGCACAACGACATATTTACGAATGTTACCAGTGTTACCGCTTGTAAATGAGAGAGTTTATAAAATACGATATACCTATATGAATCTATTGATATTTATTAGACACCCCGGTAGCCGATACTCACACATTCCGAGCTTCGAAATCTAATAAAATACATTTTCGGTATGTTTCCACCTTAAGTGCCATTAAAATGAAATAAAATGCGTCGGTATCTTTAAAAGGTATTTTTTATTTAAATTGTTGTATATAAAAGCCACTAAAGTACGTGGTAAACGATGTTGCGCAATTTGAAGTACGAAATTACAAGAAAAAACGCTTGTTACAATATGCCCTTAGAAGAGACCCGGACAATTTCATACAAATCGAACCGCAGTGAAGTGTTTAAAAAGCCGGAGGAAACGAAGAAAAAACGTAGCAACATGAGAGTTGGTTATTTGGTGTATTTCATGCGGAAATCATTCTCAAATTGCACATCACAAGAGTGTATCTTCCGATTGCGAATGTAGAAGAAATTGAAAAGGTTTTTTAGTTTTTTTTTTTTTGTATGGAAGCATGTCACAGTTAGGAACAAAAATAATAATTATAACTTCATTTCATTCAACAATTTTGAAAATGTTTGCCTAACAATTTGGAATTAGCACTATCGTATATCACAATTCATATTTTCGTGTAAGACGATACTTTTTGTTATGCGGTCAAGTGGCCACGCTTTCAACGCAATACAACTAATTATAACTTGTAATTATCTTCTTTTGAATCTGCTACTGGTCGGCAGATGTTTTATTTTATTCTTAAGAAAAAATAATTTAGTTTTCTTTCAACACCTTTAGGTTCCTGTTGGTTTAAATCTTCAAATTTTATACTGGAAGAACTTTCACCAATTCTTTCGAATTCAATATGCAAAATAATTATTTTTTTAACAAAACAAGTATTTTGAAATTATTTTAAACATTTTTTTCTTTTCATCTGTTACTGCCGTGTAATTATTTAAAACAGTGCTGACGACCCTCCCTTTTTTAGACTTATGTTGTTTTCAGCCGATAATGAAGTCTTGCTGAAAGTTTCCATGTTAGTTGATTAGTTGGTACAGCACTTCCTTATTTATTGCAGTCATTACAACATCCCTATTTCGATGGCACAACAGTGATACGCGTGTGACTAGGGTCGCCATCTGTCCGGATTTGTCCGCACATATCCAGCTTTTTGGGCCCCTGTCCGGCTGTGTCATTTGTCCGGACTTTTGCCATAAGAGACTTTTTTAAAGAAAATAAACAATTAAAATAATACAAAAAAAGAAAGATTAAAAAGTAATAAAGATTAAAAAATGCAGGGACTTTCTGCAAATGTCTCTGACTTTTTGTCAGGACTTTTCACATTTCAAAATGGTAACCCTACGCGTGACCCGGGCCGCGTCGATCACATCGCGGTTCCCAGCGCCCGCGCAGTCGAAGGAAGCCGATATACGACGATTATTTATGTACGAGGACCTGTCCGCCGCTAGCCTTATTTCTTCTCTCTGTCTGAACGTAACTTATGTGGTAACTGTTGTAGGCATTTGTAAAAGGTTGAATGAAATTAAAAGGAGATTGGTAAAATAAAAAAGTCATCAATATTATTAGCTAGTGATTAGCTTTCGAATCTCCAAATTACTTTTTAATTATGCAATCCGGCTTGATTTAGGTATAACTTCCACATTTTTTGACTTGTTAAAATATCTATGTTGGCTATCATAAATACAACTCTTATTGACTGCAATATAGTACAAATTACTCTTAATACCGTTAATCTCCACAATCCAGTGTATAAATAATCTAATAAAGTGATAATTATCAATCATAAAACGATAAATAAAGTCTTAAGCTCGGTGTTTAAGATCAGAGTAACATGTGTATGGTAAATGTATTCAAGTATATAATGTACCGATTTGTAATAAATCATGCAGCGGTCCCGCGTCGGAACTGAGTCGGGCTATAAACCATTTGCATAAGTGATGGCTCTTACTTGTCCCGTATCATTGTACCAATTACGTCTCTACCTACCGTACCGCCGCACAAACAGTTTTTAGACGTATTAAAATTACGAAATTATGAGAAAAAGCAAATCATTATTTTAATTTTTAATGCTGCTTGAGCAGTTCATGCACGAACATTGAAATTATGATGGTTATAGCTCATCGCTTTAAAGAAAAGTACGTCATTCTAAAATTAATTTCAACGATTTATTTCCAGACAACCATTAATTATAAATACAATAACAGTGAAAGTGAGAGATTAATTAAAATATAACAAATGAACGCACCTATTGAATGGTATGAAAGAGATTATAGAAAATTAACAATAACAATCGCTTATACCCGTTGTACCGCAAGTTGAGCGAATTACTTACGAACAATAAATAGTACTTACAGACGGAACAACAGAGAGATACAATCTATGCCAAACACTGGTTAACTGATCTAGCGAGATAAAGTATTAAGTGAGTATATAATCAAACATTTTATTTCTAATATTTTGAAAGAAATTGAAACATTCAATCGGTTATTGAAGAAAGGGTTCCTTACCAAAACAAGAAGACAAATTGGCCTTATTTTATCCGTTACAATAGAAGCCCAATTTCATAATAAGCTTTATATGTAATTTAGATCTAATATTTATTAGATGGCTGTATATCGCAGGCTTATCAAGTTACGAGTATCACCTACGTAATTTAGCTAAGTTTTATTTAATCGTAAAAGTTTCATACTCCAATATTTTACGATTAGAAAATTAAAAGCTTTTATAGAAAACATTGTATCTATTTTGTAAGAGCACTTTGAAGTATTTGCTTCAAATGCTGCGATTGTTCTAAACCAAAATCAAATACGAGCAACAACTCAAAGTATACAAAAGTATCCTAAATACGTGTGCCTTATCGTCGAGTATTCGCAAATATCACGCACACAACAAAGCTCACGTGCCCCAAATAATAAGATTATCGCTACAAAGCGTTGATAGAATTAATAGTTTCCGGAATTTGGCGAAATCATTCGATCCTATTGTAGATTGTAGCAACCTTTTTATATAAATCGGAAGCAAATAAAAGCAGCGTAATGTAAACCTCAGATTCTTAAATAAAGAACACTAATCTTTTATGCTTAAAGACGGAACACGCAGCGTTCATTGTAGCGCTTGAACACTTTCCCACGTGCCTGCCAGTGTTGCCGATCGTAAAAATATTAATTGCAATTACGTGAGTTAACGTCTGCACTGACTCGCATTAGGTTTAATTACTCGTTAGCTTCCTCTTCTATCAGTATTTTCCATAATCGTAAACCACAATCTGCGATTGCATATAAATCTGTTTGTTTTACACACGGACGCCACGACACGCGAGCTATTAAAAGTTTTATTAAGCCTAATGTTAATTTATGTTGGACGACAACATGAGATATCGTGCAAGCCCTTATATGCTAGGACGAACTATTTACTGAAACCGTCGTAACTTTCTAGAAGTTTTGCCTTATCCGTTTAATGTTAGAAACTGTTTGAGGGTTTCATTAGATAAGCCGTTTATAATTGATTTTTGTTTATGTTTGAGCCCAATTAATATTTGAATTACGATTATAATTGCAGTTATTGAAGTGTAAAAAATATTTTGTTCTCACATAATGCAGTTGTCAAAAAAGTTGGAACAATTAACTTTCAGCTCTGCAACAAGTACCACATGCAGCTCACCCGTATGTGTTACTATAAATGGTACCATTTTTATTCGTCGCGAGCTTCTTTGTCCCTTTATCAGTGTATTTTTATTCGCACATGTAAATGCATTTAGCTCCCACCTCCTTATCTTGGTGAACACCATTAATCTTGTATAACAATGTACCGGAGCTGCGTTTGCGCATCGATGGCTTAATCAAGCTCGCTGGCCGTATCAATACTTTTTTAAATCTACGAAGATAAAATTATTCTGCACGGCTATCTCTACGAGCTTTCGTATCTCGTTTACCGTTTCTTTCGATAATGGACTTAAAGGTAATTTATTTATTTTCACACTTTTATCGGAATTTGCGTTCAGCTTTTAGGTTCTGTGGCACCTTGGAGCGTTAAATCTCGTATTGATTTCTACAGTTCGCTTATTTTTTTATAATAATCTTAATAATAAAATTTGTTTAGAATTAAAATAATATGTAAGTAAATCACAACTCACACCTAATTAATTAATAAAAATAACAAAATGATAACCCAACTTAACTAAAACTATCTATTCACAAACTAAAATATAGCGTCGAAAAATTCATCCGCATCGCTGTCGACTGGTAGTGCACCCAAGAGACTGGCGGTATTGCCACGTTGTATGGCAATTCTTAGCCTATGGCCAAAGTAAATGCCAGCCTTTGGGTCACGGGAAGTGTGAACCAGCCGTTCATTCTCTTATTCATATTAATAATACCAGAGTATTATTTTCCCACTGCAGGGATCACCACGCTAGCTTAAGACGGGTTGGCATAAAAATGTTTATTATTGTTATGACAGTATAGATGCTAGAAATGGTTAGGTACTTTAAATCTTTGAATTATAATAGAATATCTGCTAATGTTAAATAGGTTCCCTAAGACTGCATCCTCTACTCACATTATTATTTTAATAGGTATGAAAAGAGAATTAAAGACACTTAAATCCATCTGGTTCGATTTCTTTCCAGTCACATTTGACTTAATTCCATCATATACATCACAAACATTATGATCGCAAAAGTAGGTAAAGTAAGAAAATATATTTAAACTTTAATACTAATACATAAAACATGTTATTGTAGGAAAGTTTAACTCAGCTTCTTATTTATTTTTTAACAAAAATGTTAATACTAAATTAGAATTTCGTATAGGCATACGAAATTACAATTTAGTATTAATGTTTCTGTTAAAAACTACATACCTACCTACCTGCCTACCTACTTGATATTTGAACGCCGTTAACACCAAAACATAGAGATCTCTGTCCCTATTCTATTTCAAAAACCAATTTTTACACCTATGTTTAACAAATAAAAAACTTTGACTTGGACGGTATGTAGAAAGCTTCTCTTTCTTTACATTATTTATTTCACAACGCTTTGAGTTTTACAAGCGTTTCTGTTCAATCATTGGAAGTTTATCGTGCTATAAATGTCTGAAAAGTAGTCACGTCACTGACGATTAAAGCGCTGATTCATAAAGGTAATACTTGAGGGGGATGTGAACCTAAGACTTATATTAATCCTCACGCTGAGGGATTAAGTTCTGCTTTCCCATTAGTTCAACATAATGTGAATGATAAAAAACCTTATTAAAACCACAAAGTATATTTGTATTAAATTGTATATTTTCATTTATATTAACGTTCTTTTTTACATATTTACATCGTGAGTAATGCTACTCAGAAATTTTTTATACAGAATGTACAATCACAGCCATAACAATAACATAATAATTTACAAGACCCCGCTGACTACTTACATACAGCTAAACTTTTTTCTAATTTATAAAGGCAATATATTATTCAAGAGTTCCTTAACTCAGAAGACTAGACATCACGCACATAACTAAACTTGCTGTTCATATTACTTGTGCTGCCACCACGTAATAGCGTCAAGTAAGTCGTCTTCATCCATAGGGTTCACTTGTTCTTGGGTCTGGTAGTTATTCGGGATGTAACCACCTGAGTACGCAGACGACACTCCTGACGAACACTCCGAACCAGCTGGCGAGGGCACAGAGTGTGAATACGGAGAACTTCCATCAAAAATGCCTTCATCAACTTCGTATGGCGCTTGAGACGGCACAGTTTGCGCGGTTCTAGTCACCCCGTGCGCTGCATCGCTTTCATCAATCATGTTCTGTAAATACCTGATGTATTCCACGACCATTTTCAGAGTGTCCACTTTACTGAGTTTCTTCCCGGATCCACGACGCGCACCACCCGACAGCGCAGCAATGACAGCAGCAGGCAGTCTCTTCCTCAGAGCATTGAATCCGTCGTTCACTTGTTTCACACGATTCCTCTCCCGGGCATTCCTCCTCGCGATAGAAACGGCTTGAGGACCGGTGTACGCGTTGTTCTTGTAATTGTACTTCTTCTTATCAGTCTGCATGTCCAGGGTCAAGTATTTTCTTTCAGGAGCTGGTGCAATAGCCACCATCCTCGGAGTGTCACTTTTGACGTAAGCAACGTGATACTCGGACGGCGTGTGGTGAATTCCTTGAAGCATTTTGATGAATGATTGCAAGGACGGTTAGATGTGCACGCGTCAGGTAGAAATGATAGAGAACTTTTGGGAGCTTCGATGTAGTCGACCACGGTCTAGTGAATGAGCGCTACGGGCAGCCGCACCGCGTTATATGGGCCCACCTTGTCCAAAAAAATGGATGGGACCCCTCACTCCCCTACTTTAAATCATTTTTTTTGGGATCGTACCTGGAATATTCGTTCAAAGGTGTACTGCAGTGGACCTGTACACGTGCCATTGAATTTAAATATGTTGACCGTGATAGATTTGAATCGTTTTGATTACATTTTGTATTACTATTGAAACATTTTAATAATTGTGAATATTATATTTACAGCATGTTGTTATATTTCAAGTGCTCATCCAGTAAAACATCCTGCACTTATAAATATTACGCTCTTATCTATTTAAGAAACAAATTCAAAGATTATACCTTTATATCCCTCTCTTTATAGCTGAATAATTATTTACACAAGATCACTAGAATAATTTCTGCAAAAAAAAAAACCATTCAAAAAGGAATATGGAGTGATCCGCGTTATGAGCAATAAACGACAAAACTAGGCATTTCCAGTAGCTACATGAGCTCATAAAATAAGTAATTATACTTATCTGCGTGTTATCCTTATGATAACTAATGTTAATGCTAGCCAACATTGTAAAACAAAGTCAAGAAATGGTTGAGAAGAGAATTTTAATATGTATTTCACAGTAACAACAAAGAGCCATGGCGCCTTGTGGATCAGCTGTTATTTTCACTATTACGTAAACAATATAACTTTCATTAAATTCATGCTAAGGCACAAGTGGACCCATGCGGTCTACAGTACAAGATTTGAAATTTATTACGGTCAGTAAAATAAAAATTCAAGAGACGAGTTGCTTTGTATTTAGAGTAACAACAATGAGACCGTAGCCAATACGGATACCTACAACAAAACTTGCAAACTGGTCAATGAAAGGTGAAACGAGTCCTATGATTTGGGATGTAAGGTTGAATATCAAAGATTATAGTTTTTCATTAACACTTGACGCTGTGAGGACTTTAGAATCTGCACACTGGGCGGCATTGCCTTAACTGAATAACTGAACGTTACCTTAATTTAGAACGGAGCGTCAGTATTTTATACGCTCTTCAATAGTGAAGGGCTCGCCTTTGTCACATCCATTGTCCTTTAAAAAGATTATACAAGGAATGTGGGCCAGGCCATTGAGCCAGAGGGAAGAATGAATTGTTTAGAAGCATTCAATCATCCATTGAAGAAGGCGCTAAAGTGATTTTAATAGACTCGGTGTCGCCTCCAAGAAGCTATTCGAATTACATTTTGGCCCATGGTTTAACTTTTTACCTGTATTTTGTTTTGTTTTTGTCATGCTACATTCGGTGGGCAATATAACAGTTTGCAGTCATATGTAAATTGTTTTATTAAGGGGTCATACTGTGGGTTATACCTACTCGTACATTTTTTGTTTCTGTAATGTTTACATTTGAAGTTGCTGAAATATAAATAAACAGTACCTGAGTGTCGTAAGTTAGAAGTGTAAGCTACCCAAAAATAATCAAGGAGCGTGAATTTATTGAAGCTTCTGATCTCGTTGAAGAATATTTAGATAGATTTTTTTATGTTTCACATCTAAGGACGGCGACTTATGGCATTATATACACTTTTCCCCAGAGTCATATAACTTCTCACATATGAACAATCGAATCCCAGAACGAATATTAAGACCATCAATCATCTCAGTTCAAATTCTCCTTCCTGCAAGTGAATTCGCGAAATATAATAAAATTGTGGGAGTGATACATCGAAGCACAAAGTGCGGACACAATGGCGCTGCGGGCGTGCTCACAATACTATCGTCAAATAACATTTAGCCAGCCCACACCTTAGAAAATCGCAAAATAGAGACATCTCCTGAGTACAATGAGCTACGAAAGAGCAAACGGAACCATAACCGATAATTACAGTCTTTGTATCATTTATACTTCGAGATTTTAAAACGAAACTAACAATGAACTGAAAGGAGCCTATTGTGAAAATTGCAATGGAAACACATTTTGATTGAGCGTCCCTAAATAGCGAAGAGAACATCGTGTCCGAGGAGGCAGTTGATAAACTCATCTACTTGTTTATCACCGCGTATATACAAGGAGATAAAGCCTAGAAAAAGTGTACAATCGTCTGTCCCATCGACGCACAAAAAGTAAAGTCTTGTTTAACTTGCAAAATTAATGGGCTGTTATCCTTATTCGTCCGCCCTGTGCCAACGAAAGTGGACACCAACTATGTGGGCAGTGCACTAGTAATAAACTCATTCGAAGGATTATTGGTAGACAAGGAGCGATCGGCTGACAGTTCCATTACGTGGCAGAGCCTAGCTAATATTTATATACCGTTGGGTCCAGTCGATGCAGATACGCGGCCCGGTGGTCCCTCGTATATTGGAAAGTCTTTGATCGATAAAGTTGTAACTTTAATTACTAAACTGGAACCGAGGCTTGCTTTAAAAGGCACCGCGCCATGCGTCGAGGACCTCCACAGAATCCGACTTCTTGCTAAGGCTGTGGCAAAAATAACTACAATTCCTTCAGCTTTATACCTACACATTCACAATTTTTACTGCATTTAAATCTCCTGTATATTATATCTCCGATTACTGTATAAAGAGGCGAGGATTATTCTCAATTTGTTCTGTCCAGGTTGTTATTCTTTTTTTGTGGATGGTAGCCAACTCGCTAACATGGCTTCAATAAATATGAATCGGTGATATTTATTTTCGAATTACATTTGCGTCTAGCAAAGTTCAGAATTTCAAATCTTTATTTTCCATAATACGTACATCGCCGTTTGATTACCTTTCAAAATTTGATTTGTGCATGTGTGTGTATCGTTTTTGTATGCTAGTCTAATTATATTTAAAGTAAACTCAAATAATTCAAATGCAATTCAGTAGCTTTTAGGAATTACCAGCGCAAAACTATAAATGACAATTATATCACTGACATTAATAACTTTCAAGATGATTCGAAAGGGTCAAATAGAGAAATGCTCACCTTCATAAACAGATGCCGGAGCTAATATTATAGACGATTGTTTGCCAAGAGAAGTGTTTGGCACAAGCCATATAGTAGGCGCAGGCGCACCTTGCCAACATGTGTGCAATCCTTTCGCATCTGCCGATCTTGCACTGATTTTTATATGAATAATATGACGAATTATGTCTGAGCTTTTATTTGAGATGGCACCTTTCCGGATGTGCATCGGCAGCGGATGTTGCCTTCTCTATGTCGGTTATGTATTGCGAAATACGATGACAAACATTTTTATCACAATTAATATATAAAGTAAGTTATATGATGTAGGTACTAAATAAATGTTTGTATAAAATACGTAAGTAATTTCGTATATTGTTAAACCGCTAAATCAACCAAGTTTTTTTACAACATAATGGCATGCATTACGCCAAAAACCGCAAATCCGAACCCACATTAAGACGTCAATAGTGACATACCTATCGATCCTCCACGGGGGCATGTCTTTAATAAAGTTATACGCATGACAGTGCGCACAGAATAGCGCATTGTTGTGCAACACTGCGTGCCCCATTGACATATTAGCTTTTTAGTGGCCTCTTCTGCCATTGTGTACACATGTTTACAGTAAACCCACACGTGGACCATCCTAAATCTCCTTTAGCATTTTTTTTTCCCCAAACCTTTTTGGAATTCTCGCTGTGTGTTCCGAAAATTGAATTAGAAAGTTTTTAATGCGATATTAAATGTTATAAACAGCCATTATCTGATCCCCACGATCCGCGGCGCGTCCCGCAGAGAGGCGCAAATTTAAATTCAATTAAGAAACTATAACCGTAAATACTCATACTCAAGCTTAGAGCTAGTTAGAGCTGCTTCATAGCAACAGCTTAATTATTATTTTAATGGAATATTAAAACTCTTAACATAACTCATTGTTTAAGGACTGTCATTAGAGGCAAACCGCGGCATCACGGCATTTAGAGCTATTAAGAGGGTCGTTTAAGTGAGGTTATTTCACTAAAAGTATTCATTTGTTTTGTTGGAGTGGCAACGTTGAAATATTACACCAATAATCCCGCCCTGCCCAACTTTAACGGTTTTACGTCCCTAAGATGGGTCCTAAATGTTTTAAAGATCCTTTTGTTTTACTCCAGTCAAAACTATATTCAATCAAATAAATTATTTATTCAATAAAACTATTAAATAAGAATTAAACTATGTGTAAGTATCTATAAAAGTTTTCGTACTTATTTTTCGCATTTATGGCAAACTTGAAGCAATCAACAACTTGGCTCTTTATTTTTAGATGCCAATTATGTTCGTTCACATTATCTCGTTGCAAACCGTGGAGTTTGACTTTTATAGGGCCACTACAAACCCCGAAGGTTCGCGGGGCTGTAAGTAGCCGAACATGTCGATATTTTTCTTTGCCAATGATGGAATGACACGAAATGTTCGCGAGTTATTACCGAGGCAACGCCTTACGCACGACTGAAATTGCTAGGCCACTGTAACCTGGGCCGGACCCGCCTACGCACTAAAAATCTTTACGATTATTACAATAATTACATGTATCCCGCAATACCATTGACAGAATGAAGATTTAAATCACTGTCCAGTAATTAAAAACAAAAACGAAACACTTCCAATTGTATGTAGGTACTTGTTTTCAGTATTCTTATCTCACTGTATAATGTCACTACCTCGGAGGTCACGACGAAATAGTCGATCGTAAACCAAATGGGTAATTAAACGTAATCAAATTAAATGCACGCGCAACAAATTAAATGCATGTATTAACAAACAAGACACCAATAAAACGTAATCAGGAGATAAATAAGAAAAATAACAACCATCACTTAGGGACCACCAGTGCCGAGGAATAATTCAAACTAATGAAAACACGCGTATGTCATCGCCTAAACATACCGATGCTCATTACCTAATTGATCGTAACGCGTTATTAATTCAAATCATATGAACTTATCATTACATATTCAAGAGCAACCTCGGGGTGGTCTCCAAACAACCGAAGAGGTTCCATCTCTAAAATGAAGCATTAAAAATCGCTATCGTTAAGGTCAGCGTGTCTACTGTTACAGTAGGAGAGATAATCAATGATGCAGCGTGAAAATTTATGACTAATTTGTTATGATTTTTTAATCCGAAGGTTAGTGCGAGAAAAAACGTGGGAGTTGAAAAATAACGTAAAATATAACTGAGCCATTCCGAGACCAACGGTTATTATTCCGTTGTGTTTTCAGGTAAACAGTTTCAGTTTAGCTACCGCAGTGCCAACGAATAAACCTTAAGTACCTCACTAACAAGGCAACCTACGCATAAATTCTACCTATTGTAATTAGCTGAGACTAACAAATGGTAATTACAGTAATGAAAGCCGCACTTACGCCGTCCAGTACAGGTATTCAAATAAATTCTGAAACTACTTACAGGCTTCACTCATGTACAGGTACACTTTATTAATTTTGAACTTACTAAACGTAGGCAGAGGGGCAAAGAATAGCACCTCATTTACCTAAACCAATAATTAGCATTAGTAATAAATTACTCGTTCTTAAAGTTAAGTAATGTAAGCATAATGCACGTGAACGGAAACATTTCTCAGACTCATTAAACATTAAAAACTCTGGTCACTCTTTTAATTCATCAATACCAGTAAAAAATACCGTCACGTCAACTGAATGAAAGATTTCATTAACGTTGTATAAGTATGACAGTGTGATGCGTACGGTTTCTTTAATGGCCAGGTAAACTTACAGACGTGATTGAATTCGCAGTAACCGACACATTTTGTTCTCCGAAATAAGGAGTAAGGACCTTCAAAAAACTTTCCATAGTCTTTGTAGGGAACAAATACTTTTCATCTTATATCCTTACTAACAACTCGCCTCTGCTTCGCATATATATAATATCTTAGTTTAATAATAATGAATTATACACATAAATCTTCTGGAATAAATTCTCTAAATGATGATATAAACCGCATCAAAATCCGTTGTGAAGTTTAGGATAATGAGCAAGGCAATTGCAAATTGGCAAGGCAATATAATGAAAGGTCCAACTTGAGAAATTTTCATATTGATATTTTCTCCATGAGTTTTCCTTCATACAGACGTTCATATTTAGACAGTATGAAGAGTGCACGTCTATGTAGCTCAAATTGGTTTGTTTTGTTTTGTTTTGTGGTGTTCTAGATTAAGATCTACTAGACACACTTTTATTGTTCTCCTTTGTCTCTAATATTTTTCACGTTAAATGTCATGCATACCTGTTATTTGCATGGTTACTGTAATGCTAATTTTAGATGATATTTAATTTGAATTGTAAGTGACTGTGCTGACAGTTGGTGTGCTTAAATAAATAAACAACAACGCAATCTCACTGAAAGACACGAAAGCGACTTTAATTTATAATATAAGGATTTTCATCCATAAAGTGTTGAAAAACGAGGTTTTATTATCCCTATAAGATTTCCTAGTCACTTCAACGCCAAATTTATGCTAAAACACAATGTTTTATGTACTTGAGTACTTGATAAAATCAGTAAGTTTAATAAAGGAGAGCAGTAAGAAACATAACAATGCATAGGTGCCCGACCCCACGTCACCCGACATATGACACTTTATGTTCTCTGCATTTTTTACCAGCTCTTCATAAAGACTTTAAATGCTCTTAGGAGACATTTAATACTCCATTAAAATAACACTGGGACCGTGTTATAAAGGATCTCAACCGAGAGTATATCTCAATTTAAGTTTGAAGATTACGTTTTTAATAATTCGATAGTGTGTTAAATATCAGGTTTTATTAAAATTCTAGAGCTGGGATTTGTTAAACGGTCTCACAGCGAGCCTGGTAGCTTTGTACTTTTACCATCAAATATTTGTTTTTTGCTGTAATTTCTAAGCTACAATTATGTATTGCTTTGCTAACCAATCCAATTACATGAATAGGATGTTTCTTCTTCGTTACGTTAAAACTCCATAACAACTTTATTGGTTTAACCAAACAATGCGTTATTAACTTGTCAAAACTTACACTCTCCCGTTGTTTTCACACCAATCAAATAAACACTTGATACCGATACCAACAATTTTGTTAATCTGTTGTATCCACCAATCATCTCTTATTGGTTTTCGTGTGAAAATTTTGGACCAGATCGTTCCACGAAATGACGGGGTTAACTTACAGGGTAACAAACTGCACAAGAAAAGACATCAATGGGAACAGTACCTACTAATGCTTCATTCATTAAACTTGTAAAGTCAAGGTGTATGTTTAAGTTATAAGGGAACAACGAAAAACCCCTACATGGAATTTATATAACAAAGTTAAACAACGAACTAATGACTCATTTGTAGTTTCAGCTATTGACTAATGAATTTTAATTCTTGACTTAAACATGAATACTGAATAAACAACAACCTCTTCCAAGGAACAAAATTCTTACAATTCCAACATTGATCGAAGCCTTCATTTTAAATTTCAAAATAAAATTAACAGTCGAAAACCAGAAACTAATTAGTGAGACCAGAAAGTACCCTTTTCATTTCTTGAACTTTTTGTAGCGAAAATACAAATAATAATTTAATATTCGTGGTTTTAACTACCCTCGGTTTAAAACCGCCAATTACGGTACCACAGACATAAATCAAGGTAGTATTTGTTCAGATCTTAATTAAAATGCTCCTGGATGCAATTGTCTGGGATACAATCTGAACTAATTACCTTTGTATTCAAATATGTACTCCCGTATAGGTTAACAAAATAAAACTGGTAGCTGTATCGCACGAACATCCGTTTACTCACGGTATGCGTAAGTGAAAGTAATATATGTAATTATATCTAAAGGATATCATTTACTTTAATTGCTTTGATGATTGCATCATTCCCGAATTGATTACTTTTGTTACCACTTTTAAGCTGTAATGAAACTTTAACCAGTTCATCAGTTTCTTCAGTATTATTATCACCAGTTAAGATCTTTACAGCTGCATTTAGTTCTTGACCAAATTGAGGGCATTCTGTTACAGTTAGCCTTCACTTATCAAGCTAATCGTTTAATTTTTTTTTATTCTGTCTGACGGCACAGTTGGCGCAGTGGTTAAGGGATTGACTGCTGCGCTGCGTGTCGCGGGTTCGATTCCCGCACGGAACAAATATTTGTATGACCTACATGTATTTGTTCCGAGTCTGGGTGTTTTTCTATCTATAATATGTATGTATTTACAAAAAAAAAAAAATTGTATATAAGTAGTTTATCAGCCATCTTGTTACCATAACACAAGCATTAGGTTGCTTAGCTTGGGATAAATGGTGCTGTGTGAAATGTCCAGGGATTTAGTTATTTATTTATTTAGTTATTATTCCTTTCAATACTCGTACATATTGCTTCTGATTTCTTTTGATGCCATTCAATAATGACACTTATTGCTTAGTCTTGGCTCTTCTTTAAAATGCGTCACGTAATTTCAGTATCAATTTATAATATCTTTTACTTTCTCATAGTTTCTCTCAGAATAATTGAAGATCAGACCTCGAAGTGACGATGATGAATCAGAGCTGCGAACTGAAAGTGATTGAATGACACTTGTATTGAATGAATGGGATGTGTATGCACGAGCCGTGTCAGCTTGCTAGTCACTTGTCTCAGTCACCTACTAATACATTTACATCAAATAGCACAAGTCAATCAAATAGGGCTGTGAGATCAGCAATTGATATATGTATCTGTGTTTGGCATGATATTAAAAAGAAAGGATTAATAAAAACTACATGATTATTATAAGCTGTATTTTATAGTAAAAATCTTAATCTGTGAAACATTTACTCCTTTATTCATAATTTCATAAAAGTTTTAACGTCAAAAATGTATGGTTAAACAGTCGTTAATCATTACTTAACTTTGAGCAACGTTTATTAAATAAACTCCATTATTCACAAAAGTTGAATTGTTCATTAATCTGCAAATTAATATCGACAATGCGACAGAAAATGTAGGTGTCTAATGATACTACAGAGAAAGTTTTTATTTAAACCTTCCTTTTATGTATACCTTCGTTTCAGTCTACCGCAACCCAAACCAGCATCAAAGAAAAGTATAAAGGATAAAACAACAGATTCGTTTAACTAAAATACAGGGATTTTATCTACAGCGGTTCGCTTTAGGCTATTTGAATAGCAAGTGATGTATCCATTTCGGGTGCGATCATCTCTCCGATATCCGATACTAAATTAATACTCTTTTACTTCGATAAACAAACAGATATTTGCATATCTCGATGAGGCATTTAGTTGATTTCTTCTGATATGAAAATAGTCAATGGTTTTGATACTTTTGCCTGAGCAACAAGATATGACTTGAATTTTAATGTTTGAAAGGCTATGAAGAACGTATAGCACTCCAATTGTGAATTCAAGAAATCCAAATTTTCTTCATTATTATATGCATAATGAAGTAATAATTCTTGAGCCAATATTAATTGACGCAATCTTTTAGTAGCTTTTCAGGTTCTATCACTACACTGTTATTTTTAGCACTTGATACTGTGTTTGTAAACGTTATGTCAAGTATAAATAATCATCAAAAGGCTTAGAGGGACCAAATCTTAAATAAAACTTTCTGATCAAAGTATCAAAACCTATTCGTCGTAGTTACTATCGTTTAATCCGATGTTTATTTGTTTTGCCGAAAACAAGCGAGTTGCCAGGATAAGTAATAGCTTAATATCACGTTGTGTCGGCGGAGGTGGCTGGATTCTCGGCTCCACGCCGCTTCGGAGGCCCGCTTAGCAAATGTATGTTATTAGCAAAACCGAGGCTTTAACAAACAACTGCCTGTAACAATAGCCCCACGCAACACCTACGAAGTTTATAGCTCGCGCCTGGGAACAAGGATCCTTAAAATTCTCGCTTACATGTACAAACAGTTTGAACAAGAAATTAACACCACCTTTTAATATCCTACATCTACCTTGTTTATCTGACCGTGCATTAAAAATATCAGCAAAACGTTTGAACTAATTTAACTTGCATATTCATAATTGCATTGCATTAAGTAAAGTTTCATCTAGATACGCCATCAGAAAAACGAAATAAAGGCTCAAGTGTCTCTACTTACTGCCATAAAGTGTATAACTACTTAATATTAACCACAGACTTTAAGTGATTCCACAGTCAAAATGTTAAAAGATAAAAATATAATAAAATAAAAACTGATGACAGATTTAAAATTAGATAAATATCTCGCGTACTTTTTCAGTTGCTTCTTTTACATTTTCGAAGTAATCACACCGAGAGATCGGCGAAAATTATAATTATTACTTTTATGTTAATTTAATACTATAGTCTTGCGTACGGCGCCATTAGTGCGTTTATTATTAACATCATTAACACGGTGGTGCTTTACTGACAACCGCTGAAAATTAAATGTAAAGCGCTGCAGCAGGTGATGAAAGCGGCTGAAAAGTATGTTAACAATGAGAGCAGAAATTCTGTCTGGCGCTGTAGTAAAAATTCTTGAAAAGTTTCACATTAAATTTTTACTAGCTTCTCCCCGTGACTTTATCCGTGTATAATGTCTTATTCCCCGTCGCATCACATCGCCCGCCCCCGCTATTACCTACTTCGTTTTCGCTTAGCGTTCTTTTTTCTTTTTGCTCGGCTCCTAAGGAACCTAGCGTGATGTCAAAGAGCCTGTAGCCTCCCTCAAACGCGCATTGACTTATCAAATGTAAAAACAATTTTTCAAATCCGACTCTTAGTTCTAGAGATTAGCGCGTTCAAACAAAAAAACAAACTCTTCAACTTTATTATTAGTATAAAGGGGATAGGAAATACATAGATTAAACTTGCTTCAAACATAGTTTTAGTAGGTAGATTCTGCCAAATTTGAGCACAATAGTCTGGTATATTTTCAGATTCTTCACATTCAACAACAACGTATAATAAACGTTTAGCTTGAATCTTTACCACAACATAAGTTGCACTGAAAGGCCACCCATCTAGCGCCCCACGCGGCGTCCACCGCCACTGTGACGGATCCCGGGCACGCCCCTCATTTGTTATACAAATTTTATACTACCCTCCGAGCTAAACTACTAAAAGCCCTCAAAGTCGCTTAATATTGCTTAGGAGCTGCGAGACTGCAACTAATACGAAATCATAATCTGCGCTTTTGAATATTTGATTCGGGAGATTACATTTTTCTGCGATTTAAGGTAATAAAGACATTCCACTTGAATTTTTGATTACTTGGTCACTAAATAAAAAGCAATTTCCCTTTATTAGCAAAGATTCCTAACCCGATACCAAACTTTAGATTTAGTCTAACAATCTTGAGTAATACACTCTTTATTTAATTTAAGTATGCAGATACATACACGTCACTTTGCAGTATAAAACTGATTTACATCCGTCACCTCACACTGCAGGTCCAGTTGAAAACCAGCGTCAGGCACTAGTTGACTGGTATTTTTGCTGAAGTGGGCCTTTTTGGAGCAGTCGTGACCTCAGTCAGCACACATTCCTGCTAATTTCTTACATCGCTCTTAACATTTTTTATTTGTTTTTTATCTGATGTATATCATATTGTGTGGGGCTTGTGGCTAAGTAATAACAGCCACACGGGTCGATCGATCAGGTTAAGCTACGCTTGCCGCGGTTGGTCCGTGGATGGGTGACCATTTTCACATGCCAAGACCCCTCCGTGCCTTGGAAAGCACGTTAAGCCGTTGGTCCCGGCTGTCATTTGTGGATCTTTGACAGTCGTTACGGATCGTCAGTAGCCTGAAAGTCTGACAACCAGTCTTACCAAGGGTATCGTATTACCCAGTAACTGGGTTGTGGAGGTCAGATAGGCAGTCGCTTCATGTAAAATACTGGTATTCAGCCGGTTAGACTGGAAGCCGACCCCAACATAGTTGGGAAAAGGCTAGGCAGATGAGATGATGTATATCATATTGTGTGCCTTTTAGTCCGTGCTAAATGAATGTATTTTCTTTCTTTCAAGATATTATGGTTCAGTGCAGAATATTTCTCTCATGCATTTGAAAACAATATTAAATCCAATCATTTCCACATGACTGCAAGTGCAAACAGTAAAACAACTACTGATCCGTACGCCACAGCCAATGTTATAATCCGTTGAAGGCCGTGAAGACATTTCATTAAATTCTCTATCACCCGAGGACAATGCAATTGTACGGGGGCAATCGAGATTGAGACGGCAGGAGCGTATTGCACACCAGGCCCCCGGCTGGTGGTGGTACCGCTCCTTGATTAAATAAACCTTCAAGAGAACGTCACGCCGGCGGCCCCACGTGTCAGTCTTCGGCATATCGCACGGGCTACATACCCGCGTGTCATTCACTCGCTCGCCATTATTTACCATTCAACCACGCACTATTGTTTTTTCCATTAATCACAATATCACCTACCGCTTTAAAATCTCCGTTGTAACTGTCTGCACCTGTTTCAACTTTTTTTTATTTTAAGACGTATATCACAGTTCTTACTCTGAATTCCTGACCCAGTTATGTTAATATGCAACAAATTACGATATTTTTATTCTTTTAATTTTATTGGGTCCTTAAATTGAGTCATTCCAGATTTCGTTATCAATGTCATAAATAATACCAATGGCTATTTGTTCTTTATGAAGATTATGCGCATGAGTGACATTTATTTAAGTAAACTAACGATGCGCAGTTTTTGCGGGACATCTTCAGGAGCTTCTATTAATATTCATTACATGAGGCAAGTGGTTTATATTTTTACCTTATAGGAGAAATGGTCCAAGTCGCAACCTTGGGGCACTCGCAGCGGTTCGCAGCAATTTGTTAAGATGTAGCAGCTATTTGTCTACAAGAAACAACATTTATCACTTGCGTGTGCAGTAAAGTTGGATGCTTCGTCTACTAGTCTCAATTTATGATACCATTGTGAAATACCTAACACGCCAACGTTTTATTTATATGTTATTTTAAATATTTCAGTTAATACGATACAAAGACAGTGATAAACACTTAATAGGAGAGTGCAAACAAGAAAGTATCTCGATATCGACAGACTAGCATAGACTCTAATGAACGATACGTGGACGTGCCGTGGATAAAAAATACCGTTACTGATGTAATGATTTTGATAAACTTATACCCGCTAAGTAAATAATTATGTAAATTAAAGAATTCAATAAATGTGCATTGACGTCAATAACATCGAATACGCAATTAAAATATGTTAGGATTTCAAATAAAATTACGAAAACCCACATTTCGTTCCGCCCAAAATTATGACTTAATAAAATGTAACGTGTGCCGTAACTCATGGAGTGATAAAAGGGGCTATGACAGCTATGCTGCTCAATGTTGTATGTGTGGAATCTATTAAACACGCCTCACCGACGCACCGACACACAATAATTTATGTTGCATTATTTTGATAGCACCTTAATTATCATACAGGATCCGGGAGTAGTTAATTTTGTTAACTGAAGGATAGCAATAAAAATGTTTTATCAATTCGCGTTTTTCATTGCCCTAGAAGACAAAGTGTTGTAACTTGACTCTGTGCCTTCAGTCGTCCATTGAAAAAAAATATAGGTCTCGTTGCAAGAGTGTCATAGCGGGTTGGTTTATTAGAGACTCAAATGTATTTGTTCCAAAATGAATCCCACAATCACGCTGCCAATATGCATAAATCAATAATCAAACAATGACCTCGGTGCGGTAAAGGAACTTACATAAGTCAGTTGCATCTCTGGAAGCAAACTAATAAATTCAAAGGATTGACTCGGCGGTGTGGTGAGAACTCGTCCATTTACAGAAGCCGCCATATTACAGGAGCATAAATCTAAGCGAAGTCATCCGAGTGTCGTCGGACGCCCCGCTCGCCTCGTGAATGGACCGATATGAAGGATGGTCCAGGCTTGGGTCCGAGCCCCCGGACCTCGCGACGCCGCATCTCAACCACCCAAACGAGACGTTTTGACAACCGCCGATATGTGAATTGAAATATGAAAGCCGCTGATACGAGTGACTCGAGTATTGATGTCGGAAAATAATATAAACATATTTAAGTACGTTGCTCCGATAATATGAGTGGGATAAGTGATTTAAAATATTATTTAATAAATGTTGTAGACGACATTCAACGTAGCCAAATAAAAGTATTAGGAGAAGAAAGGCTACACGTTACATCCGAGGATTCTTATGTAAATGTAAGAGATCCAGACTTATTATAAATAAATTCATCACTCTTTAATCATTTCTTCTGAGGAATCGACGTCAATTTGGCGGCTCTGAGCTCGAATTCAAAGCTGATGAAAAAAACACAATGGGATTATGCAGGCCTAATGGTCCACCGAACATGGGCATTAATCTCGTCATACAATATTGATGTTTCCACAATTTATTGCCGGTGCTTAGAGGAATCACAAAGTCAAAACGGCTTATTAATGTGTGAAGAAACTCACCTCCTCTGGAAACCGTTCCCATGTGACATATTTTTATGAAACCCGCGGGGGCTCGTTAGCAGAATATTTCGTTTTCATCCGCAGAATACAATTGAATGTCAAAGTCAAAAACATAAGTCATCATTTCAATAATCTTATCTATATATGAATGCTTATTCGTTTTCGGGAGCGGCAAAAAGATACTATTCTCAAACAAACACACTTCCAAAGTTAAAAAATACTTTTAATATAAATGAGGACTTGAGTTTTAAGAGGCGGTGCCATTGTAGGAGACTCAGAGTTGACTTTAATCTGCTTAAAATCAGGAGACATTCGCTTCCAAAGCACGTTTCGTGATTGAATAAGATTTAATCTGTTTCCCCGTACGAACAGAAATCCCCGTCTCCCTCAATGAATCCTTAATCGTTGAATAATTTACTATAGCATGCTTGTTCTTAGTTGTGACTATAGATAAATCAGTCAAATATTTAATAATTCTCGCATTTGGCGTATGGGAACATAAATTATCATTTGCTTTTATGGAAACTTCAGTATCTTGTTAAGCGTCTCTTCATTCTATAGTCTCTCTTGGCCCAGATCACAGATTATGCTGTTTCGTTGTCTTCATTTCAAACACTAGAGTAGATAAGCAAGCTCTGCTTGAATTTGATAGCATAGCAGAATTAAACACTTAGGGTAATGTTGTATATGTATTGAATGGTTTGACCTTTGGAGACAACACTCTGAAAATAATATTTTGGAGGTAAAAACTTAATACCATCACCAACCTCGATACTAATTAACTGCGAATCATGACTTAATTAAAACCTCATTACGTTTCACGACTTTTATTTCTCTTTTTGCCTTTAAGTAAGCGATAAATAAAGCAATAATTTCATACTGATACTGGTCTGATGTTATTCCTTCGGCGGTACCATTTAGGGGCGTAACGTTTTATTGTAATGCAAATCTGTGCTTTTTCCCAGTAATAAAAGTATTTAGATGGCAACACGTGACGACAGGCGCTGCGGGCAACACCGGGACGCAAATTATGGCAATCTTGACACCTACGAGGCGCTAACTGGGGTGCACCCTGCAATTTTCTCGACGTGCAACACCGAAGCTCCGGTACGTACGGTCGTTCGCTGCCGGCGCGGGCGGCGGTATGCGGGCACTGATTTGCTTTAATTTACGCCCATGTATTTCTAAAACGCGTTTTATTATTGTTTTGAACTTAAATTAGACGAGAAATATGATGTTTCTGCTGCTTATATTGTTGCGGAACTGTATGGTGCGGTTAGAGGTAATTGTCCCTTATTGCGTACTGATGCGTACGTGGAAGTTGCTTAATTTTCAGTGACGGTGTAGTTCGTTACGGTGTAGTTCGATGATCTTTCTAATTATACGGAAGCTTTGATGGTTTTTTATTTCACATATTTTATGGCATCATGAATAAATCGCATTCATTATAAAACTATAACATCACACACTACAACGCGCCACCCGATTGTTATTGAATTTGTATTTATATAAAAAATCACGCACACGGGAGCGTTATCTGCGTCCCTTCGCGTGGTGCGTTGTGGTGTGTGATCCGTTAATTGCTTCTAATAGGTATCATAACTGAATTGTATCCACATTAAAACTCACCTACTTGTAAAAGTTAATTCGGACTAACCAAACATCTGGTTAACTTTAAACTAAAGCAGCAAGCTCTTAGATAAATCTGAAAGTGCGTAACATTATCTGATACAAAGACTTCCTTCTACAGGTTGTAGAACAAAAGGCGAGAGATAAGATCTAGAGTTCAAAGGCGTGTGGCGCGTAGCTGCCGAACGCAACCGTGTGTAATACAGTCCACCGGAGCGCTCCCAGCTCCCACGTACCGTCTACCGACCGGACGGACGAACGCCGGACGCTCGAGAAACAATAGCCACCCGGACAAAACGAAACCGATCGATTTTAAAATCACAACCGCAATCTTTGCGCGGTGTAATCTTGCAAATATTTATTATATGTCAAAACAATATGCCGAAATGGAACGCTTATTGCGGTTTTTACAAATGTGTCTGGTTTGCTGCGAGCGCTCGTTAGCGTAAGGTACGATGCATTGTGGGGGTACAATGGAGGGCGGGGCGCGCCCGCGGCGCCTGCGCAGCGCGGGAAATCGCTGCCCAAGTGTTCCACATTTAAATCAATGACAGACGCGGTGAACTATCCGCTCACGCAACAAGACACGCGTCTGCATCTTTTTCCTTCAAAAGTTAGTGCATCTTTAAATAAAACGTCAATAAACGCGTTTTCAGTTTTGGGCTCCTTTAGTATCGCACATTACCGAAGCATGAATGTGCTATTAAAACTGACTGTGACTAAAAAATATTAAGAATTTTATTATTTATTTTTATTAACGTATAATTTGGCCAGAAGTTGGCCTTACATCTTTTAATGGTTTAATTTGGTTCATTTTTTACGATTCCAATACAAAAATATGAATTCAATGAGCCAAAATATTCTTATAAGCGTATCGCCGAACGTGAAGCACTTCGATACGACTTACAAAAAGTAATTAAAGTTAAATTCACTGCTCAAACCGAATTCCCTAAATATATATGTTTAGGGAATTTGGTTTGATCAACTATAGTTGATACGGATCGCCTAATTATGGTAAAAAAACGATATTGGTTGAAGGCGCACGGCTGTTCAATAGTTTACCGGAGGATTTGAAAAAATGTGACAATATAAACACATTCAAACGCAGATTGGGGCAATACTTCGCAGCATCCGAGGTGAACTGAAAGTTTTAGTTTATTTAAGTGTTACGGTGTGTTGCCTTAATCTGTGTCTGTGTCTTAGAATGAAAACATCCGATTCCTTTTTTATTTTATTTTTTTATTTTTATAAGTTGATTGATAATGCATAATAATAATATGTCTCCAACACCCTAGAAGTAACTAATATTAATGGTACCTACTAGTTATAATCACTGATACAATGTCTCCAGCACCCTAGAGGTAACTAACTAATGTACTACATAGTTATAATCACTTAAGTATCTCATTGTAAGCGAACTGTTAGTTCTTATGAGAAATAAAGTTCTTTAAACCTAACCTAATTCATTATTTCAAATACATATATTTATTATATATCCGCAAGCATATTTTATTTTAATTCACGTATCCGTAAATTACACTGTTATTAAATATCCTTTAAAACATACTTATGTTTCTTATTTTTAGGAACAATCTTAAATTAAAATCAAAAGTAAGAGGGGACTTAATGAATTTCTTAATCCTTCGTCTGCTTCAAAATATCACGAAACTCTTGTAATTACTTAATCTATAAAATAAATCAGCAAAAAAATTAAAAACAGCGGGCCTCAAGAAACCTTTCCGTTTAAGTATGTACAATACCTGTCACTCATACACTCAGTCAAAGCATCCACTTATCCTACATTGTCTTCAGAGCTCCTGTAACCGGTTCCGTATCTTATTAAGCCTTCTATAAATAAATAATATCATAACATCCCAAAAGTCCCGTTGTTTCCAATAGCGTTTATGGCGCGTGGCGGTCGCGAGCAAACGCGCGCTGCCACAGTTTTACGACAAAATAATATTCTTTAATTATAATGGAGCGTCGTGAAGTAAAAAGGCGGCGCACGCGACATCTGTATTAAATTTTAATGGAATAACAGTTGCACCTGCGTGCAGTCGGGTTTGCGCGAGAGTCGATCACTACGCTCCGATCCCAAGAATCTGCTAAGTGTATCTAATTAAAAATTAATTACTTCAACCTTTTCAAACACCGACGAGAATTCCTGTAGCGATGCTCGAGATTTCAAGAACCTAAGCTTCAGCTTTTTGTTTGAATAACAATTTTCTGTGAAAAAGGAAAGTAAATGGGTTCATTTAATAACCGTCATCACAGGTGTGCCAAAAACAATAGAAACCTGAGGGTGCGAAGGGACGAATATTAGCCGAAGCTCACTAGTATTCGGCAATGCAACAAAAGTACCTACAGCTACACGTATTGAGCGTTGGTAAAGTATTTAATTGACATGATAAACTTGGCAATTATCTACCAAAAAGAATTCTGCAACAGCTTTACTGAAAACTTTCACCCCGCGCCACTGGTACTTAGCTAATATACCATAACGAACATGTTGACTACATATCCAAACATTTACAACGGAACGAATCTTTGCAGGCGGCGTTACAATATTTTTGACGTGCACCGCACTTAATAATTAATGTCACTCATGAGGCTTCTCATTAAACGCGTAACACACTTACAAAAAAGTTCATTCTCATTACAGTTTCCTTGTCTGGTAAAAGCACTTGTTCTTTTCAACCTTATTTAGGTAAGAGTATATCTCTGAGGGAAAGAAATTATCCTGCTATGTAACAGGTTTTTCACACGTGCCTGTGGACTAGTTTTCCGTTTGAAAAGGAAAACTGGTTTAAACATTTTCTTTAATAAACCAAAGGTTAGGTTAGTTAGTTAGTAGTATCGTACAACGAACTACAAACCATACAGCTGTATGTGACAAAGAGTTTGATCGAAAACACAAGCAACGATTTATAAAGAACATGGTGACTCAGAAAGTAGTTAATTAGAGTTAAGTGAAAGTACATATAACACAGTGTGCAAAACCTGCAGCTTTTCCTTAAGATTTCAGAGAAGAAATAATCACATTTTCTATAAGGCAAGTGTAAGGGTTGAAGATCATTTTTTTAAGACGGAAAATTGCACGCAGGAACTCATTACCAAGTAAATACAAAGGTATCTTTATCCTTATTGCACGTCCGCTGCTTATATACCTAGAACCTGGTAATACATAAAGACAACTTAGAAAAGCAGGAGTCACAAATCACTTTAGGTACTTAATCTGTGTACTTAACTGCGCAATTAATAACACAGCTGAGGTAGGTACTGGTCATTATAACCGCCTCGGGTCCATTCTAGTTACCGTCACTTTGTATAAATTATATAAAAATAAGCCCGACTAGAAAGGGATGGGTATATGGTGATTGGTGTAGATCAGAAAGTGATGGGCGAGGTGGCAAGGGCAGGTGTCACGGGACATCTGCTGGCCCACAGACAGGCACGTGGTTCAACCCTATAAACCGACCTCTACGACTTCCAGCCATAGGAAAAAGTGAAGAAATCCTGTAATAAAAGACCCTTTACGTTTTAACGTAGGTGTTGCGGTTTTTCTAATTTGATTTAGAAAAGTCGAAACAAAAAAAAAACTGTTTTTTTTGTAATTTAAGTACCCTATAAAACTACCCTTCCAGGCTAATTCTTTTAAATAAAACGAAAGTCTGTTATTTATTTAGTCATACGCAAATAGGTACATAATATTTAGTTAGAGAGAAAACACATCGAGAAAATTTGACGCTACGACTATTTTCATATGTTTTTCAGTATTTCTGAAATAATATTGGTTATAATACTCGTACTAATTCAATCAATAACACACTAACTTGATCTTCAAAAAAAATAATAGACTCAATGAAACAGACCTCAAATTAATTTCGAGTTTGGTGGAAAAGAGTTCAACGCGTTGACAGTTGGCGTTGAATATTGTAATTTTGTATAGTTTTTTTTTATTCTCGTTAATAATCTTTAAAATAAAAATAAGGTTATAAATTATTATTAGGTACTTACGTAAAGATCATCTGTGTGTTGCTTTTTCAAAGCCAACTTTTTTGCCAATTTATTTTCTTTGTAGATAATATATATCTGTGGGTATTGCAATATAACTTTGAAGATAAGTTAGAGTTATATTGCATTTCCAGGGAAGTGAAAAAGACAAAGCAATGTATGTTACATGTACATTTAATTTTCCAAAAAAAAAATTAAACATATGTTGTAACTTTCTGCGGGAATAAGTGGGATCTGATAGGGTTGTATCGATATAGTGTTTTAAAAACCTTTTAGGACGTGGAACAATATACTTAAGACAGATTAATAGAGCAATCAAAGTTGCATGACTCAAAAAAGAAATATTTTAAGAGCTAAGGTTTAAAGTAACGTGTCATCAGTAATGCAAATAACTAGAGTTAGTTCAGACTTACATGGAACAAATTATTATTTACGGTAGCCCTAAGGTGATCAAACAAATTTTACGAGTGCACCCATTTCTTGTACAGTTTACCATATCCTCAAAGACATCGCTTAACATTATGCAACTCCCATATAATTTAAAGAGACAAAATTTATAAGGATCTCAGTCATTTCGGAATTATAATCATTACTCAGATACACGATCAAGATGTTTGCAGAATAACATAGCGCGTTCCAATATTGATAATATATTTGACATAATAATTAGCTGAAAATTAATTAATAATACTTCATTTGCGCAGTGGTGACCCAGTGGTAATGGCCTTACGAGTTGTAGGTCGTGGATTCGTACCCAGACAGGCGCTTTACTTTGTGTGAATTATTTCACTGCTCTCACAACGGTGAATGAAAACATCGTGAGGAAGCCGACATGTCGTAGAACCAAAAATGGGCCCGCGTGGTAGATTACAGCCCCCCAGGAGGAGGCCTGTGTCACAGCAGTAGGAACATTAAAGGCTGATTATGTATGTATTTAATTTAAAGTTAACTGCTCAAATGAAAAAACAAAGGTAGGATGACTGCGGAAACACTTCGTGCGGTCTGTCTACCGATTCCCTGAAAAGATAATCAAGAAAACTTAAATAAGTGCAAAATAGCGCACAACTTATCTAGATATATATAAATGAATCCCTTGGTCACGTCATAACTTGAGAATGACTTTGCCCATTTCATCCATCTTTTTTTTTAAGTTTTCTAATACTTTGTAGAAGGTTCTTACGGATTTTTTTAAGAAAGTTGCTTCACTCGCACGAAGTCGCGGGCAAAAGCTAGTTTAATTATAAACATTAAAAGTACAGTAAACGGAATATGAAATCCCTTCGTATGTGAACCCATTAAAATAACTGGGACCGGCTGAAACTCGATCCACCTTTACTTTTTGTTACCGAATGGTAGTCGCGCCTGTCTCCGACAGAACTTAGATGTTATCAACATAAAATAATATTATCCTGCCTCTTGTCACTATTCCTGTGCTCATGATAAGGAAAATTGTATGATTATACTTTGACGCATTGTAATTTGCATTAATCTTTATTCATTAGCTAATTTCTTTTATGAAAAAATACATCCCGTATTGTATTGAAGACAGCTTCTTCTTTCCCAGATTTCATTCACCCCTTGATGGCTAATATGTCTTCTCATTAGATCGACCCCGACAAAGAAAGGAAAAAAAGGAAAGGAAAAGGAAAGGACGGAAATAAAGAAAGGAAAGGTCTCGGACTGTACCAAGACCTTTCAGTATTAATTAGGTTATAGGTGGTATTCAGTGTCTGGATAAATGGATATTCATACCCACTAACTTAGATAGGAATACATACTGTCCTGCTCAGGAAAATACCCTATGTTTTTCTAAGTTTTAATTTGAACTTAGGTTACCCTTGGCCTATACTTACTATTACTACTACTACTGTTAGCCTGCAACATCGCAGTGCTGGGCAAATTCTTCTCCTTCTACTTCCAGCTCTTTTGATCCAGGGTTAAAGCAGACCACTGGTCGATTGTCTTGTCCACCTCGTCTCGCCATCTTTTACGGGGTCTACCACGTGGCCTTCTGGCTGAGTCAGGGTTCCACGTGGTGGTTATTTTGGCCCACAGCTCATTCGGCATACGGTAAACGAGGCTAGCCCAGGCCCATTTTAAGCGGCTTTTTGAACAACGTCAGTAATCTGTAAATCCTATATATATTAACCTCAATTTTTACCTACAATATATTACGTAATGATTGAGCTACCTACCAATACCACAGATTCTTCATAACTTGCACTCAATAAAAATTGAACTAGAGATAGCATTGATTACACTCTATTATAAAGTGGTTATCAACAGTTAAAATCCAATTTAAATGCATGTAACCCTGCAAAGCATAAACAAGACTCCTTGAAAATGGATGGCTATGAAAAATTCATGTGATTTATTAGGAATAAGGTTGTGCTAACAAAATGCATCACTGCGGGGTGTAAGTAAGGAAGAATTTGTACAAAATACGCTATACTTCCAAGTTGAGCGTATTTGTGGCTTTTTGTAGCTTAATATGGGAATGAATGTTAGGATCTAGGACTTATTCATACAACAAATGCGACATATAGTCTTGCACACATATTTGCAGCAATAATATATCCAGTTAAATTGAAGTCGATATAATAAGACACGGATCACAAAGTACGTAACACACACGGATCGTAAACTACCGTATGAAGTCAGTTTTGCTGGAGCTTACCATAGACAAAAAAAAAAAAAAAAAAAAAAAGACAATGACATTACAGGTAATCGCCATGATTAACTAATTAATAATAGTGCACTAAGCAATTTATTTTTTGTGTTTATTAACCAAATCCACTAAAATTTTACTTGAAACACACTAAAGCGAAGAAAAATTACTAGAAATCTTTTTAACACGAAAACATCAGGCGTTTCCAGTTTACACTACCTACATCGGCGTTAACGCCTTCTACTTTTACCCGAGCATCATGTATTCCAAAACTAGTTGCTCCTTCCATTTTCTCAGTAAAAAATGAACGTTACCATCTAGACACAGAAAGTAATCACAGTTTAATTAAGAATACATTTGTATTTGCTTAAATAAATAAATCCAAAAATTAAAAATTAAAGGTATTGTTTGGTTAATAAAGGCAGAACAGCAGTATTAATAAACTATAGATATCCCACTGAACTAGGGCCATGTCTCAATTGATTACCTTCACGTCTCTGATGTATTTTCGATGATAGCATGCGAAGTATTATTTATTATAGTACCGACAGGAATTTATCGATATTTACACCCTCGTATTTAGATGGGCACTAAAAATCAACTATCGAGATCAAAATGCTGGACGGCCACAATGGCTATGTCTATTTTTAGACAAGTGTTTTAATAGATTCTGATAGTACGGTGACCATGAAGAGTATTAGAGTACAATTCGCAATTATTATAGTACCTAGAAACTACTCTATTTGATATTGGTTAAAAAAACCTATTACTCTTTTTTTCACTTCAAGGTTTTCAATAAGTACCTTCTAATAAATGCTATAATAAGCCACGAGGATAAAAAACGATAGTGATTTCTCAGCATTACTGTACTTTACCAATAAGATGTTCTACTAAAAGGATATACTGCTCGTAAGACGATTTGCTTAAGTGTCGTTTTGCTATTACGATCATTTGCGTTTTGGACTTTTCGATACGAAGGGAAAATGAATACCAACTCTTGTAAAAAAAGGACAATGCATATAATTAATCAATCGACTGAGTATAGCTCTGGATTTAAGAACTAATTTCTAAATCTCAAAACATAATTGAAGTTCTTAAAGAACAACAAAAAATGTTTTTTGTAATACATTCGTTTTTGGTTTTTATGGACGTAATTATGAATGATTAGAACAAAAAATATAAGTAGGTATGTACTTTACGGAATGACATTTTAGTTGACTCATCAGGCGAGTAAATACGAGCAAACATTACAAAAAAAGAACAGTAGCAAGAGGCAGGTTGATCAAAGCCAACTGAAACCTAAAAAAATCCTTAACAGAATCAAAAACGTCGTCACCACATTCCTAGGCACGCGACACCAGTGTCCAAGACTGGAAACATTGACGAGTTTCCTAAATAGGAGTCCACCTCACACAAGAATGCTGAACTTAATATAAAAGGAACCGCAAAAACGTTGCTACATTAGCATGATACTATGACTTGACAATTAATATGGGCCCATTAACTAACTCTTGAACTTGAACTTAGAATACCTATGTACGTTGGTATGCTAAACACGTTTATAGCAAACTGTTATTACTACTGTAATGTTTTTGCATATTGAAGATTTGTTTTTTTTTTGTGAGTTATGCATGACTTTAAAATTATACCGTGCGTTGAATTCTGTTTGCTGTTGGATTATGTTAGCAGAGATATGCAAATCGTAGAGTTATCTTTTTATTTGAAAACGTTAAGTTGACAGCAGTGAAAATTATTACGTAATATAAATTCATTAATTTATATTTTAAATTTTAAGGGACGTAAGCTGTTTGCTCAAACTGGGAAGTAATTTCTCATTGGATAGGTATAGTTTTGATTATCTGATAAATGCTTTCCTGTATATTTTCAGGAACAGAATACATCGATAGAGAGATAAATCACTTATTTGGTGCCACACAGAAAAAAATATAACACTTAAATGCCAATTAAATGTAAATCTTTATGTAAGAACATATAAATTTGAAAAAAAACTATGCACAACTTACCGAAGTGGTGACAATATATAAAAATAAAAAATATATAGGTATATTAAAAACAAAGAAAAGTTATACTACGATGTACCTATTCGATGAAGAAAATTCAGATTAAAAAAAAACTAAGTGCGATGTCCGTCTCAGGATTGCTCCAAATGGGAATCCAGCCCAGCATGTGTCAAGCAAATATTTATGACATTGATATCCTGCTGAATTTATGGTATTTATGGTATTTTATATGCTGCAAAAAACAGTGCAGCGATATACGACTAGCAGACGAGCTAAATTGGCGAGCTAATTTCGCGAATTATTGGTGGAAAAAGTGTTATGTGCAGAGTGAAATTATGTAAATATGGCCGCAATTTAAGTTATGTATTCTATAG
This sequence comes from Apamea crenata, assembly GCA_949629185.1. NCBI lineage: Eukaryota > Metazoa > Arthropoda > Insecta > Lepidoptera > Noctuidae > Apamea > Apamea crenata. The sequence goes on along the minus strand of OX451359.1, from coordinate 13,204,948 downwards.
TAAAGTTCATCGTTTATTGTAATGGAACGTTCTTAAATATTCGAAGATATATTGATTGTATATGCTGGTTACATGGCTTACCACATCTGTTATTTACTTCATATTTCACGGTTAACATCAACAGAAGTGTCGCAATGTTCAGAATATAAACAAAAACAGTTCTGGAGAGCTACGAACAAAACAAGCCAACAAGTGACTCGAGCAGCGCCAACAAAACAATATTACTACAACATACTTGCCGTAGATTCAGACGTACCTTGCACTTGTAAAGGTCGCATTGTATTTATTATCACAGAGCAATGTCTTCTTCACACAGTGCATATATGTATCTGAATTTTGCAATAATATTATGTACATTTATTTCACTGGGCATTGTATTCTAAGAATGGTGATGGAATGCGTTTATCAAGAGTTCATTTGCCAAGACATTGATTTAGACATGTTCTAGTAATAGGTAATGGGGGGTACGGGCCGATATCCACAATGCCCGTATTTTGCGTAGTAAAGTTAATTAGCATCTTTGCACTTCAATTGTCATATTATGATTTAAACAAAAAAAAATCTGGTACAACTAAGGTATAATTAGTTTTTTTTTTTTTTTGTTAAGTCGAAGGTATCTTAATCAGTCAATAAAAACGTTACAGCAATTCAAACATTTGGATCACTAGAATTTGAAATCATATTGTGGTGTGCCACAGCTGAAGTGGAAAAATGTCAACTTAGTTTTGGAGGCCACTGTATGTTCTAGTAATGTAGGTATGCCGCTAAATAAGATTTATAGGTATCTAAAGAATGGCTAGTGTGTACAGGCGCGGTGGCAGCCCAAGGTTTTGGGGGGGGGGTCACCGAGTAGTAAGTTAGTAACTTCAGTTAGTAAGACAAGTAAATCATGCAGACTCGACAGCTTGATTGATTTTGGGGGGTCATGACCCCCCCCCCCCCTCGGACCGCGCCTGAATGTGTAAATGTCTGAACGTACAGAAAGCCCCCCAAATAAAAATAAATCATGGATCTCAATTTGAGTCGATGTGAAGGTTATATTTTATTTGTTTATGGTTACATAATATTTGTTTTTTCTTTCTTTTATGTGATTTGTGGTAGGTACTTTAATTACTTTCTCAAGGTATGTTTCGTAGTTTATTTATGTTTAAGTTAAGGTTGTGTAACCACTAACTCCCAAAATACAAGCTTGACTTAGTTTGGGAGTTGGCAGATAATGTGCTGCTGTACAGTCACGAGCAAAAGTATATATATACTCGGTTTTATTCAAAAGCGATTTACTCCTTTATTTTTAATTGAAATTTTATGTTGTTACGAATATAGCATTTTCGAACCCATAGGTTTATGTAATGTGTCGTATTTCCACGTTCCATTCGTTATTTCACGAAAAAATTTCAGTTGAAAGTCACCAAGTGTTGACATATTGGTGTTCGTGACTGTACAGCCATCAAACATCCTAATGAATTTTACTTCATATATTAAATTGTTTGTTGTACTTTGAGAGCGAAATAAAATGTTTTTTATTTCATTAATTTATTTGTTTTTAGCATGAAGCGTTATAATTTTTAAGCACTCGGTCATGCAAAAATAGGTCAGACCATTTTTAATCAACAAAATACACACACGTCGTAACGGAATTTTGTATTCATTTTATATACCTCTATAACCATTCAAAAGGTACCGAGACTGCACTTAGTTCCTCAACCCGATTGTATTAATTGCACGGACATAAAGCATGGAACATAAAATGGTGATACCATTATACGACTATAATTAATAAAACAAGATAAAGGTGGAGTTGTCGTTTGTTTGATTGCAAGAAACACCGAAATATCCAATTTCCCGGCGCAGTGGTAAATCTTGATTTTATTAATCCCAATTTACAATTTACATTATTACCCGCACGTTGAAACAAGGGTAATAAACACGCATATCAATTACCTATGTGCAGCCAATAAAATATTGATTGTTCTCAAATTAAAAAAATGAATAAACAAGCCATACTAGCTAGAAAAATCGTTCATAACTCTTAATAAGCATATCTGCTTTCGAAGATGTTAAATTGCCACCATGCAAATTCAGTAGCATCGAACAGTTTAATTATTAGTTATAGTAATTTATGTTATCTTCTCTTCAGATCTTTATCTCGAGATCAAAGCGCGAATACTAAAGATGAATAGATTAATAATTCATATTATATAAATATCTAGATTTTAGCACTCATTAATAAACCATGCCTATAGCTCACATAGATCGCTATCAGCATCTATTAGATTCGCTATCTTGATGACATCAATATATTTTGTTGTATCAGATTTCGCTTGAGATTAAACATGATTTATTATATTTTTAATTGGAATTTGATCCGTAGACGACATTTAACTTTAAAATTGCTGGACAATAAAATCGTAACAATGGTTATCGGCGATCGAGATAAGGGACTTCCGTTGATCCGTCAGATTATAGTTTTTATACGTTCGCAATCACGTATTTTAATTGCTAATCGAATTTTAGTGTTTGTTTCGACGACAACACCAATTTTTTCCTATGCTTTTTATTTAGCTATGTTATGTAGCTATACAGCCAAATTTAGGCGAAATACAAACTTAATACGTCTGTATTAGGACCGAATTTTGCTAGTCATCAGTGACCTCATGAAAGGAAAGAAAACTAGTCTAGACGGTGAAAAGGACTAGGTATATCCCGCCAAAAACATTGCATATAAATTAGGTTATCACGACTTACATAAAGCTTTTACTGTTAAAAAGTTATCTGAGGGGCAATTCTCGTAATTTTAAGACCGTTGACAGTCATATCAGTCTCAATCTGTCAAAAAATACTTCTAATTTCCCTACATTTGGACAAGTTTTGACATTTGTTTATCGCTGAGATGACTGCGATTAGATTTTGAACGTTTTAAATTACGAGAATTGGCCTTCTGATATACCTAATGTAGAGCCACGCCCCCAACTCGACAAGGCCTAATTCTACTAACCTTACATCTTGGTCAAAATGTACAGCTTGGCCGTTTCGCGGCCTTCCGTTAGAGGGTGAAAGTTACAAATTTCTTAATTTTTTGTTGTTTGTGTGCATATCCTCAAAATCAAGTCATTTATTTAAATTAGGCTGATCAGCACTAATTGAACGTCAAAATTACAAAAGTCAGTCCCCCAAAATCGCCCGCCCTTCACCCTAGCCTGCATACCAACAGCTTTCTAGGACTTCGTGAGTCAGTCGGTTGATGACGAATTCGACGTATTTTAATTCAAAGTACATATATTAACCAGTCAAATTAAACTTTGTTTCTTTTTTAGAAGTCTGCTAACTACATTTTATACTGAGAATTTGAGCTCTCTAGAATTATCCAGGCCGAGGGTTTAAAATTTTGACGAAAGACTTCGAGAAAAGGTAGGTAGTGCCGCTAGTTTTTGTTCTTGGCTCGTGTTGACTTGAGCACTGCCGTGCCCTCAGATATTACGTCTGACAAAAACATGTGTCAAAATATTCCATACATAAATCATTATTATTATTGCCCCTCCCATCAAGTAAATATTGACTTGATGGAAGACATCAAGTAAATATTTACACTTATCACAATTAGCTTCCTCAAGCTCATTGCCAACTCCATCATTATACTCAAGATTATTTCAAGGAAAACATTTATTTTCATTAAGTTTTTCGATCATCGACTGACGGTTCTAATTTCTAAGGTTTGATTAAATCGAATGGGCACAAAACAGAAGTATTCGTTGATTAGAAAGCAGATGGTCGACGTAATGAGCGTCATTTTAGACCCAGATATTTATGTAGGAACGAATACGGGTGACGGATTGACAGCGGATTGAATGGAAGAGTGACTAGGATGTACGGAATGAACGAATGAGGGAAAGGGAGAACGGATGGAGGAACTGGTAGACCTAGACAGGCACTGGACGTTGAATGTGTGATCTCGCTTACTTTATTAATAATTATTTGTTGAAATCTTTGGTTTTGGGAAAATATACTTCTTTTGGCTGTAAAACGGTGGTTTCATTGAAGAGGACACCTACATTTATATAAATGCTTACTTGTTTACGTTAACGTTGAGGGGCTCGTGTCTGAATAATAACAGCCTCAGGTCGGTCGAAGGTTAAGCTACAATTACCGAGGTCAGTCCGTGGATGGGTGACCATTCATAACATATCGAAACCTCTCCGTTCCTCGCCGTTGGTCCCGGCTGTCATTCGTAGATATTTGCCAGTCGTTACGGGTAGTCAGAAGCCTGAAAGTCTGAGAACCAATATTACCAGGCGGTATCGTGTTACCCAGTAACTGGGTTGTAGATGTTAGATAGGCAGTCGTTTCATGTAAAATACTGGTATTCAGCTGCATCCGGCTAGACTGGACATAGTTGCGCGACCCCAACATAGTTGGGAAAAGGCTAGGCAGATCGATCACTTACTTGTTTACGTTGGAAAGCACACAAAAACACTAATAAAAAGACATAACTAATCGAGTTCTACGCTACTTTAAATTAAAACTCAAGTTACTTACTATCGCAATAGTTGCATACTCCTCAACACACCCCCACACACCCTCACACACACACACACACCCCCCCACACACACACACATCCTCACACACACCCCCACAACCCTCAAACACATAGTTAGTACCTACCTTTTATTTTAATAATTTTCTTTCTTTTTAATTACTAGTCTGGAACAAATGTACGATAGTTTTGACCTGGGCGTTGATAGCTGCGCCACGTGCGCACATGCGCTGCGCTGTTGATAGTTTTAACTTTTGTAGCTATCTTCGTTTTCTTTTGTAAATTTGTGTCCTGAAACTTGTTCCAAATAAACGATTATTATTATTCCTATGAAAAATTTGATATTAAACGGATTTAAAGATTCAAATTCATTTTTCTCAATGTCTGACAAAAGCGTTTACCGTAGAATTCTCCTTATAATTTAGTAGATCGTCGGTTCATCTGTACGGAGAGCGTACAAGGCTACGCAAGTTCGTGGTCTCCCTTTCAAAAATTATCTTCCAAAGACAGGTCTGCTGACGCAGGCAAGTTACATACATATTGAATTATGGTCTAGTTTTTAATCCATACTTCCGATCGAATATGTCTTGCATTGGTCGACTTAAATGACTTTCGCTTAAAGGTGCATATTGCATACGTGCATAAATGCATACCAATCAGATATTAGCGTGATGAATTGCAAAACAAATAATTACGTAAATTATCCTTCAACTTTTCTGTTACTTAACGCTACGTAGCTAAAGTAGTATTACCTATATATGAAATCAAAGCTGCAATCGTCACTTTAAGTCGAAATCGTCGTCTTCCGCGTGAACAAGTTAATCGTTCCTGTAATAAGCATTAGATTACCGTCCGACCAATTCCACTGACCAATTCCAATTTCCCTGAAAACCACAACCACATAGATTTCCTGCATTCAAACACACGTTTGCGAATGTAAAACATGCATAATGCATGTAATTTGCCTAATTGGCGTTATATATCACGCTGAACGAAATAACTAGATTATTCAATTTGAGTTGGAGCTATATTAATGTCTGATATCAAAATAGACTTATTAGAAAGGCATTTACATACTTGCATTCATACCTATCGTCAATGAAAAGTCTAGAATGATTCAAGAAGATTGGAAAAATATATGAATGCTCAATGCTTGAGCATGCACCTTTAGTTTCATTATAAGTATGTGTTATCACCTATTTCTAAGATTGCTGGTTAACCTATAATTGGTGACTGTGTAAGTCCGAGCCTGAAATGAAAATAAATATAAAATATATTATACATAGAAGCTGTTGGTGTAACTTAATGAATAAATGCTCTGCAAGTTATATTTATAAATACGGTATTGACAGTCTACCGCACCTATGTATGTTGTAAAAACTAACTGTTAATTAAACTAATCGTGTTTAAACCATTTCATAATTTAACTGACATTTGGCATGCATTACACCGAATGGCTCCTAAACATACAACTGAGCACATAACTGGTACGATCACAGTGATCCATCATGTTTAACTTTGCAACATTTAAAGCAGCAAAACTAGTGAACGTTCACCCACTTTCATTATGTTTTAGTTTCGGTTCAATTAATGCATTGAAAAAAGTATTGCCTACCCCTACTTAGCATATCCTTAGAAGGTTCCGTCCCTACAACTCTAAAGAATGCTACAAGAGCGGCTATAAGAGTAGGGGAAGAAAAAGTAACGATGGATGGACTGCGTGAATGATGATATGGTTAGAAAGGGATTACCGAGATGACGACTGATAGAGAAGTATGGAAAAAAAAGACATGTCGCGGCTACCCCAAATAAATTGGGAAAAAGGCAAGAAAATGTTGAACTCTAAAGAACGAACATAACAAGACACCAAACCATTGGGAACACTACGTGCAATCGGCAACGAACCATGAAAATGAAAATACACCTACCGTAATTTACATATTATAATATATACCTTGTGCTTTGTAAAATGTGGCACATCTGAAATATGACTATTGATATACGACCATATTTTGACTTCTTATCAACAACATTATTATTCTTCTTCCTAGTGTCGCTGGCTGTATTTTAGACCTTATAGGCCTAACACGCCTCCGTGCTATCGTGCCCTCTGTGTCCTTAAAAATGCAGTCAAAGTGACGTCTGCGCTGCCAGTGACGACGCTGTGAAACAAGATTATTGAAATTTTTATCTGATCAACTCCATCATAACAGTCACGGATCTGTATACCCAAGAGTATTTGTTATAATTTCTTGAACATTGGATTAGGAAGCTTACATAGAACATTCAAGAAACTACAATTTCTCCAGGGTTCTACCCTCGACGGTACCCTAACAATTGCAACGCGCTATCAGTTAGGATGCAACCACGCCTTTTTTAAGGTGTGTAACGAAACTCGCTCGCGATAATATGCAACTATTTGTATTACAGCATTTGGTGATCACACAATACAATGCGTAACATCTCATTACCACTATCACTAACTGACGATAATTATCAACCGTTATTTCGCTTTCGATTTCACAGTTGTTGATGCTGAGCGATTTTCCGAACAGTCCCGAGATCATCCGAGATAATCCGAGTTGGTGGCAAATATTTGATATGGAATTCGGAAGTCGTTAATTAAAAGCAAACAATAGTAGATAAAGACTGGTTTGTCTACTAGTCTTTGGCATTTCAGTGTCACCATTTGTTGCAGACAGCGCGGCGGTACCTGTTTACTAAGACAATAATAGGTATATTAAATTCTGTACATTTATTTGATGACCGAAAAGATTTAGATACATACCTGTACATTCAGAATCATCACTTTAGGTATAATTTTGTACCCACGTTTAGAGAATTGAAATATTAACTGGATTTTCCTCAAGTTGAAAACATAATAAATCATTAAAAAAGCCATAAGGAAATAAAGTAATATTTTCCTCATACAAAAAAAAGAAAAACGGGCTTGGACTCAACATTTTATTTGGTTTTTTAAACGACGAAAAAAAACGGAGGAGGTTCTCAAGTCGACGCGTATATTTTTTTTTTTTATGTATGACCACGCATAACGTATACCTGAATAATTTTGAGTCGGCGCCGTTTAAATTTAAGGCAATTTAGTTATCTTTGTTTATTGTTTGGTACCGACTCAAAATTGCTAAGGCATACTTTCATTAGTTAAAGAACTTAGTTATTAAGGTAAAATAAAAAAGGTTTATTATTTTTTGCTTTTCAGTTTTTTCGGCGGTTTAATTTTTTTGTTAAAAAGTTTTTTGCCATCAAGTGAACTTTTTCATAGGTATTCATATACTTATTTATTTGCATTCCACAATTTTGTAGAGGTGTTACAATAGCTTTAAGCTAAGGTACAATTATGAACGCTGTAGGACACAGCAAAAAGTATAAAATTAATTCTTTAAATAAAAATAGGACACAAATGAACAATAAGCAATTTTTTAAATATGTTATTAAAATTAAATATTTATTAAATTGCAATATTAAATACATACCTCTAGGTATGTGGAAAAACATACAACATAAAACAGAGTAAAAAAGTTATAAGGAAATAAAGTAACACTTTCATCTATTAAATCTTAATTGCATGTTACAATTAAAAACTAATCAAAACCGAGCTTGGATTCAACATTTTATTTGCAACAACTATGATTTGCGAATTGTAATATTAACTATCCTCTATGTTGAAAAACATCATAAAACAGGGTAAAAAGTCATCAAGGAAAAAAGTAATATTTTCCTATATTAAATTTCAAAAAAATAAAAAAACCCGGGTGTAGCTATTTGACTAAACATTTTATTTCGTTGTTTTTTCCGTAACTAAAGCTCACTTTTTGTTGATTTTTTGATCCAATAGGTATATTGAAGATGATTAAAATACAATATCACCACTAATTAATTAGTGGATAAACCAGTGGGTAGACACAATATAGTTAGCTATATTATGTCTCATTTTGTAACAAACATTACGGATGCATACAGGGCGTAACCGAAGACCGATTTAATTTTTTCAATTGTTTCAATTGCTGAACTCGTTTATCACTACTTTTCAATTAACACCCTGGAATTCTTGCTAATTTCATATTCATAATGATGCAACTTTTTCGGGAACAAATAGTATATTTTTTACCTCATACTGTCCCAAGGCGAAATATGACGTCTTGGAGTTGACGATGTGCGTATATTGTTTACTATATTATGTATGACACACACATAAAATCACATTTCTACCAAACTTGTCGATACATAATCAATATATACAGGTAGAATAGTTAATGAAACCGCTCAATATTCATTATTTTATTAATAGATTTTTTCGTAACTGTACAAACCAGCCTCTGCCCTATGAATTGATAAGATATCATTACTTATGCAAAAATTAAATCAGTTATTTTTAGTTTTTTTTTTTTATAATCATTCAGGTTAATTAGCTACTTGTTAAAATTACTCAATCTTCTATGGAACCCTCGTAATACACATTCTTTAACTTAGCATAACATTAAGCATGTACTGGGTATCATTGCGTGGCGCCCTTTGCATACATCGTGCATAAATCTCACGGCTATTAGAGTAAGTCGTAACAACGTAGTTAGTAGCTTATGAATGAATTTTGTAGTCGAATTTGAACTGTTGAAATAGGCTTAAGTCCTTCAGCTGATCCAGTTTTTTACCCAACCCCATACCCTTTTTTTTTTTTTGAGGATGGGAAATCATCAAATGACTCCTCCCGCTCTGGGTGGAGCAGAAGGGAGTGTCAGACTCTTACTGACTAAAACCCACCCGTGTTCCTCCCTTAGCCCTTTCTGTTCCAGGGCAGCGGTAACCCTTTCGGACGATCCCGCCGCCCTATCCCCATACCCTTGTCAATATCACCACGCGAATGTTGAGGACGTACCTATATTGCGACAACTATGACATTTTCCTCAGTGAGCAGTAAAAGGCTAATACAGTTATTAAAACTGTAAAAATTCCTAAAACTAGGTTGGATTTTTGTTCACTGTGCGAGAGTAAGCGAGGGTACACCTGATTGCAAGCGCATTTGAGCACCTTGTTGCATGCGTGGTTGAGTCGATGTTCAGTGCAATTCAAGAGCAGAAGCAGTTTTGGTATTCCTGTAAAAACAATATATGATATTATCTAAATCGACGTTTTTATTAACCACAAAAACGAATAATTGAATAACTTTATTTTATACGAATAGACATTGAAAACAATTCAAACACTTAAGTTTTTAGGTGTTTGCGAATTATAAATGTCTATCTCACCAATACACCGTGACCTTACTGCGCAGCGCGTGCGCACACGGTTTTCCCCCGCTCATAACTCGTCCTTTGCAACCGGCTGCCTAGACAACCTCTAATATTAGAGATCATCGGTTGTCAAGCAATTAACTAAACCGAAATTATACTTAAATGCGCTATTAAATCATCATATGTACAGGTCAAAGTGATTTTGCTAATTATGAAACCAAAAAAATAACTAGATGCTAAATGTTTCGTAGGCACAATGATTATAAACTGTACAGGACGCTGTTAAGTTGGGTAGCCTGACATATTTTAACATTATTCGCTTTCTACAGATGTTTGGGTGTGTCTGACTTGCGTCACTAAGTTAGAATTTTAGTATTATATTTTGTTATACAATGTGGGAGGAGGCTGTTGACGCGTGCTGGATTGATTGATCAGATTTATGTCAATACTAAATCTCTCAGTACTTGACCATGATTTGATGCAGTGAAATCTCTTTTTAATAAATTAACCGTTTTTAAAGTAGTCAGTTTGCGTCAGCATAAGATGTTTTAATTTATTAATGTCAACTCATAATTTAACTACCTATTAATTATTTTTTTTCAGTTTTTATTTATCATATAGTTCAAAACAACAACATTGATAACAACAACGACATTATCTTTGTCCTTTTGTGCATCGGTGGAGAACGTTGTTGGTTGCAGATTTGTGTCCCTCCTTATTTTCTATTTACTTGAAGATAATATATGAATGTATAATGTGTAATTTTTTGTTCTTCCGAATAAATAAAATAAAATTAAAATAAATATTTTGTGCTGTAATTAAATATGAAATTAAGACAAGTTTTTTCTTGTTTGTTTACCTATATGATGATTTTCACAACCCAAATGTAATTAAGCTTCTGTACGCCACTTTGGTTCGTAGTAAACTTGAGGCTGGTGCCTGTATCTGGCATCCCTACACTGCGACTCAAACGTTAACGTTAGAAAAGGTACAAAAAACTTTCCTAAGATTTCTACATAAAAAGACGTATCACTTCTTTCCTTTCATGTACCCTACTAATTACCTCCTAGGAGTGTTGGGCTTCAACTCGTTGGAGGTTAGACGTGGCTTTCAACAGCTCACAGTAGCCTGCAAAACTCTTAGAGGACGCATCAACAGTCCCGAACTCCATAATCTTTTCTGTCAGCTATTTGTTCCCGACAAATATATCGGACATCGCCAAAGCCGTCTGTTCTGTTCGCACCGCCGCGCCGCGCCGTCATCTAAAACTGTCGCCAGACCCGAGCTGAGTCCCCTGTGTGTCGTACGTTAAGGATGCTTAGCCCTCCTAACCACCAATCCTGAATGTGATCCGTTTGCCGATGAATGGAGTAGAATTATGCGTGCGTGTATGTCTGACGTTTTGTGAGAAGAAGTATGCTAGGGTGTCCTCTATTATGTGGTAGTATTGCATATGCATATCTTTATGTTAATGAATTTAATTGGCGTTACCGTTTTAATTAACAATAAACAAACGGGAAGTAAGTATATATATATATATGTGTGTGTGTACATAAATGGTAAATAAATAAATAAAGTCCATAGATACTGAATTTCCACAGAAATCTCATCCAGGCGTTCTCCGAATAATATTAAGATGTGAAAAAATAAGCAAAAGAATCATAGGGCATCAAACAATTCGTCCGCATCGCTGTCAACAGGAACAGTGAACAGTTCTTTGGCCAAGAAACAGGCCAGCCCTCTGGTCACGTGAAGAGTCGACTAACCGCTTAGCGATATCACGAAAAACACACACATAAAGGTCTGCCTAACTTCCAGTGCATTATGGTCATTCCGTCTGGTCTCTTCCCATCGTCGCGTGGCAGGCCGGTACTTATAGTAATATAAAATATATATTAAATAATAGATAGAAATTTAAAAAACGTTTAGTACAGCCAAAAAAGACTTAACGAAAACACTTGCACTAAACCTAACCTAACCTAACCTAACCTAACATCTACGATATAACTTTATAAATCTAGGTACCAATTGATATTAAAATAAGTGCAAATGTGAAACAAAAGACCTCACTTGCCACAGGCCACCACTTCCGTTTCAGAAGCTGCAATTGTCATTAAAAAATCGCCTAATATATGACTTAAGGATAGGCACAAGCATCCTCCTGTGCATTAAACACGATAATCAAACTTAAATAATTTCGGATGATATCACGAATCTTACCTGCTAACGATATCAATCATCGTTCAGACAAATAGTGGCTAATAAATAATAGTTCGCGTTTAATTCGTAAAGCACGCTTTACTTCAATTACGAGTTATTAAAAGTAATAAAATGTTAATGATACTCGTATTTGTATTACTCTCGTGCCTCGAGTGTTTTGAACTGACAAACGCACACGAACCCACTAACTGACAATAAAGTAGTGATAACGAGCGGATCTATAAATCATTTTAAAATCAACGACGCGTCAAAACCCGTCCAATTTCATAGTGAAGATGTACAGCGCAACAGACAAACTGCACGCAACTGTGAGAACAGCTGTTTTGATTTTTGTGATCTTTTTACAAAATATAAACATCATTAAACTAATGCCAAATTCCAATTAGCACTTTCAGAACGTCAACCAAAAAATCATCCCTTTCAAAACCCCCGCCGCCGATTGAACTGAGATATGCCCCTTTATTCATAAACGTCGCATTAAGTTAAGTAGTGATTAGCGACTGTCTGACCATACATATTTGACGTTTGAAGGTCACTTAACTCCATCTTTTATAAATATACCCCAAAATGTATAGGTATCTACAAACTTCTCAAGATCTTGTTTCTGTTTGTCACTGAATTTGCAATGTAATTAGTATTTAAATAATTCTAAAATAAATGAATGCACTAATTAACAGGACTTAAGAAATGTCAAGGGGATCAACAGCAGACTTTTTTCAGTTTAGCTAATAACGACGGACTGTATTTAAAAAATCCTTCTGTTAAATGTGGTTTCTATTGCAATATCCTATGAAAGTGCCTACAGCAGTAATTAATACGCCATAGTTCTACAGCTGTGGGTGTGTGATCGATTTTGAAATCGGAGTCTATTGGGAGACTGGACAAACGACGATGTGTCAGACAAGTCCAAAAATAGAAAGGGCCATGAGTGACTCAATTTTCCGATTGCCGAATTATATCCATATAAATGATACTGCCATTAACCGGCTTCCTCATATTATGTGATCCGCGTTGACTTAAACACCGATGGTAGACCAAAGATGGCTTAATGTGATAACGGCGAATTACAAAATCACAAAGTCGTTAACTCGCTGTATAGCTTAAAATCCATGGATTACGATATAAATTTATAATTCAAACACCTAATGATTATGAATACGCTTTCCATGTTCCAATAGTTAAATAAGTTTCTCTAAAAAAATATGGTGTAACAATATATTATGTCATGGCTACCTTGATACAATTAAGAAGTGGTTTTCCTACGAGGTCGAGTATACCTTACAAGACCTTCTATGTAGGAAACACTTGTTGGGTTTATATTCATGAGAGGTGATCAATGGTGCAATGGCTAGATACTTAATGATTGATTCATGGGTGTGGTGGCACCTTGGCTTGCCCACGTCGACGTCATGTACGTACTTTTGTAACACTTTTTAGGGCTGCACTTTGCTAACGATTTCGACACTTAACAGCTTCTGTCGGCTAACGGAGACCTTTGCGCGATGTCGGTGTCCGTCGATCTCATTTGTAACATACTCTCGGACAGCGTGCGTCATAGGAGTAGTAACGTGACCTTGCATCGAGACTTGCTTGCATTACTCTTATTTATTAGATGATAATCAGCTGCTTCCAAAAACAGGTCGATGACAAACAAATTTCGATCGCCAATCTATTTGACAAGCTTCGCAGGTTATGGAATGTTTTCCGTACGACTGCGGGAAGGCCCTGTAGGTTTTGATTCCCTTGCGAGTGTCGAAAATTTGCGGCATCAACGGCTGTATCTTTTGATTGATTGTTAATTACTACAGTCGAAGGAGAAGCCGATATTCGCCTGTACCAAAGCCCTAATACTATATAATAAATTGATAGTACTGTCGAGGTGTGAACCGTTTCAAAAAGTGATTATTTACTCGCTCTAATAAGTCCCTCGGCCAAATTGTGTAATTTATATTCCTATTGCATTAAAAACAGATATTACCTTCATACATAACATGAGTGATTTGTATCTAAAACTTTTAGTTCTTCCTCGACCTACTAATATAACGTTTGACTTCATAAGTGTGACACCAATCTCTTTAAGAGAAATGAATTATTTGTAGTTCGGACACTTAATAAACTTATAAATATTATTGCGTAACCTCTCGGTTATGCTATCTTCAGGGCATAATCTGAACCATTGCCATATTAAAACAGTCGGTAAGTGATTAAATCGCTGTATAATGACAGGTTGCTAACCTACGTTCATATTTATGTAGGCACTTGTAATACATACATAGGTCGAAAAAATAATCTAATTCCGCCCACCCGGGGCTCGCCCTTGAGTACAATTGACGTCAGTCGTCTACAAGATAAGAACAATAAAATAATAAGTGCGCTTAATTGCAACACACTTGCCTTCGCGAGCCAGCCTGAGACTGGCACAGCAGAAGATTGGCACAAGCAAAGAGAGGGCAAGACCCAGCAATGAATGAAGACCAGCTGTGGATGATGATGGCAAATAATTACGTAAAGACTGAAACTTACATTTTACAAAACGCACAAGGAAGTGGATATTTACATATCACGATCGTTATCAACTATGCTTTGTAGACACACAACTTAAAACTTCTAAATTGCATTATGCACTTATCATATACATATCTGTCAACAAAAACTAGTTTTAGCATTACGTTGCGCTGACTATGTTTTTGTCGAAAACATTAACAACACCTTTCACACTGTCTGCTATAAAATTGAATGCACCTAATTAATTTACTGACAGATTATGACATTCTAACATTTGTATTACTAAAACTAATGCCATATAAAGTATTAGTTTCACACTCAGGGCCGCTATTTCGCAGCCCCGTAATTGCTTACATTTAATTAAAATGATTGTATCACCTGTCAACAGACAGCACCAAATAGTGCCTTTGTCTTGTTATATGTTATGTGTGACAAAACCCGTCTATTTCATGGATAAACTTCGATGTGTTGAGATCGAAAATTTGCTTTATCACAGAAACCAACCGATCTATTCCTGACTACTTCTTTGAAATCATTTGTAATAGAAAGACAGGTAGGAAAGTCCGGCTGCTCATTCAGCATAGGTTTGATTGATTGTTTGTGGGGAAAAAACGCAAGATAAAAATAAATTTTACCTTTACCAATTTATTTTTTCTATGGGGAAATACTACCTCTACACTACATGGATACCTTCCGTCTGGGGAGATCAAAGGGTTACGTCGGACTCCTACCGACTATAACTCAGCGGTTCCTTCCACTACCATGAGTCGGGGATCTGGGAAATACTTGTACATATAACAAATCATTCAATCGCATGACTTATGCATCGTAAAACTAAGTTAAGAGTGACGAACTTTTATCTTTGCGTGTATTTCGGTTCACTACTGTTCAGAATAATAAGCAGGTAACATTGTTCTTTAGATCGTTCTCCTTGTGTTCCTGATCAAAGGGAAAATGCATCTGTCTCTTGAATTCCATATTACTCACTAGAATGAAATTCCTGATTGGTAGCCAAAACTATCTGCATATACTTCGACAGCACTTCAGCAAATTGTTATAGCCTTACTGTTATCCGGCACCGCCGCACCGCCTAGTTGCTTATAATTATAAGTTGATGTAACACAACAGGATTGAAAAACGAACATTTTCTAAAAGTAATCAGTTCCGCCCGTATTAAAGCGGACTTTACTTGTGAGTTGTAGGTCGTGGATTCAAACCCAGACAGGCCCAGACTTTACTTTGTGTATATAATTTCATCATCACTTCTCTCAAAAAGGTGAAGGAAAACATTGTCAGGAAACATGTTCTAGAACCAAAAAATGTAAGACATTGACATCTGCCAACCCTCATTGGGCACGCAGCCCATACCCTCTCACCGAGAGAAGACCTGTGTCTCAGTAGTGGGAACATTATAGGCACGGACTTTAGGTCATTAACATGCTTGATTAAGAAATGAAGGTTATTTCAATTGTAGCGCAATTCTACTTGGAAAATCTGACCGCAAAGAAGCCAAAATAGTGCTGAAAAGTTTTTTTTTTCATAAAAAGTTTAGTTACAAACGCCAGTATCCTCATAAATAAAATCATTAAATTTTTGGTTACACTGATTTTGAAATATTTTTATTGCTTTTTATTGACGTCAATGTGAAATTATTATTCAGAATAGTAAAATCTAGTACTTTATTATACTAATGATATACGAGATTGTCATCTAAATAAACACCCTCTAAATATGTATCATGAGCACCAAGGTGTTTCCAATCTGCATAGACTAGAAAATGTCAATCCAATTTCGAGATTTCCCCTCCTTTTTATATACTTGTACATAATTATCATTAATATTTTAAGACGGGTAGCTTTTTAAATTATGTAAATATAATCTAGTTTAATTAATTTGAGAAAGATTTATTAATAAGGAATAATATTATTAGGTAGGTTTATTATTTTGTCAATTTGTACAACAAATTGCACAAAATGCACTTATTTGACTCTCACTCTCACCAAACATTTAGAAAAAAATATTCATATGTGCATAATCAGCCTATAATGTTCTTCTTTTCGGACTCAGGCCTTCTCTCGGTGAGAGGGTTTGGGCCGTAACCTACCATGTGTGCCCAATGAGGGTTAGCAGATGTCACATGTCTTAGATGTTTTGGTTGTAGAACACGCTGGTTTCCTCACAATGTTCTCACCGTTTTGAGAGCAGTGGTTATGAAATAATTTAAACAAAGTAAAGCGCCTGTCTGGGTTCGAACCTGCGACCAACTCGTAAGTCGCGGCCGGTACCTCTGGGCCGCCAGTGCTCTCATGCATATTTATTTTTTCTAAAGTTTCTTACAGAAAATTTGGTTAACAGATAAAAAAAAAAACTAATATAATGGATTTTAAGGACTAGGTATTATTTATACGTTTAGAATGGGCGACACCTTCGAAACAGGTTGCGAAGTAGATTTCAAATAGCACGCGTCACGTTATCGTTGTTGACCCAGGTCGCGATATTTATATATAACTCAAACCACAAAGCGCCGACGTTACAATATGGACCAATAACAATTTCCGCTTCAAACTGAAGGCCACATTTTTGAATGATAACAAAGAAAGCATGAGAATCCATGTCTATTTTTAATCTTAAGTCTATTTATAGGTAGGTACATTTTGCATAACATTAGCTACGGCCAGCGATTTCATTCGCATAATCATAAACCTCGACCCATACTAAAGCTGCTCATGACTGATTAGATTAATAAAAATCCGTTCTTGTGCTTGTCCGTTCTTCGGAAAGGACAATTACCGATCTTTGCATAAATGTCCTATTTCCAATTCAGGCTGTGCGTTGTCTTTCAGTCATGAAAATTTTGAACTATCATTATGACCTCCAAACCTACACTAAAATGGAAGTTGATGACAAATACAGAATTCCGTCATACTCTTGTGCCTAATTTCAGGACACGATTTTCAAAAGGTTTACATAAATATTAAGTTCACTGAAAGCACGAATTAATAAAAAAAAAACTAATTCATTTTAAAACTTTAAACGTTTTATATTGAATACACCTGAAACAGGAACTGAAGAATGAAATAACTATAAGATTCCTAGCGTATAGATGCCAAATAAGAAATTAATTGTGAAAATTCAAATATTATTCGCGTGGAGTTTTTTATTAGCTAATAGCTAATAAAAAACTCTTTCTAGGTATCATTGATAAATTTAAAGAAGGGAGGATTTTCAATCGTCAGATAACTTTTATCAAAGGAATAAATATAACTGTGTTTATATAGAAAATGTGCCGAACATTTATTATTTAGATTAAAATAATCTGACGTATGAAAAATCGGCCCTAGGAGTGACTGCTGCTACATAAAATTAAGAAGACAATATAACCATACAAAAACTTACATTCAACCAAGCTCCGGGGCGCCACAAATTGACCATTGAGCGTACATAGACAAAATTGCAGTGTTTTATGAGGCGTTTATCAAAATTGAGACCACAATGTAGGTACAGGTCACGAGGTGTTGATGCAGTGCGCCCGAGCAACTCAAATATGCGGCGCAAGCGCATACCATGCACTTCTTAAACCAATAGAACTGGCACAGTAAAAAATTAAAAGCTTAGGTTTTTTTTGGATTCTGTTTTGTTTTTTTTTTTGTAAGTGAAACGTCTCAGCTGGCGATTCGATAATTGGACGGGAATTGAGAGTGAAATTGAAAGAGAAGAAAGATCTCTCTCTGTCTCACACACAAAATCTTTCTTATTCTTAATTTTTAGAGAATCTTTTTTTTTTATTTACGTCGTGAGAGTATCTCCTTATCTAATCATTCAATAAATTATTATATGAGTAAATAATTACTGCTCATAAAATTGCGCATACATTTTTATGAGTTTTCAAGCGTCTAGTTACGACATATTAGTGTCGTTTCATATGTGCTAAGTGAGACAGATTTATAGATACAAGTTTTAATGCAATAGAACTCAAAATAATATAAAAAGTGTAAGTTTAACTATGTAATTAAATTAAATATTTTAGATATCTATTAAAAACTTTTATTCATTCGTATTATCACAAATGTGGGGCATGTCTCCCACTTACAACTTATCATAATAGGTACCATATATCTATTGACCCGTAAACTAAATTTTCTATTGCAGCTTAAATTAACAAACGAAACTATATATGACACTACTTCAACGTACAGACGCCAGCACATCAAGCTACTACAATCTGTCAAACTTTAATAGATTTTCAACTTTATCGCTAAAGTAATAAGGTTCAATGTTGATTGGGAAAATTTGACAGTTTCGGGTAGCTTGACCTGCTGGCGTCTGTACATAGAAGAATAAGAAGAAGAAGAAGAAGATAGGGCACCATTTAAAAACTATTTTATTAACTTTCTTTTCAATCGATAGGTATTCGTTGCTCAAAAATAACATGTGTTTTCGAAACATTTTCCGTAAATTAGTTGTAGATTTCCGTTTGAATTTGTGCATAACATTGCAACGTTAACTATGCAAATGGCAAAATAAAAACACGATGACAACTCTCAATTAGAATATTACAACAGAGGTACGTTGCATATTTATTGAAATACGAAATTGTGATGCAAAAATCTTTTCAATGGAATTCTTAGCACCTTTCTTTACGCCGTTTACTCACATTAGGTACTTAAAAACCGGAAAAACGGCTTGAAAGCAAGAGTATAATGTTTAGCTAGATCATTAATCATAAAATTAAGTTAGTTTGAAGGTGGGATGGTAGGGCGTTTATCTATTTTAAGAATATCGTTTGTAGGTCTACGGTGACTTGTTTGCCGATGGTAGGACGTGGTCGGAGCGGAGGCTATGTTTTATAAAGTAGGGGTGGATGTTATCGTTTCAGTTCACTACCAACTGTCGCGAACATTGGCCACTTTTGGACAACCAGTAGGTTTACATTTTTTTTTATAGAATATCTTTTCTTGTCTATGACATCGCGAGCTTGAGTTAATTTGAAAGTTCTGTAAAGTGAATTTGTTGCTTGGATTGACGAAGATTTTTTTAAAGTTTACTGTGTTTACTGTGTGTGAGGGTGCTTTTTATTTTTAGTGTATTTTTATTATTATATTTATAGTCTGGTTTGAAAACTCGTAGGCATCTCATGGGTGGATATCCTGTTTGTGAAAACTGAAAAATTGTTAAGGCTGTAAGGGCTGATTTTTCCATTGCCAGATAACTTTTATTTGAAGAATAAAATTGGCGTTTGACAGTTTTTGTATGAAAATCTGTCAAAATTTTAAAATAATTCCTCGAATAAAGTTATCAGATAATTGAAAAATCAGCCCTAAAAAAAATTGGCGTGTCTTAATTTCTACAATACTTATTCACAAAAAGAAAAAATAAATGGTACAATGTTTCAAAACGCGTAGGCATCTCATGATGAATTGTTTGTGAAAACTGAAAAATTGTTAAGACTGAAAAAAAATGGCATGTCTTAATTTCTACAACACAATTAGTTATTCACAAAAAGAAAAAATAAAAGATACTAGGATCAGTTCAAAAAACAAAACACAAGAAGAAAACAAAAAATATTACGAAGACCTGTATTTGGGTAAAGGTGAAATGGAATCGACTAAAAAAGAACGAAATTGTAGGAATTCGGTAACCAATCGCAGACGCATCGCAAATGCGCGTTAAAATAAATAGTGTCTGTGTTTCCTGAAAACTGCGATACTTTCATGTTCAAAATATCATACGCAAGAAAATGATCGAAAAATAGCTTCAAGCTACTTTAAAAATCTGTCTTTAAAAAATATCCGTCACAAAAATTACAGTGTATGTGAACCTTTTCACCAGTTTAACGATATACCTATACGATAAATAGATGGAGTTAATGAAGTCAAATTAAATTCAATGACGTGCTGATTAAACAAAAATAACAAAGCGAGGTTGGCAAAATATTAAATTACCTGCTCTAACGACTCATTTTTTATGGCGTCATTGAAAAACACCAAATAAACAAACATCAAAATCTTTTTTAATCCGCAATCTCATTAAGAGCATTGCCCTTTGAATTGAATTAAGAAAAAAAATTGCCTGCACTTAAACAAATGTGCATAAGCAATGAATTAGACATGCAACTCAAATATAAATAAACTAGTTAGATAACCCGCGCATTAAAGGGGAACTACCATGTTCAATTGCGGCATTAAAGTTCATTAGATATTTAATGCGTTAATTGAAAATTAAGACATACGAATTTAATCTGACCTGTTCTAGCCTAATACAACAGCACCGAGTAAATTACAGGTGCCTATGTGCGTACTTACATACATACATATATACTATAAGTTAGGTATAAAAAATCTAAAACTTAAAGTTGGGATTGACTCACACAGAAACGAATCTCGTGAGGGACGCGGGTTGGGACGTTCATCATCATCATTAATTTATTTTTTAATTGTATTTCAATTATGTTCTTTAACTTCATTTCCATTGTTAGAATACCACTTAAGGGAAGAGCGAGACAGCTCCGACACAAGTACTATTGTAACTTTGACGGCACGGTTGGCGCAGTGGTTAAGCGCTTGACTGCTGCGCTGCGTGTCGCGGGTTCGATTCCCGCACGGAACAAATATTTGTATGACCTACATGTATTTGTTCCGAGTCTGGGTGTTTTTCTATCTATAATATGTATGTATTTACAAAAAAAAAAAATTGTATATTAGTAGTTTATCAGCCATCTTGTTACCATAACACAAGCATTAGGTTGCTTAGCTTGGGACAAATGGTGCTGTGTGAAATGTCCAGGGATATTATTATTATTAACTTACTGGGGCTGCCTCAGTTTATGTAGGTATGACACAATGTTTGAGAAGTAATAACTATTTATTTGTCACCATCTCAGAAGTCACGACTTTTATAGCCATATCATCTTTCACACAGTCTATCCATCGTTTCTTTCGGTAGGGAGGTGCATCTTCATAAAAATTGTGCGTCCTAATCCCTAAGTCAGTCACAAATCCCGGGCCCGGCGCGAAATTCGCGTCATTCTATTTGAAGTCAAAAATCTGCGTCACATAAAAATATCAAAAAAAAATAATAAAGCGTAAACTTTTTAGTTATGCAAAATATAGGCGGTGTCATAAAAATGAATAAGAATAAATAATGGTCATCAAGATAAATTTAAAAACCTACAAAATTCTGACAGCTGATTTAATAAAACTTCTAAACAGATAAGATAACTAATCATTTTTCTATGCAAATATTTTTATTGGATAGGATAAATGATATTCTCAGTCTGTTTTATAATAATCATTAGTGAATTAAACCACGCACGCGCCTGCGGTGAGATGATTTTCTAGAAATCCGGTTGATGGGCCTCTTAATAACTTCCACAATAAACGGCTTATAGAGAAAGTTGTAATATTAGATATAAAACTACACATTAAACTGTCTTCTGTATCACCTTCTTTAACAAAAATGGTCGTTCCCACATTACACATATTGGCATGAGCATTGCGCAACATCCCGGATCGAACATATAAATATAAATCACCTATGTATATAGGTAAATTATACCTATAAAGACATGTTACTAAAACGAAAAGTGTTGCTAAGGTCATACGTCTGTTGTGTTAGGTAATTATCTCGACCGGTTTCTCTAAACAAAACGGATCTCGGCTATAGGCCGGATATACCTATGCAAAATTTCCGAAAATTTATTTACGAATAATGTGACGCAGTTTGGTTCTCGAAGAATCTAACAGATTATAGCGACCTTATTTTTCCGTAGCGGACAAATTTTTTTAAACAGATGATGTAAGGTATCACATAATAACATAAACATTAGATAACATCTTCTCATCGGGTAATTAACGATCTGGTGATTATTTTTCCTGTCATTATTTTAGCCAACTATAAAAAAAGAAGTTAGGTATGTAAAACTAAACTTAAATAAATCAAATATCAGGAACATCTTATCGTTTATGTTCTGATTGTACGGGCGGCAAGAATTACGAAATGTTAATAAACAATAGCACTTAAAGCTTCATTATCACTCAGTCTAACTGTCTAACTACAGTTAATTCAATAATAAACCTTTGCACGCCTTCAAGTTATATCAAATACAAAGTAGAGATTTACTTAAACGCAATAAAGGCAGCACTACCAAAGGAAGGTACAGCGTTGAGTACTTAAATTATACAATTAACATTATAATTATGCAAATGTTTTTTTTCATTAAACAATATCACAATATTGGAGTACTTTATTCACATTACAATCTCGCATATTAACTAATAAGTAATTTAAATATAACTTAAACTGCTAAGTAGCTATAAAAGAACCGAATCGCCCAATAGCATCTTTCTTATTCACTATAAGTTAAGGGGAAGACAATTGATTCACGTGTTCTTTATAAAATTCAGCACTTGCACTACAGTTTAAGTTCACTTACAATCACAATGCAGCCTAATGCCAATTAGGGTTATATTAACCATAAACAAGATATTTTTCAGTAAGACTAGATTAAATACAACATAAAATTTTAATCGTAAGATATTACATAACGGAACGGGCCGCAGGGCAACGCATTTTCATACAAAGATGTGCGGCGCGGCCTGCCTGTAGTGTGCGTTGATTCATAGAAAAAATGTACTAAAGTGATGAACGAAGATATTTTCAATGCATTGCGTTGCGATGCGGCCCGCCCCAATCTGCGCTAGCCTTTAGCCGCGAGTGTCCTATTAAATTAATCAATCAATAAACTGAAAGGAATAGGGGCTCATGGCCAGCAGTACAGTATGAACTGATATGTAATAATAAGCGATCATCTAAGCCTATCACAGTTCACTGCTGGACACCGACAACATCTGGTTCTACGCCTTCTACAAATAGTCCAACCCAAGGTTTTTGAAGACCGTCCAACACCTGATGTGCATCCCACAGCAAATTTCGATTCAAAGTCTCATAAACCCTTTCTCATTTCAGATAGAAGTACAAAATGGCTACGAAGTTGTTGGTTCTATTAGCCGTGGTGTCATCCGCGACAGCCGCAGTGAAGCTTCAAGAAATGTTCTCTTGGAACGTGATGGACTGGAACTACCCTGACCCATACTCGAGGCAGAAGGCTATCCAGTCCGGGGCTCTCATGCAGGAGAATGCCCTCCCTGTTGGCATTGAGAGGTGGAGGAACAAGCTTTTTGTCAGCGTTCCTAGGTGGAAGGCAGGTAAGTCATCGTAACATTTGTAAAGCTGAACATCTAATTAATGAACTGGCTAGCAAAAGTATTGCCATTAGCCCATGTGATCTATAAAATGAAATCCTAAGCCGTAACATGATAAAATTATCTGTGAACAGGAAGTTAAAAATAAACAAAAATGCATTATGGTTCGCTAACACAAACTTCTTTGAAAGACAAGGAGTTTGTGGCTAGGTAAATGTTTGCTTCACCATGGTTGTCAGAGCTCCGATTACAAAGATATTGGATTTACATTTCCCTTTCCTTAACCAATATTCGCTATGTCGATCAGAAACTGGTAATTTTGTAGTGGTTGCAAGCGTTAGTGCTAAGAGTAAAGTCCTGGGTTCGATCACCCGGCAAAATATTATTAAAATATTATTCTTTTCTATTTTCTACTAGATTACTTTCAGGAGTAGGGAGGGCCTGGACTTGCCCGATTAACGGTAGTAGGCTCGCCCCCTTCGACATGGAGCTATCATGTCTTTTTCCACCCACATACCTAATGATTCACGGCAATTTTAAACTTTGTCTGCTTTGTGAACTTTAAAAATGTTTAAACCAAAATGTAGGAGTACTACCTCTGCATACCCTTTCGGGGAATGCAGTATGATGTTATGTCGGTCAGTATTGATCAGACGTAAGTAACATAATAATATTCATAATTGTGAAAATTATCTAAAGGCATAGGAACTTCCGTCATTGCATTTTCCTTTGCGTGTGGAAGACATTTATGTCATCGTCATAATGTTAGGTTTTGTATGACATACTGTTGAGAAAACCTGCCCATTACCTTACTTGGTGAACAAACTAACTCAACCATATATAGTTATTTTCATCAGTATTTTAATTAACATTTATTTCGAAGCTGTGTTCTCAAATAAAGCTTGCAAGATTAATGGTAGAGTGATGGTGCTGTTTTGTAATTTATGTCAGTTTACCTTATATTTAGCCCAGTTTATTTTGGTTTATAAGGTATTGCCTTTTTTGTCAGTAATCTGCGTTATAAATCTGTACATACCAGTATTATTACTCATTTACAAAACTGTTGTCATAATTTAATTGCCACTCACTAACACCGCCAATCACGGGTGGTTTTTTAAAGGATACATTTAATTACTCAAGGTCCATTAAGTAATTTAGCCATTACAAAACTTGTTTATTTACTAACCCATTTCTTTGCACAGGTATACCCGCTACACTGAACTACATTCCTTTGGATGGTCCGTACGATCCTTCACCGAAGCTGAACGCCTACCCAAGTTTTGCAGGCAACGAGTTGGGTAACTGCCAGAGTGGTCTCAACACCGTATACAGGATTAAGGCAGACAAATGTGACCGTCTCTGGGTCCTAGACACTGGTACTTTCGGAATCGGTAAGTTAAAAACACTCATTAAGTAATTAAGTGTTATATTAGTGGGTATAAAAAAATAATTTCGGTAGTTCCTCTGTTTTAGCGAGTTTCACTTAATTTAACAACTAAATTCTGGTAGGCGTTAACCGTAATTACCTTACAATAAAAACGATATCAATTAAGTATTGTTAGTATTTAAATACAGCAATGTAGGCTAATTACTGAAAGTACAGTATTTAATAACATAATTTGTTTTCAGATTCCAACGTGACCAACGTCTGCCCTTACTCACTGAATATATACGATTTAAACACCGATCAACGCATCCGAAGATACGTGTTCCGTCCTGAAGATATTGTCGCTTCGACTTTCATTGCCAACATCGCCCTCGACGAAGGAAGAACTTGTGACGACACCTTCGCGTATTTCTCCGACGAACTCGGCTACGGCCTCATCGCCTACTCGTGGCAACAAAACAAATCATGGAGATTTAGCCACGGATTTTTCATGCCCGACCCACTTACTGGAGACTTCAACATCGGCGGCCTGAACTTCCAATGGAGTGCTGAGGGAATTTTTGGAATTACAACCTCTCCTATCGGTCCCGATGGATTCAGAACGCTCTACTTCAGTCCTTTAGCAAGTAACACTCAGTTTGCTGTATCAACGCGCATATTACGCGATGAATCTAAAGTTTCAGGATCCTACCGCGACTTCCAAGTTGTAGGTGTCCGAGGTGCTAACGGTCACACCACATCCAAAGTAATGGACGAATACACTGGAGTAGAACTATTCAACTTAGTAGATCAAAACGCTATTGGATGCTGGAGAAACGATCTACCATACAAGCCACAGAACATTGGAGTAGTAGACAAAGACGATGCAGGTCTGATATTCCCTTGTGACGTCAAAATTGACACTCAAAGAAATGTATGGGTGATTTCTGACCGGATGCCTGTGTTCCTGGAATCGACCTTAGACTACAGTGACATCAACTTCAGAATATACACTGCTCCATTTGATGTTTTGGTACAAGAGTCTGTATGCCAGCCTCCTCCTCAACCGCAATATATTCAGCCCGCTAACCAGGTTCAGCAAAACAACCTCCGTCATCAGCAACCTTACACGTTTTATGACTCAGGTTTGGACGTGACCAGCAATCCTGTTACTGGAACTATTTCACTATTTTCTCCAGTCTCATCTTCCCGTCCAGAATTAATTCAGAACACTTATGGAACTACACTAGTTAGGAACTCTATTCCAACTGTAGAGAGTTACGTCAACTATCCTAAACAAACTGCTGTTCCTTACACAACTGGCCGATCGAAACAAAGTCATTCGAACAGGAACCCATCGCCTGCCTGGTGGCATGAGAAACGTAACTACGAAGTATACGAACACTAGGAACGTCGATAAGAATATATTTTATTCTTAATTATTTTTATTTTCAGTATAATACAATGTTGCTTATTAGTTTTAAGTTCTAAACAATATTTGCATTCTGTCTGAATACTTATTTTTATTACTAAGTAGATATGTAATTGTATTTTGACATACATTTTCATATTTGCAGTTATAGATGTTGAAGAACATTAGCTATTATTTATTAATAGCTAAATGTCTCTGCCAAGCAAGTCATTTGCCAACATACAAAACTGAACTGTTAGACGAAAAATTATGGAAAACCTTCATTGATTCAAAATGGCATTTTGTAACTATATAACTCAACTACTGTAATTATATTAGGTTATAACTCGTATTCAGAAATGATTGTAATATACAGGGTGGCAGGGACATTGACGCGCAAATTGTAACCATGAATTCAGCACATGATTCTAGCGTAGAAATTGTTCTTTGGCTATAAAAAACAGCTGTTTCAAAAAAAGTGTCCTACATTATGTACCTACGCGGTCAAAATATATGGAACAGTACTTTTTTTTAAATAGCCGATAAATTATTTCAGAAGGTTTAGAGTTATGTTCTGAAGCCATGTTAACAGATTGCGTGTGATTATCCCTGCCACCCTGTATTTGCTTCTAGAGTTGTAAATTAAATAACTATACGTAACTGTACAGTAACATAAGGAGGTGTGTTACAAATATTTTTTCACTGTGAGAATACGGTAAGAAAAATATAGATGTCAAGGCAAATCGGAGATTCTCTACTATTTTAATTTATTACGAAATAAACGATTTATAATAATATGTTTGTTATTTTTAACTAGACCCTAATGAATTAAGACTAATGAATTGTATTTAGATGACAGTCCGTCATTGTAACATAAAAAACCGTATTGCTTTATAAGCAACTAGTTTTTGCCCGCGGCTGCACCCGCGTGGAGGTCGGAAATTATCCCACAGAAACGTATACGTTTCTTCATTAGGGCCACCTGGATTAACATCCAGGTTAAATCTAAACTATCTGTGTGCTAAATTTCATCTAAATCATATTAAAAGCACTAACTAAACTAATGATATGACTAATGGTATGATGACTAGAACTAATGATTTAAATACTATCGTGAATTCATGCAAGCCTAGGGAACGTCCGCCGGCGTCGAACGGTTCGTGTATTGCATTTTTATACTCGTGATAACTTCGAAATCAAATGCCCTTGATGATAAAACTATGTATTTAAATAAGAATTAATACCACGATACGAAAGTAATAAACTTTTGTTTCTACCGGGCGGCGATCTAATTCAATTTTAGAACACAAAAGCTACTATTGTGACTTAACTATGATAGTTAGATATATTCTCTTGCGTACTTTTTTGTATGTAATAATAAGTACTTTAATTATGTAGTACATAATTTTTTATGTAACATCTCAGCGCACGCCTAAAAATGAATTATATATGCAAAATTTTGCTACTTTTGTTACTTCCAACTACTACGGTTACATTATTGCAATTTATTTTTCTTAAGGCCCTCTAATTTTTTTTTTAAATAAATTATAGCCTATGTTACTACCTGATAATTTAGCTTTGTATTAGTGAAAAAATGGTTAAAATCCGTCCAGTAGTTTCGGAGCTTATTCGGTACAAACAAACAAAAATATATTTCCTCTTCATAATATTAGTTAGCACGCAAGCACGTTAAGCCGTTGGTCACGGTTGTTATTCGTAGTACTTCGACAGTCGTTACGGGTAGTCAGAAGCCCGAAAGTCTAACAACCAAGCTTGCCAAGGGGTTTCGTATTACCCAGTAACTGGGTTGTGGAGGTCAGATAGGCAGTCGCTCCATGTGAAATAGTGGTATTCAGCTGAATCGGGTTAGACTGGAAGCCGACCCCAACATAGTTGGGAAAAGGCTAGGCAGATGATGATGAATATTAGTTAGCAATTTATATCTTCATTTCTAATTAGCTGTGTCGTTTGTCAAGCAACAAAACTCACTGACTCAGTAGACGTAAAAATAACTGCAGTTCAATCAAGTATTTAGAGAGGTGGGTAGTACTACCCACTTCTCTAAAACTCAATATAATAATAATGCTAATGCAGTCGAACGTCTGACTGCATTAGCATTATTATTATATTAAGTTCTTTATTTTTCCTCTTTTATAAGAGTTTACGACATTACACACGGGCCGGAACCAAGTGTGAAAGGGGAATTTTATATTGAAAAGGTGGATGATAATGTAGCAGAAGTCAGGAACTTGCGGGTGATGCGACAGGTGTTGAGTATGGTGACTTTTTGGAGCATGTAAAGTGTGTGAGAAGGTATGTGTAGAGTGTTAAGACTTTGTGTTAGAGCCTTCGGCACTATACCGGTAGATGCGAGTACTATAGGGACGATATGGACATAATTATTGACTATTGATTATTTTGATTATTATTGAATTATTTTATTTTTATTACTTATTTGACGGCACGGTTGGCGCAGTGGTTAAGCGATTGACTGCAGCGCTGCGTGTCGCGGGTTCGATTCCCGCACGGAACAAATATTTGTATGACCTACATGTATTTGTTCCGAGTCTGGGTGTTTTTCTATCTATAATATGTATGTATTTACAAAAAAAAAATTGTATATAAGTAGTTTATCAGCCATCTTGTTACCATAACACAAGCATTAGGTTGCTTAGCTTGGGACAAATGGTGCTGTGTGAAATGTCCAGGGATTTATTTATTTATTTTATTTATATATTTAATTATTTGCGGGCCCTATCAGAATCCCAGCGCTGCGACATTTATATTTATCTTGCTGAGATAGGATAGGACAGGAGCCTTTTGTTTTATTTTTAGTTATATTTAGTTTAGTTTATAATGTTCCTGTACGAGTCACAATAAATATTTTGTCTTTATTTTCAGCATCTTGTGATATGTGAATGTGAGAATGATCTGACTAAAACATTTTACATACACATTTCATGATTCACACCCTCTGGTGGCGTCGCCACCCCACGTAATCACAGTAATCACTTTTATCTTGATAGTCTTTGAGTTGTTTTGCTAACAAGCAGTAAGCTAGTCTGGTTATCATTTGATCCATGCTCTCAACAACTGTACGAATAAGCCTTCGCCCGAATGACAACACTCGTATTTATCTGTGAATACAATAAAATTCTTACATGCTCATATCCTTCTACGATAACGGAACTAACTTACTTCAGAGAGGTACCAACGAAAACCTTTTCATATAATAATTATACGTTTACCGCATCGTACGTATGTAAATTGTTTTAATACAATTGAAATCTGACTGAAGAAGTACTCTTATCAGTTTATATAGTCTCAGTCAAACACTGAACAGGAAAGATCTTCATTGTGTACACAAATTAAGCCATTTATTGTTTCATGAAACTATTCTCTTGGATCTCGTACGCTTGTTTCTTAAAGAATTTGCTGAAACAACCTCCTGTTTCTAAAGAGGAAAATTGGATAATCTGCGTGCAATTGAGCATTTTCAACTTTTTTGTGGATACTATTTTCGGACGTGCGTAAATCATTATTTAATAGTGCCATGCCTCAGTTCTGTAGTTATTAAAATGTACTTAACTTATTTGTCCAACGTGCTCGCTCGGTTTTGAACGAGGCTCGTGGTTTTAGACACTCTTGTATATAACTCCATTCATAATGAACGTCGAGAAAGCTGAAGAAAAACAGGATTACAATCCCTTTGAACATCGACAAGTTAAAAAACCGACATCGTAAGTTATTTTACTATTTGTTTGGCGTGTTTGTTTAGATGTGTGATTTATTATTACTGTCTTTTAGTGCCAGATTTTTGACAACCTTGTGTTTTTATTGAAAAGTCAATGTTAATTTAGGGATTAAGCCTGAGCAGTTTTCATGTATTTGTGTTTGTTCAGTAAATTTTTTCTCCTATGTGGTCTCCTGAAAAGAAAAGGCCTCCTTCTTAGTTTTGTGGTAGTCCTGAAGGTACGTTAAGGGCTGTTACGTCGCCTAATAAGTGTTAACAACAAACTGCGATCACCAATCCAACTCTCACGTATGGTGATAGTGATAATGCTCCTTGATCTTCATCGCGGTCAATCGATGGTCAGCACTGGATGATATCAGATGATCGATTTGTTATGTCTGAGATTAAATATCATAGATTAAAAAAATGTTATAAATATTCAATTACAGGTAATATCAGAAGGTATTTATCCGTATGCTTGCGTACAGTTTCAGTTATAGGCGCCAACAGTAATAAAGCTTTATTTACATAGTTGTTCGACCAAAAAAGCAAATTCTCGATTACGCAAATGACAAAGAAAATCATTTGAGTATATGATATCATATATGTAATAATTACCATCTGTTAGTTTCAATGAACTGTACTAAAACCTGTGTTCCTTATTTACAGAGACATAAGATCAGCTGCGAACTTAATCAAGGCTTCCTTGGGCTCTGGTCTGTTAGCTGGGCCATTGGCGTTCTCTAATGCAGGGTGGGGTGTTGGGCTGTTCGGCACATTGCTCGTCGGCATCATATGTGGGCACTGCATTCATATATTAGTGAGTATATTAACTTAAATTACTACTAGCTCACGTCAAAAATCGCCAACCCGTCTTAGCAAGTCTGTGTAGTTCTGCGCGTCTTGCATCCAGCGGATTCCTGCAGCCTCCACCAGTCATCGATGCTTTCAACGCATCGTCTTTGCGTTTGCAGTCGCCACTCCAGAACCTTTAGGTCCCATCGGCCATCTGTTTTGCGAGCAATGTACCCTGCCCACTGCCACTTAAGTTTGGCAATTCTTTGGGCCATGTCAGTTGCCTTGGTGCTCCTACGGATCTCTTCATTTCTGATTCGATCTCGTGGGAAAACCACGAGCATAACCCTCTCCATTTCGCACCATAACGGTCAGTTAAGTTCAGTGTTCAGTGTGGATTTAGTAACGAAACGTTGAAGTAACAGACAGACAAACAGACTTACTTTCACATTTATAATAATATTAGTATGGATTTAGCTCTTGACTAATTAACATTTGTGCAGTATTATCGACCTGCAAGGCTGCAGTGAAGGTTCTACACAGAGTTTTCCACCAAGATAAAAAGAAGGTCAAGGTTTTGATGTCACAAAACCGTATTTAATTTTTAAAGTAGTATTTAAGGATTTTTAAAAGGAGTTTTTTTTTCTTATCGCTACGGATACATGGAACCTCCAGTGCCACCATTACCAGTGAACATGCGACTGTTCCTT
This sequence comes from Apamea crenata, assembly GCA_949629185.1. Lineage (NCBI taxonomy): Eukaryota > Metazoa > Arthropoda > Insecta > Lepidoptera > Noctuidae > Apamea > Apamea crenata. The sequence continues at coordinate 13,173,227 of OX451359.1, read as the reverse complement.
AAATACTGACAAAATTTTAGTTTTTCCTAATTATGTTAAATATTGGTATTTAGGTCGGTTCCCCCGAAGGGCTGCCCAGTTGCACAGGCTGTTCTATTTATTCCAGTTTTGTGAATAAACTGAAAGCATAATCGAAATCTAGTCGCATTCTCATCTCGGCTACAAAAAAATGTCAAAAAGCTGTCAAAATGTAGGGAAAATTGTGGAATATTTGACAGATTGACACTGACATCAGACTGTGAATGTTCTTAAAATTACGAGAATTGCCCCTCAGATGTGTTGTAACCATGTAGTGTCTCCTGTTCCCAACTTAGACCCTATTATCTACAGCAGGCATACCTATTTACATACAGCAAGTCTAGGCAGGTTAGCCTAAAGACCTATTTCTTTACAGTAACCTCTAATACTTACCTATTGTCGTTAATTAGACACGTCGTGAGATACTTTTGGTAGTGTGTTATTTAACTACTTCGTGGTGCAACAGGAACATAAATATGACCCGCCTATAATAAATCTCAAGAGCCATCAATTGGCAGTGGCAGTAGATAATAAACAGTAATCGTGCTATTGTTCTAAAGCCTTCTATAAAAACAACAATAAATAAGAGTACATCATTAATCACCAAAGACCTTAAGACTAAATGATCGTGACGTTTTATACGTCGTGAGCTATTCATTGCTGGGTTAATTATAACGTTTAGAAATCGGTACGTCAAATAAGGAAATAATGGGGTTTATTTATAAACGTTAATTAAAGTTAAGTGACGTTCCAACATCAAAAATGTTTGGCTAAACATCTAAAAACATTACACATTAAAAACCTTGCATTAAAAATAAATTAGTTGAAATAAAAATAAAATAATACTTTAGTTACTAGGTTAAAATTCATTCGATTACATTCAATTAGGATAATACAATAAAAAAAACAACAATCACTTAACAAATGGTGACGAACTGGCATGTAGGTGCATCCACCTCTCCAACATCACTGGACTGGACTGGACTAATGGACAGGGTAGTTTCTTTAAATAGTTTCAAAGTTCTGGCCTCTAGAATATTGCTCTACATTTACATCAAATGTCCATTGACAACCAACGATCTTCATCTTTGTAAGTTTGGAAAATGAGTGAGCATATTACTTTTTTCTGTATTGCTATAATCTGGTAAATATTAACCAAACAGTAATTTTCCATGTTTTGTATGAAGAATTCCGGTGACGTGTGAAAAAATGATGGATTGAGGTCAAGAGTGAGCCCATTGTCAATAAAAAAAAAAAAAAAAAAAAAAAAAAAAAAAGACTTTTCTCAAATATTTTCTTTCTTTCAATTTTTGTAGGGAACACCCGTGTAAGTATTGAATATTTAATGCTCTTATCTATTTACAGGTGAAGACATCTCAACGATGTTGTGTGTTAGAAAAAAAACCGTCTTTAGGATATGCCGAGACGTGCAAATCTGCTTTTATGAATGGACCCAAGGCCATGAGGAAATTTGCTCCTTTTGCAAGGTAATATTGATTTAATAGTAGGTATATCAAAACACCTTTACCTACTGCTTCAGGAAGTACAGACATGATTATTAGCTGTAAATACATTAATTCGTAAAATGATGACTCAATAGCTCCTAAAGGATTTATTTGTATCTACTCTAGTCAGTTTTCTAGCCAAATGATTTTTCAGACAGTAAAAAGTGTGTAGACCAAAAATATTAACTCAAGAAGTGAAATACTTCGTGGTACAAACCAATACAAAAATAAATTATGAAGGATCCAAATTAGAATCTGCCCCTTAACTTACGGGCAGCACGATTTTAAACAGCACCCTAATTGCATAACACACTATTAATCACAATCTGAATAATTTTGAAGGATATTGTTAATCCATTGCTTCATATGTTCGAAAAAAATATCTGCTCAACAACGTAAATAACGCAATGGATGTTGTTGAACTGTCAAAATGAAAGCCATTTCTACTGATAGTGTGTTACGCAAATACCCCGCTGGTTCCGAAAGGAGTTCCGTATCTTTCTATGACGGTACAAAAATACAAGGAAATGCCTAGTTTGTCACCGTCCAATCTTTTCTTGTACAATATGATTATTTATATAAATAAACTAGCTTTTGCCCGCGGCTTCGCTCGCGTTAAGAAGTATAGTTTGACAAAGTTTCATACAAACTGTCATCCCCTATTTTATCCCCTTGGGGGTAGAATTGATCAAAATCCTTTCTTAGCGGATGCTTACGTCATAACATCTACCTGCATACCAAATTTCAGCCCGATCCGTCCAGTGGTTTGGGCTGTGCGTTGATAGATCACTATGTCAGTCAGTCAGTCACCGTTGTATATTTAGATAATAAAATAATAATAAAGATCTTTTGGCGCGTTGCCAAAATCGGAACTTGTTTTTTCAATTCAATTTATGTGACAATTTCAAAAAATATGTTTGACTGCAACGCAATGTTTAGTTACACTGTTAATGTCATTCAGGCGCCAGAAGATACTTGTAGCCAAATAGCACTCTACCTACAGTACGTTCACAGTTATTTTACCTCTGATTTTGCATCACTGTCCAAATAACAGTGATCTTAATTCCCATTCTAATAAGGTTGCTGTTGGGTTGTACCACTGACAAGTCTGTCAAACTATTGTGATCTTTATTCTCATTAATATAAAGTTTCTGTTTGGTTGCTGCTGGCAGAGGTAAAGTAACTGTGAACGGACTTTACTTATAAATCAAAAGTTGACTAAAGCCAAGAATTGGCAAAATGGAATGATTCATACACAGTATTATTCCTTTTTCTATGCTAGAGTTTTCTTCCTGTTATTGTTTACCTTAGTGATTATCCATAGTCGTTCAAACATGTTTATTCTTATGTACCTACTAAGCCGTCTCAAGTAGGGATTAAACTCTTGTCCCTTTGGTGATTTTCCTTACATTCTTTGTAATTCTGTTAGAAACACGATGTTTTACCTATTTATATTATTATTTATTTTCAGTGTATTTGCTGAATTCGCTCTACTATTCACTTATGCGGGCGTTTGCTGCATCTATACAGTTTTAATATCGGATTCAGTGAAACAGGTAGGTGCGATATTTACTTAGAGCAAGGAATCGCCGCGCAGCGTCTCCATATTGCACTATTAATAAAATCCCTGGCACCGAAAGTGTGTTGAGCGCACAACTTATGTAACAAACCGCCATTCAAAGCTGTCAGTTTCGATACGTCTATCGAAACTGACAGGTTTGAATGGCGGTTGTCTCTCGTAAGCCGGAGCCTTTACCACTACACTACGACACAAACACAACGTCTTTCCGTAGTGTAGTGATAAAGGCCTCGGCTTACAAGTTTTAGGTCGTGGATTCGAACCGAGGCAGGCGCTTTACTTTGTGAAAATAATTTGATCACCACTGCTTTCAAACGGTCAAGAAACCTAGAACCAAAAATTCGAAGACATATGACATCTACTAATCCGCACTGGGCCCACGTGGTATATTACAGTCCACTCCTTCTCGCAGAGAGGAGGCCTCTGTCCCACTAGTGGGAACATTAAAGACTGATTACGTAATGCGAATAAACGGTGACACGCTCGGTTTGTACAGAAAGTGTTAAAAATGCCGCATGTAGCAGCGCCCGCCGAGTTGTCTCCTTCATCTGTGATTAATTATATTATTATTATGAGCCTGTGTTGTCCCACTACAGGGCAAAAGCGTCCCTTCCTTCTTTTCACTTGTCCCGGTCTACTGCGGTTGTGGGCCAATCCTTTAAGAAGGAGTTCAGCTCATCCCGCCATTTCTTTCTGGGCCTGCCGCGCGGTCGTTTCCTGCCATTTGGGATCCACTAATTGGTGGCTTGTGCGTGCTTCCACATGCGACAGATATGGCCAGCCCAGTTCCACGCAGTGCTGTTATGCTAATTATAAGATTTTCATAAAATATAATTATTACATAACTAGTTGCGTTGGATGAGAATACATTCAACAGTAAGCCGAGCAAACAGATTAGGCAAATCATAATTCAAAGCTATGTTTCAGTGCAATTAAGTCAAATTATCCTGTCATTGTTAACTGGATAAGCTTTCTTGATAACATTAACGCCAGGTAGTAAATTCCACGTAATCATGTGAATGAGACGCAATTAATAAAGAGATTTATGGCACTGATGGAAGTAAAAACACCAGCTAAGAGGAATCTAATGTACATACATACATAAACTCACGACTTCTTCCCATGGGGGTGGGCAGCCGCCTGCTACGATCCTTATACGTACTCATTTTGCCTCGTTTTGCGTTCATACATCTGCACCCTAATTGCGTAACACACGATTAATCGGAATCGGTTTCATTTTGACAGTACAACAACATTCATTGCGTTATTTATGTCTTGAGCAGACCAATTTTTGGAACTTATGAAGCAATGGATTAGCAATTTGCTTCAAAAGGATTCAGATTCCAATTGTGTGTTATGCAATCGGGGTGCGGGTCATACACGCACGCCTTGCAAGAACTACGCACCTGACCTTTCTAAAGAACCATCACCAATAAGGTCACTACAGCTATGCTAGGGCGGGGACACCCTGGAGTCCTGGCGTTTCCACTCACGTCTGCGTAATCTAATCTAAGTTAAAGGGATTCCACCATGATCAGAGGGGCAATTCTCGTAATTTTAAGAACGTTCGCAGTATGATCGCAGTCTGTCAAAAATACCTCTATAATTTCCCTACATTTTTGACATTTGTTTGTCGCCGAGATGAGACTGTGACTAGATTTTGAACGTTTTAAATTACGAGAATTGTCCTTCAGGTGCGTTCGAGGTAATGTCATATTGCATTAATTTTAAGGGAGTAAAAGGTGTCTTCACATAAACATCATAATGTGACTCTCTGTAATTTCCGTCGAACCCTTTGGGGAAAAGGAAGTATTTCACATTGGAGTCATGTGTGAAAACTATAAAAATAGATAACCTAGATTATACATAACTACCTGGATTAAGTAAATTATGTTTTAAGCTTCATCTTGACACACATTAAAAATGATAAAGATAAAAAATAATTATTTTACTGCCTCGCTGGTCTAGAAGTCATCATCTGCCTAGCCTTTTCCCAACTATGTTAGGGTTGGCTTCCAGTCTAACCGGATGCAGCTGAATACCAGTATTTTACATGAAGCGACTGCCTATCTGACCGCCACAACCCAATCACTAGGTAATACGATACCCCTTGGTAAGACTGGTTGTCAGATTTTCGGGCTTGTTACGACCCGTAACGACTGTCGTCAAAGATCCACGAATGACAGCCGGGACCAACGGCTTAACGTGCTTTCCGAGGCACGGAGAGGTCTTGGTATGTAAAGATGGTCACCCATCCACGGACCAACCGCGGTAACCGCAGCTTAACCTGATCGATCTACCCGTGCGACTGTTATTACTTAGCCACAAGCCTCGCTGGTATAGAAGTAACGAGCGCTAATGCTGAGCATGCGGTCCTGGGTTCGATTTTCGATGACATTTCGGGCAAAGTGCTATTTTTTTTTCTATCAGGATTTGAGCCCGGTCGATGTCAATAGGCGCGCATCCTATAACATGGGACTTAAACGTAACTGGTGAAATGTGGGTGTACTTATAGGTACATCTCTGTCTAACCCTTAAATTAGGAGACGCGCGCTTTACTTGTGGTTACCGAGTGTACAAACACGCTGTGAATGTGTGCGTGAAGATGAGTAGCGTCAGCGGTCAGCACATAACACACACACACGCAAACACACAGACTTCCGACTTCGCCATTGTCTCGGATATTACCGAGAGCGCAGGAGCTCTCGATGTGTGTGTAAGCTTACCTGCTTACACACACATTCACAGCCTTTTTTGTAAACTCGGTAACCACAAGTAACAAGTAAATCGCGCGTCGTTTCGTGAGATAAAAATACTATATGTTATGTTAATTATTTTACTTGTAGATCAATACAAATTGTCATAATTTATGTTGTATCTTCATTTGTTTTCAGTTGGTTGATCGTTTCGCTCCGTCTACGATTCTTCCAGTAGAATACTACTGTCTAATCATACTGGTGCCAATCATACTGCTATGTCAGATCAGATATCTGAAGTTTTTGGCAATATTCTCCGGGATCGCCAACATTTTGTTATTCACTGTCTATATTGTTTGCTTGTACTATATATTTGGAGGCGATATATCCTTTGAAGGCAAACATGCTGCTGGAAACCCGGCGAGATATCCGGCTTTTCTATCGTAAGCAACTTACGTAACAATATTTTAAATATTTCATATGATATTAACACACACACACACTAGCGGGCTGTCTGCCCAGGCGGCTAATAACAATTCAATAACTAATATTTCAGGACAGTAATCTTCGCAATGGAAGGCGTCGGAGTCGTGATGCCAATAGAGAACACTATGAAGAAACCGCAGAACTTCCTGGGCTGTCCGAGTGTACTGGTGGTAGCAATGTCAGCCATCGTCTTCCTCTACGGCACCCTGGGAATGTTTGGATATCTAAGATATGGTGACGTGTTGAGAGGATCCATAACACTTAACTTACCTACTGATGAATGGTTAGTGGATTTTTCATTCTAAATCAGTCAACATACCTTATCGCAACCCACTGCTGGACAGGCCTCTCCCAGACTGCGCCATAACACAATATGCTCCGCCTTCCGCATCCAGTCTGTCCCAGCCTTGGGTACCAACCTCTTCATTCTATAGGCTGACTTAATACCGTCGGATATAGTTGAAGTTTAGTAAGAAACCTTTGGATGTTTTCGAATGAAAAATAATTTATTTAATAGAAAACAAACAGTTCATTTATAAAATTAAATTTCATTCGAAAACATCCATCGGTATCTCTTTTAGTGACAGTACTTTAAAAAAAAAAAATAACAAAAAAAATTAACAGCCGGAAAATTGGAAAACAAAAAATGCAGCTGAATACCAATATTTTACATGAAGCGACTGCCTATCTGACCTCCATAAAAAAAAACCTTTTTTTTTACTTTTTGTTTTTCAGTTTTTTCGGCGGTTTAATTTTTTTGTTAAAAAGTTTTTATTTTATATTTTTTTGTGGCTATAATCTACTAATTGTTTGCCAAAGGGCAGAGGCATATGTGGCACTGAGTAGAGTAATAATACACAACTCAGCATTCAAATCTGTGAGTGAACAATAAAATCACCCCTATTTTCCCACCCTTAGGGTTGGAATTTTGTTTTCAAATTTATATGGGACCAACTTTGGGGTATACCCTTTCCAATTAAAAATTAATCATCAAAATCGGACTACTCTGTAAAAAGTTATGCGTGGTCATACATAAAAAAAAAATATACGCGTCGACTTGAGAACCTCCTCCGTTTTTTTTTCGTCGGTTAAAAAGTAGTTTGTACTCGTATTACACATTATTAAAATGTGAGACGTAAAGTAGAGATGTCATAATTACCTATATATTATGCATTCGCTACTTTGTCACGACTAGTTAATTAGATTGTCAATTATTTACGAGTACATAAATACAACCGCAGGCAGATCATACCTACTTAGTGCGCAATGACTTGGCGCAGATTTGACGTAAGATTGCTCGAAGTATACAGACAGTGCAAAGTCTAGCATAAAATAACTTGCTTGATGCGCTATTGTTTTACAGAGCTAATATCTACACTAAATTTGATTATCTTACTCCAACAATGGTATTAGTATGTACTAGGTATACAGTATGGCGGGGACATGGACGCACCGCCTGTTACCATAGAATAAGTACATGATTCTGGAGCACCTTTTTTTTTTTTTTTTGAGGATGGGAAATCATCAAATGACCCCTCCCGCTCTGGGTGGAGCGGAAGGGAGTGTGCGGTAACATTTTTCGTCGATTATTCTTTTTAAGTTACTTACATTTTGACCGCATCACACTTTTGTAGGAAACAGCAGATTTTTTTTTTATAACAGACCAAAAATGTCACGCTGGGACGTCCAGAATCATGTACTGAATCCATGGTAACAGGTTGTGTCGACGTCCATGTCACCCTGTATATATCATAGTAGGTGTCTGCTGCGTACTGATGAGGAGTTCGAAAGCAATATTAAGAATATGCTTCAACGACGAGTGAAGTGGTGAAAAAATAAGAACGTGTCATGTCATAGCTCAAAATAAAATCAAATAAATTCCATTAATTTGTGTACACATGTACGTATATCCAACATCATAGGACCTCAACCAGCCCCTTTCTCCCGCGTGGTATATCGATAAAAAGTAGCCTTTGTCATTTCTTCAGGGTTCAAAGTATGGCCATACCAAATTTCATCAACATCAGTCTAGCCGTTTCGGAGAACAGACGTCACAAACAGACAGAGATGAAAGAAAAAAAAAGTTTTTGTGGTTATAAGTAAGACCGTATTTACCTTCTTAAGTGAATTTAGTAAAAAACTGTTATTTTGATTTTACAAACAGACACTTCAACTTTATTTATTGGTATGTAAAGATTAGAACACAGTGGTGTAATAATAGTCGTCAAAAATATTAAATTGGTTATTTTTTGTCACAAATTCCGAGTTCACTGCATTCATCCTTATGTAATCTTGACTCATCTTCTGATTCTCCTTGTCTGAGTAATCATCTGCCTAGCCTTTTCCCAACTACGTAGGGCTTCTAGTCTAACTGGATGCAACTAAATACCAGTATTTTACATGGACCGACTGCCTATCTGACCTCCAAAATCTAATTACTAGGTAATACGATACCCCTTGGTAAGACTGTTTGTCAGACTTTCGGGCTTCTGACTACCCGTAACAATTGTCAAAGATCCACGAATGACAGCCGGGACCAACGGCTTAATGTGCTTTCCGAGGCAAGAAGGGGTCTCGGTAGGTAAAGATGGTCACCCATCCACAGACCAACCGCGGCAAGCGTATCTTAACCTGATCGGTCGACCTGTGCGGCTGTTATTATTTAGCCACAAGCCCCTCATTCTCCTTGTCTGAGTCTAAGTTGTAAATTATAGTTTACCAGTAATTGACGCCGTAATCTTGAGTTCTCGACGTACTTGACTAAGCGATGCGAGAAATAAGAGCGTCGTTTGATAAACAGTAGGTTTATAGTTTTAATCCACTTTCAAATGGTTTTATGTGAATTCGCATATATGTACAGTTAGGTAATTGACTAGTTACCTATTTAGATAATTTTGCCAAAACAATAGTATCGGCAACATGGCGTCGGTGAATTTTATACATTTAGAATTTGAATTACTCATACCAGTTTCCTTTTGTAATTTTAAAGTTCATAGATTTGACGTTATATTTTTCCTTTTTTGCATAAAACATGTTACAGCACCTGTTATACCACATTAGCTGCATAACTGATGTAATCAACTCAATAAAAAATCTGAAAATCAAAATTTGATATAAGCAACATATTTTTTCTTACCGACATCTTGAAAAACCAGAAAATTAAATTCGCGCCTTGCTTCGTATCTATCTACATATTTTTGCAAATGTGACTTTAAAAGCCATTTATTATTATATAAGTTTCTTTGTTCTTTTGTTTCCAGGCCAGCAATACTTGCGAAGGTATCCATAGCGTTATCAATATTCCTGACATACCCACTTCAATTCTACGTGGTCATCGACATCTTCACGAGATACACGCAGCATCACATCAAGGAGAACTATCATCAGATCACTCAAATTACAGCGAGGACTGTTGGAGTATGCGCTTGTGGTAGGTCTTGTTTCTTCATCCACAGCCTGTCGTCACCACCGATCTATTCTGGAAAAATGACACTCTGAAAGTAAGTTTGAAGTAAGCCGTCATTCCATCGAATGCAAGTGTTTGGCAGCTCTTCTAGTTCACTTTAAGGGTAAGATTATTACCGAATAGAGAGTCTTGGCTCTGCTTGTGCCCAAGTTTTCATTAAAACTAAATTTTGCACTATCGGGCTGTAAATCGCTTTTCTTGAACTATCTGCTTGTTTTAATCTGAAAACGAGTGACAATTTTATACTAGCTAACAATAACTTCCCTATATTTTATTTTTTATCTTCCCTTTATTTTTTTTATTTTTTTTTTTGTCAAGTAGAATATTTGCCAAAATAATTTACTTTCGGCGTAAATATCTATCGAAGCAAGTAACAAGTACATATCTACTACGATTATTAGATTAGTCTATTGACAACCGTATTGCAGGCAAGTATTATGCATAATTTCGAAATCCAAAAATAGAGCACATATTTACAAATGAATTAAATAAACTATATCGAGGCTACTTGTGGTTTTCTGATTAAACATAATTAGGCAACCGTTGCATAATTTAGGAACATACCACCTCTTCTATCGTATGTCGTAAAATGCGACTTATTGATTGGGTCGGTAGCTAATTGAAGTGCAATCACTAATGCGATTGACAACCATGGTAATAAAGTAATGTTACAACCGTTCATTGCAGCGGTAGGTCTCACGTTACCACGTAAAGGCGTGTACAGACGCGTGTAATGTGTAATGTAATTTATCGTGTAACGTAACGAGAATTTTGCGTGTGGACGGAACTACGAGCATTCCATGTAACGCTCGCGCTGATCCACCACCCACAGAGGCTCTCGCAGTCAAACACATACAAGATCCGCGTTGAGTTTGTATGCCGTCCACACTAATCGCATTACATTAATCGATACATTACATTACACGAGTCTGTACACGCCTTTAAGATGATTCCACAATTCTTACTACGGTTAACATTAATTGCGCTTTAAAGAAAAAAAGTAATTGTAACATTGAAATGATAACTCATAAATACTCATAATGGATAACACACATATCTATCTGGTTTAAGACTTTAAGCCTCTTGGACACTTTGTATTGCATTCGATATCAATATCACAATTGCCGCTTTCCGTATCTCATAACAATTCTCTTCATTGAATATCATAATTTGATGCCCATCGGTTTCGTTATCGCGTTTAGTACTATTTGCTACTATACTTGAATGTGATTTACTTATATCAGAAACATAGGATTATTGATGCAATTTGTTGTAGCTACTGTTGTTATAATTATTATTCATACTTGTAATATTTACCGTCTATAAGGATTCGCACGCAATTCTACTATCCTATCCTACTAATAAACGCGAAAGTTTGTGAGGATGGATGGATGGATGTTTGTTACTCTTTCACGCAAAAACTACTGAACGGATTGGGATGACATTTGGCACACAGATAGTTTATAACCAGGATTAACACGTAGGATACTTTATATCCCGATATTCCCACGGGATCGACACATATGCGGGTCCAACCGCGGGGCGCTGTTAGTAGAGTAAATATGTAGGTATATTCGTTTTCAATAAAACACATAAAATGTCGATAAACTTACACATTTACGGTTTATGTAAATCTATATCTACTAAATCGAATGTACCTACTAGGTGTATTTTAAAGAGAACAATGACTGATAAAAATCAAAGTCTCAAGTTCCCTTATCATCATCTTCCTGCTCTTGTCCCGTGTTTCTTGGGGTCGGTGCAACACGGTTTTCTACTCTCCCTTGTCAACCGTCACACTATCATTCACTCCCTTCTCTTGCATATAATTCCTGACACAATCCATCCATCTTTTCTTTGGCCTTCTTTCCCTCTCCACCCATCAACATTTACATCCATCACTCTTTTAGTCCCATGCGTTTCCTCCCTCCTCATCACATAGGCAAACCAAGCCCAATCGAATTCCTTTCAACTTTTCTGTCACTGGCGTCACTTTCAAACTTCCTCCTAAATACCAATATCTTACTCGTACTTTATCCATTTTCGTCACTCCACCACACATCCATCTCAACATTCTCATCTCCGCTGCATGAAATCTTTTTTCATCCGTCTTCTTCACGGTCCAGCTCAAGGTGAGAAGCAAATTATAATAGATAGAATGTTCCTAAATCTAAAACGAAGTTATTATAACAATAATAGAGTTTTTCTAAATCTAAAACGAAGTTATTATAATAATTTATACAGTGTTTGTTTATTTATTCAAAATAAAGACACGGGTCATCACATAGTAGTCATGAGTCAGAAGTCAAACAATGGGACACTTGATATCATGTCCTACGTGTCCTGTCAGCTCCACGTTACAGGAACTGATGGATGCTAGTCAATCAAATCAGCCTATTGCAGTCCACTACTGGATATAGGCCTCTCTCAGGCTGCGCCACAACATCCTGTCCTCCGCCTTCCGCATCCAGTCTGTCCTAGCCACCTTCTTTAGGTCGTCCGTCCATCTACCTGGGGGGCGTCCCACACTGCGCTGTGATGACGCCAAACACGTAGCCGAATTCTGGGCCGAGTCCATTTAGATTGCCATGGACAGTCACGAGCACCAATATGTCAACACCTGGCAACTTTCAATTGCAATTTTTTCGTGAAATAACGAATGCAACGTTGAAATACGACACATTACATAAACCTAAGGGTTCGAAAATGCTATGTTCGTAACAACATATAATTTCATTCAAAAATAAAGGAGTAAATCGCTTTTGTATAAAGCCGAGTGTATACATACTTTTGCTCGTGACTGGACACGCTAGGAAGAAAAAGACAGTAATCGTCAATAGTGTTCTCTTACAGAAGGAATTAATTTATGACACTTCTTTTTTTTTCAGTGGGAATAGGAATGGCGCTCCCGTTGCTGGAGCAAATTCTGAACATAGTCGGAGCATTGTTCTACTCAATTCTAGGCCTCATCATCCCCAGTGTAATAGAAACTGTCTTCCGATGGGAGAACCTTGGCAAGTGGAACTGGATCCTTTGGAAGAACACATTAATTTGCTTATTTGGCCTTCTTAGCTTGGTCTCAGGATGTACCGTCACGATAATGGACATAATTGAGATTCTACACAGGAAAACTGAGTAACGAGAGCAATTTTAATGTATTCAACACTAGCATTAAACTGTAATTTATAAGAAACTGACTCGTTATTTTTGTAAACAAAAAAAATCGTTAAGTCACAAGGCAATGTAGAATAACAAATTAATGCGTTTGACGATTTTGTCAGAATTAAGATTGAAGCCAGTTTAACGACAAATATTAGATAAGTGATATTTTCACATGATTTTCCGGATAATTTATTATTTTTACCATAATTGTTTTTTTATCACAAGTTATGTCTTCACCTACCGTATCATCTATACTGTCGTCGATTTAAATTAAATTGAATTGTTTTAATTTGTGTGTAATTAGAAAACATTTTTTGCGACTTCCTGCGGTTCTATAAAACTTAACATTAGTCCGGAATGTGGCTGAAAATTGAATAAATAATAATATGAAACACATCACTGTTTCCAATAGTAAAAAATACAGCATACGTAATATATTTTGAACAATGCGGCTGCGGTTATTACTGCTGTCGCTGATCCGTTTTCCGAGCATGATGATAAAGTATTCCGTTTTCACAAATAAATACTTTATACATTTTAGTTTATACATGGTCAAATTAAATTAGTTAGCGAAACTCCACAGACATGAGCGGTATCGATATTTATACATAATAAATCAAATAAAAAAGTTTTTATTTCGTGTTAACGACCTTAGGTTGTGTAGTAATATCAGTTTTTTAAATCTTATAAAGACATATAAAGACGAAAACACAAAAAAACTAACATTCATTTCTCAACTCATACTTCAAGTAACTACGCTACCAGCGTTCGTTGACCACAAAAAAAAAATATTATTAAATATTTGTATTTTTGTTCGTGTTCGTGATTAAATAGCGATACCCAAACCGTCTGCGACGTTTCGCTAGTTAATTTATAATTAAAACCCTGTACCTATAAGGAAGGACAAGCTCTAGGCGAGGTTTAGGGAAGACCTATGGTGGAAAGCAAAACAATCTTCTCGTACCGGTATCAAATAATTAATCTTGTCATAAATATTTCATGTAAGATTGTTAAATAAAGGCTATTATATTGGCTATTATATAAAGAAGGACCAATTTCCAGTAGCAGTTGATAAGGCAGGCTACCTTTACAATATATCTGAAAGACAGGATGTTCTTGGAAAACTGGGCTAACAAACTCTCCTTTATCAATTACTCTTATTATCAATCAACTAACACTGATGTAACGCGTGCTTGCGAGACCTACAAGACACCTATACATTGACATCATTCAATAAAATTGAATTGTGTACGTACCTAAGTACCTTGTTGTTAACCATGGAAAAAAACAGTAACTCCACATGACATTTCTGTAAAAGGGCTTACGATGCTATAGATTAGGATTTAGATGATCCAGTAACAGATAACGGAAGTGAAACATTTAAGGCTAAGAACAACAGAAGCTAATGACAACATTCTTTTATTATTATTGTATTATAAGATCTTAGTCACTTTGGAAATGACATCCGAAACGCGACTTGCAAAGTTGGAGGACGTCGCTCATTTAGTAACAGAAAACGCACGTGAAGCATCAGCAGCAGGATAAGTATAAACACATAACAAACAACATATAATAGTATAGTATTACCTAAGTGTAAATACCTTCCTTACATTCTGAAACGTAAATATGACGATTACAGAGAAACCACTTCTCACAACGAAGACTCGTGTTACTAGGATGTAGGCGCTATGCAATGAATACCTACAAACGATATCGTAATACTGTTTCATGCAAAGGGTTACTATTTGCAGAGAACGATGACCTGTGAAAAACCTACTATAAATTACGTCATACAAGAGATCTTCTAAAGACCTAAAAATAACTTGGAAAAAGCCAGAAAATTCAATGCTCGCAACACGATATGGCGACGAGATAAAAAAATCTAAAATGATATAAATTATAAATCATAAGTATAATATTAATATTGACAATTCTAAAGCAATGTTGTCTTGTATTATTGTGCCTAGATTGCGTTCAGTACCGGTCACGTGTGTCCTATAAGAACGACGATAGAGTATCAGTCGGCATTAGTTTGTGAGCTGTTTACTGTGACCGCGTCTCCGCAATTCTCGTGCCTTCGCAAATAAATAATAATCGAAAAACATGCAAAACCATAGGAATTCAATGCGTCCAGCGAATTTAATCAAATGAAATTCATGAATTTCGTTACGGTTTTGATAATCAAACAGAACACTTTAAATTAGTGTGTGAGAATGTTTACGTTGATCAAAAAAAATATAAATAACAGAAAAACTAGTTTCGCAAAAGTTGATTGTATTGTTTGTTAATACCAGCACTTGAAGAACGGGTTACATTTTATTATAACTTGGTTGCTATCAAAACTGTCGCTAAATTATTCAAATAGGCATCAGGAAGTTTTATCTCGTTAATGACAAACATTATTATCCCTCTCAAGAATTTATCTTTTGTAAGAGATAAGGGACAACAATTACAGAGCAATGGCGAGATGAGCCATCGCCATCGTCAATATAAACAGTGCAACCTTCTGATACCGCACAATAATTGTTTTGTGAAATACTTCAGTGATATCATGAACATAACTTGTGAAGTAAAGTGCCTGTAAATAACCGGTTTTAAAGTAGTAATTCTAGTTAACGATGCGACTTTAAACAACCGGAAAATTAAAAACACAACGATCGCAATCAAAGACTATTAATTTGCTCTGAGTGTGGACTTTTAGTTAAGAATCATGGGTGAGAAAGAAAAGAACAAACATGTTGAAGAATACAACCCTTTCGAACATCGGGAAGTTGTTAAACCAAATTCGTAAGTAATGTTTAAATTTTACTGGTTTATAATAATAATAAATTCTTTATTGGCATAAAAAAGTACAAACAAAGTGAAGTCCTGACTCCTGCACTAGGTAACACCACCTATGTTACAGGAGCCAGTGTCTTGTCTCAATCAGTAGGTTCTGGAATTTATGCAATATACATCGTTTATATTTGTTTTGCGAGCAATGTGCCCTGCCCACTGCCACTTCAGTTTGGCAATTCAATTCAGAACCAGTCAAAGTGGCGGTGCTTGGGGTAAGCCTTGTCCAGCAATGTACGTCTTCCGGCAGAAATTATGATAAATGATGATATTTACTTCACGACAAATAATAATAAATATAGCAAAATAGTAGTAGTAACAGTTATCTGGTTACAAATTTAAATAAAAGAAAGATGCGTGTGCTAAATAAGATACGATATTGATAGTGAAGGTTGGCATCACACAATTTTAATACGTCTTTGATTAATAATACGAGTACATAGGAGCCGTCAATTGTGTCAAAGACAAAGCTTAGTTGCTATACTCTATGGACAAAGCTAGCTATGCAATTACAGCCACATGAGATTTTGAACATTATCTTCAAGATCAGTACCGCATCAGCAATAGTGTTGGTGTTGAATCTTGGGGCATCAGCAATCACTTTCACAGAGGATTGTTTGAAAATTAAAACTAAAAAAAACGTGTCAACCGTTTCCGATAATTTCTTGTGCCAGTCATTTTTTTATACACGTTGCGAATTTACAAACATAGTGTAGACGGAAAGTCACGGAAATTTATTGCTAAGCATATGGACTGCCAACTGAAATTTCCCGTATATTCAAATCACAACTATCATTCTTTGAAGGTTGTATGTAATGGCTATTACACGGCAAATTGACGTAGGGTTTCAGTTTGCTTGACTATTATTTTCCTGACTGTACTCTCCCAGTCCGATGTATTGACGAAAAGGGTGTTGTGTGTGACGTTACTTGGGGAGGCATGTATACATTTGTGGTCTGCGACTGAGTTGATTGATTAATTGGTTGACGCTTATTACTTATTCGTTATTATTTTTTTCAGAGACCTCAGATCCTTAGCAAATCTAATAAAGTCTTCGCTAGGATCGGGCTTGCTTGCTATGCCCCTAGCATTCTCAAATGCTGGATGGGGAGTTGGCATAGTCGGCACTGTTATCGTAGCATTTATTTGCGGACATTGTGTTCATATATTTGTAAGTACAATTCAAATATTTTATCATCTTTTTTATGTAACTTTTGATAAAATGGTGTAGGCTCTGCGGCTGCCATTTCAAGAGAATCATGACAAATTTCTTCATTTCCCGCATCACACCTCCATTTTGGGTTCCGTAACTGTAGGTTCTTAAGATGGTATTATAAATGGTAAACAGGGATGTACTCTACTGAGTAATTGCGTAACACACGATCAGTATAGCACCGGATTTAATTTTGACAGTTCAACAACGTTCATTGCGTTATTTACGTTGTTGAGCAGACACTTTTTTCGAACATATAAAGCAATGGATTAACAATATCCTTCAAAATGATTCACATTGTGATTGATAGTGTGTTTCGTAATTAGGGTACTGATTTACTGATCAATAAGATACTTAAATATTTGTATGACCTACATGTATTTGTTCCGAGTCTGGGTGTTTTTCTATCTATAATATGTATGTATTTACAAACAAAAAAAAATGTATATAAGTAGTTTATCAGCCATCTTGTTACCATAACACAAGCATTAGGTTGCTTAGCTTGGGACAAATGGTGCTGTGTGAAATGTCCAGGGATATTATTATTATTATTACTTGCCACGTTTATGTAACGGCACGAGTGTTGTGTATTAGGTAGAATACAATGTTTACTTTTCTACTTACTTTTATAGGTTATGTTAGTGTGTGGGTAGGTACCTACTTGAAGATGATGGTCATTATTAGCCACTCGTACGACCCTTAAGTACGTCTGCACATTATCACCCAGCACCTTTTCCTATAAGTATCTATAACTCTACATAGGGCTAGAATAGATTGAGCCTTCTTAGATAATTATAAAATTTAAAAAAAAAACATGTATCTTAGCATTGTAACTACAAACAATGAAAGATAAAAATCGTATTCGGGAAAAGGGATTAAGTTGTCTCTAAGACAGCTATACTCTAAGTGTGTTCCGCGGAACCCTAGGGTTCCGCGATACCTCTGTAGGGGTTCCTCAAGAATTTAGAAAAAAAATCAAAACACCTCTCTCTGGTCGAACGTTTTGACACCGCGGCCGCGCGTATGTATATTTATTTATTTATTTGTATTTGTATAAACATGTGTCACAATAACTGGTACAATATCTCATAACTTTGGTATCAACATGTATACTTGTAGGTATACTTGTGAGCGCGCAGTCCCTTTGATAAAAGCCGCCTCTGTATTAGACGCTATAGTTGTCAACAAGCGACTTTCGACTCTAACTTAAAAAAATAAAGTCGAGATTGTTTACAACGTAATTTTTATATTTCTCTTTTTATTTTTGCTTTTTGTTTATCAAAGGCGCCGACTCGAGTATTTTCGAGAATATTCGAGATCGAGTCTAGGACTAAGTATAAAAGCGGCGATCGCGTGTCGCGCCTCGTCAGTCAGTTGACAATTAGCGTTCGGAGCGATAAGTTCCTGCCTACCTACTTATAAGCTTGCTAGCGAGAAACTAGTGTTCATTGTTCTACTGCCTGCTGTATTCGTTGTCTCAGTTTTATACATTTCTTCATTGTACTAAACTTAGTCTCTTATACGCAGTAACGATTGTGCATTATTTAGACCCCACTATCCTGACGTGTAACATTATAAATAAAGAAGAATGGAACGTTGGCTTAAAGGTGTTAAACGTGTTGCAACAACATCTTCTAATGACGCTGAATGTTCAAAAGCAGTACGCACGGAGAATATAGCAATCACCGATCCAGACGATGATGCCGCGACGTCAAGCTCGACGGTTTCAAAGACGAAAAAAAGGAAGTATGATGAATCATATATCAGTTTCGGATTTGTTGATTCCAACGGCTCACCTCTCTGCATGCTATGTAGTAAACTGCTTCCTAATAGTTCCATGGCACCTGCCAAATTGCGCCGACATTTAGAAACTGTGCACCCCGAGTCTAAAGACAAGAATAAAGAATTTTTTGTTCGTAAAAAAGATCAGTTATTGGAAAGTCAAAAAAATATGATGCATGTAACACAAACTATCAACGAAAAGGCCACGGAGGCATCATATTTAGTTAGCTATCGCATTGCACAAGCAGGTGAAGCGCACACTATCGCTGAGAATTTAATAAAGCCATGTGTATTAGACATAACAAAATGTATGCTCGATGAAAAATCTGCAAAGCATCTTTCTACTGTGCCGCTATCAAACGATACTGTTTCACGGCGAATCCATGATCTGGCAAGCTACGTCAAACAAGAACTAGTTACACGTCTACAAAAAACACGATTCGCCTTGCAAATGGACGAGTCAACTGATGTCGCTGGTTTGGCTATCTTGCTGGTTATCGTGAGATATCCATATGAAAGTTCTTTTAAAGAAGACATGCTTATGTGTTCACCGCTGCTCACAAACACTACCGGGGAAGAAATTTTTAATAAAATAAATATATTTTTTGAAGAAAATAATATCAGTTGGAACAATTGCATTGACATTTGTACAGATGGGGCCAAGGCGATGACAGGTAAAACAGCAGGAGCAGTGTCACGAATAAAAAATAAAGCGCCTAATTGTAGTTCCAGCCATTGTATTCTGCATAGACAAGCACTTGCGATGAAGCAAATGCCGTCAAATCTAAAATTAGTTATGGATGAAGCGGTAAAAATAATTAATTTTATCAAATCACGACCACTACAATCCCGATTGTTCTCATTATTGTGTGAAGATTATGGCAGCAAACATAAAACACTGCTGCTCCATACAGAAGTGCGATGGCTGTCTCGAGGTAAAACTTTAACAAGGCTATTTGAACTTAGAGCCGAGTTACAAATGTTTCTTTCAGCAGATACTTCTTTTAATTTGAAGGACCGTTTGTATGATAAAACTTGGTTGTTCCGATTGTCTTTTATGGCGGATATCTTTCAAAAACTGAACGAATTGAATTTATCATTGCAAGGTAAACAGACAACAGTGTTTCAGGCCTATAACAAAATAACTGCCTTCAAAAGAAAATTAGATTTTTGGATTATTTGCGTTGGTAAGAAAGAAATAGAAAGCTTTACGTCACTCAGTGAGTTTGTTAGCGATAACGACTCAGAAATGTTTCAAAATTATGTGTTTGGAGAATTGGTCCAATATCTCAGATCGATGCGCGCATCTTTTGAAAAGTATTTTCCCGAAGAACAGAATACAAAAATGAAACTGAATTCATGGATTCATAATCCTTTTTTACCTAACTTGGAAAAGCCCGAAAGTATGTCAAACGAGATATATGAATCTCTTTTAGAAATGTCATCAGACACAAGTATGGAGTCACTGTTCAAAACGACGCCTCTCAACGATTTTTGGTGCAGAATCCGTGATGAATATCCAATGCTTGGCAAAATGGCTCTGAATATTCTTCTCCCGTTCCCAACAACATATTTGTGCAAAACAGGATTCTCAACCTATGCAGCCACGAAAACAAAATATCGCAATAGACTGGACGCCGAACCTGATATGAGACTTCAACTGTCTTCTATCAAACCTGATATCAACCAATTGATGAAAAATAAAAAACAGTTTCATACCTCCCATTAGTTAGATTTTTTTCTTTTTTAATATCTTCTATTATTGTACTTGCCATGTGGTAAAGTAAGTAATAATTAGTAACTGTTACATTGTAATTTTATTATGCTTATTAATAAAGAATACACTTTTAAAAACTATTGTTTTATTGTAGGGTTCCATCAAGTATTTTGCTTCCCAAAAGGGTTCCGTCACCAAAAAAGTTTGAGAACCACTGCTCTAAGATATTAATTACACACATAGAGTCAATAATCGTTATAAGTAGTTTCGCCTCACGTTTTCTTCTACAATAATGAAAACATTGTTAAGTTCTTTTCGGTAAACATGATCTTAGGCTGAACTAGCAACACGTTACTGCTTAGCACGGTTTTTACGATTGTATTATTATGTAAGTTTATTATTAATTTATAATACACATAAACCTTTCGGAATAAATTCTCTAAATGATGGCTAAAACCGTATGAAAATCCGTTGCGAAGTTTGGGAGAACCACGCGGTAACATATATACAGACACGTAAAGCGACTATAGATTTAGAAGATATAGTTTTCAAAACAGTTTTTCAATCATGTTTTTCTTTGCAGGTAGAAACGTCTCGAGGATGCTGTCGCGCGGAACGAAAACCTTTGCTAAGTTATTCAGAAACCTGTGGCGCGGCTTTTGCAAATGGACCAAAATGTGTCCGGCCATTTGCTAATTTTGCACAGTAAATATTTATTATTTATTTATTTTACCATTTCTGTACACACATATATAAACAGACAGGAAAAAACAGTACAGAAAAATAGGTACAGAGGTAATTCTTATTTCATAAGATATCTCTTACAGCATACCTGCGATAGGATAATAGATATTTATTATTATATTACGATAATTGCTTGTTCAACGCTACAAGGATCTTTAAACGTGTGCCCGAAATCGGAACTAACACCGCCATCTTGTTTTCTCAATACAATTTCTTTGACAATTTGACCAATTTTTACCATTATCGCCATCCTATCAATCACATTCAGGCGCCAAAAGATCCTTGTCGCACTTTAGTTTGAACACCTACCATTTCTTTCGTTGCCATCGACTTCAACAACATCATGGTACCTACTCAGGTAGGAGGATTCCTTAGTCCTCTCCTTTACCTTTTAATAATGAATGACTCTGAGCTTCACTTTTTCACTCTCCATTTCAGTCCAGTTATCCTTTTGCATCGGACAAAGTAAATACCTACTTTTGGTAAGCAAATGCTTAGAATCACACTTAAACTAGATACTTAGGGCCGGTTTTTTGATCTGTAGTTAAACTCAACCAATTGTTATTAGTAACTAATCCAATTTTTATTAGTTGCAAAATATGTTTTTTGATAAAATTTTAGTTTATACATATAATGGTATAATATCATTGCTAATGGTCAAATAATTAACTATTAGTTAAATAATTAACCATTAGATAAACTAACAATCGTACAAAAAACTCATTTTTCCAATGTTTAACCATTAGTTACTACTTTTCACTATTGGTTGAGCTAACTACGGATCAAAAAATTGGTGTAGTTACACACCGTGCGGGCATCATTATGGCAACGCTTGCTACAAGATAAATAAATAATATTTTCATGTAAGGTTTTGCCTGTCAATATTTGCAACCAAAATAATATTATTTACAAATTAATATTCTTGCTAAATTCAAGGTATATTGGTATCTAAGCGTTTCTGTCTCGCATCGAAGAATATTCCATTACGTTATCCAAATACTGTTTAGTTTATCACAAGAACATGTTTCTTATTGTTATAATAAAAGTATTTTTCATTCTTTTCAGTGTATTTGCGGAGTTTTCCTTATGCTTCACGTACCTCGGCGTCTGTTGTATATTTACTGTGCTAATAGCAACTTCAATTAAGCAGGTGAGGTTACAAATAACATCAGTATGCACTTATTTATTTACTTAGTTCTATATATTCTTCGTTATGTTTCATTTCTACACAGTGGCAATGTCAATAATTGCAATATGACTAAACACATTGCCTTGGGTAAGTCCCTCTTCAGAGTAACGCATTCTTACAATAATTATGATCGCTGGTTAATCCATCTAATGATAATGAGTGTCATGTCGGATATCTATGGCGTTATGATAATAACAACAACAACTTGCAATAGACCATAAGCGTATAATTATATAAATAATAGAGCTCTTCTAGCCTGGTTGGTCTAGTGGTCGCAAGCGCTACTGCTGAGCACGAGGTCCTGGGATCGATTCCCAGGTCGGGCAAAGTGGTATTGGGTTTGGCAGCCCGGAGTCTGGATTTATGCCCGGTTGATGGCATTAGGGTCACCCCCTACTACTTAGGACTTAATATAACTGGTGAAATGTGGGTGTAGGTATACCTCTGCCTAACCCTTAACCCTTCAGGGATTACAGCCGTGAAGTTATGTCTTTAGCTGCGAGTCCAGTTTAGAGGTATAAGGAACAGCGTGTAAAGTTCACTCATCCTCCATAGAAAAGGGAGGATCCTCCGACCAGACGGGTGTTGTGTCTGGCGGGCAACTGCCCAACGATTGATGTCTGGAAGTTGTATGTATGCTAGTTGCACGGTAAACTCTGCTTGCGAGATGCAGGATTTGCGAAACGTCAGTATGACGCGTTGTTCGCATGTGGCGTTGTAGATACCGCTACATCATAATAGAACTCAACAACACGAGCAACTACGACCATTCAAGTTACTTGTTTCACTGGCGTTATGGTCCCGTGTAAGGGCATTTAGCAGTATTGCCTTTAATAACATGGGACTTAACCAAACAAGGGATCTGTAAAAATTGTTTCTAAGATAAACAACACATTCCCAATACCCTTGGTAGTACCAATACCATTGCCTATGTCATCTTTTTCTTATATTTATTTATTAATAATAATAATAATAATAATATTTATTATGATACACACACAAGATTCATGAAACACAAGAGCAGATGTACAAAAGGAAAAAAACATGGTATGTCATATTCATGTAACAATTCGCATTGTGTTTGAAATAAGTAGTACATTAATTAATCAGCTAAAAATAATAAATTATGACCTTCAAATAGTTTTCACTAAAATAATCAATAACATAAATGATAAATATTGTGTCAATTAATTGCAAATAGTTATTATATAAATGACTAGCTTCTGCCCGCGGCTTCGCCCGCGTGGATGTCGGATGTTATCCTACGGGAACGTGCTACCAGGATAAAAAGTATGTGCTTCCCCAGGATGAATCTTCCTTCCTATCTCTTTGCCAAATCAGAAGTTCAGTGGTTTAGGCGTGAAAATGTAACATACAGTTTCAAGTTCAAATCCTCCCCTGAAAACCGAATTACCCCTTTTTGCCCCGTCAGGGGACAATTTTCGACCACTTTACATACTTATTATTAATTATTTTCCGTCAAAAGTATCAAAACTGAGTTTCGAGTTAATCGGACCGCGCATTCAAATTCTTCCAAACCTTCCCCTATATCCCCTTTGAGGGGTAGTTTTGAAAAACGAATAATGATAAACTTTATTGCTTACTTAGGCGAATACTCATGCCAATTTTCAAGATAATTAACCTAACGAATAAGATGTTTCATATAAACTGTATCCCCGCTTTTCACCCCCACAGGGGTGGAATTTTGAAAAATCATTTGGGGTGTGTTCATAACTTGACTCAAAGATTATTTATACCAATTTTCGAGTTAATCAAGCCACGCTGTAAAATCCTCCCCTGTAAAATTGACTACCCCTTTTCAGGCCGTCAGGGGTAGATTTTCGAAAAACCCTGATACACATTATTGTTTTCTTTCAATTTTAGGTATAAATACTAAGTTTCAAGTAAATCGGACCGCGCGCTAAAATTCTTCCATACAAACTTTGAAACCCCCCAATCCCCTTTTAGGGGGTAGTTTATAAAAACAAAAAATGCCCAACTTCATAATTTACTTAGTTAAGCATTCGTGCCAAGTTTCAAGTTTATTAACTCAAGGAATAAGATTTTTCATACAAACCAAATCCCCCCATTTCACCCTCTTAGGGGTGGAATTTCGAAAAACCCTTTCTTAGTGGATACCTACTCTTTACGAAAAATACACCCTCCAAATTTCATGTCTCTAGGACCAGCGGTTTAGGCTGTGCGTTGATGTCTCAGTCAGTCAGTCAGTCAGGACTTTGAATTTTATATTTATAGATTGTAAATATTATTATGTCAAATGATTATAAATTTATTCTATAAGAAGCAAAGTAAAAAAAAATGTATAATCTAATACTTATTGACTAAAGTTTTATGAATAAGTGTTAAATATATTTAATGTCATAAGTAAATGGCAGGTACAAGAAGGTAAATTACTAAATATAAAAACTATTTACCATCATTTGTCACCAATTCAGTTATAGAATATAAACATTTATTCAACAGGAATGCTTGAAGTCTAGCTTTGAATAGAGTACCTTTGTAAATCAACGATCTTAAGTCAGTAGGCAACCTATTAAATAATTCTACTGTTTGGTATTTAGAGCAATGTTTAAGTTTAAGTGCTATCTTATTTTTTATAACTTTTCGTCTAGTGTTCTCCCTAAGTTCACGTTCTTCTTGTGATTCGTGCTCGTGTATGTATTTTGCAAAGTGGCTGAGTAGTACTAAAACATATGAACTTGTTACTGTTAATATACCCAATTTTTCAAAATATTCCTTACATGACTCTCGTTGTGGGATTCTGACAATCATTCTTAACGCACGTTTCTGTAGTATGAATGCTCCTCGCCAATTATATTCGTAACTGCTCCCCCAAAACATAATACTGTATCGTAACCTGGATTCTACCAATGCATAATATACTGCTTTTAGCTGCCTTAGATTAATATCGTCCCTGAGGCTTCTTAGCGCGTAGCAAGCTGAAGATATTGAAGAATCAATGGCAGTGAGCTCTTTTTTCCAATTTAATAGGGAATCTATATAAACTCCTAAAAAAATTACATTGTTAACTAGTCCAATATTATCCCTTTTGAGCGTGACATCTATGCTATCGTTGTTTCGTGACGTTGCTTTAAATAACAAATCGTGGGTTTTATTTGCGTTTATTATTAAATTATTTGCTGTAAACCTAACATAAAGATTCTTTAAACACATATTTACATTTTTTGTCAACTCATTTAAGTTTGGCAACCCGATTATGGCTTTCGTATCATCTGCAAACATTGCAAGTCTTGCGTCTGGTTGGGTATTATTCATAAAATTGAGTAAATCATTAGTAAAAATTATATATAATATTGGTCCTAAGATTGAGCCTTGAGGCACACCACCGCGGCTTATTTTGGTCATTTTTTACTTATATATTACTTCAGTCACACACTTTACGTCACAATTGTTTGCATCAATGTGTATTACCAACTATCATAAACAATTTCCTATAAACGACCTACATTAAATCTCATATCTTATTTATTCCAGCTATTCGACACATACATAGAGGCGCCGCCCATGCCGGTGGAGCATTACTGCCTTATCCTGCTCGCGCCACTTTGCCTGCTGTGCCAGATCAGGCACTTGAAGTTTCTTGCACCATTCTCCTTGTTGGCCAATGTACTGCTCTTCGCCACCTTCGCGATATGCCTGTACTACATATTCAGAGAGCCGTTGTCGATCGCCGACAAAAAAATCGTAGGAGATATGTCGCGACTCCCTGCATTTTTGTCGTAAGTCAAAGTGATGAATTGTGTATAGTCTTTTGTTTTTTATTGCGCTGTTGTGTGATAGTTTATGGTTATAAACAATATGATTTAAGTAACCTTTGTCGGTTTTTATTCTGACATTATGGTTTAGTAATCACCTACAAAGTGAATAAATCTCTGTTTATTCCCTGAAACAATGAGTGAAATTCATTGTCAGTACAACATTTAAGTTTTTATTTTTTATGGACAGTAGATGCTTAATACCTAACTAAGATTATATTTAGAATTTGCGATGATTCACATAAACAGATGACCGTAATGGAAAAATTCTTAAATGGAGCAACAATGACAACAGTTTTCATCGATCACTCAAAACATAATTACTTTAATGATTCACAGAACTGTCATCTTCGCAATGGAAGGCATAGGAGTAGTGATGCCAGTAGAGAACACGATGAAGAAACCCCAACACTTCCTCGGGTGCCCAAGCGTGATGGTGATCGCAATGTCATTGGTGATGATGTTCTACACAACTCTGGGTGTGTTTGGCTACCTAAGATACGGCGATGTTCTTAGAGGAACTATCACGTTGAATCTGCCTATGGATGACTGGTAATTTATATGCTTACATTTTTAACCGGATAGGAATGTAGTGGCTATGAAATGGTCTAAATCTAAAGTTTGATCCAGTAACAGAATAGTTATCCATTGTAATAACTTTCAGTCATCGATGAGCATTGTATCTGACAAAACAGTAGCAGTGAGACTTTACTTAATTGTCAATTTACGCTTTGCCACTTCTTGGAGTTCCTCGTGGGTGCATACTCAGCCCGAACTCACACTCCACTCTTATCCAATAAAAATATGTCATAGTGTATCTTAACTTAAATCGTAACTTGAACAAATGCTGATATGTTTAAATTAGCCGAAATTGTAGTAACATTAATTAAGATGAGTTTCTTCTTATGCGTTTTAACATTTTTGCTATTTCAATTATTCCAGGCCAGCAATATGTGCGAAAATATTCATATCAATAACTATCTTCCTTACCTATCCTCTGCATTTCTTCGTTGTGATTGATATATTCACAAGATACGTGGAACCTCGCGTCAACAATAAATATCATAACATCATGCAAATCAGTACCAGGATTGTGATCGTCTGTTTCTGTGGTAAGTTCTATCATTGTATCAAAAACTAACGAAGTTTTTTGCTCTCTCCCCCAAGTTACATCGCCCCACCTGCCCGAGCTATTCGTTTTGCTTTAGCGTTTTTTCTGACTATTTTTCTTTTTGTTTAGCTCCTAAGGGTCATACCGTGATGTTAGATAGCCTTAATTTTTTTTCAATTTTTCATATCCGCCTTGTAGTTCCAGAGATTAGTGCGTTCAAACAAACAAACAAACTCTTCACCTTCATTATATAATAGTATATTATAGACTAGCTTCTGCCCGCGGCTTTGCCCGCGTGAATGTCGGAAAGGATAAGAAGTATGTCCTTCCCCAGGATGCCATCTATCTCTTTGGCATCTGCTGGCAGGCAATTTTATCGAAATCCGTTCAGTGATTTAGGCGTGAAAATGTAACATACCTACAGACAGAATATATAATTTTATATAGTACCTATAGCTGTTGCCCGCGACTTCGTCCACGTTTCCGCCGTTTTTCGTAAAAAAAAAAGTAGCCTATGTCCTTCCTCACGGTTCAGTGGTTTTGATGTAACAGACAGATTAACTTTCGTATTTTAGTAGGGAAATATAATATGTCAATCTACAATACTGTTGAAAAATATCGCAATACGGAACCGCACAATATTATTGTTAATAGCTGTGCCCGCGACTCCGTCAGCGTGTAACTCCTTGTGTGTTATTAAGTTAATGTATTGGTAATATTGTTTAGATCACGTTCACATGAGGCTTAAGTACCTATAGAAGGGGTAGCGGGATCGTCCGAAAGGGTTACCGCTGCCCTGGAACATAAAGGGCTAAGGAAGGAACACGGGGTGGGTTTTAGTCAGTAAGAGTCTGACACTCCCTTCCTCTCCACCCAGAGCTGGAGGGGTCATTTGATGATTTCCCATGATTCTTTTTTATGGAATAGTTAATAATGTTAACTTTTTTAATTAAGAATGACTGAGAGTGTTATAAATGTAAGAGTAGACAAATATAATCAGAAAGCTTCGAACTGCTAAGCTATCGGGAGTTACACGTGTTATTGTGAGTCAACCATAAAAGATAGACATATGCTGTCGTGGGCTATTTTTTATATAATTTTAAGGAGAACATTTCCGTCATACATGATTTCTGTGTAGCTTTAACCATTAAGGTTGCACACGCGACGGAAGCGTAAAAAATGGAGTAACTTCTCCCGTTTTCCCAACATTTCCCTTCACTGCTCTGCTCCTATTGATTGTAGCGTGATGAAAAGTATACTATAACCAGCTCAGGAGTATGAAAAATAATTGTACCAAGTTTCATTAAAATCCGTCGAGTAGTTTTTGTTTCTATAACGGTTATACAGACAGACAGACAGACAGACAAAAATTTTACTGATTGCATTTTTGGCATCAGTATCGATCCCTAATCACCCCCTGATAGTTATTTTGGAAATATATTTCATGTACAGAATTGACCTCTCTACAGATTTATTATAAGTATAGATTAAAAACGCTTATTAACAATACGTTTGGCGATTTAGCTCAACATGTACTGGATGTTGGGAATGAACTTTTGAATGAATAACAAGTAATATGAAATTTGTTCAAGAACAACAAAAAAAATAACTGTAGGCTTTTTTTTGATAACCAAAGAAACAAAGATATTTATGCAGGTGAAGGTTAAGTAAGTAAGTTAAGTATAGACAAAGAAAATTTTAATTTTTATATTCACAACTCGTGGACAAGATCAAAGTATTAACTTTTAATAAAAACCCGTAAATCAGTCATATCAGGTGAACAAACATGTTCTTGAGACAAAATTAGACAGTGTAGGTAATCTTAATTGTCACTAATCTTTTCCTAAATAATCGTCTTCAGTAAACAGGCCAAGTACCTACATGTTAAGTCGGACAAAATATTTAACATAAAGAGAAATGTTTAAACATAACCTTGTCATAATTTGTTTTAAACATACTGTAATGCGTTGTTGCTCACTCTTTGTTTAGTGTTAATGACTAATTTGACTTAACAACTGGGCTGACTAGGACAAATTGTTTTCACAATCATCATCATTCTCCTGCCCTTACCCCAATTTATTTGGGGTCGGCGCAACATGCAAATTATTTTTCACGATATGAAAAAATTATTGAAATTGTAATCCATATTTTTTTTTACGTTGCCTAAAAAGCATAAAAAGGAGCATGAACAGTCACGAGCACCAATATGTCAACACTTGCCAACTTTCAATTTTGATTTTTTTCGTGATATATCAAATGCAACGTTGAAATACGACACATTACATAAACCTATGGGTTCGAAAATGTTATATTCGTAACAACATAAAATTTCATTAAAAAATAAACGAGTAAATCGTTTTTGAATAAAGCCGAGTGGATAAATACTTTTGCTCGTGACTGAACAGGATTTGAATTTGAAAATGAGACATAATAGTTCAATAGCATTATTCAATCTTACTTGAAGTCGACACAAGCTGAACTAACAAACTGGTGAAGTCGAGGGAATTAACTGAATGTGGGCAGTGCAGCAGTGCGATTCTGTAACCATCTCACTGTGAAAACTTAGGTGAAGTGAGCGTGGAGTGAGCTGTCATTCCAATTAATGCCATGGATTGACACTATTGACAGCTCACTCTAAGCTCACTTCACATAGCTTTTCACGGTGAGATTTTTACAGAATCGATCGGCTGGACCGGTAGTTGCAGTGCTTGGGGGAAGCCAGCTTAAAAACGTGATGATAGTAAAATAAATAATAGTAATAAGACTAAACAGAATTACTTTATTTAACTTAAACTATATTTATTTTTACAGGTGGAATTGGTATCGCTCTACCATATTTGGAGCAGATCATCAACCTTGTTGGTGCTTTTTTCTACTCCATTCTCGGTCTCATTATACCTGGAATCATAGAAACTGTATTCAGATGGGAAGACCTCGGCAAATACAACTGGATCCTGTACAAGAACATTGTAATCGTTTTCTGCGGAATGTTTAGTTTAGTTTCAGGTTGCTCCGTCACTATCTCCGACACTATACAAATGATTAATAATAAAACGGAGTAATTCATTAAAAACAATTTGAGCTAGTATTTTTTTTATTAAGTAATATGTGGGAGATGATATCTGTGATTAGTAAAAAAGTAAGATAGTAAATAAGTGCGATAAATATTTATTTATGTACCGTCTTTGTATAATTTTTGTTAGAAGTTCTATATCTATACGAGGCGGGTACTCATATTGGTCCGTCGCGTAGGTTCAAAGTCGCGGACAAATGTGGCTTCTTGAAGACTCTAATTTGACCAAAGCCTTCTGAAATCAAGATACCAATATTCCGAAATCGCTAACATACAGTGATCATAATTATAAGTTTAGTGACCACAATATTGTATTTGTTTCTTCACGTTGTGATATATATTTTTTTAATTGTTGCCCCACACTAGGAATTACTCCTGTATCGTGGGTGCGTTTACAAACATTTAAACTCACATACACAAACAGCCAGACCCGGAACAACTACCTGTAGGCAATACAAATATTTGTTCCGTGCGGGAATCGAACCAGCGGCACGCAGCGCAGCAGTCGATCGCTCAGCCACTGCGCCAACCGTGTCGTCTTTATATATTCAGGATTGAGTGTCAACATGACGAAATATGTTACTAATATTTTGACAAGTTTCCTTAAAAATGTATTTAATGCCCCACAGGTGATCTTCGCCGCAATATCTCTCGGTCTAGCCTCAGTCGTCATAAATCGGAAGAATGTGTTCGGCGCGACAGTTATTTCTGCGTGACCTTATTTCCAAATATCTTTATATTTTAGAACATCCACGTCAATTTAGCTAAGAACCGGTGTAATGTCATCATACTGAACTTGCTTCTTGCCTTTACCACAACATGCTTGTCTTTTCCCAACTGGGGGCCTAAAAAGGCCACTTTGGCAGAATCATAATAGGATGGGATAGGAGGAACAATATGAATCATATTAAAAATCGTAAAATGGTCACAAACTGACAATTAATTATATGATCTGTGTGCAATTCATTCACGCAATTCACCTGTTTGACAGTTTTGTATGGAAATTCGTAAAATGGTCCACCAATGTTTACAACAAATATGATTGATATGAAATAAATTACACTATTATGTGTAACCATTTAACAAAAATTAGAGGAATTGCTAATGATCTGCTGGGAATTCAGGAAATGAATAGCTTTTAGAGGTATTGCTTAAAGTGGCCTTTTTAGGCCCCCTGATCTAAAGAAGGCTTTCAGTCTGACTGATTAGCGACACTTTGTTAGCCAGTAAGTATTGATAGTACAGACGCCAGCACATCAAGCTACCTGAAACTATCAATTTTTCCCAATCAACTTTGAACCTAATGCTTTAGAGATAAGGTTGAAAATCTACTACAGAACGTTGACAGATTGTAGTAGCTTGATGTGATAAAACAGTTCCACGTGCTCTTAAAGGCATCGACATCGACACAGAGAACAGTAACTGCCAGGTACTCAGACTGACCCAAGCAAGTGCAGAGAGTGATAAATCCTCTACGTTACAAAACTATGAGAAAAGATAATCAGTTAGCTTATTCCTAAGCAAATCTCTTAAGCCAATAGATGGCGCAACTACACGTCTAAATATACCATTCCAATCCCACGCGAGTTCAACTGCAGCCAAAATCTAGTTAACCAAATATTTATAGACGCTGTTTACGCTCAGTTTGTTGATGTTATTTTTCGTCACATCATCATCGTAGTCTATAATTTTCATTCGAAACACCATAAAAACCACAGCTTTATTGGTTCGATTAAATATGATTTAACATTGACTCCACACCGAATCTAAATCTGTCTGGTGGACCCGGACAAATTGACATTGATTGCCATAGTCATTGACCTTTTGACCTTACATTTGGCACAATATCTTTATATTGGCTACATTTCGTTTGAGAAGTAATTCGGTCAAAAGTATATAGTATGTGTTACATAAGAAATAAGTACGCTGCCCTTTCTGTAGTATTAAAATCAAAACATAAACCTACATCACTAATGAAACGAAAGAAGCTAGGTGCATAGTTCCAACTGGTTGTTTCCTATGGAGAAGAGCCGGCAAGAAACTCCACAATAATTGGATTTTCTAATTACAGTGTTAACAGGTATGGGAGGACAGCGTACGCCTACTAACAAAATAGAAGATGGTCTACAAATCTGCAGTCTACGTAGACTGCTGTCCTTATGGCTTAAAATTATTTAACCTAGAAGTAGATATCGTGATCCCCTTTTTTTTTTTTTTTTTGCCCCAAATTTGGGGCTATCATTTATTTGGGGTCTACGCAATATGTCTTCGCGTATAACAGAAAACTGAAAGTACTCGTAAAATAGTGAGGTTTATAATTTTTTTTTCGGACCCAACAACCTGTGTGCTAGCGACCGTTTTCGTGGGGCCATTATTGAGTGTGCAAATCACCCCCTGCAATATTATCTGTGTATCTTGAAAAATGACAACAAATGTCAATCATATCTATTAAATAGTAAACTTCTTCATTGTTAGCAGATTTCTTGACATATCACAAAGGTCAAAACGAAGCTGGACTTACACATTTGACTGACACTCCGTCACAAGAAATTTTATAAATTGTGGTATTTTCTTAGTAAATATGCATGCCAGTGTGCATTCATTGAATTTTTTTATCCCTAGCTGTCATGTTGTCAAAACATGGTGTGATGTTTATATTTTGCATTCAAATATTAACGTTAGTCGGCGTACTGTCGCTAATGTGGAATATACATACATTATTTACAGTAAAGAGAGCTCACACTTTTCAATATACCTATTGTTTCACTTGTAGAACAACATCCACATACTTTGACAATAGTATCAGCATCTAATAGGGATAAAAACTGCCACTTGCTCACTTCAGATGTCGCTACTATCACTAGTCCAAAAATTTGACAGCTAGCTGTCATTTTCCATACATTTTTCGTACACAAGTGACTTTTTTACGCTTAATTATTGAATATGTCCCGTTGCTCAGTTGTTGACTGTAAAATAACAGGGACTCATGCATTTCCCAAAGCTCTTAAAAGACGAAAACCGTAGAGGAAAGCTCTCCCTCCTCAAGGAAACCCGATAAGTCGTCGAGACTATGTTTCAGAGCTACTCATTTTAAACCTGAAGACTCCAGGAGAAATTCTTAAACAAGTGACGCTCATTTTCATAAAACAGAGAACCATGTCTGTTTTCATAACAGGGGGGTGACCACCACCTCTTAAAGCAGTATTATTTTAATCTTACTTCGTGTGGGAAAAGGATGGAGCTATACGGAATGTATAGCTCCATCTCTTTCACACACGGAAGTAAGATTATAATAATACTGCTGTAAGAGGTGGTGGTCACCCCCCAGGTTGTGTGGTGTGAATACATAAAAAATACCTAATATACATGAAAATACATAATACATAGAAATAACTTAAACATCAGTGCTAGGATTAACGTTTTTCAATTAAGTTTTCCAGTACAGAAATGTTAGGAAGATCATCCTCGAGTTGGTATTCAACTCCGTCTAAAATACTTAGACACACGGACTAGACGGCACTATCAAAAAACAGAATTGTGTCGAAAAGGGAGACGGAGGCCTTTGCCCTGCAGTATGTCAAAAACAGGCTAGTTAGATATATACTTTTAGACAGTGATGAGTTGCACATATGGTGGATTTTTCAAAACTCCAAAATACGCTAGATCCGCTCAGGGTACAGACGTCAGCAGGTCAAGCTACTCGAAACTGTCAAATTTTCCCAATCAACCTTGAACCTTAATAATAAAAATAAAAATCTTTTATTTACAGACTACATAGGCCCACATTGTGTTAGGTGTCTAAAATTATCTTATAAACTATGTTAGTATAATACTTAGGAAACAAAAAGAAAAAGGTGATAATGTAACGACCACAGATAGCTTCACTATGCCCCATGTAATACATGAAGCTTGATAAACCTACCCATGCTATGCTGTGGCGATAAAGTTGAAAATCTATTAAAAAAAATTGACAGATGGTAGTAGCTTGATGTGCTGGCCAATCTGTTCTGTATATACCAGAAATTACAAAACTGTGTTGATTGACTTTGTAGTAGGAATAGTGTTTACCAGTAACCACCGGCATGTGAATGATGTGTTATGATGATTTAATATGTTAGCAGTTTGTGATCATTAAAAAAACATTAGCTCTTAGGTTTTTAACTAAGAAATTGTTCACATACCTTGATTATCTTCAAGGTATGTGAACAATTTCTTAGTTTTCTAATGAGGATACTCGTGCTAAAACAAACAAATCTGCAAGATGCCATAACGTTCACTTAGCAATAAAGATGCCTGCACGTGCACATCCATTTTATAATCTAATGGTAGGCAACTAAGTACCCAAGACAATGTTATATCTCCTAGTGATTAACGTAATAAAATATGAGATAACTTTTTGGCATCATTATCCACCACATGTATGTAATCAGGGGTCGATTACCTTTTATACATAAAAGGTATCATTATTAAGTACCTACACGTGGAAAACTGTCACCTTTCCTTTCCCACTCTTGCAACACTTTGTTTCTATTACATGAAGCCAAATGCGTAGTAAACACTATGCTATAAATACATATTATCTCTAATGTAAAAACGCTACTGCTGAGCATGAGTCCATGGGTTTGATTCCCGGATTGGGCAGTGTTATTGGATTTTTTTTATCTGAAATTCCTCATTAGCACCCCGCCTGGATTTGTGCCCGGTTGATAGCAATAGGCTCGAACCCCTATTACATGGGATTTTTAAACATAACTGGCGAAATGAAGGTTTACTATCACTTCTGCTTAACCCTTCCGGGCATACAGGCGTGATGCCATGTTATGATGTTATGAATAGATGAATAATTCCGGTATCTTTGCATTTCCTTGATTACAGCGCCAAGGCGTTTATTTGATTACAATTTCAGCACGTTGCGCTCCGCACTAGATACTGATGGCTATTTACTGATGGATGGACGAAGATCGCAGACGTATAAAAATTATAGGTTATTTCCAGTACATATAATAAAGTATGAATGAGTCTACGTGCAGTTTCGTTCGTTCCCAGATAAAATAAAGTCTTTAACTGTTTAAAATAATAGTTATATTGAATTTAATAAAGTAATATAAGTGAAGATTTATTCCTAATTTCCTAGAAAGACGATTAGAGCGAGTATCTATTTGAGACTGCAGATTTAACGACACTCTAAAACACAAGGTTCTAAAACAAAACATATATTATTTCTGCACTGCTCTCGTTAAAAATGTAATAGGAAAACTAGCCGGCGGACTGCCCGTGAGAAAGTTTGCTGAAAAACAAATTTTAAAACTTTATTTTTAACCTATGACTACACTGGAGAAAATGACTTTTAAGTCCACCTCAGCTTGTCAAAGTAATGTTATCTGGCGTCAACAAAGGATGCTAAAAATACAATGGTAATTAGTCAAAGTTTAATGGTAATTATAATGTGTCGGCGTGGCGCTCGCCCAGACACTTCCCTACCTCGTGATCTACCTGTAATCTATCCATACCTACGAGTACTTAGCTAAGCCAACAGAAGTCATATACCATACATACATACTTAAGAAGAAAGAGTCTCGCTGTAATCAATTAATTGTGAAAGGGTAATATAGCACTCATATAATGACAACATTACTTATCTATCAATTGTTTAATCTTTTGACTTCTAGAGCACTTTAAGCTTCAATAAAATACTTACAAAATGATGCAGCAAATGCTTAAATAAATAATGAACGCAAAACGCAAGTCAAGCAATTGCATAGTGAAGCCATGAAATTGACGATGGACATATTGGCTCTTTTTTCTAACTGATTCAATCTCTAGATATTTGGCAAAAAGAGTCAACAAAAAAAATAAGTTATGTATTTTCACGTTGTTAAAATTGTATAATAAAGTGAAAACGTACATAATGTATGAAATATCGAGCAATCTTCACGCTCCACAGCCTGCGTCACAGATTGCTTCTAAATATGTGCGGCCTTTCCTATTCACGGTTTTTCGGTTTTCGGTACTTAAATCCGTAGTTATTTTGGTAGCTGGGGTAGACTGGATGCGGAAGGCGGAGGACAGGGTGTTGTGGCGCAGTCTGAGAGAGGCCTATGTCCAGCGGTGGACTGTGATAGACTGAGTTGATTATTTTAGCGGCACGTGACGTAAATTCGAACGATTTTTACACTCTAGCATTTTGGTTAAAATTTTGGCGACAATCACAATAAGTATCTCGCATAATATTAATAAAATCTTCGGACGATTTTTGAATCGACATTACAACTATTCTATAGCACTTCGGTTTAATTTTTTGCGACAAGGACAATAAGTATCACCCATAGATATGAATAAAATCTTAAAACTAAGTAAATATTATGTGCGAAACAAGTATTTCCAGCTTAAAAAAACGGTCCAATTTACAATGCGTTTACTCCGCGCATTCACGCTAGGCCCACAGTAGACAGTATGTAAATAACGTTTCACCAGTGTCTTTGACTTACATACTTTTCATGCCAATATTTTTCTCATGTCACAACATTTTGAAGGACAACTCTATACGTAAGACAGTAAAGTACGTCGGAAATAATAACAGCATGAATGAAGATGCGTCCTACATGTTTGGCATCCTATTTGATATTTTTAATTTTTGGACGAATTCTACAAAATGATCTTAGTCGGTGTCTGGACTTTGGAGAGTGCTCCTCAAATCAATTGACCATTTATTTATTTCACAAAAAGGCTATCGGCCAGTGACGTGTTTTAATTGGACAGTGATGAACAAAATGCTTTTGCATCTAATACGAAATTAGCATATTTTCGTACACACCTACTCTACAGAATCTCCACCCAAATGCTTTTTCAATAATGTAAGTGTGCTCAAATATTTCATCATTTTCCCTATTTTCTGTTCGTATGTTCCGTTAAAAATAAACAAACCATTAGTTTACACGACAATCATTTACACCGTATCCTTGCCAGTGAAGTTTAAAAATACACATGAAGGTGTAAGAACATGTGTTTCTCCTGTGATTTCAAGTCTCATGGAGTTCGTTATCAGTGCCAAATTGCCTCGGCTACAGTCACCCTTTGGTATTCTACGCCTATTTATAAAATAAAAACACTCTTATGTGTGCCAAATGTTAATAAAAGATTGTTAGAACTATTAGGCACAACATTCAATTTCTTGCTTAGAATCTCGCGTGGCAACAATTGTGACGCGCTTTGCTCTGGTTCACATATGGCATATGTATAGTGCTGTTGTTACCGACAGTACCTCAAAAGCAAATGCAAGATATATTATTTCACATAAACCTACATGTGCACTTATGAAACGTCAGAAGCACGGTTACAATTGGTCGTTTCCTATGGATAAGAGCCGCAAGAACTACACGGTTACTCTTTTAAAAATAAATTATTTTTTGTTTATTGCTGAAAAACGATTTTATAATGTTTCCCAATTATAGTATTAATAGGTATGGGAGGACAGAGTTGGCCTGTCAATAAGTGCCACGTACTTAACTACTTACTGCCGAATTCGGAAAATACCTATATAACAATACTTTCGCAGAGGCACGATATAAATAGAATTTTAATTAGGTTCTTTAGGTTAAACTGGTTGATTTGCATGAATTTACTCGCCCGCGATTCGCACGAAGCTAATTTATTTGTGGGCGAATCTTTAACTCCAGAAAGTGTTAGGCAATTGGCACATTTTGAATTTTATGCACTCAATCCAATAAAATTCCTATTCTTTCCAAAAAAAGCCCTGCTGAAAGCTCTGTACCTATTGTTTCTGTTCTGTTTATCATTGTCTGTTTATATGTGTGTACATAAATGGTAAAATAAATAAATAAAAGGTGACATTTTAGTAGCAAACACTATTAGTTTCTCTGAAACTAAACAAAAGAAGTAAATAACTTAATTAGCTTTTTATCAATTAAGGGATTTATTAGTTCCCTAAAAAATAGCAGGCCAGCAAATAGGCGCCAACATAAAAACGTGTTTTTATAAAAAAAAACTACAGAAAATCAAGAAAGGACAACCGGTACAATAGATCTCACTAGGAGACAAATTTATTACAAGGAAAAAAAATACCTACCATAAATGATAGATGTACCTATTTACAACGACTCGTCCATTTCTTGAACCCTTGAAAAGTCCTTTGAAATCAATGTCGCTGGAAAAATGTTTGAAATATAAAAGAAACGTTTCGCTCTCCACTCAGTTGAAAATTCAGCCAATATCAAAGCTATTCGAATTCCAGCGCATGTTATCTAAATATGTGACGCCACCTCAAAATAAACTCTCGTTAATAATGTAATGTACGTACCTACGGTTTATATGCAAAAAATGTTTAAAAAAGCTGTTAAATATGCACGAGACTCCGTTTCGGGTTCTCAGACCGCATACTTATTCACTAAAATTGACAAAACAAACGGAGTTATCTTGTTTGAAATAATTGGAATAATTATTATAATAATTGTTAACAATGGTCTTCCATCTAATGGACAGAAGTCCGTCCAGAATTCCAGATTCCACTGGCCCTTGAGCTAAATATCGATGCTAAGATGGTCCCTGAGACGGTCACGCGTATTTTATATTTATAAAGATCACTTTGCACACTATACACACGACCATTGACTGTGTCGCCGTCCGTACGTTAACATGTCGCATGCGCGTAAATGTATCGATACAAAAAATCGTTATACATAAACAAATCGATTAATTAAAACCGTATCCAATAATACCTGTGCCACCCTGGATTTTTGCTTCCATAAAAAAAAAAACAAATAAACATCAGTGAAAATGACGAACAGTTACAATATGAAGGAGTTCAGTTCGACGTAAGTTGCTTTTTTTAATATTTTATTATGTTGACCATGACCGCGAATAAACCTTGAATTATGTTAACCACTTAAAGACTGCATGTTTAGCATAATAAGCCTATAATGTTCCCACTGCTGGGACACAGACCTTCTCTCGATGAGAGGGAGTGGGCCGTAATGCACCACGCGGGCCCAGTGCGGGTTGGTAAATCATGTTTAAATTAATTCTGAAGTTAGAACGAATAATATTCACAAAAAAATAATTCAGTTCAATAGTAAATTAAGTTAAATTAAATAAAAATTCATTTATTTCGGACAACAGTGATCCATACTTGTTAGTATTACAAGCAGCTTATATTCTAGAGTTAGTAACATTAATATAAAAATAGTACCTAAAATTAAAACAAAGATGACCAGACAGGAAAATAATATGTTTCCTTTCCTTCCTAATTAACCCCCGTACAAAATACCTAATATTTAGAGTATAGCTCTCCGCCACAGCTCTCAGGATATAGTTGCGACTACTCCGAACTCTACACAGCAGCGAAGCAGTTTTTTTGCGTATAATGGCTAGAAAGCCGTCTGTGTGGGCCTTGGCAAACATTTCTGAGGCGCTACAGAAACGGGACAGTCGCAACAACATCCTGAAAGCATTATTATATTATACGCGCAGAACATCCATCTATCTCTTAGAGTAGTTGACCCGTAGATTGCTCGTGTAAAAACTCTGACAGTAGGCCTTAAAAAGAGTAATTTTTAATAGGTCAGAGCACCGACCAACATGTTACCTCTGAGTCTGACCGCCATCGCCAGTGCCCTACGCTCCCTCTCAATGTCTGTATCATCCTTAAGGTCATTAAACAAGTTAAACAAGAAAACATTACTCATCAACTATAAGATTATTTGCTTTGGAAATCTAGTCCTCCATGTAAGAATAAAACTATTAGTAGAACATAGTTGTAAACATAAATCGGCTATAACTGAAATGGCGCCAATGTTGTGTAATTTTCACGTGTGCGGCTAACTAACGGTCAGTTGTACACTTTCTTACTGTAGTGGCTGTCAGGCGTGAAGATATGTGTTACAAACTATGTAATACAACGTAGAGTAGTTAAAACAAAGCAATCTTTACTTTTAATTTCGTTATTTTCATTACCAAACATGGAATTGATAGCTATACCCAATCAACTTTCATAAGATTTTTTTATGATTCTTTTATTTAATTTCTCGCAACTGCGCAGTTTTTAATCAACCAGAGAGACACCATTAAAAACTTGAAAGTTCCAAGGATCTCCTTTTATGCTTTAGTTTGAATTGAAGGAAATCAAGGACTGTATACAAACAAAGTACTTAACCGAAGCTTCCGCAAATACAGTTCTGAAGGACAAAGCAATACAAATAACACCTTCTAACCATATTCAAATATTACTTGAGAGGCTATTATGTTAGCGAAAGCATTCAAAAAGGCGCTAATGAATTCATGATTGTTCAAGTGATTTTCATATCTCTATCTTCTCATCAAAAGATATACAATCTTCAATGCCAAC
This sequence comes from Apamea crenata, assembly GCA_949629185.1. Lineage (NCBI taxonomy): Eukaryota > Metazoa > Arthropoda > Insecta > Lepidoptera > Noctuidae > Apamea > Apamea crenata. Next base: position 13,132,494 of record OX451359.1, on the reverse strand, counting down.
TAACTTTTTCTAATAATGCCAGCTATTGTTGACATATTATGTATGTACCATCACAATAACATCTGACAAATGCGTGCACTGACTGGACAGGTCCACACAATCTGTGGTTCTTTCCTCAAAAGACCATTTCAGAATGTTTACGGAAAAATAATTTTAATTCGTACACAATAAAGTTCAGTTTACGCTACAACTTCAAACATTTTTATAACTTTTTCAATAGTGCTAGTCACTCTGAAATCAACTTAATTACCATTAAAATAAAGTTGATATTTGTTTAACATGAAACAAATAAAATTGTCTTCACATGATCTGACCAAGAAAATGTATTTAAAAGAGAGTGTGACCTCCGAGTTTGTCTCGGCCTTTCTTCTCATAGTAGTCTGATAGGAAACGCCGCCGCCGCCGCCGACCTAATCTATGTAGTTTTAATAAAATATGATTGACTTGTAAAAGTGCTTATACAAACCTTACTACAGAAATAAAATCATTTATCATCACAATGTATACCAACAGTATACATAGTATAACTATAGATGCATGAAGCCTTGTTAAATTGTGTAAAAATAAATACCTACCTAGATATAAATTAATCTACCAAGTCTTTTCCCAACTATGTTGGCGTCGTCTTTCGATCTAACCGGATGCAGCTAAATACCAGTAGGTATTTAAAAATTAGAATTAGATATACCGGTCAGATATTGATTTCAAATCGTAAACTTGCTTTCATATTATGAATGAAAACTATTGTGTTACGGGGTCATAGAACAACCTGTTTGAGGATATCAACTTAGTTATTGAAATATTTTAATACAAGAGTGAAATATATGATAACAAGCCTGGCTTACAAACAACGATTGATTGTGTACTCTAAAGCGACTTCCTAAAGTTCATATTCTTCCTAAGGTTATAAAGAAGCAACCGCTTTCATTGCACTCTTTCGTTTGATTAGGATATGAGAGGGAGAGCTGATAGTGAGGGTTTGTAAGTTTGGCAGCTATTTTTGAATCCACCTCGTAAATTGCATCATCAAGTTTTCTAGTTCAATAACAGTCAATGACGTTAGCGTTGCATAATGCACTCATTTTTTATTGGACATTATTGTCCAACTGCTGGGCAAGGGCCTCCGCACTCTCCTTCCACCTCAAATCCAGTCAATTTATTAAATGAAATGCGGATTTAGGAAAAAATATAATTAAATAATTTTATGGCTTTCTTTTGTTATTAGATATTAGGTACTTACCAAGTAGCATGTATTCAATGGGGCCTCTAAAGTTTTCGTCTTTGGCTTAAAAAAGATACTGACTGGTCCATAATTGTTTCTATTATTTTTTTATTTTACCATCTATAAGTGTACATTGTGGATTGCAATATGCAAATGTAAGATTTGAGCCTCTTTTCGTAAACCTCGAATGAAATCAAAGCAATCAAAAGTAAATCTGCATTGAGCTACATTGATGCTAATCTGCGTATTTGCCGTCAACGAATAAATCATTATTATTTTGACATGACCTTTAATAATAACTTATAGGAACTCAATCTTCTCTTGTCCTTATCACAATTTATTTGGGGTCAACATGTCTTTTTCATCCCTAGGTACTTCTCTACCAGTCGTCATCTCGGTAGTCACCCCTATCTAGCCATATCATCTTGCACACAGTCCATAGGAACTCAATCTAAATGCAAAATTACTAAGGTGTGACAAATACCGGAACCATTTGTAATGTTTACCGCCTGTTGCGTCGCAAATAATCAACAAGTATGCCCATAGTGATGGCATATGTCCAAAAGCGACAATGTATCACTGGTCTATCACGTTCTTTAGATAAAACGTGCGAGATCGATCTCGTCGGTACCGAATGATAATATGGTGCATTTGCTTTGAAAAGCACGCAGGGCTCAGGAAAGTTATGTATTATCCATTTATCAGCTTTGTTAACTTATCTACCTAAGCAATTATTTTCATCATCAGCCATTGTGCGCTTTTATAATTTCTAACGTGACAATATTATCGTAGATGTCCACGTCCACTTCACGGCATCACGATAACAATTTCAACATTTTTTTTTTAATTATACAACATATGTATGTATAGACATAAACCTGCTAGCCTGTTTTACGAGTAGGCCTTTAAAAATGATATTCTTGTTGAAAGGATTTACCAATTCTAAAGGCAGGTGGAAAATCCCCAAAAATTCAAAAGGTATGCGAACGAAACCGTGCTTGACAACAAGTTATAAATACATTTGGCAATTCCCTAATAATCGTATATTTGTTTACCAAATATTTGCTACCTTTAGTAGGTAGGTAATTATGTAAACTAATTAGTAATAATGAGTTATTTGCTATACCGCCGATAATAAATCAATAGTCTTCGCTAATACCTGACCTAGCATAATGTAATGACAACATCATTTACATAATACACTTCCGGACAACCGAATCGAGCCACCCTTCATGTTTTTGTTCGTGTATTCAGGAAAAATGATGGCACCAACATGATGATAACCTACACCACAATAGACCATTTCCATGTCCTTTGTTACAAAACCTATGGGTAATATGAATTTATGTTGAATTCTTAAGGAACAATGATGGCACCAAAATGATGACTTGCACACTAATTGCATAAGACACTATCAATCACAACCTGAATAATTTTGAAGAATATTGTTGCTAATCCATTGCTTTATATGTTCGACAAATCTGTCTGCTCAACAACGTAAATAACGCAATGAATGTTGTTGGACTGTCAAAATGAAAGTCATTCCTAAATTCCCCCGTATGTCCAGAGTCCAGTATGTGCACGTCCAGTGTGTGTCCAGTGTGTCCAGTGTGTGTGTGTGTCCAGTGTGGGGGGGTGTGTGTGTGTGTGCAGTGTGTGTGTATCTATTTTAGACTCATCATTATGTTGATGTTTAGACAGCTATTACCTACATGTAAATATGCAAGGTGGTACCTGCTATTATATGTTCTGTGACGGTGAATCGATTTAGGACTCCGTGAGTGTATTTAATGTTAAATAACTGCAATCAATAGTTATAAGTGTCACTATGATGAACGCTTTACAACAAAGTACAAGAACTGATAAGATGTAGACACTAAACGTATATGTATAATAATAAAAGATTACAGCGACAACCATGTTATCAATAAAGCCTTTTATTACTGCAGACGGCACTTAAAGGTATTAAAATAGCTTAATTTACACATAGCGAAACCTCAGCTAAATCATATTTCACCGGAGGCTAACATAACAGAATGTATCATAGAATTGTAATATGATCAGTAAATACCTATTTAATTATGCAAAGTAATCCACCTACTCTTTATGTTATGTAAATGAGGACATAAAATATTATAAATAGACATTATCATCATCAGTTGGTATGATGATTGAGTAGTAAACTTAATTTTCTCAAGGAAACTCTGATAATATAAACACGTGTTTGTTCTATTGTAATGAAAACTCAACTCAAGTATGAATTGACAACGACAAACGAGCAACAAAAAAGACAAATGCAATCGACAAACGAGCAACAAAAACACAACTGCGATCGACATACGAGTAACAAAAAAGATAACTGCAATCGACAAACGAGCAACAAAAGACAACTACGATCGACAAACGAGCAACAAAAAGATAGGTAACTGCAATCGGCAAACGAGCAACAAAAAGATAACTGCAATCTACAAACGAGCAACAAAAACACAACTGCGATCGACAAACGAGTAACAAAAAAGATAACTGCAATCGACAAATGACCAACAAAATGATAACTGCAATCGACAAAAGACCAACAAAAAAGATAACTGCAATCAACAAACGCTTTCATTTTGATAGTTCTACTTTGTCCATCATCAGCATCATAATTTCTACTGAGAGAAAAAATTTGAAAAATACAAGAAATTTGTTAACTCAAGCTAGCTATGTTCAATATACATGATGTAGTAGTTCCACTGGGTAAGAATTAAAGAAACCTGTTCTGTGTATTTTAATCGATACTCTTTAGTGAATAATTGTTTCGAAGCAAAATGTGTGTGATTATATATTCATAACACCTACATAACCGATAGGGAAAATATACTCCACCACTTTAGAAAAATGGGTATATACTTAGGTATACGGATTTATTTCCCTACAAATATAATTGAGCAAAAAATACCTACTGACTGCAGGTATTTTTTCCTCAATTATATTTGTCATCTTAGAACTTGACACAGTTAAGTATAAACCAAAACCCAATTAAATTAGGATTTGCCACAACAATGGATGGTAGGTACCGTATTAAATAGTCGTAAAAGTTAGCATTGGAAACCGCGACACAGATTCTTTCATTATGACCTAAAGGTGTCCTCGTATTTTTAACTAAGAATAGACGACGACACGATTTGACAGTTGTCCCTAATCCCGATGAGTTTTTGCCAGTCCAAATTTTTTTATTGTCATTTCTTTTGACGGATCAACTACTTTCGGTAGGGCCCGTATTTTCTTTGGCGGACCTAGAGAGTAGACCCCCTAACTCACTTACGAGTACCTAGGTGTTATCGTCCATAAGTTTCTTTTACATGTAGGTATTAGAGCAAACAAGACCCACACCTTGGAACAGCGCCACAGAATGCTTCGTAGTCTCATATCTAACTTCTCTGTCAGAAACGTCTTAGGCCGGAAAACCGGAAGGTGTCCTCTGTCGGTATGACTACGCGTTTCGGTTCACGGAACAAAAAGTGACATATGAACTCAGCGATCACCTATTTGCGCGACGATCGCTTTTGGTTAGGGCGTGGGGTTATGCGATATAGAGAGTCAGGATGGAAACATTTCATTTCGTTGAGAAAACCCAATAACCCTATGTTTTGACTCAAACGACAGAACGTTAATAGCCCTATACGACATGATAAGTGAAAATTGAAAAATGTACTTAGGTACGTTTTCATACCATCGTTGTCTATAATTTATAAATCACTAGGTACTCGTATAAATAAGTACCATTCGGAATCTTGCTACTGTGGCCAGAAATAAATGCGGGTTGGCGTTAAAATCGTTTTGAAAATAAATGCTATTGCTGTCTGGCGGAATTTAAACATGCATTCTTTAGCTATAGACGCTACATACGTCGCAAACCAGCGCCGGAGCTCCGTCTTGCATAGGGTCGCATAATGCTGAGCGATAGCCATTTTGCGTGCATGTGATGCACGTTTCGCCCAACCCTTTCTTATTTTATTTTTTTTGTGTTTTATGTTCTTTTTTGCGTCATGCTTACCGCAAATAAACGTATTTTCTTTCTTTTTTCTTTTTTATACATAGGTACCATTTTTAGTTTAGGGCGTTTTTAGGGCAAAGGGCTCCCCCAATCCCTTCCAGGCGATCTTTTACTTATCTTAAAATCTTTTAAATAATTACCCGTTACTTTGCACTACTAATATTAGGACTGAAAGAAAAATAAAAGTGAAAGTTATTTCATGTGTCAAGATCTACTATTTCTATCACAGCACTACATCCATTAAACCAACATTTCGCGTTGAAAATATAAATGATAAGCAAATATTTTATGAGCTACGAAATAATATTCAAAATGAAATATCTCTTCCAGGGCCATCATAACAGAAAATGGAATATATCCGTCAACGATATCCATTAGCACAATCAACACCAAATGTAAAGAGAATGATTTGGAAATGAGTGATTACGATCCTTTTCAAAACAGAAAATTGGAACATCCCAACTCGTAAGTAACCTAAACGACTGTTTTATCTGCCAGACGGAAACCAATTAACATTGAAATTAAAACAAAGAATCCCATTGAGATTTTACGTTACTCCATAAAAAAACGGTAATAGTAGTAATTCACAAGATTGATACGATTGATTCTGAAGCTGAATGATTGCTATGTAATTGAGGCAATAAAAAATGCATAAATCATAAAACGTGGTAGAATAAAATCTACTGCTTTTGAAGCAACGATAAGTAGTTCAATGACATTTAGTAGGTACCTTGGTTTGGATGCTATTTTTATTTACATTAATGGCTGGTTGATTTGGATCTGCAGAGTTTTTTAAATCATCAATAGTTTAATCATCTATATCATGTATAACTTTTCTTTCTAGAGATGTGAGATCATTTGCAAATCTTCTGAAATCATCACTGGGTTCCGGAATTCTGGCCATGCCAGCTGCATTCAAGAATGCTGGTACAATAGTTGGGATTGTTGGAACAATCATCCTAGGATACATCTGTACACACTGTGTTTATTTACTGGTAAACTAATTTACTGATATCAGCAAACAGATATTTCTAAGTATTAACAATAGATGAAGTCAAGAATGTGATCCAATTAGAAGATGACTACATGATCCTTATAAGTATCTAACACATATTTATATACCTAACAGTGTTATAATGTCAACTTGTATGAAAACCGCATTGTGGTAAAATAAGAGATAAGAATAATTATACGGAAATATAGAATTAATTACAATGACACCTATATTTCTACTCATAATTCAAGTGACACCATCAATTTAATCATCTATCTATCTAGATTATAGTGTCATTGTGTACGACGCAATACTGTTGCTACAGGCCATGCAACCCTTTCGGTATTAATGCAATCATGACCAAAATTGAATACTTTTCAGGTTAAAACTTCACAAGAAGTATCAAGAGTTACAAGAGTTCCATCATTAGGTTATGCTGAAACTGTTGAAGCAGTATTCGCGACAGGACCTCAACCGTTACGGAAAGTGTCTAGAGCATCAAGGTACGGAAACCCAGATATAGATATTTTTAGATATTCAAATCTTTGCGCGGCGCTTGCAATTGTCTATTTATTTATTTGGTTTCGTTTATAGCTGGGGCCACTAAGGTGAGAACCATAACCTACACCACAATAGACCATTTCCATGTCCTTTGTTACAAAACCTATGGGTAATATGAATTTATGTTGAATTCTTAAATGAATTCAAAATTTATTCCGAAGTCATAATTTAATAATATTCACATAAACTCTCACCAGAGTAGTAATTAAATATACATCTTGGAAGACAATAGTGTTTGAATATGTGATGTTTCATGTTTAGTCTGGTTCATTTTCACGTCTATACATACCATAATCCCGTTTATATTTGCACTTACCGTTATGAAACAATGATTTGCAGCTTCAAGTAATATAATGGCTGTAGCTTTGTTATGACTTGTATTTGATTTGAAAACTATCACGTCATTGTCATCGTTTATCTCCGTAACGATACCATTTAAAAATAATTAAAATTATTTGAGAGCAGTACAGGCAGTATCAGTTTTATTGAAGCTCAATTTTATTTCTGGTTACATGAATACAGTCAAGTATTGTGTGTGTGTGTATTGTAGTGATTGAAAAATCAACTCACATTACTATTTGAATTTTGATATTTTTAGATATATCTTAATAGAAATAGAAGCACCACTACATCTTTCTCATACATTTTTAGACTCGAAAGAAATTTCTCTGTAATTTCACATAACGTGACGAGCTTAGAGTCGTAGACATCTGAATTATTATGCGAATCCATTATTGTCACAATCGTCTCCGTATTTCCTACGTTGCCAACATTAATGTCTGCGCCACATTAACACACTTGAATCAATGTAATCACCAACTTATACAACTGCAGGCCCATCACATGACCCACGGAAATAATCACGTTGTCAATGAGTGACATTGTAAATTTGAGGTAATGAAACCAATAGATACCTAAGCTCAAGCATTGCAATAGTTAGGAGTAGTATACTATTAATATCTTGTCAATATAGCCTTTTTAAATGGACCTCACGTGACTGCTGATTCACGTTTGAATATCGGGACTGTCTCTGCATGCAGCGGTAGTTTTCCTTTGCAAACTATTGCAGCCGTCTGCCAAAAGTGATTTCTAATTTTGATCTTAGAATCGAAGAAACGCTGGGACAGCTGCTTATCATTAAATGTTTGATAGAATACTGTGTAGAGACGCATGTTGACTATTATAACTAGAGATTATAACTTCATTAAAACACATAGAACAAAAAAAAGATATTATTATTTTAGAAAAAAAAAGACTTACAGAAATAAACATTTCATTCCATTATAACAGCACTAAATAAAATTGAAATAGTGAAAATTGGCTTTCGCTGTGCAGATTCGCATTAATGTATAATATAATGTAATAGGTACTGACTGAGTTATTATCACCAAAAGCAGTCGTACTGCATATTTTCTACTGTATATTTGAAGTTACATTTAAGTTTTACTGTAAAAGTTGTACATGTTACTGCAATAAACTTTTTGTATTTGTATTTTGTAAAATGACGCTGCGCATTGGCATCGCTCTTGTAGACGGCGCCTAAAGTTTGGCTCCCCCTCAAAAATAATACCTGTCTCAAATAACTAGAGATCTTATATAATAAGCAATACCTGTGTCACCTTAACACAGATCACGGAAGTGGTGTTAAATATTAACAGGCATCTTGATATTCATATTTCAGGATATTTATAGACTGGGCCATGGCTTTCACCATTCTTGGCGCCTGTGCAGTCTATGTCATCTTAATAGTGGATTCTGTTAAACAGGTATGTTGGACCAATGACAAAACATTCGTCTTTCTTAATGCTCTTGGAACTTAAATTATAACAAAAGACAATACAAGAAAATATTTGTAAATGTCACTATCCGTGAACAAAATTGGCCCAAGTGGATGGGAATTTCGTGTTATTTTCATGGAACGAGAATTTCGTTAGTTATACGTTGTTGCTATTGCGTTAATGAATGTCGTACACATACCTACGTATTACACAGAATATTAAAGATCTTGAAAATTAATGACCTTGTTAAATGACGGATTTAACTTTTTGCGAGCGAGGTTTCTCTAGTGTGACCTTTTCAATTGACATGTATAATTCAGTAATACTAGGTATAGAATAGTCGGTAAATATTCGTAAGCAAACGATTTTCGTAAAAGGCGTGCTCTATTTTTTATAATACCATTTTGTACCACTGTTGGTCAAAGGCCTATACTGTCCTTCCACATTTCGCGCTGCCCTATTACTCACAATGGGACTTAAACGTATAAGGCGATGTGTGGGTGTGCTATAGTTACACCTGTGCTTCACCTTCGGTAATTCAAGCGTGATTTTTCAATTCTAATTTGAGTAGTTTAAAGATTACTATCATTATTTAAATTATATTAATTTCCTTTCAGATAGTCGACTTCTACAGTAAGGACAATGGGATCAGTGAAACGATGTATTGCCTCATGGTCCTGGTGCCTGTGCTTTTCTTCACACAAATCAAAAACCTGAAATACTTGGCGCCGTTCTCTGGTTTCGCAAACATTCTGCTGGTTCTCACATTCCTCATCTGTTTATACTACATTTGCTCCGACTTCCCAGCTATTGAGTCCGTGCCGATGTCTGTCGATATTGCAAGACTACCGCTCTTTATCGGGTAAGGAAACTGAGGAACATGTTTTTACTGCATGCATATTGCGTACTATGTATATGAATGTAAACCAAAGAGTATTAATGCGGCTTGGGGAAATGGGTTCTTCAATGTAAAACTTAAGGCCCGGATTCCACCGCCACCGCCGCCGGATTTCAGCCGTCACCACCTTCTGAGAAGCAGTAATGCTCGCAAAGGAGATTGAGATTGAGAGATTGCCTCTCCCTCACGCGCTCCGCCCCCTGCGTGAGGAAGAGGCAATCTCTGCGCCCTCACACCCCTAGTCACCGCAGGAGAGATCCTGGACGTCGGGAGTCGGCGCCAGCCGACATCCGGCCACCGTAGGCGCGGGCTTGCGGGCGGCGAGCAATGGGCAGCTCGCCGCCCGGTAAGGACCAGGCCCGGGTCGACGGCGCGTCGTGTTCCACGCGCGCCTCAAACCTCACCATAGGTCTGCGCGACCAGGCCTTAACTGTTCTGGAAGCTCTCGGTAAGGAGGAGGTGACTTAAGAGCAGCTTCTTGAGGCATTGGAGGCTCGGTATGGCGACGCTCACCTGGAACACGTGTTTCGTGTGCAGCTGAAGGATCGCGTGCAACACAGTAACGAAAACCTGCAGCAGTGGGCCCTTGAAGTGGAGAAACTGTTGCGTAAAGCTTACCAGTCCGTACCTGCGCTTATTGATGGGAACCTGGTGCTGGTGTACGCATTCATCAACGGCATCCGTGACCTTGAAGTTAGAGCTGCTGTGAGGCTCGGGCACCACGGGATGCTAAAGGACGCCTTGGCCCATGCACTGGAGGTGGAGGCTGAGCGGCAGGATCATCGTTCCCATCGCATCAGGGAGGTTGCAGCGGCTACAGTTCGCAACCGCAATAAAGGATACATCCCTAGGTGTTACGGCTGTGGGGAAAGGGGCCACCTTCCATCCAGTTGCCCTAAGCAAACTGCAGAAAGAGAAGACGGTTGATCTCCAGAAGGCAGTGCAGCTAACGGCACCGCCCAGCGCCAGCAGCAGGAATACGACTTCGTGGTCGAACATCGCAGCGGAAAATCTCATGGCAACGCAGATGCATTGTCAAGAAGACCTTATCCTGAAGACTGTGTACTAGGCAAGAAAGTAAAGAATTCGTACCTGTGAGAATGCTCAAGACAGACCTCAGCAACGAGTGGAAGGGAAGCCTACAACGTGCACAGCCGGAAGATTCGGATATCAAGCCGATTCTGGAGTGAATGAAGGCCATAGCTCCTAGCCCAGATGGAACGACGTCTCAGCGATGAGTTCGATCACAAAAAGCTATTGGGCTCAATGGGACAGCTTGGTGATTCAGGATGGAGTCCTGTGCCGTAAATGGGAAAATGCTCGGGGATACAGCTGTCATTTGCAAATGGTTGACCCTAAATCTATATATATAATTCAAAGTCCTGACTGACTGACTGACTGACTGAGACATCAACGCACAGCCTAAACCGCTGGTCCTAGAGACATGAAATTTGGAGGGTGTATTCTTCATGAAGAGTAGGTATCCACTAAGAAAGGGTTTTTCGAAATTCCACCCCTGAGTGGGTGAAATGGCGGGATTTTGTTTGTATGAAAAATCTTATTCCTTGAGTTAATAAACTTGAAACTTGGCACGAATACTTATCTGAGTAAATTATGTAGTTGGGCATTTATTGTTTTATAAATTACCCCCTAAAAGGGGATTGGGGGGTTTCCAAGTTTGTATGGAAGAATTTTAGCGCGCGGTCTGATTTAATCGAAACTCAGTATTTATACCTAAAATTGAAAGGAAAGAATAATGTGTATCAGGGTTTTTCGAAAATCTACCCCTGACGGCCTGAAAAGGGGTAGTCAATTTTACAGGGGAGGATTTTACAGCGTGGCTTGATTAACTCGAAAATTGGTAAGTGAAGATATGAGAACGGTTTTACTGGGTCCACTGTCGGGACGATGTTGAGGACGGTGTCGCAAATGTACAAGTTGTGCAGCTGTAAAGGGACCTCAGGCTCGTAGTAGAGGTGCATTGAAATTGTACAATGTTGGTGCATCATGGGAGAGGATAGCCCTTGACGTTACGGGTCGTTCCCGGAAAGTGAAAGCGGTAACAAGTATTTCATGGTTGTGATGGATTACTTCACTAAGTGGCCGGAAGTCTTCGCCATTCCAAATCAAGAAGCTTCGACAGTTGCAGATAAATTAGTTTATGAAGTCTTCTGTCGTTTTGGAGTACCTACCTTTAGAGATTCACTGTGATCAAGGAAGGAATTTTGAGTCCCAAATATTCCAGAAAACTTGTCGAGTTATGGGTACCTACTCATGAAACAAGAAAAACTTCTTACCATCCACAATCGGATGGAATGGTGGAACGATTTAATCAGACATTGGAGAGGTACCTAGCAAAAGTTGTGGAAAATCGGCGAGATTGGGACAAACACATATAACCGTTTTTGCTGTCATATCGAAGCGCTGTTCACGAAAGTACATCGGTGACACCGGCTTTTGCAAACTTTGGAAGAGAATTACGGCTGCCTGCAGACCTGATCACCGGAATACCAGCTGATGCCCCACGCAGTATAACCGATTATGCGAATTACTTGCGAAACAAAATAAATGACATTTATGAGCAAGTCAGACAATCGGGCCAGCAAATGTCTGAAAAGATGAAAGCCCGTTTTGACCGCAAAATGAACAATAAAGTGTCCGACGAAGTTTCAATAGTGTGGTTGCACAATCCAGTCCACAGCAAAGGGAAATCTCCTAAGCTTCAAGCTAAATGGGATGGACCGTACCGGATTGTGACAAAGATCAATGACGTAACCTACCGGATATGGAAAGGTGCAAGAGGTACTCCTAAGATCGTCCATGTGGATCGACTGGCGCGGTATTATGGAGCCGATAATGCTCGAGACGAGCATTTCTTAGGAGGGGGCAGTGTTGCGCGCCACAATTAATGCCTGATACATGATGACATTAGTTACCACTAGTGCCTAGTACATTTTGTTTCTATTATGTAATTGGCTTTGGTTTTTATTTTATGCATAGTTGCCTGTAATGTGTAGGTAGATATATTTTACTATAACATTTCTTGGCCAATTGGTAGGCCGATAGGTATTTAATGCAGTCACAAACATTTGTGGAATGAAATTATGCGCCTTTCTTTTTTCTAAGATATCTTATGTAAAATGTATCTCAAATCCCTAATTTGGTTCTTAACTTCATTCCAGTACAGTTATATTTGCGATGGAAGGCATCGGCGTCGTGCTACCGGTTGAGAACACCATGGCTCAGCCGAAGCACTTCCTCGGCTGTCCCGGCGTTCTAAACGTCACCATGTCAGTGGTGGTTCTGCTGTACATGTTCATGGGATTCCTGGGCTACGTACGCTACGGAGATGACGCCAGAGGGAGTATAACTCTCAATCTGGATACGGGTGAACCGTAAGTACTTACCTGCCTGTAATTACCTTAATTTTCCAAACTCTAATTATGAAAGGTAAAGATGGTTAACGAAATATAAGTAATAGCACCATATAAGTAATTAAAGGAGGTCGGGCGAATCTGCCCTGAAGCCCAATAGCGTTATGACACATACCAATGGAAAGATCAAACCAAGGCTTTCTTATTATGAAGATTTCTCATGATTGTTAGTACGTAAGGAGCTACAGAGCTAATTAAATATTATTGAAATTCTGATATTTCGTCAATAAATTAACTTTCATTAATTCTGTGTCTTGCAAACATTATCTTTTAAGCCCATAAACGGACATTTTAAAACATTGCCATTGGTTTTTAAGACTCGGTCGGCCGGACAGAACGTTAAGCCTGCTACATCCCCAAATAGCGTTAAGATGTATGCCATGTGTGAAGTGTGTTGGATGTATCTTTCAAGGAGAACCTTTGCTACTAACACGACTTTTGCCAATTGATAGTCAGTACGGAGTGAATGATCTAATATGGAGACAACTTGGGCACCGATGTTAAGGAATTCTTGGCGCCCAATAGCCCGATAGATAATTAGGTCAATAACTCTGAACTGACAAAAAATTGGCAAAAGTCGTGTCAATAACAAAGGTTCTCTTTGAAAACCTCTTTCCATTGATGTATATCTTATGGCCATTGAACGCCAAGAATTCATTAACATCGGTTCGGGCAGAAACCCATAGAACGGTGCCCATTCTCCTTTGCCTAAAATATAAAATAACTCTTAATAACAGCTCCACTGTAAAGGGGTATGTTTATCTTTGAGTAGTGCCTATACCTAGATAAGTTAGGTACTTACAATTTAATAAATATATTTTTATACCTACTTACAATTATTTACATGATAAGCGACCCTTTTGAAGCACAATCTGTTTATTTGTAATAATATTCAAGATACTGGTCACTTTGGATGAAATTAATAAGAAAAAGCCATTTAATATTATTGTTTTCTTTTTTCAGTTTTATGGTAAAATGGCTTTTACTTATTTTTTCGTCAGTGAAGACCAGGGTTTCGGAATTGTTTATCAGAGCAATTGAGAAAAAGTTTCTAATTCTAAGTAGGCATATTCCTTTTTCTTGGCCATGTATGTTATTAGGGCCTATGCAGACAACGACTTTAGCGCGTAAATAGCGTGTAAAAAGTCGTGCGTGTGCATAGGCCGTAAGAGTTACCTACCTACAAGGATCTTTTGGTGCTTTTTTTTTTTTTTTTGTGGATGGGAAATCATCAAATGACCCCCCCTCCCGAAATCTTTTGGTGCTTAAGTGACATTAACAGGGGCATGCTGCTGATTCACATTTTTGTAAAAAAATCAAGATGGTGGCGTTAGTTCTGATTTTGGCCACGCGCCAAAAGATCTTTGTAATGCTATATGTAAATCATCAGTAGGTAGTACCTGGGCAGTATTACAATACATCTTTATTTTTTCAGAGCTGCAGTAGTTGCGAAGGTGTTCATCGTATTGGCTATCTTCTTCACGTACACTCTGCAGTTCTACGTTCCTATGGAGATTGTGTGGCGGAACACTAAGGAACACGTCACACAGAAATACCATAATCTGGCGCAAGGCGTCATTAGAGCTGTATTCGCGGTTCTCACAGGTGAGTGGCCGAATGTAACACAAGGTAGCGCTATAATAATGGTATTTATAGCTCTATTAGCTGAGTAGGAATTAGGCCCTATCAGACACTGTACTTTATATAACAGGTACTACTTCCATAGTTTTTGGAAGCATATCTACTTGCTTTTATTTTAAGAAAATACAGATTCTTCAAGCATCACATAATATTATTAAGTAATCCTATTATCTTTTGTCAACAGTTATAGCAGCGTCTACTTTACCGCGCCTGGAACAAGTGATTGGCCTGGAGGGAGCATTCTTCTACTCTTTCCTGGGTCTCATTGCGCCATCTTTGATGGACATTATTTTTAACTGGGAGAGAGGCCTCGGAAAATACAAATGGATTCTCGTGAAAGACGTGATATTAGTATTGTTTGGAAGCTTCGTGCTGGTCGCGGGAGTAACTCAAAGTATTAGGGAAATTGTTAGTACAACTAGCAAATAATAATAAAAATAAGTCGTGATAAATGTGTACTTTATATACTTTATGTAAATATAGATAGGTGCATTATTATTATTAAGCAAAATTGTATTGTACTTAAATAAGCCGAGTGTCCTATGATATCAGACTATAATTAACAAGCCAGGATTTAAATTATAAAATTAAGCCCTGGCTTGATGAAACGCTTCGACGTTTGACTCAGTGTTGAACACTGTAACTTAATATTATTCTAAAAAATAATAAATATTATTTTGTTAATTAAATACTTGTGTCTCATTATTACCTTCTTCTTAGCGTGTCGATGGCAAAAATATAGATTTTCCTAAAAATTTGTTTGGCCTAAAATTCAGCAACGCGGATAGCATTCGCTAACGCAGCCCTTAGGGCCTCACGTGTGCCGTACATGCGGTGCAAGATGGGAGGTGAGCCATTGTCTGTGGAGAGACACCGCATACACACCGGAGGTCGGAGCCTTCCTTGAACCTTCCTTGTGGAGGTTGTCCTTGCTGCGGCCTATTTGGGTACGAAGTCTATTTAAGTTTTTTACGTCGTTCTTTCCAAAGATCACATCTTTCCGTGGAGTGGTTCCCTTTGGCTGCACTCACGCACCCAAGAAAATTATTGCGGCTTAAGCCTCTGTGGCACTGAATTAAAATTGTGCATTGAGTGGCGTGGGTCATCCAGTAGCTTCGCCCTCTCGATGCGGCTGACTTTAGTCCTGCGAATTTCTAGAGGCGCGATGCCAGTCAGTGGATACATCATTCGTAACGGGGTCGGTTTTAAGCAACCAGCATAATCATGTCTCATTTAGAGCTACTACGACTAAGTCCAAAAAAGCCGTGCAGTTCAACTTCTGCCCTGCTATAAGAGCTGGTGGTAAGCCCCCTGTATCCACTAGCTTAGCGTGAGCTAATCGGCTCCATACTGGACAGGCATATTCGCCTGCGGAGGAACAAAGCGCCATTCCAGTTGCTCGCAGGACTTAAGCAGATGCATCTGGTGGATGTTAGGCGACGGAGTAAGTGGTTTTTATTACCTTTAAAAACGAAAATACAGAACTGCAACTTGATCAGTCTTATGCTATATACCGCACGTGCATAGTAACACAAGCTACGATATAAAGACAATGTTAAACTGTTACCATGGACGTACGGTTAACTGTACTAGTATTTAAGTAGCACGGCTACTAAAATATTATACAAAATAGGGACCCTAGCGTCAAAAGTCAGAAGGCCAATTCTCGTAAAACATTCAAAATCTAGTCGCAGTCTCTTAACGGTGACAAACAAATGTCAAAATGTAGGGAAATTAGAAGTATTTTTTGACAGATTGAGACTGAGATCAGAAGGTCAATTCTCGTAATTTAAAACGGTCAAAATCTAGTCGCAGTCTCATCTCGGCGACAAACAAATGTCAAAAACTTGTCAAAATGTAGGAAAATTAGAGAAATTTTTGAAAGATTGAGGCTGAGATCAGACTGTGAACGTTCTTAAAATTAGGTACTAGAATTGTTGTTGTTGAACGTTCTTAAAAGTCTGAGTCTTAAATTACGCGAATTGCTCCTCAGACTGTGAACGTACGAGAATTGTCCTCTGTTCTTCGCTTATTCATTTTATAGTAGTTTGTAGCTCTAACAACACTTTAATACAAATTAATTTCATGAGCAACACCGAGTCATATGATGCCAACTTCAAGATAAAACAATGGTTAAACTTCTTGACAGCCAGTTGAGTTGACATTGACAGTAAGCTAACAGAATGGCGGCAAATTCAAAACATTTTAGCTAGTGTACTCTGTGAGCTAATTACAGAAAGTTTATGTACCTGTTATTTGTAATGCTAATGTTTTGTAAACAATAAAGTAGAACAGTTTCATTTAGGTAATTATTATGCTTAATAAAGTGTAAAGAAGCGCGGGATTCCAAGACTGAGAATACCTTTCAAGCACAAGCATAAACTAATTAGAAATAATATAGTTGTAGTTATCTATAGTGACTATTTTTACTAAATCCCACGTACTATTTTAGGATCGATTGTCATCGCCCAAAACAGCGAAAGGTAACTATAAATCATATACCTACCAGACTAAAATACATTCCTCTCACTCACTGGATGCTAATTGGAATTCACAGTATTCGCTATTCGCCAGTTACAAGAGCAGCGCGCAAAGCAATACCTTCACTGTGATTGTATTTATATAATATGCAATAACATTAAAAACTAAACTTTGAGTGTAGTTTAGAGTTTTTGGTGTTTTTTTCTGTTTTCTACATGAACAGAAGATGACTTTCACTGATTCCAAATTAGTAAGTATTATTTATTTACATTGCACACTTTTGAGGTTATGAAACACACACAAGCTAATAAATTCATCAATGGTTCTTATCTAAAGGTAAATTGATGTGATATTGAACTGATAATGGCTAACGTAGGTTTACCTGTATCAAATATGTTTATTCTGTTAGTGTGAGCAGTGAAAGAACATCATGAGTTTGGTTAGTAGCATGTTTCGTCAAGCGTGTCGAATTCCGTTGTGTCAAATTAATAATTACCTACGCCAATCATTTCATTCGGCAATCAGGCAGCACATCGGTAGTAATGTCACACACACACGTGTTATTCGATCATTTGATTGAGAGTTCAAGGTTTAGTGTACGCTTGCTACTCGTTCGCTCAATCCTATAAACTCGGAGCTCTCCTTAAGTTTTGTTTGACCTTAGACAGTTTCATATTTACCCTCTACGATATGGTCGTACGTAAAACGAAGTTTCCGTGTAACTAGTTTGATTATTTTAATCACAAAAACTATCAGAAAGTGTGTTTTTATTATTCTAATCAGTAATTTAAGTATCAAAATGAGTAACTTAAAAGTGGCTGTGACTTACTTTTTTGAAAACATTCCAGTATGTATCATTTTACTTTATATAAAATTAATTTGTGCTATTTGGCAGGTAAAAACTGTTATCTGAAATACCTACCTACTTGTTAAATAAATGCCTGTTGCTAATGGGCAATTGCCTTTTGATAAAATGACATTACTTATTGCCGTGACAAAAAAACAGGCATCTGTAATAAATAAAGTTTCTTACAATAATTAAAAATGACTAATTAGAGGTTATTTCATGATAATTTATTCATAAAAACTTTAATAAAATTTTAAAAGTTTCAATAGGTGTAATGATATCAAGAAGGAATAACTTTTTATGTAAAAAATTAAAGTACAATTCATTATCACTATTTGGTATTCATCAGTCGAGTATAATATAAACAAATACCTACCATCTATCTATATGAATATTAACTTAGACAAACTTATTCATTTACATCGACATGTTATATTCAATACATGACTTACCTACTAATTCCCGCATTAACAAATTCATATGTATTTAGAACAATATACACAAAATAACATTTAGAATTACAAATTGAAGTACTTTTTTGAAATGTAACATATTTACATGTTTGTGGTAGCTCCAATTACACATTTTGAAATGAAGTTTCTGGTACCTACAACTTTGTCAAACATAGATTAATTCACTATAATTCTAATGAACTCTTTTTACAGGTACTTCCGATTGTGCTTGGCGTTGGATCGGTAGTAGTACTTGTATCAGTACTTGCCAACTGGTTGTGGGGGGGTAAGAAACAAACGAAAGAAGCCCCAAGGAAGAGTCCACAGCTAGTAGCATTAGTCGACCCTAATGCTAAGTATGCTCTGCCACTCATAGAGAGAGAGGAGATCAGTCATGATACAAGGAGGTTCCGTTTTGGTCTGCCATCATCAGAACATGTTTTAGGTGAGTACAATAAATTATAATTTATTAAAGTAGGTACTCAATAGATGAGTAAACAAATTGAACTAATGTAACACTAAAAAAAGGCATACTTTACATAAATTATACCTTTCTATTTTTTAATTTAATATTTGTAAGTATATTTTTAATGTGATCCTCTGGGTCATCCACTCTTGTATGTATGCCTAAAAACCATCTAAAAGGACAGCAAATATTTCATTTTTTACCAGAAGACAAGAAGTACTATGTGTCATTTAAAATAGTTAAGTATCTGAATTTTCCTTTATTAAACTCATAAGCTCCAGTCAAACTATTGTTTTAGGTTGGTATGGTATTTAGGCATACCTACATACAAGACTGGATGACCCAGAGAATCGCATTAAAATTATACCCTAATAAAATATGCATCAATATATGTACTTATTGCTATATTTACCAAAACATATATTGGTATATTATATTTTACAGATGTTCGAGTTTATTTACAAACATTGCTTAAAGTTAACGGACATTCGGGACATTGAAACATGTTTTTTAACCATATTTATACTTTTAACACATTAATAATACTTACTTAACATCATAAAAAATAATCTTGATTTCATTCATTGCCAACTCATTTTGCATGATATCCATGACTGTCCAGATTTATAGGTACTTATCTGCAACCAAATTCCAGCAAATCATCTAACAATATACTTACCTGATAAAAAGAACTTTACATATTTTAAACATTAAAGGAATTTCATTAATTTTATCATTTGAAATGTTTAAAAATTCCAAAAGCTTGTTTATCTTATCAACAATGATTTTTTTTTTTGCTTTT
Organism: Apamea crenata; assembly: GCA_949629185.1. Classification (NCBI taxonomy): domain Eukaryota; kingdom Metazoa; phylum Arthropoda; class Insecta; order Lepidoptera; family Noctuidae; genus Apamea; species Apamea crenata. The sequence goes on along the minus strand of OX451359.1, from coordinate 13,112,879 downwards.
ATTATTTCCTTCTGTTAAAATCAAATCTAGACCCTAATTTCGTAACACACGATCAATCACAATTGAATGATTTTGAAGGAAATTGCTAATCCTTTGCTTCATATGTAAATAACGCAAGAAACACATTTCTACTGATAGTGTGTTACGCAATTACCCCGCTGAGGTTTAATGAACACTGTCAGAGCAAGATACATCTAGATCGCTCTTTGACATTACTTTACATACAAAAGCAAGCGTCCCATAATTATGAATATGAATGCTATTCTTATAAAATTAATGTACTAATTGATATGATATGCTCGCTCACATTTTCCGATACGAATATAAACATTATAAACATAAGAATAAGGTTCACATTCGTATGAATCGCTTACTTAGCAATTCAAAGTCAGACTGTGCTCGATGTATCTTGCTATTAGCACAGATTACTAAATAGTTACTACCTATTAGCACGGTAATATTATCTATACAGTATTCCAACTTCATACAAACGGACGAAGCGCGAGCTATACGGTCTACGCGTCTCGATCTCGGTATGCGCTCGACATGCAGGCAGTCGCGAGTTCGCGACTGTGCCGCACGAAAGTGACGAACGGACGCGGAAGGTGTGTTGTTTTTTTAACAATAACCGCGCGATTTTTTCACTATATTAAGCTTTATATTAGTATGCGGATTTTTTATACTTTAAAATCTAATAATAAAGCATTTCGTACGTCTCAGTCGAGGTGCAAATATTTTTCGGTCGCAAATTTATAAGATATTTGTAAATATTTATATTTTACTAGCTGACCTGGCAAACGTTGTTTTGCCATATATAAATTATTTCTAGCTGCCCGGCGCTACTTCGTTCGCGGGGTGTCCTACCCCCTACCCTACTCCTACCCTACTCCTACCCTACTCCTACCCTACTCCTACACTACTCCTACCCTACTCCTACCCTACTCCTACCCTACTCCTACCCTACTCCTACCCTACTCCTACCCTACTCCTACCCTACTCCTACACTACTCCTACCCTACTCCTACCCTACTCCTACACTACTCCTACACTACTCCTACCCTACTCCTACACTACTCCTACCCTAGGGTGGACATCCCTTATCACTTAAGGGTTTGAAAAAAAAAAAAAAAAAATAGATAGTAGCCGATTCTCAGACTTACTGAATATGCACAAAAAATTTCATCAAAATCGGTCAAGCCGTTTCGGAGGAGTATGCAGACTAACATTGTGACACGAGAATTTTATATATAAGATAACAAATCGGTTGTTATAGAATATAAATATATACAATTTTTTTTTATTCAAACATAAACATGTTTTTTTTAATTAAATCTACCAATCAAAAAACAACACGCATTTTTTTTTTTTATTGAACACTTCAGTCGTATTTAATTCACAAAGTAAGTACCTATTTTATTTGTTGATATAAAAAAAGTATATTTACAATCACAAAACTAAATAGAAACACAAAGTAGGCAAATTTAATTAAAATGCTGGAGGCGAGCAGCCCTATCGCATGTTTACGTACCGCGCGGCTGTAGGCATTTATTTCCAAGATGCGGCCGAGTTACAATACTGTATAGATAATATTACCGTGCTATTAGTACCTACCTCTGTATTTACCATAGATATAGGAAAGAAGGAGATGTGCCCTTGAAAATGTATCAGAAGACTATGTCGTTACCTCGATCCCACCACCGTGCTACTATTACACATGTAGTTCAGTAAAAGCAATAGGTACAAAGCCACGCGCGCACTTGCAGTTCATAAATCACGTACCTACTACACAATCAATTATAAACCTTAACTCATTAAACACAGCGTGCATTTACCATGCGCCGTACAACTTACCCACACAAAAACATCTGTCGCTATCGTTGTGCTGTGCAAAACTATTTATTTTACATAATATATACGCTAGTGATTGACTAAATCGGAAAGTTATCGATTCTCCCATTTATTATTGTACTAAAAAAAATTGTGGTTCTAAAAATAAAACAAATAAAAAAATGCTATGTTCAGAAAATATTACACTTACTTATTAGAAATCAATAAAAAATAGCAAAAAAATAAATAAATTTGTAAATATTTTTTTTTAACATTATATTACATCTTCTCAAGGGTCTTCCAACCGGATTTAAACGTCTTCTTTTTAGGTCTTCCAACTGGGTTAAAACGGTTGACAAAATTGTAAAATCAACTACATATTCGTCGGGATAGGACATTGTTGTCGATAGCCTACGTTAGGATCAACACAACCACATCACTAGCTCGCCGCAAGACACAGCGCCAGCGGCTGTACCGCTGTACTATGCGACGCTCCGCATAAATAAAGTATCGTTGACGGTTGAGTAATTTTTACATTGCTTGTCCACTTCACTTTGCGACATACTTAGGTAGTGATTAAGGAGCAATGTATTTACTGCTAAAATAGTACAGCCGCTGCAATATTTGAAAACAAAAATAACGTAGTAAAACCAAGAAATATTTTACGATTTGATGTTTTTCATGATTTTAAAGACAAATACAGTAAAATACTTGTACTTATATGGTAAGTGGTTCCATGAGATACGAAGTTTTTATTTGTACATACATACTTCGGTTTTTGCAGGAAACCACTGAACAAACCGGCATTTTTATATTTTATCACGATGGCGGTCGAAAGCGCACTAATTCGCTAAGACGGGCATTTGCCTAGTTTATGATCGCGTTGGTCACACCGCGACGACACAGTTACGCCCCCTTGCCACTTCTCCTTTTTTTTTTGCGGATGGGAAATCTTCAAATGACCCCTCCCGCTCTGGGTGGAGCGGAAGGGAGTGTCAGACTCTTACTGACTAAAACCCACCCTTGTTCCTTCCTTAGCCCTTTATGTTCCAGGGCAGCGGTAACCCTTTCGGACGATCCCGCTACGCTTGCCACTTCTCCTGTTTTTTACATTTCTATGGTACCTATTAAAAACCCTGTCTTTATGTTACAGGCTTACCAATTGGTCAGCACATCCACTTGTCAGCAAAGATTGATGATGACCTCGTCATCAGGTCCTACACTCCAGTTTCCAGTGATGAAGAGAAGGGATATGTTGACCTCGTTATTAAGGTAAAAACCCAAAATTGATGTCATACATTCAAAATGTTTTACCTACCTATCATACCTCATTCCTGATTATATAACAACATGTAATCAGACACGTAAACAAACGTCGTAATCGCAATCTTCACATATTCTCTCTTATCTTGTGATAATTTTCAATATTTTAGATTATATGTCTAGAATATTTGATTGCAACTCCAAAGTACTTGTATTTACCTACTTTTACATATTGCAACATTAGTCCTACATTTATATAAAACTGACGAAAAATGCCTACAGTACGGTCTAGAATCATGTGCTGAATTCATGGTTCCAGTTTCCGCATCGATGTCCCTGCCACCATCTCCGAAAAAAAAATCTGCTGTTCCCTACATTTTGACAGTTAACCGAACATAAATGTAGGGAACAGCTGTTTTTTTTTTCGCGATATCAGGTTTGGTCCCACATTAAAAGTTGTTCATAATGACGAGTACGTTGTTGGTGTTTTTCCAAATATACCTAGGTACATCTACAAATTTTATAATAGTAAAGTAATTTTAATGGCTGAATAATTGTATTGTTTAATGTGGTGTGTAATACCATTATTCTTCTATCACAAAATTCTTATTATTTTAACTCTAGAAAATTCTAAGATAGATGCTAAATCCGTTTAACCATGAAACCATGTTTAAGTAGTAATTAACATCTTATCCTACTGTCATATCAAAAAGGCATAGGTATTATTACGATAAGAAATCTTAATAATAAATAAATTGTATTAAAATACCTTTAATAAATTATATTATAATTACATGAATAATGACGACTTAATTATAAGTTACGTTTAATCCTACTTCCTACTGTATTATTATAAACCTGAAAGTTTGTATGGGTGGATGTTTGTTACTCTTTCACGCAAAAACTACTGAATGGATTTGGATGAAATTTGGCACACAGATGGTTTATAACCAGGATTAACATATAGGATACTTTTTATCCCGATATTCCCACGGGATCGAAACTTATGCGGGTGAAACCTCGGGGCGCAGCTAGTAATAATATAAGACGCGCATTATGTAATGTCATAAAGTCAAAGCAATTATTTCCACAAGACCATTTACTGTTTCATTTTCTATTATTAGCCGTAAATATCCCACAGATCAAAGGCCTCTTCCATATCTATTTATAACTAGCTGACCCGGCAAACGTTGTTTTGCCATATAAATTATTTCTAGCTGCCCGGCGCTACTTCGTTCGCGTGGTGTCCTACCCCCTACCCTATCCTACCCTACTCCTACACTACTCCTACCCTACTCCTACACTACTCCTAGCCTACTCCTACCCTACTCCTACACTACTCCTACCCTATTACTACCCTACTCCTACACTACTCCTACCCTAGCCCTACCCTACCCCCTAGCCAACTCCTATACCCTACTCCTACCATACTCCTACACTACTCCTACCCTACTCCTACTCTACTCCTACCCTACTCCTACACTACTCCTACCCTATTCCTACCCTACCCCCTACCCTACTCCCTACCCTACTCCTACACTACTCCTACACTACTCCTACCCTACTCCTACTCTACCCTACTCCTACACTACTCCTACCCTACTTCTACCCTACTCCCAACCTACTCCTACCACATTTTTTAATTTTTTCTCTGCGTAAGAACCATCCTCGTACTTCAAGGAATATTCTAAAAAAAGAATCAGCCAAATCGGTCAAGCCGTTTTCATGTTATGTCGTGACAACGGAAAACGGGTTTCATTTTTATATATATAGATATAAAACATTTTATTTCAGGTGTACTTCAAAAATGTGCATCCTAAATTCCCCGATGGCGGGAAAATGTCGCAACACCTGAACAACTTGAAGATCAATGACACGATCGACGTGCGAGGTCCTTCAGGAAGGTTGCAGTACGCCGGAAATGGGACCTTCCTTATCAAGAAAATGAGGAAAGACCCACCCATCAGAATGCCGGCTAAGAACCTCAACATGATCGCAGGTAGGTACCTATTTTCAATTTGTCGTGATTTGCATTCACCGATAAGAAGACGTATCGGATACTTACGTCACAATATGACATTGAAAGACCCCATATTTATTATTATTATATTAAATCATGCTTCACATGACAAATCTTCTGAAACGTTTGCATCATATAAATTTGTCACATGGTCACACCAAAAGGTGTTACAGCATGATTTCTTAATATAACTCTATAAATCTTAGTTTCATCTTGCTGTGAAGCGTCTACTATTAAATTGTAGGCAATTATTCAACTGCCATCAGACAAATGAAATTGACTGAAACATCAAATGGATCTGAAATTATTACATTAAATATTTATACATGACGAATTACAATAATACTCTAATAATACATGGTGTTCATTTTATCAAAATCTTTCAAAATGTTTTACACTTAAAATGAATTGTTATTAGTTATTAATCATAGTTTTGTCTCGGCAGGTGGGACTGGCATCGCGCCAATGTTACAGCTCATCAGGCACATATGCAAAGATGCCAATGACCCTACAGTAATGAGACTGCTGTTTGCCAACCAGTCTGAAGAAGACATTTTATTGAGAAATGAACTGGAAAAGTATCAATCTGAACACCCTGATCAGTTCAAAGTGTGGTACACGATCGATAGGCCCAATGACGGTGAGTTACTGCCTAATTACCTACATACTCATAGATTAATGTAATATAATCTTTAATTGTTCAAATTGGAGCCACGATCGATCACGTAAATATTATCAGAAATCGATTCATTGCTGTCATTAAACGAGATTAAATTGAAATCGATTTATTGAGGAGTTTTTCAGACTTCATACCGAAACGACACACAGTTTTGCCTAGCATTCTGTCTTAGCTACGTTAGGAGGCAACTAGATAAAAGAGAAGAAGAAAGAGACGAGTAAAGTACTCGAAATATTTCTGGCTAACCCACATCAACGTAGATATGACAAAAAATATTATTATGTACATTGTACACCTAAAAATCTGCCGATTCATCATGATATTAAGAATTTATACTAAATCAACGTGACTCAAAACCACGTAATCAAGGCCAGTTTTAAAACGAACTATCTTTATTTCCAGGTTGGAAGTACAGCGTCGGTTTCATCAACGATGAGATGATCAGAGAGCATTTGTTCCCGCCGGCAGATGACACACTTGTCCTTATGTGCGGACCCCCTCCGATGATCAATTTCGCCTGCAATCCTGCCCTTGAGAAACTAGGATTCAAGGAATCCCACCGTTTCGCCTATTAAACCGGAATTCCACTAACATTTTGGGAGCAAGTGAATTTAATAGATTTCTTTGGAATGTTGTACGCGTTAGTATGTTGTGATTTTAACTATTTTTAATTGGGTAATTATCAGCTTTGTAGTTTAAACGTAATTAATAATATTGTATTAGTTTAGAGAGCTCAAAAACGTAGACTGTCTATTAGTGCCTCAATGTTGTCAAAGCGGTTGCATTTTTATCAGCAATTAAACTGCCGATTTCATATTTTTACTTTTACGTAATTTTTATACAAATAATGTAACGCACTACTAAAGCAGATGGCGCCACTCTGGATATCATGTTTATATTTTTTATTTATTTTTATTTAAGACACTACCTACCTAGTGCGTTGCTTATCCAAAAGGGAACACATGAAGATGCAGTTAAAATAGAAATAATATATAAAAATTTGTTATATTTGTATGTCAGAATAATGTGTTTTTTGCAATAATTAGTGCTTAGTTGTTGATGTAATTATACTTAGTACGTGAGTACAGTCACGAGCAAAAGTATGTATACCTACACTCGGCTTTATTCAAAAGCGATTTACTCCTTTATTTTTTAATGAAATTTTATGTTGTTACGAACATATCATTTTCAAACCTATGGGTTTATGTAATGTGTCGCATTTCAAGGCTGCATTCGTTATTTCACGAAAAAAATCGCAATTGAAAGTGGCTAAGTGTTGACATATTGGTGCTCGTGACTGTACATTCTAACGACTGTAGTGAATAATCGCAGAGCAAGAATAAAATATTATTGTTATATTTCTGACTTTATATTTTAACATTAATTTTGTGCATAACTTGATATCGTAAATTGTATCAGTATTACGAGGTAGGTAGTAATAATGCCTATAAGACTGAGGGGTAGTTTCTTATCCATCGTGAAAATTCCGTATACTGAGAAGGTAGGTTGATAAAACTGTATTGTCCGAAATGTTTTTAGGGAATAAATAAACTATTGAAAACAACGCGTTTAACATGCTTTATCGTATCTAAAAATCTAAATACAAAATAGATTAGTTATGGTGATTTAAATGGCGGTAGTCACAAGATGTTGACCGTTTGGTTCTAAATTTTGTGTATTATGCTTAATCCAACAAAAGCCAGCCTGACCTTGGCTAACTAAATTCGTATCCTAAAATTACGATTTGCAAAAAAGTAACAGGGATTTATCGTAATTCTACTATAGTAAGACTAAGATAAATTTACCTTCTAAACGACAAGACATCGCGTGGATACATAGCAGCTTTGTTTGTCTTACTTCTCGTATGAAATAGTCGCTCACCAAAGCCAGCATCGTTATTAATATGAGATAGTACACAAACATGGAGGCCAGTAGTGACGATCACAATAGTTGAGATAAACTGAAAAGAAAACAATCTAAGAATGTAAATTAAAAAAAAAAAATCTGTTCGTTGGTGATCGCATCACTTGGTAACGGAACGACGTATGAGAACGGTTCGACTGCCTTAGCTATTTTTTGTTTGAAAATGTTCATAATGGCCCGAATTTTTTTATGGAACTAAAAATTGTTTATTGCTGCACAGAATACACCTTTCAAATTTTCATCAATATGATGGTGTAAATAGTCTCCGATTAAAATGGCTGTGTAACACGCAGACTGACGGACATGACGAAATTATAAGGGTTCCGTTTTTCCTAGTTTGCAGTAGGTACCCTAAAAAGTACAGACGCCAGCAGGTCAAACTATCCGAAACTGTAAAATTTTCCCAATCAACCTTGAAACTTAATGCTTCAGCGATAAAGTTGAAAATCTTTATGTATTATTATACTTACCAAAAAAACCTTGTATCGCTTCCAGACAAAAAATTATCAAATAGTATTTTCTTCTCGGTTACTCTGAATTTTCTTTTGCATAAATAAATTGTACATTACCTACTTCAGAACGCAATCCAATTATCACACTAAGTGTTACCAAAAGCAACCAAAAAAAAACATTGTTGTCGCATGTTGAGACCCTAATTTATATATTCGGTTTATGAAGGTTGGTACCTTTAATAGTTAAAAATATTTGCCTGCCTTAGATAAAAGAACGTAGATACCTGCCGGAAAATTGAAAATCTCTGTAATAATTTTATACAGCTTTAATAACTCCTTCACGCAAACGACGAAACTACTACTGGATCGCTCCGTTCCCCGTTGAAGTACGATGTACATTCAACACTGAAGTTATATTCTACAACTTTGTTTAGGAATCTCAACCGTATTGCTAGGTAAAATATAGCCAGATGTGATAATCTGGTGTGACTACGAGTCGGCAAGGAACTATCTCCACATAAACATTCAGTAGTCCTATTGCTCCGAATACTGTCAATATCGGATAATCAACTGTAGCCATTGCATGTGATAAAAATCCACATTCGAACATTAGGTACTATAATTAACACCAGGACCAATGAAATTCCAGTAATATTGCTGTTAAAATATTGTCCCCTTTTTGGAGCTTCAACCAAAAATTTACAGCAGACTCGCCATTACAAAATCTGGCATAAATGGTGTTGGATAAGAATGAGGTATACTGCACAATCGTTCGAATAAGACTGGCCATGAACGTAAAGTATGAAAAATGTAAAGTCATGATTATAATATGTCATGTACCTAGTAATATTCTTCGAAAAAATGAATCGAGAAGTTAAAGGCAGCAATGCAAAGTAGTGTGTACAGCTTCTGCCAAACAGTCGGGGTTGTAACAGACTGGTTCTACTACTAATTACTAATTCTTGAACAGTCCAGCAACATTAAAACATTGTACAAAGGAAGGAAAGAAAAACACTTCACTAAACTAGCGTCAATTAAATTATCGGCAATAAACCCTCGCGGTTGGATGTTAAGAGATCTTCCAGTTGTATTATATCGACAGGAAGACGTGGTATCGCATCAAAGTACAAGTTCACATTTTAACATGGTTTTACAATTTATGAAATAATACAAATCAACATTAAGATATCATCGCTGAAATTGGTCCAGAGCCCAAAATTACAGTATAAATTAGATAGCTTCTGAATTCAAGCAATATAAATGAATAACTTATAATTTCATTAGCATAATAAGCAATCCATGCTATACCTACCTACGGAACTTAGAATAATAGAAAAAATATATACGGACCATCTCTGAAATTAAATTTATGATTAGGAATATGGCCTACCTACGGTACCTACCCGAGGGAGTCGTTATTAAATAATCGATAAACCAAAACAATTGTTTCATTAAGTTAGTAGTTACCTATCATAGAGGACTTATGTTCACTGATAGTCTCTAATTCGCTAATATTTTTAAAGAAGTGATGACTTATTTAAATCAACATGAACAGAGTAAAGAATATTGAAGACCTCTCCGCGGACATGCTAAACGAAGACTTCATCCGAATTTTTCAACCAATTTTCGCCGTGCTGCGGGTCTTGGGATTTCTCCGTGTAAAAATCAAGTACGGATACCCTACAGCACCTTCGACATGGTACCTTTTATACAGCAATGTTTTCTGGATACTAAATACGGTTTGTATTGCATACTTCTTTCTACGCTGCGAAAACGGTTATGGCTCTCCATACGCCGACTCGACCCTCAAACTCGGTGTCCTAATGAATGGAATAAATGGCTTTCTAATAGTTTTCCGAAATACTATCCGTAGAGGAAATAAAATTGGTCAAATGTACGTAAAATTACAAAAGATAGAACGATACCTGAATATGAAGAATAGTAAAAGTTTAAACAAGCAGCTTGAGAGGCAGTCGACTTTTACTATAATGAGCGGTTGTTTTTTCACCATCTTGTGGATTGTATTATACAAAACTGTGATAATGAGGAATATGTGTATACCATTTATGGTAATAACGACAACGGGTGTAGGAATACATTTTGAAATGGTTGAAATGTATTTCATTATACAGCTTATTATAACAAGAGTAAATTACATAAACGATGTCCTGCGACAAGCAACTTCAAGTACTAACGAACCGATGGAAAAATCAATCAATGATGGAAAGTTGTTTTTTCTAATGAACCCGTGTGACCATCCTGTCAAGGAAGTTCCAGCCGAATTGGTTTCTGCAATCCATTGTATATTTGAAGCTTTAGCAGATTTTACAGAGCTTTTTCAACTATCAGTAAGTATCTATTTATTACAAGTTTAAGTGTTTTACTAAATCATCGGGTTAAAAAATGATCTAAACTATTCTCTTTTATCAACAGTTGTTTTATTTCGTCTGCCAAATCTTAGCTTGGAATTTGGTATCCATACATTACCTGGTCACTTCATTGAAAGAACAGGTAAGAATGAACAAGCAGATATAGGTAGGTACTGTTTTAAGAATCATTAGAAAATAATAAGAACTATACCTACCTAGGTACCAGTCAGCAACAAAAGTTGATAATAACTGAAAACGAATAATATATTCAATAAACCAACCACATGTCCATGGTTAAAATTTGATGTTGAAGACTAATTTAATTGTTGTTTCTCCCTAGAAAGCAGCAGTAGCAGACATCGATCTGATGCTGTGTGTGATGCCTGTCCTGTTGAATAAGCAGTTCCTAATGTTACCATTATGTCTGAAAATGGAATCATTATCAACAAAATTGGAGGAATCGAGGAAATTTTGTATCGATATCGTTTCATCAAACCTTAATGACTGTAATTATTTACGTGTTCTTTTTACCCGACTGCGCGATAGCAAAGATGGGGTTATGTTTTTTCTTTTTAATGATGAGTGCTTTTTCATTTGATTATTTTAATTGTCACCGTTATTTTGTGTAGGTAATCAAATAGGCTACGGCTATTATTCTATTATTGAGCTTCTAAGCAAACAAATAAATATATTGGTTTGTTTGTAATTAGATACCTTCCTTGGTCCTGGTCTTCAATTCTCACTTCGTCTCAAATGGTCATGACTCAGGATCAGTGCTGGTTCCTCTTGCTGGATATTCTAGTGGCCTATTAAAAGCTAGATGGACTGCACTCTGGACATACCTACACCTGACCTACCGACCTTACCGATTGAAAATGGCATAGCCTTTACATGGTACTGAACTGATGGCGCTCGGCCCACGTTTAGCAGTTGGCTTGGACACCACTAGTTTAATACTCGCATCTGGCTTTAAATATATATTTTAGATCTAAATCGCCCAAATTTGTGATCCTTGATTCGATCTCATCTACCGAGATGACGACTAATAGAGAAATATGGTAGAAAAAGACATGTTGCGCCGAACCCAAATATATTGGGATAAGGGCAGGAGAATGGTGATGATTCTATCTCATATTGTTTTGAATTTTGTTTTTTTTTTTTACTAAGTCTTAAGTACAAACTAAATATTGATATGAAATTTGAACTGAAATATTTATATTTACAGGCAAATCCCGTGACCATGGTAAGCAAGTCATATTACTGGTGGAAGGAAGACGCAGCGTGTCCATTTATAACATTTGTACGCTTGGCACCCGACTACCACTACATCTGCTAGCTGTTACCGCGAGTTACACTATCGTAGTGTTACAGTTTGCATCGCTATAAGTGCACCTATTTATAAACAAACTTAGGATTTAGAATCAGTTATGAAGAAAATTAAAGATAACACTAAAATCGAATATCTTTCCAAAGATATTCTTGACGAAGAATTACTAAAGTCCTTAGGACTTATGTACAGTTTCCAGATGCTGATGGCTTCCACCCGTGTTGACATCAAAGACCGGTTTGTGACGACACCGTCGTTTGTTCAAAGATGCCATACATTACTCAGTGTAATTCTTCTCCTTGGTTTAGACTATGTAGTGATCCACAAATATGATACAATTCTTTTTGATAACGAAACTATCTTCTATCTGAGCACTTGTGTAACAGGATTGCAGACGCTAACATTTATATGCAATATCATTCATGTACGTTTTATAAACGGAGATGCTAATGTAGATTTTTTCGTTAAACTGCAACAAATTGATAGGTGTATGAATGTAAATCGCAACAAAAGTATCACTGGCCTCATAGTAAGGACAAATATTTTTTCACTAGCGTCGACTCTGACGCTTTTCTTTTCACTTCTTGGCCTAGCTGGTGCAAAAGGAACAGCTGCATTTTGGCCGTACATAGGAATAGCATATGCTCAACTCAGCTTCGTCATGGAATTAGTCTGCTGTTCAAATATTTTTATGTATTTCTTCATACGTGCTCGGTTCTTGAATTCAATCATTAAAAACTTTTTGGAGCCAAAGAAGACTCAAGATATTTTGTATTCTAAAAAGAATTTACTTTCTTCATTATTACCTTCGAGAACTGTTATGAGACGCTTGGCTGCTGAAACTCATAATTTCATATCAAGCGATACTGATGTTTATTTGAAACAATTGATGGATGGCTTTTTCAAATTTCAAGACATTTACAAATTCCAAGTGAGTATAATATTGCGCAAGATACCCTTGCATACAACTTATTCATAGACCTCATCCCCATCGCTTTCCATCAGGCGTGATCCAGGTTAAGGGCAGGGCCATTCAGCAATAAAATAAAATAGTACATTATTTTAATTTAGGTACTAATCCCTTTTGATTTTTCAGGTCTTCATGTTTTGCTGTAAGCTAGTTGCATCGAGTATTTTAACATTCGAATTTTTACTTTTTGCCGTCCAAAATGATGTAAGTAGGTATAAAAGCCCGACAAAAATAAGAGTTTGCTCCTAATGACTTCTACTTGTAATGTCGACCACCGATGACTTTTTGGTCTCCACTACCTATGCTCGCGCCATCTATCGGGAGTTAGACAGTGACTTTACCCTAAGGAACTGAAACATTTGAGGAAGTAGAATCACCCCTCACTTTTCGCCTTACAATCCGAAAGTATAAGTGTGACTAAGTGCTTGATTTATGTTCACAGACAGTAGGACTTTGGGATAGCTTGACGCCATCATTTTTCACAGTAATCGACTTGGTGATGGCAATTTTACTGGGAATCCGCTGTGAATTATTTATGAGAGAGGTGAAGGAAACTAAGCTGTTGGTGATAACTGTTATGTCGATACATTATGATGGTAATAATAATAATTTAACTATTTTTGATGTAGGTAGGTACTATAAGCAAGTCGCCCATACTTATATCTACCTAGCTTCTACCCGCGACGCCCCGACCCACCCCGTCGCATCGCATCGCCTGCCCGCACTATTACTTCGTTTTCGTTTAACGGTCTTTCTAACTTTTTTTCTTTTTGCTCGGCTCCTTATGTTCCTAGCGTGAAGTTAAGTACAGTTTAGCCTTCCTCATGAATTGGGCCACAAAGAATTTGCCATATTCGACTTGTTCCTGAAATTAGCGCGTTTAAACAACCCAACAAACTCTTGCTTTATTTTAGTGGGATATACCTAGGTACCTACAGGGTGGCAGGGACATCAACGCGCAAACTGTAACCCCTAAAAAAAATCTTCTGTTTCATAGAAAAGTGCAATAGCTACGCGGTCAAAATGTCTAGAACAGCAATTTTTTTTTTTAAATGACCGACGAAAAATTTCGTCACTATGGGGCCTAAACTCATGTGCTGAATCCATGGTTACAGTTTGCGCGTCGATGTCCCCTTCCACCCTGTATAGTATAGATTACTAGTTGGAATGTTAATGCCCGACAAATCATCTCAACAAATAGTTATAAGGTGGATGCTCCAAGATAGCCCGCGAAATTAAAATTTTCTTACGTTTTTTGCAATTTGCTGGTCAGTACTAAGTTGTACGTTGATTCGCGGCCGTAACAAATATGTACCTATTTACAGAATTATAATCATAAGAATCAGTAATACAACTTATTAAGTTAGCACAATCCTAAAATGTCAAGATTTAATTAAATAGTCATTCAGTAGGATTACTTGATCTTAGAGAGTTGTGTTGATGACTTTAATGATTATAATTCTGTAAATACATATTTGTTACGGCCGCGAATCATATTTTAATCAACGTACTACTTGGTACTGACCAGCAAATTGCAAAAAACGTAAGAAAATTTTAATTTCGCGGGCTACCTTGGAGCATCTACCATAATTAAAGATTTTTATACCCCTTTATTTATTAGCTATTGAAGGTCTTAGGACCTAAATATATATTTTTTTTTTAAAGCGACAAGCTGTTACTGATAAGGTCTTTTTTTTTACAAGTTTAGTTAATCCATTTTTTTATTGCTTTCCAGGCAGACTAAGGGAAAAATCAAAGAGAATGTTAAAGCTATTAGACGAAACACCACCGCGCTTCTCCGTGTACGACATGTGGCAACTAGACGCCAATATTTTGTTACAAATGTTCATGTTGGTCACTGGCCTTATTGTGACACAAATGCAATTTGCGTTTTTATAAACATGAAGACATTTTTACAGAACAAAGTAGAAAGCACCACAGCATGCAATTGGAAAGTAGAATTTGTGAAAAAAAATGTACAAAAAAACGATTGTTTGGTAAAATTGTTTATTTAGCTTTTTTAATGGTCATAAATAATTATTTTGAGATTTCTGTGATCTGAATATTATTATTACCTATTTCATATAAATCGTGTAAAAATACATAAAATATTGTGTACAATAAAAACTACAGTCTTATGTAAAAGAACAATGTTCAATGAGGCACTCAACTAACTATGTATTAAACCTACTAACTAATAAAAAAATAATTATCAAATATCTATTGGACGGAATTAATCATAAAAATATTATTTGACACTAGATTGCATACAGCTGCACGTAAAATAAGTTGTATATAAGTGTTTTAGCTGCCTTAAACAACTATCATACGTAGTTTCTACTTAAAAAATATTGATTTCTGATCTTAATACATCATGTTACTAATAAAAAGCTGTCTTATTACAAAATTGCTACATAAGGTCACTTGTGCATTTTTATTTCAAATCTACTGTCAGTATTTGTAAACTTTTAAAACTACACAAGTAGTTAACTACAGTACTGAGGTACTGACATTTAAGCCTGATTTACATGGTGCGATTTAATTGCTTGTGACATTACCATAATTATGTTGAAGCATAAATTAGAGTTGCACCATTTAAAGACACCATTGAAGGACACTAAAAAAGACACAATAGAAGTTGTATTGTTATTACGTCTGGGGGCCTTGAGTGTCCCGCAAAGTGTTAAACAGTGTTTACACCATACAAATCATTGTTACTTCAATTTTATCGTAAGCCACAAACAAGAAACTAGCATTGTGTAAATGGGGCTTAAAAGATAAATTATTTCGTTCGGAATGGAAAAAGAGATTCAATTTTTTTATGCTTAACTTACTAGTTAAAATGTTCATAGAATTTTTGTTTGTTTCCTAATCACTTACCCAGAAGTTTCTACTCTATCAATGTTTTTGGTAAAACATCCATGATTGATGATGCTAACTGGATATCAGAACATTTTTATGAATAGAAGCACAATGCATGATGGGATTAGTAATGCCATTGTTGATACACTTGATGCACCATTACATCTGTGGTCGAGGAAGCAGAAACACCATAAAGTTTCGTCATACCAGTCCCTGAAACAAATGAAATCAAAATCATAAGTCATTTATTCAAATTAGGCTGAGCATCAGCACTTTTCGAACGTCAAAATCAAAAAAATCAAAAGTCATTTATCCAAATTAGGCTGAGAACGTCAAAATTACAAAAGACAGTCCCCCAAAAACGCCCGCCCTTCACCACTTCCTAGTGCTATCGCTGGGAAGAAGAAGTGGCGCAACAAAGCTCACCACAGCTGCCTGTTCAATTTTAAAAAATACTTGATTGTATACAATACTAGGTACCTATGTTCGGTAATTAACATTACAAAACCAGAACATAAAATTTAATTATTTGCCATAATATGTCAGCTAGTCACGCCAATATACCAACAAATATAATAAAAACTATACATACTCAAGCTAAAAAATAATTAATTAAAATGTAAATAAAAAAACTTACTACCCAAATAAAAGCCTCCAGGCATAAAGCGCGTGACAGCTTACATATTTATGCATTGCTGGGTTCTAAGACCTGGCAGTAAGCTAATTCTGGAGAAAGAACATAAACATTGTCTTGCGTTAAACTAGGGTGACCAACTATTTTTATCGTCTAAGTAGTTGTTGATGGAATAGTATGCCTTTGAACAAAGGTTGGATTTTAGTTGAGCTTTAAACGCATTAAAAGGCAAGTCTAGAAAAGAAGAGGGTACCTTGTTATAAAAGGTTATACCAATTCATTTAGTAAATACCGGTTAGTAAATTACTAATATATGTATAAGATGTTGGCGAAGGTGAATTGTGATGCAACCGTCAGAATACCAATATCCTTAAAAAAATCTCTTAGAGAATCATCCATCTCTTAATGAAGTTTATCTGAATGAAAAAATATGAACTCAACTGTTATTAATGAGACGCAATTACTTTTTCTATCATTACCAACCATAATAAGGCTTCCTAACAGACGAGGGGATATAGCACTTAAATATGAGTAAAATAATGAGCAAGTGAAATAAGAACAATAGAAGAAAATTCATACAACTGTCTGTTTACCTTATTTATACATGAATAACATTATTAATTATTTGGAATAGCTAAAATACAGTATAGTTAATAAATAAGTTTTACACAATAGCCATAAAAAGTCACAGCTTGCCCCATGCACCAAACTCTACATAGCTTTCAGTTAAAAATAAAATTTAATACAATAATAATTATAAATACATAAATGATTTTATTTTGTAAGTAGGTTTGTACAAACACTTTTACACATTGAATCATATTTTAAAACTAGATGAGGTTGGCGTTTCCTATCTGACTAGTCTGAGAAGAAAGGCCGAAACAAACTCAGAGGTCACAGTCTCTTTTAAAGTCCAGACATAATCTTGGTCAGATCATATGAAGACCATTCAGGTCGATGTCTGAGATGGTCTTTTGAGTAAGAACCACACAAATTGAGAAGACCTGTCCTGTCAGTGCGCGCATTTGTCAGAAATCATGCAGCTCAACTCAAAACTTAAGGAGCTTGACGATTCGACAAACAAAATACCAAAGAAAGGATATTTGGGTAGGCCATATTCATTACTCAAACTGCCAGACCATGACAAAAACTAAGAAAACAGAGAGATAAATAAAATATAATAAAAATAAAGTGACCCACATAGTCTTCACATTCACAATAATTAAAATAATAGAATACTTTACAAAGTAAGCAAATGTCATAGTATATATAAAATTCATTAATGTCAAAGGGTATATAAAAAAAAAAACTAAAACAAAACAGAAAAAAAGAACATTCAATAGGTAAAAAATTGGAAGCAGCTCAATCCCAAGCCTTTTTGTCCTCGATATAATCCTTAACGGTATAAAAGGCTTTCTGGCACAACTTACGTTTAATGAATGAATTGAATTTATTAAGACTTAGATCTTGAACGGGGCTTGGAACTTAATTATAAAAGCGTATACATTGGCATCTGAATGAGCCACCTATTTTCTTAAGACTTGTTGTAGGTATAACAAATTTGTGTTTGATCCTAGTATTTGTAAACAATTTTATTTTTTTATGGGCATATAAAAGATTTTCATAAATATATTGAGAAGGCACAGTCATAACATTAATCTCTTTAAATTTGTCTCTGAGCGAGTGTCTCGGACTTAATTTATAAATTGATCGAACAGCTGGCTTCTGCAAAACAAAGATAGTCTCGAGATCAGTGGCATTTCCCCACAATAGAAAACCGTACGACATTACTATGAAAATAGCTAAAGTACACAATTACCTTTTAATGTCAAGTTCCTTTATAGTGTTATTGACATAGTTGGCTAAATTCACATCCCTCGCAGCTGGTCGGCACCCTTCATATGTATCAGCAGGTATGTCTGTCCGGAATGCCCTGAAGTTGCTCAAACAGTCCCTTGTTATCACTTCTTGTGCTGAAATGGAAAAGTTTTGACTTATGAATATGAGATACACGAGAAACCTGAGATTAAATTTCACAAAGGAGAAGAATGAATGTTTTTCTTTTCCAAAACTACAGGGTACCTACACCACAGGGTGTTCCCCAAGTAATTCGAATTCGTTAGAGGAACCATGAGAGATCCATGAGGTATTTCTAAGTGAAAAATAGGTGTCAAGTTATTATAATATTACCTCCTTTTCTTTCAATAAGTTTGACACAAATATCTTCATTATCAGGACATGGGTTACCAAGGTAGCCCACACCGCGCCAGTTGAATGGTTCCATACACCCTGGAGTAGCCGCCGTACATTGATAGCACCATATTGCTAAACCTGAGAAATCGAACATCGAATATTATGTAGCTAGTTATTTATTTTACTAGAGTTTTAAGTCAAGTTTAGTAGCGTAGCGTAATTTAGCATCTAGTTACAAGTTTTCTATTTTAGTTTAGAAGATATTCTGCAAAGCGATGCCGCACTCTTCAGTAAAAACATTATTGTTTAGTAAGTAAATAGGTACATAGTTTACAGACTCTCCAATTAAGTTTCATGAATGCTAAAAATATATTCTGAAATGCGTTACGTCCAACATACAAAATACATATTACGACGAAGACCAAGTATTTACAATAGACTTGTTTACTTGAATAGTTTAACGACAAATACGACAATCAACAATGTATTCAAAAACCACACCCCTAACCCTATTCAGTTGCAAAAGAAATGATTTTACGTAGATCGGGTACTTACTATCACTTATAAACGTTAAAAAAGTCAGAAATAATATTAAATATTTCATTTTGTACGTGTTAATTATCTTTTCTATCTAAAATCGCTGCGTTTTTAAAGCGCAAAATTACTGTGTATATCAAAGCGACAGACAACTATCAATATCATAATATCAAGTATCAACTGTCATTAATGTCATGTGTGAGTTTGACAGCAAACCGTGCTTTCCTTTGAAGTTTCTATAGAGACATGATGCATTCCGAATTGCGCTGTAATGGCGCTGTATTCCAAACTAGCGTGAGCGCGATAACGACGTCCCGTGAACCGTCATAATCATAAATGACGGCATGACATGCGCCATCTAGCGATAACGCCGATCATGCCCTAAATTAATACCACCGTGAGCGCTGTCAAAAATGACAGTTGTGCTGTTTTGTTTTGAGTCGCATCATATTATATTTAAAATCACGCGACATGGCATTTTCGACATTGTGCTTCTGGCTAAAGTCACAACCTAACCAAAGAAATACTGTAATCCAACCATGAAAATTGAAGTGAATTTTGAATTAAAGGTTTGACGTTGAGCGAGCACTGCGAGCGCGTTCATGAGCGTTTCGAATTGTTGTCGAAATCGGAACGCAAATTAATGATTGATAATTCGCTGTGAGCGATTATGGCGAAATTTGGAATGTACAGACGCTAGCAGGTCAAGCTACCCGAACGTGTCTTTTCCCAATCAACCTTAAACCTTAGTGCTTTGCAATAAAGTTGAAAATCTATTAAAGAAATTTGACAGATTGTAGTAGCTTGATGTGCTGGCGTCTGTACTACAGACTGACAGTGTCATATTGAGTGTGTGACAGATGCAGAAAGTCAAGAAACCATACAACAGAGCATAAAGTTTTTTTTAATCCCAAATAATCTTAATTTTTCATATATTTTTTTTGTATTGAAATTTGACATTACACCTGTCAAATCAGTATCTGAGTTTAAAAAACGAACTTTAGAGTATCGCTTTGGATGGCACAGTACGAATTGTCGTCACGAAGCTGTGCACCGTGACGACTCCACATCTAGTACAGTGTTACAAGGATCTTTTATCGCCTGAATGACATTGATTGTGTTGTTGGTTGTTGGTAAATATTTGTGAAAGAAATTGTATTGACAAAATGGACCGTAATTAATCTCCAGTTGATAAGTATAAAGAACTAGGTAATTATTTTCTTTTGTTTCAGTGGCTGAAATAAAATCTCTGTGGAAGAAATTAAAAGATGACCACTGCCAAGCAATCAGTGCTAAAAAAAACCACTACAGGACAAGCGGCAGATCATGGCTCAAAAAGCTGCCTAACTTAAATGGGACTGGGCAGGACATGTCTGCCGCATGCAGGACAAACTGTTGGTCCAAATAACACAGAACAGTGCCCTAAGACAGTGAGGCGGAGTCGCAGCAGACCACGTAGGAGATGGCGGGACGTGCTGGATAGGTTCCGTCCAACCTGGAAGGAGGACGCGCGCGCTCGCGATAGATGGAAGGAGTGGAGGGAGGCCTTTGCCCAGGAGTAGGACAGCGTAGGCTAGCATAAAAATTAAAAAAATGGCGGCGTTAATTCCGATTTTGGCTACGTACCAGAGGGGCAATTCTCGTAATTTTAAGAAAATTCACAGTCTGATTTCAGTCTCAATCTGTCAAAAATGCCTCTAATTTCCCTACATTTTGACAGGTTTTTGACATTTTTTTGTCACTGAGTGGAAACTGCGACTAGATTTTGAACGTTTTAAATTACGAGAATTGGCCTCTTAACTCGTAAAGGAAACATAATTTTTAAAAATAAGGAATATTATAGTTTCAAGTTTTTATTGAACTTTTAAAATCAGATTCAGATATTTTAAGTTTGTGTTGAACATCATTCCTATTCATCATCACCCAACTCCGTCTCCGCACCCTCTTCTACTTTAGGAGGGAACACAGACGCTCTGAGCAATTGCATGTCTTCCTCATTTAAATCAATACACATTGTTCCAACTATGTCTTCTATACCAATTGTACCATCATTACTCATATCTACTTCTTTAATGAGATTATCTACTATCTTTTGTGTCATTTTATGACCCTGTTTCGTCAAAACTTCTCTAATTTCTTCGCGATCCAAGAGTCCTTGCTTCGCAGGGTCAAAAACTTGCAATGCAGAACGAATCTCTTCTTCAGTAGGAAAGTCCCTTTGCCTTATTGTAACCATTTTAAGAAACTGGTCAAAAAATATATGTCCTTTCGCATCAGGCGGTCTACAACAATATTGCACTAGTTCCTGGAGTTGTTCCACAGTATACGTCATAATAAGAAGACTTTTTAACATGTAAACCAGCTCTTTCTCGGTGATATACCCATCCAAATCAGAATAAGCTGGAGTATAATTCTGAAACACCTCCCAGAGCTGTTCTACTTCGGCTACTTGATCAGGTCGCAATTTAAAGGGTGCTTTCAAAGCTTCCTGCGAATCACTGAAATCATACGGTGCAGCAGGATCTGGAGGTGGTTCCGGAAGATACTCTTCCTCTTCCACAGCGTCATCGGGTGGTGGAGGTAATTGGTCTTCCGCGGCTTTCTCTGTTTCTTCACCTTCAACATGTTCGCCTTCCAATCCTTCGCCCATAAGCTCTTCTCCCTCGACTTTCTCTTTTGCTTCTCCCTCCACTTGTTCACCCTCAACATGTTCCCCTTCCACAGCTTCACCTTGAACGGATTCCCCTTCAACGTGTTCTATCTCTAATCCTTCACCTTCTACATGCTCTCCTCCCACTTCTGTTCCAGCAGTTTCACCTGTTTCATCACCCGGGGTGCCTTCGCCTCCTTCACCCTCTTCACCAGTTTCACCACCCGTAGTTTCTGGAGCTTTACTTTCCTCAACATCACCAGCCCCAGTGGCGGGAGTCTCATTCTCAGTACCTTCAAGGGCTGTTTCACTTTCCATAGTGAATTGTTTAACTACTTTAAACTAGAATTTTGAATACTGTATATTATTAATGACCTATTCTAATTTATACTAAAAACTTGTCCCCACATCGGGGTTTACTGAATTTTGTACGGAGTACAACTATTAAATTATCAGTTATTTTGTCATATAAACAGAGGCTTTCCAATGATATGTAATCTAAAATGTCTATAAAATCATTAAATAATTCATTGCGTATATTACCCATGAAATTAAACATTTAGGAAAAATATAAAAATAATAGTAGTTTGCGTCAAGTGTCTGTTGACATCGTGATTTTGGTGATGTCTGTCATGTCATGTCCAATGGTCTCATGGAATTAGTAAGTGTCGTAGTAAAGTACAGTCATGTATTTTATATCTTCGCCAATTTTAAAATTCATTACTTTATCAAGTCAAGACATAACTATAAACCCTTTTGAAGCTACGGTACCTACTAAGCAGACTGTTGCATAGAAAACTATATTTTAATTAATGACATACACCCTTGAAGTATGTCGAGTTTATATCAACCTAAAACCTTTTAACTAGCTGGGCATTTTGTGAATTATACTTAATACTTTTCTGTAATAATAATCGTTAGGGTCAGTGATTTTGAAAGTGATAAAATAACTGTGAAAATGATTGTAAAGAAGATGGCTGGATGGCATTCTGCGGTATTAACATTACGACGCAATGTATTACACATAATAAACAAAATGAGACGGCAAGGCAGGTTCTATTACAGATAACTAAAGAACAGACAATAAGAACAGACAAAAATAGCTCTAAGCCTTAGAGCTATTTTGGTCTGATCTCAATCACAGCCAAAATATATTCATCACCTTAGACTCTAAAGTCTAAGGTGATGAATATATTTTGGCTGTGATTGTACAACGTTGTCCGTTTGTTTGACGCGGTTTCACGTTTGTTTTGAACCAAAGATTATAGAAGATGTGTTTATGAATATTGTAAAGGATTTTATCGTATCAATATCGAGGAAGTCGAACAGTTAAAAGTACACACATCAAAAATGCCTAGGGATCAAGTACGTTTGAGACTATCGCCGCAATCGAGGACTGTTATTTAAACTTTTTTGGATCGTTATTGATTCTTTTTAGTTAATTTCACCGTGAACAAAGAATTTTATTTAAATTTTGATTAAAAATAGAAAATCAACTGTCAATCAAGATTCCTATTATAAAAGTGTGTATTTTTACATAATAGCGTTTTTACAAAACCATAATAATTTCTGTATCGGAACTGAAAAAAATTGCATTGATATGGAGCGACGACATCATTTGACAAGAGAAAGATGGTGATTGTCGTCGTAATGTTGCAAGCTGGTTCCAATCCAGGCAACGTACTGTTGCTGTCGCTCTTGGGACTACACAGAGCGGCATAAGCCCCCTCCGGACACGCCATCGTATCACGGGCAGCATGGCCGAGCGACATGGAGGACAATCTCGCATCACCACTCGCAGACAGGACCGGTACATCCAAAATACTGCTCGATGGAATCGTACTATGACCGCCATGATGTTGGCTACGAGGCTCCACAGCCCTTCAGTCTTGCTGATAAGCGATCAAACCATCAGAAATCGTTTACATGAAGTGGGTCTGCGTTCCGGAAGGCCGCTGAGAGTTCCACCTATAGCACTTACACAGAAATTGGAAGGAAGAAGTTGACGAAGTACTTTGGTGCTAGATGGTAACCAGGGTCTGATGATGGAGCTGGAAGATAGCCATAGGAACTCGGTAATTGACGACATAACCCCATCGAGTTTGAGCTCGTTTGATTTGTGGCGTTGTGTTGCTTTTCCGATGAATCTCGTTTCGGCATGAGGCCGGATACAAAACGTACCTACTCGAGTTTGGAGGACCTCTGAACGTCAATAACGTTTGAAATTTCGTCAGGAAGTTCATTTATATGGAGGGGAACAATAATGGTTTGGGCCGGTATTTGGATCGGTGGAAGAACCGATCTCATTTGGATCAGGAGCAACCTCAATACTCAGATTTATGCGGAGTGGATTGTTTCAGAAGTGATCATCCCTTTACGAAGCCGGCTGGGTGATCCGTTTCGACTAATGCACGACAATACACGTCCACACGCGGCTAGAGTCATAACACGCACTCTTACCGATGCTCGTATCAATGTTCTGCCGTGGCCTGCTCAATCGCCAGACCTCAACTCAATTCAGCACGCATGTGACATGCTCCAATGAAAAGCCCTGCCCAGCAGTATGGACGCCGTGCATACGGCATACCCCACAACAACTTTTTGACTTATTAGAATGAACATAGGCGGCCATTCCTCCAAAGTGATTTTGATGATTTTAAGCATGCCAAATCGCTGTGATTGTGTGATTCGTGTCAATGGTGGAAAGACAGATTATTTTTTTTTTATCTTTACGATAGATAGTAAATTAAAAAATCCTAATTTTTGTCATTTAATTGACGACATTAATTTAGGTTAATTTCCCACAATTTGCAAAAATTGCAATTTTTCTTAATTTTTACACAATATAGGGATAAGTTGTTAACTTAAACATAGGAATTAAAGTAAGAAACCAGTCTGAAAGACTAGATTTGGTGAATATTAATTGGATCATGTTTTATAATTAAAAACGTACTTGATCTCTAGACACTTTTGATGTGTGTAATAATTAAGCTAAGCACAAATTTGGACGGACCTAAAGTGATACGGGAGGAATTATGCAATGCGTTGCGGCGCGGCCCGTCCATATGTGCGCGAGCCTTTAGAGTACCTACACTTAGACCATCAAACTGTTAACACTTGAATACTGCCTCGCCACTAGCCACAATCTGTCGCGATTTCACAAACTGCACAAACTGATTCAATGGTGTCCAATTTCCTCTTTTCGCATTAGCAAAGCGTTGTTGGTCGTTGGTAGGCAAATAAATCGTATCACCGCAGCCGTTTAGAATGTCCTGAGGTCACAGAGAAGAAGGAAGCGAAGTGCGGCGCGATGGCGCTGGACTAGTGCTCAAATAAATATGACGACTTCACCCACTGCTGAGTATGCTCAGTAGTGGGTGAAGTCTTCATTTTTCGGCCTCTCTATTGCCATTCTCAACGCCCCTGTGCCAACCTCTTCCAGGTTCTACCCGCGATGGTATAACAATGTCGTCCGCCCATCTCGCCATTTCGTCTTCCATTCCTTGGACACCACTCAGTCACTGCCTTACTCCACCTGTCATCACTGCGTCTTGCCAGGTGCCCTGCCCAACTCCATTTGAGTTTCATAACTCGTTTTCCGATATCGAAAACCTTCGTAAGTCTGCGGATCTCCACGTTTGGAAGTCGGTCTATAAGCTTTATGCCAAGCATGGAACGCTCTTAGTACCAACTACAGGGCCATATTTTCTTTACAAGCTCTATGCTAACAAACGACATTTTACAAATGTAAAACTGACACCCGATTCTGCCGCCCCGTGATTACGTTCTTGCGTGTTTGTGTTTTAAGTAGTACAACAGCTGACAGCAGTGGGCCGTGCCGTGATGTTTAGAATAATTATTTATTTATAATTTCTCATGGTACGGCTACATTGTCGCGATAAAGCGAACTATACTTCGCGCGCTTCGTTTTACAGCGTGACATCGAGAGGTGTGCGAGGGAGAGTGCGCGATGTTTAGGGTGCCTTATCCTGACAATGTGGCCGCAGCATTAGATTCCCTTTTTTGCTGAAACTTTCTTGCGGGGATGCTCCTGGGTGGTACGGTACCTATACCCATCCGACAAATATCTTATTTCTGCATCATGATATTTAAAGCGACTAACTGCGCCACGTTGCAGTACTTTTTTCTTGCATGTCGCAGTAAATCTCATCGGTTCATTTACCACACAACACCTAAGGGGGTAAGTAGGTACCTACCTACATTTTATTATCCACATGCTTAACTTCAGCAGAACCTGATGATGATGTTAGATCAGATAATTACAAAGAGCTTTCCATTAGTTTTGTATACCTACTTCATAAATGATGATATAGCTAGTAGCTGAAAGATGTTTGTTTGTTTATTTCTGTAAGTATAGGTCTTGGCTAGGAAAATAGATCTTTCAAAAATCTAATGAAGAAAAGCTTAATGATGCGCTCATTAGACTTTTGAAATATAATGATATAAGTATTTTTTAAGTTTTAATTTTTTAATGGGGCTTTTTCGTGTTTTAACTGACTTAAAAGAAAAGAAGGAGGTTCTTAATTCGGTTGCATTTTTTTTAATGTTTGTACCGCTGTATTCATAATATTTATTTCAAAAATTCTTCTTTCAAAAGAAGGTCAGATATTTTGATCAAGTTCTTAAGTGGTTTTTGAGTTAACTTCAATAATACGTATTTTAATTTAAAACAAAGACGAAACTTCCCAAATTAAAGTTATTTTTCCACTTTGTATTGTTTTATTTTTTTTGGAAGTCGGTTGTTTTTTTTATACTTACCTACCTGATAATGTTTTTTTTTCTCAATTATCTAATACTTACTTACAATTGCTTACTTTCAATTATTAATTTATTATCTACATGATACCTAATAATTAGTCAAGTACTAGCTGACCCGGCAAACTTGGTTTTGCTATATAAATTATTTCTAGCTGCCCGGCACTACTTCGATCGCGTGGTGTCCTACCCCACTCCTACCCTACTCCTACACTACTCCTACCTTACTCCTACCCTACTCCTACCCTACTCCTACCCTACTCCTACCCTACTCCTACCCTACTCCTACCCTACTCCTACCCTACTCCTACCCTACTCCTACCCTACTCCTACCCTACTCCTACCCTACTCCTACCCTACTCCTACCCTACTCCTACCCTACTCCTACCCTACTCCTACCCTACTCCTACCCTACTCCTACCCTACTCCTACCCTACTCCTACCCTACTCCTACCCTACTCCTACCCTACTCCTACCCTACTCCTACCCTACTCCTACCCTACTCCTACCCTACTCCTACCCTACTCCTACCCTACTCCTACCCTACTCCTACCCTACTCCTACCCTACTCGTACCCTACTCGTACCCTACTCCTACCCTACTCCTACCCTACTCCTACCCTACTCCTACCCTACTCCTACCCTACTCCTAACCTATTACTACACTACTCCTACCCTACTTCTACCCTACTCCTAACCTACTCCTTTTTCCATATATTATTTTCTGACCGTTTAAACCTTCCCTGGACTACGACAAACATTTCAAAACCAAAATCAGCTAAATCGGCCCAGCCGTTCTCGAGTTTTAGCGAGACAAACGAACAGCAATTGATTTTTATATACAGTGTGGGGAGGACAATAGGATCATAAATGAAACTTCGTATAAGTCATGATATTCCCAACCGTCACACAAAAAATCAAATGAATATATCCAGTAGTTTAGCCACAGGACTTTATTTTTCATTTTAAGTATTTTCTACACGATGTATTGTAAACAGAAAAGCACGCGACAGGTTAACGACAGACGTTGCCAGCTCGCTACTATAAAAACTACGTCCTTTCATTCAAACTTATTTTCTCAATGCAAATTATACTTTATGCCCGAGCCATAAGAGTCATAAAGCGTGTCATCACAGCTACTATAAGAAAAAATGCATGCGAAAGTTATTACTTTGCTGTTACGCACTCTTGTCAATCGCAAAATATGTATGTGCGAAAGAGATAGCTAAGTTTTCTTGTTCCTACTTTGCTACTTGTCAGCGTGTCTCGGTTACGCCTTCAGTCAGTGAGTCACCGGACGTGCTTCCTGCCTGTGACGCGTTTTGTTTTTCTCTGGAAATTCGGATGCGCCCGCGCCCGCCCGTTTGAAGTCGCCGCGCGAGTGTTATCGTATCATTGTTGGTTGTGTTGTGTTGTGCGAAATTTGACGCTTTGTTTTAATAGTGACAGGACACATAAACGTATTAACGTACTTAGTTAAATAGTGAAGTAAACTTAGGTAACTTGAGGATACGGGAAAATCAATCCTTGATCCCGCACGTAGATGGTGCTCCTCCACGTGCAAATGTGATTTCAGACGAAAGAATTATTAATTATTATGATCGCAATCCGACGTGCAGTCTGCGTAATGCAGGTCGACATTTTCGTGTAAATCACAAAACTATTCAAAAAGTTTTGAAACGTGACAAACGCAGACCTTATAAGTACAAGAAAGTACAAGCATTGTTACCGAGAGATAAGCCAATAAGAGAAACTTTCTGTCGCTGGTTGGAAACCAAACATCTCGAGAATCCTGACTTCCTGTACAATGTGCTGTGGACTGACGACAGTACATTCACAAGGAATGGTTTATGGAACCGACAGAACCTTCGGTACTGGAGCCGCGTGAATCCGCATCTAGTACGGGAGTCTTCGCACCAGTACAGATTTGCGGTCAATGTGTGGGCTGGCATACACAGGAATACCATTATTGGTCCGGTATTTATTGATGGCAATTTAAATGCTGTAAAGTTCATTGAACTCCTCGACGGATCCGTTTCCGAGTACACGGACGAACTTTCGCTGGACGTGTACAGGCAGATGTGGTACCAGTTAGATGGAGCACCAGCTCATTCAGTGGTGTCTGCAAGAGAGCGTTTGACTCAAATGTTCGGACAGCAGTGGATTGGCCGTTTTGGACCAGTGCGGTGGCCAGCGAGGTCACCAGATCTCACGCCCCTGGATTTCTTTCTGTGGGGTCACATAAAGAATGAGGTATACTCAACAGAAGTTACTACCGTTGAGGAATTATAAAATAGAATAATAATATCTTTTAATAAATTGAAAGAAATGGCTGCTAATGGTGACCTATTATCAAGAGTGAGAAATAACATTATACGTCGGTGTAGTTTATGTATTCAAGAACACGGCGGACATATTGAAAATAAAAAAAATTAATAACTGGCGACATAATTATGTGATCGAAAAGTGATTGTGAATAATAAATTGATTAGTGAATAACCTGCGGGTGAATGATGCCCGACTATTTGGTTAATATTCTGTGATTTGATTTGTGTAATTGAGCATTAATAATAATAAGAATACGCCAAACATTACGTCGCCGTCGTCCGCGTCGGCCACAGCTATAACATGAATGAAACCAAGCTGCGTTGCCATTCTTATCGCAGGTCAGTGTACCAATTTTATAATTGGTGTTTCATTTTGTTTGCAGTTTTAAGCTATTTAGTTTGTTAGAAATAATTGTTTTTTTAATTTCGATGTTCGGATTTATTTGATAGTTTACAAATGTTTCTATAAACCAGTATTGCCAGTGTTTTCATTTAAAGTCATATTGTCATCTCCACATTGTATATAGAAGATAATACCTAAATAAGTAGGTAGGCAAATCTACCGAATAAGTAACAGAGCGTTTCTTACCTACCTAATATTTATTTTTAAAGCAAGTCCTTCAAATGAAATGTTACAGCAAGTGAAACACTTTTATTCTTATAGTGAAATGTGAATGCACGTGTATGCAAAGAAAATTAGTGCCATCGACGACATAATATCAAAGCGACTTTTCCGCGCCAAAGTGGGCGGGGTAGGCCTAGTGCACTAATGCATTTTCTGATGACTTGCTGCGATAAAATACACCAGTAAAGCATGACCTGCATCGCACCTTTCTCTCGACTCAAGGTAGATTAGGAGACAGTTCAGCGGTCAGTAAAAGTTTATAGTAAATGGCTGAGTGCACAAAATTCTAACCTTCCACGGCCATCGCTTTCATAAGGCGCATCACGTGCTTAGATTCTCCCCGGGAGAAACGGTCGGCGGGTGAGCGGTTGCAGTCCGCATAGAGCGTGAGCAGAAGTTTCGACGCGCGGTAACGTCGCGCATGCGTACCTCACCAATGGTTTTGGCGGGAAACGAATGTGTATGTTCGAAAATTAAAATAATATCATATTTTTAATTCTTTTGTGCCAGTTTTGTGATTGTCTCTGAACACTTAGAGTTTGAAACAGTAGCAGCTACATAAAACAGAACCAGTCATCTTCTAAACATGGTAAGTATCTAAGTTAAAAGTTAAAAAAAAACTACAACTACCTTTAATTTTTAAGGGCATATAATAGGAGTAGATCAGGTTATTATTTGGTTTTAAAATTATTTACTTCTAATTAAGTTTTCGATACGGCTCTAACACCTACCCATCCTAAGCAAATATTGAGCGCTATGCACATAGATATCATAATTAAGTGCCTAACAATTTTATTACTGAGTAGGTACCTACTATAAACTAATAGGCATAAGGTTACAAACTGAAACGTTCAGCGAATTCATTGTCTATGGCAAAGACAGTATAGATAACTAACTTTTCTTTTTTTTTAAATGGACAAAAGCTTCAAATACACGCACTCGCATTGCGTCATCAGTAGTATGAAAAAAAAATTCAATTAAGTATTATGTCGTGAATAAAAGATTGTATGTACAACCTAATAAATCTTTCGAATGATAAGATTGTAAATAATGATGTGTGTCCAATATCGATCCTCGTCGGATTTACCCCAGAATATGTAACTATATACCTACCTCTTTATAGTATGAGTGGTTTGAAACACTTAGCTACCCATCTAGAAACTGAAAAGGGCTATGCTTGTTTGAAAATCAAAATATTATTATAACTCATATTGTAAGAGCTTTATAACATTATTTTCTATTATTTTAGTAACCTTAAACTACTAGGCAAAATTCCAGCAGCCGCTAAACTTCACTAGAGCTAAGTATCTAAGGCGTAAATTAATTTTGTAAACACTACAAGTTAGTTTGCATTGCAACTACCAAAAAAACTACATTGTAAGAGCCGTTTTATAGTTTCGGTAGATAACAAAATGTCATAGGTACAGACGCCAGCACATCTAGCTACTACAATCTGTCAAATTTCTTTAATAGATTTTCGACTTTATCGTATAAGCATTTAAGGTTCAAGGTTGATTGGGAAAATTTGACAGTTTTGGGTAGCTTGACCTGCTGACGTCTGTACCTAATTGTACTTAAGTAGGTACTTGTTCTTAGCTTGAATACGTAGTAGGTACCTAGTAGTAGAAAAATCGCATCCAATAACAATGTCTCGACAAAAAAAATTGAGCAAAGACGACGAGTCGCAGCAATTCACTGACAACGTTTCCGTGTCTGATAGCACCCTGATTTTTTGGGAATTTATGTACCTAGTTACCGAATTGCTCAATTAATTTGTATCCCAGTGTCCAGCCTTCTAGTTACATAATTTCTATGAATCATAGGGCAATTACTGACAGTCGCATAAGAACTATACCCCACTTTTACGCATCATGTGATAGGAATTAAACGGATAAACACAAGTACACAACGGCTTTCTTCGCGCGCTTCCGAACGAGTTTTACACGTACGTTTATAAACACAAATAGGCACTTAGTTGTAAGCTATCCTAGAAAGGAATCAAGTAAACACTAGGTAGTCCACTCGATAGTCGAACCTCGAGTAAATGTTAACTGCAATACAGTTCTGTTTTATTATGATTGCATGATTTCGTTCAATAACGTTTGGAACTTTTGAAGTAAATCTAAATGGATTAGGTAAAGCTTCGAACAATTAGGTACAATAAATACCTACTTATTAAAGTTCATTCTTTCAGTTCTTATTATGAAAAAGCCGCAGTAAATAATTTGTGACGTCAGAAAAAATATATTCAGATAGGTAGGTAGAGGTAGAACGTAGCACGAGGTAGCCGAAGAACCGATTACCGTTGGGGTAGACGTGTTCTTGAGTGGAGACCGCGAATCGGTAAACGTAAGGTAGGACGCCCTCAGGCTGCCGCGGGTTGTTTGAAAGAAATACCGTCGCCCCTGGCATAGGCAACTGAAGGAACACGGGTGGGTTTTAGTCGTAATTATGATGATTTCCCATCCAAAAAAAAAAAGGACGCCCTCAGGCTAGGTGTAGCGACGATCTTCGCAAGACGGATGGTAGCAGCTGGATGAGAGTTGCTGAGAATCGAGCTGAATGCGGTGCCATTGGAGAGGCCTATGTCCAGCAGTGGACTGCTGTAGGCTGATGATGAGGTAGAGGCACAAAGATAAGTAGCAAACGAAAGTTAGGAGTTTCGACTGAGGAAGGCGGATATTATTCAGGCCTTTTTTACTAGGTCAAAAAAAACATTACCAATTACAGTAAAATTCTAGATGTTGCATCTAATTACCTAATTTTTTCATGCTTTGAAGAATTTATTGACCTATGTGCAAACTGCAAAGCTGTAGCAAGCGGAAGGTAAACATTACGACTTTTCCTCGTATTACAATTGGCCACAAACTATTTAGCTTAGGTCCATACTAAGTAAGACAGCTCAAATGATTAGGAAGCATAAAGTTATGAGCATCTTCATGAAGTCTACCCTGTCAGTCTAGTGGTTGGAAACGCTACTACTGAGCATGAGGTCCTGGGTTCGACTCCCGGGTCAGGCAAAGTGTTATTGGGGTTTTTCCATCTGGAATTTCTCATTATCAGCTCGGGGTCTGGATTTGTGCCCGTTTGATGGCAATTGGCTCGCCCTCTACTACATAATGTAACTGGTGAAATGTCGGTGTACCTACTAGTACCTACGTATAAGCCTTCTTGGAATACAGCCGATCGATTCTGTAAAAAGTTAGGTGAAGTGAGCTTAGAGTGAGCTGTCAATAGTGTCAATTCCTAGCATTAGTTGGAATAACAGCTCACTTCACCTAAGTTTTCACGCTGAGATGGTTACAGAATCGCACTGCAGGTGTGATTTTCTCGTAATTTAAAACGGTCAAAATCTATTCGCAGTCTCATCTCGGCGACAAAGAAATGTCAAAAAAATTTCAAAATGTAGGGAAATTAGAGAAATTTTTGATAGATTGAGACTGAGATCAGACTGTTTACGTTCTTAAAATTACGAGAATTGCCCCTCTGGTCATGTTCATAAAGTCATAAGACCTATCAATTGGCCATAGAACCCGTTATTCGTTGAACCTCCGTTACTGGAGGCAAGTAGCACAAAAGTGCTTTATAACAGCATTTTCACAGAGCACCGTGAAAACATTGGCTGCATAAACTTGCTGTATAACAGCGTAGACAGCGCATCCTCTGCTGATATAACTCTAATTTGGGCACAAATAATTCAGCACATAGCTGTATAAGAATTCCCATTATCAAATAATTGAATTATATCAACATTATATTAGCATTTATGTGTGTAACAATCACCCCAAGAGCTAAAAATTGCCTGATTAACAAGCCACGTGTTATCTATAATACAGCACGAAAGACGAATGTGTACATTTTATATGCTTCTACACATTTGAAAGTTCACTCTGAGCGAAATTGTGGAATGCATTAACATTATTATTTATTTTTCTTTAATATGAACTGTCAATTTGTTAAACATGATGTGTACGTTTTGTGTGCAAGATCTCAAGTGTCATTTGTGAATATAATATAAGGTAAGCAAAACTTCGATTTCTTTCTATTATGTTTGAAATCTTATTGGGGAGTTAACTTTACTGTGAAATACCATACATGTTTAGTTCAAAATTTTCACGCGCTCTCAAAATACCACTAAATACAAAAAAAAACTTAACTTAAATGGACAGTGAACGAAGTAAATATTATGGTTTTTTACAAAGAAATTGATAAAAAGATGGTTACATGTAAATAATTTGTAAACCAAATCAATTCCAATCGATATCTTCTAAAATAAAAGCAAAATAAGAAGATACAATTTTACAATAATTCACAGTCACGCAGTGAAAAATGGCGGATGGCAAGTGAAAAGTTCTAATCTTAATTTAATGCTAAGGTCTGTACAGGTGTTCTCATGTGGCCTATAATTCAGTAAATAGTAAAATAGTTAAGCACTTGTGAGAAACAAATCAGCCATGATTCGATATGAAGAGTAGTAATGGTTCACATTTTGCGCCAGTTATCCAGATAACCTTTATGGATCCAAGCTTTTAGGGTCCCGCTGTGGTTCTGCTAAAACCATTTTATTCCCTTTTTAGTAATTAATCGACGACAAGTACTTAATTAAAATTGTAATTTAAATGGCTACCTATTAATATAATTTAATTAAATAGAAAATACATGAACTATTTAATACCTAAGTATGATTTTGTTGTTTTTTTACAGAACATGCCTTACAAAATCGTTCAGACTATAGAGATTAGAGGGAGGTGTTGCCACTCTGTCAGTCGTTCCTGCACAGTGGGAAACTAAGGGACTTCTACGGTGGCCACCGAGAAGTAATAAATACCCCATGAAATTATTAAAAGATGAGAATTCAAGACCTGGACCAGGGTGGGATACCCTAAAATGTACCTACTTTAAAAAGAAAAAAACATTCGGACCTATGAAGATGCTAACAGCGAATAGCCCGTACTATTTTGCAAGCTCTACTGAGGCGTTACTTACACGAATTTATCTATGCCAGGTATTTTCAGTATTTGCGGAAGATTTTTTAAATGTATTTTATATTATTATGTGTCAGGAATGATTAAACACAATGTGCAATGTGCAAAATATTTTTTTAAATGAGGAAAGAAAATAAAAGTTAAAACAATTAGTATGCAATGGTGTATATTATTTTCAAACAGTATGTCCTAGCGGTTTGAAATAGTGGTATTCTTTATGAGGAATACACACATTTACATTTTATATCTTTATGATTTAACACAACCACACTAGTAGGTATCGCAATGTTTTATTCTATTAGATACCTATATTATATATTCCAAATCGGGATGATTTTATTGGATAGGCAAACACTTCTTCTTTGTTGTTCAACTGGAAACTTCTTATGAATGGATAAGTATTACATACGGAACCCGTCTTGTCCAATATTCTTTTCCAATAGGTATTACGTCAAGAAACTGTCAAAATGGCCTGGTGTAGAAATATTCATTTCATGGTTACATATAATTCAATCAGCAAATTAAATGCCTACGAAAGTTAAATTATTCAGCCCAAGACAGAATGGCTGACAGGTTTGCTGCTATGTAACTGCTTAAAAGTCCACTTTAAGTTCTTTCTTGGCCTAAATAAATGCTGTTATTCGAAACCTGGCTAATGGGGTAAAAGTTTATCTGTATGCAGCATAAAGCATTAAATCTTTGTTAAATAACTTTACAAAGTAACTGCTTACGTTATAGAAGTTGATATGTTCTCTCTTAAAATGCAACGGTTTTATAGTACACGGTTGGGTTTTTATTCAGAAAACTGCATTATTTGTGTTCACAACCATGCGCTCATGCAGCTGATAGGGTACTGCACTACTAAACGCTGAATAACAGTGACATCTGTGGCGTGTTTGTGGTGCTTAATATATTTACAGTACAGAAGAAAGCGTTATAGTGAGCCTCGCCTTTTTCTAAACAGCTGTTGCTGCCTGGGTGAACTCAAATAAGTCTGTATAAATGCTTAGATTAACGCTGTGGGCCTTACGTGAAAATTTATAATGCAGTTCTGTGCTACTTGTAGGCTATCATAAACGGCCATACGGTCCTGAGGATTGCCTCAACACTATGTATATTAGCGTGAAGATTGGTTGCTCCCACTTAACTTATGTCCTTTCTATTGTAGCTAAGCCTTAGGTACTTAGTAGTGTGAGTATTATGGATAATCCACTTAGGCCAACGCGACACGCGACGGGGCGACAACGCGAACCTGCGCGTGGATTTTTACATACAAATCAATAAAAACGGGGAACTTGGCAACGCCCCGATTCTCGCTCGAGCCAGCCCGCGCCGCTGAGCCTGTAGTTTTAAATTCGTCCCTAAATAATTCCGATCCAGCCTGTCCCGTGCTGCCCTCTGCCAGCGACGTCCTAAGCCGATGGTCCGTACACCACAGGGGGTGCCCTTAGCGTGTAGTCGCTTAGTTTTTAAGTTTTGAAGCCCTGGCTGGAGCCTTTATTTATTGAGGCATATTGAGGGTTGAACTGCGAGATGCCATATGCATATAAAAAAAGGGAACTTGGCACTTGGCTCCGTTTCCCGCGCCCCGTCGCGTGGTGCGTTGTAGTGTGTGATCCGCCTTAGGTAGAAGTTCTATTTCTACATAATTATGTATTACGAAATCGAAATCACTTGGTATCGTAAAACTAGAATTAGGTAGATAAGTAAGTAATTGCTACATAGACGTTAGACAAGACAAAATCAAAATAAGAGCTTGAAACAAAATCGTAAAAGCTTCACTATTTATTGATATTGGAATTAGGATCATAAAAATCGTGATCGATATTGCAATAAATGTCGTAATAAATAATTTTGAATTAAATAATGTTTTATAGGAGTTCTGCAAATACTTTAAGTAGACAGGTATTTATACAATAGTACATACCTATGCATCAAAATATGTATAGAGTAAGAAACTACACAATAAACAAACATTAAAACCAATTGCCTTACCTTATATCCAGAGAAATCATGACAGAGGTAGGTTTAGGGCTGTGCTACCAAAATTGCCGTGTCTTTTTTGAAAATAATATTTCACCCTCATAAGAGGTTGAAGAAAGCTTGCTGGACACAAAAATCTTTACACGGCATAAAATGTGTCATGAAAAGAAAAAAAAAATGTGCGAAAAACCAATTTTTAGGCCGACTGTACCATTTCGTACAATAATATTTAGGTGATCGGTGTAGAACGTTAATTCTTCCCCTGTTAGCCCTTCTCGCTTAAATGACTGGCTGGTAACTGCACTTACTGCTAAGTATATCCCGTCCCTTCAAAATCAAAATCAAAAGTCATTTATTCAAATTAGTTTTTGAACGTCAAAATTACAAAAGACAGTCCCCCAAAAACGCCCGCCCTTCACCACTTCCTAGTGCTATCGCTGGGAAGAAGAAGTGGCGCAACAAACTCCCCAGCAGCACAGCTGTCTGTTCAATTTAAAAAAATACTTGATTGTATACAATACTAGGTACGGTTCGGTAATTAACATTACAAAACCAATACCAATATACCAACAAATATAATAAAAACTATACGTACCCAAGCTAAAAAATAATTAATTAAAATGTAAATAAAAAAAACTTACTACCCAAATAAAAGCCTCCAGGCATAAAGGGCGTGACAGCTTACATATTTATGCATTGCTGGGTTCTAAGACCTGGCAGTAAGCTAATTCTGGAGAAAGAACATAAACATTGTCTTGCGTTAAACTAGGGTGACCAACTATTCTTATCGTCTAAGTAGTCGTTGATGGAATAGTATGCCTTTGAACAAAGGTTGGATTTTTTTTTTTTAGAATTAGCTTTAAACGCATTAAAAGGCAAGTCTAGAAAAGAAGTTCAATTCTGTCTTCAATCCTGCAAGTACATTACCTAAGTTCCTATAACTTTACATACCAAGTAGGTAGTAATGTATGCATCAATAGACTGACCAGCAGCATCTTAACTAATCCTTAAGTGCTCATAATATGTACCGAGATTACCAATCCGATATATAAACCATACAAATTATGGCGATGTTCGGTGGCAGACGGTTACCTACGGGCCGATGACGATACTAGTCTTCATTACACAACAAGATGGAAAGGAAAACAAACAAAATACCCAACAGTACTAAAACCTGTCCATGTCATACTTCATCAAATTTGTCCATGTTCATTGTTCATGCTTACCAAAGAAACGCCTACAAAGATTGGTAATTGGACCGCATACATATCGTACGAAAATCAAACGTTTTACCAATAAAACATAGTTTTGCTATTAAACGAATATACTCGAGGCGTGTCAATGCCAGGTTTTGTTGTCATAAGCTTTAAAGTGGTGAGCACAAATAAATACCTTGCTCATTATTTTGGACACCTGTTTAAGAAGACAATGTTTGTTTAGGTGGCTAATTGGGCGCGTTTCTTTGTAGTTTATTCAATGATTAAAATCTGAGTATCTAAGTTCTTATCACGAAGGAAGTCGATGACAGAGTTCTTTGGGAAGGACTGATCTAAAGGAAAGAAGTCTTTAAACAGATTCCGAACCCAGGTCTCCGGAGCAAGGAAAACCTGTTCATATGGAGATTCTCAGACGACTCCGTCTTTAAGTTCAAATGCGGTTCCACAGACGATGGAACACTTAATTACCTAGCTGTGCTGCGTGTCCTGTCGTGTGCACATTACAGGAACTGATGGACGCTTGTGATGGCGCCGAACACCTAGCCAAATTCTGGGCCGAGTCCAGTTAGAATGCCATCGACACACTAAGAAGTAGTCAGATATAATGTGCTATACATTTTACTCCTTCGCACGTCTTTTCTTAAGAACGATGAACACAAGTCATTAAAACAAAGAAAAGCTCCAAAACAAAACATGTGAGTAGGTGCATTTTCTCATAGATCTATTAACTGTGAGTCCACATCGCGTGCGCACATAATCTCGCAACTAATAGCATAATCTTCCACAAATCCTTATAGATGGCACAACATTCTCTTGTGTTCATGATGAGGATTGCTTTGTGTGTCTCAGCTATACGTTGTTATCATATTTCATATAGGCTCTTTGTTTCGAACCTAATTTAGTCGATCGAAGTAAATCATTATGCCTTAGATTTCTGAAACAGGATCTTTTTCAGCTATTTTTACTTTTGGATGTACCATTGTCCACCCTTACTACAGCGGTCATATATTTCAATCAGTATGAAGCTCTCAAGCTATTGCTGCCACAAATAGGTCTCTCTTACTTAGATATCAAATAATTAGACTAAAAATAAAGTGTGTATAACTCCAGCTTCCTCATATGTGATAGAGTAATTCTACCTATGCAAATATTTAAGGCATAATAGCTGCCAATGGCAGCAAAATTTTCAAATCTCTGATCAGAATACTCTATGAGTTATTAAACCGATACATATTATGTGTAAGCTGGAGTGACGGCACCCCGGTTGCTCATGTCATATCTTCCGAACGAAAGAAGATATGATTATGTATTATAGCTTAAAAATTTAGGCATAATAGCAGCAAAATTTTCTCTAGGTCTTGTAGTTTCCACGCGCTTTTATCACGCATTATTTTTTTTTAATAATTAAATTGACCCAAATTCAAAAAGCTATTTTTACTTATTGATACCAAATTATAGTTTGGTCTTCCGTTCCGAACTACATGTACATACAAAGTTTCATTTCGATACGACAATTATTAGAAGTAGGTTTACAACTTCTAAGATTTTTTTACATTGTTAGTTACAAGTGAAGCTAAATAAAAGCGTGTTAAAAACAGAATGAGAAGGTAACCCTGAAACAATATCATGTCTGAATAAAGTATTCATTACAATAGACTTAAATAATTAAGTCTGCATAATACTTAATATTCTAAATGAATGAACCACGCATTACGATTTCCCGAGGATTAGGTTCATTCACATGACAGTGTGAACTTGAAATCAGTGCGTAGGTACAATAAGTTAATAACATGATTAGTGAGATCTTGCTCAATAAAACATGAGCTGACGCCTAATGACTTTTACCTACGTATAGAACACATGTAAGTAGGGTTACCATTAGCCAGAGAGGTAATTACGTAAATCACTGTAAGTAGCAATGGTTAATATTTTGACAGTTCAACAACATTCATTGCGGTATTTACGTTGTCGAGCAGACCAATTTTTCACCCATAGGTACTCGTATGTAGCAATGGATTAGCAGTATCCTTCAAAATGATTCAGATTGAGATTAATAGTTGGATGCAATTATGGTGCTATGTTATACAATTTGCTTTGCCGCATCTGACAAGTATTTCAAGTGTCACGTGGAATTTTAACGGGCGATATCTTCATCAGTTTTTATATAGGTAATTGACAAAAGAAAAAAATACGGGTTCAATATTTTTTTGAACATAATCTAATCTAACTGACATGACGGACTAAATAGATTTTTTTAGGAAACTAGCCTATTGCCATTCCTTCCATCCATCGAAAACTGTTGCAATTTCCCTCTGCAAATTTAGTCTCTACATTTGCGGTTTTCTTCATTTTTTTCCGTTAGCCTATATTGTCTCACTGCTGGGCAAAGGCCTCCCGCATATTCTTCCACCTTTCCTTGTTCTGTGCCTTCTCCGTCCAATCGGTTATGAGCAAGTCCAAATCGTCACGCCAGCGTTTCTTAGGCCTGCCTCGGCCTGTCTGCCTTCTTCATTTGGTTCATGTAATTTCTGGTCCTTTTCTTTCTACCTTACCTGTTCCGCAACTGTGTTTTTTTTATTAATATTTGATTTTAACGTTTAATATTTTTTTGTGGATGCAATTTTTATTATTAACAAATTACACGTGTTTCAGTGGTGAAGTTTCTTTTTTATTTTGCTACAATAGGTACAGGATTTATAATTCGTCTCACCTCTACAGTCTAGACTCTAGACTGAAGAGGCTATTATATCTATTATTATCGGGGAACTAAATTGCACAGCTACGTTCGCTTATCTGCCATATTTGGACAGCCAAATGCGCGTCGATTAGAGTTCAAAGGACCCAGACAGCTCCATTTTAGCTTGATGATCGTAACCTATCTATTTTTTGTTAAAAGTTTTAATTGCAGTCTTCTTAGGTATTATTTAAACAAGCACCCATTTATCCTATTCCAAAGATTGACCATTATTACCTACATCTTTTATGTTTTTCCTAATTAGACCATACCATATTCACTGCACGACTTAATAATTTACCTTGTATTTTTATGGGTAGGTACATCAATTAAACAGTACAAGTAATAATTTTAATCTAATATACCAATCGTAAATAACAGATATTGCTCTAATGTTGGAGCTGGTTCCAGCAGCTTGCAAATAAATTCAAATTTAAATTCTACATCCTCATTAAATCGTACTTCTGCCGTAAAATAATCTGATAATTCCCGATTCATCTCGGCGTGTCGTGATCTGACCGTGGACTAGTAACATCATAAATGTAACAACTGCAATTATTGGTATCATAACAAATACCTGCCGAATTCTTACAGCACGCACTTCGTGACCGTCCTTGAAACTTTATCTTAGTGGATCATTCAACCTTGTCACTCCTATTAATTTTTATTGACCATCTAACTAGATGTTACTTGCTCTCAATCGATATTATACATTACGCATTAATTAATCTTGTAATCACTCTGTGATTCATAAATCTAACCAATCAATCATGTGATGTTCAAACGAATGCCTTAACCGACAATGAAATTAAAAGATGTATCCGCTGCTACTAGGAGGTATCATAGTATTTGATCGTATCGAATTATTACATTTGCCATTAACTGAGATCGTGATTTCCTCTGTTTGGATTATAAGCCAGTTATATCATATCATCAATATGAATGGGCATGATAAAAGCGAATTTATATGGGCTATCAATTCTGCCATTGCACTGATGCATGTCATTATTGAACGAAACTTTGAATAATATAGAACAGGATCAAGCGAAGGTGTGAAGGTCGGTGTTTGCGCAATAAATCGAACCGCATCTGGCAATATAGTTCCCATTGTGGATCTGTGACGTGGATCACGAACTGCTATTGCTCCACTTCCTCGGCTATGTTAGCCACTAAGTTTTACAGACCAATCTACGAGGTCCCTTTACTGCAATAAAAGAGACCTTCTCTTTTAGTAACAGCCTTAATTTAATCCTACACCCACAACTAGGTGAAGGCGTCTGTCGTTTATCAATGCGATGAGGCGTTACTGATGCAACTACTCGTATTCTGTAATCTTCTGAAAGGCTTTACCTGAAATTCTTGGAATCAATTTGGTTCATTGATTCCATATGTACTGGCTCTACCACTGGCCAATCATATATGTATGTTATAATGTATCCGTGGGTGGCCCATC
The DNA here is from genome assembly GCA_949629185.1 of Apamea crenata. Classification (NCBI taxonomy): domain Eukaryota; kingdom Metazoa; phylum Arthropoda; class Insecta; order Lepidoptera; family Noctuidae; genus Apamea; species Apamea crenata. The sequence goes on along the minus strand of OX451359.1, from coordinate 13,071,074 downwards.
TTCAATCCTATTTGAGATAATCCACAAATATACTAATTTATAAGAAAATGTAGTCATATTAAATTCTAAATCCAATCCCAGTACGAACGTGTCGATATTTCAGAACAGATAAAACTAATGATATTTGTAAGGCACGACGGCTCTGCAGTTGTTGTGTTTACATACAAAATAAGCGATTATGTTCTTATTCAATTAGAAATGTTTGTTGGTATTGTATACTCGTCCGATGTGCCGTCGTTTCCTCTCAATTTATTTTATCCACGTTCAATAGCTAAAAGTGTTTGATTATAAAAGTAACTTTCGCCTTCTACACACGCTTACATACAGAATCGATAATGATGCGGAACGGTAAACTATTATTGGTATTTTTAAACCTGTGCCTACTGACGCTTACCTTTGAACGCGTCTATTTTTAGCCTACATTGAATGACATCATTATCATGGCCCTGTACTTTCGATACCAAATTGCCAACCTTAGTTCACATTGTGGAATGCAGCTTTCTCGGGCTAGTGGTTAGCTAGGCTGTCTATCACCAGTGGCACCTATTAAAGTTTATCTATGTTAATTGTTGCATCTGCATCGTCGAATTCATCGTCGTCGGCATCTGCGGGGTAATTAACACACTCAGTAGCAATGGTTTTCATTTTGACAGTCCAACAACATTCATTGCGTAATTTACGTTTTTGAGCAGACAAATTTTTCGCACATATGTAGCAATGGATTAGCAATATTCTTCAAAATGATTCAGATTGAGATTGATAGTGTGTTACGCAAGGTTGCTGGTCCCACCTTCATATTTTCTTCGTCGCCTTCATATTTCCTCCTTTCTCGATAAACTTTGCCTATTGTAGATCGAAGTTCAAATGCGAGACAAAACACTTAAGCAAACTGCTTAAATTACAGATTTCTGTTAGAGTCAGGTAATTATGTCACATGAGTCATTGTGAGACACATTAATGGCTCGTGAAGTAACGATCCTTCCTTTTTTGTGTTTTTTAAAATTTTCAAAACCAGCTCACGTAACAGGAAGGTTTCCAAAATATTATACAGTCATTATTTTCTGTACCTACATGGATTTGTATATGTAAGAATTGTAGGGTCATTAGATGCGGATCTTACACAAGGCGCATACGTATCTTTTGATCCAATTTCACTACCTTATAAGTATTGCAATATGTACGCAACGTGTAGGTATGTATGCCATACTTAAATTGCTATAATAACAGTACAAATACCCAATTTTATTGCCAGTGAAAGTATATTGTGGTCAACTTATTTCAGATGAGTCACCCTTCATAATACCTTACCTTCTACCTTTACCTTTCCAAAAGAAGTCACATCTGTTCATCAATAAACCTAAATATTCTCTCATAATCATCGCCACGGTAAAGGGACTCGTGGCGAAGTAATACAGCCGCACGGGTCGATCTACCAGGTTAAGCTACGCTTGCCGGGGTTGGTCCGTGGATGGGTGACCATCTTTACATACCGAGACTCCTCTCGTTAAGCTGTTGGTCCCGGCTGGCATCCGTGGATCTTTGACAGTCGTTACAGATCGTCAGAAGCCCGAATGTCTGACAACCAGTTTTAGCAAGCACTATCGTATTACCCAGTTACTGGGTTGTGGAAGTTAGATAGGCAGTCGCTCCATGTTAAATACTGGTATTCAGCTGCATCTGGTTAGAAAAGAAGCCGACCCCAACTTAATCTAGGCAGATTGAATAGTTACTATAAAATAGCCCTATGACCAACACGTCGCCTACGTGTTAGTGATTGTAGGAGGTAAACAACTGTTGTGTAATCTTTGATATTAATTAACAATTACATCGTTGATGATCATTAATTATTTATTAGCTTACATAATAAAATAGAAACGATCAAAGTACAGAAAAGGCTTTGTACAAGACGGGACGTATATGGAGGGATCGGGAGATATATGAAATTATGAAACAAATTGTACACTGAGAAGTGTCGTGGTATGAGCGTCATGTGATGCAGAGAAATGAGGAACATGTTGTGAGGATTAGTACGAATGTCATAGTTACAAGATAAAAGAAACAATGGATGGATTGTGTGATAGACGATGTAGCTAGGCTAGGTTAACCACTGACTATAACGGTCTGATAACGGCTAGAAGGCCTGCAGCGCTGAGCCCAAATAAATTGGTAAACTTTCAACCAATAGCTCTTTTTATCCTTAAACTCCTTTCTTGTACCAGTTTAATTGCTGTATAATATACTCGTAATATATCTTAGAGTTCAGTGTGCCTCTTGCCAAAGGCCTCTTCTTACGATTTTCATTGCTTTTTGTCTTTTGCAAGATCTATCTATTGCTTTCTTCTCCAGTTTGGACCTGCTCTGAGGTTGAGTTCGCCCTCCCATCTTTTGGTAAACGTTATTGACAATGTAATTGTTAGGGATTAGATAGTAAATTAATTAGAAAGCCTTGTTTGTTTGTTGTTATCAAACAAAATATAAATACTTAAAATAAGCAATACGTACTTATTAGAAGAACTAATAGGTACGTTAATACATTAGCGCGTACGCTAATTTGTAAAGCTCTAGCTCTGGAGACTCTAGCTTCGTAATTTATTAAACCTAGAATCTCCTACAGCAAGTTGCGTGACCCCCTTTCATTCTAGACTTACAATTTATTTTATTAACGACATACTGATATTAACTATCTATAAGACAAGATCTTACTAATTACCTTCTAAGTCCATGCAGTTATTGTGCGTAACTTTGTGTTCACTTGTTAAGGGGGAAGCGCCAGTGTAGCCCGCGAAATTCAATTTTTCTTACGTTTTTTGCGTTTTGCAGGCATGTGTCAGCGGTATAATTGCGTAACACACTATCAGTACCAATGGGTTTAATTTTAACAGTTCAACAACATTCATTGCGTTATTTACGTTGTTGAGTAGACCCATTTTTCGAACATATGAAGCAATGGATTAGCAATATACTTCAAAATGATTCAGATTGAGATTGACAGTGTGTTACGCAATTAGGGTGCAGGTTGTATGTTGAACAAAATATGATTGGCGAGCGTTACAAGTATGTACCTATTGACATAATTGTAATAATTAAAATCATTAATACAACGCTCTAAGTTCATATAAATACTCCTAAATCCCATTGATTGATATTTCCTGAAATAGTCATTCAATTGGCTACCAAGCGCATTCCCCTTAAAAAAAATTGATTTATTTTTACCCGACAGCGCGACAGCAAAGACAGGGTTATGTTTTACACGTGCTCACGTTTGTAATGAACTAATATTGGACTATTAGTACTTTGGTAGCTATTTCCTAATAAACTAAGAACTAAGTGTATCGAATATGAGATCGTGACGGTAAAGTGTGTCCGTGGAAGCATGATTATGATTACATTTCAGAAGTGTACTGTCACTGAAGAACCTATATTTGAACTCAACCTATCTATGCCACTGCATTGCATCAGGCTATTTAAGTCAATAATCTGTCGCAAATGCAACGCGTAATTTATTGCCTATCTTAGAAAATCATTATACATCCGGAACCCGGTACTCGTTACAATCCTGACTGAAAGTATCAAATCTTTGAAGCTGGTATTTTTGTAACTTAAAGAATGAGTTGAGAAAACGTGCTTTTTTATTATTTACTTATCGTTTTTAAATGTCGTGATTTTTATATTAAGTGAATGGTACCTATATTCACATCTGTGAAGTTTACGTGATATTTCAAATAGATGTGAACATCGGTCAATGACCCCATAAAAAAAACATTTTTTTTTTATTAGCTTTAAATATCGATAGTACCCATCACGTCTGCAGAGTTTCGCTAGCTATTTGACCCTGCATATTCATTTCTACCTTCACCTGAAAAACCTGAAGGACTATTATCACTTACTCAAATCGGCACTTGTCAGGGTTTGGAGTTCTGTAGGCGGGTACAAAAAAAACTTGAAGCCTTTTTGAGGCTACTTCAATTAATATCAACTTAATTAGTGAGCTCTTCATATATTTTATCTTAATTTATAACCCACAATAAAGTAATCAGAGCTTTTTGTCAAAACTTTTTGCAGACTCAATATCTTATGAATGGGTGTCATTACACGTGAATTATTGGCTACTTCATTACCATTCTGCTTTAATTACACACGCACAGACATAATTGGCATCTTATGAGGCTTTTTTGGGTTCCGTGACCGTAATATAGTCATTAACATTGGCCTTGGTGAGATTTGATGAGCTTCTTTTCTAGTCAAGGGCAGATATGTCGGCCAAAAATAATGATGTAAAAATCCGCGTTTCACTTTGAGTTATCGCTATTGACAATGGACATAGTATACCTACATAGATATGTCTGTAATGGTCTGTATTTAGAAGTTCATATACATAATAGAGCTATATCTACGCATTACTTCTCTATATCTTCTGACCACCCACATAAAAACTGTGATGCTCAGTTGTTTTTATTGCTTGCTTTCTCATTCATTCTCGTATTCACGAACGAAGGTATTTCATTGATACTCCCGGATATTGAGCTTTACATGGGGCCATCCGAGAATGCGCCAGCACGTCTATTTGTCTGTATTAGGCTCTAACTAAAGTGTCAACAGGGTCATCGCACAGGGCTCGCGGAGCAGGTTATGTCAACGGGTTTCAAAGATTGGCTAGAAGAGCTTAAATATTGTACAAAGGCGGACTTAATGCTTTAGGCATTCTCTACCAGTCAACCAAGGGTGGTGAAGAGATTAGAAGGCAGGTGCTTTGGTTGAGAGGAACAATGACAAAAAGAAATAGGTTATATACATACACATACATACTATTACTAAAATATATACTTATAATATATATATAATATATATGTATTCAAAATCAAGGGAGAGAGGTGTTGAGATGACTCTACGCTATTTGTTTCGAAAATAACTCTGCAATTTCCGCTTAAATGCATACCGACTGGCGGCCGAGGAAGCGCTTCAGACCTTTTTGAGAATTATGACCTAGTAGATAAGCCAAATATGTAATTTGAATAGTTGAAGGTTAAGTTTACTAGCCTTTATGGGATGGTTTTTATTGCTACGAAATGACAGATGTAAGACGTGACTGAAGACATGGATCCGCCAACGACCATTTTGGAAGTAAGTAGTATGCAACCTGCAGCAGAATTCTATACTCAATGGAAGAGAAAAGTGTTATGGAGGTACCTAAATACATATAAAAAAAAAAAAAAAATATATTTATGTTCTGTAATTTGTATGGTGTACAATAAAGAGTATTCTATTCTATTCTATTCTATTATAGGGATGAGGCAGACCAAAGGTGGATTTATTGTGTGAAAGATGATATTAGATATAGCTAGGAAGAAATTGAAGATGACAGCTGGTAGAGACTGTCCCCAAATAAATAAGGATACCTAATGGCAGGAGAATGATGATGAATGGAAGGTTGTGAATGTTTCAGTAGTGGCCGTTAATCAAATAGTAGAGACAGCAGAGTAGCCCAATTCGGAAAGAACTGAAGGCCAGTTCTCGTAATTTAAAACGTTCAAAATCTAGTCGCAGTCTCATCTCGGCGACAAATAAATGTCAAAAACTTGTCAAAATGTAGGAAAATTATAGGAATTTTTGACAGATGAGACTGAGATCAGACTGTGAACGTTCTTAAAATTACGAGACTTGCCCACTCAGATCATAATTATCTTATTAAATATTTACTCATCATCTAAGTAGACCTCCTGGAATGCATTATTGATATGAGTCTCTGGCCAATTACCTAACTAGCTAGAGTAGACCTGACATGACATTTTTACAGAATAGATCGGCTCGTGATTGGTCTGGACGTGGCCATGTTTGGCGCTGATGAAGTTGATGGATTAGGCTTTTGTGATTTACTGATAGCTCAAGGTCATAGTGGCGCCTACGATGAAGATTGTTAACCTCAAATACTTAGACATATAAATGTTTTAAACATTTTAGTACCAAAGTAGTATTGTGTGGGACTAATGGGCTGTAGATAATAAAATAAGAAGATAATTATAATTTACTAGCAGCGGCCCGCGGATTCACCCGCATAAGTGTCGGTCCTATGGGAGTATTGGGATAAAAAGTATCCTATGTGCTAATCCTGGTTATAAACTATCTGTGTGCCCAATTTCATCCAAATCCCTTCAGTAGTTTTTGCGTGAAAGAGTAACAAACATCCATCCATTCATCCATGCAAACTTTCATGTTTATAATACCGCTTGACCGCTACTTGGTACTATAGGTAAACATGAGTCATCTTTTGGCGGTCATTTAAAAAAGTTGTGTAAAGTTCAGTATTTGCTTGCTATTAGACACCAAGGCTTTGATATGTAAAGCAAACAATAAATACCCACTCGCATTCTGAGTCAGGTTTGTTGAATGTTGGTGTTAATCAGGCATCTTGTTGATCAAATGAAAATACAGAGTGGTAGCCACAACCTGCTATCATGGATTAAGTGCATGGTTCTGAACCCACCAACCCCCTGAAAATTTTAACACACTGCGTTAAAATTTTTCGTCGGTTATTAAGAAAAAATTAGCTCTACTATTTTGACCGCTTAGGTATTCCTCTTTTCTATGAAACAGCAGTTTTTTTTTTTATAACTGACGAAAAGTTCAGACGAAGTTCAGCACACGCGTAAACATCGAAGCATGTCACCCCACCCCACCACACACACCACCCACCACGGGTGTCACGGGTGTCATGTCCACCCTGTATATACTTACTAAATCAGAAGGCCAATTCTCGTACTTAAAAACGTCCAAATTCAAGTCGCAATCTCATCTCAGCGATAATCAATGTAAACACCTTGTCAAATATGCATGAAAATTGATTGTGTTTTTGACAGATTGAGACTGAGATTAGAATTCAAACATTATTAAAATACAGGTGTCAAATAAGTCATCGATAGTTTAGTCTCATATAAATCTGCCTCTAATGTTGTCCTTTTAAGGCCTCCTTAAAAATAGGCGCGGGCCTGCGGGCGGTGAGTAGGTAATGGGTAGCTCACCGTCCGATCAGGACCAGGCCCGTGCCGGACGGCGCGTTGTGTTCCACGCGCGCCTCAAAGAGATGTCAGCAGAGGACGGGGCCCGATAGGGCCGAAGCCTGCCGGGGCGGCGGGATCATCCGAAAGGTTAACCGCTGCCCTGGAACAGAAAGGGCTAAGGAAGGAACACGGGTGGGTTTTAGTCAGTAAAAGTCTGACACTCCCTTCCGCTCCACCCAGAGCGGGAGGGGTCATTTGATGATTTCCCATCCACAAAAAAAAAAAAAAAAGGCCTTAAAAAAACTGCGAAAGTTATTGAAGTATTCTCAGAAAATGCTGTAGGTATTACTATTAGCGATTATGAGTACGCTGCCTTGCCTTTTATTAACGTCTTTCTTGTTTTCCCTTGCATCTTTATGTTTTAGACCGACCAATAAGGCAAAGTAAGGATGAGGTTACTAATAAGGTAACAGAAAGTGGGTATATTTTCCTATTGGTACATCAGTCTACTCTTACAATTCACACAAGCAGCTGGTAAGCGGGTAATGCATATTAAGTTGTTACAATTCTTCCGGCAGGGAAGGGCCCGCACTGCAAGTGTATTCGTGGTGTTGCAAGCTCTAAACTAACAATGTTACACATAAGTAACATAATACTATTTGTATCTACAATCAGTACTAACAAGCCTGTCAATAAGTGGAGCCAGATGTACTGAATTCAGCATAAAATCCTATATAATATATATATCTGACGTGAGAATGTGAATTGGTGGCTGACTGGCTGGCATTAATATCTGCTACAAGAACATTTTTGACGCTGTTGAATAGATGACCCTGTCCAAAATAATGCTCTCTAACGATCTACGTTTACCTAATAAAGCAGAGCTAATGTGAAAATCTGATTCCAAAGCCCCTTACAATTTTTGACGACACACACACACACACGACGTCAGATTGAGTAAAACAGAGCTCAATCGTCAAGGTGATGCCATCTACTATTTGGAAGATTCTCCTTACAATAGCTACCTACAGTAGTACCTACCTCTACCTATAATAGATTGGTTTGGTACAGATACTCCATATTATTTTATTTTTATAAAATATTATTTTAATGGCATAGTTTTTAAGTTTTTAAGCGCTGTTTTTTTGTCAGAGATACCTAGGTACGTACTGCACAGCGTCATAACTGGAAAACCAACTAGACATTGGAGAAAGAAGCAACTGATGAAATTTCCACGTCAGACACAACAATGTCACCTAAACTATAAGCATAAGGTCCTTGACGAGCCACGTGATGCAGTTTCGTGACCATTCTTGAGCCGACAACGGTTATAGAGCTCGTGACAAATTCTTGATGCTTGCTCCACTTCGACACTTCGTACAACTTAGCAATGTAATACAGGGATAATACTTTATTAGCTCCACAACGAAATGTTGTAATCTTTAACGATTCTAAATAGACCGCTGAATCGATAATTAGAAGTTTAGTTCTAGCTTTGTTTTTAGTCACGTTTTAAAATGTATCGTCGAGCGCTACCTTTGACAAGTAACTTGGCTAGGCCTTCTGATCGATTGATTGTTCGTTCGAGCGCGGAGCGAATGCTTGTATTCACCATAGTGCACTACCGATTAGTTACACAGCCTGTTGTTTTTAAAATAAATATAACATTCAAAGATGATGACTGTTTATAATTTGTTTGTAGGTCTGGATCATGAAGACTCTTATTGTTTCAGCATTTAAACGTCACGTTGGACAGTTGTTAGTGATTTTCAATAATTAGGTGTCTTAGTGTTGTGATTATCCTCAGTGATCTTTTGATCATTTTACCTGAAATCGGGGAGATTTTCGAGATGCTCCGTCTAGTTCCGGTTTGTGATCCCATGACAGGGTTATTGAACCCAAGACCTCTGTTCTGTTGTATGATTTACGACGAATCAATGCCAACTCTACTATTCAACATATTTTAGCTAGATTAAAACTTGGACTAAAATATGATCAAATTCGAGTTACCTACCTACTTATCAAGTTTTGGATGTTTAATGACAACCAAGGTTTTTAGGTTTCCTATTTTATTCATCAGTGATAATTGTGAATTCCCCAAAGTGCACTACCGATTAGATTAGTTACACAGCCTGTTGTTTTTAAAATAAAAATATAACATTCAAAGAGGTTATGACTGTTATTTACGATGAATCAATGCCGACTCCACTATTCTACACATTTTAGTTAGATTCAAACTTGGAGTTAAATATAATATAATATCGTGATACTTTGCAAGTTTTGGATATATGTATAGAGGCATGAGGAACAGGGTCTAAAGTTCACTCATACTCTATAGAAAAGGGAGGATCCTCCGACCAGACGGGTGTTGTGTCTGGCGGGCAACTGCCCAATGATTGATGTTGGGAAGTTTGTATATATGCTAATTGCGCGGTAAACTCTGCTTGCGAGATGCAGGATTTGCGTGACGTCAGTATGACGCGTTGCTCGCATGTGGCGTTGTAGATACCGCTACAGATGTGTAATGACAACGAAGGTTCTAGGTCCTATTTTATTAGCCAGTGAAAATATAGCCCATGATCCTACTTCTAGATAGAGTCTAGCACATTATGTTTTCTCTACTACTAAAAGCATCAGGGTCGGTCTCCCTTACCTATATCCACTGTCTATATGTACCTACTCACTTCATATCTAATCAGTCACTTCAATTCAAAATATAAATGATGTCATCATAGAAGATATTATACGGCTGCAATTTCTAGGTCTAGGTCAATTAAATAGTAGTGAACAAACACTAGGACAGTTTGTTTGTTCAGTAGCGTCATTCTGCTTTTTGCGCTGATTTTTTGTGGTGAATCGAGTAGTACTTGTCACTAACTACAACAATTAAAGATTTTTTTATGCTTCGTATTCTTAATCCCTAATTTGTAATTAAGTCTTCTATTAAATGACGAGCTTATTTCCTTAATCGTGCGTGATCAAGTAAGTACCCGAAATAAATTCAATCTCTTATTCGTTACATCAAAATCGTCCGTGTATATACGGATATGTACTGACAATTTGCTTTGTCTTCAATGTCTAATGATGATGTCTCACCTTGGTGTAATGTTCGATGTGTGTTCGAATCTTATGACTCCATTAGATGAGCTTCATCTCGATCCTCGACAGACCTATTTGTTATCACGTAAGGTCACGGTCGATAATAAGCAAGTTTCAACACTGCAGACGCCATTGGAAACTATTGTACTGTTAAAATTAGAACACTGTCTACAAAAGCGTTAGAGTCCGACGTAAAATTCTCGTCACGACTTTGACGAGACGGGGCATTGCACTTTGTAACTTCTTTTTAGCTTACTTTAGTCTAGATCTAGATTAAATCCCAGTGTATGGTGCGTTCAGTTGTCACGTGCCTACAATAAAGTTTTTCGTGGAAAATAACGTAGAGTGCGTTTGATGACTTTTTGCCAGAGTGCTTTTGATGTAGGTCCAATGTTTTTTTTTTTTTAGTTTTTAGGCTTCCCTATCAGAAGGCCAATTCTCGTACTTAATTTAAATCGATCAAAATGTAGTCGCAGTCTCATCTCGGCGACAAGCAAATGTCAAAAACTTGTCAAAATGTAGGGAAATTAGACGTATTTTTGAATCTGAGAACGTTCTTAAAATTACGAGAATTACCCCTCTGGTGTTTAAAAAGCGAATGAAAAACCACCCGAAAAAGTATAATTTGTAAAGGAAATTGGACGATTATCTTGGATACGACTGGCTAACGATTGAGAAAGACATCGTGAAAAAATAGACCTAACAGTGCAACCGTGGTGACCAATGTCCTATTATTGGGCGCCCGCTCTTATAATCATTTCTTTAGCCGCAATAATACTTGTTGTTGAGAGACCCCATACTTATCCATTTTAGTTGATCGTCAAGTAATAATGAGTTGAATGATTAATACAACAATGTTTAGTTAACTCTTGTGCAAGATGATAAATAGAAAGGGAGAAAGGTACCTTCATATTAATTGTCATCTAGTATCGGGAAGTTATTCAAGTACAGTCACGAGCAAAAGTATGTATACACTCGGATTTATTCAAAAGCGATTTACTCCTTTATTTTTTAATGAAATTTTATGTTGTTACGAACATAGCATTTTCGAACCCATATGTTTATGTAATGTGTCGTATTTCAACGTTGCATTCGTTATTTCACGAAAAAATCGCAATTGAAAGTTGCCAAGTGTTGACATATTGGTGCTCGTGACTGTACATTATGATAATGACGTTCCAACAAATGCTGAGACGCGCAATGTAAGACAAGAAAGATTAATAGACAGTCTGTAGTTAACATTTGTGTGAGAATTGATGTTTAGACCATTTATTACCGTACATGCAAATCGCAATTTACTTTTGAAATAGGCATTGGAAATGCAAAACCATCTCGGTTGGTAACTTATTACTTATCATCATTCTCCTGCCCTTATCCCAAATTATTTGGGGTCGGCGCGTCCATTCCTGTAACACCACACATCCCTCTCAGCATTCTCATCTCAGCTGCATGCAATTGCCTTTCATTCATCCCTTTTGTGGCCCAACATTCTGATCCATACAAAACAGCAGGTCTAACCATGGTTTTGACTTATTACTTATGTTATTATTAAAAGCCTATGACGTCAGGCAGAGCAACTTATTACTTACCACAGGTACCTTCCTACTAATACAGGGTGGCAGAGAAATCGATGCACAGCGTGTTACCATGGATTCAGTAGTACATGATTCTGCACCTCCCTGAGTAGAATTTTTTCGGTTATTAAAAAAAAATGGCATTGCTGAGTTTTACGAAGTTTCATACATTTTGAACGCGTAGGTATTGCACTTTTTTGGGAAACAGCTGAGTTTTTTTTAATAACTTTGATGTGAGTAGGTATGTTATAGACAGAACAGGTGAGGTAGGTACTTATCAAAAGTGCCGTTGTTTTTAAGACATTAGGCTGACCACAATTATTCTTTATCTTATCTTAAACAATAACAGCGGAACTAGAAACTTAATTTGCCTTTTTAGAAAAGTAAAATGGGTTCTTATTATATTGTCGCGTCGCGTGTAATCGTAGATATATTGTTAGGGTTCCGCATGAACTTCAAATTATCAAGCCATATGGTTATTGTAGGTATATGAATAACTGAAAAGCCAAGTCAGCATTTACTTAAGTGTTTGAAGTTCCAATGCCAATATGGGACAATCGCCCAAATTCCGATACACGCCACGCAAATGCAGCAAGCAAGCAGAGTGCAGTGTGCACCTCATGTTCATCGATTGAGTCAGTGAGCCTACGTGATACTGACAGCATCACCTATCATACGGAAAATTGCATAATACAAATGTCTACATGAGTTAAGTAGGTACCTAGTTACGCAACGCTATTAGCGGAAACCTGACCAATCAGTAACTCCAAATACTTCGATCAACCCCTAGGCCAAAGCCTCCACTCCTAAAACACAATACACCATAAGCAGGTCCCTAAAACCAGATGAAATGTTCGCTCGTCTCCGTTTCGCCACCGCTCGGCACTCCAGCGCAGGTCCAATTCAAACGATAGTCATTGTGATGCAACCGCGCCAGCAGCGTGAGAGCACGCCGCTGCACGTCGAAATGGACCGACGGTAATCTAAATATTAGTATAAGTATAGGTACCATTGTTGGCATGTTGCTCATCAGGGTCTGAACCGCATATTAACGCACCGCGCATAAAGAGCCTATTAAAACATTGTTTCATGATGACTAGGAATTTTCTTTGTAATGATTGGATCTGGTGGCGCGTCATCATGCCTAAATATACATATACCTACTGGTGTCATTTTATGATATTTAAGTATAGAAGCTTTGAGTATGAATGACGATGGCTATAAGAGTAGGGGAAGACCAAAGAAACGATGAATGGACTGTGTGAATGTGTGAAAGATGATATGGCTAGAAAGGTGGTAACTACCGAGATGACGAATAATAGAGATGTAGGTAAGGTATGGAAGAAAAAGACATGTTGCACCGCCGACCCCAAATAAATTGGGATAAGGGCAGTAGAATGATAAAGTATAGGTCCTAGAAAAGTTACGAGTACTAGTGTCATGCGAATCCAGAAACTGAAATCCGTACTTATACAAAAACCAATTTCAACCACTGAATCTGTTTTGAATTCCCCATCTAGCGAACTGCAGTGAGATTCTGTAATCATCTCACCGTGAAAACTTAGGTGAAGTGAGCGTGGAGTGAGCTGTCATTCCAACTAATTCTAGGGATTGACACTATTAACAGCTCACTTCACCTAACTTTTCACGGTGAGATTTTTACAGAATCGATCGGCTTAGCAAAAATAAAACACCGAAATTTTCGCGTCATCAATAATCTTCGTGCTTTCTGGAGCATTTGCCTGACTGCTGAGCCTGCCTGTACTTGGCAGGTAAATACTTAGTTGCTTCGTTGACGTCATAGATATAAGATGGCTGACATGCAGACTGGCCAAAGTCTCCAAAGATCATTATTCTCGTGAGCATTACAAATCATTATGTAAACAAAATAGTCACACAAAAACCATCTTTCACCAACGTAGGCGCAGTAATCGATCGTCCTATAGCTACCCAGTTAGCAAGTTGTAAATAACTTTATTATGACATTCCATAACACTTGTGATGGGTGTCGTAATCATCATGAGGGGTCTATGGCTATGGACTGACTAACATGAATGAACACGTAATCCTCTTAAAATATTTGATCGATTAAATAATATTTCCAAAATAAAGCACTTGAAACGCTTGATCTTGAATTCTTGACGTCATGATTCAGTCTTTGTTTGTGTTCTCAATTACTCAATTATTTACCTACAGCCTAAGTACATAATATGATTGGTAAAATTGGAAGAGTCTAAGTACACCTAAGCCAAAATTAGATTTCATAGCCTGTTCCACCATCTCCGGATAACTTATTTGGCAACTAACTGCGCCCCGCGGTTTCACCTGCATAAGTTTCGATCCCGTGGGAATATCGGAATACAAAGTGTCCAATATGTTAATCCTGGTTATTAACTATTTTTGTGCCAAACATCCAAATCCGTTCAGTAGTTTTTGCGTGAAAGAGTAACAAACATCCATGCATCCATACAAACTTTCGCGTTTGTAATATTAGGAAGTATTTCAGGCAAATTCTGTTCTATTTAAGTACATTTAGTAACCTGTATACTGTATGTTCTATCTTGTATGTAGTACACAACATTACGCCTGTTATCCCCGAAGAATTAGGCACCTAAAGTACACCCACATTTCGTGTTAGTTGAATTTCCGTGCGATAAGGGGAAAGCCTATTGCTATCAACCGGGCACAAATCCGGGCTCCGGGCAGAACTGAGAAATTCCCGATGAAAAAACCCTACACTTACGTTCCTAACTCTTTGCCCGACCTGGTAATCGAACCCCGGAACGCATGTGCCCGTAGGAGGGCTTGCGACCACAAGACCAAAGTGGCACCATCTAGTGATCCTTTATGACCTTAATGACCAATTCACTTAGATCACAAAATATCACAAGATAAATAGTACCCTTATAAATAAGCTTTGCATTTAAAAATGTGGCGTATTAGTAAGTATATAGAATCGGAAGTAGGTATAGAAACCTTGGTACACACAGGTTCAAGGACTCCAAATTACCAAGATATTAGAATTAAAACGGTGTCACTATCCACCTTGAAACAAGACTATTAAAGGCATTATTCATGAATGAAATTTATGGCGTGACCACACGCGAATGCAACATTAGGCAGGTATATTACTTAAATGTAACTTTAAAGGAACGTAGTAGGTGCATTTTACCTATATACGTACTAACCTACCTACGTATACCTATATCATATGACAACATGACTATTGACACTTAATGATATCTTCCAAAGAGGCAGTAAGTTCTACACGGAGAGGAGGCCAGTGTCCCAGCAGTGCAGCAGTGGGAACATTATTGTGTATGTGGTTATGTGACCGCCGATGTGACCCAGTCACTGGGTAATATGATACCCCTTGGTCAACGGTCGTTACGGGTAGTCAGAAGCCTGAAAGTCTGACAACCAGTCACATACTTAATGTTTAATTAACTAATTTATGTACTAAACTACCTACGTATACCTATATCATACACATGACAATTGACATTAATGATATCCTACAAAGAGGCAGCAAGCTATATTACACTCGCGAGCAATGAAAAAGTTCCAGTGACATAGCACCAAATTACTCCTAAACGGGAAAGGCTAGCTTAATGACGCCGTCTGCAATATTGAAGTATGTACATTTAACAGCGCATCAGAATATTACCAACTAAAAACGTAAATATTGGAGCCAGGGAGCTAGGTTCTATGCAATGACTATAAAACTATGTCTTAGGAGATAATATTAGGGTGTTTGTCGGCATTTTGTGGGTGGAACTTTTTTATTGCTCGGCATTGTATTACCGGACAGCTTAATGGACTTTTAATCAGATACTGGCTGGCCTTTTCTGTGGGGTAATTGCGTAACACACTATCAGTAACAATATATTTTTGGTGGGTAACATATTCATTGTACGGAACCCTCTCCACGCGCGTCCAACTGGCACTTGTCTGGTTTTGTATGGTAGATAAGTTTACGCGCATACTAAATGATCCTGATAGGTCTTCCTATTGAAATAGATTGAAAGAAAAGACGTCTGAGTTTGTTTCTTTTTTTGTATGTTTCATTTTGACAGTTCAACAACATTCATTGCGTTTTTTACGTTGTTAAGCATAGACAAATTTTCCGAGCATATGAAGCAATGGATTAGCAAAGAGATTCAGATTGAGATTAATAGTGTGTTGCGAATTAAAGCGCTGGATATTAAGTCTGTCCTCCTGAATTAACACAAAAGTACGAGTAAAATATGATTATTATAGAAACTTCTACGGTTGTTACTTAGAGGTTTCTATAATAATCGTATTTTTTCAGCAACGGTCATTATGTAGGTACCTACTTAGAATAACATGGAGTTACGGCTATTTTACTGAACGTTGATTTTCTGGCAAAATACCATGATTGTAACCTTTCCCTAATCACGCGAAACTGCGTATCTAATACAACACCAATAACAGCCCAAAACTTTCCTTAACAAATAGGTAATAGGTACCTAGCTTAGTCACCTTGGTTTTTGTTTATGCAAACGGAATAACTTAGGTATCTAGTTATAGTTATATATAGGTAACTTGCGACAATGCCAACTCCATAACTTTTGCATCTAATCCACTAGCTAGCTTTAGCTCTTGTCACCGTCGGCGTTCCAGCTGTATTAGAACCCATTTGGCACGCGACGATGGCAAGAGACCGGACGGCATGTCTTTATTTCCATGGAAGGTGGGTAGGCCTTTAGTGTGGGATGCAACTTGTGTCGATACTCTTGCGCCATCCCATCTTCCAGGGTTGGCGTGCTGCGCTGGTGCTGCTGCTGCGGCTGTGGAAAACCTCAAGCGGCGTAAATATAATAACCTTATTAATCATTATATTTTCGAGCCGTTTGGGGTTGAAACCCTCGGGCCGTGGGGTCCAAGTGCGCATGGTCTTTTTAAGGAAATTTCGAAAAGACTGGTTGTCACTTCCCATGACCCAACGGCTGGCTTTTACCTTGGCCAGAGGCTAAGCATACAACGTGGCAATGCCGCCAGTGTCTTGGGTACATTACCAGTCGACAGCGATGCGGATGAATTTATCGACGCTATATTTTAGTTTGTAAATAGTTTTAGTTCATTTAGGATATATTTTTGTTATGTTGTTGTTTAGTGTTATCTTGTAAATTGTTATTGTCTATAAATAAAAATCTGCAAAATCCAGTAGCTTGAACCTTCAATTATATTTTTGCTCTCCGGATATCCTAGCCTTGCGCGCCGCTATCCCTGCCATTTTTAAGGGTCTGTACCTACCGCTGTCCGTCCGTCCGTCCGTCCGTCTGTCACAGGGCTGCATCTTTTGAACCGTAATAGGTATCTAGACACTTATATGGCCGCTATGCCAACAAATAATAAAATAAAGATAAAAATTAAAAGGCCCATACAAGAAATGTGTTTTTGTTATATAAAAAAATGTAGTTCTAAATATTGTACGGTGGTACGGAACCCTTCGTGTGCGAGTCGGACTCGAACTTGGCCGCCTTTTGTTATATGTATTTTAAAGGACCAGCTTTACCACATGTAGATAGATACCCTACCAAAAAACCTGTTTTCTGTTTTCAGATGGCATCAAACAAAGTTTTCAAGAGCACAATCAGCGCACTGCTGTTTTTACAAATGGCGGCGCAAGTTTTGGCGGGAACGCAGTTCGCTTCTCACGTCAGCGTGAACACGCCTGCGCGGAGCTTCACGCACGGGGTCGGTGACCCCTTGCCATTGCTCGCAAGGCGAAATTACAACCGACAATCTGCCTTCCGAAGCTTACCGCGTAAGTAGATATTCTTTTAAGTATTTATCACAGAGTACATTATAATATACTGTATTTATTTACGAGTGGACCAGAGTCACGAGTGCTGCAGAAGTGTTCCACCACCTTGCAAGTCGCAAAGAACATGGATATAAATGTTCGGAGTTGAGTTGAGGGTGAACCTTCAGTCGGTAGGTAATTTTCGTAATTTTCTGGATAAACAAATCGTAGGTGGAGATTTGTTTTCTCTAGCGTTTAACCTAGATACCTATAGTTTATACTACAGTGACTGCCACTGAAATAGAAGTCACTGTAGTAGCAAGTTGTACGAACGAAGTCATATCAAGCTATAAAATTTTGAATATAAGCTGCCTTCTCATTGTACGAAAAGTCTATACAAGTCAAGGTTAGCTAAAACTAGAAATGTTTAGCTTGATGTGTCGTTGTGTGTAGGTACCTACTACGTAAGGTAGGTACACTCCAGTACCTTCTTGATACTTATCTTCGTAAAGAAACTAGGTAGGTACCTACGTGACTGGCACATGAAGTTCAAAACTATTTCGAAGAAAGTCAAGACAATAGATGAATGGGTACCGTAATTAAGTACCGTAGTGCGTAGTATTAATGAGATTTTTATCTGGGACCCACGATTCTCATCTAGATTACAATACAATTCAATGCTTACACCTACCTTTAAAGAAAATAAGAAACATCCAAAGATTGCAATTCATCTTGACAAATACACAACGAGTACCGGCGAAGATAGCGTGTGACCATTTATTTTGACATTAGATAATTTACACTTTGTTATGTGAGCACGGGCGATTATTACCTACTTTCTCGGAAACGGAAAAGGCACGGCTATAAATAAAGAATGTATGGTTAACTGTTACCTGTCATATACAGTACTATACCTACTACGTCAGCGTCACACACTGACAGGGAAGGTAAGGCCTAAAGTCAATAATAGGGACATACATATAGTACCTACCTATGGACAAATAATATCCCCTTTCATTGCTTTACTTGTGGAGCGAACGCAAGCGCAACTGTTGAGTATGTCTATGTATGGGGTTCGATTCTCAATTCGAGCAGGTTTATCCATCACTATTTTTTTATACAGCCCTGCGTCTGGATTTTTGTCATTAATGGTAGTAGGCTCGCCCCCATGGGACTTAGCCAGAACTGCTAAAATGTCTGTGTAGGTACTTTACACCTCTATCTATCCTAAGCTTAATCAAACGGTTGGCGCAGTGGTTAAGCGATTGACTGCTGTGCTGCGTGTCGCGGGTTCAATTCCCGCACGGAACAAATATTTGTATGACCTACATGTATTTGTTCCGAGTCTGGGTGTTTTTCTATCTATAATATGTATGTATTTACAAAAAAAAAATTGTATGTAAGTAGTTTATCAGCCATCTTGTTACCATAACACAAGCATTAGGTTGCTTAGCTTGGGACAAATGGTGCTGTGTGAAATGTCCAGGCATTTATTATTATTATTATTAAACCTAATTTTAAACTGTCTACAATTTCAGTTCCACCGCCAAATCGAGGAACAGGCTACCCTCGAGTGAAGCCGTCGATACCCTTCAACAACGAAGACACCTTTCACCGCGACAATACACTGCACGGAGCACCCTGGCAGTACAACAATTACATGGGTACAAGAGGTCTTTGCAATATCCCTAGGGATCTATCCATAGAGTTTTTCCTCACGAAAAAAATATGCCTTGCCTTGCCTTCCTTGGGGTATCTACATACCCCAACCACTAGTGGGTATCAGCAAAGCCAAGGGTTAAGTATTCACAAGGTGAAAATGGTGATTACAGAAGTCACACATGTGAAGCAGGGGTTCCAGAACTCCAGTAAAACGCCCTTCTGGGCTACGCTGAAAGGGCTCGTCTCTAGGAAAACCATTCTTCTATCCCATAACTTCTGGTTCGTGTTGCCATCATTCCAGAACGTGCATAATAGTTTCAGTAGATACATACCTTCACTCAATGATGAACGAACCTAAACTCTCTTGCCTATGATTTTTTATCACACACAACCTTTTTTCAGATGTTGCGATTCCTCTGTTGCCGCCATCGCCCTACAAGGTAGATTCTCCTGACCCGGAGTCGCTGTGGCCTGAAGGACTATTCATACCACCGTTTAACCCGCCACGGTTTGGAGCAGCTATCAACCGCCGCAGTGAGGTATTGTCAGGTAAAACTTATTGTAAATAGTACCTACCCATTATAATACGTTGGGCTTGGTCGTCATAATCCTCTAGGCGATGCTGATTTTGCCTCCGATTCGGAATGTAAGTATTATGCAATTCACGACGCGTCATGTGACTCTCTTATGTCAATGTAGTAAGGTTCAAATTGAAATGATGATAATAATATAATAAAAAATCATTTATTTAGCAATAATGATGTTGATTTAGACTTCTGCCCTCCTGTTAATGCTCAATAGTCCATATTAGTCAATGCTGTCGCACTCTGAACGACCTACTGCTGACTCCCAGTTTGTGTCTTTAGGGTAGCAAATGACAAAAAAATCCTGCACTCACTAGTGGGCCTTTAGAGGTTGATTCATCGGCCGGCACAGTCAGAAATGGTACACCTGCAATTCAACGGGCGCGAACATACTGCTCGTAGCGGTAGGATGCAGACAAACGAGGTGCCAATTGATTACCTTTTATTTCTTTCCGAAATGAGCTACAACGCGCCCCATCCGCTTACAATCGCGCTTCAGTAGAAAACAGATGCAACCAAGTGCTTACTTCCCTCGCATCACAGATAGGCTCCCAAATAATATCTACGATTGGACCTATGTTTTCAGAAGCCGAATCCCTGGATCCCTACTTACTGGAGGGTTCAGAGGCAATAGCAGCAGTCAGGAGATCAACTCGCCATGGTCTTTACTACTTCCACGATATACCTCACATCGAGTCATTGCTCGCCAACCAGGAAATCAGGATCGAGAATAATTTGAAACCTCATAGGATAGCAAGCATACGTCATACGTGGCCCTATAACCGACCATAGCGTACCCCGAACCGACGAAAAAAACACTACATAAAAAATTGCAATTATATATTTGTATACAAATGTAAAAATACTCAATAAAAAGTCATTAATATTATACACAACGTAATCTATCTAGTTTTATTTTTAATTTGGGTTTATTTATAAACGATGATTAAAGTTAAATGACATTCAATCGGCAAAAATGTATGGTTAAACAGTCGCTAACCACTACTTAATTTTAACCAACGTTTATAAATAAAGGGGACAATGTATAGTATAGCAGCATAATCAGCCTATAATGTTCCCACTGCTGGGAGACAGGCCTCCTCACGCGGGCCCAGTGCGGGTTGGTGGATGTCACACGTCTTCGATTTTTTGGTTCTAGGACATGCCGGTTTTCTCACGATGTTTTCCTTCACCGTTTTGAGAGCAGTGGTGATGAAATAACTTACACAAAGTAAAGCCAACAACCAACGACCACCACGACCAACGACCAAGCTACGACCTACAACTAGTAAGTCGCGGCCGTTACCACTGGGCCACCACCACTGCTGCAAAGTATAGGATAAAATTTATAAATAAATGTATAAATACATGTAGTCCTATTGTAGTATCTACAATAGGAATGTACGTGTGAGCATTATGTATAACAGTGTTGTTACGTGTTTTTGTTTACCAAATAACCTTTCAGTTGCAGCTATCTAGATTAGATAAGACCTTAGATAAAAAATAATTATTGTAAAAACAGGAAGCCAGTCTCTACAAAAAGGGTTTCCAGCTATTATGAAGAGATTCACAAACATTTAAAAGATATGATTGAGAACATTACAGATCTAGACACAATAATGTCATATTCGAACAGTAAAAAAATAGCAATTTGTAGTAAATTAGAAAGAAAGTAAGAAAAAGTATTCGTACAGGAAGATCACAAACTAAACACAGTAAAAAATAAAAACCAAATTATATAAATATTTAATATAATAATAATATTTAATATTTATATAATATACCTATAGAAAAATGAAACAGAAAGTTCTATACGAGGCCAAAAGGCCAAAATTGAAAAGCCTAATATTGGACGGAATTAATCAAATAAGTACCTAACTATTATTATCAGATACACCAAGTTTATTTAGAGATCGTCTGACTTAAAACTGTCTAAGCAACAAACATTGTATACTTTCTCACAAGTTTTAAACATTTGAAAATTAGAGAAAATATAACATACAATTATTTGTAGTTTTCCAATACAATATACAATTGCTATCAAGGCAGTGATGAGTTTACATATTGAACACAATATTTTTTTTTATCCTTAAGTGAATTCCTTATATGTCTACGATTATATCTCAATCTACACAATAATAATAAAATATACATAATTACAAATAGTAATAACATAAGAGGTTTTTAAAAAGTACCTAAGTTTGGAAGACAATTCACATATTTTTCAAAAACCCTGTATATTATACACTTACACATCTAAAGTTTCATGATTCATAATATTGGTCATACAGGACCAATATCACAATGATATGATATCATTAAGAGTCACATTATGTTATCAAAACAAATCATAATTTGGAAAACTCACTTTGTGGTTAAAGACACTAAATGTGACACCATACAACCACATAAAAATTCTTTTAAACTATCTAAGTCATTATGAAATGATAAGGACTTATTCATACGGAATGAGATTCGCTTTCAAAAAGAGTATACAAAATAAATTGGACCCTGTTGATTCCCAAGTTTACTGCTAAGTCCAAAAATGAATTAAGTTCTAATTTGGTTGAAGTTAATTTCAACTTTAAGCACTTGTTTACAGAGCTTATTTTTAGAATTAATATTGTGTAAGTATTTTACAAAAATACATTGCAAATATGGTATGGAAGAGGGGTAATATCCAAGTAATTATATGAAATTTAGCAATACTATAGAACTTTTGAAAACAGAAGACTTGGAGCTGGCTTTACAGTGCTGATCAAAATGGATCTTTTTTTTAATTTTAATTGAGAACAAGTTTGGTGATAAGAAATGCATTAGTCAATTAAAACTTTTCAATTAACTATCAATAAAGGGCTGATTGTTCAATAGCCAGGTAACTTTTATCTTAAGAATAATTATGACAGTTTGATATAATTTTCTATACAAAAACTGTCAAACTGCAATATTTATTCCTCAGAAAAATTGGCCCTTACATGAATTTACTTCTATTGATAGCAGGGGTACAATGAGTAGTTAGATCCATTGTTACATAAAAATCAGGTCCAAATAACAACCCTATGTCAAAAAAATTAGAGCAGCAACTGCTTTAACTTATATAATTATCACAATTTCAAGTTACTAAAGAAACACAAGTTATTTAAAAATAATAGTTGTATATGGGTATTAGTACAGCTAATGCAAGTATGAGTGGATACGGAGAGACTCCAAATGCTGAGTTACAAAGGTCACCATTGCAAAAACACATGTAAACCTTTTTACGGTTCCACATAGTGTATGCACACCTTTCTTCATAATCGCTCGGGGCTCTTTGTAGGCACATTCGTTCAGTTGCTGCACCATAATCTGTGAAATGAGTAATATTTTATATTAGAAATAATAGAGTAGTTTCCTGGGTAAAAAAATAAAAATTTTATTTAGTCCATCAGTTAGATTATCGAAAAATAATGGACCTGTATTTTTTCTTTTGTCAATTATTTATCAAATGATGAATATATCGCCCGCTTAAGTTCCGCGTGATGTCACGTCTTGCGACACTCACACACTCACTCAAATTCATAAACTTACGCCTTCATCCTATAGGGGTGGTAGAAACCACAGAATGCTACCTGCTACAATCCTTACTTAAACTTACTTTTTTAATGAAGTTAACACTGCCAGACAACACACACAATAGAAAATCTATTGTTGGCGGTCACCGGTGACCACGGTGGCAGTCAATGCCTTAACCAATTATGTACTAGGCTCTTATTTTTTACTTAGGGCTGATTTTTCCATCACCTGATAACTTATATTCAAGGAATAAAATTGACGTTTGACTGTTTTTGTATAAAATAACTGTCAAAATTTCAAAATTATTCCTTGAATAAAGTTATAAGATGTTTGAAACATCAGCCCTTCATGAGATAACAACCAAATAAGGTAAAATAAAAAATCCTGTTTAAAGCTTACCATCAGATCTGAAAGTCCCCACAGTGCCTTCAATTAGTTTTCCGCACCATCCTGAGGGACAGGCCACAACATGGATACCTTGTTCAGGCACAGTCTCAGTCACATTTAGTGGAAAAGTATCACCACAGGTACCAAGTTCTCCTCGCGATCTACATCTTATGCATCGCTTAAGTAAACCTGTAACATTAAAAATATTTATAAATATTTTTCAAACAAAAAGTTTTTACAAACTTTCTAATTTCACAGAAAAATGTTATTTACGCAAAATCACACCATTATCGACGAAAGGTTTGATTTATTAGTTATTCGTACACAATAAAGTGACTTACACACATTCCTAACAAGCTATTGTTGAACAACTCTCACTTTACCTTGATAAATAAAGTCGTGTCAAAAGTATTAGTGAAAACTTACTCTGAACTTCCTGTGCCACAAAGAATACCAATATAGTACACAAAAACACTCTACTGTACTTCATTTTGTAATAATGTAATTATCATGAGGGACAAAATACAAACACATCAACTTTTAAAACTTTTCATTTTAATCAAACTCATTGACAACCAACTTTTACTTTACTAAATACTACCAATGAACCAATCCACCGTTCCACTACCCGCTACGCGTCAGCTGTCAATTCTATGTCACTCATGTCAGTGAGACACTGGCAGAAACAGAGTCGAGTCGACAGAGCCACAGAGGGTACATTCCGAATTATGCCATAATCGCTCACAGCGCTTACGTTCCGATTTAAATATGACAGCTGAGACCTGAGAGGTACTGAGAGCGCTCGTGCACACGCTCATAGTGCTCGCTTAACGTCAAAACTATATTCACTTAGTTACTCATGGTTGGAGTAGTATACTATAGTAGTCTTTCGTTGGAGTACAGTATTTATTTCTGTGTACACCACAAATTTCTTCTTCTTCCGTTATCGCGCCACCACTTCACATTCCGAGTCACATTAATAAAGAGTATGCCAAGAATTTGCCGCATGTATGTAATGTATGTACGAGAAAATTTAGGATTGTAAACGATATTTTTCATTTTAGTAACTTTTCGCGTTCGCATTGCAAACGATGGTATTCATGAAATCCTTTATTTTTTACAATCAGAGGATCTACAAAAGAAGATCTCCGATGCCAAGCAACACATACTCCTGCGCAGTAACATGTCATCGCCAGTGACAGTACAAATCCTAAATAAATTGAATAACGAATAAATTCTGAAACCAAATAAGTATACTTACTCTTACTTACATTCTTGTTTAGTATCGAAAGTAAGTTGGTAAGTTGAATAGTTTTACCTTGATTTAACAATTTCGATTTAGACACGACTGTTACTTCAAACTCTTGAACTTTTACGCCATTTAAGAAACATGAATAATTACCCTCTTCGTTTTTACTAATGTGTAATATATGCATGGAATTATTAGTGTCTACTGATATATGAGGTTCTTCTTCATTCTTACATTTTATATTATTTCTGTAAAAATACATATGTTAGTAGAACAAGTTAATCTTCTAATTAATTTCTAATGATTTAGTATACATTTTAATTAAAAATATACATATACCTAAATAATGGATTTAATAGTTTTGCGTCTTTAAACCATTTTAAATCTGAATTTGAAATTGCTTCCGTACACGAAAGTGTTACATGACTGTTTTCTTCTACTTGCTTCATAGTTTTGTGTTTGTTTTTATTTATCTTGTGTTTCACTGTAGAAAAATATAGTCATTTACTATGGTACAGACGCCAGCACATCAACCTACTACAATCTGTCAAATTTCTTTAATAGATTTTCAACTTTATCAGAGAAGCATTAAGGTTCAAGGTTGATTGGGAAAATTTGACAGTTTCGGGTAGCTTGACCTGCTGGCGTCCGTACCAATATTTAAAAAACACTGTAAGTATAACTAAAGTAAAATAACTATTGTGATGGCTGGATTTGCCGCATCCTGTAAGGTTGGGTAAATTTAATAGCTTTTAACACAAATTGCGTAAGGGGTGAAAAAACAAACGAACCATTTGCTAACCATGGCGTTGGCGTGATGTACGTCAGAACCGCGGGTGTACCTACTTTTCAGATCTGCCTAAATTTATTGCAATTATTTGGTACCTTCTGTGTACCTTTAAGTAGCTCTCTTGGAAATCTGTGTACCTACACAACAATGATATTTTAAAAATTAGGTCCACCCGCCCGCCATCCTGATGTCAGAACCGCGGGTGTACTGCTAACCAATATACCTAATATGTAGCTAAGTACACTCTATAAGTAGATCTGGTACCTCTTGTGTACTTGCAGAAACACGTATTTAATAAACAAAATACTGTCAAGTTGCTGCGAAAAGTAAACACAGTTGACAGCATTTTGTTTATTTAATACTTGTTTCTGCAGGTACACAAGAGGTACCAAATCTACTTATAGAGTGTACCTACTTAGCTACATATATTGGTTAGCAGTACACCCGCAATTCTGACATCAGGATGGCGGGTGTACCTAATTTTTAAAATATCATTTTACGGGTGTAGGTACACAGATTTTCAAGAGAGTTACGTAAAGGTACATGGAAGGTACCAAATAATTGCAATAAATTTACGTAGATCTGAAAAGTACACCCACGGTTCTGACGTACATGTTGGCGTGGCACGTCACGCAGACTTCAAGCGAGTGCTTAAGTGTTGTCTTGTAGCGGCTTTACACTGACACTCGTATATTAAAATTCCACAGACACGCGAACACATAAACGATCGTTACAGCCGGTCGATTCTGTGAAAATCTCACCGTGAAAACTCAAGTGAAGTGACCTTGATCTGAGTTGTCAGTAGTGTCAATCCCTAGCATTATTTGAAATGACAGCTCACTCCACGCTCACTTCACTTCACCTAAGTTTTCACGGTGAGATGGTTACAGAATCGCACTGCAGAATCAAGAAAAAATGCGTTGTAGCGATATTTTGATACTACCTCTTTTTATAACATGGCATGTTTCCTCTTCTTCAAAGTCGGGGATATTTCTTATAATTTCACTTAGTATAGGTACTGTTTTATTGAGTAGTAATGAACGACATGATATATCGTAGCCATCAGTTAAATATGACACGGCAGCTGTGTTAGAAACCACTTCAACGGGCATTATCTGTAATATATAAAAGGCAAAATATTTGGCAGGAGTGCTATGTCTGTAAGCCATCAATCTTCAGCATGTGCACCGTTCATCTGGCTAGTTAGGCTAGGTGGTGCAAATCCACAGATGAATAGGTAGGTAGGAGGTATTTTCTGTTTGGGAATAATTTAGGCAGCATAATTATGACGTCTTAAAAAAGTGCATTTTATACGTTTTTACCTCAAAGGTGGTATTGATATCACTGGGCTGTAAACGACATCTACCTATTCTTTTGCGTACAACTTTCTGATGGTCGATTTCATTACATTCGCCCCAGTTTTCCCAAACTGTTGCTAATTTAAAAGTTTTATTTGATTCCCTTCTTAGTGATTTGTAAGGTTCGTCTTCAGATACTTTAATCTTTTTATTTAAAGTATCGTAGTAGTATCGTTTGTATTCTTGCCACTGAATGGATGTTCCAACTTTGGGGCTGATTTCAACATTCATGACACCTGTTCAAAATAAAAAAAACTCTGATTAATGTAACAAGACCGTTCACAAAGCTCTAGTCGACGCATTCCATCAAACTAAGTAGAGCAAAATTAATTACCAGGAATCGACTTCTATTTTTCGTGTGAAAAATCGTTGTTTACGGTAGTGCACAACGTAACGCACGCAAAACGTTGTGCTTATGGGTGCATGCAACGCTACGGGGATCGTGGGACTATTTAAAGTTTAGTTAAGTTAAAACTTGTTTTCCTTCCTTATCTCCGTAACCAAGAGGTTCTCAGTTATGGTCCAGTATAAAAAAAAAATCACATTAATGGGAAGAAATGACTGAGATTACGTATCAACGATCAAGATTACGTGTTTTAATTTAAACTTTGTGAACGTCTCGGACAGAAGCACATAATAGAAATTGGTCGGGCCGGACAGCGGAAATAGTTCGCTCCATACAAAATCAGTTCACGACACTTGTACATAAACAAATGTAATAACTCTTTTTGGGACTGACCTTCGAGAACGTACATGAAAACATTGCCTTTTTTCAATATTTCAGGACTTTTACACGTATAAATTCCCGAATTACTAACATTGAAATCACGAATATTCAACATATGAACAGGTGTTATTATTAATTTAGTACTAAAATCATTATTTTCAATTTCTGACAGTATCTCTTTCTGTTTTTTGCTATCTCTTGGCTTATAAAACCACCATTTAGGATAATAGTCGCCTTTACCATCGCTGAAAAAAAATATTGGATGATAAAACTTTTTATGTAATGTAGTTGGTGCGAGTTTAACGCCGTGGTCGCTAGCAAAGAGTGAAAAAACGCCCTTTTCAGCAACGCCTTCATGAAGATCCGAATAAACAAAATGCACTTTGTTTACCATACAAATTATGTTTCAAAATAATAAAAATATTACCAAAAATGACACCAAAGGTGCACTATAGATCCAGTAATAACATCTACCAACTTCGGTTTATTTGTAACCATTTCAAAAGATGAAGAATTATCATAGCAGGCTGTAACTTCCAAATGACATGTATTTGTAGTTGCGCATTTCATAATTACATCGCAAAAAGCAAATATTATTATTACTTGATTTAGTATCATATCCTGAAATTAAGATTTCACTAATTTAATAAACAATAGGTACTTACCCATCACGGCTGCAGAGTTTCGCTAGCTAATTTAATTTAACCCTGTATATTTACAACCAAGTTATCATGAAATTGTCAGTTTAAGTTTTTGGTCTAATTTGCATGAGACTTGAGGTTTGATTCAGTTTAAATTCACAGGCCACGGAATCAAGTGTACCACGTAAGTTCGACAAATGGATGTGCGAATAACACACAATTTGACAGTTTCGGGTAGCTTGACCTGCTGGCGTCTGTACCCAGTGTAGATGTGTGGATGTACACCACCGCAACCACCTCTGCGTGAACAACGCTTTTTTTTTAAATCCTACCGAAGCAATCAGCTTAAAGTTTGACAACTACATAATACGTATTTTCAAGTGATGTGTCACAATGTATACGAATATGTGCCTTAAAGTCTTCAGGTTTAAAAAGGATAGCACATAATATCGACGAAATATCGGGTTTTCCATTTTTTTTTGGAGAGCTTGCTCCCACAATTTCCGTTTATAAAAAATCTTTTGATTTTTTTCCCCGTTTTTTTGCAGTCAACATCTGCGCAACATGGATTAACTTATTATGTGTAAAAGAAATCGCTTGTTTACAAAAAGTATGTGTATTTACAACTAACTGTCAAATTCTTGGACGTTGGACAGCAGCGACATCGGAAGGCCAATTCTCGTAATTTAAAACGTTCAAAATCTAGTCGCAGTCTCATCTCGGCGATAAACAAAAATGTCAAAAACTTGTCAAAATGTAGGGAAAATTTAAGTATTTTTTGACAGATTGAGACTGAGATCAGGACTGTGAACGATCTTAAAATGACGAGAATTGCCCCTCAGAAGTGAGCCAGTGACAGTTTTTCCCCCTTTTAGTTCTTTATGTATGCTAGGTACACACGCAGCGACTTTAGTTGCGATAAGCTGGCAATTTTAAAATCTTATCTAGCCACATCTGGATTTTGAAATTGTTATTCGTTTGATGAAAGATTTAATCAAACTATTGCGTGAGATTTAGAGGTCGCCAGTGAGTCGCCGTCGACTAAAGCAGTTGTGTGTGTGCCTAGCATTATTTGTCAAGAATCAAAGAATAGTGAAAGAAGAGAAGAGTGGATGGAAATAGTTAATTTTTTTAAATAACAACCAAGTCTTGAACTTCCCCAATTACACCTTTTCAATACGAATACTCACTAATTTCTAATAACAAACCGACAAAAAACAATTTTAATTTTAGTAATATTTGTTATAAAATGATACGATACACCACAGATAGTATCCGATCGTATTTGTTCTTGGCGCTCTCATCTTCAAATTAAATCAAATTTACTTCATCAACATGGCGGATAAATCAGAAAGTAAGTTTTGTTTATTGTTATTTAATAAATTGTTTAACTGTCTCGATTATTAATATGTTGTGAAAACAAATGCTTTTTTTATTTGTGTACGTACCAGTATGTATTTGAGATTCTTTAAACGTGCTCTCCGCTGTAGCTACGATTGTAATGTTGTTCGCTAGATTCAAAATTTGAAAAAATTCAAATTTCCAGCCGAAATGTCAATCAGTTTATCATTGGAACTAAGAAATAAAGTGTGTTAAATACTTTGATGTAATAATATCCTTTTGAGAACTTTGGAATATCGTGCAAATTCATAGATAAGTTTCCTCGACTTTGTGTTATATAAATTGTGTATTATTTTGTTTAGGAGACCATGAAGAAGAGGATTTTTCGCCGAGATCACATTATCGAGTCAAGGACGAACCAATGGATATGGATTTTCCCGAAGAGGAAGAAGAACCTCCAGCGTTTGGCCCTGCCGCTCTTGGTCTTCACAGGGTTGGAACTAAGTTACCGCCAAAACCAGCACCAAGTGAACCTGTCCAAAAGCTGAACGCGCGAGGCATGCCCGCTCGCATCAGAAAGAAAAACAGATTCATATTTGTTGATGATTTTGTAAACACTTCGCCACCACGCCAATCACCAAAGCGAACTCCGAAAATTATCACTAAAACTCCTAACAAACAATCAAGTGCTAAAAAACAGAAATCACCATCTAAAGTTCAAAGGGCAAGTGAAAAGTATGATGAGAAATCTGAACCTATTGGACCCCAATCACCAGACACCAAATCTGGGCATCGAATTGGAATGAGGTTAAGGAATTTGTTAAAGCTACCAAAGGCTCATAAATGGGTGTGTTTTGAGTATTTCTATAGTAACATTGATAAAGTTTTATTTGATGGAGAAAATGATTTCATGATTTGTCTCAGAGAATCTTTTCCACAACTCTCAAACCGAAAATTAACACAAGTTCAATGGTCTAAAATTAGGCGAATGATGGGCAAACCCCGAAGATGTTCCCAGGCATTTTTTGATGAAGAGCGGAGAGAACTTGAAAGGAAACGAAAATTAATAAGATTTATACAGCAAAGAAAAGCAGCTGATATCAGTGTCAAAGATTTGCCAAATGAGATACCAATGCAATTGGTAGTGGGAACTAAAGTAACAGCAAGATTACGTAAACCACAAGATGGTTTATTTACAGGATGCATAGATGCAGTTGACACATCCAACAACACATATAGGATAACTTTTGAACGCCCAAAACTAGGCACACATTCAGTGCCAGATTATGAAGTTCTATCCAATGAACCTCCAGATACTATAAGTCTTTCCAGTATAGCAAAGAAGTTTCGACCACGTTTTGTGCTTCAAGACATATTCAGCTTGTATGAACCAACAAACAATAATTCTCAAGGTGACCCACTCATTGGTTGCTCAGACATAGCAAAACAAATGGATACTATTGGCAGTTACCCTTTTGCACTCTTAGAACTAATTGTCAAGTTAAGAAGAATATTAAATGCTAAACGAGACAAAATTAATTTATTAAAAGAATATAACTGTGATGCAGAGAAAAGAAAATCATTTGGTCAGAAAATGCCAGAGGATTTTGAACGAAAATATGCTGCAGTTGTAATTGACTTGGAAAAAATGAATATGGATTTACAAGATTACATAAATGATGTACAACAGTACTGCCAACAAATTGCCCCAGAGCCTAGCTTAGCTGCAATGTTAGTGCCTTCACACCTGAGAGAAATATGTCGCGAAAAAGCATCTTTGTTAGTAGAAAAAAATAATAATGGGTCTGTCAAAGACCCCAATTTAATTGATCTTATCACAGACCTTATAGCTTTAATGCTTCAAGTTAAAAGCTTGTCTGATTCAGATCAGAATGCATATGAATTAACTGTTTTGCAAGGCACAATGGAGCAAATAAAAATGAAATTAGAACCACATCATCAAAAACTATTTCAAAATAATGTAGAGATTCATATGCACAGGATTCAAATGGGTCTTGGGCAAATGGCCCCAAACAGTTTTGTTGCTGGTACATAATGTGCAATATGTATATTTTATTTATGATGTTTTGTTCATTTGCTGAATGCCTAATGAATTTTATTTAAAAATAAACATGTAAAATAATTTTGTTTCTTAAATTACATATTATTATTGTGGTGCATAGTCATACTACCTATGATTTTTGTGTAGTTATAGTGAGCATAAATGTATGATATAAAATCATTTTATAAGAAAAGAAGCTTCTAATAGAATTGTAATTTATTATAGTTTGGTTACATGTGGGCATACAATATTGCTCAGTGCCATGAATACTACTGGCATTGGTCTGTCAAGTGTATTGGAGCGGCCTTGTAATAAAATATGACAAGTTTAATTTGATTGTTTTATATTAATTTCCTCAAATTATTACACAACTTACACATGTTGCTAACAATTAATCACCTACGCTGTGGTAGATTATCAGAAACTGATATGATATCAGAGCCATGCAATCCTGCAGGTACTTTTGGTACAAGTGTTATTTTGCCACAGTTGAGACTTCTTGTGTAGGAAGAGCTTCACTGTTTCCAAGCTGGATGACTGGTCCTCAGCGCATTTATGCTAATATACTTTCGATTCCGTAGGCAACGCAATTGCCTAATCTCATCTATGTAGGTAGAAGGGGGCAGGGCTATCGGCAGTGACCGACGAGTACGCATCCCATATAAAGCTGCAATTCAAGTTCTGATGATAAAACTAAAACCCCAACTACGGGCGAAAATGTGTTTTTGGTAGTTTTTTTTTATTTTAAACTGTTGGGGTTAGGGATATCATTAAGGGTTGCAAACGCTTGCACTGACTGGACAAGTCCACTTAAACCTGTGTGGTTCTTTCCACAACAGACCATTTTTCAGACATCAGTTTACGTGGTCCTCACATCATCTGACCAATATGTCTGAACTTTAAAATATACTTATCCCCGAGTTCGTTTCGCCATTTCTTCTCAGGGGTAGGTAAGATATTAAGTCGACTAGCTTATTTTTTTTACATGATGTAAGAGTGATTCGGATATCCTATTTACACAATTTAATTATCATTTTGGTACACAATTTAATTTCATTATCATTTTGGTACATAATGTTTGTGTTAAATCCAGTGTCCAGAAATCGTAAAAAGCCGTATATAAAGGAGACATGTCCCGCAACACGTGTCGCTAGACATGTAGGGCAATGTCGCACATGCCTGGCGACGAAAAGTCGCCTCTTGATGCAGCTACCAAATTCATTCTGCTTCTTCTATCTTGTGCAATAGGCCCCAACCAATATGATTAGATAGTAATAAAGACTGCAAAGAAATTCAAAACGAAATATTCAGCTATGGAAATTATGTATTTCTCAATCTCAGGATTAACATAATCAAAATCAGGTTCACAATAATGATACGAATATCACTTTTTTAATGATGAAGGACTACATTCTTAAATTACATAATTCGTTATAAGTGAATTTTCATGTTAAACACAGATAATATGTAGAAAAAAATATTTAAATAAAATACATTTTCTGAATAAAATTGGCTACTCTAGTCCATCTAATAAAATTATAGGTACAGTATTCTCAATTTAAACAAAAATCAGTTCAATTAATATTTTATGCTTTATATTTGTCTAAAGTTTCTAGTAATTCAGCAGCTTCCTCCGAAGTTTTCACCCGAATTAAGATAGGTGTAGGTGGAGGCTTTGATTCTGGTGTGGGGATGCATACCAACATGACATTGTTTTTACCCATGCGTTGTGTAGGAATAGCAGATGCCAATATCAAATTAACTAAAATGGTGCCCAAGTTTGTGTTGGCTCTAACTAAGAGCTGGTGTTTACCACTTTCCTCAATTTTCTTGATATAAAGTGTACCAACACCTTTGTCAACAAAATTGCCATCTTTCTTTACAAAAACTTTGCAACGCTTATCATAAACAGTGTTGTCTTCAACAACAGGTGTAAATTCTACTTTAGGTGGTGAATCTTCTTCGTCATTGGTTCCTTCAGTAGTATCTGTGTTTTGTTTGACATTAGAATTAAAGCTGAAAGGCTTTCCAATACCAAATGAAAATGGTGCTGCTGTTCCATTGGAAGCTGTTGTACTTGTGGTTGTAGCAAAAGAGAAAGGAGAAGAAGTTACAGCACTTGCTGTACTTGATGTAATGGCTCCAAATGAAAATCCTGCAGTGCTGGTTGAAATTGTACTTGAAGTATTAGTAGATGAACCAATGCCAAAGGAGAATGAGCCAGATTTTTCTGGTGTTTCAGTTGCTGCAGCGGTATTGCTTTGAGTAGTAAATAGAGATTTTGAACTTGGAGACACATTAAAAATTGATGATGCTCCTGTGTCATTTCCAGTTGCAGCTACAGGCTTTGTAGCAGAATTTCCAAACAGTGTTTTTGATTCTCCTGGAGTAAATTTATTTTCACTCTTTTTATCAACATCTTCTTTATCTGAACCATATTCATCTTGTATTTCTTTTAAATACTTTTCATAATCTTTGAATATTGGAGTAAGTATGCAGAGAGGAGTTTGTTCTACATGCTTTTTAATCCAATCTGATACAGATTCATTTAATCCTTTTAATTTTGAATAATATTTCATTTTTTTATCATTCTTGGTGTCCTCAGGCTTTTTATCTTTCTCATTTAGATTTACTTCTGGTTTTGATGCCATACCAAAAGTATTAGACATTGGTTGAATTTTAAATGGTGCTGAATTTGAAGTGGTTGAAAACAATGACTTTGCTACATTGGCGCTGGTAGACGGAATGTCAAATTTACTGGAGGTAACTGGTGCAATAGATGATTTCGTAGAATCAGTATTGTTATCTGTTGAGCTAGTAACAGTTTGGATTTTGAATGGAGAATCTTTAACGGTGGAATCAGCTTTTGATGTCATAAACATAGATGGACTTGTGGTGTTTTGAGCAGGAACTCCAAATAGGGCACTTGGGCCCGTCTGTGTTGATGGTGAGCCAAATGGCGACTTAGTTGGTGTGGTAGTAGACTGATTGCCAAAAATACCACTGCTAGGACTGGCCAGTGGTTTATTTGAAAATAAACTAGACGTAACTGATGAATCTGCTTTGTTGGATGAACTGTTATTGTCATTACTGCCATTAGTTAATTTTGACAAAAAGTCAAATGATGCTGGTTGTGCTTTATTGAATCCACTAAATCCACTGAAGACACCTTTCTTAGGCTGAAATGTATAATAAAAAGCATTAGAGGGTGGACTTTTAACATTCATATCATATAATTTTAAAGTAAATAGTAGATATTTAGCTCAATAATCTGTTACTGAAAAAGAAGCTTTATATGTCTTGTATTGCCTTCCTGAACTACCAATAGATGGACAAAGGTAGAGGCTGTTTCAATAAACAACCCATGAATGGAAGAAATAAAAGAAAACTAAAGACAATAAATATTCATTATTTATGGTAATATTTCTAGCTTAGAGCAGCCTTTCATCTAGCATCAAATACCAATAGGTATATTCTACAATATAAAAGTCCAGCTTAATCGAATGTTTAATTTTACCTCGTCACCGGCAACTTGTGTACGCCTTTTTGCAGTCCTGATAACACGTTTTTCAAGCATTTCCTTGGGTGCAATTTTAAAACTGCCCATTTCTTCATGGTCGGCTGGGTCATCTTGATCCCAATTGTCGTGATTCAATTCGGTAGTGGCTTGTCGTTTGACAGACATTTTAAACTCTCTTCAACACTTTTTACAATATCCGCAGTAGTGTAGATACAATAGTTTGTCGTGGCGCCAATCACCATGAAAATTTCAGCATGAACATGTCGTTTTCAATCTTGTAAAATATTTCAATCGCATCTATTGTAACAAATTAAACTCGAGCACTGGATTGTAGAACACTATCCGGAAAATCAATTTATGTCTAATAACTATTGACAGAGCATTTTAATACAATTTCTAGAACAAGACTCGTTGAACTTGAATTAAATCTACTAAAGGCGACGGACGACATTGATTGAATGAATGACATGATTTGTGAATCAAATGAATGAACATGAATGTATTGAATGAATGAAGTTAGACCATAGCGATTCCCAGAAATTAGTAAGTTACCGACATAGTTTGCAGAGTAAGCAAACTGAGGTGACAGTGGGCTGACCATGTTGGTCGAAGGACCGATGGCCGGTGGAGCAGACGAGTCATGGGGTGGAGACCGCAAGCGTACTGAAGGACGCCCTCCAGCTAGATGGACGGACGACGGCGACGGGACAGACTGGATGCGGAAGGCTGAGAACAGGGTGTTGTGGCGCAGCCTGGGAAAGACCTATGTCCAGCAGTAGACTGCGATAGGCTGAGTCGATTGATGTTTTTTTTAGAGTAGCAGTAGCGCAGTAGTTGTTACGCATTGAGGGGCAAATTCTTTAACCTGTTGCATTGCAATCCTGTATGCCTTTGAGCAGGGTATGTCCCAGAAGCTAGAGGATGGCTTAGTGGCCTGCAAATTGCAACTACAATCCTGAATGACATGCTGGACTACAATTATTATATTCTCAAATTTCGTAATGGCCCATTGGTTAAGGCCTCGCCTCTCTTGCACGAAGTTGCGGGTTCAAATCTGAGCAAGCACAAATGTGACTTATCTAGGTAATTAATTTTAGATTTTTTTTTTTATTAATTTTTATATTAATGATTCAATTTATATTATTTTTCCAAAACTACTCCTCAAAGAGGATTAAGAGGATGTCCTGACTCTCTTTGAGGGTTAAGTAAATGATAAATGTTTTTATTTTTTATGTAGGTTTGTATGTACGGTCACCAAAGGAGATAAGTAACCAGGGCCGTCGGATATAGTTGAAGTTTTGTAAGAAACCACTGGATGTTTTCGAATAAAATTTAATGTAATTAATAGAAAACAAACAGTTCGTTTATCAAATTAAATTTCATTCGAAAATATCCATCGGTTTCTTACTAAATTTCAACTATATCCGACGACTACTTATCTTCTTTTCGATCTTCTTTTCTTCTTTCTTCTTCTTCTTCATAGACAATCTTAAAGTTATCTAGGCTCGAATACTTAACTGGATAAATGGAATGTCGAGAAAAATACGAAATACACGCGGAGCAAGTCGCGGGTAAAGTGCTAGTTCAATTCATAGGTAATTTCTTATTTTATTTTTGACCTCACTGACATCGGTGAAGGAAATCATTCTGCCAAGTGCGTGTCGGACCATGCAAATGCAATCACAATTTCAATTTTCAATGTTAGTCAAGGTCTATGTATTTGGTATGAATTTATTCCAAGAACAAACTTAATTTTGTAGTTTTGAAAAAAAAATCGTTTTCCCATACATCGATATCCAACTTTAGATGTAAGCTTGAAATGGCAAAAAAATATAAATAATTAACGATTTTTGGACTAATTCTTTCACTTGTACTGTGAGACTTGTTTCTTGTCAAATTTTATAGGTCAACAGGAAGTAGGTGTAGGTTTATCCCCATAGGTTTTGATTTATTTGCGAGTATCAAAATATGTCGCATTTTTGTATTGCTTAATTGCTTTGACTAAGCTTATTTTTTTAAAGCTCCAAGGGACCATAGACCTATCTAACTATGGGTATTTGATATTAA
The DNA here is from genome assembly GCA_949629185.1 of Apamea crenata. Classification (NCBI taxonomy): domain Eukaryota; kingdom Metazoa; phylum Arthropoda; class Insecta; order Lepidoptera; family Noctuidae; genus Apamea; species Apamea crenata. The sequence goes on along the minus strand of OX451359.1, from coordinate 13,033,696 downwards.
TTTCAACTTGATACCTCCACGCGCTTCTGAGAAAAGGGGTCTTGACAGACGGACAGACCACGAAGTAATCCCATAAGGGTTCTGTGTTTTCCTTTTGAGGTACGGAACCCTAAAAACGTTAAAAATCTTCGCAATCTAATCTCAGCAATCAATCTAAAAACTTGCCAAAAGTATAGGTTTTTTTTAAGCAAAATTTCATTAATACTCACAAAAAAAATAGGTAAACCTAACACAACATATTTACACCTAATATGCTTTTTGTAACTACAAATTTTGAAAGTGGTCCTATACCATTATGGGTAGCCGCCCGGCTGTCAAGATGTGTGTGTGGACTGTGACATTTTGAAATCGCCAACGAGTCGTCGGTGACTGCGTGTGTAGCCGGCATTATAAGTCTGAAATCGCTAATCCGCCTTCACCAAGCGTGGTGATTAATGTTCATGCCTTCTTTTATTATAAGAGGTAGTGGGACAGGCTGTAAAAAAGGCTGGTATTATTACTATTCATTCTCAACCCTATTCAGATGAAAATATTTTACGAGCTACTTATAAGAAGCGCTACTACTGCCATTGCAGGAACAGCTGTAATGTTCTATAGTTTGTTTCGTGTAACAGAGTTTTTCAAGTTCCGGAGAAGTTGTGAGTGTGTGTATTCGTGTAATGTATAGGCGTGCTGGACTGTGTCTGTGTGTATGTAATTATTTCAATTCAACTCACTTCGTTGAATAAAGTTGTATTGTATTAAAATTTATCCCAATTTGGTACAGATTTAGAGTATGAAAGTTATTTTATTTTGTTTAAAATTATTTTTATTCTGTTATGTAATAAACGTCCCGCGCAGTGCAAAGTTTCTAAAGAAAGCGTAATAGTTAATTTTGCGTTTTTCGTATCCTTGTTGTGTGAAAGAAACAAATGGAAACAAGAGTTTTTTCTTCGTGAACATATCGATAGTTTTGTTTAGATTTCGTTTAAGTTGAAGTAGTTAAATATATACAAACTGTTGATGATTTCTGTTATCAAGATTCTAAATTAAAATATTAATTATGGAAGTATCTAACGAAATAAAGGAAGATATTCGCAAAACCCAGTCGGACTTGAAAAACGCGATACGCATTCATCAGGTTGGTCTAGTGATTAGATTTATTAGATTACTTTTTATCACAATTTATTTTATTAAGAGTGTCGATCTCTAGTAGTTATTATACTTTTTCAGGTTTGGGTTGCGCGCCTTCAAGAAGATGAAAACGTAAGAAAGATTAATTGTTTCCACTGTAAATATCTGTTGGAAATTCTTTTTAAATACTATTTATTACGTTTTTGCTTTGTTCGCAGAACATTCATCTCAGATCTAAAGTCAAAGAAGCTGAGAAAGAAATTATTGCAATTGGGCAAACTCAAGTAAGTCTCAAGATTAAATTTTAATTACTTTAAAAATTCTTTGATTACTGGGTGAGTGCATAATATTTTATCAAGTATTCATAAATGTAACCCCAGTAGCTAGTACCTATGGCAGGCTGTAAATTTATAACTCAAGCACAATCTACAACACATAATATTATTTGTAAGTATAAAAGTACATTGCTAGTTACATCTTGGATATTTTGCATGTTAAGAGAGTGAATGATGCTTACACAGTAGGGTTATTTACTAAGTATGAAAGTTCAGTAATAGTTTGTTCAATAGCTCAAATTCAGTGTAATTATTTGTCATATTCACATGATGAAAAATATCCCAAGTACCTATCATACATTAGGGAAAATTTATTATTTCTTAAAACCATATGTATAAACTTGTTGTGATTAAAAAGTTTCTGTTGTGTGAAATTTTTAATTAGAAGATAAACAACTATCTTTATTTTTAAGTAAAGAACAAAATATACTTTATAGTAAAAGATTTCTAAACCTCTCCTTTACTTTTATAATGTACCAAATACACAAAGGGCTTTGCACTTATGAAAATAATTCATTCAATTTTTTATTATGTTATGTGTGTGCAGGCCTTCCCATCATGCCAAAGTAGGAAAGACAAATTAAATTAAAATAATAACTAAGTAAATAAAAACTTTTCTTTACCACAGAAACTAGTGGTAGACAGACTACGGAGAGAACTAGAGTTGTACCAACAAAGGTTGAAGGCTCGGAACAAGCACATCAACATTGAAAATGACAATAGATACGTGGCACAGCAACTGAGGGACCATCAAATACAATATCGTAGCAGAAACAGAACCGTATCTCTGTTAAAGCCATCTGTACTAAACGAAATACATATTAAAACTGAAAACAATAGTGATGAAATAAAGGAGAATATTTCTGATGTGGAGATTGAGATCAAGCTGTCTAATGAAAAGGAAAACTCAAATCATAGTGAAAATGATGATAAAGATAAATACCAGAGGAATTTTGCTCAACTACCAAGCACTGTAAATGATAGCAGAAACAATTTTGTGAATGTATTAAACAAAGTGAAGGAAGCTTTTGGGTAAGAGTACTTATTTATATATTGCGGGCCTTATCAATACCAGTGCTGCGGTATTTATTTCTTAAATATTGCAGCATTATGCTGAGATAGACTTTTTGACCTTGCATAAGTCTCTTTTTATTTTGGTTGTTTTTAATGTAACTTTGTTAGTTTTACATGCTCCTTTTTTACTGTTTGTATTTCCTGTGTGCGTTCAAATAAAATATATTTCTTTCTTTCTATTTAAACTATTTATTATAATTGTTTACTTTGTATTTTACTTAATCGTTTTTGCTTGACAGTGGATCAAAGCATCAGCACAGCAATGAGTGGCAGGAACAGAAGTCAGATTCGGATTCATCTCGAGGAGCGGCTTTATCGCCGACGCCGTCGCCCCCGCCCCCGCCGCTGCCCGGACCTGGCGAACCCGTCACTAAGGAGATCTTCTTGAGGTAATCACTAATGGAGTAACCACCGACGGCCGCCATGGCCCACGTACAATGGTCCACTTGAAGGACTAAGTGTGGAAACCAAACCCATAATATAGAACATCACTAATCGCTTAGCTGAAATCAACTAAATTCTACATCATTGGTATCAACTAGTATATATAGTGGTGTATTGTGACTTACTGACGACCTTATATATTGTAATATCAAGAGTATATTGAAGGTAATAAATTGTGCATAAAATAAATAAATAAATTGGAGATTTCCATGTGGTGATGGGATAATGTTCCATAGTGGTACCAACTTACCAAGCTGTGATGAAAAAGTCATAGCTGTATATTGTAAGCACATGGACCTACTTGCAACACCCATGTCTTTCAATTGACAAACATTATACATAATGAATTAACATTATTTATGCTTATAAGAATTCAACTATACACACAACACAGCTTAATAAGAAACTGGTGCTATATCATTATAGGATTATTGTTAACATAATTTTATGCTAACTTTATTTTCCAGACTCATTGGTCTGGTGACTCCTTTACAAAAGGAACTGCTAGAGAAAAAAAGAAGTGAGCGTCGCAAGAGGTCCACAACAACCACCAATAAAAACGATTTCCTTTATCGGAGCTATGAAATGTTACCTGTAAGTGTGAAGAAAAACAGATCCTTCATAGTTTTCTATGTAATTCAATCAACAATTTTGAAGGAAACCTTTTATTATTATTCCAGAAGAAGAAAAAGTACAACCAGTTTTCATACCTGCAAACACATAATGATCCTCCGCAGACACGGTCTGCTAAGCTACGAAAACAACAGGTCAATATTCTTATGTAAATGGTCTTTATATAAATTACAGCTTATATTAAAATATAGTAACGAAAAACAAGCCATCTAGCCATTTACTGTAGTATTTCTTTGGTATTGTTGTAAATGTATTCATAATTATTATGTTAATCATTCAAAGCGTTACTTGTATATTTCAGTCGCAGAATAAAACGTCTCGTGAAGGCTCACCTTCAGGATCTTCAACCGAAAACAAAGGTAAGTTGAAAAAAGAAACTTAAATGCTATCACCTAACTACCACAAAAACGCAAACTAAAAAGGGTTATACAAGGCATAGTAACAAAATAACATCAAATTTAAATTTATTTATTTGTACACATACTTAGGTGTAATGTAGTGGTACATGATGGTATAAAATAAAAATAAATATATTATGTTGTCTCATTAGGTGTTGCCTTGCAAGGCGTACAAATATTGCTCACCCATTAGGTAATGGGTGTAAGAACAGTAAAGCCCATCTCTATAATATAAAAATGAATCGCTGAATGTGTTGCTAAGCGCAAATCTCGAGAACAGCTGAACCGATTTCGCTAATTATTTTTTTTAGAATATTCCTTGAAGTACGAGGATGGTGCTTACGGAAAAAAAATCTAAGAAAGTTGCTTCACGCGGACGAAGTCGCGGGCAAAAGCTAGTATATATAATTATATAAATACTGTTATATACAGATTTAAATATTTATGAAAATATAAACAAACACACTTTACACAAAACTTAAACAAAGAAAATAGTATAGAATTATAAAACAAATATTACACAATAAATATTAAATTAACAAAATTAGGAACTAAAGGAAGAAATTAGGCAATTAATCAATCTGAGAAAATGGTGTTACGGATTTTATATTTCGCCTAAATATTCATTAATCGTGTAATATGCTTTCTGTATTAGGAACCTATGGAGGGTTTTTTTTTTAAATGTTTATGTCTTTTGAAGCTTTTATAGATTTAGGAAATTTGTTAAATATTTTTGGAGTCATTCCTAGGAAACTTTTTGAGAATAGTTCGGTTTCGGTTTTCGTATAAACGGAGTCGCACGTAATTACTATTTATTATGTCATGTTGTTAAGACATAAAACATTTTTTTTTATGTTAGCCTACGCTGTCCCACTCCTGGGCAAAGGCCTCCCTCCACTCCTTCCAATACAGATGATTTTTGAAAATGGCTAGTAAAGTTGTTCCTTTAATTTTAACTGTTTGTTGTTTTAGAAAATTTTGTTACATCGAAAGGTTTGTTTAAGTTGGTAGTTAGGTATCAATGAAGGCCATCCAATTTAAGAGTTTTGAAGAAAATGATAGGAAATTAAAAAAAATAACATTATAATTAGGTTTTCTCGAATCTCATGAATTTTCGCCTGGGCTTTATGGGGTGCTTAATGTTGCAAATGGGTCACACGTTCTGGAAGGAATACGTCAGATGACAAGTCACCTTGTACATTTTGCTGTGTCCATAGGATGGACCAACGGCAAGCCTGCGTGGGCGGCGACTCTGCCGGCTAGCTTATCTGTGGAACCAGTGTACACGGCACATAATGCAGCCCATAAAAAAGTGTGTCATGTTTGTGGACGGAATGGTGAGTTGCTTACTATTTTCTACTAAAGATTCCTAAATTCCGGTAGTGTAATAAAATCTACTTCATAAAATGCTTAAATTCATTCACTGACAGACACCGCACAGCCTAAACTGCTGGGAATAGACTCTAGAAGCATGGAATTTTGCACAAGAGATCCTTTTATAACGCACATGCGCGCTAAGGGAGGAGTTTTAAGAATTTTTCCCCTAAAGGGGTTATAGATAAAAGTTAGCATGGAAATTCGTCATTTTTGCTGATGGGAAATCTCATCGGCCACACCATACATCTTGTAACAAAAAAAAAAATCATATATATATTTTTTTTAACCCCGTGTTCCAGCCAAGAGCGGTCGTTGAGTTCCTATGTCATTTTTTGTTCGGAAAACCGGAACGCTCCCTGAGTCGGTTCGACCACACGTTTCGGTTCACCGAACAAAAGGTGCCTTATTTTTCTTTACTTTTCTCAGATGTGGCGTCTCTCCTGGCGTGGTGTGCGGGCTGCGGCGTGTGGCAGCACACGGGCTGCGGCGTGGCGGCCGCGCACTGCGCGCTGTGCGGGGCCGGCCTGCCCGAGCCGCCGCACGTGCCCGCGCCCGCGCCCGACCCCGACCCCGCGCGGCACAAGCAGCTCTACAGAGGTAACTGTAGGTGAGGCAGCACACGGGCTGCGGCGTGTGGCAGCACACGGGCTGCGGCGTGTGGCAGCACACGGGCTGCGGCGTGGCGGCCGCGCACTGCGCGCTGTGCGGGGCCGGCCTGCCCGAGCCGCCGCACGTGCCCGCGCCCGCGCCCGACCCCGACCCCGCGCGGCACAAGCAGCTCTACAGAGGTAACTGTAGGTGAGGCAGCACACGGGCTGCGGCGTGTGGCAGCACACGGGCTGCGGCGTGTGGCAGCACACGGGCTGCGGCGTGTGGCAGCACACGGGCTGCGGCGTGGCGGCCGCGCACTGCGCGCTGTGCGGGGCCGGCCTGCCCGAGCCGCCGCACGTGCCCGCGCCCGCGCCCGACCCCGACCCCGCGCGGCACAAGCAGCTCTACAGAGGTAACTGTAGGTGAGGCAGCACACGGGCTGCGGCGTGTGGCAGCACACGGGCTGCGGCGTGTGGCAGCACACGGGCTGCGGCGTGGCGGCCGCGCACTGCGCGCTGTGCGGGGCCGGCCTGCCCGAGCCGCCGCACGTGCCCGCGCCCGCGCCCGACCCCGACCCCGCGCGGCACAAGCAGCTCTACAGAGGTAACTGTAGGTGAGGCAGCACACGGGCTGCGGCGTGTGGCAGCACACGGGCTGCGGCGTGTGGCAGCACACGGGCTGCGGCGTGTGGCAGCACACGGGCTGCGGCGTGGCGGCCGCGCGAACATAAACTGCTGCCCATCTCAAAACGCACATGATATCCAAATATAATAAAAAAATAGAGGTCAAAAACAAGCAAATTACAATGAAGTTACAATAAGCGCATTATTTCTGTTTGATTTTATTTATATACAATCAAACAGAAAAAGTAATGCGCATCCGAACATCTAAATAACCAACTATGATCCTATGATACACAGCATTATGAAAGACTTTTTTTTAGCCGTTAATGCCCCACTCACACACACACAAAAACAAAATGCCGAATTATAACAAAATTTCATTGAAAAATCTGCAGAGTCATCTTTGACAATACAATTCATTATGCGTTCGAGTGCGCGTCTATTGTTTTTCCCGCATCCCCCTTAACCCGGTAGGTTCGAGGGACTGTCACCAACGAAAATGTTATCCTGTATAAGTGTACTGCATACTGCGTGTAGCAGCACCGTGCCTGAGCCTGTGTCTATGATACTGACACGTATAGAGAAAAGGAGAGGATGGCCTAGGCCCATACCATAGTTGCACCGCACATGGTTCAAAATCGCTTGACACTTTTTGTCAAATAATGACCTGCTTGCGAACTGATAGGTTTATTAATAAATAAATATCATTTCAGATAAATTAGCCGAGCGAAAAAGCTTACAAGAGAAGAATATAAAACTATGCGTCGAACTTCGCAAGCTTGAAGTGAGAGCTGCAAGCCTCAAAGAAAATCTGGACGAGCATAACGCCGAGAAAAGACAGCTGCTGGCTGACCAGATCAAGACGCAGAGAAACCTTCAGAAGCTTCTAGACTTCATCAGTCAATTTAAGGAGACGTCGATAAGCATCCGGTCTACCTCAGTCAGTGAATCTGGCAGCGAAATTAGTAAAAGTAATGAGGAATAAAGTGGTGAGCATTTTTTTGTTATTTTTTTTCGATAAAATTTGGCAATGAGATAGATGGCATCCTGGGGAAGAACATAGGCTACTATTTGCCCCGGTAGAACGTTTCCTTGGGATATTTTTCACGCGGGAGAAGCCGCGGGCAGAAGCTAGTGTAATAAAAATGTTTAGTATAAAGATTATCCTTTGATTCACCAATATGCGATGAAAGCTCGTGACTTGCAGTAGGTTCCAAAGCGCGGCACTATTTAAGCGGATGGGCAATTATGTTATGATGTTATTATTATTATAACGTTATGCTTGTCCAGATTTTCTTTGAGGCTTGCAATATAAAATATTCTAATTTATCCTTGCCGTGAAGCCGACGTTGGTAGGTAGCAGCCTTGTGCGCTGCGGGGAAACCACGGGGATTCGAAATGACTTGTGCTTGTGATGACTGCCTTTGTAATAGGGAAAGGTAAAAAAGTATGTTGTTATAATTTTTATGATTACTGGCCACGAGCCCTATCCGTGTGTTAAATTAATGTCGCCATTGTAGCGGCACGTTGCTTGATTTTTAATTAGCTCAATCTGCAGGCATAATGAATTTGAACGAATGCAGATAAAATAGATCTTGTAATCATTTTTTCCCATGGTGGTAGTACTGGTGTTTCCTCTTAACAGTAACTGTTTTTGTTGCAGGTTGAAGGTCTGATAGCGTCTCTCCGTGTTCGTGATTCGTGGTCAATGTGATTGTTGATTCCATTCATAATGATCAATGTTATAATGTATAAGGTGGTGTTATGGAGTTTCAGTAGTTCACAATGTAGTTTTACTCAGGCGCCATCTCCACGAGCGAGAGAATCTCTGCGATATTCTCGCCGTGCCATCAAATTCAATAGGAACTCTATGAAACAATCTCCACACGGCGATATCATCGCGACGACAATATGATGGCGCCCCAAGACTGTCGCCGCGATTTTTCGCTCGTGGAGATGGCGCCTTAGGTTCTCAATATTTTTTATTATTAGAACAAGTGGAAATTCTAAAATAAGTTTGATTTTAATTTCTACTTTATCAAATGATATATTTCAAGAAGATTTTTATTGTAACTATTCCTCTTTACAGAGTTTCTTGTTTGAGTCAAATAACTGAAATGTCGAGTTTATTTTAGAATGTGAAAGTAGTGTAGAAGTTCTGAATGTGTGTTTGTATCATGATTATACCCCATCAGGCGGATGGATAAGTAAATCAATTCTATTAAATAAAATCAAATGATTAGCCAAAAGTGAAGTGTTCAGTATTTGATTCCTAATTTAGCGTAGATGTTAGTAATTGTCAGTTATTTTAGAAATGAATTTTGTTCCGACTACTATGTTTTAATTTTAAGCGTTGTTTGTAATGTAGTTACTTACAGTTTTTTAGAATCAATTGTCCGTCCTTTTCTAAGTTTAAATATTTTATTATACAAGAAGAAAAGGAAGCCAAGATTTTGTAAATATGAAACCAAACAACGTTTAATATTTGTATGGACTAATGGATACTGTCCATAAGTTAATTCAACATTAGTTATTCTCTGTGATATGATTATTTTTATTCATTAGGTTGTTGATGGTACAAATGTACTTTGTACAAAGGACCTTTTGTAAAACCCTCATGTAAATAAATATTCGTAAATTGGTTAAAAGTGCTTTAATTTGGTTTATATATAATTTAGAGTGACGATCATGGTACTTTGATACTTATTAACTGATTCAAACAAACGATTTTATTATGATTGGTTTAGGCTATAATTCTAAGACTTTCTTTCCTTTCAATGCGTCTCTGCGTAACTCTTCAAAGGTGCGTTCTAGCAGCTGCACTTCATATTGCGTAAGAGATTGGTACCTTTGCATCTCTTTAACTCCCTGGCGGTTGATATGCACCAGTCCTCCAAAGTATGCCGTACCAAAGTCGTTGTTTTCTATAAATGCGTGCACTTTCGCTGGCTGCCCGTCCAAGGCATCAATTATACTACGAGTGAAAAGAAGTGCGCTGTACGCTACTGACAGAGTTGGCGAAAATCCCCGATTAGCTCTTAATATTTTGTCATCGAACTGACGAAACTTCAATGTGAAGTCCTGGGACGTTTTAGCATCAAAATCTAAACTTGGTTTGCTTTGAGAGAGAAGAGGAATGACTGTCTTTTCTGAATGGCCTCCGATCACAGGTACCCAGCAGATGTTAGGGTTCAAGTTATTTTGTGCCGCATACAATGTTTGAGCACGCAAGGAGTCCAGGCCAGTAATACCGAAAAGTTTTTTTGAGTCATAATCTCCCTGGCTCCTCAGGACCTCAGCGGCCATCGGAATGAGACAATTTATTGGTTCCGTAACGATTCCGAGGAATGGCATGTGTTCCATTTTGGCTACCTGCATCGCTAATGTTTTTACAAAGTTGATGTTTGCCGACAGCCATAGCTTTTCTGTGATACCGGGCTTCCGTACGAGTCCACCGACGCCTAGAACTATGTCAGCATGTTTCAGAGCCGTTTGAAGGGTGTCTTCTCCTGTGTATCCTAAGATGCCAGTCTCGGTGGGCACGTGCGACAAGTCCAATATGACGCCAGGTGTATGTCCTCGAGTGTCGTGCACTACGAGCTTACTGATACCGGGCTCTGATCGTAGCAGCAGACAAAGTGTTTGCCCGATGTCGCTCGCACCTCCGACCACAGTAACTTGATAATTCCTTTTGGTTGTAAAAAACAGTTCCTGGATATTTTTGAAGATTAACTTGTTCATTTTGATGGAAAGTACTGACTGCAAATTTACATGATATAAAATGTTCTACTGTGTAACTATTGGTTTGTAGCTAGAATGTTTTTTTTGATTTTGTAAATGACTGGGTATTTAATTAACCATAATTATTTTATTTGACAGTCAACCCATTTAGCCAAACTGTTGACAGTTATTCAGATTTGCAATGAACATAGAAAAAGGCCATATACCGAATTTAAAGTAGGTACCTATCTAAGTAAATCAAAGAAGCCGTCTGTAGGCAGATAGGTTCCTATTTCGACATTTATATCTGTAAATATTAAAGAGTATTCTATCTTGCAGTCGAAGATAACAGGATACACCTACATAATATAGAGCTCGATTAGGCTATCTCCTATTAAATTGTTCCGAGGCTCTTTGAAGGTTTTGGTTTTTCGTAAAGAACCTATGAGAGCAGAAGAGCATTATGTGTTTAGATTTTTGTACTTTATGGTTTTATGGCTTCATGTCATTTCATTTTGGCAATAGAGTCAAAATCACAGCTCATAATTTACCATGTAATACCAAAGAAATTCAAAGCCTAATAAAATATTAAAAATATTAAAATTATGTAAAACAACCATGCATTTTCAAATTGCTATGATGAAACTAAACACCCGTTTATTCCAAACAAATTTGCAGACAAAAATAAAATGCATACCGGTGAGAAATGTCCAAGTTTCTGTAATTGGCGCTGCCGGAGAAGTCGGGGCAAATGTGTCTCTTTTACTAAAGCAGAACCGCAAAATAAAGAAACTGCATCTGTATGATGTAGACGAGAAAATAATAGGAGCTGCCATAGAATTGAGACACTTACCAGGAGGTCCGCAAGTAAAAGGGTTCGCTAGTGATAACTTGAATGCAGCTATTCGGTCGTCTGAACTAATCCTGATGGTTGATAGAGTATCTCGCAGGCCAGGAAACACGCGAGAACAAATGATTGTTGCTAATGCTCCCGCTTTGCAGAGACTATGCAGGGCAATTGCTGACGAAAACCCTGAAGCGTTCCTCGCTATCGCAACTAACCCTATAAATTCTATGGTGCCTTTTGCAAGCTCAATCTTGTTTAAATACGGCACCTATAACCCTTATAAGGTTTTTGGTATAACGCAAATAGACGCTGCCAGAGCCCGCGCTTATGCTGCAAGAGCATTGCAGGTGAGCTGTCGAAATTTGATAATTCCTGTTATAGGAGGGCATTCAGACGAAACAGTAATTCCTTTATTTTCATATATCACTCCTGCTGAATATATTGTCCATCCCTGGCAAGCAGATTCATTGACGAACCTTGTGAGGAGATCTGGGACAGAAATAGTATTTCAGAAACAAGGTTCTGAATCAGCGGTGCTAGGTGTCGCCTGGTCCATTAATGAATTTTGTAATATCTTAATAGATGCTATTACTGGTAGTCAAGTTGAAGCGACTTGCTATACCGCCAATCCATATTTTGGAACAAGATTTTTTGCTGGCCCTACCACAATAGGGCCGTATGGTATAATACGCCAATGTCAAAAACTGAAATTCAATGACTTTGAATCTTTCCTATTAGAGTCTTCAGTGCCCGTTATTAACAGAGATGTGTGTCTTGGAGAAGATTATGTTAAGTTTATTGGTTGAAAAAACGACAACAATCTTTGGTTTCAGACCGATCAACTTGAATCTATAAATCTTAGTCTTTGTTATAATTTACATAGTTTTAATAAATTTAAATTCAATGAAAATTATTAAAAAAATACCTACCATACATCATATGTTTTACTTTAACCTTTTGTTATTCTAAAAGTGTCTAAGATTGTATTCTAAAATGCTCAATGCAAGCGTCTTTAACAAGTAATATAGAGCAGTAGTAGTTATATTTTTTTCGTATGTGTAGATCGACGAAGTGCTCTGCTTTTGCATTAATAAAGGCTTTTCGCGATTTTTTCTTATGCCGGATTTCTCACCTTAGTTAATCCTGATGTTCGGCAGTCGGCACGGTTGGCGCCGTGGTTAAGCGATTGACTGCTCCGCTGCGTGTCGCGGGTTCGATTCCCGCACGGAACAAATACTTGTATGACCCACAAGTAGTTGTTCCGGGTCAGGCTGTTTGTGTATGTGAGTTTCAATGTTTGTAAACGCACCCACGATACAGGAGAAATTCCTAGTGTGGGGCAACGTTTTTTATATTTTTTACTTTAAATCTTCTATTATATAAAAGTTATCCTTATCCCCGTATTCCAAGTGTCAGTGTTTGGGCAAACGGCCATAAGATTCATTTTTTAACTTGTTCCTTCATTAAAATCAATGCAAACTCGTGATAAACTACACTCATGAAAAGTGAATCAAAAATGATTTTATTTCTGTAAGTAGGTACAAACTCTTTTATACGTCAATCATATTTTTAAAAACTAGATGAGGATCCTATCTGACTACTCTGAGTACCTACCTACCTAGGGCTTTTTTTTTTTTTGGATGGGAAATCATCAGATGACCCCTCCCGCTCGGGTGGAGCGGAAGGGAGTGTCAGACTCTTACTGACTAAAACCCACCCGTGTTCCTTCCTTAGCCCTTTCTGTTCCAGGGCAGCGGTAACCCTTTCGGACGATCCCGCTGCCCTGCCAGGCTTCGGCCCTATCGGGCCCCGTCATCTGCTGACATCTCTTTGAGGCGCGCGTGGAACACAACGCGCCGTCCGGCACGGGCCTGGTCCTTATCGGGTGGTCAGCTACCCATTACTCTCCGCCCGCAGGCCCGCGCCTACGGTGGCAGGGAGTCGTCACGTGGCTAGTACCTAGGGCTCAAGCACGTTTTTGCCTACTAAAAATCAAGTTTTTGAAACGAAATCAAAGGGGCAATTCTCGTAATTATAAGAACGTTCGCAGTCTGATCTCAGTCTCAATCTATCAAAAATACGTCTAATTTCCCTACATTTTGACAAGTGTTTGACATTTGTTTGTCGCCGAGATGAGACTGCGACTAGATTTTGAACGTTTTAAGAATTGGCCTTCAGGTCATTTGAAAAAGATATAGTTTTTGAGTTTCGGTCAAAAGATGAAAATCTGTCAAGTCGTATATTTAATCCTGCAACGGGTTTGTGGCCAAATCAGTAAAATTGTACCATACTTCTGTGTGGAATCAATACAAAAGAACGTTACTAAGGAGAGAAGACGTCATTTGAGCTGAGAAGTAATGATCAGAGCCGTGGGAATGTTGGAAGCTGGTTCTCAACTCGCAACGTCTGGGTACAACGCAGAGTGTTAGAAGTCGACTTTGGACACGTTACCGCATCACTGGCAGAGCGACATGGAGGACGAGCTCGCATCACCGCACACAGACGTGATCTTTACGCGATGATGTTGTTTACCAGGCTTCATATCTCTTCAGGGATGTTAATAAGCGATCAAACCATATGATGATTTCATATGGTTTGATCGCAGAAAATCAATCTGGGCAATGGGCTCGTGAACACAGTGTGCGTTTTTCTGACGAATCTCGCGGACGGCAAACGTTTTAATTATGCCAGGAAGTCATGCATATACAGTGGTGGAACAATCATGATAAGGGCGGGTATTTGGATCGGCGGAAGAGCCGAACTGATTTGGATCAGAGGCGATTGTGTTAAACGCATGAACGCCAGAAAACCGCCTATTAATTGTTTATTTTGCTCAATAAATCCTTTAAAAACGGTTAGGTATTTAAAAAAAAAAAATGATATCAATTCTTTTTAATTTTTTTTTAAAAAAAAAAAAACGTTGCCCCACACTAGGAATTTCTCCTGTATCGTGGGTGCGTTTACAAACATTGAAACTCACATACACAAACAACCAGACCCGGAACAACTACTTGTGGGTCATACAAGTATTTGTTCCGTGCGGGAATCGAACCCGCGACACGCAGCGGAGCAGTCAATCGCTTAACCACGGCGCCAACCGTGCCGACTGCCGAATATCAGGATTAACTAAGGTGAAAAATCCGCATAAGAAAAAATCGCGAAAAGCCTTTATTAATGCAAAAGCAGAGCACTTTATCGATCTACACATACGAAAAAAATATAACTACTACTGCTCTATATTACTTGTTAACTTGTTAAGCCTAAATATACTTTACAAGTTAATATGTAATAGTCAAAGCACACTTCAATTCTTATCTTTTTGCTAAGGACAAACCAAGCATTCTAGAGACCATTGAAAACAAAGCTATAGGAATGGCGAGCACATAATCGAAGCTGACGTGTGCAACGTTCGGTTGTAACGGTCCAATATCGGACAAATGGCGAGGTGGTGACGCAAAGCGGCCATCCGAGTCGCATCTCATTCGGAGAACATTGTAACTGCCCGAGTGCCTTGTTCCTCTTACAACGGGGAAAGTACCTAGTTATGGATGCGTTCACACTGAAGCAGGTTCCGTTTCTGATGATCCACGTGATTCGTGTCAGGATATAAAGGTAGGTCTAAGTGTATTTTAGTGATCTTGGTAATAACAAATATTACTAAAATTAAAACTTAGATCTACCTAAGCTCTCAATAGAGAGCTTTATGAAATATTGTTAAAGATTTTTACGCTCATAGTTTTGTTCATAGGATTTGCAGCAAGCACCCTGCGCTCTCCGAAAATCCCAACAACCCACTTTTTACTAGCGTATTCTGAAAGACTAGGCACTTATTTTTTTTCTACCTACTTATAACAAAAACGCGTGTGAAACAAGATGCATTAAAGGCCGTGCGCTCACCAGATGTGTTAAAATTTACTTCCCAATATAATTTGATGTGATCCTAACTTTACAGGCGGGGAGCGTTCTCAGCTCGGTGCAACCGCAAATAAGGATCGTAACGACAGGGTTAACTTTAAGATAATCGCTGAGCGGCCATACGGGTCCGCCGCGGCGTTACATTGAGTTTAATGTCTCTCGGTCTTGACGACCGCCGTCTGACGGTGTTAACTTGAGGGAGGGTTAAGGGTCGAGAGACCGGTGATTACACCTCTGTAAGGATCATTTATTGCCACTACACTGTTTGTGATTGCCTGTGTGCTACATTAACGTTTGGCTTTATTTTACAGACATTATAAAGTCATCTGTGGTCATGATGAGGTGGGTTATCACCAGGTGGCTTTTGTTCTGGTGTTTAGTTTCTTTTGTGGTTCAATTGATATTAGGAGAGCTCTAGTATTGTTTACGTTTCTATTATTTAGTAGGACAACTCTAGGCCGTATTGGCCTATACAGATTGCTTCCGGAATCGTACCTGCGATCCGTATCGCAGAAGCTGCTGTGCCTGTCCAGCTTTTAAGAGATTCGGCGATCATCAATCAACATATGTAGGTACGTGTAGATACTTTCATGAAGTATCAGATAGCTGTCTTATCCCAGAAAAAGTTAGGTTACTTATAGATTTTGTTAACTTGGGCGCTGTGTCCGCCAACACGGGGCCCACGTGGTGGTTTATGCCCCATTCCCTCTCACAGAGAGGAGGCCTGTGTCCCAGCAGTGGGCACATTATTAGGCTGATTATGGGCGCTGTGTAAGTTGTGATTAAACTATTTACAGCAGATGGCTCCGATTAAAAGAAATGATCGATGTTATCTTCTCATACATAAAAAGTGATACCTACTTCCTTCATCAAATGTCATCGCGATATATATTCAACTTCCAATCTACCCAGACGGGAGATATTTCAATGTGCGGTAATTATCATAACTACATAACTTGCTGTAATGTACTCAACAAGTTATCTGATCAATCATGATGGCTATCAACGCTCGTGCTTAGATTTTATCAATTTATTAAGAACCTGTTCGTTCCTAATGTTGTTATTCCACATTTTAATTACATTGAGCCTTAGTTGTTGGGTAGTGGAAGCAGTGCATACCGGGACTTGAATTAAATTATGTCGCCCAACGATGTCGACGTGGTACGGAGATTAATCGAGTGCGAGGTCTTGTTTTTGATTCTTAGGTCTTGCTAGACATTATTAGATTGTTCTATTAGGTAATTCTGACTATCACAGTCTGGAGCTCGGAGCTATTCTTGGTAAATGACAGTAGGCTCGCTTCGTATTGACGTCGTTGGGACTTAAGAGTTTGTATCACTCGGTAGCATGTGGGTGGCGAAAGGTACTTAGCACGGTTCCTTAACATTTTCCTTTCTACTCAACACATGGCAGTTGCTAGTGTAGGCACTATTAAATACAACTAATAATATTTTCACATACATTTTTGAATTAGATACCTTTTCATGTAAAATCCTTTGCCACTAGGGTGGGTGCACCTACAGTACGTCACCTGGGAACGAAGTCGTGCCAGTTTATTCTATTTTGAGAAAATGGTGAAGAGATATTTTTCTAATATCGTGTTAATATGTAAAAGAAAACTCATCTATCAGAAATTGTGCTAGGTAGCAGCGGATCGGAAAAACTTTGGGAGTTTTTCCGATCTGCAGTCTTACACAGACTGGTGACTAGGTAAAGTTCGGGGGAAGTCGTTGAGATGTCCCTTGGGTGTCGTCTGTCGGCGCCTCGGCAGTGAGACTTTGTGCCGAAGTTGCTACTGTGCTATATACCCTGTTATATAACAATTATTTTGTAATATGTAGGGAAACGCGTGTTGTTTGGGGTTCAATGCGGGTTCGATTCCCGCACGGAACAAATATTTGTATGACCTACAATTAGTTGTTGTTGTGTTTGTTGTTGTTGTTGTTCCGGGTCTGGCTGTTTGTGTATGTGAGTTTATATGTCTGTAAACGCACCCACGACACAGGAGAAATTCCTAGAGTGGGGCAACGTTTAAAAAAAAAAAAAAATGCAAATCTTGACGAGTTCAAATATCATGCACAAGTATAAACAGTATAAGTAGGTGGTAGATTTTAACCACATGCATTTTATTTTATACATGAAGAGAAGATGAAAGCCCATTAAATAGATAGGTACGCTGGAATCTTGGAGTACCTACCGGACACCGAACTCTTATATACTCGTCTTGCGTTTGATCTCTACCCTTATTTCAAACTGGCTACCGGTATTTGTCTGTGTTATTATGCAACAAAACATCTAACAGTTACATATAAAACGTTAGTCCTGCAAACAAAGCTTAGTAGACAAAGAATGCGTGAAGTTCCGCAAGCGGCCGCGTCCGCGTCGCCTCCCACAAGTCGTTATCTCAACTTGTTTGCTAAACCCACCAAGAATTGCAAATGGCGATAATTCTAACTACACCGATAAATCAGCTACACCCCGTTCAAGTTTTTTCCCGAGAGGGTCCCTCTTTTCCACCATTGTTGGTGATTGATCGCGCCTTTTCTATACTTAAAGTTTTTCAAAACGTTCAAGAACATGTGTTGCTGAAGTTTCGACAAGCCATCGACACTGATGTATTCGGATTTTTACTATTAATTTGTCGTTTGCTTTCTTTGTGACAGAAGGCTTATTCGTATTCGGATGTAACTTTATCAAAGTCTGTAAGTTATGACGAGACCGCTACGAAAAGTAGGCTGCATCATTAGATGACTTCGTATAGGTAGTTCTCGTAAAACAACAAGGAAGGAAAATAAACTGCAGCATAGTAAACAAACAAGAGCATGCCTAAGTGTCTAAACACACTATGCCGAAGGTACGCGACCGAAGTTCGGCACGATTACGCCTGCAATGCTATTTGAATTACTGACGGCACATTATGCCGAAATTACGTTGCGTTATAGCGTGCAGCCGAACTTCGGTCGGGCGTAAGTTCAGCGGCAACGTATTCTGTAGAGCACACGTTATACGCGACCGAAGTTCAATTCGATAGCCGGAGAAGATCCGGGGCGGGAAGCAGCGGGAGGCTCGACACACTGAATAAACACAAAGTTGCGCAACTGAATTTCGGCCGCGTAAGTTCGGCACTTATGGTGTGTCATATCAGCCGAATACGTCGGAACGTAAAATCAGACGCGGAACTTCGGTCGCGTACCTTCGGCATAGTGTGTTTGGACACTAAGATTAATATTTGTTTGGTGGTAGCATCTTTAGAACAGTCTTCGTAGAGGTCTACGAAAACGCCTACGCCGTCTTTTTTTTTCTTAGACAGTGATTGTTGCTGATGATGTGCAAGCCCTCTGTCCCCAAGAGGATTTGATGAAGACCACAGGTGAGTATTGAATTAGTTACCTACGCACTCATGAAAAATAAATAAATATGACAAAACGTTGGTTTAGTCAAGGTATTAGATAAGCCCGTTTATTGTTTAGTTCGTTTGTTCATTTGCAATAGGAAAAGTGAATTCCTTGCTAACTTATCTACTCATGCCAGTTTTAATTGTAGGTATAATGCATCACCATAACAATAAAATGAATCGTCCTAAATAGCAGAATGGTAAGAAAAACAATAAATTAGTGGTCGATGACGCCCCCGGGAGCCGGCAGCAAGTCGCGGCGATGCTGCGTAAATTTACGACCAGCGCTAATTGTCCTCAATTTATAGTTACTATATTAACGATATACCTATGAACAGCTCTAGATGGATATGGAGTAGGTATGTGTTCTGTCAATATTCTTCGTCATTGTTACGTGTGTTATCTAATCAAGTTCAAATGTTTATTGAGAATACAGTGTGGTCGTGGCTCTACCAGCTTGAGAAGTTAGGTAGTCTTTGTTTTTGTTTGTGTCATGTTGGTTACCTGTCTCTGTTTACCTAGGAGCCTATAATGAGTTACTATAACACACGACAAAATATTACTTTTAATAAGTAGATATAGCTAGGGCAGCAAAATAAAGAATGCTTTGATAATACCTACCTACTTTTTTTATATCGATGGAATTCTTTACCTTACTCTTCTCTCATATACTCTTTATTTTATAAATAAGCGACTCGATATAGGTACCTAGTTCAGCTGCCTTTTATAGTTTTACAAATATTGTGATCCTTATTCATTTTACGGTATGTGAGTTCAATAGGGCTGCTCGCTCAAACTTGATGCAAGCACAACGGACGTTGGCATTAAAGTCATTAATTACCATACGCCCATAAATATTCTATTTTCAAGCACAATTTACAAAATAATAGTGTTAAAACAACAATGTCATTAATTTACTAATCACATTGTTGCGAGCATGCGAAATAATTGGATCCTGTTTATAGAAAGGCGCACTGCCGGTCTCATGAACAGTTCCTTAGAACATAGCATGCTATTTTTGCATGCTCGTTATGCAGCTTCCTGACTCTGCCAAATGCAATTTGTACTGGTTAAATTGACATTACGCCTTGATATTCCCTATATTTCATATTTAATTGAATATCTACTTCGTTAGTCTCACACACTTCAGTGGATAGTGATGAAATGCTTCTATATTTGACACAATAACAACAGTAAATTCAATTAGACATAATAGACGACATGTCGCGTATCAAGTACGAATCGAAGTCGTGTCGCTTCACCCCTCGACTCGGCGCGGCTTTTAATAATCGATTTAATTGAGCCAATGAACAATTTAATTAAAATTCTAAAGACACGGCGTACGGCCCGTGGGATGCGGCGCGACGTGAGCCATGGGAACACTCGGTGATCGGACTTTTCTCTAACTGTCCGGATCTCCCCTATGTCTTAAAGTTTCAAAAATGGCTGCTACGTCAAACCTGTCGTACCTGACTTTGACTTTTCTTATTTTTACACCCACAAAGACCGTCGTCAAAAGTTGCGCTCGTCTTAAATATAGATTCCTTGGTCATGGTAAAATATTTTAGGTAGAGGATATATATGTAATTATGTTCATAATCAGCAATGAATTATCTAATATAGAAATACAAATTAATGCTCATTATTTGAAGAGAATTTGCATTATTATGGTAGTTTAGTCACCTAAGTGCTATGTCCGTGTCTCACTAACTTAATAACTTAGTTTGTTTTGCGGTTAATTAGATTACTATAAATCACATGAATATACAATTATAATTAACTATTTATCAACAACAATTAATTACGTTTTGTTTTAAATTGTTAAATCATCCAGTCTATTGTTGCAATAATAATTTTAAATTGAGCTTGTATTTCTTTGTTACCATTAAACGGTACTTATGTAAGATTGAAGTAGGTATGTAGGTACTTAACACCACATAACTTACCGATTGCATCATTCTGAATAAATTATTTTAGGATAGTGTCAGTTGACTTTTACTTTTGGGTTCTAAATTCCTACAATTTGATAGCCACTGATGAGACAATCTTACATATCTAACATTGGTAAAAAAAATACCTTTGTGACATATCCAAAATTTTAATAAAATCTCCTCATTTTTTAAATCGGTGAAAAACCACATTTGTTTGCCACCAACATATTATTTAACATTTTTCCTTAACGGCAAGCAAGCGACAAGCGCTACTACTGAGCATAAGGTCGTAGGTTAACTTCTCGGGTCGGACAAAGTGTTATTAGAGTCTGGATTTCTCCCCGGTTGATGGTAAGTGAAGAAGTGTATGAAAGATTAGACAGTATACTCTTACTCCGAAATGGTTCTAGTGCCTGTGACATGTATAAAAATATGCGATTATTAAAATGTCGGCTGTACAAATGAGCGGCGTGGTACGCGGACTATGCAGGTATTTACGGCACGGGTTATAGCAGATCTGGGGGGAATCGTGTCTCTCTCCTCTTTACTTTATACTTTCAAGCCTTTTTTCTGCGGCACATTTTGTATTAGCATCATGTTCCTAGGAGTTTAATGGAGGTGTGCTGGAATTTCTGATGATAAAGTAGGTATGTATAGTACAATGGCGTAGTGTGGGACGCCCCCAGCAAGATGGACCGCCGACCCTAAGAAGGTGGCTGGGACAGACTGGATGCGGAAGGCTGAGGACAGGGTATAGCCTGACAGAGGCCGATGTCCAGCAGCGGACTATGAAAGGCTGAGTGGTTAAAAGAAAGAAAGAAAATACATTTATTTGCGGCAAACATGACGCATAAAAAAAAATTTTTTTTAAAAAAAATTTTTTGCGTGTTCGTTCTTTTTTTAAATAAAAAATAATAGTAATAGTTAATTTTTGTTGTTGTATAGTAGGTATACTTACGTAATGAACGTAAACGAGGCAAAAAGAGTATGTAAGGAGTATGTAAGGATCGTAGCAGGTGGAGTTCTGTAGTTTCTCGCCTTTTTTTGCCTACCCCCATGGGAAGAAGGCGCGATTGTATGTATGCATAGTATGGGTAGGTAGTTAGTTAGAGCTTTGTGGTTAGTAGTTACTCATCAATATAAACACGTGCTCTGTTTACTTAATATAAATAGTTTTCTACAATTATACACAGTTAAATTTGACTACGAGGAAGGAAGGAAATTTTGATCGTTTTAATCCTTAAAAGGGTCATTGTACTCATTTATGAACATTATGAACAACTTTTACTACGGGACCAACCCTGAAATCGTGAAAAAAAAAACATTATTTGATCCATACATTATGTCGGACATAAATTTATGGATCAACTTATTTTTTTAAGGATTCGTTTAAGGATTAAAACGATCATAATTTTAACGGTGTAGTAGTAATAAATTGTTTTGTTTCCAAAATACATTTTTTGATCTTAGCATGCATACATAAAACTTTGTTTCTACAACGCCACATACGAACACCGCGTCATAATGACGTCACGCAAATCCTGCATCCCGCAAGCAGAGTTTAGAGCGCAGTTACCTAGTATATAAACAAAAACTTCCCAACATCAATCGTTGGGCAGTTGCCCGCCAGACACAGCGCCCGTCTGGGTCGGAGGATTCTCCCATATCTATGGAGTATGAGTGAACTTTACACCCTGTTCCTCATACCTCTATAACTTTTAGCATAACCTCACGCCTGTAATTCCGAAGAGATAGGTAGAGATGTACCTATAGTACTTACACCCACATTTCGCCAGTTGTGTTTAAGTCCATGTCAAAGGGGCGATCCTATTTATTTATTTATCCATTTATTTCAGGCATCAAGGCCCATATAAAACACATATATTAATATAACATAAAAGCACTATAATAAATACATACAACATTATAATCAATAATCACACTAAAAACTAACTTGTTTTGTTTGACGACACGGTTGGCGTAGAGGCTGAGCGATCGACTGCTGCGCTGCGTGTCGCGGGTTCGATTCCCGCACGGAACAAATATTTGTATTGCCTACAGGTAGTTGTTCCGGGTCTGGCTTTTTGTGTATGTCAGTTTAAATGTTTGTAAAGGCACCCACGATACAGGAGTAATTCCTAGTGTGGGGCAACGTTTTAAATAAAAAAAAACTAATGCACACGAAGTGTCTGCGTCGTGTTTCGCTGACTGGTGTCATGTAGACGGCCACGAAACCGGCGGTACACAACACCTTTCGGCCAGAACTCTTCCTTGAGAAACTGCTCGAGATGATGTGTCGGAACACGCACCACGAACGACTTGAAGTTCGTGTTGTGACGCGACTCCAACTTCTCGACTCGTTCTTCTTTATTGCTATCAACCGGGCACAAATTCAAACTTAGGGCTGACACTGAGAAATTCTGACCCGAGAATCGAACCCAGGACCTGCCGGTCGATTCTGTAAAAATCTCACCGTGAAAACTCAAGTGAAGTGAGCTTAATGTGAGCTGTCAGTAGTGTCAATCCCTAGCATTATTTGGAATGACAGCGCACTCCACGCTCACTTCACCTAAGTTTTCACGGTGAGATGGTTACAGAATCGCACTGCAGGATCTTAGTTATGCGTTTGCTAAAAAACTAAAATTATACATGACGAGTCATAATCGAATAAAGAAAATATGAACCGCCTCATTGTATCGAATAAACCGTTTACATGAACGTCCACAATGCTACGGGCTATTAATTGCATATACTTGAAATAGGGCGATTACTGCCCTTATAGCCGTAGGCGCAAGAGTGTCACTAGCACGCGTAGTCAAAGATAAAGCATGATCGGGAAGTCGCGTGGCGGCGCGTGCGGCCATTTCACAGTCACTGTATGTAGCCACAGTGATATCTAGAGGTATCAGTTACTTATAAAGTCAGTACTTATTATTTTTAGTATAAAAAGAAATGCGTTATAAAAAAAAACAGGTTTTGTGTTTTCGTTTTTTGTTATTCTTGACTTTATTTTACTGTTTTTTCACTTCTTCCTATGTAAACAACAGTGACAGGTAATTATTATATCATTGACATAGGTACTCAAAGTGGGTTAAATACATACATATTATTGAAACTTACTTAAAAACAAATGAAGCAAATTTGTATATGGGACCAGCGCGCGGGCTCCCTCTATCATATAAGAAAAAAAGAATCACGTAAATCGGCCCAGTAGGTACTTCATCACTGAGAAATCGGCACAAAAAAAAACGCCAAATGCATAACCACCTTCTTATTTTAAAGACGGTTAAAAATAAAATTGAAATTGTATGTCATAAGAAGAAAAAAACTTAATAAAACAAATGTTAAATCAAACTACTGCGTGATGAATAAACTACGCTTGTCGAACAAATTCCACTAACGGTCTAATATAAAAAAATCAATTAGTTACGAACCCTTTACTTAACGTGGAAATCGAACAAAGACGCTCCGATACCAAAGGGTACAGGCATTATTTCTTGTTAGCATAATTACGACGACCATGCTCGCAGGTAGTGGAAGAATAAAAATAATTAATTTAATTAACCGTGCCTCAGAAAGTACGTTAAGCCGTTGGTCCCGGCTGTCATTCGTAGATCTTTCACAGTCGTTACGGGTAGTCAGAAGACCAAAGGTCTGACTACCAGTCTTACCAAGCGACGTGTTACCCAGCTGGGTTGTTGAGGGCAGATACGCAGTCGCTCCATGTAAAATACTGGTATTCTTGTTGATTGTTCTTTGTGTGTGTGAGACAATTAAACATTTAAAAAAGTCTTTGCTACGAATTTGCACTATGAGCTACGAAATTGTGTAAAATTAGGTTCTACGAGTTTTTCCTTTCCGGATGTACTCACTCACTAGTATGGACTACGGAATAAAATAATAAAAAAACGATGCGCTACGAATTTTCCTTTTTTACCATTAACATAACTGGCAAAATGTGGGCCAACTATGGTACATTTCTACCTTGCCCTTCTAGGAAAACAGGCGTAATGTTATCTTATGTTAAAAACCTTCACTATGTGTTACCAAAATGTACGATTAAAATTTGCTACTAGTTTTCCGGATAAAAACTATGTGCTACGAATTTTCCTTTTTTACCATTAACATAACAGGCAAAATGTGGGCCAACTATGGTACATTTCTACCTTGCCCTTCTGGGAAAACAGGCGTAATGTTATCTTATGTTAAAAACCTTCACTATGTGTTACCAAAATGTACGATTAAAATTTGCTACGAGTTTTCCGGATAAAAACTATGTGCTACGAAATCATTTCACAAAAAACGATGCTACGAATATTCCAGATCTACGGATTGCTGCGTCTATGCGCATGAGTGAGTGTGGTCGCGAATGTCGGAACGCGATCATTTGGCACGCGCCGCGCTATCTGCCATCTGCGGCCACCGTGCACCAATCGGGCCGAAAACACCCGCTAACCGCCGCAAATCCCACATTATACGTCTCATGCATGGACGTAGCTTTTGAACCCGAGTGCTGTACAAACAGTGCTTAATAGACGTATGTATAATTATCGATTGAGTAAACCCATTTAAATTTGAAATGCGACATATTCGCCAAAAATGTAAACATATATATGAGTTTATGGAAAAATAACTTTAATTCCTACACAATAAAGTTTACGCTACAACTTTAAACATTTTTATAACTTTTTCAATAGTAATGTTAATGTTAATGTTTCAATAGTAATGTTGTGTAGTAATTAAGTTGATTTCGACTAGCACGTCACTCTGAAATCCACTTAATTACTACAAAATAAATTTGATATTTGTTTAACTTGAAATAACGTAAATTTGAAACATAAATAAAATGTTATCTTAGTTTAGTTTGTTTAGCCAGGTTGACTGCTGATCTGTCATTTCCATGTGAGTTCTGTTTGTTGATTGATTTAATGGAAAATATTCCTTTATTTGTAAAGCTATATCATTTGTTTGATACTTTAGTCTTGAAAAATCGCTTTTAGCGATAATACCGCCCATTGTGTGTTTTTTAATGTTAAGTATGTATTTTTGTGGTGACATGAATTCAGCACATGAGTTTAGACCCCATAGCGTAGAAATTTTTCGTCGGTTATAAAAAAAAAAATTCTTCTGTTTCATAGAAAATCCCTACGCGGTCAAAATGTATGGAACAGCAATATCTTTTTTTAATAACCGATGAAAAGTTTCGACGCTATGGGGTCTAAACTCATGTGCTGAATCCATGGTCTAAAGTTTGCGCGTCGATGTCCCTGCCTGTATAAAAATTAATAATTGTGTGGCCCCTTGTAAAATTTATCCATTTATATGTACCTATCTGTAATATTTATGGTTAAATAAAAAATAATATTCTATTCTAATTATATTTATATCTTCTATATTTTATTTTTTGCAGGTGTTCGTTAATAACTAAACTTACCTATTTAGTTTAATACGAGTAGGATTTAAACTTTTAAACCGCGCATTCTAAAACATAATCTAATAATTTTGAATTCATATATCGAGGATTTATTTAACGGTTCTTACTAATATGACGTGACGTGGCCGTTTCGACCCCTAATCTTTATTCTGGTGTTAATGTGTTCGGGATTACACACCATTAAGTTCGGCTTTGCGTTCAGTGTTGCCGCAAAATAAATAAAGATTATTATAACTGCCTATTGAGTGCCGTGAGAAATATTTTTAAACAAAACAATGCATTTTATAGAATAGATTGTTCTCTATGGTCGGGAATTGTCCTTATCATAACTGTACAAATAGTAAAGTCTCATTAATTCATCTGTGTTAGTTGAATTCACTATTTGATTCATCATTAAGGCTGTTGGAAAACCCGTTAAGATTTAACGAAGAGACAAATGTAGCTACCGCAATAGGTTCTCAATTAGGTTAGATCTGCATAATGATTTAAAAGCTCGTTTAACTAACAAGCTTGTTTAACAACAACAAATCACTAGGTATTGCTGGGCAAAAAAGTTGTAAAATTTCCTGGTAGAACTATCCTGAAAAGTTAAAAACTTCCGAATACTTGGATACCTACCTAGATATTATGTCAGTTACGACAAAATCAAAGGGTATTGGTACAGACGCCAGCACATCAAGCTACTACAATCTGTCGAATTTCTTTAATAGATTTTCACCTTTATCGCTAAAGCGTTAAGGTTCAAGGTTGATTGGGAAAATTTGACAGTTTCGGGTAGCTTGACCTGCTGGCGTCTGTACCTAACCTGAGTTTTATTAAACCAAAAAGTCTTTGATTTGGTATTCTACGTACGCTGAAGCCACTAACTTTCATATCGTGAAAACGAAAGGGTTTCCACAAACAATACAGGCTTTGACTGATCTACTTCACAAGTGCCTTTGTTTTGTCCGAACAAGGCTTTGATTGGTGAAAAATTCCCTGAAACATGCAGACAAATATTTGCTTTTATGAATTCGGACGCAGGAAATAATAAAACCGCAAAAGCTTCATCGATCAATATAATGCCCATGTATTTTATGTCTTTAATCAATCAATTTCAACTGTTGGGGTCAGCTTCCAGTCTAACCGGATGCAACTGGAATACCAGTGTTTTACATGGAGCGGCTGCCTATCTGACCTCTACTACTCAGTAACTGGGTAACACGATACCCCTTGCTAAGACTGGTTGACAGACTTTTGGCCTACTGACTACCCGTATCGACTATCAAAGATTTACGAATGACAGCCGGGACCAACGGATTTTATGTCTTTATCCAATTAAAATGGCCGTGACGTTTACAAAAGAGTTGTTGAATCTGAACAAATTAGTGCAATTAAAATTCTTCGACCAAGATCCCATTCACCAAAACGTTTAAGGATTTTAGTCATGAACTCCTTAGTAGAGGACATTAATCTTAGATCGCACTTATCATTTAATTAGATCCGTGTCGAGTGCCCTTGCGGCTTCAATTTTATTTTATAACGTCATACACACGTCTCTCCCTAGCTAACTATGCCACAAGAATGAATATTCTCTCGTTTATTTTGAATATATTCCTGTTAAGATTCTTATTACGGTGACATAAAGTTTAAAATGGAATGGCTGTCTGGTTTGGAAACAGTAAAATGATAAGTGTTTCGATAGCTGGCGTGCGTCCCTACTGTTACGGCGGTCGTATTCTATTCGCTACTGGCCAGTTGATATGGCAAATTAATAGGGCTGTCAAACGATTAGAATTAAAGTTTTTGTAATTACCTAGTTAAAAATAAATAACTAAAATAGTATAACAGTAAATGTACCTACTGCTTAATATAAAAGGATCTTAAATTAACTAGGTTTAACGCTAGGTTAATTAAGGTAGCGTTAAAACTAGTTATTTTAAGTGTAAAGAAAATTATACTTGCTTATAGTATTCGCATAACGCTGTGTTACAGGACTCGATTTGTAATAAATTTATTACAAATCGAGTCCTGTAAGTGTAACACAGCGTTAATGAGAAAAAGTGTTATTTGTATGGGTCCTACCATGTACAATAAATTGCCAGATGTAATAAAGAATGATACAATTAAAAACTTTAAAAAGAAATGAATGGCCTTCCTAATAGAAAGATGTTATTATTCGATTCATGATTGTTTAATGGACAAAACTTTTTAATCATTAATGTGTAATAGATATAAAATAATATTATTTTGAACCTAAGGACCTAATATGCGTTTATTTTTAATGTTATTTTAATAAATGAACAATTGTAATAATTCTTACGGTAACATTTTAATTTAATTTTTAGATACTTAGCTACTTGCGTGCCTATTTCCAGGCAGAATGTACATGGCTCACTCCTATCTACTCCACCTGTATTTTAATGTAACCTACATTCGTTGCAAATAAATAATTTGATTTGATTAGAATTTGTTATAGTTTAACTTGTTGGAAGTGAAAAGCTTAATGTGTAGATATTTCACACTTACTTTACAAATAGTCATCAATCAAGAGCATCATCTTCCTGCCCTTATCCTACGAGTATATGTAGAAGTTTTAGCGTGTCTTTCAAATTCTATAACTTTAAAACCTAACATTTATTTTTTGAGATTTGAAAACAGTAAGTTAACTTTATAGAATTATTTCTAAGAACTTACATAACATTTTCTATGTCAAACTCATATAACACTACTTTTTTATTTAAAAATAATAATCGAAGAGCACGCCAACCCTGCACTAGATGTGCATTATGTCTTGCGCATCCCCGCCGGATATTAAGCCCCAAACTTAATCACGTCCCTTTTTACAATATTAAACAGTCTATTTTTTGTCCTGCTCATTACACACCGTACTATTCCCACGAATTATTTTTTTTTCCAAGATACGTTTTATTATTTTCACGATTAGTTTCGTGAAGTAATGTGTTCACGCCGCATAATTCTACGGTGGAATGGAATTTTATTTTTGAATGAACGTGTCCG
The DNA here is from genome assembly GCA_949629185.1 of Apamea crenata. Lineage (NCBI taxonomy): Eukaryota > Metazoa > Arthropoda > Insecta > Lepidoptera > Noctuidae > Apamea > Apamea crenata. Next base: position 13,004,867 of record OX451359.1, on the reverse strand, counting down.
CACAATAGATGTAGTGTGCATTTAATTCTATATAATTTAATAGTCACCAAACGTCTGTGGTGCCTTTTATAAAACGCAAATGGGATTGATAGCCATGGTGTGCATGAATGGTCGTTATATCTGCTGCAGACTGCGGAGCATTAATTATAATATTAACGTTTATACTCGTTTATGCATTTATCTCTTCAGTTCTTCGTGCTCCATTACGGCTTTTTCGTCGACTTGCACGAATTTACTCGCCCGAAACGGGCGAACCGACACCTTTAGGTAAATAATATTTTTTCTTCTATAGGCGACTCACACGAAGTTAATTTATTTGTGGGCGAATCGACAACTCCAGAAATATGTATTAGGCAATTGGCACATTTTGAATTTTATCCATACCTATTCAGCATCCACCGTCCTTTAGCTGTGTAGTCCTTAATTCAATACAAATGTAAGTATTTCAATACAAATTGCTTAATAATACTTATCTGTACGTTTCCGGGCAAGCCATATGACGCGAAAAAAGAAAAAAAATACGCACCGTAAAAAAGAGTATACTGTATTTAAATTTCGATCGGAGCTGGGGTGATAGCGATGCAGATGAGTGACGTCACGTGTGGCTACTGCTCACGATACTCTCCCCCACCCGGGCTAATTGTCACCCCCCATTAACGAGACTTTCATTTGATTTTACCGGCGTAAAAGTATTCTTTGCTTCTGTGAAACCTGCCCGTATTTCATTTAGAGAGATGTGTCTTTGTAGATCCCAATTTAATTTAATTATTCTTTTCATTGTTGTCCTCAGGAATAAAGGAAGCGTGGGCTTTGTGCACTAGTTTTTCTTTTCTTTATTTTATGATATTGCTGAATTCATTAAGCAGATTCTCTTTTTAGTACAACGTTTAAAAAGTATGATATATTTCTAGTTTAATTAAAAATAAAAGTAAAGCATCTTTTTTCATAACCGTGAAAGTTCCGAGTTAATTAAGGGTTGATTTTTCCAACGCCAGATAACTTTATCGGAGGAATCATTTTGAATTTTTGTCGGTTCTTTCATACAAAAACTGACAGACGTCAATTTTAGTCCACGAATATATCTGCCGTTCAAAAAATAGCCCTAAGCAAAATTAACCTTTCCTGTCTCGTCTTAATGTCAATCACCATAAAGAGTCAATGAGGTAGAATGCGGGGAATTAATGCTATAGGTAAGTTGTAAATGTTTACACGGCAACACTATAACAAGAAATTGTTTTTCAATAAACATAACTTAATCTTCTCAGTACATTTTCCGAATGCGTGGTTATACGGCGGGGAGTTAAGCTAATACGTGGGCCGAAGCCGGTGTATTTGTCAACGAGGCTGGGGCCACGCAATCTTAAAATCAATTTTCATTTATTCGCGGCTTAGCTTCACTAGCTCAGTGCACGCCTTATGATGTGCACAGACTTAGGTGAGGAATAGAGCGGGACTTTTCTGTATTCTTGCTTTTTAAAATGCCAGGCAAATTTTTCTCCGTGTCCTTCTTCTTAGGGTGTCGAAGACAATCTATATGAAGTTGGCCCAGAATTTGGCTTCGGCATAAGCGCCGTGAAATGGCCCTGACTTACGAGTTGTAGGTCGTGGGTTCGATCCCAGGCAGGCTTTACTTTGTTTTTTTTACTTTGTGTAAATAATCTCACCACCACTACACAAAACGGTGAAGGCAAACATCGTGAGGAAACCGGCAAGTCCCAGTACCAAAAATTCGTAGACATGTGACATCTACCAACACGCATTGGGCCTTCGTGGTAGATTACAGCCTACTTCTTCTCGTAGAGTGGAGGCCTGTGTCCCAACAGTGGAGTCATTGAAAGCTAAATATGCTATAGACGCTGTCCTAATAGAAAGCGATCGTCACACCAATATGTTCGTGATTTCTGTAGGCATAGCGACTTACGCCGAGAATACGGACTTTTGTATTCTAAGCAAAGTTGAGGTTCTAACTGTAACACTGTATATGAAATAAGATTCATCACGAGCTCCATACAGCGTCAATGGGCGTTATAATTACGTGCCGATTTTTTTTCCATTATTTATTAGGGACCACAGTTACATGCTACAAAATACAGAGAAATACTTAAACTAAGATTTAACAAACATGTAACCCACACCATTGTCCACGTTTTAAGTAAAGGTTAAAAGTGCTAAAGACAAGTGATAAAAAAGAAAAAGAAAAGAATAGTTGCGAGCCACAATATTGCTGTGTTACTTAGCTTAGCTTAATTTAACTTAAAATACTCGCTAAACTTATTTAATACTAAACAAAAAATAAAAGCATAAGGAGCGCTCGGAGCCGTCTTTGGGGACCTCCTGTCTTGAAGGAATTTCCTGCAGGTAATTTTACGAATTCGTCAGACCGTGTATACGTATGCTCCCAAATACACTACATTTTCCTATTCACTGTGTGGTACCTACTTGGTGTGGCTACTCGGTAAAGGCTGTTCTAGTCCTCGTTATAATAAACGATCACCAATTAGTATGCGATGATTAAGGAAATATTCATCAGCAGTCTGGCTCATATTCACGGTTCATGAACTGCTGCAATGCTTTTATTTTTAACGGATTGAATAAAAAAGTCTTGTGCTCCAAAGAAAATTTGGCCTTGTCTTGGCCTTTCCTAAGTCTACCTAAACGTATGGCCACTACTCCGGCGAATAACGTCGGTTGGCGTGGGCCGGCAAAATCTTTACAAATGTGGGCCGTTATCGTGCCGGCCGATTGACCGGCGCGCCTCCCGCCGCCCGAACATTTCTCACTCTGAAAAATAACGGATTTATTTAATTTTATGGCCCCGCCGCGTGCTGAATGGACGATTGGGTAGCAGTGACGCGCCGAGGGTTGCCCGGCTTCATTTGTTCTTTTTTCATGTCTTTCTTGTTTTTATGTTTACTTACGGATACCCGTCGTAGTTACGGACTACGGTCGGCGATGTGGATTTGTTTTGTAATACCATACGGAGTACCGTTTTATTGGTATTGTAATTTATTCTGTTTATTATGAAACCTGAATCAAAATGAGATCAAAGCTTAGTTAGCGTTGGCTACTTTGTTAATGAGGTTAACGGGTTAGTGCGAAGGGGATTGGCGAGCTAAATGTTAATGTGACTGCCTTGTAATTAATTAGTAACGGAGGTTGTATATAATCATATACCTAATATTATTTGTATATGTACGCTTTTATAAGCTAAGAAATAATATGTACATGTATAAAAAAAATAAGGAAAATAATCACAGGGAATCAAAAAATATCTGTATATTATACGTAGGAATAGCTTGTTAGGTGTTCTTCGTAACATTTTGAAAAGTTCAAGGAAAAATATTTTTAATTTATGTCTATTGAAGACATGTCTGGATCGTTGAAGATCTGAAATGTTTTGGAACTTTTTGGACATAGTCAGGTAAGGAACACGGGTGACAATTTCTTTATAAAGGTACATGAACCTACCTTTGTTGGATCTTATAGACCAATTTATCATTTCTTAATACTTTATTTGCAAAAGAATAAGTCATAACTCCCAACAAATCATCACGTCATGATCAACGACCCATATTCCTTAAAGACAGTACATTAATCTTCGTAATCGCGGTCTAGTTTTATGGCTGCGGACCGTTTATCAACTAATTTGTGGATTAGTATAATGCCCCCATCACACTGTTTACTTTTCCCATGGCATCCGTGAGTCAACCGTGGGGTATGAGACTGATCTCATTATTTAAATCCCCGTACATAATTTTTTCGTTGTCACGATGGCGCAGATTCGATTCGCACGAAAATAGGGAAGTTTGAAATTTTTACTGCTTTTTACGGATGTTAGGAGTTATTGTCTGTGGTTCGTGGGTCTAGTTATTGTGTCTTGGTGCTGCTAACTCGCTGTCGTGATTTATACAAAAGAATTTCGAAAATAAATTTATAGACATTTTTGGGTTTTCAGTGAACACATTTATAGCAAGGCGTTGTGGCAGACCACGTGGAAGATGGCGGGACGAGCTGCTGAAAACAAACGACCAGTGGTCCACTTTAGCCTTGTATCGAAAGAGCTGGAAGTCATAGGGAGAGGCCTTTGGCCAGAAAGGGGATGATACCAGCTAACAGTAACACATTATAATAGCAATCAAAAAGGTTCCCATTTGAAATGATCAAATACTAAGTGCTAACTATGAGTTGTGATCTGAGTATCAATAGATTATCTTGTACCTAATGTATCCGTTTTTAATGTACTTAAGTCATGCTAGTATTGTTCTAGAATAACGGTTAATAAAAAATGTTGTCATATTGCTTGGTTTCCAACGTTTTTTTTTCCAATTGTCATAATAGTGGGCGCTGTTGACAATCATAACACTTCACGGCTGTTGCGCCCGCGCATTAATTTTTTGTCTGTTTTTTGTTGCACCACTGAACTAAAATTAACATTTATATTACACTTAAATGCACCGTTTTATTGTAAGGTTATCTGAGTACATAGTGACCTTATTTTTTAATTGTCTATGAACTTTTTTGTTTTATTTATAGTTAATTAGGAATTTATCGAGATCATGGCGTTTTGGTGTTTTCTCTAGATTTAAATTCGTTTACACAAAAACGTTTGTGATTGCTATTTCATTGTTGTTTTTGTTTTACTTATGTTTAATTAAATAAAGTGGATATAATGTTCTAATTGAAATCTTTAAGTTGTTTAAGGAAGGCTGTTGTCGAAACAACTAAGTGAACATTATTCAAATAAGTGATGCGGAGTTGACGCAGCCTGTGCTGTTTTACTTAACGATTTACTGTGTTATAGATCAGCTACTTATACGTAGGCCGGTTTACATCATTTTATAATTAACACAGTACACTTTCTAAGCATGATAAGCTTGGAACATATGAAGAAGAACATAATTATGACTCAATTTGATAAGGGTCAGGGTAACTACTCCCTAAACACGGAATTACGTAGTTTCGACCGAAGTTAAGGGCGTTTCTTACTTCGTATAACCTACAGACATAAGATTGGTTCGGGCCCGGAACTGAGAATGAATGACAACTGGCAACATGATTTGACAGCTGTCTCGATGTGTCTTTGTCCTTCCGAAAACATGAATTTGACGCTTGTTTTGACGGATCAACTACTTCCAACGTTGACGGACTTAGAAAGTAGATCCAGGTGCAGGTTGTATTGATGATTTTAATGATTATAATTATGTAAATACATACTTACATAACATAACATAATCAGCCTATAATGTTCTCACTGCTGGGACACAGGCCTCCTCTCTGTGAGAGGGAGTGGGCCGTAATCCACCACGCGGGCCCAGTGCGGGTTGGTAGATGTCACATGTCTTCGAATTTTTGGTTCTAGGACATGCCGGTTTCCTCACGATGTTTTTTTTTCACAGTTTTGAGAACAGTGGTGATTAAATAATTTACACAAATTAAAGCGCCTGTCTGGGTTCGTACCTATGACCTACAATTCGTAAGTAAATACATATTTGTTCTCGGCGAATCATATTTTGTTCAACATACAAAGTGGGGGGGTCTCCGAAGTGCAAAGTGCGAATGTTCGGATCGGACCGACACATGGCCGAACCGAATATTATTGAAAAATGCGAAAAAAGTTCGGATCGGCAAAGTTGGGTCGGGACCATAGTCAATATTCGAAAGAGTGTAGGAGTGTAGGATCGGAACCGACCGAACCAAATAGTAACTTCGTAGCAGGAAACGGCCGAACATTCGGCCGATACTACTTCGGAGTAGACCCCCAGGGCCGTCGGATATAGTTGAAGTTTTGTAAGAAACCGATGTATAGTTTCGAATAAAATTTAAATTTAATTAATAGAAAACAAACAGTCAAAAAAAAAAAACAAAATCATCCATCCGTTTCCTACTAAACTGAAACCATATCCGACGACCCTGGTTACTTATCTCAATACTCAAATATTTATTGCATTCCATATTATGTATTACATAGATGGTATACACAAGGTATAATATCAATATGGACCCTGTCGGGCACAGCAAAAATTTCAAGAGAGGAAGAGAGATAAGTGACAATTCAAATAATTAAAATATTATTAGATGTGCTTAGTTGGGTGTATAATTAATTAATTGTGACTCTTTGGTGACGTGACTCCTTTAGTGACTGTTCTTACTGGTTAAATAAATGAAAGATTCATACATTTTGAAGCCTCGAAGAAATGGCGTCCAAACGCTAATAAAAAGGGCAAGTTTAATTCGAGCAGTCAGTCAGTTTATTCGTGAACTCGTCACGTGATACGGAATCAGTTCGCGTGAGAACCTTAAGTCGTTATTAGCTCACTTTGTAAACTGAAGGAAGGTGCTTTCGTTTAATTTATGCAAATTCCAGTTTGGTTGTTTTCTTAGCGAAGGCCCGCTAAGCGATGGGATGTGAGCTGGGAGGTTCTTTCAACTGTTAAGCTAGCTTTGAGTTTCTAAGCCCATTGTTTATAAGTATGGGTATGTCTGTATGCTCTTGGATCTATGTATACTGTAGGTCTATATGGATGATGGTGTTGGATGTCGAAAATTATGTCTGTATTTTGTTTCACTCGGCTTTGTTTTAGTATTTAAACGGAAGCCAGTAAACGGGAAATTTCATTTTGTAGAGTTGAAGAGTCTTAATAATGGTGAGGGGCTGCTCATTAAACATTCTATAACTAATATATGGTTTCGTTAAATTACTTCTTACTATGCAATATTATTACACATCAAGATTCATTCGTAAATTACATTCAACACAGTACAATTTCCATCAATCTATCCACCTTCTCAAACGTTATCGAAGACTAATCGTCGACTTAGCCACCTCTGTCGAAGGCGTCATCAGTTTCCACCACAATAGCTGCCAACAATGGCCGGGTACTGCGCACAAGGGCCGACAATAGTGGCGTTTACCCTGCAACGGCCGACAATAGTCGCGTTTACCCCACAACAGCCGCTCAATGGTCAGCCGACGATCCCTTTTGTCGAAAAACTTGGAGGAAACAACCTGATAAGAGTGATTAATTGGTTTAAGTCGAATTCAATGAAAGCTCGGAACGCCGACGTTTTTTGTAAGTCGGATAAGCTCGGTTATAATTCTATTTGGAAAGAAACATTGTTTGGGTTTTTTCAGGTGTGGTGTTGTATTTCAGTACCTAAATGGGAACGTTTAACGTTGGTAAATGGGAATGTGTTCATGGTTATCCTAAAAATAATTATTTTATCAAGAATTTATCTATAACAATCTTGCGCTAGCAGAACTCATTCAATTATTAAAACTTTGTGTATAGTGTTTGTGTCACCAAGGTACAGCAGTGCGATTCTGTAACCATCTCACCGTGAAAACTTAGGTGAAGTGAGCGTGGAGTGAGCTGTCATTCCAACTAATGCTAGGTATTGACAGTATTGACAGCTCACTCTATGTTCACTTCACCTAACTTTTCACGATGAGACATGCCTAGTTTGGGATCTGCAGTGCGATTCTGTAACCATCTCACCGTGAGAACTTAGGTGAAGTGAGCGTGGAGTGAGCTGTCACTCCAACTAATACTAGGTATTGACAGTATTGACAGTTCACTCTAAGCTCACTTCATATAACTTTTCACGGTGAGATTTTTACAGAATCGACCGGCTGCTCTTAAATCTAAGTTTTCTGTAGGTTAGAATTTCATGCCATACTTGTATGTATGTGTACTATGTGTAAGTTTATCCAGTACCCATATTAAATACTTATACTAAGATGCGAAATAAACGCACAAGTACGGGGATCTCAATATGAAGGTCAAAATTTGCATTTACATGCATTATATTGGTGGCCCACCTTGCATTTACAAAGGGGAATGATTATTGCAATGCAATTTCTATATTAATATAATACAAGTATTCGACAATAACAAAGCGATAAGTGTTTCAATTGAACAACGCGTACAATAAAATCTAAACAGGTTCTATTTGTCCTGCTACGAAATAGAATAAGAAATTATGTGCTATTCATCAAAACCAGGTTGACTGTACAGGGGATTCTAAGTCATTGCCAAACTAAAACTCATTGAATTTGGGGCTCTATGAAAGGGCATTATAAGATTTGAACAGTCAATGCAAGATTTAACTTTTTGTCGAGTCATAAAGGTCTTTTGATATTAACCCTTCGTCTGGTAGACTGTACGGGTGCTTCCGAGTGAGCGACTCACAAAACGCCGCTGAAAACGCGTAAAAGCCCAGTTGATTTGTGAGCGTACATGTCTCGAGTTACCCGGCAATAAATTAAATGTGTATAGAAAATGAATGCGTCAATACGTTTCCCCAACCCTGTTCGCGCTCGTAGTGATGTTCGTAAGATTTATCGATGAGCTTCGTATCAGACAAGTTTCATATTCTACGACTTGTTAGTCTGACGTGCACAGATATAATTGACGTACGCATGTTGCTTGTTGTTAGCTTCTAATGATAAATGCATTTCGTTGGCAGTTAGCGTTACTAACAGGTAACTGTGGCAATGGTAACCAATTATAATTTATCTATGAATATTAAATAAGATATGAATATTATTTTAATGGGAATAGAAATAAAAAAAGGTAATTATAGAGCTACTACCTAGCTGTTTATATAATTATCTAAAACTGAAATAAACCTAATCATTACACTATGACATCGTCTTATTACTTAGGTATTAATACGGGCACTAAATACTTTAAATACCAATTATGTAATCATAAAGTTAATGTTTCTTTAATTGAATTAAAGGCAAGTACTGGGGCTTCTAGCTTAATGTACTTACGCAGAGCCTATCACATAATGACATTAGAGAGATAGTGAAATGGAGCTTATTTGCACTGTAGTCTTTCTTTGTGGTCCTGTTTATTTTTTACCGAGTTCTGCAATCTAGAAGCTTTTTAAAGCAGCAAACAATAATATGTTGTGTTAAAATATTTTCAATAAGTTTATTTATTTATTTTATCATAATCTGTATCAACAATAACTAACATAAAGTCTGCCAAACTGCATAACAAAGGGGCAATTCTTGTAATTTTAAGAACGTTCACAGTCTGAAGGCGAATTCTCGTAATTTAAAACTTTCGAAATCTAGTCGCAGTCTCATCTCAGCGACAAACAAACGTCAAAAACTTGTCAAAATGTAGGGAAATTAGAGGTGTTTTTGACAGATTGAGACTGGTCAGACTGTGAACGTTCTTAAAATTACAAGAATTGCCCCTCTGATCTCAGTTTCAATCTGTCAAAAATACCTTTAATTTCCCTACATTTTTGACAAGTTTTTGACATTGACTGTCACTAAGATTAGATTACGACTAGATTTTGGACGTTTTTAATTACGGGAACTGGCCTTCAGTTGTCCTCTTCTAACAAAAGATTACAAATTATGTATTTTGAAAATTAATGTGCCTGTATAAATAACTTAATTATCCTAACGGGTGATTTTTCCAACGCCAGATAATTTTATCTGAAGAATAATTTTGAATGTTTGACATACAAAATCTGTCAAACGTCAATTTTATTCCACGAAAAAAATTATCTGTCGATTGAAAAATCGGCCCTAAGTGAATATACTATAAGACATAGTATAATTATGTCAAAATATTATAATTTAAATAGATTTTTCAATATATTTTTCAAGACAATGTGTCTCGTATATCTCCGGCGGGCGCGTATCGATATGGTTGCCGTCGCTCCGATCACACCCTTGATTTTTGCGGGACGTGCTCTGAATGGATCGCAAATTGACACAGAACGCCTTGCGTTCGTTCCGATTTGTTTGTACGCAATTTAAACGTATTCACCTAAGTGTTAACTTGTATTATGATTCGAAAAACATTCGCTTTCAACACTTTTTATCAAACGAAACTTGTTTTAAGACATTCGTAAAGCTTTTTTTATCTATATTGACTATCGAAAGATTCTCAAGATGGTGGTCAAGACAACCCAAGTCGGCTTATGAGTCTATTCGCATGAATTTACTTGCCCGAATTGGGCGAATCGTCACTTTCAAATATTATTATTTTTATGAGCGATTCGTATAAATTCGCACATTTCGAAGTTAAGAAAAAAGAACACGTTTTATAATATTTAACTCTTATCTGTGCGGTGGTGTCCTTTTTCTTAACTTCATTACATAAAATTCAAAATGTGCCAATACGTGCGAGTCGCTTACAGAAAAAAAAATATTATTTAAAAGTGACGATTCGCCCGCTTCGGGCAAATAAATTCGTGCGAATCGACTAATAAGCCGGGGAAGACAATCATGTCTCCGCAATTCGTTAGACAAGCACCTACAGGTTCCAGACTTCAATGTAAGTGAATTTGTATGAAGACATGTTTACGACAGTACATTAACATTTTTCCACGCAACTATGTACCCTCTTGAAATATAATTAAAAACTATTATGGTAGTCAGTTATAAATCATTCTTTATTGCACCCCTTCCACGTAGACTTAATTGATTCAATGCAGAAGTGCCACCATAAAATGATAACAAGGTACCGGTCTAAGTGGAGAATAATGCATTTATAACGTTTTTGTAATATTACTGCTCATGGTCGTGGCCGGCGTGTATAATATCAAGTTAATGCTTTCAATATCTGTACCATTTTAGATGTAGGTACTCGCACGTTATCGGAGGCATCGTTGTGTTATTTATTGCTAAGAATGGTTGGGCCGTGTTGTCTGTGCATCTAGTGCAAATTGGCTAGTGAAGCCCTTTTCACTAGCTAATTGAGCCACTTTCACTAGCCGTGAACGGTCACATAATATCATCTGCCTAGCCTTTTCCCAACTAGGTTGGGGTCGGCTTCCAGTCTAACCGGATGCAGATGAATACCAGTATTTTACATGGAGCGACTGCCTATCTGACCTCCACAACCCAGTTACTGCGTAATACGATACCCCTTGGTAAGACCGGTTGTCAGACTTTCGGGCTCCTGACTGCCCGTAACGACTGTCAAAGGTCCATGAATGATAGTCGGGACCAACGGCTTAACGTGCTTTCAGAGGCACGGAGGGTTCTCGGTATGTAAAGATGGTCACCCATCCACAGACCAACCGCGGCAAGCGTAGCTTAACCTGATCGATCAACCCCTGCGGCTGTTATTACTTAGCCACAAACACTTTAATGTCAAATATTGGTAAAAATGCCAGATTTTCAGGACGGCCGTAATAATACGGAACCGCTTTCCTAGAAAACCAAAGCTTATCTGTGTCATAATCGGCCTATATTGTTCCCACTGCTGGGACACAGGCCTCCTCTCTTCGAGAGGAGTGGGCTATAATTTGATTTTAAGTATTCGTCATAGTGTCACTTTTACACCGTTAGGTATGTTTTTGTTTTTATATCGACACCTTTTTATATTATATTCATGTTTAAAATGATTTATTTTCTCTAAATAGGTTTGTACAAACACTTTTACACGTCAAACATATTTTTTTTAAACTAGATGAGTTCCGCGTTTCTTATCTGACTACTCTGACAAGAAAGGCTGAAACAAACTCGGAGGTCACAGTCTCTTTTAAAGTCCAGTCATAGTAATCTTGGTCAGATCATGTAGATTGTTGTCTGAAATGGTCTTTTGAGGATAGAACCACACAGTTTGAGTGGACCTGTCCAGTCAGTGCATGCATTTGCCAAAAATCGTGCAGCTCAACTTAGAACTTGAGGAGCTCAACGATTCGATGAACAATATCAAAGAAAAGACATTTGGGTAGTCCGCGTGAATTACTCAAACTGCCAGATCATGATTAAAACTAACTAAGAAAGTAAAAAAAGAAATGACTCACATAGTCCTCACATTCACAAAAAATAATAAAAATATATAATTTATTCGGTAATTGGTTATCATCTAATGTACTTTTGTGTGTTGTGCTGACTTTTGTGTGCGCCAAATAAATGGTTTATCTAGCTATAATTTAACCACGCGGGCCCAGCACAAGCTGGTCGATGATGATTACGCTTAACTGTGTAAACGATTTATATTCTTTCAGACGTGTCCATGAACAGTATTTCCCATACCTACACGTGGTACATATACATAGTTCAGGGAATTCCTATTTAGTGTCCCAAAATTAAGGTATATTGTTACTTACTAATGTAAAAATAGAACTACTGACCTGTTATGGGTGATATCTGCTTATTAAACCGCTAAGAGGAAAACCACATAGGCCTATGTAGTTATTTAAAGAGAAGGAAAAAGAATATTAAAAGGTACCATATTGAAGGTTGATGGAAAGACTGTGAGATATAGTTGTAAAATGTTTTATTTCAACCCAAACAAACACAGGAGAACAATATGTTATTATTAAACTTTTAAACACGCACCATATCACCAGAAGTTGGGTAGAGAGAGAGAGCACAGACAGCACAGCAGACAAGCTATTGTCAAACGACCATAGACAATAAATATTTTTTCATTTTCTTGTGTTGTCATCAACATACCAAAAGTAGTTAGTAATTGTAACCTGTGGGTTAATTGCGTAACACAGGCGTGCTGCTTGTCATAATACCTCCAACTTCGTATTGCGTAAACACAGTCATAAAATGACAATCGATCGCAATTTCTTTAATTTTGACAGTTCCACCACGTCCATTGCTTTATTTACGTTGTTGAGTAGAGGAATCTATTAAACCTATGAAGCAATTCAATTAGAATTATACGCAAGTAAGGTGCAGACATCAAACGTTTTGTAGTCAATTTTATGTTTGTTTCAATAGAAACCTCTGATTTTTCCAGTATTAAGTTATTTTGGTTGAATTGTTCATGTTATTTCTTAAACTGATCACTTTTTATTTTACAGTTGCACTACTCGTTATTGATGTCATAGAAAACCTCTGAATTGTTCAATGTTTTCATAAACATAAAAATATTCGAATAGGCACCATTGTTCCAGTCATTTTTAAACCGATCTTATATTACTTGTACCATACTTAGCAGATAGAGGATCAAAAATATCATAGGGTTGTGCTATAGTCCTGCGACGGGGAGGGGTAGGGCTGCCGGTGTGGTCACAAAGCAATGAATGAGACGTCGCCGACGACTTTTATCAATGATGAATGGCCTTCCTTCGCGTTGTGTTTATAATTGCTAGTTAGGTAGTTACACCAGAACTGCTCGTTCAAACTTAAGGAAACTCACACACTGCATCATATTGCAACATAAACAAACTTAGGTACATTTTGTCCCCTAATGTTTATTTATTTGTGAGCACATCGCGATTCTTGTTATTGTGGTGAATAATTGATTTCGCTATAGAAAACATACGCAGAGATGTTTATTTTTAACTTACAAGTTACAACTTAAGCGCCACTGCGCTGCGTATAAGGAAAATATAGCGTATTAATAGACTCCCGATGGGAATTATCTTATTAGATTATTTTAATTGCAATGCAAACGATTTTAATTAGTCATTCATCAAATGGAGAAACCTGTAATACATGCTACTGGTAATAAAATATACCAATGTATTCTACACAGTAACGCAATGGACCGATCGTAATTTGATTCAGTATCGTTTTTATTTAGGCCTAAATGCGATACCGCGCAAAATCTGCCCACTTACAGAGTTAAGCGTCGTTTCAGCTACAAAAGGCCGTAACATCCGCGGCGGCTTTGTGCGAAAAGCTCCACAAGTGCGGAGCTTTCGTACGGGGAAAGGAAGGGCATCACACCCCGCCTCGCGCAGGCGGCAGCGGCGGCGTGTGGCGTGTGGCGGCTCGCGGCTTCCTCCCGCTCGGCGCGCATTCGCTCCGTGGCGGCCGCGGCGAGTGCACGTCCACGTGTTTCAGTCACGAACCGATCCGCGATCGCGACAAAACTTTTCAGTGCGGTGAAAAACATTATTTTCCGAATACGCAAAAATGAACAAGATTTTTCTGTGCTGTGATTTTTCCTAACTGTGTAAAGACTAATCGAGCGTAAGAAGTGTTTTGAAGAGGCTAATTAGGGGTTGCTAGACTAATTGGCTGGGCCGGCGTTTCATGAAGGTGAGCCGACTTTTATTTCCGTTCGGCAATCCCTCTAATTGCGTCAATTAGTGTAATGCGGCGACAGCTTTGAAGAGTCGCTTAATGATCTCTACACCGACCACCGGACTCTACAGTTTGAAAAACTATTAAGTCAGTGAAGTACCTGAGGCTATGGTTTTAAACTAATTACTTATTAGTTTAGTGTATGGATTACGACGCTTATCACTTAGAGGGATCTTTTATTTTAATATGTTTTCGTTATTAAGTTTTAGTTATTAATAATTTTTCAAAAACTCTACATTACTTTTAAGTCATATTAATTACATTACGTCAAACTCTTTTTATATCGAACTTAGGTATGGGAGATATTAAGATTGGTGAATTACTCCGAAAATAACTTATCTTTTGGTTTATTTTACTATTTCAAAGTTCTCCAGCGAACATTGAATACAAAGTTAAAAACAAGACATTACAAATGTTTATACAATAATAATTGCTAAAATTATTTTAGTTGCGAAATATATAAACTTATCGATATTTGATAAGAGCTTTTTATTTTACAAAAAATAAATGTTTTTAATGTAAAATAAAATAATCGGAAGGAAATAAATATCCTGCTGTAAATAAAATATCATCTCAATGATAAGTTAATTATTTTTTATGTCGCTTATAGTGGTGGGTTATCATGCAGTGATAACTAGTACAACCGCATAAAACACAATTAGTTTATACACAATAATAAATTTAATTCGCGTAGGCGTGTGTACTTGATAAGGCGAGGCACATGTATTGTAAGCAACAGACAATTTCCGGAGAACGTGTCAATAAAAGTTGATAACAATTGACGCAAGTTCCGTCAAAGAGTTATAAAAAGTTTTTTTTTCTACAGACAAAAAGTTTTCTTCGAAAATACTATTATGTCCTTTTCTTATACCTTCTTACTAAATAATTTGTAGGCTACACCCCTTTTTTAACGATTAAGAATATTTTATTACCAAATTAATTTAGATTTTTACAATTAATTACGTAACTTACAGATAATAATTATTATTTTTAATGAGTAAAAGGACGCAGTAAGGTAAATGTTGTAATTAAACATGATACTAATTGGGACCTACGTTAAAAAATAATGATGTATATTATGTATGTGCAAAAAACATTCACAATCAATGTTGGCTGATTAAGATAACTCGCGACTAATTGACATTAAGGAAAAAATAAACCATAAGAACAGTAACACATAAAAAATAATGCACATCGTGAAGCATTAATTTTGCAAGGTGTTTTTTGCCATCGAGGTGATTAAAAATGATTTGATATCTTTAAAATATCTTCCTATGTTTTATATTTTTTCTTCGTCTTTGCTAATGGTCTTTTTATTCATATCATCAGTCTCCAGCCCCTATCCCAATTTATTTGGGGTCGGCGCAACATGTTATTTTCATATAGCTCTGCCCGCGACTTCGTCCGCGTGAAATTTCATGTACCCCCGACCCACCCCGAAACAAAATTTGTATTCGTTTGTATGGGAGTATAGAAAAGTGTTGTTTTTAACCTTTTTCAGGCATTTTTAAAAAAAATTCTCTGCTTCAAGGAATATTCTAAAAAAAGAATTAGCGAAATCGGTTCAGCTGTTCTCGAGATTTTCAACACATTCAGCGATTCATTTTTATATTATAGCAGAGAAGATATGAAAAAAAGTCAGTCGGCGATATAGTTCCAGAATTCCAAAAATACAGAAATGCAACATTGCCGACTAAGTTCAACTCCTGAACTCCAACAAATCATTTAAGAAGTTAAATAATAATAATATATTCTTTATTTCGGGCTACGAGCACTCACAACAGTCACAACTCATACAGTATTAGTAACAATGTCTTAAACATTATGTTAGTAAACTTTTACAGACTAAAGCAACTAAAAATGACGTAACCCAACACACGTTGGCACGCAACAGCAGTTAAAAGGCAAAATAAGAGTACAATAATTCTTCTAAATAAATCAATTTTATAATAAATAAATCAGGACTCGATTGCACATAATTCGAAGAACACTATAAAAACATGAAGTCCTTTTTCTGCGAAAGGTAGAGCGCTCAAGTTAAGCTCAACATCGTTATCGCGAGCTAATTAGTGCTAAAATAACATTTACTATCAATTACCAAGAAAAACTTCTTCATAAGCTCTTAATGCTATAAAAATACTTTATAGTTTATGTCGGCAATTTTATTTACAAGAAACAAATATGAAAATTGTAAAAAGAAACAACATTATTGCCATAAGTACTTACTTAGATACTTGAAGCAAAACTAACAAATTCCCGTCTCCCATCTGTGTGCGCTAACGCCACCACATTATTCATAGACAACAAAAATCAATATTAAAAACTGTCGTATGTGTACAAAGATCCTTATTACACGGAACAACAAAAACAAGAAAGCATCATTTTGCTACAAAAAGACGGCGCGGCTGTGGCGCTGAGCGCGACATCGTTGTCCCAAAAGCCAATTAGAATCCCGTATCCGGCTTGTTTATTCTCTAATTAGCAAGTATCTCATTAGAGCTACATCACTAGCCCAGCCAGTGTAGCAATGCCTCATTCGTTTTAATTATAAACACTGCCTCCTTCTGTTCTTATAATTACCGTGCACAATTAATGGACAACATTTTATTGCTTATCTTACGCATAACGAATGTTTATACAAAATGGATTAACGACGCTCCACTTGTTTATCGGGTTTTGTTATTTTTTTGAGTTGCAATATTATTTTTATAGGAATTTGTGCTATTCGCATTAAGGTTGGCGAGAAATATATCTTGCGTCAAGTACACGTTTCTTTTTATAAGTCTGTAATGACTAATGAACCAATGATGTCTGCAATTAGTCTCTTTTAATTATTACATTAAAAAATAAGTCTTACAATATTTCTGCAATAAATAAAATAAAACGATTTCGCAATTATAACATCTCTAAAAGAGTAACGATAGAGTTTCTGGCCCATTCTTCTCCATACGAAAGTACATTTTGACATTCAAAAGTGACTTTTATGTGCCTATTTGAAATAAATTATTTGACTTTGAACAGTTTTAAATATTCATCGCACATTTGAATTTCGATTGCATTCGAATTTTCAGGAATTAAAGAAGAAAACGTTTACGACTTTTTAAATAATTCCTCATTTGTTGTGTCGAGTAAATCCGAATATAAGCCAAAGTAACCATGGCTCGCCCGATATTATAAAATATCCGTATTATAACGTCAACCGATACCAGCGGCCGCATAATAAATTAATATCATTTTAATGTTCAATTAGCTATGTCAAAATTATATTTTAGCACAATGGCCTAGTGCATTTCCATTAATTAATTTTACCTAATTAATAACCGGCTTTTAATTAACGTGGGTGTTAGGATAAATTAATCAGCGGTGATTGGCTCACACTACGATCATGATCAGAATGGCCGCACCTCCAAATTTTGATCATGTCATAATATTTTCTGTATAGATCGAATTTCAATTAGCCAACTACGCCCGCTGATTAGCTGCCTACATTACAGCGGCCACAGCAGGTCAAGCATGTTATTAATTACGTACGCAAATGTTAAAAACTATTGTCAGCGCTTTCTTTAGAATACAATAGGATCTCACATCCAAAACACGAAGATGCTCACGCGCACAATGCAGGGCTACTTCCAGTTCGTATCAAATATCAACTATAAAAATGAATGTTATATTAACATCAAAGTTTTCCATGCGAAGAATGTAAACTACACCCTTCCACAAGCCTCTCCTTTTTATTTCGCTTTAAGTACCTAATCGCGTTCGCGTTAACCCAGCTTTAAATACTAATTAGTCTACTAGTTACGGCACCGAAAAACTTATTTTAAGAGCGAGCGTTCATGGCACTCGTAAGTTATTTTTTTATTTGTTTCATTAAAAATAATTAAAGTGACATGTGACCCTCGCGCGAGGGCTGTCATTAGCGGGTCGGGGGGACGCAGGGTCACCGCGCGCACTAATTGGTCTGGCTTGCAGCCTCCTCCGCGCCGTACTACAAACAAATTAGCTAGAGAAACGGATGTTGACACTGTGTTAGGGTTACCACTTTTTTAGATGACGGCTTGACTGACAGACTGATTCATAGAGGATGCCATAGAGACGAGACAGACAGTTGTGTGCATTTAATGATGGCATTGGTATAATGTTTTTCTTCTCATGATTTTGCCTAACTCGATATAGGGAAAGCCGATCTTAACTCTAAAATAAACGTAATCAGGAAAAACGTAATTTTGTCATCCTAGGGCAATTTAAGAACATGACTCGACATGTTATAATGATTTTTAAATTTGGTCAGATCCTCAGTTTCACCATTTCAGCCGAAAGACGTCCACTGCTGGACATAGGCCTCCCCCAAGCACCTCCACTTCGACCAGTTCTGTGCCTCTCGCATCCAACGGGTTCCTGCGGCCTTCACAAGGATCGATATTGATATATATATTGATCCTCAGTTTAATATTACAAAAATATAAATGGTTATTTATTTCATAAACATTATTAATATTAGTTTAGATAGATAAATTCCTACCTGTACTAGAAATTAATAAAATCTAGGAAAACAAAAATAGAGTGTAACAGGAAATATTGTCGGAAAAGTGATTGTTTCTGACATTTGATATTCGAGCTGGATTATAAACAAATCAACTAACAAACAAACATACAGCCCATATTGCTTTACAAAAATGTTTGGTACACATATCAGCCTTTTTTCAGTTTGAACTGGAAATAAACAAATTAAATAGGAACACACATGTTTTCTTTTTGGAAAAACTGCAGCAATTTGAACAATGGTGTAACTACGAGTGAATTAAATAATTAAATTGATTATTGAGCCGGAAACTAATCGCGGAACAAGGCTCACTCAATAAAGTACGCCGCGTACCAATAACGTAATTGACAAAAAAACGTTTAAACTGTTTCAGTCACCGTCCGGCTTAATTTGCAAATCCAATTTGTATCCAATAACGCACCTGTCAGTGAGATCTATTGAATTTTGATGATGTTATTTGATCGTAGGTAAAGAAATAAGTGTTTCATTGTTTTGCTGCACTACGGATACGACAGTGCACTGCTGCAGATATTGAAAATCGTTCCTCTTGATTAAAAATATGTAATGGTTTGATCAGGACGAACGGTCCAATTTTAGTGCAGTTATTTCGAATACTTACATTGATTGAAATAAAGTGTAAAAGCTCAAGCACTCCCCCATTTCTATATGATATTAGAAGCTATTATGTCAAAGTTCTCATCATTAAATTCAACCAACCCTATTCATAGGTATATACCCTACTTTTGAAATTCAATAATAAAATTACAAAGCGTCGTGAATTAAACGTGGTAGCCCTGTCCGAAGGTCACCAGTAATTAGGTTGTTGGTGTGGCTTATGTTTTTCAGCAACGGTGGCGGCGCTTCCTCTTGTTACTTATTTAATTAGGGCTGCGATCGACTCTTGTCTCGTGTTCCCGTGTCCCCCCCGTGTTGCATTAAGTGTTGCTCCTTACATTACACGACTTTACAGTCTCCTATTATCGATCAATATGAGTTGGTGGGCCGGTGAAACGGCCGCGACGTACGAGGGTTACGTCGTAGGTTCGAACCCTGATAGGCGCTTTACTTTGTGTAAATTATTTCAACACCACTGCTCGCAAAACGGTGAACTAAAACACCGTGAGGAAATGTCCTAGAAACAATAATTCGAAGAAATGTGACATCCACCAAACCGCACTGGGCCAGCGTGGTGGATTACAACCCACTCCCTCTCACAGACAGGAGGCCTGTGTCCCAGCAGTGGAAACATTGTAGGGTGATTTTGCTATGAGTCTAGAACACGCCACGCTAATTGGCTAGAAAATAACTAATTCAAAGAAACAACGCAGATTGTTATTGTGTTGAAGAAAAGCTAATTAAAAACAATACGCCGTAACTGAAGAGTTCGGAAAAATGAAAATATATATCTGCAAAGGAAATGGGAACATATTTACACTAGAAAAAGAAAGGAAGTCCGTTGGATGGATGTACAAATATAGCCGAATCAGGTTACAAGACTAATTAATATTATCTGGGGGTGTGTCTTAACGAAGATATGCTTGACATAATTATATCACAGAAGAGATACGAACTGTTGTTGTTTTATGATTTTTTTGGCCGTTTGAAGACATCACGGTATACCGGTACAACGGGGTTCCGGTATATGGTACATACAGGTACTTAGGTAGGTACTACATAAATGTGCAAAAGGAAATGTTATTCATATTTAATCAATAAGGCCCAAAATTTTTTTATGGAATTTGTTTTCAACTTTACCGAAGTGAAACGTATAATATTTTTCAGCCTGGTGTATTTGCAGGTATATCCACTTCCTATTTTTCTTCATCCGTTTTCAACTTTCTCTAGCAGTTCATTAGATGTTTGTCAAAATGTTAATCACCATTTTAATGAAGTTGTAGAACCACTGCTTCTGTTGCAACACCATTTTACGGTGCAAACCATATATAATAATCTACATTATATGAATATAAAGACATCATAAACATAACCAAAAGTTAAAAATGGTCCCATTAAGAATATAAGCCTCATCAACGACTCTGCATTTTTAATAAATTGTTAGGTATATAAAGTGGATAGTATTATAATTATGCAAATTCAACAGTAGGCATTTGTATTTCTTGATTACTTTATAATTAGCTCTTATTTTAGTCGAGTTGATAACGATTAAATACCTATGAAACGCAGTTGACTTCATTACCATTATTTTCAAACAGTTATTACATACCTAATAATAATTTATTTCATAAATTTGTAGTTAGTTTATAAACCGGTTTTAGTAAATCGGACACAAATATAAATTACAACTGATTTCCTGTTCATCCTAATTGAAAAAGGATAACATAAATTCTATAAATTTTACCTGTCAATGAACAGGTAAAACCTATATTAGGTTATTGATTTATCTGTAATACTGAAACGTTTGACATTGTGACTAAACTTGGTACTTATGCCCTCGAATCAATAGCATCTGGTTATAAGCAGACACATGTAGTCAAGTGTCGTTTTCTAATTAACCCACGAATGTCCACAAAGTGTAAATAATAAATAATAATTAGAAAGTCGTCTTACTGTTAACCCCTCGTCCCTCATTAGGGATGGTCGGGCAGCGCGGCCGCGACAGATAACCCCACACAGTGGCGTGACGACTGACGCTTATTGACGACCCACGCTTACGTGCGTACGTACTGTTTGTCTACAAGTCACAATCATTTTATAGTCCTCCTGATTACAAGATATTTTTGTGTTTATTGACCAATTAATGACTTAATTATTGAAAATCACTTCTCATAATTGATAGTTGTTGTTAACGTCATTTCATAAAGTACGTATTTAGAACGTGGTGATGTTAATTTAATCTGTGCTACTATGTTTATGCTACTGTGTACTATGTTTGATAAGCGTACGATGAGCGCTTAATTTTCCTGTTTTCTTCAATTTCTGCTATTGATAATGAGTTTATTATTAAATATAAGCCTAATATTTATCGTTCCATTTTGGTTCTGTCAAATGTCCCAAATGTAGTAATGGAATAGGGAAAAGTACCTAATAATATGTTCTGCTTGCTAAATGTCAATTTAATTAACCGTTTTAAGACGGCGTAGAATTTCCATTAGAATACTTCAAATAGGTGTTAAACTCGTCTAAGGAAAACTGGTGCACATGGTATGAACTGAGTGGTGGCTTCAGATGCGCATAAAAAAAGTGACGGAGTGTGTTTCTAGAACACGTTACCATAAAGTGCTGGTTTCTCAACGAACGTGGAGCGCACGAGTTAATAATATTTTCGATCGATCTCGTCGAGTCCCTAATTGGCTCGAATGCAAATACTCTGTTATTAGGCAGGTTAATTAAAGAGTTATCGGTCGTAATTAACCCGTTTCGGTACACTACGTGTGCCTATGGTTCGTTCGAAACACTACTAATTAAGAAATTCCTCCTTCATTAGCTCAATTAGATTTATTCACGTCAGAAACTTCATACAATAACATGTGTATATTATATTAACACGCACCAAGTTTTAATGTGCGTTGTTTCGAACGAAAATTAGGAATATTTTGTAATCTTAATGTTTTTTCAAATATTTTGATTTTATGGGTTGCGAGTACCCAATTACCTATAAAATTATACCAACTGGAGGTAAGTAGGTCATGTTATATTGTGGTGGAACAATGGTTATTCAAATAATTATAGGTGATTGTTAAATAAAACCATGAAATTAATTATATTTAATTAATTTCATGGTTTTATTATTAATAATATTTATGAACCGTAGTGTCACTGATTGCGTAGGAGTTGCTACTCGGGAATTTCATTTTTGTGGCGAACCTAAAAATATAATTCTGGGTAACCCCAAAATAAAACCAATAACGTCCATATTAGTTTCAGGGGCTTTCATTTACAAAGGACGTTATTCTGTATTCGTAAGCAGCAATTCAATTAAATATTCCAGTTAAAATGGATAGTAAAATGTATAGAAAACTATATTGTATCGTATTCTGAGATTTAAGTCGTAAATATTGTAGGAAAGTAGTTATGTCGACAATCAGATCTTTCTGTGAAAATAATTTGCTACAGAGAGACGCATAAAACAAAGAAGACAAATATACACACAGTTTTTTGCGCATGTACAATTATATGAATGGGATGTTCTTAAGTTCTGTATCGCGTAAGTGTACAAATATTAAGTAAGTTTCAAGTTTGCCATCCTTATGTAGCTATATGTGATTTGTATGTGATTGATATCTATTGTTAGAAATCCGATAGGACAATCGTCATGTTCCTTGATATTTAATCTGCTCACTGTCCAGTTACCGTATAATTTTAATTAGGATTCTTATTCTGGTAGATAGCACAGAGAGACACGTTCTGTTTTTATTGAGATAGTTTATCATAGATTTATATTGATATCATTAATAACTATACATTTTAAATATGAAAATGAAAAATGAAAAAAAAAAGAAAAATGTTTTATTCAGTTACAAACAAAGTTCGTTCAACAGTTTTGAGGTTGACCTCTCCTTTTAAGCGTGAAAACACTTGTGCCAGAAGAGGACGCTCTCCCTTAACTTGATTACATTTATATAATTATATATTTATTTATAACTTAGATGTGAAATCTATATCGTATGCAAAAGAAAACTAGAAAATCTTAAAAGTAAGTCTATGTGAGCACTCATGCAATGTGCGCACATGTGTGTAGAAGTGTGAGTTATGGTGCTTGTGCTTGTGTGTGCGACTGTGTATGTGGGTGAGTTTTTCTGTGCGTGTGACTGTGACTGCGTAGTGTGTGTGAGTGTGTGAAAAAATATGTGTAGGTAACGGGATATTTATTTATTGATTTGACATTTATTGATGTTTCATACATATACATACATATATTCGTATTTATTTAGGTTCTTTTTATTTATATATAAATACATATAAGTTTAACATGACTTAACATGAAATATAATATAATAATACGACATATAATACATTATTACTTACTTATTATATGCCTACTTACATATAATAGTTGCGTAGTCGATGGTATTCTGTAGCTTCTGCCTACCCCCATGGGAAAAGGCGTGAGTATATATGTGTCAATAGAATTATAATAATTATTATTATAAAGTTCCGAGGAAACTTAAAAGCCCAATGTGAATGAAGCTCAGTGCGCCCGCGCCGTTCGGAAGTCGCGACCAAGGGTTATCGGTAATTGTGAATATGCCAGTTGACGTCAATAGGCATCATTATCGAGTCCCGACGAATACTACTTACTACCAGATATAGTGGCTGGTAAAACGATATATTGAAAATGTCAAGTACACAAAAGAACCGACAGAAATGTACAAAAAAGAGTGGCCAGAAATGTACAAAAAAGAGTTGCCAGAAGTGTACAATAAAGAATTGCCTGATAATTTTAGGATTAAAGTAGAAAAAGAATAATACCAGCCTATCCTTGTCTCACTGCAGGGCAAAGGCCTCTTCTTATACCGAGAAGGCACGAGCTCTGAAGGTCAATTCTCGTAACTTAAAACGTTCAAAATCTAGTCGCAGTCTCATCTCGGGGACTAACAAATGTCAAAATCTTGTCAAAACGTAGGGAAATTAGAGGAATTTTTGACAGATTGAGACTGAAATCAGACTGTGAACGTTCTTAAAATTACAAGAATTGCCCCTCTGATCACTACACCACGCTTGCTCAAGAGTTACGGGTATAGGTATCCTAATAATATTATAAACGCGAAAGTTTGGATGGATGGATGTTTGGTACTCTTTCACGCAAAAACTCCTGAACGGATTTGGATGAAATATGGCATACAGATAGTTTATAACCAGGATTAACACATATGATACTTTTTTGTCCCGATATTCCCTTGGGATCGAAACATACGGGTGAAACCGCGGGGCGCAGCTAGTTAACTATAACTCCAGGTTTCCTCACGATGTTTTTCTTTACCGATGTTTGTAATGTCCAAGATAAACTCGGTAATAATACTGCAACATTATTGGAAATATCAATTACAATAAAATCAGTATATCGGAGTTTTAAAGGGAGTATTGCACAAAAATATTTTTTTTATTTTCAACTACCTGTGCCCGCAACTTCGGTCGCGCGCGCTTTGTGGATTTCTTGGGTTTTTTTTTGCGCGAAACCCTATTTCTATTTCTAAAATAAAACTAGCCTAAGTTACTCCTTATAACATCAGCTATCTGCCAGTGGAAGTCCCGTCCAAATAGGTTCAGCTGTTTCGGAGATTAATATAACAAACATACATACAGACAGACAAGAAATTAAAAATAGCTTTTTTATTTTTATAGATGTATAGATAATCTTCAAGGGTTCGGCATTTTCATAAAATCATTTATGAATATGCGGAATTGCCGAATTGTTATGTATTTGTTTGACACTACCATACTCAGACTGATTATATGTTACCATGCAAAGGCCGGGTACTTTATGTTTCAGTAGTCATTATCTTTTAAGTGAATGGGAAAGTACTTTAAAAATCAAGATAAAAACGTGGATACATAAGTAAGTATGACGTTTTTAATGGCCTCACATAAGTATTTCGAACTCACAAAAAACCGGTGCCATGTTAAACACATTAATTTAATTAATGATGAATGTAACTTTGATTTTTAATAAAAGTTTACTTTGATGGACTCAAACATTATGTTTTTAATGTCAAAAATGACAGAGATCTCAAAAAAAGTAAGTAAAGTTTTTTGTACACAATTGCGTAACACGCCTTCTATCACAATCCCAAGGCTTTTGAAGGAAATTGGTAATCCATTGCTTCATATGTTCGAAAATTCGACTACTCGACTACGTAAATACAGCAATGAATGTTGTTGAATTATTAAAATGAAATGTTTTGTAATTGTAAGTGGGTTACGCAATTACCCCGCGGGCTCTTAAGAGTTTCTGATCACTAGGTACTTCTACTACTACTATCTACGTTGGCGCAGCGTAGATACCGCGTAGACGCAGCGTAGGCACCGCGTACACGCGGGTCATGCGTAAAGTTGGCACTGCGTAGAGGCAGCGTAACAAAAAAGCTTACTTTCAATGCGAAGTCACCCCAAATCGAAGTGCAACCACCCTTATACTTTAAAAACAAAATACATAATCGATAACCCCAATAATGACATCCCATATCATCTATGTCAACTTTTCAAGTGTTCGTCGAATGCACTCTCTGGACTACCAACGTAGATATGAAAAAAGTTTGACCTTTTTTGATTCCCCTAAAAGATAAATGGATGTTCGGTATTCCTTTAATGAAGAAGAGATGACATGCGCCTGAAAAAAATTAAAGCTTTTAATTTGGTTGAGTTTTAAAAGCATTGAACGCGAACGTAAAACTTAAAAAAAGTCAATTTATACGTAAAATTAATCGGGAAGCCGACTCTACCAAAATAAGGGTCGCTCGTTTATTGCTCATTTCGATTTTAGTGCTTTTTAAGTACAGTCAAAAGTTTGTAACTGTGGGCTGGGCGACAGATTTTATGCAAATTCTGACATGATGACATTTAGTAGGGTCACAAACTGTGTCCATGTTTTACTTCTTTTGCGTGTTTAACCTGTGTTAAAAAAAAAAGTTTTGATACTTTTTTTTTGGCAATGACGTAGACCGTACGTCTGCGCAAACAAAACCAGTATAAGCTGACCTCTTATTCTATTGAAACTTCATACTACGCTAGGCCAGCTTAAGATCAAAGTGTTACCACTGATGTGCGTACAGGCCAACTGTCGATAGTGATAGTGACAAGTAAGGTTCTATCACGATCCATCTGGATATATCAACATGAAAACCCTCAAAGCTGCAGATCACCAGCCACCAAGATCTCTCTCTAGAATGGCAATCATCCCACGTTCGCATGTAATCTGTATCCTATGGGTGTCATCAGTAACTGGTCGAGTAGTCGTAGTGATGACATAAGTGCTCAATTAGGCCGTTTTGTTTGCCTAACGAACGCACAGGACAGCTTGGATTTATACAATAATTGTGCTTTAAATATGTAAGTTGAGCTTCATCAGCTATTTCTGTGATAAGGTTCGTGACTTAATACTTGAGGGATTTTTACAAAAATATTGTTCATTTGAAATCAATTTCTATTCAGTGCCTTATCTGATTGTTGCCTCCTACAGATTATTGACATCCTTAGGGAAATTGCGTTCCACTTCTACTTATACCTCGATTGGTTGTTTTGATTGACAACTTCCACGTAGTTTACTTTCCTTTTTGTTTTAAACGTTTTCTTCCTACAAAATAATGTTTTCTTCCTCTACATAATTGCTTGTACATTAAGAAGTTGAACATTCAGATCTCTTGTAGCGTGGAGCCAGTGTTTGACCAACTGTACAGAGTTAATAAGTTTTGTAAGTAATAGTACAACAAAGTCGTCATCCGCTCATAGAAATCGTTCATTTCCTGACGTTGTAGTTCACTTGATCGTGGAGTAGCAAACATCGGGCGGCGGTAATGAACGAGCGGGAACGCGCTCAACGCTACGGCAATTTGAACGTTCAGTGGGCCGGCGCTTTCCAACAGTCCTCGAAATTACTACAGCTCGATACTTAGTGCTTACCCTCAGTTGTTTTCATTGGCCACTTGATTAAGGATTACACAGGAAATGATTTGAATAAGCTATTGTTGATTGTGGAAGGTAACGGTCGTCGGTCGAGCTGGATTTTATTGTGTCCGCCTGCCTTTGTAGATTTCAAAAGTAATAGAAAACAGGATGTCTCCGATTTATTTTGTTAGCGACGTTTAGTTTGCCGTTTTGTTGGCGTATTGTTGTGTTTGACGTCGAGTCATTAATCAATTTTCGACATTACTGAAATCTGTAATGGCCAATGTTCCGTCAAACTTTATAGGTAGGTACTATACCTTCTATAAATATGTTGATATAAACGACTGTATGAAAAAAATGTAATAAGATTTTTCATGAAAACCTAATCAAACCATAAACCACAACAGTTTACTTACAAAATGCCCTCTCCTCTCCGAACGTAACTGAAAAATATCCCTAACCCAATTCAATATTCCTAAAATTGCGTTGATAAATACTCGTTCAATATTTTTAAAACATGAAAATCGCGGCGTGCTGTCGCGTTGAATCTATTACCTAACGCGGTAGAATTTCAAAGCGTCACAGTATGCAATTTAAACTGGACTAAATCGCCGTCGGAGTCAACAACGCGACACCAACGGCCGACTCGGATCGGCTTTCAATTTTGCGGAATTAATAACAGCACAAATACTGGTGTACTGGTGACTGCAGAGACGGGACTAGGTGATCATTCAAACGTACACGACACCTGTGTTTCGAACACATTTTTGTTGTGTGAATGTTTCTTTTTGTTGGCTCACTAATTAGTATCGGTCGGCATGGAAAATACGTCGCTACTCATCACCATTATTCATATTGTTGATTGCCAATTAATGACAATTTATTATTTAATAATTAACTAGGCTTCGGGAATCGTGTTTTATTGAATAAACAGACTTTCAGACTACCTACAACTTATTTATTTATCCATTTATTTCAGGCATCAAGGCCCATATAAGACACATACAATACAATATTAATATAACTTAAAAATACTATAAATACATAATATAATAGACGTCCAATTTACTATCCATAGAATTCAAACATAATCCTAAATAATAATTTCCGAGAATATTGCAGCCAGATCCTGATAGCTGAAATACGTAGTCGTGTTTACTGGCAGAGGTGGTTTCTGTGTAATATCCGAGTTCTCTAATACCAACGTTGTTTGTCAACGCTTGGACCATTCGTCAAACATCGTCGTGAGGTGGACTGGGCGCCCAATTAGAACGCTAAGCTGAGCGTGCCTCACTACCAACTTGAGTCGACTAAAAGCACCTCTAATTATTATTGATACGAGCTCTACGCTCATTCCCTCGAGTTTACCGTACATCTGAATTTCTCTAACATACTCGGTAACGTAGCACGGTATTATTATCGACAATGCAATGTTCTGTACTTTTCTGCATAAAATCAAGTAGTTAGCAACGGAATGTCGGAAAGTGTTTATAGTTGTTTGCATCCAACGTTTACTTCGTTAATA
This sequence comes from Apamea crenata, assembly GCA_949629185.1. Classification (NCBI taxonomy): domain Eukaryota; kingdom Metazoa; phylum Arthropoda; class Insecta; order Lepidoptera; family Noctuidae; genus Apamea; species Apamea crenata. The sequence continues at coordinate 12,976,208 of OX451359.1, read as the reverse complement.
CTATTGTTATTAGTCATTATTTACGTTCATAACAAGGGGGAAACCCTATGATTATTTCTGTTAGTCTTAATTAGCGACGAAATGTCGATGTGGGGCTCAATATACCTACTACTACACGATGGATGAGGTTCAGAACTACGTGACGAATAGTTACGTACAAAGTTTTATATATCGCTAACGGTTACAGACTGATGTTAAGTTAATTTTAAGGTAATAACTTACTGTAACATTGGTTCAATAAATTTATTATTATTATTATTATCTTCTGACCTTTATTTGTTCTAGGGAAATTCAATTCTATTCAGGCGCGGTCCGAGGGGGGGGGGTGTCGTGGGGGTCATGACCCCCCCCCAAAATCATTCAAGCTGTCGAGAGTCTGCATGATTTACTTGCTTTGCTAAATTAAGTTACTAACTTACTACTTGGTGACCCCCCCAAAATCTTGGGCTGCGACCGCGCCTGACTCTATTACAGATTCTTCGGAACGTATGTATGAGAATAAGACTGCAGCAACAAATTGTAAAAATTTAAAAAATAAAAAACAACAGAGCATGTTTGAAGCGTTCCGCGAATCCAGGCGTTTTAGCGAGGATCAACTGACAGCTGCAAAAAGGGCCTACGATTTGACCTATTATTTCATACAGGCAACCAATATTCAATGGAAATCTGTTGTAAAATAAAGGTTTGTTATTTTATACAACAGAACATAACGAATAGGCACGAAAAACTAAATAAAAACAGAACTAGGCGAAACGAAACTTTGTTTTTTTATAAAACTGCGATGAATTCAATGATTGAAAAATGATTGTTATTAAAATGAAAACAATACTGAAAATAATGGCGCCGTTGTATCCGTTGAAAGGTTTTTCTTAGAAAATGTGAATGACTGACTGGCTTAGTAAATTGGTTTTCCCGGTAAGTATTAACAGAAAGTATTGGTAAAGCTGAATGCATAATGGGCGGAAAAATGTCAAGCGTAAGTGTATTAAAGTTGGGGCCGTTACTACTGCGTGCCGCGGCTGATGTATGGCGGCGCGGACAAATTGAAAACAGTAGCAAATGGCCCGATACCGGCCCACTAACCTCTCCACAATAGCCGCACTTCTTGTTCGTTATTTCTACAGAAAATATTTTACTTTCGATGAAATTTAAAGAGATGTTGTCTTATATTTTTCGACTTCAAAAAAAAGGAGGAGGTTCTCAATAAAATTCGGATGTTTGTATTTTTTTTTTAAGTTTGTTTTCGCATAACTCCGACGCTTGCCAACCGTTTTGAAAAAATATATCTTTTTGAGGGTATACTTTCCAAATGGTCTCATGAAAATTTTATCGAAATCGGACAAGCGGTGGCGAAAAACGAAATACAAAAACCAAAGACACCGACTTCCGAAAGTAAAGTTATTTTTCACTTTGTAGTGTATTTATGGAAGTCGTTTTTTTTTTTTTTGTAAAAAAGGTTTTTATTTTTCACTTTTTTGTTGTGATAATTTTTTTAACGATGCTTCAACAAGGAGTTCGTTTTTAATAAGAATTTATGCGCGATACTAAATTTTAATCAATAGATCAATTTTACTTTTATAGTCGTTCTATTTTGAACGTACGCGTAATTTTTTTTACAGCTCTTCGATTAATATACTGTCTCTTTCAATTCACTTGTGTGTTATTATCATCATCAAGGTGTAAGGTAACCTATTTTAAATAAAGTAGGTATGGTTGGACAAATTCCAACCAAAATTTAAAAATAAGTATCGAGTGTACAATGTAGAAGGTGTTTTCTATTAGAATTGTATTCAATATAGAGTTTCGTTCGCGCAGAAAATGGTTGCGGGACGCGTGAGCGGCGTCCCTGGCTCACCCTCCACCCTACACAGAATAAAATTATATTAGCGATACAGCAACACAACTCACGAATTAGCTGTGATAAACATGCACGACCAAATCTCTAAGTAAACAGACACTCGGGAAAAACGGCTGAGGAAAATATAATATGGTCGGCTGTCAGACTCAATTTAGTTAGTCTGTGACGCCAATTATTTTGATTTCCGAACAGTGCGGTAACCCAAGATAAGGTAGTGGCGTATTTTGAGAGACTACCTACTGTGTCTATCAATAGTTAATTGGTATAGTCAGTGTCTATTCATTTGATCTATATCAAAGTTTAGTACAAATAAAAAAAAAATTGAGATCTTCAAAGACAATCTCCTATTTTCCATTTTAAATTCCGTACTTGCATAAAATCCAAGCAAAAGGAATATCATAAGGGGTGTTTGTCCCTCGCAAATAGTTAGATTATATAAATAAGGCGGCCGGAATAGTTTGACCGATAGAGATCTGCGGGCAGCCCTAGCGGTACCCTCGACAAACCGTCTCCTACAAATTGACTCAGTTTTACGAAGATTTTTTTTACTGATGTTATTACGAATATGTTACGTAAACTTTGAACGGGTGGTTAAATTTGGACAAGATTTTTTATATTGATAGAGTTTATTGGGATAAGGTACGAGTGTAAGTTAGTTATTCTTTGTTTTTGATAGTGTTACTCTGTAGTAAGTATATAGAATTAATCAATGGTTGAGTTGATATTGACTAACAAATAGTAAACAATTAACTTATTAGTCTTTTGTTTCTTGGTAAGTGAATGAATTAGAAAAATTCCCCTTATCCATGCAAGGCATGACTTGTTATTATACTGAATAAATACTAGTATTCAATAATATTAATACAGGGTACGTATTATTGTAATGTATATTTTGCGGTGTGGTTGGTGTACGAGGAGGTAAGGCGATAGCGCCGAGCCGCCTCGCCGCCCACGACTAAACTGGTTCCAGTTACGATTCTATCCTGTTTAGTGATACGTTACAAATTGATCCGATGACACCGCCAACCTTTTTGTTGTGCTCATATTCCATACAAACGTAATTAACAACATGCCCAGCTCTAGTTAACTATCACTGTTTTTAAATAGGTACATTAAGAACCGCATCATTAAGTACAAAATAACGAGAAAACCCACCGAAGCCGCGCAAAAAGATGTGCGTTGCCATTTTCACTGCAATTAGAGCGGTGGTTTTAATTACTGCGAATGAAAAGTTTTTAATAATGACTCATGGAATAATTAACCTCTGCCTGTTAATTGATTCACTCCTCTCAGATTTCTCATTGTGTAGGATTTAAATAAATTTCGTTAAAGCCAAAACTAAAGAATACGGCTACCGAAATTCGGCTAAGAAAATAAGAAATGCAATCTTGTAGTAGAATCAGACAAATAGCGGAATATCTGCAGTGACCAATTCAAATTGTAGGAACTATCGGGGTCCGCGCACGAGCGGGAGCCGGGATGGAATCCAATCAGCGAAACTAGTTCTACTGATGCCTATCACTAAACTTTCACATTCAAAGATTTGTTTCTCTAGATTAAATCAAAGGCGAATTACAGTAGCGGCGAAAAAGAAATATGGCGAGTCCGGCCCCGCGTGAGGGCGGGGGTGTCCTGCTGAAATTGCTTTTCAATCCCTCGGACTTTGGACTTGTAAAGAAGTTATTACCTTCCAAGGAGATAGCGCCGGGTCCGGCGATACGGATATATGTCTTTTTCATATGTAATATTCCTTTTTCGCGTTTTATTAATGGAAAATGTTTCGTGGGACAGTGCGGCCAGCTCTCGCCTTCGATATTAAAAAAGCCAGTGTCGACTTTGTGCGGCTTCTTTTATGAGATTGTCGTAAAGTAGTTTATGTTTCTTGGGTGCTCATGCGACACTCGCGCTTAATATATGTTATCATTTATAACTTTACGACTTCTACTTTTATTTTCACTTTCGTCTTGACGTAAGTACGGGCTAATGATCGGATCACTGATAGTTTTTATGTTCGATATCCCATCGATGATTCTAGTCGTATTCATCAAATATTAATTTTCGCACTGCGTTTCACCTACTCTGTGTACCTATAGCTACCTGTATACTGCTCGTTTGATAATGTTGCCTACTCTAATTAAGTCCACTACACCAATGTTTGGAATTAATTAGTGTATTGTTTAATTGGCATCTCTTGTTATCTGTTTGTTTGGTTTATTTATTCATTAGTGGTGTTTGTGACAGCTGCTGCTGAGGCAGATGCCATTACGACAGATTGTATTACCATGTGATTGTGTACTTTTAAAATTATATTGTTATCTAAACTACGTTGTTTGTTTTGATAGATTACGATAGTTGTTTTATATGATATTTTCATGATATTATGAAGGGTCTTTGTAAACATCATGTTCATGAATGGGTATTCTTAGAAAGTAGAAAAAAGTGGGACGTCTCAATAATTTATTTATTTTAATAGTCTCATCTTCAATGGTCTAAAGATCTTATAACTATACGGTCTTCCATAAAAGTAATTTTCCGTCCCTTCCATTTTCCTTGAGCGAAGTTAAGCAGCCCTAATTTCGGAAAGAAAGTGTCGTATAATCGTTCTCACCCAACAGGTGGCCGTACCAAGGATACCCGAATTATGGCGATGGAAAGATCTTTTCTCACACACTTTTATAAAAAAACAAATCCGTTTGATATAATTTGTATTGGTGTAGATATAAGTTTCGATTAGCTTTGGTCTCATAATATCAAGACTTTTGTTTAGCACTTAACGCAGGTGGAGTGAGGCTTAAAGATCAAGATATTGCTCTTTGGCAGTTCAGTCTCAGTGCTCCTGAACAATTGCTTACAATATTACATACGAGAATTTGAAACTTACGTCAATGTAAGGACAGTATTGCAAACTTAGTCATGCGAGGTACATGTGTGTCGTAACTACTCATAAAACCTTTTGTTTTAGAACATTTTATTGAAACTGTCTATACGTACTTTAGCAACAATGTATGGGGCATGATGGCATCAATCGCAGGCCTGTGGAACAATGCGGACCGCTCGCTGCTCCCGGATTGATTACACCTGCCCGTCACGATTAATAGAATATTGTGTGTGATTCAAATTGAATTAGCCACCCATTGTCGAATTACGTGTATGTTTCCTACGGACTATTGGTTTTGAATATTTAGTAGCCAATTTAGATCGTGTTAGTATTGTGATTTGCGAATGATGTTAATAGGGACGGCGGTTTTGTCTCTTGTGTGTGGAGACCCAGTTTGTGATATAGTCATTATTATTAAAGGCTCATCTATACGTGATGAAGTACTTAATAGATATATCGTTGGTAAAGTTTACATAGATTGATGTATCATGTCATGTAACTAAGTTTTTTCATATAAATATTTCAGGAACAGTTCACTATTCTAATAACAGCGTTGCCGGGCGATGCAATTAATATGAATACTAGTCCAGATCATATTGAAAATCCCTCACTCAACACACGGAATTCTCTGAAAAATGTTTGATATTATTTTTCTAAATTGTTTTTCATATTTCACATATTAAAAACCATGTTGGTTTTATTTACAAAAGAATCGTGGGCAATCATCAATTATTTTCGCTAAACCCGTCTTAATTGTGAGTCATGGAATAGCGTAAAGGGTATCTCATGGTTAATTAGCGTTAAAAATATTCGTGAGAATTTCCAATTTTCATCTTTGAACGGTTTTGTGCGAGATCTTGTTAGACAGTATGTAATCCCGCGTGGTTTTCCAACCAATTGACCGCGACTGTACCCGATGTACTGAGTAGCCCAATATTTACTTAGAACGTTAAAAAGTACAGACGAGTGCACTCGTGTTTGGGCAGCTGCCTGTCTGTTCCATGTTTGTACTCTGTGGCTTCATAATGCGTATTTAAAACTTTTTTCATGTAATTGGGGACGGCCCGGAAATAATATTGTTTTGAAATTATTTACGCTTATTTAGTTATGTTAACGTTGATATTTGGTTGAGTACCAAATACTTGTTTTATAAATGTGCATAGAGAATACACAATAATAATTAACAATATGTTTATTTTTTTCAGGTAATTAAGCAATAGAGAACGCTGTCAATTAGACCACGAACGCTTTCAGTAAGTGGTTTTAAAGGATATAGGATTACTTATAAGTAAACAAGACAACTATAACTTTCCTCACTAATTAGGTTTGCCTGCGGCTTTGTTTGCGTGGTCTTCGGGACGAGGAAATTGATAATTGGTTCGAAGAAATGGCTGTAGGCGTTAGCAGTATGAACAAAAATAGTTAAAGAAGTTGTTAGGTACTGATTAATAAATAAAGAAAGCCGTGGTGGCCCAGTGGTACTTACGAATTGTAGGTCGTGGGTTTGAACACAGTCAGGCGCTTTACTTTGTGTAAATAATTTCATCACCACGAAGGACAACATCGTGAGAAAACCGTCATGTCCTAGAACCAAAAATTCGAAGACATGTGACATCTTCCAACCCGCACTGGGCCCGCGTGGTAGATTACAGCCCACTCCCTCTCAAAGAGCAGTGGGAACATTATAGGCTGATTGTAGCAGTATAAATTAATTAATCAAATGCGATTCCTTCTCACCCAATTAGTGAGTATTAGTATCGGGTATCAAATTAGTCAGAACATCTTCTGGGAACTGCAGATTTGCAATACAGAGTTCCAGTGAACATAATATACAAGGTAGGTACAGCTAGGTACATTAAATATAAACACAAAGCGACGTTCGTGAAGGATCGTGTAACGGTATACGGCTGTTAGACTAATTTAGGTAGAAGATCATCCACGTAATTAATCCACTTAGGAAGAGCCACGCGGCGCTTTGAAACTGGAAGCTCGAGTTGCTACTTCGAACCTTGGTTGGCCTCGCGCTGACTGGGGTACTACAGGCAACACTGAGCTCTAAATACACCAAATCAAGTTAATTTTAATCCTTTATAGAGAGACTCTTAGCACTCTTGAGCATTGTTTCTAAGTAATGCCACTAATTGATACTTGTCTGTAGATGCTGAGGAAGTATTTTCCGTTTAATTGGACGCAACATCTGTTAGGGACGACTCTTATTGGAATACGACAGGTTAGAGTTAATTTATTTAAATAATAAAACTGAGAACATGTCGTTCACGTTTAGACGAGTATCTATGTATACTTATACTAGTTTTTTTTGTTTCTTTGAACGTGCTAATCTCTGAACGACCATTCAGATTTTATAAAGATCTTTTCCATTTGGTAGCTCAATTCTTGAGGTAGACTATAGAGTCAGAGAGAACGCTAATCGAAAACGAAGTAATAGTGCAGGCAGACGATGCGATGCGACGCGGTGGGTCGGGGAGCAAGAAATTTCACGGGACGAAGTCGCGAGTGGTAGCTAGGGATTGATATACAAGTATCATGGTTAGAATTAGTTGTGCGTATGCGCATGATCATATCGTGGTCGCTATATTAATGCACCTCGTATACTGCATATATTTATCATAGTACAGCTAGGTGAGATGATAGCTGAACTGCATTTTTTTTTGAAGATTACATTGTCATAGAGAAATTCTAAAGAATAAGTTACTTTAATTAAAAACAAAAATCTTTATTAACATAACAATATACATAGCTGTAAAGTTTAAAAATAAAGTAAGTAAAATTTACATTTATGTTATAATAATTAGTAGTATAACAAAAGGACAAGTAAAACAGAATGTCGAATGTAAATATAAGGCACCAGAAAGTGTGTAAAACTCACACATAGTTCATATTATGCATATTACCTACAGTCATTGTTAAGTTCGATCCTCAGAAATTATTGACATTATTCAACCATTCACACATTACGTATTATGTCATAATTTCTTTTGTGATTTTATTCGCGCATTATGTATGAACTATGCGGTGCTGCCTGCACAGTAAATTCAACCGTATGCTTAGTATTTTATGGTTCAAAATGTAGATCTCGCAACCCTCTGATCAGCTACCATTCACATCATAAAACGTCAATAATGCAATAGCACAGTCGCACAATGAGCTATTGTGTGAGTCATTCCCTCTTCAAAATAAGCGTTTAATTAAAAACATACGACGACCATTTTTTTTATTGCGACACTTGACTATTGAGTGAGTAGGACCCGCTGGGGGCGCGGAGTGAATGTGAACTGATTATGTTCATTCATTCATCTTTGGGAATTCAGAATTAAGTGAATACTCGCTGATGAATTGACAAATTGATGATTCCTTTACAGTTTTTTTTTGTTCATCATTAGTTGTAATAGAAAATGTATTTTATTCAAATTGTGTCATTGATTTTCAGTGTAACCGTAACCAATTACTCAATAGAATTTCTAACTGGTTTATATTAGTTTATAATGAGTGTGGCGTATCTAAAACAGTCTAATATCGTGTAAAATTTATGTGGTATTGATAATTTGGGTTCGAAACAGCGCTCTGTGGAAATTCTAGGTATGCTAATTAGAGGAAATTAAATTAATTTAGTAACTAATTGGCGCGTTCAAAACGGAACAGTGGAATACCTTTGCGAGCGCATCGATTTAATCAAACGTCCATCATTGATCCAATATCGGATGCAAATTGTATTTTAATTATAATTAAGCGGACTGTTCCATGAAACACCTACTTATTGCTTTAAGTGATGTACTTAATTTGATTACAAAATTGGTGGATTTTTACATGAAGGGAATTAAAAAACTGACACTCATCCTTTTAGATCGATTATGAGTTATATTGAATGGCAAAATACTGTCGGAAACTACATCTATTACGTCATATCTTATTATGCCTCGTTGGTATAGTTGTCGTAAGCGCGCTGCTGAGCATGAGGTCCTGGGTTCGATTCCTAGGTCGGGCAAAATCTTAATGGGTTTTTCTATCTGGAATTTCTCAGTAGCAGCTCAGAGTCTGGATTTGTGATCGGTTGATGGCAGTAAGCTCATCCCCTATTACATCGAATGATCGGACTTCAATATGACTGGCGATGTAGGTAGTGTGGGTACACCTCTGTCTAACCATTCGGGGAATACAGTCGTGATGTTATGATGTATGTTATCCTATTATACTTAATAATATTCTCGTTAGAAACTGACAAGCTATTCACGAGTTACCCTTTCCATTGGTTGACTTTTACGACACGTTCGAAACGGAAACGGAGGCTTATTAGCACGTCCCTAATTAGTCCTAAAACTGTGTTACGAAATGTTTAAAACCATTCACTCGACCAAATGACTAAGGAACTAGTCTCTGGCAAAACCAAAAAAATGAAGTTGTAGTTTGGTTATATTTACTAACCTAGTTATTACAAATACAGACAACATTATTTAATTTAAATCTAGAAAGTTTCATTTTAATTTATGAAATAAATAAGACTGTACAAGTCTCTATGACATTAACGACAATATGTCGAGCGCTCGTTTCTTCTTTGTTTCCGTTCGTGATGTTCAACTGTTTCTTATTACAAGACCGATAAGTAAGGCTTATCTAGAAGCCAGTATATAATTAATTTAATTATTGAAAACATTGACACACATCTATCGTTATTACATTTACCTAATTAATTTGTACATGTCATTTGCTAATTAGTTGTATGTTCCGTTGCTAGCCGGCTGGGAGGCTTTTTATGTTGAAAGGGATGTTATGGAGTAAAAAATGTAGTCGCCATAATTGTAATTGGTTATTTATAGAAAGCTTTGATGAACTATTTGTTGTTTACCTATATATTTCGATTTAGTTATTTTTTGTTCACAAGGACACTTTGTATCTGTGCTCTATCTTTTAGTTTTGTTTGTTTTTTTTTGTCTATCATATTGATTACCTGCATCTGCATTTCAATGCTGGTAAGGATAAAAATACAATTGAATTTTGACTATTGTGGCTGGTAGGTATTTTTACGTTGAAAACGAAATGGCGTAAGGAATAGAGATTCGCCTATTGAGAATCTTAGCTTTGATGCAGTATTTGTTGTTGTTTATACGTATGTCTCGATTCAGATGTTCACAAGGACGTTATTGTCTCTTCAATGTTGCTAAGTCATCTGTATTTCAATGTTGCTAAGAATTAAAATTACTTGAAAATAAAATTTCTATTTTTTGTCAAACAATCTTCAACGCTCTGTTTCACAGCTTTCTGGCTTCATGTACCCAAAGCATCAAAGTCAAAGTTAAGTTATATATTTCAAATAGGTACATAGTAGGAGGTATTCCACTTAGAGCACTGATTTGAACAGTACTTCCGCGAACCGCACTTGAGCACTTCCACTAACCGCACTGAAACAAAATTTCGTACCGTGCGTACAGTTTTCTTCACCTACTCCAGGTAACATTACGAGTCTCCTAAACTTCAACAGAACACTGATGTCTTAACATCAGACTCAACCACTAACAAACTTAACAACACATTAACTCCTTAATGCCAGTTAATCAGTTATTTACTCCCGCTGTATGGCGATCAATACAAGTCACATTACTGACTGATTAGCCGTGTCAGTAACGCGTGTTATCCACTCAATTACCGACAACACGAATTAACCTCCGCTCAACTAGTCTCAGATTATGCACTAGATATAATTTGTTTAATAACTGACGTTTCGAGATCGTAGTCACGTTTGTGAGTAGATACATTGTAACCTGAATTCCAATTCTCGTAATGAAAGACGATCAAAATCTAGTCGCAATCTCAACTCAGCAGCGACCATCAATGTCATAAACTTGTCAAAAATGTAGGGAAATTAGAGGTATTTTTGACAGATTGGGACTGAGATGAGACTGTGAACGTTCTTAAAATTACGAGAATTGCCCCTCTGATGTCTACTAAACTAGTACACAGAACCGATCATATGATTCTAAAGACTGAAGGCCTTAAAGTTGCGTGTTAAGAAAGTATTTCCATAACTTTATCCTTGTAAGTAGCTTAAGTATATCGTCTGCAGTAAACACATCGTCAGACCACGTAAATCCCCTGCACCTTTATCTACACAATACACTTCGTCACTTTTCCCGAGCATCATTAAAACAGTTAAAAAACTATGCCTCATACCTACACTTTCTGCCAATTACTGATGTTAGTCACTCATATTCCATGTTCTAGGAAACAACACGCGAATATTGGAAAATATAATTGAAACGCAACTGAATTAATATCTGGGCATGAATCACGGCGCGGTATCTACGCCACTAGTCGTTGTAACCGCATCGGTTAGGCATTGCACCAATAATACGCTCAATTAATTAGCCCGGAGACTGACGTGGTCCACGTACTTACCTAATTAATGTCCCAGAACCGAGCCAACAATACCGCTGTTATTATAATACCGCTAACTGCCACTGATTGAGTTACCTCACATAAACAATGTGCTCTAATACAACCATAATACATTTTGATTAGCTAACTACATATTTATTATATCGATACGTTAATTATAATATGTATGCGACGACAATACCCATTAATATCATCAATATTTAATTATGCAATGAGTCGTGTGGAACCCTTACGTTTGGTTCGTGTTTACTCGATCAACGGAAGGGTTGTTTTGAAGTACTGCAACAGAAAAAAGCGATCCAGTGAACGAAATTAAAGTTGTTTCCTTTGGGGGGTAATTATCAAAGCTAACTTTTTTAAAGGTGGCGTAGTGTAGAAGCAAATGCTATGGTACATACGAAAGCTTTTGTGCATGAGTTATTTGCTTATTGAAAATGTTTTTGTTTTTCCTGTTCTTGATGGAACCGATATCTTACTAGTAAATTCATATTGTTGAGTATCGAGTTTCCCTTAACAGCATTCGTGGTCACACGTTGTCCGATTGATTTCCTGTGCATTCTCGGTTCCCTGCTATGTCGCTTTGATATTTAACTCTATTCAATTGAATTTAATTAATTTTCGTAACGCGTTGCGCGTTGTCAAATTAATATTATTACGAGTGGAATATAACGTCAATAAGTCACCTTCGACCCACGAAATACGAGGGGTGAGGGGAACAATTTAGCAGCAATTTTAATAATAAGTCCCTGGCATTTCTATTATAGCAGGCAGGCGATCAGGTGGGCTCCGCGAGGGTTTAATAACTCACGATTAGTCTATTGGAATCGCTCTGAATGTTTGCTATTTTTTCTATATTGCATGTACGAGCGCTTAACTGAATGGAAATTAAAAATTGTTTGCAGTAGTTTTGAAATGTCTGACATTATGTGAAGAAAAGTGCTTTAGGGCTAATTTTTCAATACTCAGATAACTTTCAACTGAAGAATAAATATGTCGGTTTGACAGCTTTCGTATAGGAAATTGTGTCAAGCTGTCATATTTATTCTTCCCATAAAAGTTATCTGACTGAAAAATATCTGTTGAAAAATCAACCCTAAAGTCAATTATATTGAGTTTTCTTTTGGACTGGGGTTTTTATATTTATTATTTTTCATTGTTTGTGGGGCATTTAATTTATAGTTATGGAAATAGGAATAAAATTAATTCATTCTTATTAGGTTGAGATACACATAGAACAATTCAAGTAACTGTAAGTAGTTGAATTAAAATTAAGTAATGATAACTTGGCTATAATAAATCATAAATAACGATAAAAAAGTTGAAATATTTCATCATTATAGTTAGTGGTGGCGCGAGAATTTTAATTAAAAATGATAACGCGTAATGTGCAGTGTGTCGGCGACTCCCTTCATGGTTGGGGTGATTTTTAATTATTAAAATTCTACGCCGCCGGCGGCGTCTGCCGATATTGCTTTGATACGGGAACTGACGAGGTAATACTGTAATACTGCCTATTACTCGCATGCATCGCACTGATTGATCAATTACATTACATTATTTGTATTTAAATTGTACGCAGATGCAGGCTTAGGATTAAACGGTGGTGAATGCAAATTGAAAGCTGTTCTGTTGTTTGAACCTGCTCTTTATGTTGTGGGCGCAAGCGCTGGCACGCGATGTCTTTGTTGCTGGCAATGTGTATTCTGAGGAACGTGGAATTGCCCAGTTTTTTTATATAATCCCCCGGTAGAAGATAGCATTACTTTCACACTTTTACTTGAAGTTGTAGTAGCGTAGAGTAAAATAATCTTAGCTACGCGTTCGCTATGAAGCACAGAAAATGTATACAGGCTTACAGGATTTGGTCACGATCTCGTAAAAGGGTTGCAGGATATTATATTATAATTCCGAAATGATACAGGGTTATATGAAGTAACCCTGTATAATTTCGGACTTATAATATTTGTTATACGTTACATAGTCATTGTGATATCAATCTTTAGGTAAAAGTTTATTGAAACGACTAAGTTCTTAGGTACATACATTTACCAGCTATCTCTGAAATGTCAGCAAATTGCTCCCAAAATTTTGTATGAGGTACCTTCTTAATATTTTTATGACGCATTTCATGTAGATACTTTAAATCTTTCAAGATGACCGCAAAACATAAAAAGTTAAACATTTTATCAACAAGCAGTAAAGTTAAACTTTAAGTGAAACAATAAAATTTTATGTTCAGCGCCCAGTGTGCCGCGAGCCTGCTATTGTGAACACAAACGCTTCTTATTAAATTCCCATAAAACAAAATAACTGCGAGAGCAGTATTTTCTCAATGAGATGCGAGGTACCGACGAATTCTCGTATCCATCGCCAAGGAAGACTTGTTGCTGTCTCTCTTTATACTTTCATTCGTGTTTCAAACTCTAATCGAGACCTTAAAGAATCCTCTATTTAATACCAAACGGAGAAATCTTACTCGATTTATCACTAACTGTTTTTCGTCCAGTTTTTATTGAAGGTTGCCAAAATCGTCGAATTGGTCACGACTGTCCATTTCTAGGCTTACACAAACAACTCCATAGTTTATTGTTAGGCACGTCAGATGGTTTTTTGTAGTACGGTCGCGCACAGTGGGTATCATTGCGCGTAGTCCCGTACCTACGCGGGGTTTGCGAAATGAAAATAATAACGGAATGTTTTAATTTCCCTGCGAGTGACAGGTCACGTGCCCCGTCCCCCGCGGCCCCGCGCCCCCAACTGTCATCGTCACTGCTGTGGACAATTAGCCTGCTCATGAGATTAAACAAGTAGAGTGCGCGTGTTTGCCTGGTTTTTTTATACAACCGGTTTGCATCGCCCGCAGTGTACCCTTGTCATGTTAGACGCAAATGGCTGGCTCCTAGTGAATAGTATGATAGATATGACAAGCATGAGTAACGCACACACACTGTGTTCACATGACTAATATGGGTTATGATTTAATAAACAAGGTTTAACTAGGTATATTGTATGGAGAGCGGAGACAATAATAGATTATTTGCAAGCCTGTATATTGCGTAAGGTTACGGTCGACCTAATTTTGAGAGAATTTATTAACGGCAAAAGTTACTGACAAAAGCGTTCTTATTATGTTACTTACATCAAACCCATAATTAATAATTAGTTAGCTATCATAGCGCATAGAAACAAAATCTTTTAATACGAAGTTATTTCCGAGGCTAGAAACAGCTAATTAAGTAATTATCGTGTGTTTGTTCCATCATGTCAGTTCAGAGAAGCGTGTTTATTTACTCCGACAAGTAAATGAGCAAATCCTTTAATTAATTCATAACGTGTTCCAATGAGATTTCTTCACGTTTCAATTTAGAGAGGCGATTACCAATAAAGGCGCACGAGCGGAAAATTAAATGCGATTGTTGCAAGTGTTAGGAGTTCGTGAGCGGTGGCCCTCCGTCCTCCGCACAATGCGAGGATTAAGAATACATACTGATTTAGACTGTTTATAGACCCTTCACATTGCTTTTATTGCTCAATCTTTGGTATTGAAATTATGAGAAACTAGCTGCGCCCCGCGGTTTCACCCGCATAAGTTTCGATCCCGTGGGAATATCGGGATAAAAAGTATATGTGTTAATACTGGCTATAAACTATCTGTGTGCCAAATTTCATCCAGTTCTGTTTAGTAGCTCTTGCGTGAAAGAGTAAGAAACATCCATCCATCCATACCTTTCACGTTTATAATATTAGTAGGATGAGTAGGTACCATGTAGCGCAACCCTACGATTCTTTGCGTAACAAAGGTACCGTCCGCAACAAAATAAATAGATTTACGCGCTAATGACGAATACAGAAGACGTTTGAGACGTCTAGTCTTCTGTTAATTACAGACACGTTAAAAGACATTGTCGGAAAAAATTGGCAGATGTTCTTCTAAATGAACGATACAGGTTATTACGACAAACAACAACGTCAAGGAGCGTGTATGCAAACGAAGCGAAGGGGCGAAAAGTCGCGTAAACGTATAATAGACGTGTTGCAATTCGGCCCAATTAAAATTAATTAGCTACAGAACACTGTGTGCAAACCGAAGCAACAAATCAACGAAAGATACAACTTCGGATAGCGGCGGCCGAGGATAAGGACACGGACCCTGCATTAGGACAACACACTTCAAAATAAATTTTAAGTTTCAGGACATAGTGTTCAAATTGCCTTTTTGTGATGAAGTAATACCAGTATTCATTTTTCATCTAAAACATTTTGTTTGTCTGGTCATGTTTCGATAAGTCATAAGTTATTTTAATTGAACAATATGTGTAATAAGTTTAAACTGGAAATAAAACAGCTTCAGACCTTCATCAACGGCCAATTAATTTGAGATGTTTTTTGTAGTCAGAAAGAGTTAAGTAATTAAGTGCTAAGATTAAAAGGACTTTTCACTTATGAAAGGAAAACCGTAATTAGGAATATCTGTAATAGGGCGTAGGTTGAATACGTAGACACAGTAGTGTTGTACCGGTTGCTAATATCAGAAGGCCAATTTCCGTCATTAAAAACGTTCAAAATCTATTCGCAATCTCAACTCAGTGACAATCAATGTCAAAAATGTGTCAAAAATCGTAATGAAAATAGAGGTAATTTTGACAGATTGAGACTGAAATCAGACCTTGAACGTTCTTAAGACTACGAGAATTGTTCCTCTGTTATCAAGATGCTGTACAAACACGTCCTCCGTGTTAATTTTATCCTAGAAAAATTATAAATGTCTATGGACATGTCATGTAAATTGGAACTGTTATAAAGTAACAGTTATTTTCGTAGTCAATTCATCATTGTGGCGTGCGGGAGGAGACGCTGTTAATCATAACCGGTACGATTGCCAAAATAACTTGTATTCCTTGTGAACGGTGATTTATGATGGTCGCATGTTAATTACGATCTTCGTTATGTCGTGTTTAGGTCAGTTCTGGTGATCATAATATTTATCATTCAACAGACGATAGCTTTAACTGTCCATAAAAATTAGGGAGAACTATTTGTGTCTATTTCCGTGAATGGGAAAGAGTGGGTTGTCAATTAAAAGTTTGATAAAATTAAGCAATAAGGTCGACGTTATTTTGGTGACCGTACATACCATAGACATAATTAACATGAATTCATTACTCATATGACGGTACACTGACACTAAAAATAGCAAGGACAAATTATGTAATCTAAACGCAGCTTAGAAAAGGTCACATCATACGTTATGACCTTTAATAAACTCCTCAGGTGTTGTTACGTATAAAAATCCCGGCAATTCAATTAGCGGGAAAGCAGGGCGCAGGGCGCGGAGGGCGGGGCCTAATAAACATAATATAAATAATCTGTGGCGATAAATCTGCAGCGCTTTATGGCAGGAGTGGGTTGTCACTCCGTCTAATTAGCGCTAGTGTTGTAAGCGCGACTCAGCGGTGAAGCGCTGAGCGGGCGTCGAAATTGGAGTGTAGTGTTATGAAGTGCTGGCTGAAAAGAGGATAATCCTGTAGGCTTTATTTGGGCTTTGTTTTTGCAATATTTGCTTAGGAGGTAAAACTGGCTGTTTAATTAACTAGTAGATACATATTGCATAGATGCAGTCACATATGTTCAGAAATCAACTGATAAATTACGAATCATTTTAAAGTTACCTTATCTGATTAGGATTACCTACTTATACAATTCTAATAAAATGGCTGAAGGATCTCAACTGTTTCAATAGGTACAGAAAAAACGGATCAATTAAAAACAAACGCACATATTTTTCTAAGACGATGTTTAAAAAATAACTAACCACATGTTTTCATGAAATATTAAAGCGCTGCAGCGGCTTTGCGGTCGCGTCTCTCGTCAAAGCACTCTTCATCAGGCTTAGTTAATTATGAGGACATATCAGCTTTATTATAATTACTCATTTTAATGTCGCTGCGCCTAGCGTCACACCGAGCCGTGCCGGGCCGTGTCGTGCCGTGCCGTGCCGTGCCTGCTACATACAAAGTCTCATTCACATGAACACTGACTGACTTTACAGGCCTCACTTACCGTCGTCTACTAAGACGCAATAACTAACTCAAATTCTAGTACTAATAGGTTTTTAAAGCCATTAATGATCTCAATTACAGAATGAACGCTAATTGGAAAACGGGTGTCCATTAAGAAGTTTAATAATATACGGACGGTAATTGTTATTGTAAGGTTGAAAGTTCGTGTAGTACAGAGCTGGCATTATAGTCTTGTATACGATTCGTTTTAATTGCTCGTTATTATTACTCGACATCTCATTAGCTACAACGCGGCGTAGTTTTAAAATAATTGGGCAACGTACGTATGAAATTATTAATGCGATACTTACCTACCTACCTGCAAAACAGCCATTAATTTCCAGGATATTGAAATCACTTGAAATTATACGGGTACCTAACATGGTAGCACCAATTAACTTAACGGTTAAAAAATTACTACATATTGATCGAGTTCGCTTACTGAATACGTGTTACGCTTTCGCCGAATAAGTGGTTTGCGTCGAGGACCTTTGTACGAATTATAGCGGAGTAAAAAATGTAATTACATAGTTGATAGGTGCACTTTATCGGGCTTAAAAGCTGGAGTGGCGCATAGGTGTTACATTACACAGGCAGTTGTCAGAACGGTCCCACAGCCCCGGTATCACTTGCACGCACCATTACCTCCATAATTTAATTATTTTGGAGTGATCATTTCATTAATAGAGGCGATATTTGGCGAGCGAGAGCGCTCGCCCGCGGCTTTGTCAATTTTAATTAAACTCCGATAGGTGGACCGAAATGTTTGAATTCTTCATTAATTAGTCCGGCTCGAGATTTCTAATAATTTAATTAATGGAGGGAGTTAATAAGCCCGCGGCCGTCCTGTCGGTATGCCTGTAACGCGTCGGCATGTCCTCGTGTTACACATTCATTGGTTCAAGTATGTGCGCCTAAATGTGACACCTCGCCCCTCAACATGGCGCATATTCCAATAGTAGCTGTGTTATTGATATGTAGATGGAAGATAGATACTGGGAATTTGTGTATCTGATCTAGTATCGTGTTATAACTGGAATTATAAAATGATGTGCATGAATTATAAAAGTTGAAATTCGATATGATATAAAATGTTATGTTAGGTGCTGCATTACATTTAGAGCTGACAAAAATAATATATTGTTTCCTGAATTAAAACTTTATGTTATGAGATTATAAATTGGTGGACAATCAAATATGGTAAATTGATCCTTTACGCTAGATTCTTAAAGACAAAATCCGCGATAAACAAGGTATCTTCTCTTGCATCATAGGTAAATCGAATACATGACTCATGTTCATAAATCCATACAAACAACAATACAATGTCTTGTTCAAACAAAGTAGGATACCACTTTCATAAAACTATAATTTGTAAAGAGACAAATAGCTGAATAAACCTGTAATAACACGACATACGACAGTTTAATAATAAATTAGTGTTTTCCCCGGTACCGTTACCTATACTTATGAAATTGCACACTGTTACGGTGAAACCCGGGGTATCAACAATGTACAGATCCGCTTGTCGAACCAAATGACATACAATTGTCGAGGAGCCCTTTTGAAGTAGAATGTCAAGCAAATTACCGACTTTTATGCTATAATCTATGGAATATCATATTACGTGAACGTTGTTTATGTCTGGGAGACTTGCTAATGTTGTGGAGGGTATAGATTTTATCTTTAGATTTGCTATCTTAATGTTTGGTAGAACTGGTTTTTTTGTAATTTGATTTTTATTTAAATAAAGAAAAAAAAAAACCTGGCACCCATTGCCATAGATCTAGACTTTAGATAGTTGTTAGAATAATTATAAAAGTTGTGTGTCATGTTTAAGTATTTTTTTATTGAATATTATTATTAATTCAATATTATTTTTATTTATTGAATAAAATTATCATTATTTAAAAAAAATCCTATTGTTCCACTAATAGCAGTACCCACATAAAAACCATATTATATAAAACGAAGATAAAATGAGAGTGTTGGTGGATAAGTAAGTTTTAACAAAGTTTAAGGTTTTACAATCCACTGTAAGCAAGTCGTAGTTTCTACACTGTATTGTTTCAAAAGGAACACAACCACAAAGAGATATCAATAAAGGTATTAAAGCCCTCATGTCCTGTGTAAGCAAAGATCAGACAAAACTAACGTACACACTTAGGTACAGCATCACCATAGGAGCGTCCGGTCGCATCCCTTTATCTATGAAAATGCCGCAAGCGACGTCAAAGTAACTCAAAGGAACCCCAACGTAAACACAGAGTAATAAAATGTGCTAATATTTAACTTACGTACCACCAACGAAGGATCTTGTGAACCAATTAAGGTATAAGGCACAGTATTTTAAACGGTAGCGTTAGGAGACGTTGCTGAGAGATTAATTACTTAACTGATAGAAGTTTTTTTTTACTTTTTCTGTAATATTTTTGTTTGAATGCAAAGCTATAAGTTAGGAACCTGCCACTTATCCGTTTCTTAGAATGTCTGCGATGTGTTAAAAGATTGTTTCTTATAACTTATGCAACAGGCTAGGCTCTAGAAACTGTCAAAAGTTACGAGTAAACTTCAGAATTGCTTCTACTGTATTGAGTCATAAGAAATATTAAAAGAGGTGTAATGTTTTTTTAGTTGATTGTGAATTTGTAAGGAGAATGAATTTGAAGAGGAGGCGTCCCACTCCCAGCAGTGGGAACGTTATACGCTGATTATTATATAGATTTACATGTATACTCAACTATCGCATTTGGGCAAAATGTAAAGATAGATTTAAGGTGATATAATAAATAAAACAATTTCTATATTTCTATATTTATGTATGTAATTGCTATGGTGTATCGTACCTAATGGCATTCCATGTTCAGTCGCTCCGCTAGGTTTCTACTTCAGATATATCTAAAAATTCGTGTCAACTTTCGGCGATACGTATGTTTTCAAAGTCCGACAAGTTTTTAATTCTCAATTCTGAACGAGCGTTCAGTGACTTATGCAGCCAGTCAACCACTACAGGTCTCCGCGACCTGTAGTGGTTGACTGGCTGCATAGCTCACGGATGGTGAATTGAAATCGTGCCCACCACCCATCGCTCGTCGGCGACCGATTACATGCAATTACCCACCTTTGCCACACAACCCGTCAGTGCTGCTAACTACCCGACTTTCCCGAATGTTATTGTTGATCAGTCAAGTTAGACCTTTACGGCTATCTGTTACTGATTTAGCCAAGCGGGGTAGTTGTGTAACACACCATCAGTAGAAATGGCTTTCATTTTAACAGTTCAACAACATTCATTGCGTTATTTACGTTGTTGAGCAGACAAATTTTTCGAACCTATGCAGCAATGTATTATCAATATCCTTTCAAATGAGATTCTGATTGTGATTGAAAGTGTGTTACGCAATCAAGGTGCAGGTTCGAAAGGGCGGTTTTTTTCTCGATTCTTTTTTTCGTTCACTGGATTTTCAACTCTCGGTCTTGAGCCGAGTTTTGAGAATCCGACTGAGCGCATCCCAGCACCCGTGCGACCCTGCGCTTATGGGGAAGTAATTGTGTCTGAGGTAGGTATTACATTTTATCTATTTGATTGCAAATGCTCAGAAGAAACCTTTGACCTTTATAGCTTTTATGTAACTAGGTAGTCACAACAGTGACTGCATGGCGCACTATTTAGTATTCATGCAAAGCAACTGAAATAGATTAATCAATAGGTATTCTGGTTTCATATGGTATATGGGCCGAATCGTCGTCTTACAGAGAAGGTCATGACACCTCGTATAAATAAATCTGGAAAGACAGAAGAGATGAAATAGACCTAAATATTGTTCAATAAACTTAGCCTATCGCAGTCCATTGCTGGACATAGGCCTCTCCCAGGTTGCGCCACAACACCCTGTCCTCCGCCTTCCGCATCCAGTCTGTCCCAGCCACCTTTTTATGGTCGTCGGTCCATCTATCTGGAGGGCGTCCCACACAATTATTGTTACCAAGCCATAATTTCGAGTAGTGACCAAGTTACATAAAATATCGCGTGACATAGGTACAATAGGTTCTCCACCCCCCACGACAAACGACCTCCCAACAAAAATTACGTAGCAAGCATTTATCTCAGACAGTTGCTGACGGATTTATATGCACGCGTAATTACCTGATTCGCGTCGCCCCATACATGCAGTTCCGCAAGGTAACACTGGTGCGGATTGTTACTCTGTGGCATATAGAGGACACCGTGTTACTATATAGTTACGTGCACAGCATTTGTTCAAAGTTACAGATGCATGAAAATGTTGTAGTTGAGTGATTTCAGTGTTTTATTACTAAGAAGATTTAAATTTGTTATTTTGCTATATTTAAACATGCAAGGCAAATAAGGGGTTCAGAATTTCATATTCAATTAAGATGTGTTGCATCTTTGCAACGCTTGATATTATTAGCATGAGTATCTATTGGGATGAACAAAAGAAATCAACCCAAATAATAAAATATAAAACATAACACACTTTACAATATCCTCTAAAAAAACAAATTATAAAACCAATCATACAAAAATACCATGTTATGTTATCAAACGGAAGTTATTTGATATTAAAAAAAAGTTCGCTCATAACATGTTTTCCAAGCTTTTGTAAAGTGAGCGTACTGTCAATATTAAAGTGAGCGTACTGTCAATATTAAAGTGAGCGTACTGTCAATATTAAAGTGAGCGTACTGTCAATATTAAAAAACTAGGTTAGCCATGGATAGTGAAGTTGCTTCGCATCCTAATCCTGCGGCGGACGCGGCGGGAAAATGGCGGAAATTGAAAATAAACATTTCATCTGCGCTCCGGCACGCACTGCCCAAATTGACAATACAACCAATTTGCCGCCGCGCACCGACCACTTTTGTATGGGAATTGAAAAATAATATTACTCTTTTTTCTACCACTGCACGTGGGCAATCTCAAAAATAAACTATGATTCTTCAACTTCAATGTTCCTCCGTTATTTGGTGCTTGTTATGGAAAATAAACAAAAACGTCGGTGAAATATGAATACTTAAGTGCTCTCTTTTACTTTAGACGTTAATAATAAGTGTAGAATTGTAGATTAACGTAGGCTATCTAATAACTATTACTATAAAGTATCGGAAACATAAATGAGAAAGCGTTTACCGTAATAAGACTTTTACAACAGCGGCGAAACTTTTCATTAGCAATTATCATGTTGTAGCGGAAACACTTACCCACATCGATGGTAAAATACGCAATGATCATTACGTCGGCATTAAATGTTCACAATAATTAGCTAAAGTGGCTACAATGGCAACAGACGTCTCATTAAGCGCGCGGGGTGTTATCACAGTCGGCAGGAAGCACTTCGATAGAGTGGCGTGGCGCTCATTCATTCAGTTTTAAAAACGAATGCGTTTAGTTAACACGCGTCTCGACTCATGTACGAACGCAGCGAAAGAACTATTCATCATTACTCTAAATTATAATTCATATTACCCAGTAATTACAATGTGAAGAATGTTTTTGTTTTAATTAGTACAATTTAGTGTGCGGTGAGTGCAACTGAATTATATTAATAAGCGCGTTGTTATGAAAGTAGTCGCAGTTGTTTACAGCGATGTTGTGAATATCTCAACACTTTTTAATTAAGTGAAATAAGTATAATGAGTGTTGTAAAGTTTCGCAGACGCTTCTCGCTGAGCTTTGATGCCAATTAATGTAGGCTTGTAGAGCTTATTGGAAGTTTTCATCAGATGTTTTTGGCTACAGTTTCTTCGCTAGTCCTGTTCAATGTGGTTCGTGCAGGACTAATTAAGTTAATTAATAACAGTATGATTTAAAAAAAATTAAGACGATTTTATAAATTAAGTTTAACTCAAAACCGAAAAATGATTAATTCATACGTGCCTAATTTAAGAAATGAGGCCTTCCGTACAATTACACATAATAATTTAATTAGGCAAGCTAAATTAGTTTGTAAAGTGAGCATAGTTAATGTAATTTAGATTGAGTTTTTTAATAACCCTAATTGAGTGATTTAATTACGCACACCGACATTGCGTAGTCAGTTACTTAGTTAACGAACTTCCCGCTAATTATGACCACCTATGGCTACCCTCTCGTGGGAATACAGAACTATTCGTTATATAAGGTAAGTGCTTATAAACGAATATCGAAAGTGGACCGGTATTTAGTACAGACGGAAATATTGATTACAGATTATTGTTTTGTAACTTTATCTAAGAATAACTTTCAATCATCTGATAACTTTATTCGAGGAATAATTTTGAAATCTTGACAGATATGTACTTCATACAAAAACTGTCAAACGTAAATTTTATTCCTCGAATAAAAGTTATCTAGCGATGGAAAAATCAGCCTTATGTAGATAAAATATGCAGAGCGGTTAATTTCTACTGACTAAACTTTTTCTGTCATGTAAAAACTTATACATCTAAAAATATGTTTGCTTTTTAGACGTTAACGTCAGGTTTTTATACAAAACATCTTCATTTAGACAGCATAATTAGTTTTAATAATAATTTCATTCATTTTAAGTTTTATAAGTTGCGGCACAACGGCGCACACGCTGCTCCATCCGAGCAATGTAATTATTAAAGAGCCAGTCTAAATTATAATTAAACGTAATGGACGCCACTCGATGGGCCGCAAATGAATGAATGTTTAATTGAATGGCTCCCCACAAATAAAAGCAATTTTCTTATAGCCCAGCCCTTAGCTAACGTAATTTAATTAATGGCTCGCATAACTCTGATTAAATAATATCTGAAAAGGAAAAATGCGATCAGCTGAGCGGCGCGTACCGATGAAGTTGAGAACACTTGTTGAGGAAAATGTTCATGTTCGCCGACACCGAAGTGAGATATTTTTATATTATTTTAACACATGTAAAGTAGAATTTTCGAATGCTTAATCGTCCTTCGCCAAACTCGTAATCAGATATTAAGCTACTCTTTGGGCGTATCGCATCGCGTAAGCACTTACTAATAATATTTACAATGAAAGGCTTGAATAATATTCGAGGTCAGGTAAAAAATAAGGGTAATTTTTAATCCCAGCCAAAACTGTGTACTGAAACCGCTGACAATAACAATTTTAAAATAGTCTCCAGGAAAATAACTACTAGTTCCACAGTAAAACAACATTCAGACAGTCTGAAAAATGCTCTACAAGCTAACACGGACAATAATATCACAGACACTTAGAGATTGCCTAAAGCATAACGGAGAGGAAATAGCAATCCGGTAAAAGTTCATAAATAAAACATCAGAACGTTACCTTCGATAGCTATTGTCTAATCTAATAAATGTTTAATAAGAATTAGGTAAAAGTGGCACTCCCTGCGCAAGCATTGGGGATTTTCATTGCATTAGAGGGGGCTGCATAATGTCAGAAATGACACTCTATTTCTGAACGCCGTCCATCCCCAAGACTCTCCACTATCCCTTATTGAATATTAAGCTAATATCATTAATATTTTTAGCTGTTCACTTATAGTGTAGACATAAATTGAGGATAAGAAACTGACGCGTTCCCCAAGTGACGTCGTAAAACGAACCAGAATGTGTTGATAATTTAATCGACGCGATAAAGAATTGCTAAGTAAGTAATATCTCCACTCGAAGCCCGTATGTAAGCAACACTTATCTAGAAAACAATTTTATTCAATTATATCTGCCAGAAAAACTCGTTCTTTAATAGATAGATTTACATCTCGATTGAATTTTAATTGAGTCAACGAGCGAGTGCACTCCAATAACGGAGTAAGTTAATTATAAAAGGCAATTGATTTAAAAGGAGCCGTGTCGTGGCCGCGGTATGAGTAACAGAAAAAGTTTTCAATTTCACTAAAAGGGACTGGTTTGTGTCTCAGAAGTCTCGTCTGGTTATCGGCTTGTAATGTATGAAGTTACTCGCCGCGGCTTTATTTTATAACTCACTTCACGTAATAGGCTCCAAGTTACTTTAATTCACTTTGCCCCTCGTCGCGCGAGACGTTTACTAATTTAGCTTTACAACTCGGAAAAATATATTTTGGGAGTTGGAAATCATGACGTTAATCACGGGATGGATGCTAGTGGATCCGCCGTATTAAACAACTATACGGGGAACAGAGAGATAACGTCATAAATTCATCCATAAACATGCTTCATAAATTATCACGACAACGATTTGGAACATTTTACAACGGCTATCAACGATACTTTACGATCAATAGGGATGTGACTGCATCGCGGCTCATAATTAATACGAGACGTTTGTTTTATCATCTAATAAAAAATCAGCAGAATTTGCTATCGGTGACGTTACAGCGAGTCGTTACACTCGTGTTACTTTAACGCGCCAAGTACGTTTAAGTATTCATAAAAGCTCTCAATTTTATTATATCGCGATACAAAGTAGACAACTGGTTCACTCTATTTATGGATTTACTATTCAATCTATTTAACATTAATTTGAAATTGTAACTTGGTCAAAGCTATTAGACTACTTCAAATTAACACGTAGGTGAATGTTTGTAATTACTAGTATTAACTTGATTTTAATTAAAACGATTGACTTAATCATGGAATGATTAAAATTCAGATTGGATCTGATTAGAAATCCGAAACTGTATTAAGATGTGGTGTTATGAACAAAAGATCGCGTGGGAGTCGGTGCAAGTTATAAAAGACAAGTTCACCGATCCAAATTGAGTTCGACATCTCAAATAGATAAAGCGATATCTACCCGTTATAAAGCAAACTTTATAGTTTTGTTTTTGGCAGTTTTGACACAGCTTCTATCTACTTATTTGTTCCTTCAGCTGCATCTAACTGAGGTGAAACTTTTAACTTGTCCGACGTATATTCCACCTGAGTATCACTTACTTGGACTGCCGAGGGACTTTGTTTATTATCCACCACTGGCTTTTGTTATTCTATTGTTAGATGGTCAGATTAGTTTTCTCGAAGCGTTTCTGTTCAGTTATTGGATGGTGTCACAGCCAGATATTGAAGTTAATTTTCGTGAAGTAACAATTACGGAGCATTGTTTCGGAACTGTTACAGACGTTCACGGTAACATTTTACGAGATTGCCTCGCTGGAGATAAGGGCATTGTGCTCCTTCAGGACGCCGGGGTGACAGGAGACACCTGAAAACAATAAACACGAAATTGCCACAATAATCGGCCCTCATGATCAGCACAACGACTGTCAGACAATGGGGCAGATTACGCGATAGGGGTTTAACCGAATAGCAGCTAACTCGATTATGCGGCCATCCGTGATTGTGTTTGAGCCTATTAATGTTTGAATTTCGTTATATTATTGCGGCGGTCGGGAGCCGCCGCTAATCCAATATGGGTTGGTATTAACGAAATTCCGCGTCGAGCTCGCGGTTCCCGTTCTGTGGCGCGCGACTGATAATGCTCCTCACATTCGTGTTCTAATAGCCCATCGTCTACGGATCACCTCGTTGACGGCCCTTTATAGCGACGAGATAAGGAATAACGCAAGATATTATGGCCCAGCTAATTACTCCCTTTTATAGGCGAGCTTTCAAATCCAGCTCAATAATTATTTAATTTTATGTTGAGTTGGCATGTTCGACAGCCCACACTATGTAGA
Organism: Apamea crenata; assembly: GCA_949629185.1. Taxonomy (NCBI): domain Eukaryota; kingdom Metazoa; phylum Arthropoda; class Insecta; order Lepidoptera; family Noctuidae; genus Apamea; species Apamea crenata. The sequence continues at coordinate 12,949,382 of OX451359.1, read as the reverse complement.
TAATTACTGGTTTATGTCCTAAGACCAAATAATAAAATCAAAGATGCACTTACAGTATTACTTTTAATATTTCTGAACACAAAGTGCTCTCCATCGCGGAAAATGAAAGCAATACACAACCGAAACTCAAAGCTACCTGTGAAAATGGAAAAACAATTTTCTTCCTCACAGTGCATCATTGCAAGAGGTTTAATATGAAAGTGCGTGCGAACATCGCATCGTTTGTAGCGCGGGACCCGCCCGGATGTGACGTAGGAGGGTGTGAAGTAAAGCACCGCGGCCCACGGCCATACCTAGATTAAAGAACAACTTAAAGGAAAGCAATCTGCTAAATAAGTACCAGTGTAGTTGATACGGTGAGGAAGGTGCTCTACTTTGAAACAGTGTTTTTTTTTGTTAAATAATTGAAATGATTACGCTTAGGTGTAATTAAATGCGTTATTAATTTAAAATAGAGTATGCGGTATATTTCAAACAACCCAGTCATGGCTACTTTAACCAGCAGGGCCTCAGGGTTTTTGGTTTAATTAAGTAATTATATTATTTTCTTTCTCGTGTCTCATTCTCATTAACGTTCAATCAAAATGGTAATGGCGACTCTATTTAGATTACAGCTAGCCACTCCTCAATTCTGCTTTTAATTTTAAGCTAATTAGCAACTAAATTGTTCGTGTTCAGCACATTAAAGTGTGCAAAAAACTGGAGTGGAGCAACATTCGTAGCGTTGTTAGTTGGTTGAATTATTTAGCTTCTCGTCTCGTTACTTTGCGTCGTTTCCGCAGGTGTGGCAATCATATTGTCTCGCAGTCTCATCCGAACGCCGGCAACGTGTAGGTGGCTAGGGGGGGGGGGTCGGGGGGGGTGCTGGTACTGAAGCCCCGTATCCCCCTCATCGCGCCGCTTATTCTTTAATCTCGCTGATGAATTATGATTAGCGGAGTGCACTCAATCCTATTAGTGTTGTCTGTCTCGAATAATCTTCTGGAAGATTTGTTATCTTTTTTTTTGGGTACGTCAATTTTAAAGTTTAGAAACTTATATTTTTACAGAAAAATACGAGAAAATATTTAAGACGATGCACCGAACATCTAGAAAAAATACACAATACACTACAGCAAAAACATCGCTATGATCTACTGGGAATTTTGGCTGGATACAATTATTTAGCTTAATGCAGTTTACCTGGACCGAAATGCATTCGAAACGTGCATTAAAATTTGTCGGAAGCCTAACAAAAACCTTTATGGCCCGTACAGAGCCACGTAATAGCTCGCCGTGGGACCACAAACTCCGATTATCCAAACAGAGAGCTCCCGAAACAGCGCTGTGAAATTTTAACGTGTAATTGATTATGAAGTTGGCCACTAATGGGCGAAAATAGTTTCTAATTTGGAGTGTGGTGGCAGCGCATAATTGGTCTCGGACCGCGTCTGTGTTAATCATTAACGTCGGTCCGGTGCGCCGGATGCGGGCTCCCACTGGTACCAAAGGCCCGCGCCGGCAATCCTTCAATTTCAGCCGCTGCATCGCCGCCCGCGCTTCAACGACACACCGCTGTTTTATTCCATTTATTACCCAACAATTTTCCGCTGAATGTCAAGCGAAATTACTTTTGCATAGTTTTTTCCCCCGCTTCCACGGCTGACATTCGTAAAATCCTAATTCGTGCGTATTGACGTTTCGAAAGTCACCGCTAATGGAAGGCGTGAGCTTTTTTGCTTGAGCTGCGTCTAATCTCGGTTGGTTGCATTCGCCACGGGTTGTTTTCCGAGTGGCGTAGCGTGTTGCTGTCACCGCTCGGTAATTATTCACGAAGGCTCGCTTCACGGCCTGTCTACTTCGCAAAAAATGTCGCATCGATACCTCGGTCGTGCACTACCATTCCATTGACCGAAGGCCTCGCATTCATTTGCTTCTTGTTCTTTATTATTCGTTCTTGATACTTTACCGTGTTCAATGAATCCGATTTGAGTTGTATTGTTGGGTCGGTGACAGCCTGAGTTACGTGCTCTATGAAATATAGAGCTTTAATTTCACGTCTTTTAAAATTGTAAAATGGTTTATTCATGAATAAACAGATAAAAAGGTTGTATGAAATTCTCACGTCCTCTACGATAGTGATTTCCTCTTATTTAACACACTTGATGAGAGTTGCAATTAATGTGCTTTAACTCCTTTATATACCCAATACCACTAATTGGGTATTTCCATGCGCTTGCACCGCAGTTCGTGAAACTTGAGCGGTGCAGTGGGCATACATCCGTATTTGTATTAAATGTGTCGGTAGAGAGGCAATAAACCATTGTTATTATATACGTGCAATTAAACGATTCGCCACACTTGATTAGGTATGCGTATTTAACCGCTATTCTTAGTTCAACTGACTCACAACAGAGTTGATTAGCTTCCTCTGTAGATTAAACAAACAGTCATTGACACTATTTGTCGGCGTGGTGTGCACGCTTCCGGTCGATATCCGTACGCTATTATTTATGGCGGCCGATCGGACGCACTCTCGAAAACACACAAAAATAAGAGTCGCGGACCATTCGTCACGGACCTTACAATAGCCAGCATTGTTTCAGGCACGTTGGCTCATAATAACCGAATCCGTTGTACTAGAAAACAGTTTGTGCGTGGACAAAAAAACGAGTGGAAAGGTCGTACAGTCGTAACCGGCGCGATTGACGCCAACAAAATAGTGCGAGGCTGCACCAGTTGCCAAATTTAATTGAATTGTATTTAAAATATTAATTAAGCGTGACGACGCTGCGGTCCGTGCTTGACTTTGTTGCTGCTTTTTTCGGCGACACGATCTCAATTACAGTTTTTATTCTTATTTTTGTACTTATTCGATATTTTAAGGCACATAATTTGCTATAGTTCAGAAACGTCGAGTCGTGTTTCACGTTCTCATTAATCGCTTGAGTAGTTGTGCTAATTTTTTCGAGAAATATTACAGGCGATAAATTTCATGGTTCTGGAGTTTATGCTGTAACATAAAATGGTCTGAATGAGCTGTACGGTTCTGAGGCGATTACGTATTGTGACTTATGATTCAATATGAATGGGCCGCGATACGACTGAACTTGATTTGTTGCTAAGGAATATACACAAACACAAACGGGATATTTTTTGTGGTTTATTTTACGGTATATTTATAACTCAATATCGTTTTATGTTTTACTTATATTTGGGGTTAACTGTTTGCAAACACGTTCCATTATTGTACCTCTATTATTGGGTTCGTTTGGGTTTTATTTTTAGTGTTGTTGTCTTTGTTTATCACAACTAACATAGTATCTTCTTGTTGCAGTGCGAGAGGCGGACCCCTCAACAGGCGAGCGGCGGCAGTCCAACCCTGGGTTCGCACATGCTCGCCATGGAGGTGCAGAAGGAGGCGCGCGCGTCGCCGCTGCCTGCGTCCGCGCAGACCGGCGCCTCCTCGCAGCCTGCTCAACCACCTCAACCACAGGTATGTAATTGGTAATACAGTAGAGTAGAAGCAGTGCTGGGTTAAGAATGACGCACATTTGGGTGGCCAAAATTCTCCTACATCGCTTACGTACATTTGGCATAAACCATCGCACACTAGAGGTGGACTGCACCGCGCTTTTTGCGGGTCTAATATGTGTTTAGTTTTATGCTCACCATTTTGGGCGACAAAAGGTTTTTAGATTATTCGTTCTACGCAGATGACGGACGTTTCTTAGAATCACAATACATAACCAGACAAAGGAGCCTTTTGTAATACTTACCTCTGTCAGAAGTGTCAGAAGACTACGTTTTCGTAGCTCGTAGCCACCTCGTAGCAGTCGTAGACATCGTAGCATTAATTGTGTAAAATTCGCAAAAAAGAAACACATTTATATTGATTAATGGATTTATTGGTTAATGGATTTTTATGTGAATGTATTCGAGAATGCTACAATATAATGTTAGTAACAAAGTACAATATAATGTTAGTAACAAAGGTCTTAAACATTATGTTAGTAAACATAATGTTTAAGACCTTTGTTACTAACATTATATGGACTTGAAATGTCTGAAATATACATATGTATATTATATTATTATATATTATTATTGATTATGAATTTGTAATTTACTAATGGGATCAAACAATTTTGCAACTAAATAATTGAATTGAAGTTTGCAAACTTAATCATATTTCAATCTTCTCCATAATTTCCATGAAATTATGAATTTCTTACAGTCACCTGAAAGTGGCAACAATCAATTTTGTAACCTATCTTCAATTGTTTTCCTGTTGTCTCAGATTTGCGCTGGATGCAGCAAGGTGATCACTGAGCGATACTTGCTGAAGGCTCTGGACCAGCTGTGGCATGAGGACTGCCTCAAGTGTGGCTGCTGCGACTGCAGGCTCGGTGAGGTTGGCCACACGCTCTACACGCGGGCCAACCTGATCCTCTGCAAGAGGGACTATTTGAGGTGGGTTATTTGTGGCTCAGGAAATATTTTTACTAGCACAAAGTTATTTATAAGAATTAAAAAATCTTTTCATCTGCTCTTTAAGTGTAAAACTGCAATGGTTAAGTTGACGAATTCGTGTATTCCTTGTCCCAATAATTTGGGAAAAAAATCTGCATTTCCGTTGGTCCCGCCAGTGGGGATGACGGCAGTGGGTCGAACAGGAATACACAGAATTTAATAGTTCAAATTTTTTTTTCCCCAATTTTCAGTAGGACTTTTAAGAATGAATTTAGGTTACAAAAACCCCTTTCTTAAGGAGAGTTAACCTAAAACGGGTAAAAATAGAATGCTAATAGTGCAATATTTTAAAAATAATTTTCTACAGGCTGTTCGGCAACACTGGCTACTGCGCGGCCTGCAACAAAGTGATTCCTGCGTTCGAGATGGTGATGCGCGCACGCAGCAATGTCTACCACCTCGAGTGCTTCGCTTGCCAACAGTGCAACCATAGGTATGTACCTATAGGAAAAAGAACTACGAAAGGCTAGCGCAGATTGAGCCCGGCCGCAACACAACGTATTGGAAAAATCCTCCTTCATCCTATCGTACATTTTTTATGGACCAACACACACTACAGGCGGGCCGCATGACATGTATTTTTTTGCATGAAAATGCGTTGTGCTGCGGCCCGTTGTAGCTGTAATGTGCGCTTGGCTTTAGGGTGCTACCAGACTGCGGCCGATCGACGACATTGTGTAATTATTTTGAGACGTTTGATTTTGAATCGACGTCGATTCCGACCGACCGTAAATATGGCACATAGCGTTTCAGAAAAAGTTCAGCTTTCTAAAACTTCCTCTCTATTACCTACTCATAAATGATTTTATTTGTATAAGTAGGTTTGTACAAACACTACACATCAATCATATTTTAAAAACTAGATTAGGTCGGCGTTTCCTATCTGGGAAGAAACACACATACACACAGTCACAGTTTCTTTTAAAGTCCAGACATAATCTTTGTCAGATCATGTGAAGACCATGTAGATTGAGGTCTGAAATGGTCTTTTGAGGTCTTAACCACAGATTAAGTGGACCTGTCACGCTTTTGTCACTCAATAATCGTGCAGCTCAACTCAGAACTTAAGCAGCTCAACGATTAGACGAATAATACCAAATAAAGGACTTTTGAGTAGGCCGCATACATTATTGAAACTGCCAGACTAAGATTAAGATTAAAACTAAATGAGAAAAAAAAAACAACATATTCACGCTTAGGTAGTATTTTTATTTAACGGTAAACTATAAGGCTATAAAATTAGAATTACAAATATACGAAGGAGAAAATATCATAGTTAGAATTAGTTAGGCTATGACAAAGTTTTCCGTAATTATCGTTCTTATCGACATTGAAAGTAAAAAAAAATATACAAACGCTAATGAACTAGGAGTTTCTATTTACAAATAGAAGGTAAAAAAGTATAACAGAGGTAAAATTAGTAATTATTAGTCACCATTCTGTGATTGTTAAAAACAGCTGTATTTTAAAACTTAATCTTTCTTAGAAAATTCCAACACCACAACTACGAAAGTTGAGCGCATTATTTATGATAGTAAACAAACTAAAACCGTCTCACCAATATTGAACCCCACATTTAAGGAGTAGGACAAAAAATCCAGTAAACTACATTGAGTGAAAGGGATAGAGATATAATGTAACAGCGGTTTAGATTGTTTATTCATCTCACGGACACTGAAAACGCGATTAAATTTTCCGCTACATAATAAAGTCAAACGCAAGGAGAATGCGTGCTTTTGTATAAACATTTAATATCCAGTGTCCATAAATTGTGGGGCTCATTTTATTTATATTCACAGTTTTCGTAGAGAATATAGCTCTTAGCGAAAATTGTATTCAAATTATAGATTTTCTTCTAAAGTATCGATTTTTAAAAACTCTCGCCCAATTAATTTTTTAACCGTCTTTATTTTTATTTTTACTTGATTGTAATCAGTGGTAAAAATATGGCATTCAGCTGCACCTGGTTAGACTGGAAGCCGACCCAACAAAGTTGGGAAAAAGGCTAGGCAGATGATGATTGAAATCAGTGACAGTTTGAGACAGTAAAACTTATGAAATTATCCCTCACTCTTTCCTCAAAATCTGTAATCTTAACATAAGACGTCGTTTTACATTAGTCTATGGAGCCAGCTAGTAGAAGAAAAGCTAATCGATATTCGTGATAACTCTACGGGGTAGTTGCATAATACACTACTTATTAGAGTAGCAATGGCTTTCATTTTGACAGTGCAACAACATTCATTGCGTAATTTATGTAGTCGAGCAGAGAAAATTTTCGATCATATGAAGCAATGGATTAGCAAAAGTCCTTCAAAATGGTTTAGATTGTGATCGATAGTGTGTTATGCAATTAGGGTGCTGGATTAATTAAATCCATGCGATGGCCAGTGGGTACGTCAGAGTACATTAGATTGCCTGCCGCAGCCAACCTTAGTGTGTCAACAGTCTAACGTAGGAAAGCAAATAATATAGGTAAACGTAAACGGTACTTCATTTCCTCGCTGCGCTGTGTTCGTATTGCATTCGGGATTAATAAATGGCGCGTAGCCCTTCAACAGTTTGATTAAACTTTGAAGGTTTAGTAACGTTGGTAGTTAGTTATGCTTTTATCAAAAAGCTGTAAAAAAGGAGTAGTTATGTGTTACAAAATTTTATACATACTCGTGACAAACCATTTATTTTTTTAAGAAATGTTTCATGTAACTAGATGAGTTTATTACATACAAAATCTTTCCAATGCGTTTAGTAATTCTTTCATTTAAATAAATGGTCCTAGTTCATAATTACTACTAGATCCTAAACACAGGTATAATAAGATGTAATATACAAATAATGCAGTCACGCAACCTGCACCAAGAAAGCTCCCTGTGAAAGTAAACAGCTCATATCACAGCACTATACGACTTGCCTTCTCCAACACATGCATATATTTAAAACAGCTTTAATATTTCTCCAAAGTAACATTGTCCCAGCAAAGAGATTTCTTTACTAATCAAAACATATGAATACTGTTCGACTGTTTTATTCAATTCAATTGTACGGTGCACGACATTGTCAGCCGGCCCGGATACCGCCGTCCGTATTCTAGTCTCGAGCTCTCGACTCACGTTACCTGAATTTGCAAAGGAAACTCATTTTGTTGGTATGCTTTAGTATAGTTTGAAACGTTTTTAGGGTTTACTTCAAAGCCGATTTTGATTTTGCAATATTTGTATAAAATATCTATAGCATATATGTTGGATAATATTGATAAAAATACATAAAAAATTGCATTTTACTGTCGTTCCATGTCCCCAAAATGTCGAGTAAAGTTCAGAGTAGGGGTGCAGGCGCGAAAACGGCAATTTTCGCCGGACTGCGTCCGTTTAAATAATAGAAAGGTCGCGAAGATTGGAGCCGCTCTGAATGGTTTATATGTCACTTGTGAACCTTTCCCGTGTTAGTAGATTTCGCGCGACATTCTCGCCAAATTATATATTCATTCGAGTGCTTTTAGAATCCAGACTCAACAGTTGGCCTCGCAAAGCGCTGTAACTTTGCCTTAAACATCTGAAAATTGGTTTAACTTCCATGAAATAGCAAATTGTTGTTATGTTGTATAGGAATGTAAGTTGTGCGATGAACTACGCAGGTATTTCACTAATTAGCCATATTAAAGCTTGATAAACATTCAACAACAACGGTCGGTACGCCAGTGCAAACTATTAAATATCACGTACAAATCAATTTCCACGCCGGGCAGAAATCTGAATCCAATTTGCGGGCTGTCCGATCGGAGCGGACGGCAGATATCACGGGCGAATATCGCTAAACGGCTAAATAATTTAGTAGCAATCTGGCGGCGAGCGGCGGCGGCGGCCCGCGGCGGATACCGCGTGCTGCGGCCGCGCGCCCGCTGCGTGCCCGCGCCTTCCGCCGCCTGCCGCTTGTTGCCCGCACCTGCAACCACTATCTTCACGTTGTTGTGACTTGCCATTACAATTTGTGCAAATCTCTCAAATTGCAGCGGCCAGTTACGTTTATTGAAATTGGGACGAAGGCCCTCTATGAACATTATCTAAAAGCGTTTCAAGCAGTCAAAAAGAAGAGCTTTTTGTCTTTGATAGGCAGTGGGATGAATATTTTTTTCTGTTGCTGATTTCGATCAGTACACCTCCTGAATGCTTTTGTCTTACTGCGGAGGGAGTAGAGCCAATATACACGTTCGTTTAACGTAAAACGTCAAACTTGGCTTGGGTGCCGTCGCGACACAATGGCGCTCCGAACAAAGCTTAACTTGCACCCAGTCATTAAAATTTCGTTTTCCATCTTTTCCATTACGCAGCTGCAGACAAAAAATAGCGAAATAAAAAACGAGGAGCCCAAAACAAAAGTCGGGAACGAAGAGAACAGGAAATAAAGTTAATTAAGAGCGGCGAAATCGACTGAGTTGCGGTGGAAATTGGCCCCTTAAAAAAGAGACATTTGTAGCGGAGCTATTGCGCTTAATTTTTGTGACAAGTGAAACAAAAGAGTTGGCAGGGTGGCGGAGACGCGGGGGTGCGGGCGACGTGCGGGGTGAGACCGAGGGGAGATAAGGTCGCCGTTATCACCGGCGGTTCCGGACGGCCAGTGGCGAGTCGAAGGCGATACCTTTTGTTTTGCCACATTGAGGGATGCTCGCTTGCGTGACGTTATCGCGCCTCCTTGGTTCGCGCTGACCTTTCCACTCATGATAGTAAATTTTCTTTCCTACACGTTTCGTGGTTTACTTTTTGGGTTTCGTTTCATCAAAGTAATGATGTTCGCGATTAGATCGAACCGTGTCGTATTAGAAATAGGATGCGTATAATTATTAACCTTAATAACGCGTGGGTTGTGTAGTAGGTTCCGGTAGCAACGCTAATTGGGTCTTCCTGCTTGTAGCTTATTTTATATGTATCAACTAATGATGAGTTTGTCGTAATTAACCCACAAAGTCGATAACGTGAGCACGTATTGGGCAATTGGAAACACCTAAACATGCAATGTACCATAGGAGACTCATTAATTTTGTAGTGAAATTGCAACAGCAGTTTATAGATGTTGCAAGAAGTTACACTGGGTAACCAATATGTCATGCATACCTGTGATAAAAACATCATCAAAGGAAATAAAACCTTTCCATCCCAATCATGACATACCTCCAACTTAACTATAATGATATCACAGCTTAAAGAATTTACTTAGTAACACTAGACTAGACTAAAGTAACTTGATACTTGCCATATCAGGACATTTAAATCAATAAGCTGCATCGTTTGTCTAAGGTTCTGCGTGGGCGACCGGTTCTACTTGTGCGACAACAAGATCCTGTGCGAGTATGACTACGAGGAGCGCCTGGTGTTCGCCAACATGGCGTACAACCCACCGCCGCTTGCGCACCTGAAGAGGCAAACCACGCATCTGCCGCCACCACCGGTAAGCAACAATATCCTTTACTGAAATACTCTTATAGATTCCTTGATTATATTTTTGTTTTAAGGATTCATATTGTAAATTATTTTTTTTGTAGCTGATTGGCCAATTATCATTGATGATATCTAGGTTTTTTTTTGCATAAATCTATTATATAAATCTCCGTTCATTTGTGTAAAAGACTTGCTTTACAAATAAGCAGAAAAGCACTTTGAAACTGTTACCTATTATAAATTTATAGGTACCTTGGATCTAAGCAAGACAAGATCTAGATCTTGTTTTAGATACCGCACGTCTGGAGTTGATAGCCAAGAAATTAATTAAATAAATTTTCTACAGACAAGCAACGCGATGAGCGGTTTGATGAACGGCTCGAGCCGCTCCGGTGATCTGAACAACAACATGTCGGGGTCGTCGCCGGCGCCGTTCGCTGCCCCCCCGCACCTCAAGCCCCTCGGGCTCTCGGCGTCCAGCTGAGATTATAGCGCGTGAGACGCGGCCCACCCCTACGCCAAGTATCAACACTAATCACGCGTACTCCACGAGACAATCGATACTACAAAGTTAATCAGTTGCAGTTACAAACGAACTATTCAGTGTTTAAAACGCAGCTCCCGTTAGACAGAACATTCTGATCGTCTAATTACTGGACTTGACATGTTTCTAAGTGTATAAACTAAAGCAAAGTAAATGCCAAACTGTAGTTAGTGTTTCTGATTGTTTAATAACAGCACATAATTAATTAAATAATCTACATTATCATGTAATTATTTCTCGAATTAAATATGATATTATTATGTTATTAGAGTATGTGTAAAGGAAAATTGTTTTAGTTTGTTAAAATCTCAGAATTTGATCTCAGATGAGCAATTATGCTGAATTAGGATATAGTTAGTAGAGGATCATTGAATCTCCTTTTTGTATAAATCTGTTAAAAGTTGCAATATCATGTCTGTATTTTTCTCTTTGATATAATGTGTGAATTGACTGGTACGGATAATGATACAGTGCGATTTTAGCTTTTGGCTGCAAATATTTTCAGCGGTTCAGATGCACAGTTACAAGGATGTAAGATTTCAGTGAGGTGGACGTTTTGGCGGCTCAAACGCTGTGTGGAGCGGTTAAATTAACGCGCGTACGCACCGCTGAATGTGTATCCGGCCTAACGCGAGAACCTTACGAGTGCGGGTTTTAAGACTGCTGAATTGACGTCTTTGAGGGATGAAATGTATTTTAGAATAAATATCAGTGTTAATGTAAATATTATATTCATCTATATGTACGTATTATAGTACAATCAATCGAGTCTCAAATTGATTAGGTATATTTAATGATCAAATTACTTAGTTATTTTCAAATATTTTCGTTTTACTCTGGCTAAGCCGTGGATGAAAATTAATTTAAAATGTTCAATTTTCGAATACATTTGTTATTTCTTTTTGTATCTATGTATATTAACTGTTAAGTTTACTATAGACATTGTTACGATGTTTGTATTATTTATGTAAATAGCTCACTATAAGTAGATTATTGTATATCTATTATTATACAATGGTGAATATAAAATATTTGGATTAATTAGTAAAATGTGGACATATGTGTTAATAAAAAATATACATAATTCGAAATAGTTCAAATTAGTTCTTTTAGTAATATTTTAAATAAATAAATACTTGTCGTCGTCTTCGGATGATTTATTAATTGTTTGCATTTAATTATGTACAGTCGCCAATACTATGTATTTTAAAATTATTATAGTCCTTACATGCTCTACAAGAGAGTATTAAATCAATAGACGTTGTAATGTTAGTTATTGTAAATCAGGTGTTTTATTGTCGGCAGTTGTAACTAGTACATGCATTTGACAGTACTTGGATGTGTAATTCTACCGTAGGTGTTATGTTGACGACTGTACAAGCTCATGCATTCCTGTAGAGAGACGCACGTTGTGTGCACACACACACAAACACACATTTGTATAAATATAAATGTGCAAGTTCTCTTTTAACCAATGATATGACCAAAGATGTAGCTCATTAAAGCCTTGTTCAAAAATATATCTTATTTTATTTCTTTACCAACTTTTTGTTTACCACCTTTTTAATGTAAGAGTTTTTTACTCTGATAAATGGTATATAGGTACCCCTAAGTACGAGTGTTTACGTACGCGGGCCCAGTGCGGGTCGGTACATGTCACTTGTCTTCGAACTTTTGGTGCTAGGACATACCGGTTTTCTGACGCTGTTTCTCTTCACCGTTTTGAAAGCAGTGATGATAAAATAATTGGCACAAAGTAAAGCGCCTGGCTGTGTTTGAACCCACGACCTACAACTCGTAAGTAGGAGACATTGCCACTGGGCCATCACTGCTCTCTGTTTGTAGAAAAGAACTAAGGCTAGTAAGGCAAAATCTTAATAAACTTATTGTTAGCAGCATGGGCTCGTCCGAGCAGGCAGCCTCGTGACGTCACTCAAAGTTGGCCGCGGTGCATGTGCGCCCGCGACCCGCCAGTCGACCAGAGAAGGGGGGGGCCCCTTCTCTATGAGTGACGAACGTATTCCATGTGTTTTGATGGGTAGAACATACCTCTAATTGAACGTGTTGATTTCGATATAAAGACTTTTATACCTAACAAAAAACTCTAAAAATCTACTTTTTGTCGGTTAGTGCTATGCTCAAGTCCCTCTATGCTTGACTCGAAAAATACTTACTAAAAAGTTTCGCTATGCACGCAATTCTTCGATTCTACGTAAATAATGGAAGGTACGGTTGGAAAGAAAAGTGTTTGAATACTAGTTAAAATTTTTATAGCGCTATTCGTAAATGCGTTAGCCGCATAAAGTTAAAATTTGTTTTGTCTCGTTCTGCCAATCAAAAAAGTTAAAATGACAGATAAGGACAAACGAATTTCAGAACAATTTATGAATAGAGCTGTAAGTCAAAAGTGGACACGAGATTTAACGAAATCTACAGACTTCGTTACAAATCCTATCTTACTATGTAGGGAATATTACATACAAATGCGAAAGTTACGATGTTTCAATGTTTGTTCTCATAACAAGCGCAAAGCTTGACCTGTTTTAATATACTTAACTAGCTTCTGCCTGCGACTTCGTCTGCGTGAAATTTCTTATTCCCCCAACCCACCTCGTCGCATCTCATCGCCCGCTCGCGGTATTACCTACTTCGTTTTCTGACTTTTTTTTCTTCTATATGCTCGGCCCCTAAGAGTTCTAGCGTGATGTTAAATAGCCTATATCCTTTCTAAAGAAATGGACTATCGAATGTTAAAATAATTTTTCAAATCCGACTGGTAGTTCCAGAGATTAGCGCGTTCAAACAAACAAACTATTCAGCTTTATTATTAGTATATGTAGATATAGATTTTGTTGCGGAGTTATTTTAAAATTATGATAATTATCTCCTAAGATGTTGATTGAAATCAAGTGATGTCTAGGGACATTTTGTTCACAATTAAATACTTGTGATGAATCACGTATTTATTTGGATAAGGATTAATATCATGTTGATAAAACACCTTCGCAAATAATGCATTAATTCCGAACAAATTTGATTACCAAGACTTTTTTTAGAACTTTTAAAGAGGAACAATTCCATCATACATGATTTTTGCGTAACTTAAACCGTTTACGCAGCGCACGCAACGGAAGCTCTCAAAAAGGAATAATTTTCCCGTTTTTGCAACATTTTCCATTGATGCTCCGCTCCTATTGGTCGCAGATCGATAAATGGACTATCCAACACAAAAATAATTTATCAATTCAAACCAGTAGTTCCTCAGATTAGCGCGTATAACCAAACAAACTAACAAACAATCTCTTCAGTTTAGATAAATCGAGAGCGTCAAATCGCAAATCAAGTCTTAGCAGATTTTTTTTTTTTAAACTCACCCTTGTTCCTTGGATGGAGCACCGCCACGAGGACGTGACGGAGCTCCACCCAAAGATAGAAATATGGTGTCGCGGACTTTTTTGTAGAACTATTTAAGGCGGACTAGATTGCCGTACATTGTTTTTAGTTATATACAACTGTTTGGGCAGCGCGTGCCAATACTTCTGTTTTAAGAGGTACTTATTTCTTTCCGACTTGCTAGACAAAAGTACAGAATCTAGCTCAGCTAAAATGCATGATGTAAACATAATTTATAGCCTATAGCACTCACACATAATGTAGTACTTTCTACCAGTGAAAACATTTTTAGAATTGGATCATTGACTCCGGAGATTACCTCCTACATACATACAAACAAACAAACAAATTTTACCTCTTTATAATATTAGTATAGCTAGCACTTTGAACGCGACTTCGCCCGCGTGTACTTTACTCTAAACATTTCAAAGATATAAATGTTTGTTTACGGTCTTTATCATTTAATTCGGGTTAATTTTAAAGTTTATAGATTAACTGAATAAGATTTTTGAAATAAACATTAAAAAATCCTTGGCATTGAAATAGCCAACATATTATTTGACTCACATGTAGAATTGTAGATACATTATATTATAGTTCAACAAAAAACCTAGTACCTGCCACCAGACCACATATGACGTAACCGGAACTAAATGATCTCGTAATACGAGCGATCTATTCGATAAAGTTGACGTTAGATAAATAGTGTCACTTGTAGCTCTCTCCGATTAGTGGAGGCTGCGCCAGCGCAACGAGTCCGCTTTCTTCCGTACATCGGACATTGGAACATGAAGATAGGAATAAGCTTGTTGCAAATTGTTTTAGAATAGAATAGATATAATTTTTGTTACAGATAGAATTACAAAATACCTACAGTCAAAATTTAAAAAAAGTTTCTCAAAAGTAAAATATCTGGCTTATAAACTGCGGCGATACGTCCCCTCTTTGGGGAGTGGCTGGAGAGGCGCCACGGCGCCTTCACCTTCCGCCTGATGTAGGTCCTCACCGGACACGGTTGTCTCGGGAGGTTCCTGTTCAGGATAAGGCGGGAGGAAACGCCAGGGTGTCACCACTGTGTGGATCGCCCGAAGGACACGGTGGAGCATACGATGGAGTTCTGCCCGGCTTGGGCGGAGCACCGCCGCGTCCTCGAGGCAGCGATCGGCAGCGCCGATCTCTCGCGTCGGGCCCTGGTCCAGGCCATGTTACGGAGTGAGAGTGCTTGGGAAGCCGTCACCTCCTTCTGCGAAGCAGTAATTCTCGCAAAGGAGGAGGCGGAGCGCGTGAGGGAGAGGCAATCTCTGCGCCCTCACGTCCTTAGTCGTCGCAGGAGACGCCCTGGACGTCGGGAGTCAACAGCCGACTCCCAGCCACCGTAGGCACAGGCTTGCGGGTGGCGAGCAATGGGCAGCTAGCCGCCCGGTAAGGACCAGGCCCCGGTCGACGGCGCGTTGTGTTCCACGCGCGCCTCAAAGAGATGTCAACACGAACTGACGGGATCCGCTAGCCGATGCCTGACAGGGCCGCGGGTTGTTTGAAAGAGATACCGTGGCCCCTGGCACAGGCAACTGAAGAAACACGGGTGGGTTTTAGTCAGTAAAAGTCTGACACGCCCGCCCGCTCCGCCCAGAGCGAGAGAAGTCATTTGATGATTTCCCACCCAAAAAAAAAAGGATACATACTCGTACATTGGCGCCGAATCCCTTGTTCACAAACTATACTAAATTTACGTTCAGTGCATCTTTTTCTTTCTATTTCATTAAGAAAAGGACAGAAGATAAATATTAGTTTAGTCCTATCAAATTAGTCAGCGCCTGACGTAAATTGACGTATTTTTAGTAGCCATGTTTTTAAACACGTCTAATATTGCTATGGAGTATCTAAATTTGACAGGACTAAAGTCATATTTATCTTCTGTCCTTTTATTAATTAAATAGAAAGAAAAAGACGCACTGAGCTTAAATTTAGTTTAGTTTGTGAACAAGGGAATCGGCGCCAATGTCCCCCACAAGTTAGGTGACATTTTTTCACTTCAGGAGTGTAATTATTTTTACGATTAGTCATAGGTTGTTGAATTAGGGCTGATTTTTCAATAGTAGATAACTTTATTTGAAGAATAATAATAACAGTTTGTCTTATTTTCTATACAAAAACTGCCAAACCGCAATATTTATTCCTGTGATAAAAGTTATCTGACTATTGATAAATCAGCCCTAATTCAATTACCTATGACTTATCACAAACATTATTACACTCCTAAAGAGAAAAAATGTCAACTATCTTTTGGGGGCACTGTACATAAGAAAATTAAAGTGAAATTACGGTTTACGGTTAAAGCCGCGCAATTAAGATAAGTGTCGCTAGGTTAAAAACTAAAATTAAGTTGTAACAAAAAACAATAAAAACTTACAATTCAAACATTATTCAGAGCATGGTGCTTTAATAGTCTTTAAAAGTTGGGAGTGATTCAGATTCCTTAATTACTTTAGGTATAGAGTTATAGAGTTGAGCCCCCTCCTCATATACTACTGTCTACCCTAGTTTATCCTCGGTGCTCTTAAAATTAAATGTTTAGCGTGCCTCATCATGCGCTTTTGAATTAGCATTATTTTTGTAAATGTTATTTGTGTATTTAAAATTACTACATATGAACTAAAGGCACAATATTTAACTGCACTATCTTATTCACCGAAAATTAAAGGAAGTTACGGATAATAAAACCTCAAGCTACAAAGTATTTTCCCTGACCTTAAATCAAATACAATAAAGCAGCCAATGAAAGAGAAAATGCGTTATCAACAGTCGGGGTGAGAGGAAATTCGAGAAGGTGCTCTTTTAGTGGCCGCTGTGGTGAGAATGGAGAGCAAAGCGGTTTCATATCGGGAGCATAAAAATGTCGTCCTCCGCAGCATTGTAGTACTTACTGATAGCACCTGAGAAGCACATCGAAAATGATTGTAGGGACAGCAGAATATGTGAAAGGCTAAACGATACAAAGAAAAAAATGTGTAAAGAGAGAGTTGTAAAAATATGTATAGAGTGAGAGAGTACTCTCTACCTCTCTCTAAGGGCTGATTTCACCAAAGTCAGATATTTTTTATCCGTGGAATCTAATTGACGTCTGATAGTTCTAGTATGGAAAAACTGTCAAAAATTCAAAATTTTCTCTCAGGATAACACTTATTCTAGGTATAAAAGTTTGGTAGAATTTGCCCTTAAAGTAAGTAAAGTAGTAAAGTAAAGTAGTTACTTTGATATCACATAAAAAAGGCAATGAAAATTATTGAAAAACGCTTAACGTTTTGTAACTTTTCGAGTAAGCCTCTTTGACCTTAAAAATGGTACACAGTATTATTTACAAACAATATAATGCTCTGTTTTATTTCCACACATCTGTATTTGTATGCTAACGCTACTGCTTACATCGAGCGTGCAAAGAGGAGAAAAATCACCCCAATTTCCCGACCCCCAGCCCTCATTGTCGGCCCAACACACCCTGATAGAATTGTTATCGATGCCATCTTTAATTTCACCACTGTAAACAACCACCAACATTATGGAACACCACACAACTAACTCCGAGTAGATTGAAATTCAAAGCGCTGTTTATCTTAATTTTATTTCCAGTTTTCGGCTATTCACTATGTGGTTGTTCATAACTTCGGATTGCAATGAACCTATTCGTTATTTTGAGTTTAATTGCCACTTATTCGTGATCGTATTTAATCAATCCTCTAATAATTCCGATTTTGCTTTCCTAAAAATATTATTGAACACTCTAATATAATGATTGCGCCTATTTCTGTAAACCTTTGTGTATGTACGACCAACTTCGCTCGCTCGGCTCGCGCGCGGTTTGCCACAGTTCCAACCTAACCTAACCCGTTTCACGTTTGGTCGGGGTACCCTAGCTTAGTTAAGCGACCAACTGTGAGAAAAAGCCAGAAAGTTAAAAAGAGGCTCAATTATTTAAAAAAGCGTGCATCGTTAGAAGCGCAAAATGTTTTTAGGGGTTTATTAGGAAGTCAGTAAGTTTTTATAGGACCAGTTAAATATTGCCTATTCCCAATTTGGAAGCAAGCAGTACAAGCTTCAGTCGAACTGTGCTGTGTCCTGAAACAGAGACCTAGTAATCGAATCGACCTCGAGATCAAAAGCAGGCTTACAGGGTACAGTTCCGTATGTACCTATAGAGCTTAATTTCAATTCACTCAGTCTATCACAGTCTGAAGGTCTTTTGCTTTAGTCACGTTAGTTATGCTTATGATTGTGCCAAGATTATAACATGTTGAAGGCATACTGACTCATGCACATTGAACATGCAATTACGGCGACCTTTCCTGTCCCCTTTCTTGCTGCTACATTAACTGCAGAAAGATCATAATTAATATTTCTCAGTCGCTTTAAGAGATCGATTTTTTGCATTCTCATTGAGCACATTGACATACAATACAAAGCGATGGAACAAATCGCGTGCATTGTAAATGAAGCGCATATTCAAATAGAAAGGGTTGACAATAAATAAAGGTGTGAGTGGTGACGAGCGAGCCAACCTTCGCAGTCAGCCTTCTCGAGCGTGAACGTCACAATGAGGTGCGTGAAAAATGGCTCCCACCGACGCGACGTGCCACAAATCAAAACTGTGAAACCGTTTGGCAAAAAACGAAAAATAAAAAAACACAAATAAACTGGCGTAGGAAGCCGGGCGCACACCACTGATGGCTTCTTGCAATAATTTCCGTTTTCAATGAACGCGTTTTTCTTTTTCTTATCATCGCACGAACTAGGATGGTTGGGAATAAATTGAAATACAAAATTGATTGTTGACTTTTCCCGGCCGCTTTATTACTGTCACAAATAGGAAAGAGATTGGAAATTGCCTCCAGCGAGACGCCGCCGGCGGATTTGATGATTCTTCAATCAACCACAGACTAATGTGTATGATTCAGTTTATCTTTAGGACTCAAATGGAACTGAACCATATTCTTATCGTTGGCGTTTTTAAGAAAAATGTAATTGAATCGTTATCACTTGTTGCGATTGTAATTTCAGTGGAAGTTAGAAGAAAATGGAAGTGCAAGCGTTACACCGAGATCACAAGATAGTGCAATCTGCTGGACGATTTATTAAGTTGTTGGCTCTGGTTAGAGCACAGTGGGTTACACGCGTTATCTTTCGATGGAGCAGTTTTACACTGAAAATAAATTAGATTTCCATTGAAATCTTGATAAAGCAGACTTGTGGAAAGTTCTTTGTTTATTAGCAGGTACACGTGTTCCGGGCTACTTTAGTGTCAGTTACGAGTTTTAGTAATTCATAGAAGTTCACAGTTACTCGTGGACATGTATTGATGCGCATTTTAGAATTTGGGTCCATAGCTTAGTAAAGTATTAAATTATTAAAAAAGGGTGCAAGATCAGATTATATAAATATATTTAAACGGTAACTTTAATGAACTTACTAACAAATTCTTAGGGCAGCTTTATATGAAAACGTTATTTTACTTATACCTGTTACCGTTAGGCTAAGGGTGACTACCCTACAGTGTATGAAAAATGAAATATAAAATGTGCCTATTTATAATCCTTATCTTGATAAATAGGCGAGCTATTATTTTTACGAGCTATTCCCTGTTTACACTCCTTAATGCCCGGTCAGGATGAGTTAACGACAGTTGTCAGTTCTTTTACCCTCCAGCAGGGATTTATATAGGAAAATGGTTCTTACACAATGTCCATTCATTATGAACTCCGGACTTCGATAAAAAATCGTCGAATACACCGTGTTTACACAGATGAAAGGGGAAGAGGAAGGTCTCCCTAAACTGGGCGTGCTATGCCCCCGATGCTCCTATTTTTATTTGAGTTTTAATTATTAAAAGTTTTATGAACTGCTTATTTCTTTTACGAGATTGTTGAATTAATTCCTTTTGTTTGTTAACTCTACCCTCCTTGTATTCTCAAATGCTAAAAGTTGCGTTTGTTTTGCTGTAATTAATGTGCCGAATTGAAATTGTGATCTCTCTTTGCAAAAACCGTTGCAGGGACTATTGCTATAACCGAACGTTTAGGCGTTATGTAAGAAACGAAATAGAAATAAAATAAGGTACGGAGAATAATAAGTCACGTCCTTCTTGAACGATAAATTCAAATGAATATGTTTTATATTCATTTCGATTGAGTGGGTTATTCACAAATTTACCGTTATCACGTCCGCTGAATATCATAAAACATTTTAAAGTTCGCAAAGAGATATTCGAGAGTCGAATCTTCATTCGGCGCCGTGGGTTCGCTGTAAGTAAATTTAACTTTAAAATATGCATAACAGTTTTCCGATGCGATCCCCTTTCGAATTTAAACACATCGAGTCGTATTAAGATACATTTCGATTCAGTGCACTTGGGAAGTTCGGGAAGAAAATGCTATTCAGTTTAAAGATGATGCGGATGGTAGTTTACGTGCAAAATGTAAGAAAAGAATGTGTTTGGACGAGAGATGTTTGTATTAAACTTATACCTGTGCTAACGTATAATGCACTTTCACAATACTTATTGTACGCCTAATTTCAGACAAAAAACTTTTTTAGGATTGGTTTAGCGTAGGTCTCGAATTATGGTAACGATGGTATAGGTATGCACTTAGTGGTGCCGACTAGGTAGACAATTCAAATTAATTACTTACATATTATTAAGCACAGAATTAACCCTGGATGGATGAATTGGTGGCAGGTCACGGGAACAATCTGCGACTCCCGCATTCCCCTTAAACTTAAGGGGAAGATATACAAAACCATGGTTAGACCTGCTGTTTTGTATGGATCAGAATGTTGGTCCACAAAAAAGATGAATGAAAGGCAATTGCATGCAACTGAGATGAGAATGCTGAGAGGGATGTGTGGTGTTACACGAATGGATAGAATAAGAAATGAGTATGTAAGAGGAAGTTTGAAAGTGGCACCGGTAACTGAAAAGTTGCGTGGAAACCGGTTGTCATGGTATGTGTATGTGTTACGGAGGAATGAGGAAAATGTCGTGAGGAAAGTTTTGAGTATGAATGTCGATGGCTATAAGAGTAGGGGAAGACCAAAGAAACAATGGATGGATTGTGTGAATGATGATATGGTTAGAAAGGGGGTGACTGTCAAGATGGCGGCTAATAGAGGAGTTTGGAAGAAAAAGACATGTTGCGTCGACCCCAAATGAATTGGGATAAGGGCAGGAGAATGATGATACTTACATATTATTACAAAATATCGATCCAAGCTTATAACCACCACCTCTACAAATTTCGAAGAGCATTTTCGTCCTACATTGCCAAAAACATCACAGGCTTTTCAAGTCCAAACTATGTAAGCCATAAAATATATTTAAGTAAACGCATCAGAAACAAATTGCAAGAGGCTTGTAGACTTGGGACTCTTGGAAGTTAAGTGTACTTAACCGCGACTTGTGAAAATGCAAATAAGGAGCTTCGCCCCGGCGACGCGCCGACGCCGGCCGGGGCTCCGGGATTTGTCTCCAGCAGATATGATAATTAGTTTTACAGCGATGAGAATTAGTAAGTTACACCAAGGGTTTTCTTCATAAAAACCGTCAATTTATTCTGTAATAAATTGACGGTATTTATGAAGAAAACCCTTTCCCGCCTGAAACTGTTTTCAGGCTGGAAAGAAATACGCCAAATCATGTTGTATGTTGGGTGTAAGTATAAAAAAATTATCAACTTTTGCTGAACAATCTAATATAAAAAAACGAATATTGGTGAATCTAATGTATCAAAGTACAAGGTACATTTTACAATACATCGTAGTTAAATCGGATCCTAGAAAATACCAAAGAACCGTAACTACATGAAAATCTTAAATGCAGAATACTTATACCAAATTCCTTCAATATGGTCTGGAAACTTGTTAATGCTATTAGAGCAAGCAGAGGCGTTAAGCCTGCAACCTTACTTAATTCTACTTATTCGACAAACTTCGGCAACAGCGCCGCCACCCTCCCTGTCGGCACATCTTCAGTGCATGCTCTTATTATTAGCAAAGATTTGCATCATTGAATCAAGAAGTTTTCAAATAATAAATAAAGTACGGAAAGAATTAAAAATTTAATACTCTTTCAAACATAAAACAAAATGAACATTAAATCAAACATGCCAAAATGAAGAATCCAAAGAAAAGACTTAAAGTATTAGGGATATTGCTCGGTCCGTCGCTGCGGACTTTTTTGTCATGGTGTTGGGCTTCCACGCTAGGCTTCCTATCTGTATTTTCTATTTCTCCTTGTTCAAGTTTCTTACGGTCATCAGAATACTTTTCGTTTGGCCAGGACTTCGATTCGGCAGGCTCTCCTTCAGAAACTGCCTGCGAGGCGGAAGGATCATTTACTGAAGGTTGAACTTCGCTTGACATTTCCTCTGGTACGTTTGTCGTCGCAGTTACAACTTCGATGCCTTCGTCTATTATTGTCGTCTCAGGTATTGCAGAAGTGACTTGGTGCTCAGAAGATGATTCGGCTTGCATCAACATTACTTTTGCTTTTTCAGAAGATGCTTCTATCTTTTCAGAAGATGCTGCAGTACTTGATACAAGTGTATCTTTGTTGATTACGTCACAAATATTCGAGCACAGCTCTTCTTGACATTTGTCCTCTGTACCGCAAGTTACAAAGTTCTCCCAAGCTGACAACAGTTGGTACAGATGTGGTTGTTTGCAGTTGTTGTCTATGTAGGTTTGAATTCCTGCTACTTCATTTTCACAAATAAGAGGTCCACCGCTGTTGCCCTATGATGTAAAACATTTGATTTTAAGAAGAATGTAAAATATAAATGCATTAAAGTAACATAAAAGAACGCAGTCTCTTTTGGGAATATTTATTATTACAATATCTGTCTTGCTGTTGCCTTTCTCACTGCTAGGCGTTGCCCTGTTTCCATTCTTTCTACTTCTTAAAGCTGATTGCTGGTGTGGATTGGTGGTCTGTTTCATCTTGCTATCTTCACTTTCGACATCGTTTTTTCTAATTTAGCGACCATTCTGATTTTACATTTGCCCAGCATATCGTTTGAAATGACATGGTCGGCTGTCCCATGTCAGCTTACCCACACACTGGCAATATGCGTCAAGGAACGGGAGAAAATATTGTGAGGCTTAGGAATTCTTAAGTAGTTATAGTAAACAAGTTTGGTTTGTTATATCTCACCTGGCAGAAGTTACTGTCGTAAGCCGCGTTCTTATTTTCGTCGCTATCGCTAGCACAGGTCATGGTGTTGCCAATAAAGTGAGAACCGCAGTTGTCAGTCGAAGGTGGCAGCATCTCAACGGATATCTGTATTAAACTCCTGTCTTCGGTGTTATTGCCGTCCTTTTTCTACAGACAGATGAAAAAGTCAGTTAGGGCTGTACTTATACAGTAAAGTTCAATTAAGTCAAAAACCACTTTATGAATTAACAATGTATTAGACTTGACTTATTCATAAAATGACTCGTAAATCGGCTTTCTACACCAACATGATTAGAGACCTTTGGATCTCTCTGGTTTATGGTTCACCACCAGCACTTTGTAATCTTCTTTATGAGGTTAGTCGTTTATGTAAATGACCTACATACGCAATTATAATCAGCCCAGTGTTCCCACTTAGAACTGAAGCAAGTTCAGTCTCAGTTTTCTAAGAGATTTATTTTCAGCTACAAACTGCAAATTCTTACAGCTGTCTAGAATCGCAGGGTCAGCTCTAATAATAAAAAAAAACATAAAACAAAGTAATCTTACGGCGAATACGAGTATGATGCAGGTTTTCTCCGCGAGCTGACGTTTAGGGACGAGGTTGGCGATGCCCACAGCTGAAGTAATGTTGAAAGCTGACAGAACCTTCATTAGAGAGATGTCAGTGCGCCACCATTGCGTCGAACTGTGGTTGTACGGACGAACAATTTGTATGACCTGAGTAACAAAACCAAGTGAAGTAGATTGGAAGATTTAACATATTTAATAGCCATAATATTTGTTCCTAAACGTAGTAAGGAGACGCAGAAAATCTAAGGCAGATGTAGACTTATTGACTGACGTATGACTTATTGGGGAAATAGTTTCTATATGCCTAACCCTTTGGGGAACACTAGCGTGTGTAGTTTCAATATTTCATGTTACCTCTCGCTCTTGCTCATCCTCGTCTTCATTAAGTGTGAAATTAGTATCAATAGTAATTGCACCGAGCCTAGCTAGAAGTGTTTTTCGCGGGAAACCGTTAGGAGCATTTGTGACAATACTGGGGCCGACAGCTGAGGTGACTAGCCAGTCAGGTCGGATGAGGATCGCGCCACGGAGGAACCGGGAGCCCGTACCATCTACCACCGACTCGTCAGGGTAATATAGAATTGCCTGTAAACATATTTTAAATGATTATATAGAAATCCCTAAAAGGTGGTCGAGATAGTTTCTTATCTATATTAGTGCAGTAGTGTTATACCTGCATATATCGTTAGCAGAGTCATGAGTTATGTACATATGTGTCACAGCCAACTGGTTAAATTAGCCGTTTAGTCAACCGCCTGGCCTTTGGAAGTAGTGCTCGCCTCGCTTCGCTCTCTCGGCTCGCACGCCGTTGATTACAGTTCTAACCTAACCCATTTGATCGGGGTGCCCTGGGTTAGTTACTGGGACCATTTCGACTCGCACGTGATTGGTTACAGTTCCAACCTAAACTAATAATTTATTGAATATCATTGAGGCCGTTAGTTGAACGGCCGCCGTTTAGTTAAAAGGCTAGGCGGTTAACTAAAAGATTATTAAACCGCAGTTGGCTGCGACATATGCATGACTTGTAACCCGGCCCAGCGGCCACGGCCCGGGGGCACGGCGGTTAAGCCTTAAAAAAGGACTGGATCGTAACGAAACATACGATCACACTTTTCATAACCTATTATCAATTTTGACTTTCTTAGAAAAACTGTGAAGCACTCGAAAGAGGATACTTAAATTTTAGTTGATACACTATGACTGTCATGTGTTCTTTCACCACTTCCTAAGTATTTTTCCATGCTTACGATATTACGTAAAAGGTAAATTTAACACCAAAGTAAGGGTCAACCGACTCACCATATATGGATAAAGCCCTCTCCTAACTTCCTGTTCACCATCTGCATGTACTTCTACACATAGCGACAGTGCTGAAAAATTAACAAAAAATACATTGGCTAACTAATCTATACAGGTGAAAATCAAAATTAGTGAGTATAAACGTTGAAGAATTACCAGAACACAGTGCAATTAGAAATTTAGTTTTCATATTCGTAGAAAATTATCATAAACATTTATAGGAAAACTAAATGACGTTTCACCGTCAAATACATTGCTGGTCTGACAGTAGAAATTTCAAAAGAAGAATAGATATCATTTTTCTTTTTATATTTTCTCTGCCAGGTAAACCAAACAGGTTTGATAAACCTGCACGAGTATTTAAATCCTCATTTTTGAGCTAATGCTATAATTCTTTTTAACTCTCTCTCGTAAAAATCGAATTAGTCGAGTCACGTTCCTTTATTTTTCTTCGCTATCTTTGACAAAGTTACGCCGACTCGAGTTAAAGACATTAATCAGAATCTCATCCGAGCCAAGATGTATTATCCTCAATAAAGCGAAAAGAATGACTTTGCGATTTTAAAACGCGTGTTTTACAGATAACGGCGGCGGATAAATCTGGGGAACACCTAATTATTCATGTTAGGGGTGTTTAAGAGTGCGTATTAATACGCTTGGAGCGGCGTCGGCTTTTGAAAAATATGCTAAGAACATAAAAAGTGCAGTTTATTTAAAATACCGCGGACGGAAACATGGCTTGGGCGGGCGCGCCACCACGACCGCGCGGTGTACGTCTTTTCAGTTTTATTTCAAATTGGATAAATGTATAAAACATTGAAAGGGTAAAAGATTTAGCTGGTGAATGTGATTTGATTTTATTATCTATTGTTTTAGCTTGCTGTTTTTAGTCAATGTTTGTAAACGTAGTCGCAACAAAATAGCAATTAGAAAGCCACTTCAAGGTGGAGGAAACACTAACATTGTCCACAAATGAGCGGAGATGTCGTACCCAAACCGCTGATGCAGCCACGTCAATACCACTTGTTCAGATGGTTATTACATGTCCAGTTTAGGTGGACCTGTCTTAATGTTCTAAGCTTCCTCTCAATGTTCTAAAACCTTAGGGGCAGGAAGTGTCTTCTCATTTTGGCATTGTTATAACGGTCCGAATGAACGAGCTACGTGTTTTGGCTGCGACCCGCAATTGCTTTACACTTTTCCTTCCTTTGCAGTTGTAAAATGGTGTCCTAAAATATCAATAAAAGTGCTGTATAACTTTTAATCACAGTTGTGTTTTAATGGCTATATTGATTTTGCGAAAAAGCAATCGAACGAATATTTATGGGGTATCCGTAACAGCGGCCGATTTTATTGTTTTGTCGGTGAATATAAAATGATACGGGGATTTTTGAACGCGGGTAGTTTCACATTTTATTTTACATAGATATTTATTCATTGTTTGAAATAATAGAATCTAAATTTTGTAACGGCTTTCAATGTTTGAATATTTGGAACGTCCAATAGATTGGACTTATTTATTTATTTATTGACACACCAACGACTTATTCACTATTACATTAAAATTTTGGTTTGCACGGAAATAGTTTGCGGTAAACTCGTCACTTATAGGTGTGCACAGCACTTGCATTGTTAAGAATAAAAAATAAAAAATACTTCTTTTAAATCGAGTTTCTAGTGTACCTAATCCTTAGATTTTCTTAAGACAAGTATTACATAAATTGGTTATAAGTAATCTATACAGATAAATAAAATTGAAGTCTTATGTGTCTGTTTGTAATGTCAAAATAACAGCTTTATACTACATATGAAAATGAAAGTAAATACGGCACTTCTAACAAAAAACAAAAAAAACAATGACAATGACAATGAAAATGATGATGATCTGTCTGTCTGTCTGTTTCTTCCGGCTAATCTCCGATACAACTAAACCGATTTTGACGGGACTTTGACTGGCAGACAACTGATGTTATAAGGAGTAACATATGCTATATTATAATAATATACTATACTTTTTATCCCGGTCCGTTGCCGTGGAATATTTTCCGACATCCACACGGGTAAACCTGCAGGCAGAAGGTAGTGTTCAATAATATTAATAAGCAAAACTTCATATTTAAGGGTGATGCGCTAGGTAGCCCGCGAAATTCAATTGTACTTACGCTCGCCAATCATATTTTGTTCAACTTACAACCTGACACTGACCAGCAAATTATAAAAAAACGTAAGAAAATTTGAATTCCCCTTAATAGCTAGGATTTAAATATAATATAAGAAGGACTCTAATACCTGAAGCGTGTGAGTAAATTCGGTTTACGCACCCGTTCCGTACAAATTCCATGGAGTCTAGATTCCCCTTAATAGCTAGGATTTAAATATAATATAGGAAGAACTCTAATACCTGAAGCGTGTGACTAAATTCGCTTTACGTACCCGTTGCGTACACATTCCATGGAGTCTAGTCAAACTTTTCGCCGGCTTACCAACTGTGACTCGCGAACGGTGATATGAATATTAAACGCTTCAAGAATTAGAAGATTTATACGACAATTCGGAAGACGGGCGGTCTTTGCGCACTTAAATGAATGTTTAACATTATCTCCGGAGTTTTAAGGAACTTGAGCCTCTTAAACAACTTGCGAAGAAACTTTAATAGAGAGCGGCTCTCGGGCGATTAATTCGAAGACGTGGCAAGGTGGACGGGAATCCTTAATGTGGAAGGGTAACGGGAGGTGTTCAATCGGTGCATCTAATAGTGGCAGAGGAAGGGGTGCGCTTCATTTAAATTATTTTACGAACTTTCGAATTTCGTTTCAAGCTCTTTGTTCCTAACCTCTCTATCACCATCTTTCTGCCCTTATCCCGTGTTACTTGGGGTCGGCGTAACACGTTTTCTTCTTCCATTCTCCCCTGTCAACCGTCCTTACCTACAGGGTCAAAATAAATTAGCCAGCGAAACTCCGCAGACGTGATGGGTATCGGTAACTAAACATGATAAAGCAAAAAATAAATTAATTTGATGATATTTTTTTTTGGAGAAACGACGATAGTTTGTAGCCACTTAAAATATTAGTTTAAAAAACAGTTATTTTGTGTAAACTTCACAGACGTGATGGGTATCGACGTCTCAGCACGATTTCATTTCAGATTTTATTAACTCACAATACAAGTAACAACACTACCAGCGGGCATTGACCCCGAAAAAAATCATCAAATCTTTTTTATTTTGTCATGTATAGATTATCATCATCAAATTCACCTTCGGCAGAGTTTCGCTAGCTAATTTGATTTACCCTGTATATACGAGTAGATTTATATGAGGGTGAATTTATACTGAATGCAGTCACAAAGCACGTTTTGCAACAATTTAACACATTGTAACACGCCAGAGCGAATTTTTCAACAGTTTGCCATTATACAATCGAGTTGAAAAACTTATACCCGTAACCGAAGTAACAATGAAATCAGTAGCAGCATTCCATCCCACATGATGAAAACCTCATCGGTAATAACAGCGACATATCCGTTTCGCGTGCTTGACAATATAAATTGATTGGCGTGGTGTGCGTGTGCGTCATTGTTCCCGCCGTCATTTTCCGATGTCCCGTCCCGTTCTATTGTACTGCACTTTATTGAATTTGATTTACGCGCCAATTTTTGTAGGCTTCGGTTTTTATTAACTGACCTCGGTGCCGATGTAAACTTAATTGAATCCGCCAACAAAAGGTATCGAATGAAAAGAGCGTCCAGCGGTGTGCAATGCAGATTATAATAGGTTTTTCCGAATTTGCATGGGTTTTAAGTTACTCGATATTCATTATTTTCATGGCGGTTGAACTATTGAGTTCGATGTGTTTGTTCTAAAGCTGCTATTATTAATTTGTATGTTGCACTTGCTGCTGGGGTTGTGTTTTCTAGTTAATTATGGCACCCCCAATTTTTACTTCCTGTTTCATCATTTGAAAATACATAAAACATTATAATTTGTTCACAAAGCCACAACAATTACAATTTACAAGCTAACACTAAAATAACAAAATTATATCCTAACTTAACTAAAACTATTTACAAACTAAAATTTGGTTTTTATGTACTATTTTTTTGTCTCCTTTACTATTTCACACGCTGTTTACATCTCTGTATCTATTTTCCTGTCTCGGGTGTGCTGGAAGAGATTTCTTGTGAAATAAGCATCACCTCTGTACCTATTTTTTATGTTCTGTGTTTTCTTGTCTGTTTATATATGTGTGTACATAAATTGTAAAATAAAATATAGCGTCGACAAATTCTTCGATCGCTGTCAAACTCAAACTCAAACTCAAATCATTTATTTCAATTAAACCATTTACAGGCACTTTTGAATTGTCAAAATTAAATAGTCGGTCAGTTAGTCAGAAAGTTGAAGCTAGTCGCCCTGTCGACTAGTAATGTACCCAAGACACTGGCGGCATTGTCACGTTGTATGGCAATGCTTAAAAAGCATTAAAAAAGCGTATTAGGTAAAAGCATTATAATTTGAACTGCACTTCTTAGAATGTTTCTCTACCCGCTTCATAATAAAAAGTAATAGCCTCCCGACCGATTTCGGTCACGGTGGTCAAACTGAGCTGAGCTGTCAATTGTGTGTCAATCCCTAACATTAGTTGGAATGACAGCTCATTTCACCTAAGTTTTCACGGTGAGATGGTTACAGAATTGCACTGCTGTTCCTTTACTCTCATAGCCCGCTGGGACGGCAATCCGACACGAACGGGGAGAGATCAGGCCCACAGCTCCAACGGCTTTACGTGCTTTCCGAGCCACGGGGGTATTAAACCGCCAACTTTCAAACTCCGGACTGTTACTAAGAAATTCCTAATGGAAAACCGAAAAACACTTTGTCCGACCCGGGAATCAAACCCAGGACTCCACGCTCAGAAGTCACGCTTGCAACCACGGGACGAACGGGGCAGTCCCACTACATAATGCATTGATAAGAAGAAGAAGAGAAGAGAAAAAGAGAAGAAGAGAAGTCGAGTAAGAAGTATTTAATTTGTTACCAGTACAGTATGTCCACAAACACATATCAAGAGTAAAACTAAACTGTCTCGACGAGAGCTTTTCTTACAATTTTCTGCAACAAAAGCGAATTATTTGGTGAAAGACCGTAATCTGAGTTAATTATCTGAAATTCGGTCGTATTTAACGTCGTTTCAAAACGAGTTTTCACAATTGGAGGCGAGTCAAAAGAGCTTTCTAAAGGAATCGCAAACACAATTAGGAGCAAGTTCTTGTTTGTAAATTGTCAGGGAAAGAGTGTGCATGACACGCGGCGGTAGGTGCATAGACGTGTTACTGATCATTTGTCGATCACTGTCAAATAAATCTTGTTAATTTTCAATATTTGTCGAGTTTTTTAAATAATAAATATTAATTCAAAAATAAAAATTGGTAAAACCAATGTTGGTAGTTGGTTGGTAATTGGTAAAATTGGTATACACCTTAGAAATAATATACTATCACACGGTATGATGCCTGTACTAGGATAAACCTGTATAGCAGGCGGCACGAGTTCTTACAATTACTATTAGGACAACTGATTTCTTAACAATATTTTTTCATAAGTTTTAAGAATAGTGCCGTAGTTATTTAATTTATTATGTTATAATTTACTTAAACACTTATCATTACGGTCTTAAATATCTAGATAATTTCTATATTATTTACGGAAAATAGTTGAGTGTCCTGGAGAGGTTTTATAAATGAAGTTAGCTTGATAGTCAAACGTTGAGAAATGTCAGGGTTCATGGGGTTACTTTATTTCATTTAAAAAAAGGGGTGTCTTCCTGACGCCTTTTTATTTTTCTAATAATAGAAAGTTAAATAAATAAATAAATTAGAAATTTGATATTCGAAGTATTTAAAGCATTAAAACCGTTGACTTAAATTCTGTGAAGTGTACATACATACCTAAGAACATAAAAACAAAAACAAGACGCCATTTCTATCATAATTACTTCCAAAAAATTTAAATCTCAGTTCCGCCATTGTAGCCGCCCAGCGTACCGGCCGCTAAGCTCGTTATTATGATTGTGCCCTATAGAGAGATACAGAATCAAATCAGGCGCAACAATGCCTGCGCAATTAAACCCGCGAGGGGAAACGTCTTGTAGAGAAGCCGCGAATGACGACAGCGACGGGTTTACACTGTTTACAGTCACGGGGAAAGAAGAGCGTATTTTATATTTTCTCAAAGCGCTGATTTTTCTAAAGCCAGATAATTTTATCGGAGGAATAATTTTGAATTTTTGACAGTTCTTCCATACAAAAACTGTCAGACGTTAATTTTATTCCACGAATAAAGATTATCTGTCGATTGGTGACGAAAAAAAAAAAAAAAACAAACCCAGGAAATATCTTACGGATTGGTATTATTAAAAATATTATATATTGTTATATTATATTATTTATTTTATTTTATTATTAAAACATTGATAAAAACAGTAGTAATGTGGCCATAGTAGCCATATTTTCCCAACTCATACTTCAAGTAACAGCGGTCAATGACCCCTAAAAAACCATCAAATCTGTTATATTTTTATTTTATCCTGTTCGGATATCGATACCAACCACGTCTGCAGAGTTTCGCTAGCTAATTTAATTTAACCTTGTATACACGACATTTTAATTGAACTAACTATAATTACAGTAATTATAACTAAGTATACGCCTAAATGTTTGCATGTCATTATTATGACTGGTATAATTTATTTATGTTAAGAACGAAATTGTACCAACACTTATGGCAAATAAATTGATAAAAAATTGATTTGATTTAATGTACTAGGGCTCTGCAGGGTCGTACAAAAATTGAAAATCATTTTTGTAGTGTTCATGATTTTAATTGCATATTTAATTATGTAGAATAATATATTCTTACACATGGATATGGCTAATTGCAGTCAAGTTAATTGCTATAATTATAATTACACGTTTCTACGCAACATCCACTTAGCACGCAATAAAACCTTCAATAACCATTGTCTTAACGCAGACAAACCAAAACCAACATTGTAACAGAATTAAAGTCAAACTCTTTCATTGTCAGTAATGCAAATCCCCGTCTGAATACGGTCTGTTTACTTCTTTGCCCCTTTGTTTCAGCCGTAACGAGCAGAAAAAGGGCCCATTCAGAGCATCCGAACCTAATTACCTTACCCCCGGTTACAAAGGAGGGTTTCTAATTAACGATATTATGTCAAATAATTTGTTTGAGCCGACGTCTTACTTGGTCGGAGTCGCGGATTGGATTAAGTTTGCTCGGCACCGGTACGTTTGCTTTATAAAGAAAAGCTGTTCGAATGGAAACGTTGAAAGAACTGTGATTGTAGCCGAGAATTTGTCTTTGTTGAGAATTCAATTAGAAGCAGGGTTAAGTTTGAGATTAATTGGTAAATCTTAAAGTAAGTCGATTTCATTCGAATTATTTGTATTGGCCGGTACCTGCTTATATTCAGCAAAGAAAATCAAGAAAGGGGGTTGATTAAGTTTAAAAAGCCATGTATAAAACAGTATATTTCTGATGCAATTAAAAGTATGATTATGTCACCATATAATTATGAACATCGTTAGTTCATAATCTATCTCGCGAGATTATAAACTATCGAAAAATTGTGAACTGCAACAAACCATTTACAATTTAACGCATTATTTTTCGATAGTTTATAATGTCCATGGCAAACCGACAAATTGTGAACTAGTTCTAGAATCAAACTGGCAAGCGACGAAACGCACCTTGCGCTTATACGAAATAGTCAAGTAACTGCGATCAACTTGGAAATAGCGTTCGCCAGCTACTGCCACGCCACCGCTCGCTTTTCTCGCTCGGCTCGCACGCTGTTGGTCACAATTATAACCTAACCTTAACCTATTTGGACGGGGTGCCCTGGCTTAGTTAGAGCGACCAATTCGGCTACCACCAAGACCGACAAATAAGGGTGCTTCACAATTTTACGGGTGATAAAATAAGCCAGATTGTGAACCCTGTCGGTAAGTGCAGGTTCGTACACAATTTCATGGTTTGACATGCATAGATTATAAACTATCGAAAATTAATACGTTATATCATAAGCAGTATAGTTCAGTTCACAAGTCATCAATAGTTTACAATCTCGCGATATAGATTATAATCTAACGGAGTTCACAATCATACGATGACAATTGTAAAGCAGATAATTGTAATTTGCTGCAACGGCCACATTCCATTCAATCAGGCATCATAATCATGCTTTTAATTGAATATTTTTGGCTTATCTCTTGTTTCGTTACAAGATGAAAATGCTACAGAAAATGACCCCCAACTTTTTCAATTAGTCCGAATCCCAATTAATTTTCCCCTCATTTCCCGTTCCTCATGTATGTAAACACAGGGTCGACACACGTCATGATAGATGTCCCATGTCATATGTTGGAACACGCGGCTTTTGCCTCGTCAGCTGAGTATTAGCAATCTGTCAGTGCTAACCGTGCATTTGACATTACGATTGGGTAGCATTAATTAGATTAATGTCATTAGCTGGCCCTTCACTCCGTCTCATGACGTTTGTAAATGATCATGAGACGTGCACGTAGATGCAATTGTAATAATAATATATTATTTAGTACTAACACCTTTAATTTCCCAATGATAATTATCTACCCATCCATCCCCCAAGACCGTTTAAATTTATATATAGGTATATATATAAATTTAAACGGTCTTGGAAAAGTTGTGTCCAAAGATATTTTCATCTCTCGAGAGTTTAGTAATATTTTTTAATCAAAACCGTCAACAACATACACGCGGATTTTTAATTATTAAAATGATAATATTTTATAAAACAGCATGTGCAGTGCAGTGCAGTGGCACTCTGGAGCTCCGCATAATGGATAGTATAAATCCCCAACAATAGCATTCGACACGTCACATCAAGACCAACAAAGCAAAATCCCTATTATCTGAAACGTGTTTAAAAGGCTCAGATTCCACTGGACGTAACGCCGTCAGTTCTAGGATATCAAAGGGGTATGGCCATGCACGTTAGGTGGGATTAGCAGACATTTGAATGCGCCGGCCGCGTTCCTCCTCACTAATTGAGTTAATATTTGGTTATCGGCGGCGCGCACACGGCCCGCGCGACTAATCCTGCCGAATTAATGACGCGAATTTATCATTATTAATGCGTACGTGATCCTCGCCACACCTGATTTTACGCTACGACCCGTTTACGTACTTATGACATGGACGTATCTCGTCTTCATGAGATACTAGTGTCAGTTTTAGTGAATAAATAAATATTCCAGTTAAGTAGGTATATTGCCTAAGGGGTTAAATCAAAAGGCATTTGAAACACGAGCATCATTTTATGGCGAAAGTTAAGTTAATTTATAAAGGTGTTACGATTATTTTATTGCTACAGTTTCATCGGAACGATACTTACCTATTTATAATTAATTTGGCAGGTCAAGCACGGATTGATTAATTAGCTCGACAAAATGTCCGAGAATCGGGTAATGATCGATTAATGACAGCTTTTCTACTTAATGTTAATGGTATCCTCTTGATAGGTTAATAAGCGTATGTTTATACATACATATATTATATACGAGTACACCCGAAAAATACATTGCATAGATTTAAAATAAAAAACTACCAAACATAGAATGGGAGGCTTTATCACTTTCTGCGATCTCTTCCTGGCAACCTGTAAATTGACAGTAATTGCCTGGTCATCCTCATAGTCGGAGTAGAGCCTACTGCTTACCCCACAGGTAGCCCCTAAGTTGTACCTAAACTCCATTTGACTGGCATGTGCAATATGTAGTGTTGTCGACGTCTGAAGTTTTCCCCAATTACTCCTTATTTCCATTTTTAGGGTTCCGTAGTCAACAAGGAACCCTTATAGTTTCGCCATGTCCGTCTGTCTGTCTGTCCGTGGTTTAGCTCAAAAACTATAGGTACTAGAAAGTTGTCAAAGTTGAATATACACGTTAATAACGCCGAAAAAGTGGTAAAATAAAATTTTGAAAAAAACAATTGTTTAAGGGTACCTCTCCTACATGTAAAGTGGGGATGATAATTTTTTTTTCGTCCTTCCTATAGTGTGGGATATCGTTAGATAAGTCTTTTAAAAATATTAGGGGTTTGGGAAGACAGTTTTTTGATTCAGTAAACCGTTCATGACTTATCAAGCTTTAAAGTACCAATTTTCGTTAGTCAAGTGCCCCCCCCTCTACCAACTAAAGGGTTGTAGTTAGGAATTTAAATGTCACGGCAGTAGTACCTATATTTAACGAAGTTTAAAGGAAAACTAGTGGGCTTTACAAGTTTACGAGTAATAGTCCACCAATTGTAATTGACTCGAAAATTTCGTACGAAACCATCAGTCAGCGAATACGACCCGCACTTGGCTGTTATAAAAACTACGGAATCCTACACTGCTCGTGGCCCGACACGCACTTGACCGGTTTTTTTTTACTATCTTCCTATAAAATGACACAAAAAACGCAGGAGTCATTTTCAAAACAGTCAGATAATCCTTCCTTTCCAGTGACGACACTATGACATACGAGTACTTGTTTCGAATTTTCCGTCTGAGTTGATCACAATGAAAAGAAAATGTGTTGTCTTGTTGGTTTCACGTGTGAACGCGGCGCGGCCAACTGCACCGTCCATTCAATTCGACAGTTTTACGACACAGCGCCCGTTTATACGCACGTTTCGCTCCGTTATGGGTTTATTACAATTTTTTATAGCTCCACTAGTTCATATTTTCGACGGTGTTAAGGGACTAAAGAAGTAGAGATTAATATGTCATGAAAAGCTTGATTTAAAAACTGTTTATTTACTAGCTTAGTTTTTTGGGAACTGTATTATTAAATCGTCATATACCCCTATAGTCGTTACGGGTCGTCAGAAGCCCGAAAGTCTGACAACCAGTCTTACCAAGGGGTATAGTATTACCCAGTAATATGTGGAGGTAAGATAGGCCGTCGCTCCATGTAAAAGACTGGTATTCTGCATCCGGTTAGACTGGAAGCTGACCCCAATATAGTTGGGAAAAGGCTAGGCAGATGATGATGATGATACTCCTACATCTAATGGCCTTATTTATTTCATCCATTCTTACATTTCAACACGAAATTCCAGTAGATTTTAAACCTCTATGTCACACAAAACGAGCATGCCTGCGCCTACTCAAACCCTACAAATTGGCATTGTCAGTAGTGCGTGGAGGACGGTACGCAAGCAAACAGTTGGTAACGAGCGATCAATGCGCAATCACAGAGCCCTAATCACGCGCGATTGACGGCGGACACAAATGACGGACGTAAATGACGGGAGCAGCAAATGACGCGCCGTATCGTGTGACACGCGGGCAGCGCTAATGAATTGCTACGGACACTGGGTAGCAGCACGTGTGGTGGGAATTGCGAGCGTTTTTTACAGGATTTGTACACTCATTTCTGTTTTAAAAAGTTGTTTCGATAGTATTTCTGTAAGGAATGGTAAAGATGATTGAATATATCATTTTCATAGAATTCATGATAAACTTCATGTAGAGTTTCTGAGATGATACACTGTAGCAATCTCCTACGCTATTTTATTTAGAAGTCTGTCTAGCTTTTTAGAAAAATTCAAATACTTAGTCATATTTTTACTGTTATGATCACCATCATTAATTTTGTTGACTTATCATAGTAAAATATGTATTCTAACCTTTACAATATCTATCACTGCTGGGTTGCTTTTTGTGTGTCAACCGTCTTCATCCGTCTTTGGCCTAATCCAGACATTTATTAAAAAAAACGAGGTCTTAGTGTCTTTGATTATTTTATTTATTTTCTGTTCATGTTGATAAGCAATAATAATTTGACTTCTTAAGGCTCCGCAGACAGGTGCGACGCTACTCCTCTACTACGCGAGGAACAATTTGTATGAAAACTTCATGGAAATTCTTCTAACGGAGTCGCACCTGTCTGCGGGAAGCCACAAAACATGACATGACGTCTGTAATCCTTGAAGAGTTAGGCTGTAAAAAAACCTTATAAAACAAAAAAAAAACCATGTCTGAACAGTTTCTTAGATCGAAGATTTACGGCAAACAAACACATAGGTCACTACTAATTAGACACGCGACAAATTAGATCAAGTTGCACATGACAGTGGATTATTGATTGCTGGGTGGTGGAGGAGGGGGGGTAGGCATAATGACGTCATGCGCCCCACAGCCAGTAATTAACGACTGATTAACGCACAATTAGCACTGATCACTGATAACAGATGCCGGCGGAACTTGAAACCCGTGCACTTGCGTGCAGAAAGATATGGAACGTTAGAAATGTAGGGATTTTGCTTATAAAGCAACGAATTTTCTAAAATTAAGTAAGTCCAATCCGTATCGACAGATGCTTACTATATGATATTGTAGGTATTCAAAATTTCACTAACGACTTCTCCTATTATCTTAGCTAGTTGCAATTTCCTTCTTATTGTAACCTAATCAGAGACAATTTAAATAAAAAAAACCGGCCAAGTGCGAGTCGGACTCGCGCACCGAGGGTTCCGTACAATTACAATTTACGATTTATGACGTATTACAAAAAAAAACTACCTACTAGATCTCGTTCAAACCAATTTTTAGTGGAAGTTTACATGGTAATGTACATCATATATTTTTTTTGTTTTATCATTCCCTTATTTTAGAAGTTACAGGGGGAGGGGGGCACACATTTTACCACTTTGGAAGTGTCTCTCGCGCAAACTATTCAGTTTAGAAAAAAAATATATTAGAAATCTCAATATCATTTTTGAAGACCTATCCATAAATACCCCACACTTATGGGTTTGATGATAAAATTTTTTTTGAGTTTCAGTTCTAAGTATGGGGAACCCCCAAAATTTATTGTTTTTTTTTCTATTTTTGTGTGAAAATCTTAATGCGGTTCACAGAATACATCTACTTACCAAGACTAGTTTGAACAGTATAGTTAGTTAAGTGGCTGTGACATACGGACGGACAGACAGACAGACATGACGAATCCATAAGGGTTCCGTTTAGGCCATTTGGCTACGGAACCCTAAAAATAAGTACTTGTAACTAAAAATTGAGGTTTAACTATGCTGCGATTGATACAATACCATAGCATAAGCCTACTATAATCCCCTCAAGAAACGTAGGACATAAATTTATTATAGTATCAAAGTAAAGTGCCGAAATAAAGAAAGTATCCAATTTGGCGACTGGTAACTTTTTATGCACGTGAGTGTAAAATTTGACCTATTGTGGTGAATGTAATGTGAGGTAAATGTGATTGAATGGTTGGTGGTCTTCACGGTTGCTGTGTGTTTCGGGGTGACCAGAGTTGCAAGCCGTGAAAATGGAAATTTTTCCAAGTAAATCATTTGCAATTGAAACAACGCAATTAAAATAACTGTTTTAATAAATCCATCAAAGTAAAACAACATTTTAAAAGTTTTGATTCAACAAAACTTTTTCAGAAATGCGGTTAGGTCAAATTAAAATATTTTTTCCTGCTCCCTGAAAACTGGCTGAGCAAATTAACCAGAAATATAACACAATTAATATGTTTGCAGAATTATAATAACTGGCATGGCAGTAATAATTAAAAGTAAGGTGTAAAATTTAATTAACAATGTGATCGAAATATGCGAAAACAATCGTTAATTAAAATGGAATATTTGAATGCAAGGGGTAATTATCAGCGTCTGTATTGTTGAAATAATTAAATTTGTAACAACAGATGGATTAAGGCGTAGCCAGACGTTTGAATTTGTTTATCGCTTGCCGGCAGCTAATGTCGTCACATGGGTCGGCGCACACCGACTCTCTGCTTCAAATGGATTATTAGTGGCGTTTGCTATTGTTTTCATATTAATTGGTATCACACAATATGGAGTACTTAAGAGACAAACAAACCATGATATCCTAAAAAGTATCTTGTTTTTAACTACCAATTTTGTGGTTGTGTAAGTAATGTCAGCTATCAGTCGAGGGTTGCGGAAGGATCGTACGTTACCGCGACCCCGGCGTAGGTGTGAGATGGAAAACTGGGGTGCTTTCAGTCAGTAAGAGTCTGACAGACCCAGGGCGGAGGACATCCATGTGGATTTTCCACCCAGGATCAAAAAAAAAAGTAATGTCAGCTAAAAAGAAGCGGTTAGTAGACGATTACTAGCCAAAACAATATCCTTTTCGCCAAATATTACTCTCACTTAATTCCTCAGTTCATGATTCAACATTCGTATTGGGTTTCAAAAACATTCGACCCGATAAACCCTGCTGTGGCACAAATAGCTGCACACATCACATCTCGTTACGCGTACCAGGGTAACTTCGTAACGTTTCCCTAAAAGGTGCACGTTGCACGAGGCCGTCGGCTCTGGTAAAGGTGCGCACAGATAAGCTCGCCCGGCTTAGTCCGCTCATAAATCAGTCTCTGTCGGTTTAGCTAATTGTTGTGACAAGCGCCCAGTTCGCCCAATACGCCCAGATATACCAGAATATATCGACGGATTTTTCGCTAGCCTGGTGAATAATCAATTGGACTCGAGTCTTTCAGCTACTGGGTTTTGTGTAATCTATACGGACATAATGTTAACTGAACTTTTTAGTGTGATTGCTGGCAGGTGTGGGTTGAGTTCTTATTAATAATTACTTTTTTATTCGCTTAACAGTAGGTTTCTAAGCCACCATCAATGATCAAACTGGTAATTTATACAATCTCTTTATCCCCTTCTTTTTTCGTGTTTTCATCACGCCTGATATTTACTGTCAGTTTCTTAAATAGTGTTTTTTTTAAAACGTTCTTTGCTCGAAAGCAGTAGGCCATTCTGCTTGTAGGCTTATTCTGGGCTATGAATATTTCATATTTTTTTTACAATCTTCCTACCTGAGTATCATCAGGTTGTCAATTTATCATGGACACCTACTAAAGACAAATATAAATGATTCTGTCTGTAAATCATCAACATAGAATGGTCGTTATAATGTTTGGGATCCCGACGGCGAATGGTTCACATTACACTTATTTTAGCTGTAAGCCGTTTTTTTAACACTTCATGCAGTATCCTGATTTCTATGACCTCTGAGTTTATTTTCGCTAGTTCTTAACACAAAGGTTATTTTAACGCTTTACTACTTTATGATAAACAGAAAGGGTTTTTTTGTTCATACCCGGATGAGGCTCTTGTTTAGTTGAGGATGATGGTTGGCTGACTTGACTGGTTGGCTGACTTGACTGGTTGGCTGGTTTTCACGGTGAGATTTTACAGAATCGATCGGCAGATGGAATGATAGCTCACTTAAATCTCACTTCACCTAGGGTTTCACGGTGAGATTGTTACAGAATAGGTAGGTTGCTGCAAATTACCAATATTGCAGCAATTATTATTGTTGGTTTGTAGGTTGCTGAAAATTACCTACTGGATTGGCAGTAGTACTAAATAGGTTCCGTCTAACCAGGGACTTATTCAATATAACTGACAATGCGACATGTTTGTCAAAACATGACCAATTTTACACATATTCACGACAGCCACGACAGGTGGTGACTAAAACTATGAAAAAGACTTTTAACATTGTATTGTTGACATGACATGTCAGATTGTCTCCTGTCAACTGTCACCTGTGGGTGTTGGGCCCCAGCGTGCGGACCTGACCTGAAATCAAGACTTGAATGTGCACTGGCGGCTGAGAGTATTTCATGCTTACACAAATGTCTCGCCAGTCTTGAATCAATAAGTTCCCTTCAAAATGGTTGAGCTATGTGGTGCTAATACTGCTGATCCATGTTCTGCATACTGCTGGTAATGTTCGTGAACGGGCTCCGTCTTTTTTTTTTCCTTTTAGTACGGACGCTTTGTACGTGTACGTTTTTCTAAGTACATCATTTTATTCATCCCACATGTCTAATTTCAACATGAATGATGTAACCAATATTTTGATTCAAACCAGTGTCCGTGGAGTTTCTTGTCCGTTCTGCCATAGGAATCTACTACGCGTTGGAATGGGCAACTAGCTTCATCTTTCTGACTAACCGACTCCTTCACAGTCAAAAGTGCCTATAATTGGTTTATTTGAAAAAAATGCTTTGAGTTTGAGTTGAGTTTGACGGATGCGTCTAAGGAATAACTTCTTTTAAGCCCAAATTAGAAGTTAGAAAGAAAATACGTTAATTAGCGGTGCATGATGCAAAGAAAAAACACAAAAAGGAAAAATGAGCGTAACATCCCCGCAACAGCCATCGCTCAGCATAAAGTTGTGACCCTATGCGAAACAGAGTCAGAGCACTGGTTTTCAGCGACATCCGACGTTGACGTGGCGACGTCAACCAGTGCAGCACAAAGTGAGATACAAAAAGCAAAATAAAAATAAATACACAGTACTAGTTTGACGTAAATATTTATATAAATATAATATTTAAATGGCGACATTCCGTTCCGTCGGCAACGAAACACACACACAATTAACACTTTTTTTGTGTTTGATTACAGCGTAGGCGCAATTACACTTAGTCGTTAGCCCGTATTCGGGTGCCCGTACGACTTTACTTGAATTCGGGCACCTGATGCATTAATTAAACTGGTCATCGCACTGGAATACCGGTTAACGACTACGAGTACTTTGAACGATGTCGAGGACCTGCGCCCGCGTTCGTGTAAGTACCTACCTACGGACGCCATGTCATTCGCCATTCAGGTTACCGAAATGATGAAGCTGGACTAAAATTTCCGAAGACGGACTTAGTCGACCTCGTTCATTTACAGTTACCTATGTTCATTCGTTTGTTCGAATGCCATAGGCAATCGAATTCGGGAGAACGACCAAATGTAATTGCCCCATCATGTAAGTAGCTATCATTCTATATATATATTTTTTTTTTTTTGAGGATAGGAAATCATCAAATGACCCCTCCCGCTCTGGGTGGAGCGGAAGGGAGTGTCAGACTCTTACTGACTAAAACCCACCCGTGTTCCTTCCTTAGCCCTTTCTGTTCCAGGGCAGCGGTAACCCTTTCGGAAGATCCCGCCGCCTGGCAGGCTTCGACCCTTTCGGGCCCCGTCCTCTGCTGACATCTCTTTGAGGTGCGCGTGGAACACAACGCGCCGTCCGGCACGGGCCTGGTCCTGATCGGACGGTGAGCTAAAAATTAGCCCCAATACTTACACGTACAGTCCTCTCACAGTTATTTTACCTGTGATAATGAATCACTGGCGACGTCAAAGTGATCTTTATTCTTATTTTAATAAGGTTGCTGTTGGTTTGCTCTCATTGACAGGTCTGTCAATATCACTGTGATCTTTATTGTCGTTACAATAAGGTTGCTGCTGTCAGAGCTAAAATAACTATGGAACGGAAGTAAATACACCGCCTCTATAGAATTATAGATAGGTATAACAACATAGCTCGTCAAATATATTCTGTGCTCATATCACCTACATCAAAGGTGTAGTAGATAGGGGGAGTATCTCGGATGCAATTCTTAGAAAGGGTTGAAATACCTGCTCTGTAGCTAAATGACACCCGGTTGTGATGTGGTAAGTGTAGGGCTATGCTAAGTTTATTTAATACTCCAAAACGGGGTAGTATTTAGTTTCATTAAAGCTCAAAAACATTCTTGAGATTCTTAATGGGGCGGGATTTCAATTGACGCACGACGTCAATTTATAGATATTGTTATAGTCTTTTCATATAACCGTTAAAGAATGACAGTTGTGATTTGAATATACGGACAATTTAAGTTGGCAGTCAATTTTCTTAACAATTAATTTTTCTGGCTTTACATAAAAGGGCTCAGTTAAAATTCACATTTCAAATGTCAGACGTGATTCCAAGGACATCACGTCTGACATTTGAAATGTGAACTTTGCCCCACGGTGTTTATTTTTATACTAGTCACTTCAGGGATAGTTTATTAAGTGTATCCAACAGTCTGGTTTAATTTTACCATATACTACCATCGAAAAAGTGAATTCATTTAAATAAGGTCTCAACACATCTCTTAATTTTAGCTAAAATTTAACATTTTCGTGCACCACCGCCGTTGATATGGGAAAAAATCATTGGAAATATCAATTATTTATCATTTAGCTTTTCCAACTTTTTGGTATGAAGTTCCTTATCGCACGGTTTACTCTGTACAGTCACGAGCAAAAGTATGTATACACTCGGCTTTATTCAAAAGCGATTTACTACTTTATTGTTGAATGAATTTTTATGTACTTACGAAGATAGCATTTTCGAACCCATAGGTTTATATAATGTGTCGTATTTCAACGTTGCATTCGTTATTTCACGAAAAAATCGCAATTGAAAGTTGCCAAGTGTTGACATATTGGTGCTCGTGACTGTACACTTGGCGGATGAGATCTGAAAAAATGTAACATTTTGACCGTCACGACATTTTATCTACCGTAGAATATGTGTTTACAAGCGTATGTCTATGGGTAGGTATATTACTTTAGTCTTTTTTTATCTAGTTACTCTCAAAAGTGGAGCCCTGACCCAGCTAGAAGGCGTGGCGGTAGACCCCGTAGAACA
This sequence comes from Apamea crenata, assembly GCA_949629185.1. Classification (NCBI taxonomy): domain Eukaryota; kingdom Metazoa; phylum Arthropoda; class Insecta; order Lepidoptera; family Noctuidae; genus Apamea; species Apamea crenata. The sequence continues at coordinate 12,905,825 of OX451359.1, read as the reverse complement.
TGGTGGTACGAGCTGGACAAAACAAACGACCAGTGATCCAGTTTAGCCCTGGGTTAAAAGAGCTGGAAGTCACGGGGAGAGACCAGAGACCTTTGCCCAGCAGTGTGATGATGCAGGCTAACAGTAGGCTTTGGAGTCTCCTAACACAGGCGTCATCATGCTTAAAAGGAGGCTCCAATCATAAACTAATGTAAACTAGTTGGTACAGAAATAAACATTTTGTATTTGTATTTTTGTATTTGTATAACAGTAACTCTCAAACGTAGTCAATTTATTTCATTATGCCTGTATACTTTGGCAATCGTGCAGATCCCGGTAAAGTTAAATCTATTCCCTTATTTTTTAATTCTACAATTCCTTTCTTGAACGCTTCGCTTCAGTACTGATATTTATCCTAGGGCTTCATATAATCCGTACTCGCTGTCCTATGGAAGTAATGGGACATAATTTTAAAAATATATTAGTATCAATGGTTCCATGGGTTAGGCTATTTTCCTAAAAAAATCTAATTAGTCCGTCAGTTAGATTATCAAAAAATTATTTATTCTTATTTTTCTATCTCCGTATTTTTTCTTTTATCAATTATATAAAAAATGATGAAGATATCGCCCGTTAAAGTTCCACGTGACGTCACTTGCTTGCGACACTTTTGCAAGCAAGTGACGTCACTCCCAAATTTTGAAACGCTTTATCTTTGTCATTTTTTGTTCGATTTACAAAAGAAAAAATACGTGTACCTGACGGACTAAATATATTTTTTTTACCCAGGAAACTACCCTATTTAAAAATATGTTAGTATCAGTTGACCCATGGGACTAGTCAACTAGTGGGACATATTATCCCACATGTTCCGTCATGGGACATGGTCAATGGGACTAGTGGGATAGACCGTATTATTTAATAGTATTAAATTATTTCCGCTGTATATTATGTATTCAATTAATACATAATATATAGCGAACTTCGTTCTAACTGGGAGTTCCACGACGTCTCCATTTTTAAATGATAGACCCTTCATTTTTATCTCCGCCTAAAGAAAAATAGCTGGATGAAGAGGAAAAGCGCCAGGGTAATCGCGAAATTCAAATTATCTTGCGTTTTTCAGGTCAGTGTCAGGTGGTATGTTGAACAAAATTTATGATTCGCAACCGTAACAAGTATGTATTTACAGAATTAACCCTCTGGTTGTATTGATGATTTTAATTCTGTAAATACATACTAGTTACGGTCAATAATTGAAAATTCTCTAAGTTCTTCCTTCTCTAAGTTCATATAACCCTATTGAATTACTATTTCATGAAATTTCAATTGTTTTCAACATACACATCCCTGCAAATTGCAAAAAACTTAAGAAAATTTGAATTTCGCCGGCTACTTTGGCACTTTCACCTTAAACCGAATGAAAAGTGAAAATCCAACAATCGAGCAGCCATCTGCTTACCCTAACTCCTCTGAAATGATAGTAGCAGCAGTAATTCGGAGTGTCTCGTCTATGTTAATAATTTTCTCAAAGACATTCCTGCCGTGCCCCTCAGTAACGCTTTGATAACTCTTTAAGATGCCTCGCATTTTCTACATCATCTCGAAGAGTCTTACAGCATTTTTGCATGAAAATATTTGGTATTTCAAGCGTAGAAGTTATTTTGGAAAATATGAAACTGGTAGTGGCATAATCGATTCAAAATATTTGTAGGTTATTCAAAAGGCAAAGTTGCTGTGAATAAATAATGTATTTATTTACATTTAATATGATATAATTATAATTTGAGTACAAAGGTACTGTTTATTTCTTAAGAAATCTCTTCCAGCAGACCTGCGAAAGGAGAAGTAAAAAAGAAATGTAGACAATAGTGTATGAGAACAAGAAGAGAAAAATATGAATGTGTGAAGTCTAAAACTAAAATATTAACTATAACTACACATATAATGCAAAAAAATACATAAGTATACTTAAATAAAAACATTCTAATGAAAAAATTGTAGGGTCTATGTTATTGATCCAATTATCTATCCCCCATATTTTGTACTTCTTATTCAATTACTAGAGCACATAGTATTGGGGTATTGAGGTTGTAATTGTTTTATCATAATTTAAATTCTCTTAGTAGATATACAAATCGTCACTCGGTGAAATGAGTAGGTAATGCTGCTGGCTTTGATATCATTAATAGCTGTAATAAAACGGCAAATAAAGATAAAGTTATACTACATCATTATAAAAACAGTAGCCGAGCACTAAAATGAATAGCTGAAATCATCCACCGTACAGTTTTGCCTAGACAAATAAATTTTAAATTCGTATCGAAGGTAACAAATTACTTGATAAAGTATCCTTAACGACGATACTTCAGGGTGTCCCCGCCCACCTGTCACGGGTTTTTCGAGCATACGGGGCGGATCCGCGGGTAGGCGGGGCGTGGGTGGGTGGAGGGCACGCCCACCCGCGCGCCCCGCCCACCCGCTGGCACCTCAGTCGCCACCGAAGCGTCGGCCGCGGTGATACTGTTGACATGTCTGACATGTACCTGATGCAGACACTCCTAGTGGAACTATGCATCTGCGAGAGACACCTCTATGCCATAAAGATGCACAGGAGCTGAAAAACGCATTTATGAAATTAATTATCATTAATTTAGATAATTAACGAGTTATAACATCACGCCTTTATTTCACGAAGATGTCGGCAGAGGAGTATATGACACGTGGAGGTTCTATACTGGCTGTGAACTAACCCACTTCACATATGCTGCACTGCACATTGCATGCTACCTTATCAAACATGATTGATTTTAAAAACTATGTAAAGTTTGCGTATTTTTTTAATACTCATCTTCATTAAAAATGCATTATTTTCATATAGGTACATAATTGTAGGTACGCCGTTGACAAACACGTAGAGGTCTGCTACGTCGCTACGAACTCGTAGACATAGGCTACGTCTCATGTAGCTATCGTAGCTCGTGTCTTATTTGAACTTTGAACGTTTAGCTATACATACATTATCTTTAGCCCACTCATATACGTTTCAATTATTCTTCTTGTGTTTATAAATCACCTCTTCGTGAGGCACACACAAATAGAATCTGATTTCCTCTTACTTAATATATTCACTGTTTTAAATACAAATGCAAAGCGATGTGGTTTTTGGTTTAGAACAGAAGGCCAGTTAACGTGATCAAAAACGTTAAAATTAAAGTCACAAACAATTTCATCTCAGTAACAATCAATGTCAAAAATTTATGAAAATTAGAGGTATTTTTTTCAGATTGAGACTGAGATTAGAATGTGAACAGCCCGTCAGGCTGCCATCGTATCGTGACGACACATGATCGTCGTGGTCAGAGTATCTGGAACTGTTCAACACCACTTATAAAATAAAATCTCACACCCCCAGAAGAAAAGTTTGTGTGATGAGTGATTAATGATGTTCATAATCTATGCACATAGGTATTTTAGGATAGTCACTTAGGTACCTGAATACCAGGCTTACCAAGTGTTATCGTGTTACCCAGTGACTGGGTTGTAAAGGCCAGATAGGCAGTCGTTCCATGTAAGATACTGGTATTCAGCTGCATCCGGTTAGACTGGAAGCTGACCCCAACGTAGTTGGGAAAACGCTAGGCAGATTGTTTGACTTAGGTACCTGTATGAACTTAAAAAAGTAACGGTCATCTCTAAAATACTTAATTTAAACGTTCCGTTTTGGAACTTCATAAGTTTTCCTTTTCAGAGGTAAACTTATGGTTTTCTATAGAAAAAACGTGAAAGAATCTAATTAATAAACCAGACTTATATAAGATAGATGACTCAGTATTAATGCAGTTGATTGCATTTTCTTTGGAGTTGTTATCTTGCTCGTATTTCACGTTTAATCTGCAATGATTAATTAAAATGTCAGCCGAGGGCGCGCCGGCCCTGTATACATCATAATATTGTCTTAGTAGATTCCTTATAAAAAACAGAGGTGCATTTAGAGGTATTTTTAACTAGGCTTTATTAAATAGTTAAATCATGATAGACAAAGGTTTATTTGTAAATAGGGTTACCAAATTAATTGTAGCAACAGTTCAACACATACTTTAGTTCAGACTGGATGCGGAAGGCGGAGGACAGGATGTTGTGGCGCACCCTCGATGAGGCCTATGTCCAGCAGTGGACTGCGATAGGCTGAGTTTTATTGATTGATTGAACAGTCCAAAGGATAACTTAGCTAAATAAATAAGCCTAGACATCATACAACAGCTGAATCGAAGTATTTGTAATATTTAAATAAAAATAATTTTAATTTCTACTATTATGTTACCAGCCTTACAAACAGCCATAGAATTGGCATTTTATAAGGCTGGAAAATACACACACACACTAAGTTACAAGTCTTTATAAGCTCAAAACAGCTTTAATAAAAATGTCTGTCCCAGAAGAAAACTTTTGGAAATTGCAATATGAGTAACATGCTAGTAGCAAGTTTTATGATGATAATGTTAAAAAAATATTATTAGTCAATTATTCATTGTTATTGTATCATCATCATTATTTCAGCCGAGACGTCCACCGTTGGACATAGGCCTCCCACAAGCACCTCCACTTCAACAGGTTCTGTGCTTCTCGCATCCAACGGGTTTGAAAAGGTCGTCGGTCCAACTTGTGGGAGAGGCCTTACAACGTCTTCCGGTACGCGGTCACCACTCCAGAACCTTTCGGCCCCATCGGCCATCTGTTCTACGAGCAATGTGCCCTGCCCACTGCCACTTAAGTTTGGAAATTCTTCGGGCTATGTCCATTGTTGTTGTGTTGTAACGATATCTTGGCCTTTTCTTCTCATAGCATGCTTCAACTGAAGCATCACCTTTGTACCTATTTTTCTGTTCTTTTCGTCTTGTCTTATATGTGTGTACAAATGGTTAAATAAATAAAAACATCTTAGTTCCATTTTTATGCTATCCAAATGCGGCCCCTACAGAGAAATTAGCAAAAGTAATTCATTAACCGCCCGCAAAGATTGCGCTAAGTCCTTTATTTCAGTGCGGGCTTGGCAGCCAAGTATTTTTTAATTCCGCGGCATTACCATTGTGCCATGTTGATTTATGTGAGCCAAGTCCGTTCCTTCCTGTACGCAAATAAACCGAGATAATGGCTCTTTTTTAACACCTTCATTAAAATGTACTACAGTTAATTGATGGTGTACTTACGTGTCTTAATTTTTGGGAGATTTGTATTATGAAGAGAGTGAAATTAGATTTAAGGTTAAAAATTTTTAGGGACGGGAGTGATGATTTTTCCTATTTTTTCCTGACTAAAGTTAGCGTTTGCTAACAATTTGTTATGAATCTATTTAAATGATAAATTATTTTAATCTCAGTTATTTTAAAGTAAGTAGGTTTGCACAAACACGTTCACAAGTTAGGTAATCATATTTTAAAAACTAAGATGAGGTCGGCGTTTTTTATATGATTACTCTGAAAAGAAAGGCCGAAACAAACTCAGAGGTCACAGTCTCTTTTAAAGTCCAGACATAATCTTGGACAGATCATGTGAAGACCATGTAAATTGACGTCTGATGGCCATTTGGGGAAAGAACCACACAGATTGAGTGGACCTGTCCAGTCAGTGCACGCATTTATCAGTAATCGTGCAGCTCAACTCAAAACTTAAGGAGCTCAACGATTCGACGAATAATGCCAAAGAAAGGATATTTGTGTACCTACGCTACAGTATATGTAGTATTTTTTATTAATTTACTGCTGTTTTTTTTCCTTAATTAGGTAACCCGGATTGTTTTTTTCTAATGGTTTTAAGATTATTTCTTCCTAGAAGTTAAAATTACCTGCCTAGCCTTTTCCCAACTATGTTGGGGTCGGCTTCCAGTCTGACTGGAAACAGCTGAATACCAATGTTTTACATGTAGCAACTGCCTATCTGACCTCCACAACCCAGTTACTGGGTAATACTCCTTGGTAAGATTGGTTGTCAGACTTTCCGGCTACTGACGACCTGTAACGACAATCGAAGATCCACAAATGACACTCGGAACCAACGTCTTTAACGTTCTTTCCGAGACACGAACGGTCTTTGTATGTAAAGATGGTGACCCATCCACGGACTAAGCAGCAAGCGTAGCTTAACCTGATCGATGGACCAGTGCGGCTATTATTACTTAGCCACAAGCCTCTCTTTCTAGAAGTTAACAAACAAAAAAAAAATGTCTGCTCGCACTATTAACCAAAGCAGGCATGTTTAACATTTTACAAACTCACTTTTAACATAAACATAGAACTATAAACAACTAAAAGTTCCTTTTAGCGGTTCAAGATAACCTGTTCCAATAAATTCCGTATTGGGTAGTTCCGGTGAGTTAATGGCGCCGATAAAAGGTCGGTCGGAACCCATCTTGTTCATTCTTATCACAACTCGTGTCTTGTTCGTGTGTTCGTAGCTTAAGCAGCGCTTACCGGTAAATAGTGTAATGTATTTGGTAAGCATCTAGAAGATTGATTGGTAATTTGTCTTCGTGAGAACTTCATCGGAAGTTCAGACTATTGTTAAGATTTTATTTAAACAAATTGTTATAAAAAGTAGTCTTATTTACTCTTAGTCTACTCAAATCTTATATAATTAAGAACACTTTGTAGGTAATACAAAGTGTTTTCAATTATATAAGATTTGAGTTTAAGCAATGCCACTGACAATAGCAGGGACAGCAAGCAATGTACCTTTTCCCAAATATTATTTCTTAATCACAGTTTAAAACATCCTGGAAAAACTTTAGAAAACAATAAGGAATCCTTTCCATTATTAATTTAACAAAATATCAATACCAATTCTACTTTAATATATGTATAGGTATTACATAGATCAGCACTGACCCCAACATCGAATGCACCGAATGTACTCGTAAATAACCTGACACCTTTAATGACGAATCATTAATTGATAGTAAGCAGGCACCCACCGTAAACCACTGAGGTCAGTCAGCACCGCGCTGTGTAATCATCATGGTGGAAAACGCTAATTTAGCATCATTTAATTAGCAAATAAACACCGGCCGTCTGAGTCTGCGTCGACGTAATTATCGAAACACAATACGTAAACACGATAGTGCTTCGTACGACTAGTTATTGGGAAATTTTCAGTTCAAAATAAAGGTGTTTGGGCACCGTTGGTTCCCACAGACAAACCGTAAAAACGGTTTTGTGGGGCATAGTTTTAAGTATACTACTGTTACTAAGTTTTTATAAATAAAATAACTTAACTAATGTATCAATAGGAACGTGATAGCATATACAGTGGCCTCCAAAAGCTAGTTGACACTTTTTCCAGTTCCTAAGGGATTACTTGATTAGAGAATGTCAATAAAAACGTTATAGCACAAATATTTTGGTTACTAGAATTTTAAGTCTTAATGTGGCGTATCACAGCTGTAATGGAAAAATGTCAACTAAATTTTAGAGGCCACTGTGAGTCTCTAAAAAGGTGATTTGGGTTGCTCCCCACTGCTGATTGCTGGGGATGGGTAAGAGAACATTTCAAATAATGCGAAAATAAATTAAGGTTACGAATTTCTTACGATTGACCAAAACAGAAGATGCCCATGGCCATTGAGAAGCGTGAAAGATGGTGTGTACAGTCACGAACACCAATATGTCAACACTTGGCAACTTTCAACTGCATTTTTTTCGTGAAATAACGAATGCAACGTTAAAATACGACACATTACATAAACCTATGGGTTCGAAAATGCTATGTTCGTAACAACATATCAATTAAAAATAAAGGAGTAAATTGCTTTTTAATAAAGCCGAGTGTATACATACTTTTGCTCGTGACTGTACACAGTTATAAAAAAAATTGGTAGTTCCTACAGCTAAACTGTTTAAAAAACTTTATTTTTTCCAAAATTATCTGATAAAACTGTAAATAATCCTTGTTCACGTTTAATTATTACGCAATGAATTATTATAAGGAATTGGGAACTTTAAATTTCACCACTTTCACATATATACACTCACAATTATTGTATGAATAATATTATTAAATAATAATTGAAGAATCATTGACGAAAATCGAGGGTATAAAATTAACCTCAATCGTCACATAAAAACATCTTTATTAAAATCAGAATTTCGGGTTACTGAATACTTAATTCAAATAACCAAAACAAAGCACTCAATTTGTAAGTGGCACACAAATTGGCGTCCACAGGTAAAAAATGGGGCAGAAAATGTAGGTTCTGCCCCATTTTTTTACAAGTTCATCAGATACTAGAAACATAGACACACCTATACGAACACAATAAAAACATCTGATACCTACACTAAAACCAGAAACAATCCAGAGCTTTCCTCAGCCCAGCTAATTATAACAACATTACAAATACAAAGACAGCCAGCACATTTCCCCCTCAAATCTGAACTTTCGTCATCAATTCATAGTCGAATACAGCACGAGTTTCATTTATATCCGTACGAATTAATTGCGAGCAAGAGCTTTCAGCTCCAGCCCCATCGACATACAGTTTAGCAAACACACGAGCACTTGAGAGCTGTGTGCTCTAAAACTGCATCCTAATTATGGCGCATTCAAAGTGGGCCGCCAATTTGCCGCCGGTTGCGTCGAGCACTCGCAAAAACTCTAATTAAGGTAAATAATGTTTATAATTAAAATAACACTCGGCTGTGAGCGAATCAAAGCGAGGTTTCAGGCAGACGACGCATGTAATGCGGGCACTTTGACTTGTGAGCATTTTTTGTGCTCGCTCGGGTGTCTTCTTTGCTTTGGATCGGAAATGGCTGGTAAATACGGTTTGGAGGCTGTTTTTATTCCTGCTAGGGTAAGGACAAGATGGCCGTTTATTAATCCTGTAATTGAATGTGTTTGGATTTTAGGTTAAATAACAAGTTAAGAGTTAGGTTAGTATAATAGGGTAGTTTCCTGGGTAAAAAAATAATAATTATATTTAGTCCGTCAGTTAGATTATCGAAAAATAATGGACACGTATTTTTTCTTTTGTCAATCAAACAAAAAATGACAAATATAAAGCGTGTCAAAATTTGGGAGTGACGTCACTTGCTTGCAAAAGTGTCGCAAGCAAGTGACGTCACGCGGAACTTTAACGGGCGATATCTTCATTATTTTTTATATAATTGACAAAAGAAAAATACGGGTTCAATATTTTTTGATAATCTACTGACGGTTTTTAGGAAACTAGCCTATAGTGCACAAAATTAGTGTTCATCAGATTATTTGACTTATGTACTGCGAATCGTACGTTTTTTACATTTTGTAGAAAAACACGGATAATTCGATGCAGAAATAACTGAAAAACTACTCACAAAATGCTAACAATTTCACCCACACACTTTGTACATACGATGACATATCAAGCTACATATATACTTCCAGTTATAACTGACCTCGCATTGCATAGGCTTTTCGTGCAATAAGCTAGCTACTACTGCTAATACTGCAGCTTATACTGGAAATGTATAGCATGATATGTCGTCGTGCTAACAAACGTTAGTCTTCACACATTACGGCACAATCCGATTCCAATTTCGAGTGACCATTCACTTACGCTAATCACAGTGCAACAGGGCTTCAAGTCACATTCGTGAAAACAATCCTTCACAAATGCGAACAGACAAAGCTTTGAGTAAAGTGGAAGGCCTGTCGGTTTGGCTGGGTTCCGTACACCAGCAATGCAGGAATGCTAATTAACAGCCGCCGGCCGCACGCCATTCTGATGCCCGATCTAATCAATGTTGCCATGTTATCTAGACCACTGTGTTCTGAAAACTGTTGTCATTAGCTAGGTAGGTATGTTTGTATCAAGTGTTTTGGTTTATTGACAGAAATGCATATGCTTTTTGTAGTTTTTTTTTAATATGATGATGACCTTGAAATATTATCGCTATTTATTTAATGCAAACTGTGGCTAACTTCTTTGGTTTGCCACAGTTTGAATTTGATATTCTTACTGCTTTTTAAACAAACGAAAAATGGGGAAAGGTTTCGCTTAGAAACATTTTCCTACTCTACACTTGCCAAAATAAAAAGATGTACTGTAAAAAAATCCTTTTTTCCTTGAAGCTGTACATTTAGAATTTACGGCGGGTTGTGAATTTTTAAATAAACATGTACGAAATGAAGCAACGAAATCCAAGCAAAATGTATTCAGTAAGTCTGAATTCACTTAACTAGCAATAATTAACTTTATTTACATTTCGCCTCCTGGCAATTGCGGTACTCGTCCTAAGGGTAAGGGCACATTCAGACTTTCAGAAAAAATATCTCTAAGACATTGTTATATCGTATTTTTTTTCTAAAATGAATGCGCTAATTGGTCATTTTAGTAGGATAGACAGGAGATAGTTAGGTTAGGATGTACAGTGGGTAATAAAATATACAATAACAGAAGCAATAAACAAACATATCTAAACATTTACGGAACCTTATTTTTTCAATATTAGATTATTAGATATAAGAAAACACCGTACACGTGATCGAAGCAAAACTTCTTAAAACATAGAGAATAAGAGTTTAGTGTGACAGACAGAGAGAGTAATTTCTTTCTTCTCTAATGTAAAGAAATGTGCCTAAACCTGAAGCTACCTTGAACCTCCATTCTCAATTTGTCGTCCAATTATCGAATCGCCTCCTAAGAAAAAGTGCATATGTAGGTATTTTATCTATGGAAATTGTTTTTCAAAATGAGCCATCAATGAGTTCTGCACACAACATAAACCATTTTTTTCTCTTTGTACACATAACTTACCTTCCATGTAAAGATCTCATTCCTACTTCATCACATCGCAGACACCACATTGTGCATCAGCCCTAACCCTCAGTGGTTCCGCCGGACGTGTAATTAAAACCATCCTTTACTGATTTATCGCGTCCACAATTTATTCCTTTATCTTTGTTCGGACCACTAATATATCTTTATTTTACTCTCTAGATAAAATTAGCGAATTTGCTCACCACTCCTCTTCTTGGTTTCCCTCTTTCGTGTTCCGTTAAAGGGTTGCCAGATAATATTTTTAACTCTGATTTATGAGAAAAGTGTACTGAGTCGTAATGTAGGCGTTGGTTATTTACTTATTATTTATAGTATATATACTTTATTTTACACTAGAAAATACATTTAAAAAAATACAATTAACAGTACAAAACATACAATGGGCGCTTTCTGCGTACTTTGTGATTAAGTAGTCTATGAACTTTGAACTTTCAAAAAAATTTAGTGGCTCTACAGAATTCACATTAATCATTGATAAGTTACATAATCAAAAACAAACATAATTTATTTGAATGTCAGTCACAATCATGATTTATGTATTCACTGTAATAATTTACTTCAAAAAATTATAATCATATTACCTTATAAATTCCTCAAAAAAACAGCACCATATCCTATTAAACACCGATAACAAAAACCCGAAATTCAACCGTCACCGGAAAAGAAAATGAAACCCGAAATTATTCACAAAAACGCCTCCGTTTATCAACGGTTAAAACAAAGCCAAGCATTCGCATTTAAGCTTTATCAACATTAGCTCATAACTGGGCAACATGAACCACGTCGCAATAAATCTAAAGGGCGATTTATTAAATTTTTCATGAAGCTGCCCATGTTTAGTACTCGATAAGATTAATAATTCACAAGTTTACGGTGTTTAGCGGCTTTGTTGCATGGCGGCGCGTTATCGCCGCGATCGCGCTACGAAATGGCACCGTGGAAAATGCATCTAAAACTTGGATTGGTTAAAACTGGATAAGGATCGAAATAGATGAGTAACTATTAATAATTATGTTGTAATAAAACTTCGGGCTTATTTTTGAATAGTCAGAAAACTTTTATCTTAAGAATAAATCTGACAGTTTGACATATTTTCTATAAAAAAGCTGTCAAATCCACAATATTTATTCCTCCGATAAAAGTTACCTGACTCTGTCAATGTCTGTCAATGAAACAATGAATTTAAGATTTTTATTAAGTAGAAGAAGATAATAAATTGTTTCACTTCACTGCCCATTTCACTATTTGCGAATGGCTTAGCATTATCAGCCTATAACGTTCCCACTGCTGGGACACAGGCCAGTGAGAGGGAGTGGGCCGTAATCCACCACATGGGCCTAGTGCGGGTTGGTAGATGCTACATTTCGATTTTTTGCGTTTGCTTCACCGTTTCTAGAACATTAGTGATGAAATTAATTACACAAAGTAAAGCGCCTGCCTGGCTTCGAAACCCAGACCTACAACTCGTTAGTCAAAGCTGCTACCACTGGGCCACCACTACTCATAAGGACACAAGAATAGCCTAGTAAGTAAATTGAATAGTTTTTTTCCACATGGCTACAATTCTATGTAAAGCCCAATCCACGTTTCTCTAATCCAAGCACTGGGTTGAAGGTTGCAGCCGGTTGCAATGTTATGACACCTAATATACGCGGAGCACGCGATTCCGTGCGGTTGACTTTGCCACTGTTAATGGTCTGCTGAAACGGCCGAGCGTGCTGAATGGACGATTTGCGATTGATGCTATTAATCTACGGGAAAATGCACTCACTCTATTATACAAGCTATTCTTTTCATTTTTATTGTTGTAGTTTACATGTGAGGTTTGCACTTTGTGTAATGAATACTGAGGTTTGTCTAATTAGGTATCGATTTGAATATGGGGAACTGTGTGACAAATATATAGTGTTGGTAGGTATGAATATGTCATTTATGATGTTTTTGTCGTGTTACTGTAGAATTGCCCCTGTGGTCTTGTGGTTGCAAGCCCGACTACTGAGCATGGGGTCCTGGCTTTGAATCGTAGGTCGGGCAAAGTGTTATTGGGTTTATCAACCGGGAATTACTTAGTAACAGCTCGGACAGCACGTTAAGCCGTTGCCCTGCGTCTGATCTCTCTACAGTCGTGTCGGATTGCCGTCCCAACGGACTATGAGAGTGGGGGAATAGAGAGTGCACCTGTGTCTGCGCACACACATGTGCACTTTAATATCTCCCGAGCCGAATGCTAGTCTCCGTTGAGATTAAATTAGCCGCCATGGCCGAAATACGTTCTGGACGTAGTCCTCCAGACAGTATTTAATCCATTTTCCGTATTTAATTAATTTAATTGAAAATTGTTATATTATTCTTGTGATTACAACACAAACGTGACGAAAATACACTATACATTTTGTGGGGCAGCACTTTAAGTGAAATGCGATTAAATTCTACCCGAAAAGTAAAGCATTGTTACTGCGAAATTAAAATTACACCGCAATCTGTATCCACAAGCGATAAATGTAGCAAGTGTTAATTAGTTTACAGTTGGTGACAATTCAAAAGTTGTTAATTTCGTACTGTCCAGTAGCCATGAGCCACGAGCCACGCTCCCGTAGGGCACGAATATAACAAACAATTAATTAAAAGCTGACTGTAATTACGAGAATACTCTCGCAACATATGTTTGTGGCAAATAAAAGGCATTACTGGACATTTCAACATGCAAACGTGATTTTTTAATTGGCCTTTTTATGGTTACCAATGGTACAGGAGGTTGCCTTTGTTGTTGTTCCTTCTTCAAGTGAGATTATGGCAGTACTAGTTTTACCTACACTGCTTACAAATCCAACCACTGGGGCTATTGTCTAGCATAAAACTCCTAAATTCTTAAGTCTTTGACTGCCACCGCGGTCACACGGTGTCCGCCAACAATAGATTTTCTATTGTGTCTGTTCTCTGGCAGTCTACGTGACAAGATTTTGCATATTCTTGTTTAATGTCGGTCCCTAATTATCTATACGGCATGGATTTACTTACTATGATAAAATTCCTCGTTTCTATCCGATACCCTAAAGCCGGCAAAACCTTATAGAAAATGAGCACAGTTAAAAGTGCACAACTCAAAGAACGTAACAGGACGATCAACAATGACTGGACGTTCACTTATTGAGTACATATTTACTCAACAACGGTCCATTAATCAATTTTTGCATTTTTAATTCGCCCCTCATTATTTGCCCGTGAATTTCATTTCCACTGTTGTCCCACCATTTTAAAATTTAAGCTCGACTACCCTCCAAAACGCACATTTCCAAGTAATTTACAATTTATCATGTTCGCAATAAATGAGCAAATATTTTTCATTTGTTAAGCCACTTGTAATTAATATATGTAAAAATTTTATTAAACTGCGGTCTGTTTAATAATGGTAAAAGCTTTGGCTTTATAATATTAATTAATGAGTTATGCACTGTTTCTGCGCAAGTATATATGTATATCTGTGCACGATAATTAAATTGTTTGCTAGAAATATATATTTTTCGTTGTGCACCATATGCTCAATCAGTTCTCGGGAATGGGTTTAATTTGATTTAAATGTTTATCATTATTAAAATGAATTCCAGTTAAGCGTTTGTTCTGTGTTCGTAATAGTAGTCAATTCGTCATCTGTGAAAATCTGGTGCGTTATCAGCCTATAATGTTCCCACTGCTGGGGCACAGGCCTCCTCTCTTCGAGAGGGAGTGGGCTATAATCCACTTCGCGGGCCCAGTGCGGGTTGGTAGATGTCACATGTCTTCAAATTTTTGGTTCAAGGACATGCCGGTTTTCTCACGATGTTTTCTTTCACCGCTGTGAAAGCAGCGGTTATGAAATAAATTACCAAAGTAAAGTGCTTGTCTGGGTTTGAACAGACTGCTGTTTAGTTTTTAGAGCAAAAAACTGGTAGAGGGACCAGATATTTAATTTAGATTTTGATTCAGTTAAAGCTTGATCATAAGCAAAAACTAAAGGGCCAAAATTCGGCTATAAAATATAAGATTTCACAAAATTAAACGTAGGATTTTTTTTGCCGTATTTCACATACATTTTTGAATCACAAGGGACATAGCCCTGCACAGTTTGGCATCCGGACATGGCGGCAGAGAAATAAAACATTTAATAAAATGCCACTACACTGCTTTGTCCGCTTACGAACATCGGAGCTCAAGTGTTGTTCACAATTTCGAAATGAAATCAAGTTTTTTTTTACGACCCTGCAAGTTTTTTGTAATTGATATGACAATGTGGGCTCGTGGATTCATATTGATGAAAATTAATCGTTCTTTTTGTAGTGTGGGATCACCGAACCTATGTACATCTAAACTAATAATATTATAAAGAGAAAAGATTAGATTTTTTGTATGTTAGTTTGTTACGCTTTCACGCTAAAATGGCTGAACGGATTTGAATGCAGTTTAACCCATACATAGCCTTCTCTATTGTCTCAATAGGCTATGGCCCAAGGGTAGACCATGCCCTGCATTTGGACGAAGGATACTTATGCGGGTGAAACCGCACTTCATAAAAATCCCAGAATATATACTTACATATTATAGTCGGCTGGCGATACGTACACCGATTTCCATGTCACGAGCGAAGCCACTAAGCTTTCAAAGCCAATTAAAAAAATCAGCGAGACATACATGATGAATGAGTATACCGTACCTCCTTCATAGTGCTAAATGCTTCACTAAATATTAAACGCTCGTCCATGTAACGTATTTCGCTTTACATTTTTTGAAGCGGCTCTCTTTGTAATTGATAAAGGCAGCCGGCCACCGCCCATGACATGTTGTATTTATGCGAATTTAAAAGCTTCCGACTCGCGGAGCTTAAATCTGAATTAATCCCGCGTTTTTTGATCACCCCTGTCGAAAATTTAATGGTCGTTATTTAATAATCAATCTGGAATACATTTTAGACTGTGAGGTTTTGCGTTCTTTTTGCGTATGAGTCTGTATTGGCTGCAAGTTTTATAGTAAATGTGTGGGTATTTTTTAACAGATCGCAGTTTTAGGTACCTACGTGTTGTTGCTGAATTACGAGTATTATACACTATTACGAGTAGTATTGTATTATACAGGGTGGCAGGGAGATCGACACGCAACCGGCTACTATGGATTCAGTACATAATTCCGAACCCCCCTGCATAGTTATATTTCGTCGGTTATTAAAAAAAAAATACTGTTGCATACATTTTGACCGCGAAGGTATTGCACTTTTTCTATGAAACAGGTGTTTTTTTTTTTGTATATTATTTGGTAGCAAGTAGAATTTTGCACGTTTTTAACTAAATACAGATTATTCTTTTATTTTTCAGAAACTGAAAGTCAACATGAAGTCACCGGCCAGAAAAAAAAAATGCATTTTAAAACGACAGCTGTAGCTGCAATTTTTCTCCTGAAGTTCTAAGTTATCAAGCGCTACTAGATTCACATGAAACATAATCGTCTGCTTATCTTTTGTTAAGCACAGCATTATGCGTGCATGGTTTGAACAGATAAGTTCACAAAGTAATCTTGCGCCAACTCTAACTCAGCGCTAAACACCTTAATAATCATGACAACTTGTTTCAACGTGGGCACAATGCTAACTAGTCAGACGCAACTTAAACCAAACAATCATACATGCAACCACCACATCAAAAATGCCAAAGGATATTACTCCTTATGATGATAATTTTAAGGATGACAGGCGGTTAAATAGGTTGTAGAACAAAGTTTGCACACGTGTACCCAAACTTAGGCTAACTTGGAGCTGTCAAATTTGTTTAGCGGTAAGGGAGGGCCGCTTAAGTTGCGAGGCAGGGCGCCGCTGGCGTATAACTAAGTGCTTACTTGCCTACTACTAAATTGTTACATTTGAGTTGTAAAATTAATGCTGCGATTTATGCGAGGCGGAAAGTTATTATTGGTTAGGTACATAACACAACTGCTTCCCCGACTCCCGGGCTAAGGTTATTAAACTATCCAGCGATTTGTTTGTAGTAGGAAACCTCTCATAAATAGTTACTCGAGTTGTTTACGAGAGCTAGGCAAGGAGAAACGATCGCATTACACAATAGGCATTCCTCGGGATTCCCTGGTCAGAGTTCGAGAGAAGCCTCGCAGGTGTGGCCGAGGGCTAATTACGGCAACTTGGAAAAAACAAACGGTAATTCAATACGGTCTATTCTTAAATTAAAAAGTTGTTTAAATGGTTTTGTGTTAAAGAATGGTAAAAGGAAGTTGGTAGAAAATATTGATTGGTCGGTTTTATAATTTGTTTTTTAAGTCCGTAAAGTAAAAGAAGCCATACGTATATTGGACTGGTGACCATAGGAACGGTTTCTCATTAAAAGGTATAATAGCATAAGTACATATTAGTAAATTAAGAACATTGCTCGAGTTACATAATCCCTGCTTCCCTTAAAAAGCTTATACCAATAGAACCTCATGCTATACCAAGATGACGTTTCTTACCTTAGCTGGGGGCAAAAACTTGTAAGCGTGGTATCGTGCACTAAATCTAACGTAACAGGGGTATAAACCATTACGTTGTGTGTCGATGGTTATAGCATCACTTCTTGTCGAACCCTTTACTAATAAAAATCTATGATATGCTGTTTGGAAACACCTGTGCTAGTCTATTAAATTGTAAGAAAAATGGTTTTGATAACCCTAAAGCTGTGTTCAGACTCCGATATAAGTAAAGATACGCGAAGTTGGCTGTTTGATAAGTAAATTAGATGGGAAAATTATTCTGTTATTCTTAAAAACTTGTAATTAAGGATGGAATTAGACAGCTTCTTGTATTGAAATAATGGGGAGCCCTACCTACATTCTAGATCCATTTAGATTAGCACTGTTTTAACTTATTTTGCATTGACAATCACGAGAAAAACCTTGAGTACCTAACGAAACAAATCGCAGCCAGGAATAGGAATTTGTAACACAAAAATGTAAACAACTCATGATTTGAAAAATATTTTCAAACTTTATTTCGTCTTCAATCCATACACGGTTTTGTACGTTTCTGCGCCAAAGTCCGCGGCAGAACATAAAACAAAATCAGCTCGGCGATAAGGGTCGTTTCGCACTGCGTCATATTTCACAAAGTGCCCTAAGTTCGGCAGTTAACTCACACGGTTATGGCGTTGTTAACACGTGTTCACGCTCTATATTGTTTGTGCTTCACGTAAACTAAATCATTGGGTGAGAAAAAATGGGGCTCAAAACTTTCTGAAGTTTGTAAAGTGATGAATCATTTCAAATTACGTATTTTTCTGAATCATGCCAAAAATGGGATCTCGTTTACCCACCGTAAAACATATTCGACTGAAACTGATTTTTCTTAGCGTTTTCTGAAAGGAAAATGACTAAAAGATATCATTCCATGATATCTTTTAGTCATTTTCCTTTCCTCCTCGGAAGACGAAACACCATCGAACAAAAACACAGTGTTCCTTATGTGACATGATTCAAATGATAATACGGTCTACACAATTTTATAATTAGGAAGATAACAAGATTAAATAAAAAATAGACTGTAAAAAGAAAACCGTAGAATCTGGGCGCAATCATAAAAACATTAAAAATCCGCCAATATTTTCCGGTAAGCTCGGAAACGAGCCAAAACGTATTTACACGATGCAGAAGGGACAAGCTTATGGCTCGCCGCCGTTGGTTCCGTATAAAATATTATTAGAAGTAGGTACCTTATTTTATTTCAACGTTTTCTGTGTAACGGAATGTGATGTGTTAGTTGGTTTTGATTGCTTATTCAAATCATTTAATAATTATTAACATTAATAATAATTTATACAGGTGGCGCTTTAATGGTGACATTAATTTAACTTACGTATACGGTTTCGCGTTTTAGTTTTATGAATATATTTTAATTTAATTAAACATTAATATTTATTTATTTACTAACAATTTTCTAAAATAGCATCTTAGAGCAACCTGACTTAAAGAACTGAAGCGCAGGGTCATTTATCGGGGTCACGGATCATAACATCGCATCAATGTAATTAAAATAAATAAAGTACAAAGAGAAGGCGAATTGAAGGAAAGAGAGAGAGCCCTATATCGGCGAGCAGCGCAGGTGGAAGTTTTCAAGTTACGATTTTTTTTATGTTGTTATAAGTTTTATGATTACTGGCCACTAGCCCTACCCGTGTGTTAAATTAATGTCGCCATTGTAGCGCCACGCTGTATAGTCTGAACCAGTATTGTATTTTTCTTAGACATGCGCCGAATAGTGGTTTCACCAAATAACCGAATAATATTCGGTTAAGTTCTTACCGAACCGAATATACTGCCGGATAATTCGGTTCCCCGTTCCATAGTTTTAGCGCACAAACAAGTTTATACACGCTAGATTTTTCATTCATTATGCCTAAGTAAACCTTTCGTATTACAATATAATTGTAATTTGCTAGTGGGATTATTGCAATTAAAAATTACTGTGCTTTTAAGATATTTGATTTTATGTAACTATTAATGCTAGGTTGTATATGATTACCTGTGTTAAGTTATATCTTTGTTTGTGCACCTTACAATAAACGATTTCTAATAAATATGATTGTTAGAATGTGGGATTCCTTTAATTTATTTT
The DNA here is from genome assembly GCA_949629185.1 of Apamea crenata. Lineage (NCBI taxonomy): Eukaryota > Metazoa > Arthropoda > Insecta > Lepidoptera > Noctuidae > Apamea > Apamea crenata. Next base: position 12,886,410 of record OX451359.1, on the reverse strand, counting down.
GCCCTAAAGCCTGTCTAAACTGGTCAATTAAACCGAATACATTCGGCATTTCTACCGAATGATTCGGCCGAATACGAATACCTCAAAATTCTGCCGAATACGCCGAATTCCGAATATAAAACGAATATTCGGCGCATATCTAATTTTTTTTATATTATCCTGCATGGACGTTTATATTAATGTATGTGTATACATGACGTTTATTCCCGTGGGAATATCGGGATAAAAAGTATCCTATATGTTAATCCTGGTTATAAACTATCTGTGTGCCAAATTTCATCCAAATCCGTTCAGTAATTTTTGCGTGAAAAAGTAACAAACATCCATCCATCCATTTATCCATCCATACAAACTTTCGAATTTATAACATTATTTATATGAATGTACTGGCTGTCCCCGCGGTCTCATCCGCATAAGTTTCGATCTCGTGGGAATATCGGGATTATAAGAAACCTATATGTTAATCCTGGTTATAAACCATCTGTGTGCCAAATTTCATCCAAATCCGTTGAGTAGTTTTTGCGTGAAAGAGTAACAAACATCCATCCATCCATAAAAACTTTCACGTTTATAATATTAGTAGGATAGGATAGTTGGATGTGTACACATGTTTTAGCAAATAAATAAGTATATTATCTTATTTTATCTTATTTAGAAAAGCTGCAAGCGTTGTTTGTACTTTTGTGTACATTAACCGAATAAACATTTACCTGTAGGTACACTTTAACTTTATAATCAACGTCATGGCCTCTAAAACTTTCTGTGCCTCAATAACTAGATTTAGATCTGTCCATATTTCTCTATCTCAGCGTCATCATCATCTGCCTAGCCTTTTCCCAAGTATGTTGGGGTCGGCTTCCAGTCTAACCGGATGTAGTTGAATACCAGTATCTATCACTGCCTGAATGTATCATATTGTGTATTAAAATCGCTTATCTAATATATAAAATTCTCGTGTCACAGTTTTCGTTGCCATACTCCTCCGAAACGGCTTGACCGATTTTGATGAAATTTTTTGTGCTTATCCGGTATCTATGAGAATCGGCCAACATCTATTTTTTTTTTTTTTTCAAACCCTTAAGTGATAAGGGATGTCCACCCTAGGGTAGGAGTAGTGTAGGAGTAGGGTAGGAGTAGGGTAGGAGTAGTGTAGGAGTAGGGTAGGAGTAGGGTTGGAGTAGGGTAGGAGTAATGTAGGAGTAGGGTAGGAGTAGGGTAGGGGGTAGGACACCACGCGAACGATGTAGCGCCGGTCAGCTAGAAATAATTTATATGGCAAAACAACGTTTGCCGGGTCAGCTAGTTAATAAATAAAGATGTGAGCTACGGATCTCTAAAAATAATAGCAGGAAGTTTTATCAGCTGACTGCATAGTTATAAATGGTGCACGTGGTACGGAAGGTCTGAACAAATGGAGCCGTGCGTCCATTCCTATGGCGTTTAATTAATGTCTATTTGTTAGCACATTTACCTGCAGGTAATATTTCACTTTTACTTTGTTTCATAGGAACTTTTATGACTAACGCGTACTGCAATTTGTGCACAACAATTTATTATCTCGTGTTATTTTCTGGGATGTGCTTATAAAGTTTTTAGAGATTCAAATAAATGTACACCCAAAAATTATATTAACTCTAGAGTAATTAATAAGAACTTTAAAAGAGAATGTAGAACACAGGATAGGTACAGTCATACAAATATCGTATAACGTCACACACCAACATTTTAGTCATAGCCATATGTGAACCAATAACCATGAAAAGGCTCAAACGCCACATTTTTTCTTTCCTTGTTCATCTTGCAATCGATTGTATCGAAAAAAAAATTCACACAGAATTAAATTAAAAGTAAAAAAAAATCAAACCAAATTTTCAGAATATATTCCAATGCTTTACCAGATAAATACGTACCTGTCCTTTTTCAATTACCCACCACGTATGATATCAAAAGAGGTTTCAAGTCGGGTGGCTACTGACTAGTGCGTTCTTGACAAAATTTTCATAAGAGACGGGTAAAGCGTCGCTCGGGGCGACAGTGGACTCGCTTCAGATCACTTTGTAGTATTAAACGAGCCTTTATCGAAACTGTGGACTCACTGCGCACCGGACAAGGGTATGCCTTTAGAATGTAACTATATAGAAACCTGCAGAATAACATTATTATTTAGTGCGTGCACAACTGTACCTAAAAGTTTATCTAAGAAGAATTTAGGATTTTAAAAAGTGTATCTGACAGGAACACAAGTGAATGATTTCCAAAAGTGTCTCTACAAAGAAAGTGTATCTACCAGGAATATTTTTTATAAGAACATTGAATTAGAAACTTTTCATTGGGTTACCTAAGGTATTTTATAACGAAATATAAATATACCTTGTGATTGAAAAATTATGGTTACAAAAACTACAGCAAGGTACTATTAGGTAGGTCGCTGGACACTCTCTTACTAATAAGAGTTTCTGATCACAATATTGTTTTATTCAATTTTTTTTTTACCAACTAATTCCCTTTCACACTTGATACTATAAAACATTAATCCAGACAATACTTAATTTGAAACGAAATTATTGGACACTTTTCATTTACAACTTTTTAACCAAGTTAGTCGTCACGCACTGCCAAATAAATACCTTTAAAAATTCTTAAAATGACTTCAACAAATAAAGACAATATCTGAGACGCAACAATTTACGTCCTTCCAATCTTCGAGTATCAGTAAAGACGTCACGTCGCCGTCTCCATGAATAAGTGTAGTGGAGCGTGAAAGACTTGACAGTATCATATCTGCAGGTCCGTTGTGTCCGGCTCCGTTCGGCGCCGAGTGGACGCCAAATCAAACTTTATTGGACACTTTTCATTTACCTCGAATATTCGGTAGCAATGTAGGTTGTATCTGTTACGCTCTTTGAAAAAGAGAAATGATTGCATGTTTCTGGAATTGAAAAAAGTTGTATTGGTTTTTGTTTTAATTATTGCAGGAACTGGTATTGACAATAGTGAATGGGATCTCGCAATCGCATCAAGGTAGACGGAGGCAACTTTTACCGCTATCATTTTACTATCAGCTGTCAAGCCGTTAAAAAAATCACTTGTTTTTTTTTGTTGATCTGTTTTATAATCAGCCTATAAGGTTCCCAGTGATGGGACATAGACCTCCTCTCTTCTATAAGGAATAGTCTGAAATCTACCACGTGGGCCAGGGCGGGTAGATGTCACGTGTCTTCGAATTTTTGTTTCTTGGACAAACCAGTTTCCTCACGAGGTTTTTCTTCACCGTTTTGAGAGCAGTGGTGATGAAATTAAAGTAAAGTAAAGCGCACGGTCGTGGGTTCGAACTACCAGGGTTCGAACCCACGACCTACACCTAGTAACTCCGGGCCGTTACCACTCGGCCACCACTGCTCGATGGAAGATTGCTTGATCTGCTCCATGCACCTCAAAGTGTACCTTGCCAATTCTTTTATAAAAAAATATTATGTATGTAAGAAGGAATCTACATCTTTGAAATAAAATAAGTGATAGACATCATTTGAATACTAGAAAATAAAGATAAAATAAATTATATCAACCGGATTTTTCGGGTTATCTAAAGTACATACATTTATGAGGTACAGTGTTAAATGTACAATGCAATTAAATGAAAGAATATCACAAACGCAGACGCATAACTCCACTCTTGCATAAAAGCATACAACACGTTCATACTCGAAATATTTACTACACAGAAAAATGCTAGATTCCTGGAAATAAAATGACTAAAACGTGGACGATTTCCTCATGCGGACGTACTCGTATGAGGACGATTTCCGAAATGTGTTTACAATGAGGGCCGGCCGGTGGACGCGACATATTTCATTATTGCTAAGAAATGCCTCCGACTCCATAAAATGGAACGACGCAAAACTGTACAGTCGTGCTCGGAGATTCTTCAAAGGATTAACATGCGTTTCAATTTACCGAATTGAGCAAGCTGTGCTTCTGTTAACTTGCTCTTGTAGTTGACTGTTTAGTTGTTTAATTTTTTTTTTAATTTTCAATCATCCATACTTGCCTCTTTCTTATTAATATTTCAAGAGAATTCATTTATTAATGGGAACTTGGCACATTTGGGATACGGCACACAATACATTGGACAGTAAGTTGAGACGGTATTATATATTATAAAAGCCTTATTCCTACAGATATTTATTAACATATTGAAACTCAATGATAAGGCCAAACGTGTTTCCACAAATTTCAGAGTTCTATCATAAAAAAGGCTCTTACTTTCCGTCACACTAAAAACAAATAGATGCGCTCAAACTATTATGAAACACTTGTGTGTCCGAGCGTACAGTTGCGTCTGGCGGGTGAACGTCCACCCTCCACTTCCGGTCACTATATAATAAAGTTATTCTCGTTCTTTCGATAAACTTCAGTTTGTCCGCCGATAAATTACCGGGTCACATTCGCGGAAGTTGTCCCGGCCTCGCCAAATATTGGCTTAACTTGAAGAATGGGCCTAAAGCTTGTCCCGGGATTTCATACGAATTATGTTTTATTTGTGACTTCAAACGAGATAAGGATAATGTTGCGCTTTGTGTGATTTGTAATTGTCAAATACAGACATAGGCATTTTATTTTTTGGATTTAATATTTTTATGGGAATTCCTTTTGTTTCGAGGTTTTTTAATAAAAACATATACTGATTCAATCTAAATATAACGTTCACGTTTAAAATAACATAGTGTCAATCACCTACATTAACATTCCGTACTTGTATTAAACTCAATAAAAAAACAATAACTTCTCATGCTGTGCCTGTGTTGCTGTGTAAAAATAATATTTACCTTACTATTTCGAAACAAAAGACAAAGTAACGCACCACTCACCCACACAAAGCCTCTGTTACCCATACGTTCTTGTCCAAACGGTTCAAAGCTGTTATTTTCGTTCTCAGTCCATCGTTTTTCTCTGTGGTGTGCTACGCTAAATTGGTCGGCGCGTGTAGGCCGCGTAGCGGTTTGGCGTAGATGCCGCTACGCCATCCACAGCGGTTACGCGGAGCTACGAAAATAATTTTGTTGCTACGTTGCTACGTATAATTTACCATAACCCTTAATTAAACAATACCTGCGCTTTTATTAGCTTTACAGGTCATTTTGTAAAAAGTCTGGTACTTATTTTGTATATGTGTGTAGTCGGGGTTGAGATTTACTAAATACTTAAGTTGTCAAAAAATAAAAGGCCCGTTTTGACATTTGAGAATGCGTTCTTGACACCTGTCAGTTTCATACAAACGAATACGTGTTTTGCGAATTTGATCTTTATTAACTACTTGAACTGTAAATGTGAAAACGGGCCTTTTTATTTTTTGACAACTTTATCTCCGTATGTCTATTATAATAGACTCACTTCACAGGATTTGCCTAAGTTCTTTAGAACAATATTAGTAAGAGGTGGAAGGAGAGTAGGGAGGCCTTTGCCCAGAAGCAGTGGGTCATTAATGGCTAATAAAAAGTAAGTTTTTTATGTAATAAAACATTTTTCTTTATTCTTAACTTATTTACTTAAAGCATTATTTTTCTGCAAAAAAAACTTTACTTTAAGATTTTTGCGATTTTTGTTTTTTGATTTTCCTGTACAAAGTTTGAATTGTTTCCAAGTATCAAAGTACAAATACGGTTACCTCCTCCACGACTTCGTTGCCGCGTTGTTTGCGGGAGATATCCCTGGATCTGATGGTGCGGCACTAATGCCGTATGAATGAAATTTACTGTCAATATCTGAGGCCCGCATGCGGCTTTGTGACGCAAACTGTCCTCTTTTATAACCTCCATTATTCCTCTTTTTATTTTTCCCTTTGCATTTTTCAGTGTATTTATTTATGAGTCGCCGGTCTTTTATTTTATGGATCCGGTTTCATCGGCTATTTGAATTCTATATCTGTGAGCGAAATGAGCGTAGTTTCTGTTTTTTGTGCGCTGGCTATGAAGCTTCGGTTTGTGGTTTCGCGATTAAATTAATTAATCGTTTGAAATAATTAGCTAAATCATTAATTACTCATATTATAATTTCAATGTTTAATTAGCTGTTCATGTATGGTACCAAATATTTCAGTAACTACCTAAAGCGTCCTAATAATTGTTTGCTGCACCGGACGACGTTATTACGGCGGCACCGGCTGTTGCCGAAAACCATCGCTGGGACTATGTCTTGCATAGGGTCGCAGCATAATGCTGAACGATAGCCGTTTGGAGTGGATGTGACGCATGTTGCTCCCAACCCTTTCTTATTTTTTTTTTGTGTTTTATGTTCTTTTTGCGTCATGTTTACCGCAAATGAACTCGCGTATTTTCTTTTTTATTTCTTCTATCTTTCTAAAGCATGATGAAAAATGGACTTACAAAGCAAACATTCTCGCAGACATTTATTTATATTTCTATAAACACAGCGTTTATCTACACGAACGTCGGGACTTACCTCAACTGACTGTTAAATAATGATCACGAAACCCCACGTAGTAATAAGCACCCCTATAATTTGTCCGGGATTATCGTGAGACGGCGCGAGGTGAATCCCGGCGATTAGTCACAAGTATCGCGGGATTCAGGCGACGGGATCCCGGGCTTATCTTCCCGGCAAGAACGCACAAGCGACGAATACTGATCGGCTGAGACCTCAATTAGGTATTCAGGTAAAGGTGTAGAATTATCCAGATTGTGTATTAATATCGACGTGAAGGGATTACCGTTAAAGATAACAGTAACGCTCGTTAAGAAAATGTGTGCGTGCTTGCAGACAATTTGTGTACGCGACTATGTCTTCATATCTACCTGTTCATATATTATATCAAGAAGCTTATCCATCTATTGTAACATGATATCCATTTTCTTTTGCAGAATTCTGAATCAATAAAAAAAAATTAACCCATAGGTTGCTTAAAAATTGCGACAGTTTTAGTTGTAATAGCTTCATCTCATACAAGTAAAGTCATCATCATCATCAGCCGGCCTTTTCCCAACTATGCTGGGGTCGGCTTCCAGTCTAACCGGATGCAGCTGAATACCAGTATTTTACATGGAGTGACTGCCTATCTGACCTCAACAACCCACTTATTGGGTAGTGCGATACCAGAAGGTACCAATTCTCGTAATTTAAAACGTTCAAAACCTAGTCGCAGTCTCATCTCAGCGACAAAGAAACGTCAAAAACTTGTCAAAATGTAGGGAAATTAGAGGTATTTTTGACAGATTGCGACTGAGATCAGACTGTGAACGTTCTTAAATTTACGAGAATTGCCCCTCTGTATATAGCCAGACTTTCGGGCTTCTGATGACGCGTAACGACTGTCAAAGATCTACGAATGACAGACAAGTAAAGTACAGGCAATCAAAAAATCACGATAAAAAGTCAAATATTTTATTAATAAAGAAAGGCCAATTAAAAGCACATAATTTACCAAACATGACCCCATAATCAAAAGTCCTTCCCCGCAATTCGCCTTAATTCAACCCTAATTACAATATCAGCAGTAAAATTTTCTCGAAGGAAATTCGAGGTGAGCGGAGTGCGACGTGGGTTGAGCAATTAATTCAGTCGGCGTCGAGTGCAGGTCGGTTGCGGTTCGATGCCCGCACCGAGCGATGCGACCCCTGTCTTTACCGCGTGGCGCTTCCATATGCCCCAGCGCATCTTGTGGCTACTAATCTACGTCCTAACTTTGAAATTATTTTATGTTACGTAGATAAGTTATGATCTTGCTAGACTTCGATTTTGCTAAATAAAAACGTCCGTTACGGACAAAAACTTCGCTTAAAAAAAATTGTATCAGTTACCTGGACAAAACAACAAAATTTTATGAAAACCAAAAACCGCAAAACTTTACACAAAAAATGCTTTCTCAAAATAAAAAGCCATATACTTTATAACCAATCTTCCAACTTTCCAAGTTTAAAACTTCTTTTATTTTTTCACTAACGTTATTAGGACAGAGAGAGGTGGATGGAAAGCCATTAATGCTCCACTGCTGGGCAAAGGCCTATTCTTTGCCCAGCAGTGGAGCATTAATGGCTAATAAAAAAAATAGGTATGTGCATGCGTTGAATGGCGTGCAATAGGAGAGGCATATTTCCAGCAGTAGACTGCTACAGGCTGATGATGATGATGTCCATGCGTTCCTAGCTATCTTCAAGACCAAAAGCAAATAAACATTGCTATACCACAATATTTCTAACTCACTCGCAACATCGCCGTCCGATATATTCGGCCTAAAAGCAATTACCCAAACATCCCAATGACAGAAACACAAAATATTTCTATGGCAACCGCATGCCCGCGGATATCGGCTGCACGTCCACAGGAACGATAATTACGGGACACCTCAGACGCCGCAATTAATTCCTGTCCGCGCTCCCGCGGCTCTTCTGCTGCGGTGTGCGCTGTCCCGAACACGGCCGGAATCTGACCGGATCCGGTATCAGGACATCCCTACCGAACTATGTGTCTATTAGTTTATCGCCTGTATTGTAGTGTAGATAATATAATATTGTGTGGGTTGATCATACTATACTGCTACAGAAAAAAAGTAATTGACACTAACACAAACATTGCGACGACTTTCATTGCGAAACCCACAGGATTCCATCCATACAAAATTCAGCTCAAAGGATCGGCGACTCTTTCGAAAATTAATTGCCGAACCAATTATTACGGTAACGAACTACATGTGTGCCCAAAATATCAATTAGCCGCGTCCCAACGACGCGAACAAAAGATATAGCGTCCCTAATGAATTCGTAATCTCCGTAATCTGTTCAATGAGAAATGGCGTATTCGAAATAGCGGCGGCTGCAAACAAATTAAACCTTCCCAAAAATGAATTTATCACGTAGGACGGGTTACCTAACTATTCATTTGTAGCGCTGTTTGAACAATGTGGCCAGGCGTGCTCGTGTCGCCTTTTATTGTGATCGCCTCTTGTTTGCTTCAATATATCATCGATTTATTTGGCAGGTTTATGTGTTTGTAATTGATCTTACCTGCGTATGTAAACAGAGGTAGGTGTAACTCAATTTTTTTTCAAAATCTATTTCTGCCACTCTTTGAGTGTAAAAAGTTACGAAATAGCCCCCAAAGTCCCAAAACGGACACCAGAAGGCCAATTCTCGTAATTTAAAACGTTCAAAATCTAGTCGCAGTCTCATCTCGGCGACAAATAAATGTCAAAAACTTGTCAAAATGTAGGGAAATTAGAAGTATTTTTTGTCAGATTGAGACCGAGATCAGACTGTGAACGTTCTTAAAATTACGAGAATTGCCCCTCGGTTGTGTTTGAACTATATTTTCAAGCATAATTCTGTAATAAAACCTAAAAATACCCATATGTACTAATATCAATATAAACAAATTACACCCGAAAATGAGACGCAACCCAAGAATCCTCCACGACGATTAGCACCAAATGTTGCATGTTTGTCGTAGCGAAATGTAGAATATTTTAATTTAGGTGAGGTCCGGTAAGAGCGGCGACCGCCGGCAGATGGCGCCGTCCTGTGATTAATATGCAGGATGGACACTGTCGAACCACACCGAATCTAACTCCACGGTTGTTTTCCTTCATTTTGATAACAATTTGTCCAGGCGGACCCGACTCGAACGGTATTAGGGAAATGATCGCAGTTGTACTCTGGTCTATGTGAATTTCTGGGGTTTACAGATGAAAATCGAATTAATATCATGTTTTGTTTTCAGGGACGGGGCAGTCATTTTCATGAAACTTATTGGCTCACATAACGACGTTTTTTTAAATATTTTTCAGCATTGCTTTTCAGCACACACTTTCTAATAGTTTGGGTTTCAAAAGCATAAATAAGTGACACCGTAACATTACTTTTGTATCGCCATTTTTCATTTCAAAACAAACCAAGTGTAATTAAAAATAAATAAGTAAACAGAAAACATAAGACAGTTTAGTTACAAAGTATCAAATTGTAGCTATTTCAGTGTAACGATACTGTTCCGTCCACCCGGTCCATCTGATGATGCATTATGGAATAAAATGTGAGTTAAGACTCAAGTTTGCACAATAAATAATTGTTTCCAGAGACGTAATTGCCGTAATTTCATGAATAATTACCGCCACAGAGCAATTAAATAAATTACAGAAGGAATAACGAGCTCCTTCGGGCTTTAGTTTAAAGTTGGGGAGTAGGATGTTGCACTTTACGTTTGTAACTCTTTAAAACGCTCAGTCAGTTAGATGACGCTGGGTTTTATACCGAGAATATAACCTCATACACATAACACGTGTAAACACGAAACATATTGAAAAATAAACATTTTTCAAACATATTTCAAACAAGATATTTATAAAGAACTGTTTTAAAATAAATGTTATTTGCTTTTCAAAAACAACATAGCGGCGGTCTGTTTACTGATATTTTTAAACGGTCGAAAACACAGCGTTACGGTAAATAAACTAGCGGTTGAACACGAGTGTGAACCAAAAATCGCATCATATTTATCGTGCGATAATATTTTGACGTTGCCATCTAAGCACGAACCGCAAATTGTAGCGCCAAACGCGGCCAGCCTGAAAATTTTAAAAAAGAATCGCCGCTGTCATACTCGCGATATGGCTCGCTTCCAAATACCGGGGAGACCAGCGGGGGATCGCTCGCGGGGGGCGGGGGCGTCCCCACATGGCCAGTTAGTTACGCCGCGAATTATAGGGGCCATTACGATTCATTAAGGCCAGTTAGGCTTAAACCGGTGTTTACCCACGCACACACACACACCCACACACACACACCCACACACACAAGCCTTCGTTCGCAACAGTTGGTATTGTTTTAAGCGTGTTGGAGAGGGACAGAGGACACGAGAGGGTTGCAATTTGAAATTTTAAGCTACAGAAATGTGTGTGTAATTAGTGGCCAACGTAACGAGCTTAGGGTCTTGCCAGCTGAAGTGTGAATTTTTGATTTTGGTCAACCCGTTTTTTTGCCTCAGGGAGATAGTCGTAAAAGATCGATAGATCGAAAAAAATATCTTGATAACCCATATTATACATAGTTGTCACAAAATATTCAACTTGCCACCAATTCTTATTATTTCGCGTAAATCCTTATGACATTTGTAGTTGTAGAAGTTTGTATTTTAAACCACTAGTGGGTAAGTAGTCGTCATACGCCGCGATATCCGACAACCTCTAATAGTAGTTCAATATTTTATTCATGGAGGCTCGCTATCGCTTGAGTTCATATGTAAATAGCCTATAACCAGCAGTTCATAGCTGGAGGCTTGCCAGTATTGACACTATCGGCTATCGGGCTCAAACTGCGATGCCTCCACCCTGTACGTAGGAAAACCGATGTTAAACGATATTTTATGTAGCACTTTAGACTATTGATAGTGTATTAATATCAATTTATTGGGAAATGGTAATGTTTTAATATTGACTGAACGTGCCTTTGCATTGAAATGCAAAATGATGTGTCACGGGTCGGTCATTTTGATTTTTACCTTATAAATAATATGAGAGCTGTCCGCGTTTCTCTACATTAAACTAAATAAGAGACAACCTAAAGCATGATGAATAATGAATGGTTTTCTGATCTCTTCATAAGAGTAAAATCTTTTACTAATCTGATTTGCATGAATCAAGTTCATAATAAACAAAAAAAAAACATTTATTTCCATAAAACACCGTGTAAGCAACTGTTATAACTCGATCATGGTGGAATCTAATCGAGCGTTTGACCTGATCCAACGCAAACCAAACATAGCCAGGCTAAACTCAACCTTCCTTTGCAGGCATAAAGGAGAAATGTTAGTAAAAAATAGGCTTGCAACGGTAGCATCTGCCAATTTGTAGCTGCCTGCACGTCATAGGTAAATAACCGACGCATCGTTTGCCGATGCTTTTGACAGCCAGAAGTATTGAGCAAACATCCACTATTTGTATGTGAACTTTTTGCTCCGGCTTTTTTCATTTGGCTCACTGTGCGTGATGTATTGGGATTATTATTGATAATTAACGTTTTAACGTGAATTCGCTCGGGTTATTATGATCATTTATTTGTTTTTCAGAGAATGGTTTGTTAATGATTTTTGTTGGGTTTTAAATGTAAGGGGTTTTAATTGTTTTTTGGAAAGTTATGTAGGTACTGTATTTAGTAACGAAAACTACATCAAACCTGATGTAAGTTTATCTTTCTTTGCTAAGATTATCTTACTCAATAAAATGTGTTTTAAAAGTTAATCAGTCTAAACACACCTAAAAATCAAGTCCCCCCTATTAAAATCCCACACCTAACGAACTCGCCCAAAATGGTCGGGAGCAATTTATTTTCAAACCCAGACACATTAACAAAAACCGGTGAACGAAAGAAGTACGAAAAAAACGCACATAATCCGAGCCCAACTAAGCCCAGGGGTTATCTAATAACATTTATTACTGGGCTTCCAGTCCCCAGTGTCCACTTCCGGTGGCTGATAAACGGGCGCCGTTTTTGCCGCCATATTTATTTATAGGTGTTGGTGGGCGATAATGTCGATGCTGGCAACACTATGTTTCGGCCCCACGTTGGGCGCCAGCAGCCGGAACGCTACGGACTATTGGTCAGCCATGATGTGGTCGTCATTAAGTTAACTATGCGATTCAAGTTATTGGTATTACTTGATTCTATGTGTCGCATGTAGCATAATATAATAAGGTACATAAGTGTGCAACTTGCACATGCAACCTAATATTTTTGATTCAGAATTACTTAAGCGTTTAAATTATCTCATGTTGCAGCAATCATGTTGTAATTGAAAGGGCTTTATAATAATTGTATAATAAGTCTGAGCCACTAATAACTGAAGTGTTGTTGTAATCCAGATACCACTTAGATAAATAGCTGAACAGATTTTTCCAGTGTCTAGATTTTTTAATAATGGAAAAGATAAAAGGACTCATATATCTAACGATAACCAAACAGGCGCATTGCATAAATGTGCTCCAGTAATAATTACTTTTCTGTCATTTCATAACATTCACAGACACCAATAACATCTTAATTCACAAGGGTAAGGCAAATAGTTCACGAGCGCCTATTAATCATATCGATGTGAAGAAGCAAGTGTTGGCGCGATTTATTTGTTCGCAAGTTTAGTGCCGCGCGCGCAGTGTGCGAGTAATGACGGACATCACGATATAAATGATTGGGGTACTCAGAATGTTTGTGTTTGGAGTTTTCTTTGAGTGATAAATATTTTTTATTTGCTCAGCATGTTATTAAATGCTTCGAGTAAGATGAGGGTGACATTATCATTGGTATCATTTTTTTTTAAATAAAAAAACCTCGGGCGTTGACCAACTCCTGACTAACTGTGACTGAAACACCACATATAACATAACGTCACGCCTGTAATCTACGAAGGGTTAGGCAGAAGTGTACCTTTAGTACACTGACATTTCGCAAGTTATGATTAAGTTATATAAGTATAGAGGGAGAGCCTATTCCCACCAATCGGGATCAAATCCAGACTCTAGGCTCCTACTAACAAAAGAACAATATGCACAATTGCTCATAGCTTCTTTTGATAGATAAATCTACGCCAACTGAAGTTTAAAACAATGACCTAACCAACACATGCCTTTATAAACGTTACTTATAGCAATCTAACAAAATATAACTTTTTTATTCTTTGACTTTCATAATTGGGCTACCAAAACGAATGATCTCCTTTGATCTGTCAAATAAGTCATTTGAAAAAACAAAAAAGATGAAAAGGATTATGACTTTTATAACTGTGTAGAAAAATGAATTGAACAAAGCACGCAAATTCAAGAGGTATTAATTTTGGACATGATTCATCTAAACTAACGTATTAACAAAATTTGTTTGAAGTTAAACGTCTTTTTAAGTAAGGGTGTATTATTTAGATACTAGAAAATTCGTTTCGTCAGCCCACAAATTCTGTTTACCTCATATTCCAATTTAATGGCGTGTTTGTTTGAAGTGGACAGCACAATTCGGGGTATAAATCGCGGGATCCTTCCTGGGACGAGCTTGCAGTGCCCCGGGGACCGCGGCATACATACATCATGGCTTCCACTTGACAACACGCTACTCTGGGATGACAATCTGAAACTTAAGTACTTACAAAGGAATGTGAGCTTTGATTCGAAAATGTTGAGTAGCGTCGGGTTACCTTTGTGTGTGGTCTTTGTAATATGGAGAGACTAATGCCAGGGCTTTATTGACGTAAGGTGTTTAAATTTTCATTTATATCATTCATGTTACTAAATTGTAAATTTCTACCTTAAAATTCTTGCCAAGTGTATGTGAAGTGTAGTTTTTGGTCACAAAGCACTAATATGTACCTACTGACTTATGTAAATGACAAGAAATATACTTTATATTATTTTCCACTAATAAAATCTAAATATCACAAATTCACAACATAATATGTGTGCATACTTATAATAACCATTTTAACAACATAATTTCTCAACGATTCACCACAACAATTACCCACACCTTTAATTACAGCAGGTTACCTGAAGATTTACTGCGCTCAGCCAGGTGTGCAGGTCTCGGGGGCCATCCCATCCATCCCGCGGCCGCAGCGGACGGGGCCATCCATCCTCCGCCCAGCAACTGGCCCTTGGCGGACATTAGCCGGCCCTTGTCTTTGCCGCTTTGATTTACGTGCCCGAAAAGAGATCCATCGCTTGAGGGCAGCTTTAGATATGCTTAGGGTATTGATTTGTAGTGTCGCGGGGATCTTAGGGTTGTTACAGAGGTACGAATACCTAAAATAGAAAACACACAGAATTAAAACTACTTATGTCAGTTTAATGAACGAATTCGGTTACACTTTTTTTTTCTGGTTGGTTTTAGTGTAACTTTGTTAGTTTTAAATGCACCTGTTTCTTTTTCTTTGACTTTAAGATAGAAAAGGTTGTTAAATAAGTCTGTATTGTGGAATACCACAATATTTCTAGTTTCTGTAACTTTACCAAAAATAAAGTAATAATCACCAAAACGGATAGGTCAACAAAGAGATCTATCGTTTGCAGGCAGCTTAGGATATGGTTTTGGTATTGATATGTAGTGTCGCGAGGATCGTAGAGTTGAGAATTACCGTGGTGTGAAGGTGTCTACAATTTAAAATACACAGAATTAAAAAAATACATACAGTGAGGAAAATTTGACAATAATGTATGTAAATTGATTGTATTTTTGACAGATTGACTCTGATATTAGAATACGAACGTTCTTAAAAATACGGGAATTGCCCCTTAGATTATTTCCTGTTTCTGTAACTTTACCAAAACAATACCTATTATAATCACCAAAACGGGTAAACAAACCATAATGAACAAAATCTATTCATAAATAAATTAAAAATAGCTTCCTGTCTCCTGACGACCAAAAGTTGTCTCGTACAATTTATAAACGTCAGAGCGTTGACTGTGAAACCTCCTGATTCATAATTAATGATAATATCCGGCAGATGCGGATTTTTCATCCGTTGAGAAAAAAACGCCGGTCGGCGGAAAATAATCGCGAAAGGCCTTAGTCATTTATAATGCTGGATGTAGAGCGAACTCAGAGCTGTGGAAGCGGTTTATCAGTACCTACGGGTGAAAACACACACGTGTATAAATATTTTAACGCATTTTTTCATACTTATATATGTCCTACCTGGTGCTTTTTCTGCGACGTGTTAAGTTTCACAATGGTAATTGTATTTTTTAAGTGTTCATCAGTTTTCACCCCTGCACGTCTGACAAGAGTTGGGTACAGAGGTTTGGTATTGCCCTTTTATTGAGTAATGACAGATTTACTTACTGTCAAAATCCAAAAAACTATTCTGTGGATTAGTTTAACTTTTGACTCAGCTAAAAACAATTGTAAAATCAAAACCGTTTCGTCCGAGTCACGTCCAATTCCGCGTGACATCGGCTTCTGTGCGAGAACGGAAATACAACCTTTAAAAAAAGAAGTGCTCACAACCGGAAGCGACGGGCAGGAAGACGGCGACGACAGCGCCGCGTCGCCTGCCGACCGAATTAAAAATTAAACGAGGATCCGTTTCCGGATACCGTGACGTTTGCTCTGCTTATTTTTTACTTTTTCAGGGTTGTGACAAGCGGATGTTTGTTTAGATTTTGATATTTGAAAAAGGGCTTATTCCTGTAAACGCTAACTGGGCGTACCAAACAAAACTATTTATAATTCATTCTACCGCACGTGGTAATTAGTTAGTATTATATTTTTTTATGTGATATCCGTTATTTCTTATAATGCTGGTTAACCTGTAATTGGCGACTGTGTAAGATATATTATTATAGATATATTATAAACAGAAGCTGTTGGTGTAGCTTTACAAATAATGATTTAAATAATTAATTAAGTGATTATAATAGCAAGACGTGCAAAATACAAACGATTAGAATTTTCGGGCTCTTTGTCTTTACCAAAAACTGGAAATGAGTTTAACTGCTTACGTAGATTATACAAATAGTTATTCTAAGTACACATAAGTACAAGATCCTGTATGGACTTTAATTACATGGATAGTGTTAATAGAGATTGATTGTTCAGCATATAAGAAAACAGAAAATTGTTGTTTCAATGAGCCTTAAAGGGCTGTATCGAGAAACAAATCGAAGTACCAGTGTTCGTTTGGTTGCTGTTCACGTATCGTGAAATATTATGCCGAAATATAAATGTATTACTGGAGTGATACGCAGAGCCAAAGATACAGATAAAACTAGTATAAATAATTACTTTTGAACTTTATGCAAATTCCGTTTGCGGTTTTGTCATTGTTTTTAATCGCAGTATCCACATAAAAGACACGCATAAATAGGCTCTGTTTGCTTTTAAGAAAAGATCTACTTGTTTTACATAAATAAGTAAACTAAATGAAGCCCGTCTTAGTATGAGAAACTCTGCATTTTATATTAGTTTAAATCTCCGAATGCTATGAACCTCTCTAAAATTAATTTGGTATATGAAACCGTGTAAAATAAATACGTCTGTATGTACCCATATCTATATGATCAAGGTACACATCACATCCACGAAAATAACTCTCTGGAGGTCACACTTATTGATCGCGAGCCTCATTTACCTCCCTCCCACGCTATCTCTAATTTACTTCTACACGTACATAGCCTAGTAAATGAGTCGCTTCACCAGTGTGTGTTCAACGAATACATGAACGTTATCACACTGAAAACTTTCTAAATATAATCCTAGTGTGTAGATAGTCTGTGTCTGTGTAAATAGTCTGCATGTGTGTGCTTATATTAAGTGCCCGCACACAGGGGTATCAGCCGGTATACACGAAGCGCGCTCACAGCTTCATTTATATTATACTGAAACTGAAGAAATGTCTCACTCTGCTCCTTTCTAGAGAGGATCTATGTGGGCGTGCCGCACCGTGGGCGGAGCTTAAGACGGACACTCCTTGAAATCCTCTTTTTTCGTTGCTTCGCCGTATCTAGGCGAGCAGCGACCACGCTACCAAGACCTCTGACACTTCATCTAATTTCGTTTTTCTTCGAGATTTTCCGAACATAGTTTGGACCATGGCAGGTCTTGGTTGTCTGGTCATGTTTATGTAAGCGGAGAAACAAAGCTCGGAACAACTTTAGTCGTTATCGCGTTTATAAAGTTCTCGAGACATTCACTTTTATTGGGTGTTTTGCTTGAGATAAATTTTTATTTCTTTTGTCTTGATACTTTTTGTTTGCTGATGATAAAGATTATGGAGATGTTTAAATATTCAATAGAATTTATATTAGCTGTATGTACTTTTCGCCACAAGAATTTTTATTATTCTGCATATCTAGTACGGTATAGAAAATTACCTACTTCGCTAATATTTCGTGGGTAAATGGAACACTGCTCAGTGACCTGAATTGGATTTTTTTTTAAATCCCATGACGATCGTTGACAGTTGCAGTCCATTACAAGTGTTCAGTACGTTACGTACGATCACTGATCGATATACATTCGAAATAAAATATATACAATTTTGCTTTGGCCAAAATAGTATAATACAATGTTATTAATATTATTATATTCTAAATAGCATTAAGTTTACTTCAAATACCATAATCTTATAATCAGCCGAGAAAAACATCGCCCATCCAATCATTTATGAACGATGATATCCTTTCACAAAAGTGGCGTCAAAAAGATTGATAGTGGTGTATACGGCATGAAGCTTATCTTAGTGAAAGTCCGCAGAAATAATAGCTACGATGAAGGAAAGCGGTATCTAATGAATGATGGATGGAATCCCTCTGCTGATTTGTGGGTAGATAAAAATATATTTTAGAAGGACAATATTATTCGCTAGTATGAAAAATATTTTAAACAAGGTGGACACGACAATAAATTAAACAGCATAATTCTAATGCCGTTCCCAGTCTGCATACAACAATTTAATCTTTATATCCAATATTTAGTCACAATCCAAAAGCCATAGCCGGCCCATCACTACAATTTAGTTTGATTGAAAGAAAGAAAGAAAAGAAAGAAAAAAGTTTATTTGGACACAGTTCGTGAAACACAAAATACAAAATTAATAAAATAACAAATAATGTTTCAGACAACAACAGTGTGTGCCTCACGGCTGCGCCAAAAAGGTTCATTTCAGCATTAATGCCAGACAGCTGATGCTCTCTGACGCTGGTTTTCTAATGAACCCTTAGGGAAAAATGATTGAAGAAACACTCTTGTTATGGGTGTTACGATGAATATGATGATTTCAAATACCTGCTCCTATAGGCTATAATAAGCAAATGGTTATTAGATTTTAGACAGGTACTACATACTTATTAAATTACACAAATGTAGTCATGAAAATGTTTTGATATTTAATGCCTGGACTTTAACAGAGGCCTCGACTCCTGACTTTGTTTCGTTATGTTTTCTCAAGGGTAGTCACTTATGCCATGTCGACTCCTTCTAGATTTTTTTAGATACACATGTAGTGTAAAATTGATTTCGAAATCCTATTTAATAATAATTTCATTCAGTTTAGAAGGGTTGAAATATACTACGCCGTAGCGTGCTCCGTAGTCACTACGGCGTAGCCAATGCAATAAAGACACTGCTACGCCACTACGTTGGCGTAGCAAGGAACTGATGCGCTACGCCGCGACTCATTAGGTCAGAAAATTATTCCTGTACTTTATTTTATACTTTGAATGTAGGAGGTAAGGATAAGTATAAGTATTTGTCACAAAGTCAGCTCAATTTCAGTAACAACGGGCATTTTATGCTTTACAGCGCTACATAATAACGGAAGATTACCCATAAAATAATTGAGCTTACCCTTAAGTACGGTAAAGTGGGCCACGTGTGTACACGAGTGGAAAACAACGTGGTACCCATTGGGAGCCATTGGGAGCCAGTGGGCGTTATCTCCCGCCACTTCCTTTGGCGCTCAATTGTGCGAACAGGAAAATGTTTGAAGCTACCCTACTCGCCGTAAACGAAGACATCACTTGTGAACTGTTTCTAAATGTGTTAGATGATATCCGGACCGTATCATATCGGCAGTGATACAGACATAATTATGTAAACGTGTTTGTGTTTAATCTCACAACATGGGACGTATTTAATAAAAAAAAGTTGACA
Source organism: Apamea crenata (assembly GCA_949629185.1). NCBI lineage: Eukaryota > Metazoa > Arthropoda > Insecta > Lepidoptera > Noctuidae > Apamea > Apamea crenata. The sequence goes on along the minus strand of OX451359.1, from coordinate 12,866,776 downwards.
ATCCGGCAATCTGGCAATTCTGCGATATTTTTTTCATAGTTTTTTTGCTTTATTTAATAGCGCCTGACGTGAAAATGTGACAATTAGGTAATTTTTAACAAATATATTGCGTTGTCAGTAAATAGGACTCAGCACCTGAATTGCGTAACACATTTTCAATCACAATCCGAAACATTTTGAAGGATATTAAATAAATTAAAAAATCATTTATTTCAGGAAGTTATTCCCATAATCAGCACTACAAATCACATAGAACAAACAAGAAATACAACACAAATTACATACATAAAACATTACACATTAAAAACATTGCATTAAAAATAAATAGCTAATCCATTGCTTGATATGTTCGAAAAATTGGTCTACTCAACAACGTACATAATGCATTGAATGTTGTTGAACTGTAAAAATGAAAGCCATTACGACTGATAGTGAATTACCCAATAACCTTCCTGGTCTAAATTATACTGAATATGATGGCTTCTATGTACAGTACGGGAATTTAATACTTTCAGGTTAAATATAGTCGGTATTATATTATAGTACGCCGGCTAAAATGACCCTCTTTATGCTTTCAGGAAAATATAACGTGTCTACATCATCTCTGTGGTATAAGAGGTTCGACACAACGCAACGAGGTACTGCATCAACTGTTGAGAACAGTTTTTTAGTTCATGAAGCCTACCATCCACATGCGAATGGAAAATTACCGCTCCCTTGGTTGTCCTACAATATCCATTAATGGACACCGAAATAACTTGTCGCTCACGTCATTACAAATGAACTCATATCTCGTATGAGCATTCAATTTAGCACTTACACCCCATTATACAAAATTATCGATGTCACCTACATTACATTGTGTGAACTCAACCCTACATGAGCTGTGTGTGCGTGTGCGGGATGTGTGTATGTCAACAAAGTGGGTGTAACTGTGTGCGTTATCTGAAAGATTCCACTTCATTTCCCTCGACCCGCGGATGACATCACATGTTATTTACATGACGTATATAATATAAAGTCTATAATATACATATCGCTATGAAGTTGGTTAGAGGTGACATTCTCTGCACGCTTGACGAAAATGGTTGTCGAAATTTGAAATAGAAGGTGAATTTCTGTTCTTAGTTTTATAATGGAGTCCCAACCCTAATCCGCAATTCCCTGTCTAAAAACCTTACAAAAGTTTTCCACTTTTGTAAAGTAGATAAATTAAAGAACAGAATTAGTCACTCACATCAATGATAATAATATATTATTGTATTCTCATGAGGTCCACCAAAACTTGTATACATCGAAGTTTATTAAAGTTATTACAGGGTTATGTGTTCAAGACAAAATTGACAGAATGGCTTCTAAAGTGTTGTTTTTAAAGTATTAAGGAATTTATGGAACATAAAAATAAAAAATTTGTATATTTATTAAAATGTCAACAATATAAATTAATAAATTGTATAGTGAATAATTGCATGGTAATAGAATAATATGGTAATATAATAATACGCTTGCTTGCAGGCAGAATACAATAACACTTAGGTTATAAGATCTTACCTTAAATACCAAAACAATATATTTCTAGCAAATAAACGTTTGATTTGATTTGATTTGAATAAGTCTTACACTGAGAATTAATTTTGAATTTTTGACAGTTTTTTCATATTAGAACTTTCAGATGTCAATTTTGTTCCAAGGAAAACAGTGACTTTGGTAAAAATCATCCATAAGTAGGTTTGTACAAACACTTTTACACGTCAATCATATTTAAAAAACTAGATGAGGTCGGCGTTTCTTTTCTGACTACATGGTGACACTATTCAGTCCTTTGATCTAAAACGAGACTGACTTCGTGTTGTCAGTGATTTTTAAATAGTCGTTGTGTTCACACAAAAACCTCAATATAAAAGTCTGTATCAACAACTTGAATGAGAATTTAACTTGTTTGTGAACAAGTTAAGTACACATATAAAGTTAAAAGTAAAGTAAAAATTAATGCGTTGTAACCTTTATAAGTCGGAACATTAGCATTTGAGCGCCGTCGGCTGTCGTTTAGGAAATGAGAGTCAGCTGTTTTATCTAAATGGGAGTATGGGGACGTAAAAATGACGTAAAACTCCCGTTTAACAATAAATAATGAAATAAAACGTTATGTTCCATGTATAGAATCGTATAAATAGGTATACCTACTGTGTCGTCAAATTCATTCGTTTAGTAAAAGTATGTAAGTATTATTTTTATGCAGAAATCCTTTTGAAATGAGTAAAATAACGTATTAAGTTCAGAATAAAATTCGCCAAAATTCATATATTAAGCAGTGTTTCCATTTCTTAATAAAATTATAGTCATAAGAACTATTCCATGTAAATTCTACATTCTTCAAGTAGCATTTCTCCACCATTCCCCCGCATTAAACACCTCACCAAAAACACAATCACCACACCATAATTAAACACTAAACATAAACAAAACACAAACAAGGAAAAACAAGTGCATAAAAAGAAAAGTACCGCACAATCGGTACAATAGGTTCGCGGTACGAAATGTACCGAAAATACCGCAACCTTCCCGGTAATGAAGCCGTATCTTTAATAGCCGCGATAAGGGTGCTAAATGTTTGCGCACACGCCAAATAATAAGCGGCTCGATCATTTGTGAGGGGAGACTGACGGGAAAAAAGAATTGGAACCTTTGATGGCGCTCTTATCGATGGTCGAGATGTAATGTGCGAATTGAATAAGGTTGCGTGTTTGCACGGATTTTGAAGCTGATGATCGTTTGTTGTGGTCGCGTCTTTTGTTTTGTTGGTTGTATTGTTAATTAACACGGAGGTATAATACACACACAGTACCTATGAGAATCGATAATTTTGTGATAGGAAGCTCAATATTGGTACAGTCAGGGAATTATTAAGCAAATTAAGCAAAATTACACCCTAAGTGAATTTGTCGTGTTATAGCCATTTCATAAAACTGTCAAAGAGTGACAGTTGTGATTTGAATATTTGTGTGAATTTCTTTACTAAAAATTGGTGTTGCAACGTTCACTTTTTACAGAAACTGCTGAGGTACCTAAACTTTCTTTTGCTCTTTTTTAATGTGGACAAAAAATAAAATAAGCCATCTCAATTTACAAAAAAGGTATACGTGAACTCTTATTACAACTTTTCGTCATCTCCCTCCATAACAAAGTTCCAATCTTGCAACCACATCAAACTATCATCTGATCGGCAATATTCGTAACATTTTATAAAACGTTTGTTTGCTATTCTGGTTTAGCGCGCGGTCGACCAACATTTTAGCGCTTACCGCGCGGCCCGACCGCCTGATTGGCAGTTAACCCCGCAGATAAACGCAGATGGGTTACGTTCGACAGATATCGCCTATCGTTCGACAAACTTCGCTCTTTACGGTTATTCCCCCATAAAGGGAACTTTAAGTAAAAACAACTTTACAACCATCGTTTTACGATATCTTTTTATGTGACGCGGTTATTTTTATCGCTATTATGGCTGTTACTGATCATCATGAGTAACGTAATTGTTTTATCGGACGTCTTTTAGTTTATCTATATCTATACTAATAATAACGCTGAAGAGTTTGTTTTTTTGTAAGCGCTAATCTCTAGAACTACCAAACAGATTTTAACAATTGTTTTTGCATTTGATAGCCTAGCATGATTCTTAAAGAAGACCATATATGAACATATATTTCAGGCTATATATTAATATCACACAAGGAGCCGAGAAAATAGTAAAAAAAAAAAACGCTAAGTAAAAACCACATCCACCATCTGCGCGGGCAGGTGATGCGATGCGACGTTGTAGATCGGGGGAGCAAGAAGTTTCACGCAGACCAAGTCGCGGGCCGAAGCTAGTTATTAATAAAATGATTAGCTAAACTTTGATCGAAGTCTACCTTAATAAAAAGCACCTAACTTGGAAGTGGAGTCATGATAATCACGAAAACCCAGCGTTTAACGAACGAAAATCGAAAATCGGACGTTTGACGAAGAGATTCAACGAGATAACATGTTAAAATTGTTCATAGATTCACATAATTATAGGTACTGAACGAGCTAAGCAAAATTACTGGCCAATTTCATAAACTTTATTATTTAGTATTTCCTTCATGCAAATTATAACAGCTCTGCCATTATTTCACGAACACAAATATATGTAGATAAAACGAAAACTAATTTGGAGCCTCCACCAACGGTTAGGACAACGCCACTTACGGTGGTGGGTGTCATCAAAACTAAATTTGGGCAACGAGTCGCAATCCCACATCAAATAATGGGAGGAATGACGAACAGAACAAACTTCATACATCCCTATAGATGGTGGGACACATGGCCGTCTTGTGTGAGCAACTTGTTAGCTTACATAAAGTTTGGCATCGAAATTGTTAACGTGATCGTCATCTAATCGTTTATCGTTTATTATTTGGTTGGATGCTTTGGAATCGGACAAAAATCTACGTTACAGTGTTTCATAAACAACCAATAACTAGCTAGATCATAGATGTCAATATTGCGACAATACGTTAAAGTAAAAGAATTTATTAACAATGATTTAACACGGGTCCTTATAGACCAACGTGAGGTCTCAGGTCGTTCGTGATATTTAAAAGGAATAATTTCTGGTAATTTAGAGTCATCTAACTATGCAAGACCTCTTTCAATTCTTATCCGTTTAAAAATGAAAGGTTTTTTTTTTAATTAGCAATTCCGGCAACTAACAATCGGTTTTTAGCTAAGCCCGTATTTAAATGCTTCCACTGACCACCGACCTCATTTAGTTTTAAAAATATGATGAACGTGTAAAAGTGTTTGTAAAAATTATGGGGTCAAGCTAGTCATGATCCCAGTCCTATCTAGCATGTTCAGTGCCACGAAGAAATGAACAGTAACTCAGCAGCGTAAATCGCCAGATGAATATTGTTTCAAACGGAATTAAGCACGCGCGCTAGGGACGAGGATCACTTATAATTGTTATTTTATTCATAGGAACAACAGTCCTTCGGGACGGGATAGGTGAACAAATATTTTAGCTCGTCGAGGACCTTTTAGCGGTGGATGACGCGGGCGGGTGATGTTGCGCTACAATTAGTGTCTTGTGTAGACAGTTTACTTTACGGTAACAATCATTTGTAGGTAGCAAAATTATTTGCTTCTCATTCAAGTTAAGTCTCAATCGATTCAATTCTAGTGATGTAAAGTCTTTCGTCATTCATTAGATCGACTAAAACAATTGCATTTAATCTAATCCTCGAAGACTGACTGACAATTTGGAATCATCATCTGCCTAGCCTTTTCCCAACTGTGATGGGGTCTGCTTACTGTCTTACCGGATGCAGCTGAGTACCAGTATTATACATGGAGCGACTGCCTATCTGACCCACACAACCCAGTGACTGGGTAATACGATACCCCCTGGTAACACTGGTTGTCAGACTTTCGGGCTTCTGACGACCCGTAACGACTGTCAAAGATGCATGAATCCGGGATTCACAGCTTAACGCGTGCTTTTCGAGGCACGGAGGGGTCTTGGTATGTATAGATCGGGGGATCGCGGTCACCCACCCACGGACCAACCGCAGCAAGCGTAGCTTAACCTGATCGATCGAACCGTGGGGACTTTATTTTCGACAAAACCAAATTTTAATTTGGAGATTTTCTTATAACACTCACTTGCATCTTAAGCTATCGTCGTGAACCTTGATGAGGATACTTATTCTAGAAACCACATCCACTGCTGAGCGGATTACTCAGGTAGACGAATGACTCAGTGTAATTCCACCTCATCTGTACGAAAAAGATAAGCGGTAAGCTAACCCGTGTCTGTCTGTACCGCGCAATCATCCCGCAAATCCCGTATCATTAAGTATCGCTAAGAAAGCGATCCGCGGACTATTACCATGTTAATAACATTGGGGAAATGGTGATTAATCAACTTGACGTTTAGCTACATCCCCGCGTTACTAACCTCAGTGGCATTCGCAATTTATGCATTGGTTTGCGAAAGGTCAACACTCGACAGAAGATCTTGGGCTTAATGCTGTTTCCATTAAAATGTTGATTGGACACTGAATTGGCTTAAAGGGTTGTGATTTGTGTAGTGGATGTGGAGTCTACTGGGATCCACGTTTTGTTTACTACTAGCTGTGCCCGCGTAAACAAATTGTATTTCATGGGTTTCAATTATTTTGCGCTAACCTCTAATTATGTTTATAAAATAAAACTACCATCAGCTATCTGCTCGTGAACGTCCTGTCAAAATCGGCCCAGCCGTTTCGGAGATTAGTCGGAGCAAACAAACAGACAGATAAACAAATTTTTTTTTATCCTACTAATATTATAAATGCGAAAGATTGTATGTATGGATGTATGGATGTTTGTTACTCTTTCACGCAAAATAACAACATAACAACATAACATAATTTTAAGATCTTTGTTACTAACAACTATGGACATGTAATATTTAGTCTGCAATAAATGGAATTATTATTATTATTATTATTAAAAACTACTGAACAGATTTTGACGAAATTTAGCACACAGATAGTTTATAACCAGGATTAACATATAGGATACTTTTTATCCCGACATTCCCACGGGATCGAAACTTATGCGGGTGAAACCGCGGGGCGCAGCTAGTTGTTTATAAATATTCATTTAGTAAAAGCTGTTATTTTTACATTGCAAACAGACATTTACATTTTATTTATTTATATCGAAGATGTAAGATGTACCTATGGATATTCGTAAGAACATTTTAGAACGTCTTACCTTCGCGTCTTTTCCCCTTATTACAATTACAAATGCAATATTATTTATAAACCAATTAGCGTAGGTTAAATTACGTGCTAACTGTGCTCTAAAAATATCAATTAGTTTTTACCTTTTGACTGCACGCTACCAATTAATTCCTTTCAGTAACGTTATGCATGTTACAACTGAAAGGCTTGTCTGACGTAACTATTTTATTGCGGCATATAAATACAGCTTTACATTTTCCTAGAATAGCCTGCAAGCCACGAGCATTAAAAATAAAGCTCTTTTTAAAGCTAAATTAAACAATCAAAATGTTCCAGGAATTTTAACACCCCTGTCTCATTTGAATTATAAAACCTGGAATACATATAAATGCAACATAACATAATATGGATAATCCCGAGGAGGCGACTCGTGGCGACGGTCAAACGCTGATATTTCTCCTTTTAATCCCTGTCAGATTATTTAAATTCCCACCTGCGCGTCCTACTCACCATTTGCAGCCGCTTTTTTATTTTAAACAAAAATAAAATATAAAAATATTCTCGTATTTGTTTTGGACGGCGGGAATCCTTTAATTTTCGGCACGGCTGCGTGACGGTCCGTCCACTGTCCGCCTGCACTGTTTGGGTCGCTTTGAGAAAAAATGTTTTCATATTCCATGCTTATACGTTGAAATGTTTACCGGATTTTAATATTTTATTTTATTGTCAAAACAATGTTTGCGGAGCATTTGTTTGGGACAGCTCGGTCCGTTCGTTCAGTTGAAGTATAAAGGGAAATGGCATTTCATTTTTCGAATTAAAGTCCTCTCAGTGAACAATAGTGTAATATATTAGCGTCATAACAATCGTACAAAGCTTAATTTTTTGCCGACATTGCTCCAGAGGCGACTGAACTCGTTTAACAAAAGAAAAACTAGGAGTTAGTTGTCCAAAGCTTTGCCAACTCTGCTGGCTGTTCTACAGTGAAACTATTAATTAATAGCAAGAGTATTTTAACAGTAACCTTTTTCATGTTTTCCTTGATAGTCTTTACTTATTAATATATGATAGTATTTAAAATTCAAAATAAATAACTACATTACAAAATATATTTCAAAATCCATCGTAGGTATTTTAAGATGGACTTATATTGAAATTCAAATTTATTTTCGCCCGCTTGGGTGTCGGAAAATATCCCACGGGAACGTACTACTTACCGGAATAAATAATACCCTATGTGTCAATCCAGGTTATAAACTATTGTGTGTCAATCCGGAACATACATACATCCAGACAAATAGGTAAATCGACAAAAAATCTTCTTTACTATTTTATTATAATTATTACGTACTTATAGATCAGATTACACAAGAACAGATGGGACGATGACCTCTAAACAGGCATTTGCCAGTATCTTGGGGCACACCGTGAAAAAATTAATTTGTCAGGTAAAATTATTTCAGCCGTATCAAAACTACACCGTATAAACTACCATAGCTAAGATATAAAAAATCTTCAAATTACATAAACGTAATTACATTTACCTAATTGCTTTTACATAAACGTGGCTATTGTAGAAGCTCAACTAAGTGCAGGACAGAGCCTCGAACCGTTCCGAGGCTGGAATGTAGCAATTGTTGCCGCTGGCTTTATCCAACACTGTCGCTTCCCGTTTTATTTGCTTTACTATACTTTAAATTCTTTCCCTCACTCGCGATGCTTTATGCGAATGTGCGCGCACGCTCACCGCTCCGCCGCGAGAGTCGCCTAATGAAAACTTTTTGAATTAACGTACGCAGTAACATTCGATGCGAGTTTTTATCCCACTCTGCTTTGTATTGAAAATAACTCGTTTAAAGTTGAATTTTAAATTCATTGCTCGTAATGAATGTGTTTCTGTACATACTGCTTGTTAAAGAGTTAGAATGAAACAATTTTTTATTCTAGATGAACCAATATTAAACATTGTTTTTTAACGTTGGAACGAGGAACTAATAAACACAATGTTTTGTTTAACTATAAATTAATATGTAATCTATGAAACGGTTTCACGTTTAAATATTGTATTTTACAAATTAAATTCATAATAAAAACGTCCAACCGCAGCAATCCATCGATCCTTAAACAGAAACGCGCGCGGATTGTGGCGGACACACCTCCATTGAACGCGGCGCTCAAAAACGAGACCGCAACAAGGCAACCGATAAATCACACGCCAACTTCAAATAGAAATGTCATATTATTTCCACAAAAGATTTAACTCCAAAATAAATTATATTTTCCCCCTTTTTCGTGCCATTGTTCACCGACGTGTGGAAGCCGCGCAGTGCTCGGCGATATTTAAAAAACCATTAACTGCACGCTTTTGTATAGAAAACGGTACAACAGTAGCAACCGATATGCTCAGATGTTCTGTTATTTGAATAGCTAATTGAATTAGCATAATGTTACTCGTACAACGAATGATTGACATGTTTAATATATTTATTTTCTCATTACGTAGAATATAAACGTAGTTTTAAATGGTATGATATGTATTGTATAACAAAACAGCAGTGAAAGAACTAATTCACAGAGCAAGGGGTGCCTGCACACTGGCTTACAAACTAAAAGTTGAAGTACAATTCGATTAGTGATCCACACACACAGTGTGTGTGGATCACTTGAAAGATTCGGATGAGTGGAACGGCTAAAGTTCTTTGATTCTTTCACAGTCATATAATGAAACGATACGTCGATACCCTACCTTCTATGTGATCGAAGATTTAGGGCAAATTTCACCTATAAAATGAACGCGATCAGCGCATCAGAGGGGCAAGTCTCGTAATTTTAAGAACGTCCACAGTCTGATCTCAGTCTCAAATTGTCAAGAATACCTTTAATTTCCCTACATTTCTGACAAGTTTTTGACATTGATTGTCGCTGACATGAGACTGCGACTAGATTTTGAACGTTTTAAATTACGAGAGTTGGCCTTCTGAACTGCGTTCAAGAGCTGTCAATGTCAGTAATCCACAACAATGACGATACTGACAGCTTTTCAAGCAATGGACAAAATTTTGACGTACGTTGAAAAATATACCGTTTTGTTTGTGCAGAACAAAAAAAAAATCTTTTTTTTTCTCTTGAACGCGGTTCTGCTGAACGTTTTCAGTTTCATTGGTGAAATTCACTGTTAGAGTACCTAGAATTTCAACACGGTTCGTAGCTTAATTGAGACTAGAGCTGTTGTATTTCAGCTACTTATGTAGTATCTATCTATCATCAGCCAAATAGTCAAAATCTTCAACAACAATAAATACAGTCCATCGTAGTCCATAGTTCCCAAACTCGACTCACCTCAAATTCGTGTAAACGCAGCGATCGTTCGTTACGGCAGCTTATCACATGTTTACGCGGTATTTTCCGGAGGCACGTGCTTAGCACAAAGCTGGGAAACTTCGCCATAAATCCATTCTATTCTGATTTACAGCCGCCGACTAAATGTTTGATTTGTGCTCGTAAATCGAGATGAGCGCTGTCAGAAGCACAGCTGATACTTTTTTTGTTTTTTTGGGGATATAGTATTATGCCTAGGGGGAAATATGAATGTAAGGTACAGGTTTTTGTTTACGTGGTATTGGATTTTTCTAAAATAAAGGTTCCAATTATTAGGTACTGATTGTATTTTTTTTTCGTGAACGTATATTGTCGCACTGCTGGGCAAAGGTCTCCCCCATATTTTTCCACTTTTCTTTGTGCTGTACCTTCTTCATTCAATCGGTTAGGAACGAGTCCAAATCGTCACGCCAGCGTTTCTTAGGCCTGGCTCGGATTGTATAATAAACAAACAAAAAAAAAAGTTTGACATTCAATGTAACTCGAAAACTAGGAGATTGTTTTCCTAATGCATCTTCAACAAAGTATGATTCGATTCGATGACAATGTGTCTCAATATACCTTTACAGTTAATAAACATCCACAGACATGACAGAGCTCTTACACAATCGAATAATTCACAAGTACAAGTTAATTAGCAGCTTAATTCGGTACAATACATGACGAAACTTGCTCTTCGAAGGGATGGCGGGCCTATTCAAAACTAATGTGTAAGTGCGATAACAGAATTGAATGTGGAATGACTTTGCTTGATAATGTAACTTACTCGTATGTCATTTGTTTAAATTATAAATAGTGAACGAGAATTTCGAATAAATTCACACAAGTCATGATGATGTAAGACACCTTTTTTTCTCTCGCGAAGAAATCCTACCAAAGTAACCGACCCACATAGCCCGAGAAATTGCTTACTTGGCAGGGCACATTGATCGCAGAATACTGAGATGGCAGATGAGGCCGAAAGGTTCTGAAGTGGCGACCGCGTACCGGGAAGACGCAGTGTTGGAAGGCCTCCCACAATGTGCACCGATGATCTGGTGAAGGCCGCAGTAATCCACTGGATGCGAAAAGCACTGAACCGGTTAAAGTGAAAGGCTTGGGAAAGGCCTACATATGTCTAGCAGTGGACGTCTTTCAGCTGAAATCTTCATGGCGCATCCCAATGAATTGCCGGTCTCTTGCGTAACTTACTTATTAAATGTCACATTGATTCTGCATACCTACATTAAAAATAAATGTTCATGAAAACGAATTTCGGAAAAACCCTATCCATAAAATCAGCCAATTACAGGCAAAGCTACCCAACTTAGTAAATATTAGTGCAAACGGTATAATTTTCGCGGTACGACTGAAATAAATCCGGCGAATGGCGCCCCGCGACCGTGTCGCACTGCAATGTCGTTAATTCGCCGATTTAAATCGGAAACACGCGATAAATTCACCGTTTAGCCCTTTTGAATTCAAATTTCCAACGCCAATTGTAAGTACTGTTTGTAGTTCGACTAGCAACTTTGTGGCTTGGAAACCAGCGCTTTGGGTAACGCTCAATGAATGTGGCGGTAAATACAATTGCGTGAAATACGCTTTCTCTGAAATAAATTACTGTCGTTAAAAATTCATGGAAACCAACAATTAAAATAAGTGTTATATATAAAGTTCTTTTACAGCAGTAATAGCTAAAACTGGTTAATTCGTGCGCTGGCGAGCAACAAAAGTTTGAAACTATCGCCACCCTTGTTGACTTAGTAACGTTTTGTGCCACTTACTCAGGTATAATTATTATGAAAATAAAAGTCTTTTTCCAAAAACATAATCAGCCTATGATTACTGCTGGGACACAGGCCACCTCTCTGTGAGAGTGAGTGGGCCGTAATCCAAGTGGTCACAGTGTAGGTTGGTGGATGTCACCTGTCTTCGAATTTTTGGTTCTAGAACATTACCTCACTATCTTCTTTTTTACCGTTTTGAGAGCAGTTGTGATGTAATTATTTACACAAAGTAAAGGGCCTGTATAAGTTAATTCGAACCTACTACCTACACTGGTAAGTCGGTAATTCCGTAACTACTGGGTCACCACTGCTCTAGTTCTATCTTAAGTTCACTTTCATTCATTCAGACATGTCTATATTTTATTCATACCCAACTTTGTCACACATCACTTTACCAATTGAACTTCATTTCGACACTCGCACCAGAGACAACAATATACGTCTAATATTATATTGATAGGTTTGATTTTGCCCCTCTAGGCCGCTTTTTGTTCGTTATTTATGGCGCGCGCGATACAGATAGAGCTGGCGGCGATATCATGAAATATTAAACGCATTACAAGTGGCATATAGGCAGGAAGATGAGGTAAGAAAAAACGTTCGCTTTCATTTCACTGTGTTTGTTGGGATTATGTGGATTTCTATAGTGATTTGTTGGAGAAAAAACTTGTTTTATCGTATAAAAATTCGGAAAAACTTTATTAAAACTATGTTTTTTCGTACGTGATTCTGTCATATGGATGATCTACCTTAATTAGATAACAGAGTTAAGGGTTTAATTTTCTAACACTTAAATTGAAATAAAGTGAACAAACGATATTCTTATGCGTAAAATCATAAATGTCTTATGAATATCTTCATAACAAGTCTGCACCGACATCATTCCTAGTAAAGTAATGCTATATTGATGATATTGATGGATCTTAAAATTTTAAACACGTCGACATACTTAATGGATACCCTACCTCTATCGCCCATAAAAATAGAAACACTTGATAAATAAAGCCAGGGCCACATTATTCCTTCCCCATAAAGTTTGGCAGCACAGTTCGCCGCAGCAGTATCAAGTTTACGAATCACACACAAGTTTATTCGCTCACTTTTATCGCAACTGAGGCGCGTTAGAGAAAATGATTTATACGATTTATCATAAATAACTTATTCCGACTCCATTTGGAAAACTATTGTTGATGCTACCCTGTTTAGTGTACAAAGGATATTAGATTTCTTATTTATGTCAATGATCGTATCATAAGACTGACTTATGGGTACTCATTTTAAAAGCATTTATTCATTAACGTCATATTCTGCCTTAACAGTCCCAGCATAGACCAGTATCAAAAGTCTACATTATAGAACACAAGAGGAAAGAAAAAAAACCGATCCGTGCCGTTTTTTCTGCAGATATTTTTACATAATCATCACTCCCCCGATGATTCCTTAGATGATTTCTCATCGAATTATATGGGCCTTTTTATTATCACTTACAGCCAAAGCAGCAGTCTGTTTGTTTACAAAATTTCATCAAACAACCCTTAATAAAACCCAAAAGAGTTATTGAAGCGGGCACGTAATAAAGTATCGACAGGTCCCTCACAATATTTCTAATATCATTGTAATCTACATATTATTCCAATAAGTGGGTTTTCCTCAGCCAATATTGCGCCCGGGAGTGGAGTAGCCGACCCTCGCGGTAAGTTTTTACCTTTTATTGTTTTATTTATAACTTTGTGATTGATGACGGCTGAGAAGTTGGCTTCATAAATATTGAGAGAATTCACGCTGCGAAATAGTTTGCGGGAATCATTTGCCGGCTCGTAGTTTTGTTGAAGTCAGATTTGGATATGCTTTGTGTATTGTGGCATTAAAGTTGCATTAGTCTAAGTGAAGTTTTCTTTCAAGAACTGATACTGAAATGGCTGAAGCATCAAATATATTCATAAGTAGATTATAGCTGTGGTTTTTTTTTTTAATTCGCAAGTAATATAATTCACGATCTCTCATCGTGAGTTATTCTTTTTTGTTCATATAGCTATTGAAGATTTACTTATAGTAATATGTTTTAGTTTATATTAACGACAACAACTGTCAGTGGATTAACTTCTAATCATAAAATACTATGATTTCAAGTTCCAATAAGTTTTTAATGATTATAGAATGCATAGTCACGTGAACGAAGCCGCGAGCACAGCTTGTATATGTATAAGTAGGTATAACATTCTGAAAATAAATCTATTATCTCTCCTTGGTTAATGAACTCCAAAAACACGAGTGTCTTTATACACTCGTGTTTTACCGACCGTTCTGGATGACCACAAATATACTGTTATCAGTGTCGATCAGTAGGAAACACGCCGCAGACGATGTCCGTGCTCTGAACGATTCAATTTGCATAAGCGTTTGTCGTTAACGTGTTGTTTAACTGCTAGCCGTGTCACGCTGATGTTTTTTTTTTTGTAGATAACTTTTTAATGTTGGCTGGAAATTTTGAATTCGGTGTTTGTATGCAAAGAGAGATACTCTGCTTAGGTAGGTACCTATACATTCATCACTGAAATGAAAAAAAAATCTTAGCAAACATAGTGATCTTTCACGATTCATAGTCAATAAGAACTTTATTTTCATTCAACCCCTTTCTAAACTTTTCCTATAGAAACCAATAACAATCGAGAATTCGAGAGCACAATTTTTCACAGAAATCACAGATAGTGTTTCCCAGACAAATACAAATGGAAGGACAGCACACAACGTTTGTTCCCTTTTTAAAATTCAGCCGAGCACAATAACTGCGGGCAGCGGACGGATGCGGCCTTCCAATGGTTCCGCGATTAGACCGCACGCTGTATCTGCGTTTAGTTACCGAATGCTCGTTCGGAAATCATTGGAAATTGATGTGACCGCAGTTACGTTGACTTTGGTGATTTTAAATGAGTGCGAGTGGTCAAATTCCTGTTCGTTCGTCGTTATTACAATATACGGACGTCAACAAAAGCCGCTTTCCTTCATGCTAAACTCCACGACGTGTTTCCTAAAAACAAGTTCCTTTACCTCTAATAGATTCTGAGTTTTCTATACCAACCTCAATCTGTATACTGAACTATCTAGAGAAAACTCCTCATTGTTCTGTCAATTCATTTTGAGAAAGGTTAACTTCAATAATATTATAAAAGTGCTTGTTAATTTACCCACTATAGGTGGAAGTAAGCTATTAGCAATAAATACCGAAAGTCAATTTGATAGATAAGCATAGTAGAGTAAACCAATCCACAATGTGTTAGTATCTTATTCAGTTCCTCAAGTAACATAAAAATGTAGCACCCACTTGTATTGAAGCAAGCTATCACCATAAAGGTGGCATGACAATAGCGTTTGAGAACACGCCAGGGTGGCGGCGTATCTCTCGAATAGCCTCCATAAAGTGGCATTCACAAAGAGACGTCCGCGCGGCCCGGCGGCCGATATCACAATGCGGCAAACGACGCCGGCGCTTCCTGTTCCGGCCGCGGCGCCACTGTCGCACAGATTTATGCCCGTCGCTTCCTCCCGCCATATGCGTGGTCGTACCGACTACCCTCGCGCTCATTTACACAAAACTCGAGTTTTTCAAGCACCTGTGTTACTCGAATGACGTAGCGGATGTCGGCTTTTTGCTGTTTAGCGGTCGCGTGAATACTTTAGCTCTCATTTATAATGTCCTTTTTTTAAACGTTAAGACATTTATAACTGAAAGCTTTCCATTTGCCTTTAAAAATAAAACTGAATAAACGACGTGCTTTTGGCTATATCGCGCGTCGCCCAAGATTGATAGTTCTTTCCTTACGCAACCTGTTGTTCTGCAAATGACTTTTGTAAAACCTGATTTTATAATTTAATGAGTAAATACACATGAATAAGTTCTTAAAAATACTTAATAATGTACGTAAAGTCCGCAAAAATACGGTACGTCCTAATTAAAATTGAATATTGTTAAAAAGGCTGCCACGCCACGTCTCCTGCGAGGTTTAACGAAGGTAATTTAACGCGTTTACGTTACTAAAATATTCCTGAACTGGGCGAAAAGGCGCTCGCAAAGTTAACCGGTGTAAGGGTTAAACCGCTATGATGTTACCAGCTTAGATTATGAAGTGTTTAACGAATTTTGAAGGCGAAATCTGAGGGACGTATGTAGGAGTATGTGGGTGTTGAGTTTTATTACATTACGGGAACGTAAACTGATCGTTATTGGAGAGTTGTTTGTTAACATCATCATTATCACGTGTACAGTGAAACATTATGTAACTGTAACGGGCCAATAATAAAGTTTACCTCATTCTTTTTTGTTTAATAGATTGCTACTAATCATATTTTGTTGATACAAGACTATAACTATCGGAAGATCACGCACACATGAGACATTATTTCTATTATAATTGTGTATCTATATCTGCCCACCTATCACACCACATTAAACACTAATAACAGAATATTTTAAACTTATCACTTTGTTTACACATCTCGTTACATATTAATAATCGAGATAATTACTCATTGAACACACGTCGGATGTGAGAAAAGGCCGAAGGAGCAAAAAGGGGGTAGTTCGTACATAATGAAGCGGCGGCCGCGAACTCGCTGCGTCTCGGAATATCTTAGCAGTTGTACTGCTATCACGTCAGCTTAGGCAAGTGAGGGCTTGCTGGGACGAATGTGAGGATAATAAAGAGGAACTAAATGTATTTAATAATAATCTTTCATATCTTAGTAAGACATAAAAGTAAAAGTAAAGTAAAAAGTAAATAATATGTAGTTATTAACATACTTACAAGAGATGGAATTCAGAAATTGGAAGACGTAATAATTATGGTCCCAGTTGGGCGCCAAAATCTGAAATTAGTAAACCTCAAAAAATTTTAATTATTTGTGAAGTAAAAGTTATGAGAGTAGCCCCTCGATAGAAAATGTTTTATGTTATTTAGAATACCATCTTATATATTATAGAAAATTCTGAAATAAATTGCAAAGAAGTTTTCCTAACACGGTAATTTTGCCTTTACGAAGGAAAGGAATTTATTTGCTACCAGACACAAAATCGTCATACTAAACCCGCAAACTTTACAGTTCGGCAGCAAAGTTTCATATAAATTTTGTACAACAAACCTTAGCTGACGTTAACTTCGTATCTTTGTCTGATCCTCACGTGGAGGCAGGTGGGCTGAGGGAGTGCAGTGGGGTTACCGGGGACGGGGAAAACTCGTGAAATTCCAACTAGCTTTGTGAATCAATCAGGAATTAATTGCGACCCCTTCGAGTCTAGTGGAGTAGATTCCTACTTGTAAACTCAATGCTGCATATCGTATTACTTTTCAGATGCGAAAGGGTTAAAATCTTTATTGGCTA
Source organism: Apamea crenata (assembly GCA_949629185.1). Taxonomy (NCBI): domain Eukaryota; kingdom Metazoa; phylum Arthropoda; class Insecta; order Lepidoptera; family Noctuidae; genus Apamea; species Apamea crenata. Next base: position 12,849,501 of record OX451359.1, on the reverse strand, counting down.
TTTGAATATTGGGTCAGCTAAATGGTTGCAAGACGATCCTTATAGTAATTTAAATATAACCAAGTGTTAGTAGTGACTAAAACTTGGTTGGAGGTGTTAAAACAATAGGTAGCATAATCAGCCTTTAATGTTCCCACTGCTGGGACACAGGCCTCCTCTCTGTGAGAGGGAGTGGGCCGTATACCATCACCTGGGACCAGTGCGGGTTGATAGAGGTCACATGTCTCCGAATTTTTGGTTTTAGGACATGCTGGTTTCCTCACGATGTTCTTCACCGTTTCGAGAGAAGTGGTGATGAAACAATTTGCACAAAGTAAAGCGCCTGTCTGGGTTTGAACTCACGACCTAAAACTCGTAAAAAAGATAAAATTGGTACAAAAGAAAAGGAATAGGTACAAGCAGCTAATCGCCAAAAAAAATGGTATTATAAAAAACATATTTCCTCCACAGAAGTTAGTAAACACTTACCTACTCGGTACAAGTACAACTTCCAAAGAACATGTAGGTTTAATTTAGTTACTAACATGACGGAGTTTTCCAGAACTAGGAAAATTACCCATTTATTAGAGTTTAAAAGCTAGCTTGAAACACAAACCTGGAACATATTTATCGCGTAAGTGAAACCGAACAAGTTGGCTGAAGTTGTAAAGCTGTAACTTTACAAGCTCGATTGTTTAGATTCGGAGTTAAGGCTCATGCTCCACCGTCGGCGATTAACGAGGACTGAGTAGAGCTAGCAAACTAAAAATGAGTTGGCGATCAACGAGTAGCGAATCCGCGAAGGCAATTACTTGCTGGTATATGTACGCTGGGATATGTACAAAACGTGAATGTGTTCTGCCCGCCAAGCGAGCGTCGCTGAGCGAGTACTTTCTTTGATAGCTCTTGTTGCTGTGACAAACGAGTACTCGCCGAGTAAATAATTAGCGATCAACTATTAATATATATAGGTGTGTAACTTTTAATAATGGTACGGGTACATACACTTCGCGCGCTCCCTCTCGCACACCGGCGTCTCGCTGTACAACAGAGAGCGCGCGAAGTTAAGTCCCGTTAGCGCGACAATATGTAGCCGTAGCAATACACAGGACCTTCAATCTTTTGTACGTTTCTTTATCGAATAATCATTTATAGCAAGTCGCTTTCTCGTCGGCAGTGGGACAAGTGTCTTACGGAGCTGAGCGAGTGAGACGCGGTGACGTCAAAGGAAAAGTTTCAAGTGGTTCGCAATACAATCGTTTGTGTCGATGAATGCTAGCGGTAATTGCGGGTAGAAACATTAATTTTACTTTTGATATTTGATTTTATGAGGTTCAAAATAAAATACTTTAAAAATAATGCTTTTGGCAGTAGCTCAGCGGCGAAAATAATTTCAGCCACAGAATGGAAAGTGATGCGAGTTGAAGAGAGAAGGTGAGATTTTTCAATGGGAAAATAATCTACCGTATTTTTGAGTAACAAAAAAAGTTGTGTCTGTTATATAAACAATTTTATGTCAGGCATATCAAAAATATTATGATTTTTCTACATATGCACTGTACAATATCATTCAACTAAACACAAAACGCGTAAACACATTTCACCACCCAAAATATTTCCCTCAACACTATCAGACAAACAGATCGGACAGTTTCCACGGCAGTCTGTTGCCGGAGCAACGGCATTCCTGTGCTCGAGTGGCTCTTAGAAGGCCTGTCTACCTGTCTCGCCTGCTCGAAGTTTACTCGAGTTTGCTCGACTGCCGGGCTCGAGCACAAAGCGTGCCATACCGTCTGTTTAGCGGATGAAGCGGGATGCACTTGTGTCATTGTTTCTACCAGACCGCAACGTATTGGGCATCCTTGTCTGGGTATTGTATTATGTAAGTGCTTCGATTTGTTTCTTGAGTTTGTCAAATGTTTTATTACAAGTTTTATAGAAGACTAGCTGACCCGGCAAACGTGGTTTTGCCATATAAATTATTTCTAGCTGCCCGGCGCTAATTCGTTCGCGTGGTGTGCTACCCCCTACCCTACTCCTACACTACTCCTACCCTACTCCTACACTACTCCTACCCTACTCCTACACTACTCCTACCCTACTCCTACCCTACTCCTACCCTACGTACTCCTACCCTACTTCTACCCTACTCCTAACCTGCTCCTAACCTGCTCCTACCCTACTCCTACCCTACCTACTCCTACACTACTTCTACCCTACTCCTACCCTACTCCTACGCTATTCAAAACCCGCGTACCGAAGGGACGATCGTAAAATGTTTGACAGGAAAGTAGGTAGAACAGTTTATATGGGAAAATGAAATTGCAATTAAATAATATTGCGATCAGTTAGATCAAACTGCACACGGTGTACAAATTTGATTAAAATCGGTTAAGTAGTTTAGGAGTCCATCGCGGACAAACAACGTAATTTATATATATTATTAAGATTTAAATTTATGAAAATATAGGGTCACATATCACTGCACGGGTCGATCAATCAGGTTAAACTACGCTTGTCGCAGGTGGTACCCGTGAATGGGAGACCATCTTTACATATCAAGACCACTAAGTGTCTCGGAAAGCACGTTAAGCGGTTGGTCTCGGCTGTCATTCGTAGAACTTTGACAGTCGTTACATGTAGTCAGAAGCCCGAAAGTCTGAAACCAGTCTTACCAAGGGGTATCATATTACCCAGTACAGTTACTGGGTTACATGAAGCGTCTGTCTATCTGACCTCCACAACCAAGTGGTTGTGGAGGTCAGATAGGCAGACGACGGCGAATGATCAATTTCAACTTCGAGAGAACTGATAACATTCACCCAGAAATGTGAAAATTAAAAACGTTTGCAAAATGCACTTCTTTAAAAAACATCGACTGTGTAACCTCCTCTTTTTTATGGTCACTAACAATATATATTACAGTCTCTTGATACCCGAAGCGTTTAAGTCAATATTTGCAACTAACTCAGCAATATCGATTCATCCGTTTCGACAGGCATCACTAATGCTGCCCTAGATAATTGCGTAAGTGGAGTCTACCCGGCAGCTCAGCTTGATACTAATTGCCCTTTCGCTAAAACTCCTTGTCTCAGATACGGGTAGTTTGTTATTCACTAAGATTTTTGAAAGAACAGAACTTCTCCTAAAAATGTAAATAATAATAAACCTTTCAAATGCATCGACTGCATTACCTCCTCCTTTTTTGTAGGCATTAAATATTGAAGACTTAATAGCCATAGCATCTAAAGTCTATTCAAACTAATGTTTCAAATTGATGTTATTTCAAGTTAAACAAATATCAACTTTATTTTAATGGGAATTAAGTTGGTTTCAAAGTGACTAGCACTATTGAAAACGTTATAAAAATGTTTGAAGTTGTAGCGTAAACTGAACTTTATTGTGTATGAATTATAGTTATTTTTCGATAGACTCATATGTATTTGTATCCATATTTGGCAAACAAATCGCGAATGCAGATTAAGTCGATATTCGCAACTAACTCACCAATATCGATCCATCCATTTCGACCAGGCAGTGCATCACTAGTGCTGCGATGCTGTCCCAGATAATTGCGTAAGTGGAATCTGCCCGGCAGCTCAGCCCGAGGCTTGTTGCCCTTTCGCTAAAACTCCTTGTCTCAGATAAGGGTAGTTTGTTGTTCGCCAAGATCTTCTTTGGCGTAAGATAACAGATAGCAATTAACATGTTTGGTGTTTAGTGGAGTGCCTCCAGGGCGGGATTAGAGATTTGTGGCAGGTTGGCAGTGAAGGATTGCGAGGATCGGTCTGAAGATTGGGACTTGGAAACAAATTATAGTAGATGTAACAGTTTTATGTGTAAAATTGTTACTAATTCTGTATAGGCTACCCCTAAAAGGCAGTCCGCAATCTATATTTATAAAACTCAAACTCCTGACTGACTGACTGACTGATACATCAACGCACAGCCTAAACCGCTGGTACTAGAGACATGCAATTTGGAGGGTGTGTTCTTCGTGGAGAGTAAGTATCCACTAAGAAAGGATTTTTCGAAATTCCACCCCTAAGAGGGTGAAATGGGGGGGGGGGTGTTCGTTTGTATGAAAAATCTTATTCCTTGAGTTATAAACTTGTAAATTGGCATGAATACTCGTCTAAGTAAGCAATAAAGTTTATCATTATACGTTTCTCAAAACTACCCCTCAAAGGGGTGTTAAAGTTCCAATTGACTCGAAACTCAGTATTAATACTTTTGACAGGAAAGAAACGATGATAAGTTTTTGAGTCTTTCCAAAATCGACCCCTGACGGGGCAAAAAGGGGTAATTATTTTTTTAAGGGGAGTAGTTTACTACGTGGCTTGATTAACTCAAAAATTGGTATACATAATCTTTGAGTCAAGTTATGGAAACATCCCAATATTTTTTTTAAATTCGCCCCCTGAGGGGTGAAAAGACGGGATACAGTTAATATGAAAAACCTTTTTCCTTTGGTTAACAAACTTGATAATTGGCAATATTTGTCTTAGTAATTAATATAGATGGTCGCTTTTAGTTAAAAAAAACTCCTCACAGAGGATTTAAGGGGTGAAAAAGTTAATAGGTAAGAAAAAAATTTAAGCCACTCGGACGGATTATCTCGAAACTTGGTACTAATACTTAAAACAAAAAATAAAAAGTATGTGCTTTAAGGGTTTTTCAAAAATCGTCTCTTACCGGAGTGGAAAAGGGTAATAAAGTTTAAGGGGTGGATATTACTGCTTGCTTCCATTAACTTGAAAATAATCTTTAAGTCATAAAATGGAAACGTACCAAACGCTTTTCTAAAAACAAAACCTGTCGTGGTAAAACGGGAAGACACAGTTTATTTTGAAAATCTTATTCATTTGATATATAAACTTTAAAATTAACCCGAATTAAATAAATAAATGATAAAGATCGTAAACATACATCTTCAAAATTTTTAGAGTAATATACACACGGACGAAGTCGCGGGCCAAGTGCTATACTTACTATATAATATTATAAATTCTGTCTGTATGTTACATTTTCACACCTAAACCACTGGACGGATTTCGATAAAATTTGGCAAAGAGATAGGTGGCATCCTGGGGCAAGGACATACTTTTTATCCTGGTAGCACGTTCCCGTGGGATAATTTCCGACATCCACGCGGGCGGGATTTATAAGGGAGAAAATATTTAACTTCCATCAATTTCAAAATGTCCTAGGAACTAGAATATTTTATGGGGTCTAGGTGGTATCAAAAAAAGTAACATATAAATAGAAAATTACACAAAATCAAAAAAAAATAATGTTAAAGAAATTGACTAGACCAATTTAAATTGTCCATTTATATTTAAATTACAACTGTCATTCTTTAACTGTCAGTCGTATAAAAAGACAAATTGATGATGTGAAATTTGCTAAACAATTAATTTCCCTGACTGCACTTATCCTACTAATATTATAAACGTGAAAGTTTGTATGGATGTATGGATGTTTGTTACTCTTTCACGCAAAAACTACTGAACGGATTTGGATGAAATTTGGCACACAGATGGTTTATAACCAGGATTAACATATAGGATACTTTTTATCCCGATATTCCCACGGGATCGAAACTTATGCGGGTGAAACCGCGGGGCGCAGCTAGTATTATAAATGCGAAAGTTTGTATGTATGGATGTATGGATGTTTGTTACTCTTTCACGCAAAAACTACTGAACAGATTTTGACGAAATTTATCACACAGATAGTTTATAACCAGGATTAACATATAGGATACTTTTTATCCCGACATTCCCACGGGATCGAAACTTATGCGGGTGAAACCGCGGGGCGCAGCTAGTATTTAATAAATCCGTTGGCTTCTTCTTTATTTTATTTTATTTTATTTATGAGGGACAACAAACAGCAGTATATTAAATATTACACATGATTGGAATACTAAAATAATAGAATTAACAAATACACTACCCACGACGTTATCCACAGATTACCATATAAAACAAAAATACTTAGCGTAGGTACTGATAATAATAACAGTCTCTGTCAGTTCTAGTTCTCTGTTTTACCATAATAACAACATCTTAAGACGTTAGATTCTATAAATAATTAATTAGTTAATTACGTGTACAGTGATGACGGTAAACACACGAGTAAGAATCGCTAATTCTTGGAGTTTCTTCCTTCATACAAGTTACTAATGACGTCACATTAACTATTCAACGTGATCCTTTGCATGTGAGAATACTTAATGATAGGTAAGAAAGCGCCACAGTAAGTAGCAAACGTTTTAAAACGTGAAGGAAATAAAATTATGATAAGAACGTATTTTAATAAAGTTTACAGGCTGGTGGCTGGACATGGCATCGACGCGTATAGTTACCATGGATTCAGTACATCATTCGTACGTCAGCGCTGACATATTTCGACGATAATAAAAAAAAAATTGCTGTTCATACTTTTTGACCGGGTAGGTATTGCATCTTTCCATGAAAAAGCAGATTTTTTCTGATAACTGACGAAAAATTTTGTACACTACATTTCTCTAGAATCGTGTGCTGAATTCATGGTTACAGTTTGCGCGTCGATGTCCCGCCACCCTGTAAAGGTAACTAAAGCAAGACTACACACATGGCTTGCGTAGAGCAGACATGACGTCACAATGTATAAAATATCGATTGCTCAGGAATAGCTGCAGCTATTCCTTCAACAAGCTTTTTATAGACTAACCCACCATTGAGAATAGCTAAATATTTCACGTTATTCAGCTACAACTCCATATAATAATAATAATTCAAACCACGAACACACCAACAGGCTACCCCTAGAAGCCAATCCGCAATAATTTTCACTCAAATCTGACATTAACATGACCGATATTCCACTTCCAATTTGCATGTCCTATCCTTTGAATAAATTAGAACCACCTGCCCCAAGGTACCTCTATGAATATGTAAGACAATGGCTTTCAAATCTTAGCCTACAATTAGAAGGGGTCATTAAACCCTTAGTTAATTACTTCTGCCCGTTACGGAGACGAATTGCGAATGTATGCGGCGCAGAGATTAGGTGGGTATTGGCTATGAAACTTAATGCTCTTGGCTTCAGACGGACATCTGAGGAGTTAGTTTGTGTTAAGGTAAGTGTTATGTGGTTTCTGTATGGTGTACATTTCAGGTATCGGTTAGTTAGTTATTATATTCAAGCGAATTTAGTCTTAAGAAAGCAGGGTTACTCTGTTGTGTGAAAGGGTATCCCCCCGTTGGTGCAGCGCTTTCCAGACCTAACAACATAAAATCTTTTTTTTATGTGCTATTTAAAACTGCTTTGGCGCCGATTCCCTTGTCACAAACTAAACTAAATTTAAGTTCAGTGCATCTTTTTCTTTCTATTTCATTAACAAAAGGAAGGTTGATAAATATTAGTTTAGTCCTGTCAAATTAGTCAGCGCCTGACGTAAATTGACGTATTTTTAATAGCCATGTTTTTAATCACGGTTAAATTGTCTATGGGATATCTTAATTTGACAGGACTAAACTATTATTAATCTTCTGTCCTTTTCTTAATGAAATAGAAAGAAAAAGATGCACTGAACTTAAATTTAGTTTAGTTTGTAAACAAGGGAATCGGTGCCAATGTCTAATAGCGATTCTAAACTGGCATTTCGTGTTCAATAAAAGTGGCCTTTAAAAGAGATTACAACTGCTCACCTCACGCTAAACAAAACCTCAAGCGGTCTTGAAAAGTTATCCTGAGAGGGAAGAATTCTGGCTACATATCCTCGTCTCCAATATCATATTTGCGCATACATGCAGTAGATTAGCGAGTGTCCAGTTTAGTGGCAGGTCGGGTGGCACTTAGCCGGCGGTCAGCTTAATCCGTTTATAACGTTTAATCGACTCGGCTCGCCGCCACGTCGATACGGCTACCACTTTAACCGATACCTGCTATATGGAATATCTGTATTCTGTAACCGAATAACACTGTGACGAGATAAAGTGTGCTCCTATTAATTTGCAGCCGCTAACGAACATCGCGTTAGGTAAATTGGGATGGAAAATAGAGGAGAGGATAAATAGGAACCTACATTTTTTGGCTGAAATGTGAATACATGTTGAAGCTACAAGGCCTAAATATAAAGGTGTGAGAATGTTTTAAAATTGAAATCGGGAATCAAACCCCACAACTTCAGTTACAATAAAATATTAAACCAGTGCTTGATTGTTCGTTGCTACTGCGTCAAAAACTTCTTTTTCCTATTTCTTTTTTCAGCATTTTTTTCTAGACAAAAAATCATTATTACATAATAAAAAAAAAACTAGAAAAAAAAGCGTTATAAGTATTTCAATTCAATTCAATTTTATTGCATCCATAATGTACACACACAGGTGGTGAAAATAAAACAATAGAATCAATTATGGACCCTGTAGGGCACAGCAAAATATTATTATTATTTCTGTTCATTACGAAAATATAAAAACTAACGAGGGGCTTGTGGCTAAGTAATAACAGCCGCACGGGTCGATCGATCAGGTTAAGCTACGCTTGCCGCGGTTGGTCCGTGGATGGGTGACCATGTTCACATACCAAGACCCCTCCGTGGCTCGGAAAGCACGTTAAGCCGTTGGTCCCGGCTGTCATTCGTGGATCTTTGACAGTCGTTACGGGTCGTCAGTAGCCCGAAAGTCTGACAACCAGTCTTACCAAGGGGTATCGTATTAGCCAGTAACTGGGCTGTGGAGGTCAGATAGGCAGTCGCTTCATGTAAAATATTGGTATTCAGCTGTATCCGGTTAGACTGGAAGCCGACCCCAACATAGTTGGGAAAAGGCTCGGCAGATGATGATGATGAAAACATAAAGAAAAATTTATAAAAACAAAACAGAATCGCAAAGTTTTTATAAAACAGCAATTTTCAGCACCTTACAGTCGCGTTCAAAAGCGCGTGCCAAACAAGATAACTTAGCGTCGTGCATTTTATAACGAGCTAATTATTCCGGCGTGTGAGCACGTCGAGTGCTGCCATAAATATCCAACGCAAACACGGTATTAGCACCGGTCACGCTGCACCTTGTTTGTCTACGGCCTAAAACAACATGCGTTTGCGACCGCCGACTAAATTTGTTACTGCCGGTCATTCGCTGACTCAGTGACCGCTACTGTACAAGCGGTTCGAGCGGCCTTACCTTGCAATAAACTTTAGGCTGAACTACGCTTTAGTTTTTGTTCTTGTAGGACTATGATGAAAAATCAACAATTAGTTCCAACCTTCCAACTTATTGACACCTAATTTAAAACTGTCAATTTTTCTCCAAATATTAATTTAACAAAAAAATAACGAAAACTACTTAACCAAATAACCAAACTATGAGATTGATGCAATGATCACAAAAACAGAAATATTTAAAACAAGTCAGTTCAACAGCTTCATAAAGCTTTTATTTATCAATATATTAATTCTTGTTTAACACTTTTATCCCCGACTATACGGAAACGTGACTAAGCTTAAACAGAACGAAATACTTTTTATTTAAAATAATATTTTATTTAACAATTAAAAACAACATAATAATTTTACTCGTATAAAGATATTATTTTAGGAGATGTTAATCTGTAGTCTATGTTTATTTTCGTATACATTTTATTAATTATATTTACCTTTGCATAATATTAAACATAAATAAATGTGAATTATTTATATTTAAGCGGTTTCGCTGTTGGTATGCGGTTTTTGGTTTCGATTCAGCAATTTATTCATCTGTTCGGCCTATGTTGTTGGTAAATAAATGATAAGATTATGAAATGTTGATCAATTGCCTATTTGCCTTGTCTACCTCTGAATACTAGTTGTGGATGTTGTAATTATTTAGAACTGTTTCATCATGTCCAGTTAATACTAACAACTAGCTTCATATTTTCTGACTGACCGACTTCTTGACATTTAAAAGTGCCTGTAAATGGTTTAGTTGAAATAAATACTTTGAGTTTAATAAATCTGTAAAATCCATGAACAACTTCCCGATTATATCAATGTATCGTGTCTCATTTTCATGAATTAGCTACCTAAACCACACATCCCCATCCCTATACACTGGGGTATTTAGACACGTAACCAAACATGCATTTAAACGCAAACCACGCAAAACTTGGAATTCATAGCGTCCGTCGATTTTAGCCTAATGTGCGTCATGTCAACATATTGTTTGTTAGAAGCGCGCCCGTGGACACGGCCTATGCAAACAGCCATTACTCTCGGCGCCGAACGCACGTGATCGCAGCCCTCGACAATTATATCGGACCGAATCGTATCACGTCATGCGTGGTCTATCACTGTTTGGACATCAGCAGTCATTTGTAATAATCGTGTTTTATGAGGAATTCACGTTCGATTGTTTGGTTTGTGCGATAGTATACGCAGCTGTGTGAAATTTGAACATTGCTGAGCAAATATCGTTTACCAGCTATTCATTACGGACTCGTAATTCAATTCTGTGAACTGATTCAGTCTGTATATATTTAAAAGCTATAAAAAAAATACTCTAATTAGTTCTGCTGAACATTCCGCTAAAATTTTTCCAACTGCCTCATGTGCAAGACGAAAATATTATATCTAACAAATATCTCTAATATTATTAAATTCAAGCCAATAAACTCAATATCACACCCTGCCAAGCTAACTCCGTAATATCGATATCGCGTCATATCAGAAAACAATAAGGTGGTTGCACAATCATTTAGGATGCAGCGAGGTGGCCGTGCCGTCGGCGACCGGTCGCAGTCGCAGCGGTCCGCACCGGTCCGCAGCGACACGCGAAGCGCACCGAATGACTGATTGTCCGCACGTGCTGCTCAGATGCACCACTGTTTACAGTTCCAACTGGAAAATATTCCAGTACTGCCGTTAACATGTGTTTGCGAACGGGTGTAGGTACTTACAGACGTGAATTAGAAATGGACCAGTATTTTAATGTTAGATATTTTAGACACGTTAGGTAGTTGTCTACAACTCTTTAATGTAGGTAAAATGATACAGTAAAAAAACTCGAGTTCATATTCTTACAAACCTGAAAGTTGTTACATCATTGAGAATGGCGGTACATTAACTTTCTAATGCTCCGTTTACTTGTTTACCAAACTGTTAAGCTGGTCTCTACTTAACTACTTATTGGTTTAAAAAAAAAATATTTTCTCCCGAAACATGTTTACCTAACTACTTAAGAGGCTACACCCAATAATCCACTAAATTATAAAGTAAACAAACTAAAAAGTAGTCTGTCAGACACACGCTCCCCCGGTATCCCCCGAGATGGTGTAACTTGTCCGAACTGACCCGAAACTTAACCAGTAAATACCGAAGCCGCACGAACTATCAAAAACTTGAGCACTATTCCCACTTGTGACCGAATGTTGTTTAAAACGGACGTAACTCAGCTGAGTACACTTTACTTGTTAGCTTATACATTTATGTGGCCATTCATTAACCGCACTTGTATTAGGAAATGTAATTAATAGAAATGGAAAAATATGACGTTAATACATAGTAAACATTATGAAATCGATAACGTAGGTATAGACTGTTTTTAGACGACTTATTATGAAATAGTTTATTACTATTTTAACAATGAGGAAGAGATTACGAGGCAGTACAAACCGTGCAGTCGACACTGCAAAAGACCGTATAACTTGGACACGCCTCGTATGTCCAAGTTCCATCGACTCCATCTAGCTTATTTTTTTTAATAATAATTATGACGTGTAAAAGTGAATTTGATATCCTATTTACAGAATAAACAATTTCATTTCATTTCATAAAAAAGTCGTCAATTCGATTTTCTATCATTCGTGTTCCATGCAAACGAAACGTTTACTTTCCCAATCTATACTTACCCCAGTGTAAAACCAATTTGGAGCCAAATAATTCAATATACAAATTCAAAATCAACATAGAAGCAACCAAACCAAATTCTTACCTGACTTACCTGTCAGGTCCGTAACTGCAAGACCAACAGATTGGCAAGTTCCACCGAACTGTATCGCAGACTGAAGTAACAGATTTGTCGGTATTGCACGAGCCACGAACCACTCCTAAATTCAATTAATCATAGTTGGGATTAGTTCCCCTTTGACGACCTGCAGGCCAGACGTGACTGTCTTGTAACCGGCTTTCGATAACTAATTATGATTATTGGAACTTTGCGTTCAATTATTTTGGGTGAAGTGTCGTTCGTAGATCGAAATTTTCGCCAAGGTTCTTTGATCGGTTACCTACTCACAAAACAATTTTTGAATCATTTTCTTGAGATGAAAAGAACGCGGAATATTGTTCGAAATTAGTTCCAAAAAATTATTTAAAATACTGTTCAATAATATCATAATGTCAATATAAAGTATTTAAGTAATATAGTTAGTCGATTTCGTATCAACGTATTTTTTTTTGTGGCTTAATTTTTATCTACGTTATCAAAATCAAATTAAAAACACCTCAAAATTACCGTGGTTTCGATACAGGTAAGTACCTAAAATGGATTTGCATAAATACAAATTCTAAAGATAATTGGTGCAGTAGTTAGGTATAACTGATGTTAATTTGCACTTAACTACACTACAAATTAATTTATTCCATCCACCCTGTAGGTCCAGAAACTCAAATCCCTTTACAAAATAATAAAGCCACAACTCCTGTCAAAATATGAGAGGGTATTCTCAAGATATCAGTAATAAATTCCCGCCAATTACAAAGTTAGTGCAACTTCCGTTGGTCAGTACTCGAAAGGCCAACTAGTTAATTCGCAGCGTGCCCCGCCGGGAATCGAACTCCGGACGTCGGGTAAGTAGCAGATTTATTAAGAGGCTATTCCTAAATGCCGGCGGGGAGAACTTGGCTTTAAAATTAAATCACGCTTTAGTTGTACTAAGCCTTCTAAATTCGTGCTTTGTCTGTTGCAGATACGGCTCTCTATTTAACTGGTATTTACATTTGAATTGTATGGCTTCAGTGTTTTGGTTGCTGATATTCTAATAGTTGATACTGTACTTATTGTTTGGCGATATTATGATAATGGTTACACGGATAGTGTTGTGTTGGTAGGCATCTACGTAATATTAATGAAACTAATCTTTTAATGTATTTATTTGTATTTATCTACATTGTTGGTATAATAACAAGGTACGAGTTAATTTTCTTACAAACCTGAAACTTGTTACATCATTTAAGACCATACAATCATTTACGTTTCAACGTACCTACATTAATTTTCTAATGCTCGGTTCAGTTGTTTACCAAACAGTTAAACACTGGTGTCGTGTCTACTAAACTAATTATCTTCATGACGAAAAATTCTCTAGTGTAACTTTTTTGTAAGCTAAAAAGTAAACCTTGTCAATTCACGTGGGAGAAGTTACAAACTGCATTAGTAGGTACTTACATCAACAATTCTGTGTTTTAATACTTACTTTTATGGGTTGGTCAGTGAAGAATATTTCTCAAACAAAACTAAGTATATTTCCGACGCCTTCCTCCCTGAATCACATGCGTAGACATGGCGTAGATAAACCATTTCCTCTTCTCCTTTTGACTCCGACACGGTCGGCTGAAAACAGAAAATTTTATCAAAGTATTTTTCAAATGCAACCCTTTACTCGCAGCAGACTTACAACAAATCAAAAGGCTAATAAAGAAACGCGAACAACTCCTGCAAAGTATTTCTTTCATCGGAGGCAAAGTTGCGAATCGGAGGAAAAGTTGCGAGTCGGGAATTTCCTGCGGGGAGAGGGGGAGGGGGGGCGGAACTGCCAACGACTTCCTTTACTACGTGTAACTGCGGTCAGACAAACGGGTTTGTCATACACTCTTTTGTGTTAAGATGTAGGTATCATGTGGATGTGTAATTAAATTACCTACACGATTTTATTGCTAGTAGTGCCAATTCTTGAATATAAGAAAGAGAAATTGTTTAGGAAAAAAGTCACCTGTAAATCAATTATTTCAGAAGGTGGCTGAGACAAATAATGGTCCTCCAGACCGTATTTCGGCAATGGCGGTCAATCTCAACAGTTACTAGCCTTCGGCACAGGAGACATTATAGTGCACACAGTGTAGACACAGGTACTCTCTTCTTTTCCCTCATTCTCATAGTCCGATGGGACGGCACGCAATTTGACACGACCGGAGAGAGGTCAGGCGTAGGGCTAACGGGTTAAAACAAGTTTTCCGAGGCACGGGAGTATCACACTGCCAACTTCGAAACTCCGGGCTGTTACCAAGAAAAAACCCAATAACACTGCCCGACTTAGGAATCGAACTCAGGATCCCACGCTCAGCAGTCGCGCTTGCGACCACGAGACCAACGGGGAAAAAATTATGAATATGCCAGTCTAAATAACTATGTATTATGAAGCGAAAAACTGACGTAAAATCTCAATAGCATTTTGAATACTACTCCACTCGAATAACGCCGTGTTATTAGTTTGTCTGTTAGTTAACCAGCAGAACTAAAACACAACAAGTAGTAACAAGGGAACATTACATAAACAATCCCGGCTCAATATTGATTTCAGTTTAGCCAACAATATAATCTACCCCAATTTGACTAAAGTTCCCAGTTTCTGACTACGAGAACTGAATTGATTACCACTTACTTATTTATCTTGGATACTATCTCTATTGTAGACGTGGCTATTGTTTCGCAGATTTATCAAAATGCAAATTTTATCACAACACTAGCTGCGCCCCGTGGTTTCACCCAATAAGTGTCTATCTCGTAGAAAAATCGGCATAAAAAGTATCCTATGTCCTCCAGGACATGGTCTACCCATGTGTCATGGACTGCCGTTTTAGCATAACAAACAAACATACAAAAAATCGAATCTTTTCTCTTTATAATATTAAGTTTTAGACTAAACATTATGTTCAGTTATTTTGATAATGATCACTATATTTTTTAAAGTAATGATGATAAAGAAAAAGAAAGAAAGAAAATACATTTATTTGCGGCAAACATGACGCATACAACAAGTTGGGGGTAAACATGCGTCACATTCACGCAAAACGGCCATCGCTCAGCATAATGCTATGATCATAATCACAGCATAAACCAACCTCTTCTCATAGCCCTTCTTACATCACTTACCTTATAACAATATAACTCACTTTTCTTTTCTGCAACAATGGCGATGAAAGAGAAATAATGAAATATTTTTGCTGGGAATCAAATCAAACTACCAACACATAATTTCTAAGTAAAATAGATTAAACCTGTCTACTCTCCCGTCATCCTGAAACGAAGATAGAAATTGTTTAAACCAACTTAAATATGAATATAATGTTGGTAAACATACACAGCATAGAAATCACGAAACAAAGATAGTATGATGCATTGTTTCAATTTAACTAAAACATGACTTGGTGTAGTCATCTCGACATTGTATCACGGTAAGACAATGGCAGACTCTGACTTGTTATCACAATATTAATTTCCTGAAAATGAATTTCAATGAGCAAATGTTGTCACTACTGTTTGACGTGAAAACGGATGCGTGGCCTACCAAACTATGTTTGTATTTGTCCGCTCAATATGATATGTCTATAAATATTATTTAGTTGTATTATTTCCCTCTCATTTTGGGTCGTCAGAAGACAACTTTAGTCTTACCAAGGGGCCACTTTAGTATGACCCAGTAACTGGGTTGTGGACGTCAAATAGGCAGTCGCTCCATGTAAAATACTGGTAATCAGCTGCATCCGGTTAGACTGGAAGCCGACCCTAACATAGTTGGGAAAAAGCTAGGCAGATGATGATGATTTCCCTCTCATTAATAGGTATATACGAGTACTTGCGAGTCAAATAGGTATTTTTTCTGTTTTTATTTAGGTAGGTAAGTATGTGTCAGCATGATCAGCACGACGCCACTCTATAAGAGTCAAGAAAAAATATAAACATACATCTTGATTAATAAAAAGCCACCGAAATAATAGAAATCATAGGTAAGTATACCTATCATGGAGAATAAAAGTAAAGGAACAAACAACAAACAGTAAGATATGGCTACGGAACGCAACGTTTATTTGTGAGTAATTTTTTTTTCAACCTGTACTGTCCCACTTCTGGACAAAGGTAGAGTAAAAACACACAGGGGTGGGGGGGAGTGGGGGACCACAGCTCCCCTGTGTGTTACCTTCTCTAGCCTATTATAAGTATTATAATTCGGTAAAAAAGTACTTAACATACACACTTCGTATTCGTATTTTAAAGAAAGTAAGTACATTTACATATTTAGACTAAATACACACAATACACCAGATACATTTCATCCTAAATGTACGCCTACACTCAGAAGGCGGTGATACCGGCAAACATGGCTGAACCCATTCAGTAAGATATCTCGTTAGATGGACGTTCATCAAGCGGACTCCAGCCTAGCAGTACTAGGATTAAGTTTCAAACTGATGCGGATTTAGACTCGGCAGACTGATATTGATCGACTTACAGCTCACATTGTTTGCACAATACCTATTGTAATTAGTGCGATACGGAACAATGTGTCTAGCGGAACGCTCTGAGAAAGACATTAATATGTTTGGAGTGACGTAACGTGATTTTGTACATCTATCCTATTTTGCATAATCAGTCTGTAATGTTCCCACTGCTGGGACACGGGCCTCATCTCTTCGAGTGGGAGTGAGCTGTAATCTACCACGCGGGCCCAGTGCGGGTTGGTAGATGTCACATGTCTTTGAATTTTTTTTTCTAGGACAAGTCGGTTTCTCCACGATGTTTTCCTTCATCGTTTTGAGAGCAGTGATGATGAAATTATTTACACATAGTAAAGCGCCTGTCTGGGTTCGAACCCACGACCTACGACTCGTAAGTCGGAGCCGTTACCTCTAAGCCACCACTGTTCTCTGAGCCACTACTGCTCTATCCTATTCTAAACTCTTCAGATTTTCGTATTTTTTTGTATTATGTAGGTACTTATTTCGTTTAATTTATCTCTATTCTACATTTCGGAAAGAAAAACTAATTTACATTAAATCCTATTTCCGACAGCATAAAAACGCAATATTAACAGATATACATACATGTATCTTACCAAGTATGATCTATATTAATGGCCATATTCCCACCGTCTTCAGAGCTTCTCCATTGTGTACTGCACTCAATCACCGGTATGATATTACGAATACATTGCGCCACGTGATACGTACACCTATAAATTGATGTGAGCGGCGTGGAGCGTGATTTGCCCTAATGAAAATCAAACTGGAGACGGTCAGGACATGCATACATTTAGATACCGGGACAGCCAAGTGATTAATTATACCTACTCGCATCTATGTAAATATTTATGTCTTTAGTAAGGGTAGATGGAATTCATAGGAAATCAGAAATGGTGTTAATAATGAAAGCTTCTTTCCTCGAAAATAGTTAGCCATGTAATAAAATTAGCTCAGCATAATTTAAAAATGTGAAATGAGGTCTGAATTTTCCCCTCTATAAAAGTTACATTTTACCAAAATCAGTTACGTCGTGCTGTCGGCGGCTCGCGTAGTTTTAATCCAAAAGTTAATATTTCAATATAGCATGTAGATGGAATCGTAAAATTCCCCAATATAGTTCACTTTATAACACTGTAAAAGGGAATATACACTCGACGTATAATCAAATACGCCCAACGTCAGAGAGTCGAGTTGAAATAGAATTTTTTCGCTCTTAAAAATTGCGATCACGTTTCTAATATAGTGAAAACAATATTCTAGTGACCGGGTGATTTCTGCACAGATGCTTGCCCTACCAATATTAGGTAGGTGGGGCAAACTTTTTCATAGCTTTGATATATGAGTGTCCCATAAAATATGGGGAATAATTTTAGATACGTGCAAACTTAATGTTAGTCAATTTTAATATAACTTCTCATACTCATCTCTTCACGGTTGATGGCAACTTTCGTACGATATTCAGATTTAATATAATGTATTAGGAATTTGGTCGCTCATGTTTGGTTTTTGATTTCTTCTCCGCGCGATAACGTCACGATATCGTAATTTGAAATCGCATACATCGGCTGCTCTCGCGGTTTTAATGGGTGAAGGGGTCGTTTCAAACGCTATGTCGATCGAACGATATAAAAAACCACATTAATCTGCACTTATCTCGACGATATTATTTAATGACGCGTCATTTCGCGGTTATTTGTAACTTTTATGGAGGGAATAGATCGTGTTCGGAGATGCATTTTTAGATAACACTCTTTATGTCGAACATTATATTATGCGTAAGTGAAATTTCATTATATGAAGCATGATCGTTCGCTTGCTGTTTTATCGTACTCGTTACTACCCTTACTAACAATATTTTATTGAAAGAAAGAGAGAAAATATATTTATTTAGCACAGACTAAAAGGCGCACAGTATAATATGAAATCGCATACATCGGCTGCTCTCGCGGTTTTAATGGGTGAAGGGGTCGTTTCAAACGCTATGTCGATCGAACGATATAAAAAATCACATTAATCTGCACTTATCTCGACGATATTAGATAAAAACAAATAAGAATCAAATAAAAATAGTCAAAAATTCCGATGTAAGAAATTTGCAGGAAAGTGTGTCTCACGGCTGCATCAAAAAGGCCCAGCCGAGCAAAAATGCCTGAACAACTAGTGCCTGACGCTGGTTTTCAATTGGGCCTGATGTGTAAGGTGACGGATGTAAATCACTTTTACACTGCAAAGTGACGAACTGCGTACAATGTATTGAACTGCTTTATATGTCAAGCAGTTCTAATGCTATAGGTAAATGAATAAATAGCAACAACACGCCTATTAAATATCTTCAAGTGGAATAATAGTTTAACAAAAACTATTTTCCTTGAGGACCGCAAAGTAAGCAACAAATATCGTTTATCACGCAATACGATTATTCCACAAAGATTCGCCGGCAGCGAGTCGATTTGCATGAAATATAAAGGTGACCGCACACATAGTTTCCCGTTGTTTATAGCGGTCAGTGAACGTGGTCGTTTTGTTCCTCGCCCCTTTTGCATTCCTGTCTTCGTACCTTTATTGTCTTACTTTCCGCTCATGACATCGGAATAATGTATTTATGAAATAGATAAACAAAGGGAGGACAGCGAAATTGTAAATTAAATTGTCGAGTAATGCGACTGTGCGCTCAAATGCTTGGAAGGACTTTTTTGTTTAGGAATTTAATGTAAAGGGAAGTTTATGAATGTTTGTTTGTAAAATGAATGGTACTTTTGGAAGTAAGTATTTAATTTCCATTGTCTATGTTTGTCTGTGTAAGTGCACGTGTACCTTTTAAGCATACAGGGTGACATCGAGATCGACGCGTAACCTGTTACCAGGGGTTCAGTACATGGTTCTGAACCCCCACGCGTTGAAATTTTTCGTCAGTAAAAAAAAATGGTTGCCTAAATATTGACTGTTGTATTGCACTTTTTAATGAAACAACCCTTTTTTTGTTTGATAACCCACGAATAATTTCTGCGCTAGGGGGTCTAGCTGCGCATCGATGTCCCGTACCACCCTACCATACCTAATAGTTATTCACGTATAAGAATTACTCTATTTTTATTTAAAAATAAATCATTTCTACGTCTACCTCATCAGACAAAGGCACAAGAAACTAAGCAAATAATTCACACATTGTTTAATATTCTGCCTGTATTCTTCATTTCACATTTCACACCTCAATGACACCTTTTGTCTGCACCGTTCTCGCTTTCATTATTCGATTATCATCGAGAACTGTCAATTGGCTGTCATATTCCGAACAATCGGCACTCGATCACACTCCTCTTTCTAATGAGGGACGACACATTGAAGTCCGAAGTGGAATTATTAAAAAACCATTAGATGTGGGGCAAAGACCGTGATGGATGGACTCTTGAATCCGATCCATTTCAATTTAAACGTCCCGATGTCTGCATAAAGGGTGAGTATCCCCAGAGTATGGTAATGTGTTTTAAGTCAGCCGTGGTCCGGTTTACTTGGATTTGTTGTCTTACGTTTCCGTACTTTCATAGAGTTACGTCATAACGTTTATAATGTTGCAATAACGGCTGGAACATTACTCACACCTAACCAGGAGTGATGAGCTGATAAATCATATCTATTCGCCGATTTATATCGCAATAAACGAGGAGGGATTGCGGCAGTAAATAAAAAGTACCAGCAACTCTTTATGATGTTTTATATTTATAGACTATTTAACATTTATTTTGTGTACCCCTTTTTTAGAAAATTACGAAAATATCTTGGCTTATAATATTATTGTGAGACGGCGAAATTACATTCAGCAAATACCTTCATTTACACAGAATGATGCTACGAGGCAGTAAGCTTACGTGGGGCTACGGCGTAGCGCATCTACGGTGGAGCTACGAATACTAAAAACCCAGCCCGTTAACTCGACTCCACTGTATAAAATAACCATCTGGGAAAACCAGCGCTTATCCCTTAGAAAAACTCTCTTTGTGAGGATAACTCGCTCTACATCCCCTCTTATGATATGTTTATGTACTTTGAGATTTTATGTGGACGTTCCAACGCTGAGCACGAATTTTATTGGGTTTATAGAATTTTATGGCGCCATATTCCATGCAGTGGCCGATGTTTTTCATTGTCTATTGATTTTGATGCGAATGGAACGCTACGCTTAAACTGTCGTCGTTTAAGGGTAGTATAGAAAATTATGAAGTGTTTGAATCATAAATATGACACGAAACTATCCTATAGAGAGAACGTAAACAAAAAAACTGTCAAACAAACGTTAACCGTGCTGAAGCTGAGGTAATCTGTGCGCAAAACTATGTTTGAAGCGAGCTTTAACAGTTTGACGGCGCACTTAATGTATTTATACCGGGCACTGGGCAGCGGCATCTGTGGCTAATGATATCGCTGGACCTGCACCCCCTGCCCCCCCGGCCCCCTTCCTCCGAACACTCCCGATAGGCCCCCATGACTCGGTCATTAGTTAAACACGCACAGCCGCCCGCATGTCGCAAGTTTATCTTTGGCTAAACTGTAGGTATGTGGACTCGATTAGCCCTTTGATCAAATAATCCGGCGATAAAATAGGGCTTCAGGAAATTAAATTACGTTAAATGTCATTGTTCGGGTGCTCTGGCTGTGAAATGGTTTTATGTGGGGCAGGCCAGCCGGCTTGGTGGGTTTATGTATAGGAAGCAGATGATAGCGTAAGTAAATTGAGTGTCTTAGAACGATAGAGGCATATTATTTAATGCGATGAAGCAATGCAAAACACATACCTACCCCTGTATTAATAAACGTTGCTTAAAGTTAAGTGGTGATTAGCGACTTTTCAAACATACATTTCTGACGTTTAAACGTCACTTACCTTGAATCATCATTTATAAATAAACCGCATAGTTAATCATTTAAAAATAATTAATTCAAAGGAAGTGAGTCTTATTTTCACGGAAATAAACGGAAAGTCCGCATAACGCAGCGTCACAATAGTACCAACCAGCGGGGTAATTACGTAACACACTAGCATTAGTACTTGGTTTCATTTTGACAGTTCAACAACATTCATTGCGGTGTTTACGTTGTTGAGCAGACACATTTTTCGAACATATGAAGCAATGGATTAGCCGATTGGATTTTAGACATAGCTATAGACACCTACCTAATTTGTTAGTGATAAGATAAATTTGTTTTTTCTTTTATTGCTTTAGATTTATTTTTATAAATATACGGTGTTTGAGGTAGTTTGTTGTTTCCTTATATATCGATTCCAAACCACCTGTCCTTTGGGCTTATGTTAGCTTACCGTAAGAGGCCACAAATATTAATATGTGAAAAACCTTCAAAATGGTTCAAATTGAGATCGATAGAGTGTTACGCAATTAGGGTGCAGTTTGTTTTAGTTTTCAACTAATTTTAATGGCCAAAGTACCTACTACACAAGAATATTGACTTGGACAACCCTTTAACAAGTATTGCACGCAATCCTTAATTTTCCAGCACAGCCGTAAGGTAAAGTGGCGAAACTCAGGCGGCCGGCAGCCAGCGGCGAAGGGTTTCAAGACATGCTCGTTACTCGCATGCGGCGGGCGAAATAAACCGCCCGCTAGTTTAATTGGCGGTCACCTACACGCTACGTCTCATTCCTAGGGGCTTCCAACAAATCATTAAGACCACACCGGTTCTGTACGTAACTCGAGTTTCCGAGAAATTGTTAGCCTGCAGTTCTGAGGAAGAGTTTAGGTGTTTATATTTTGATGCACTGTTATGTGTAGAATTGAATACTTAGTGATGACAATTAGGTACCATAAATGAAGTCATTTAGTCACTATAGCTATTTGTTTATAGTGACTGTAGTCAATGTAGTCACTTTAACTAAGAGCAGTGGTGGTGGTAACGGCACCGACTTACGAATTAGATCGATTGATTGTGGATTCGAACCCAGATAGGCGCTTTACTTTGTGTAAATAATTTCATCACCACTGCTCTCAAAACGATAAAGGAAAACATCGTGAGGAAACCGGTGTGTCCTAGAACAAAAAATTCGAAGACATGTGACATCCACCAACCCGCACTGGGCCCGCGTGAGGAACATTATAGGCTGATTATTTAGTCACTTTACCTATATAGCATAAATCAGCCTATAATAATCCCACTGCTGGGACACAGGCTTCCTTTCGGTGAGCGGGAGTGGGCAGTAATCTACAATGCCGGTCCAGTGCGGGTTGGTGGACGTTACATGTCACTGCCGCTGCCACTTGTCCAACATTGCTGCTCTATAATAGTGTAGGTGCTAAGTATATACTAGAATCGTCGAAATCGTATGAATGTATGTTACAAAATATTGTATAATGTTTTTTAAAACAATACATGGCATGACGCTCTAGTACAGCCATTATTTTAAACCCACAAAACATTTACAACTACATTCCACATTCAAATTTAATTAACACTGCAAATCTAATCTGTCCCAACATTTATTTATAAAACAAAAGACAGTAAAAAGCCGCATAGGGTTGAACAGTAAAACGTTCTTGCGCCCGGAAGAGGGCGGCGCGGGCGTGCGGCGGTCACTCGATTAATACCAGCATTAATCTCAGCTGCCCCGGCGCAGGGGACTTTAATTTATGCCCTCATTTTGACAATTGATGAGGAAGGACATCGTGTAGATATTTTAAACAACAGACGCAGGTGAAGCGGAATTAAACTGCTATTACGGATAGGGTCCGGTTGTAGGTACAATTTATACGATTAATTTACGAATAACATTGTTAAATATGCACCAGATTTTTCCCAGACCACCAGAGACCAGTTTGACAAGTGCAACTAATCTATACTTTCTATCTAACGGGTGATTTTTTAAGAGGTATAGGATTTGATTTTCAAAAAAAACACAAAAAATTTGAAAAATTAGATGAAATCTTTATTGGAATCGATAGAACGATCAATATAATTTAATGTTTGAAGATGATTTCATGCAAATGCTGGCCGCGGCTCCGGTTTAGATGGCCCATTCGCAAGGCCCAATTTCGGCACACTCTCTCCAACATATCAGCCGGTATATCACGAATAAATGCTTCAATATTGGCTCCCAGTGCGTCAATCGTTGCTGGTTTATCCCTGTAGACATGAGCCTTAACATGGCCCCACAAGAAATAGTCCAAAGGCGTTAGATCACACGATCTAGGCGGCCAATTGACGGGCCCAAAACGTGAGATAAACTGTTCACCGATCGCGGGTTGGATTCCCACACGGAACAAATTTTTGCATGGCCTACACGTAATTGTTCAGGGTCTGGGTGTTTGTGTACGTGAGCTTAAATGTTTTTAAACGCACAATAAAGCTAAGTTCTAGTTAGGAGAAAGATTCGCAGTACAACAGCCAGGTCAAATAATTACTCGCTAGCTTCAGGGAATATCAAATTTACGTAGAATATTCTAGACGTAATTCAATCAGAGCTTTGCGTTAGATAGAACTCAATAGACTCCGATGTTTTGTATGCGTCATTTGTAACTCTTATTGACAGGTCCACACTACCGCCTGTCGAGTCTTTCTCTAACACAAATATCAATTCTCAGAAACACAGTAAGGGAGTCTCTATTTACTTGTGATAGGTCATAATATAGCATTTACCATACCATTAACATCGAATAACTACCTATGGTTAAATCAACTTACATCAAAACGCGCGAAATATCATCTGACTTTTTATTGCCACAGCATCGTGGCTACAAATCCGCGCAAATTCAATTAAACTTCCAAACATTTGGAGGCAAATCGCCGGGTATACCCTAATGAGTGTTGGTGAACGGTCGGTCTGGAAGCAAGGCATGCGTGAGCGGCGGCCGCTGCTCGTGACGTCACCGTCCGCGCGACCGAAGAGAATATTAATTCACTGCCGCGTCTAGCTACATCACTCGCACTCACTGCGCTCACTCACTGCTAATTGCATGGAAACACAGCCTGTAATTGTCATGTCAATTTTAATACACACCAGTCGTGCATAAAAAATAATTTTACGCGTTATTAAATATTAAAATACTTATAACTAATTAAATTAATACCAAATGGAATTATTAATCATTCGTTACCGCAACAGGAATATTTGCAATTTTATACATGTTTAGCAATTATTTAAACTGCTAGCAATAGCTGCGGGCAAGCAATTATCATCAAAAACTAATTAAAGCCTCAACTATATTAATTTTGTGTCCAAAATTATAAATTCCTCGCTGACACAGAGGGTTCCAACAAAACTGATACGGAATAAATTTTCAACTTAATTTAACTAGACAAACACAAAGGACCGAGCGAAGGGACCGACTTAATTTCAGTATTGAGGTGGAAACTAATGATAAGCTAGTTTGTTCAGTACTCACTTCGAACTATGAATATATTAAATGACTAGCTGACCCGGCAAACGTTGTTTTGCCATATACATTATTTCTAGGAAATATATATATATATATATTTTTTTAATGAAAAATAGATGTTGACCGATTCTCAGACCTACCCGATATGCACACAAAATTTCATACAAATCGGTCCAGCCGTTTCGGAGGAGTTTGGTAACACACATTGCGACACGAGAATTTAGAAGATAGAATACTGAAGTAAATGTTGAAATTACGACAGGTTTTTGGTTTATATTTAGCTACTTATCAAGATACATAAAATAATGATAAAGATAGTTACTAGTGCCTATAGTCCTTTGCTAAGGCAGGATAGGGTGGTATAGCCACCTTTATAATAAAGGAAAAATCTTCATGTCAAAAATAATTCAAAAACTGCCACATCCATATCTCTGTAGCATCACACTCTGTGTTGGCGCGCGCGCCGAATGCGTCCCAAACTCCCGACTCGTCCGATTTCGCGCTCCACTATACTCGCACAGCTGTCGCAACTTGCTCCTCTGACAATCAACGCAAAACATTTTAAAACATATTCTTTGAGGCGTGTGATACAAATTACAGTATCATTGAAATGTACGATTAATTAGTATAGGTACCTGCTACTTTCTCCTAGGTTTCGCCAGGATTGGTGGAAAGTGACTGGTTGTACCGATGTAGCATAATACCTCTAAATATATAACCTTAGCTGCTGGGCAGTTGGTTGCACCACTTCTTCCCAGCGAAAGCAGTAGGAAGTGGTGAAGGATAAGTGGATGTAGTACTGATTCTCAGCCTAATTTGAATAAATGACTTTTGATTTTGGCCCATTGAATGTTATAATAATTGAGTCACACTTCGTTAATTTCCAAATGCATTTCAACTGACCGGCGAGTGGACATAGAGAAATACGTACAATCAGCCCAAAACCAATATCCACAGCGAAGCTTTTACGAATACCTGAAATACAAATACCCTTTGATATTATCACAACCATTCCAACAACACAGACGTTATGAAATCCTGAAACTACACACACATCACCTACATCCTTTTATAATGTTCGGTATTGGGAAATCAAACAGGTGCTTCAGTCAAAGGTCATAATTTAATCAACGTGCAGGGTAGTGGTCTGTCTGTGCATCTGATAGTCGCAGTTATTAAACCGCAGACTGCCATGTTCAATTTACAACGTAACCCCACGGAAAATGTTGTGATTGTACACCTACCTGTGAATTTGTCGGCCATCATGATTTCTGCGGTTGTAACGTTAATAATGGGCCGATTAGCCGTATGGGGACCACGGCACTGGATTTGGGAGATCTCATAACTGATAATAATTGGAGCGTTGCAATGTTTAAGTGCTATGGAATATGTATCCAAATATAATTAAATTAATAGCAAGAGCAGTGATGGCCCAGTGGTAAAGGCCGAGACTTACGTGTTGTAGGTTCGAACCCAGACTGCGCTTTACTTTGTGTAAATTATTTTATCACCACTGCTCTAAAAACGGTGAAGGAAAACATCGCGACAAAACCACATGACTTGAAATGTTTTGTTCTAAGACATGCCTTTTAGAACAAAACATTTCAAGTTATGTCACATCTACCTAAGGATGAAACGATAACATCTAGGTGTCGATACTTATACTCCATATACCGTATCGGTCATCAGAACGGCAATTCTCGTAATTTAAAATGTTCAAAATCTAGTCGCAGTCTCATCTCAGAGACAAACAAATGTCAAAAACTTGTCAAAATGTAGGGAAATTAGAAGTATTTTTTGACAGATTGAGACTGAGATTTTTTTTTTTTAAAAAAAAAAAAACATTGCCCCACACTAGGAATTACTCCTGTATCGTGGGTGCGTTCACAAACATTTAAACTCACATACACAAAGACGGACCCGGAACAACTACTTGTAGGCCATACAAATATTTGTTCCGTGCTGGAATCGTCAGTCTTAAAATTACGAGAATTGCTCCTAAGGTATCGAATGAAAACTATCGATGCTTAGATACTTGTATCGGACAGTTTTTTCGTAGGAAATATTAGAGACAAATAAGAACAGTAGTAAGTAGTCTACGTATTTATTAAAAAATTTGAAGCATTTCTTGCACGTGGCTGTTTTTTTTTTATTATTTTTTTTTTTTGTAAAAGATAGACACAGCTCAAGCTGTGGTTATATTTTAGCAAGCTTAGTTTAGAAAACAACCACGTACACACAGGTAATCAAATCGGTGAAAATGGAACCATAAAAGTCTGAACTTGTGTGGTTATTTCAAATTCAGTCACAGATACCAAACAAACAACGCAAGCCACACGCGATGAGTGACTTACAGAAATCGCAACCAAAACAAAATCATCATAATGGCGTCTGCGTCTATTCTATCTACGAGCAAGGCTGCCAACTGAGCAGTAGAAAAGATGCGTTCTAAACAAAAATTCAAACCGAACCCCATCCAGTACTTTACTCGAATCGTTTCATCCCTACATCTTCCAACCCGCACTGGGCCTGCGTGGTGGATTATGGCCCAGTCCCTCTCTCAGAGGGAGGTCTATGTCCCAGCAGTGGGAAATTTTAAAACTGATTATGCTTTTAATGGCAAAGTTAGTAGAATAACAACAAATTCGTAGAGATGAAATACCGAGCATCATTGCGTTCTGAAAACTATTTAATTAAGTTAGCTTTTACTAGAATTATTTATCAATTAACATTTACAAAACACAACAAACATTGCACTAATAAAGGAAAACCGTAACATAAAGCTGTTTCGCAGAATCCGTCCCAAATATGAATACTGCACGGATTTCCACTTTATTAGTTTCTACCGAGAATTCCTCGAGTTTAGTTTTACCATACATTTTCATTCGGCAGTGCTCCGCCCTGGGTTGTAATTAATATAGCTAATATGATTAGTAGTTGTTCTCTTGCAACTTGTGTCTGGGCTGAGAGCTTTGTAGTGTAGTGTATATATCTTTGATGATGAATGAAGATGCATTCAATTATTTACGTGCTCCACTTTTCAGCATGATAATTAATTTTTTTAACAATTTTTCAAAGAAAAAATACCTGTTTTGTAACAAAGCTCATTTCTCCATAAATAAATAAAACTGACATAAACTAGAGTGAAGTGCATAAAATAGAGTGAAGTATTACATTTTTATTACAAAACGAATGTCGCCCGTAGCCCGGGGCGGGCGGTGGCCGGGTAATAATTGCGTACATATTACTCCCGCCCCGGGCGTAATCGTCGGACACATGACTTATATCTGTTTTTTAGTCAATTATAAGTACTCAGAATGATAAATATTATTAACATTGCATTTTACACTGGCTATTAATTTTATTTTGAAGGTGTTTAAAATAAAAGGTCGTTTCGTTAATTGCTTTAACTAAGGTTTGGTATGGGGAGACAACCACAACGTTTGACTGACTGATGTTTTAGAAAATTGGTCGCTTATAGTCCTAATTATGTAACATGCCTACTTACTGCCAATACAAAGTCAGCCATTTTTCCCTTGAGCAGCTATTCTTGGAACTATTCATTTCCGCCATCTTTCAATGTCATAATTATACTGTTTACTGCTTAATATACTATTTAGGTTACTGTCATCAGGTCTGTATAAACGGAGCCACCTGCTCTTTTAAACGTTTTTCTGGCGAAACCATGTTAAACAAACATGCTCTGATTACCTTTTATCTGAATTTGAGTGAGATCTATTAGTATTTTGAGAGTATTTGTACGAATGTAATTACGCGAAGTCTACGTGCGACACCCAAATTACATGGAGTCCTGCCATTCTTCTTTTATCGACTGAATGCGTATTTACTCGTTTATTTCATAAATCGATTATGCTACTATAGTCAGACACCATAAACATCTGGTTTCTGTATCCAGTTAGAGAAATTAAGCCTTTTGGATCTCGGAAAACTAAACATGAAATCCAAATAAATACCACTTTGATTTTCGTTCGCTCGCATTCCAAATCGTACACAATACCGATGTTATATCATATTCTCTGAATTCTGTGCATATCAAATTATCGTATATTACATTTCTACATGCGATTTAACAAAATACTCCTCCGTTGGAATGTAATTAAAACAGGATTGCTTCATTATTGACGGCAATTTCGGAATATGCTCCTCCCAATAGTTGTGTGATGTATTAACGCATTCTTTTGGATACGAGAGCTTCGCTTAATTTCACTATAGCATAATTATATATAGATCAAAAAACCATTAAAAAAAACTTACTAGATATAAAAATTATAACGCGGCTTTTAGTATGGCCATAGATACCTACATGTGGCAGAAATAGTCCGCAGTTATCTGCTGGATGCGAGAAGCACAGAACCAGTCGCAGGGGCGGTGCTTTGGGGACGCCTATGTGGACAGTGGACGTCTTTCAGCTAAAATGATGATGATGATGATGATAGATGTGGTAAAAACACATATTGGATCATTTTTTTACTAAGTTATCTACTAGGACATTGAATTAATCAATAATGAGAATTTACTAACATGGCCTGTAAATCTTACTTCCCTTTGTCTTATTACCCGGTAATAATAACACCAACAAACGAAAACAAAACTAAATCACGTTTCCACTCTCAAACTATATATCATGAGCTGAGACTACAATATAGTTTGGGAATTAAGCTACAATTAAAT
Source organism: Apamea crenata (assembly GCA_949629185.1). Lineage (NCBI taxonomy): Eukaryota > Metazoa > Arthropoda > Insecta > Lepidoptera > Noctuidae > Apamea > Apamea crenata. Next base: position 12,819,966 of record OX451359.1, on the reverse strand, counting down.
GGTCGTAAATTCCAAGTTTGGTCCCGGGTCACTCCGGGGACTGCGGCGGCAATTTATCAATTATTTACGCCACTTGGGCCCTGCGCACCGTCTGCCGTCACCTCCCCGCCACCGATCTGTTGATTGACACTGCTGATATTGAAAATAAACACGCTAGGGTTTTCTACTGATAGATAGCTAAGATGATAAATTATTGCATTGACTATACCAGCGTCAGGCAACTAGTTGTCTGGCATTTTTGCTGAACTGGGCCTTTTTGGCGCAGCCGTGAGGCACACTTTCCTGCCAATTTCTTACATCGGACTTTACACTTTTTTATTTGTTTTTATCTGAGGGGCAATTCTCGTAATTTTAAGAACGTTCACAGTCTGAAGTCTGAGTCTCAATCTGTCAAAAATACGTCTAATTTCCCCACATTTTGACAAGTTTTTGACATTTGTTTGTCGCCGAGATGAGACGTCGACTAGATTTTGAACGTTTTAAATTACGAGAATTGGCCTTCTGATGTATGTCTGTGGTGTACTGTGTGTCTTTTAGTCTGTATTAAATAAATGTATTTACTTCCAATTACGGGAGAATTTGTGTTTTATAAACTACCGTACTGTAACTCGCTTAGCTAGTTTTCGCGCAGCTAAGTTTACATACTTAACTAGTAGTTAAGGGGGGTTCGCTAAGGTACCCGAGATTGTATACTGATTAAAATATCATTCACGATCGTACACACATATGGCTTTACACAATTATAATCATTAGAATCAGCAATACAACTCAGATTAGAATTGGTTAGAATTGGCCTCAATTGTCATGATTACATGAAATAGTCATACAATAGGGTAATATGAACTTAACAAGTCATATTGATTTTATGATTATAATTCTACAGGGTGTTAGGCGGAGGGATAGCCAAACAAGGGGAACCCCCCTTGTTTGGTTCAGTAGGTAGGTAGACCCATTAAGGAACATATTTAGTTTGAAGACCCTAATGTTAAATTGCCTTTGCTAGACAAAGGATGCATCATACACCAAATACTTATTTTAAAAAACTTCAGACACATGTAAAAGAAATGTTACAGGGGCTAAAAGCAATAATTTTGGCAATTCTTGAAAAATTACAAAAAACTTGACATATATTTTTTTAACCTTTTGCCAATTGCAAAAACGTTAAAAAACTCATCAATGCGCACAACGAGGTAGAATAAGAACCTTGAGAAAACCTACCTAAAAACCGCTTCTGAAATCCTTTTCCCAAAGTTTACTATATTTTTTCAACGAACATACCAAACAAGTAAATAAAGAAAATGTAACAGTGAGTACATGTGAACTAGGGTCGTGCAATCAGTCACTTAGTGTTGTCCCGGTCCCGCGGTCCCGGCGACGCTGGTCCGTGGTCGCACATCGATCTACGTCAACCACAGTTTCGGAGTCGCGGACTTGAGTCAAGAGTCCTAAGACGGAGCACAGATGCTCCCGGGAAATATGCGGGACATTATTTGTTTATTTACTTACTTAGATATTGCAGATACAAGATAGTTGTTAGACATACCATTGGTTGAGAAAGAGGTAATATGATGAAGCGCTCACACTCACATAATGTTTTTTGGAAAAGTCTAAGCAATTTAAGCTCTTAATAGTGGCTATGAGTAACATAACATCACCCCTAAATTCCCCGAAGGATTAGGCAGAGGTACACCATTATACTATAGTACACAATTTTGCCAATAGGCTTGTTTCCTAAAAAAATCTAATTAGTCCGTCAGTTAGATTATCAAAACATATTGAACCCGTTTTTTTTCTTTTGTCAATTATATAAAAAATGACGAAGATATCGCCGTTAAAGTTCCACGTGTCGTCACTTGCTTGCGACACTTTTTAGCATGGCGTGACGTCACGACCCCCCAGTCCCAAATTTTGACGCGCTTTATCTTTGTCATTTTTTGTTTGATTGACAAAAGAAAAATACGTGTCCATTATTTTTCGATAATCTAAGTGACGGACTAAATATAATTATTATTTTTTTACCCAGGAAACTACCCTATTGTGTTTAAGTCCCGTGTAATAAAGGGCTTTGTGCCATCAACCGGGCAGAATACCACTCCGGGCTGCTACTGAGAAATACCATATACTCAAATTTTATTTGTTTCAAATTGACGTTATTTCAAATTAAACAAATATCAACTTTATTTTAATGAGAATTAAGTTTATTTCAGAGTGTCTAGCACTATTGAAAAATTTATAAAAATGTTTGAAGTTGTAGCATAAAGTGAACTTTAATGTGTAGGAATTAAAGTTATTTTTCCATAAACTCATATTTGTTTACATTTTTGGCGAATATTTCGCAATTTTATTTTACATAGTTTATTTAACGACAGTGGAAATTGAATGAGGTCAATATGTTTAATATAGTGATTTGCTTTTTACCCAGCTTCTTGCTATGCACAGTAGGAAGAATATTAATCAAGTTTCAGTTCCAAGATTTACAGTCAGGTCGAAAGAATGCGTTCCTGACACCTGTCAGTGTAACAATTCTAGTAGCTAACAAAGATCAAATTCGCAAAACACGTATTCGTTTGTATGAAGCTGACAGGTATCAAGAACGCATTCTCTCGTCGGAAGCACTGTAGTTAGCTTTTATTTCGAATTTTTTTGTTGGTTTTTGTTTCTGGTTTCCTTGTTGACTTAATGCTCTTTTCACTGTTAATAGGTACTGATTCATTTCATTCCATTTATTGTTTTATTTGCACTGCCCTTGGTATAAATACTCAAAGTTAATTAAATTGCGAATATTTGTATAACTACATATAAGCAAATAAATATGAAAATAAATGAACACAATTATTTATCTGGCGTCCCCTTCCGATTTAATAAAGTTGAGCTATCGGCTACCGGTAAATATTTACACTCAGTTTTGTATCTGGCAACATTGCTCATTATATTGCCAATATCGGGTTGATAAAATAGTAACAGCTACTATTAACTATTAGGCTACTTAACTACTACGCTGTTTACTTTAAGCTTAAACTTAAGAGAGTAAAGTGTGGGCTACTCTGGTTTAGTCCATGGGTCAAACAATGCTGTTCCTACTATTAAAAGTAATGAATTTTAATAGTAAGATGGATGTCGTTTGAAAAACTAACAATTGATCCGAGAAATCGTTTGGAGATATAACTGTAGGAGAAAAGACTTCAGACAGTTTTAGGATATGAAGCATTATAGTCCCACTAGCTGGGCCCCGCGGTTTCACCTGAATAAGTTTCGATTCCGTGGGAATATCGAGATAAAAAGTATCCTATGCCCTAATCCAGGTTATGCCTAATTTCATCCAAATACGTTCAGCCGATTTAGTGTGTATGCGTAACAAATAAATACGAAAAAACAAATATTTCCTCTTAATAATATTAGTTTAAAAGGGGTGCTAATTAAGGCAGCTTCTTTAAAATGTCATTCTCGTCTGCAAATATACTTAGTTGTCTAATGAATTAATAGATCAGCGACGAACTTTTAGCGTCTAATAAATGGTTTATAAGCGACCATATATTGTAAAACAAGCTACTGTTAATATGACGCAACATGGTGATAATTCTTAAGCAACTAAATTTGTGATATGTCTACTCATTGCCAGCTTCTAATGAGTGTATCAACTTCATCTATAAAATAATATCAACGTACTCTAATTTCATAGAGTCACCTTTATTTTTATACTTTAGCATAAGTAATTGATGAGTGAATCTACTATATTTGAACATAAAATTTCCTTATTATTGTCATCAAATAATGGTCAATGAAAGCTATAATTTCATGTATTCGCCTATCTATTTATAATGTTACCATAAGTAATTGACTATTATAACTACCCAAATGAACATACAAAAAATATTGTTATCATAAACAAACAGCTGCAACTCTGTGTTTGTTTGTGTTTGGACACACCTTAGGGAAAATTAAAACCAAACAACTATTTTATTTGTAAATCAGATAATTTTAATGGCAGTAGCGGGTACGTATCAAAATCCCGAATTTTAAAATACCGATGGACGAAATCCCGAAAATTGAAACGCCGAATGGTTGTTTGGTCGAAAGTTTAAAATCCCGAAAGTTCATTTACCCGAAGCTTAAAATCCCGAAGGTCCATATCTCGAAGTTCAAAATCCCGAAATTACATCTCTAAGACAATGACAAAAAGGAGCTTAACCTATTAGGTATGTATGATAGGGTACTTATTTGAACGTCGAAATTAAAATACCTACGGGTAAAATGTCAATATTCAAAAATATGTTTCTGGCACTCGCCGGCCGCTGCCGCGGCACCGCTCGCTGCGCTCGCTCGGCTCGTGCGTTGTGTGGTCACAGTTCTAACCTAACCTAACCTAGCTGTTTCGATGTAAAAAAGATATATATGCGTGTTACGCATGCGGGTAAAGAAACATATTTTTAATTATTAAAAAACAACGACAACGTGTAATTATTAAAAATGTTTGGTTTTACATTCAAAAATATTTTTCCGAAACAGCTAGGTTAGGTTAGGTTAGAACTGTGACCACACAACGCACGAGCCGAGCGAGCGCGGCGAGTGACAGAAACATATTAATCGCGGAAACTACGTCGCCGCTCTTTGGGATTTCATCCATCGGTATTTCGTCCATTCGGGATTTCGTCCATTCGGGGTTTCATCCTTTCGGGCATTTGAACATCGGTATTTTGTGTTTCGATATAACGACTATCGGCATTTAAAACTTTCGGTATTTTGAATTTCGGTGTTTTGGACGTCGGTATTTCAATCATAGGTATTATGAACTTTCGGGATTTTGATACGTACCCGCAGTAGCATAGGTTTTTATGTTAAGTATAATTGTACTTATGTCCTAAGTTACAATAATGTAAGGCAATCAAATAATGAACAACATTGTTATTTGTCACTGAATAATCAGCGCAGGTTGTGCTTTACCTGGTCTCCCACGCTTCCTCTTTACACCAATTAGTCGCTGAGTTATCAAATCAGAAGTAAATATATTTATCGGTAGCTCGGAGTCATATTAATTTACGCTCGTAAATTGACGCTGGTTTTTTGATATTCTGTTGGAATAGTAAAGATGATGAATTCATATAATTGAAGCTGTTCTACTAACTCGTCGCCCACATATAAAAAAAGACGCTAGGTTGCAGGTGCTAAAGAAAACTTTTGTTGCCGCACATATAATTTCCCGTTTAAAAGAACCATATTGGGTAGTTATGTACGTATGTATGGCACATAGCAGTTGCATAATATTTACTACATAGGTTAATTAAGACGCAGTGAGCTGAATGGGCGATATCTCCTTAGTTGCAAGTGTTACCGTGATTTACGTCCGCCATTTGTAATCTGTTTTGTTGCACCCATTGTACTGTTCTGTACTTTAAGGTTATTAAAGGAAAGTTATGACAATTTGTGTTGAAACTTAAGTTAATTAAGATTTAAGTTAATATGTAGTTGCTACAAAGTAGGCTTTAAAAAGTGTGTCATGCAAATAAGGAAGAAAAATATACGATTATACAGGGTCAAATTCAACTAGCTAGCGAAACTCCGTAGACGTGTTGGTTATCGATATCTGAACACGATAAAAAAAATAGGTGTTGTTACTTGAAGAAAGAGTTAAAATTTGTTTTGTTTTGTTTTTCGTATTTAGACATCGACGCTTCTGTGAAGTATAGGTTAAACAAAATAAACTTTTTTTTCAAGTCATTTGACCCTGTATAACTAATATGCAAACCAAACTCTATGAGCTTTAAAGAAATAATTTGCTGATCATAAATCAAAACATTGAAGGCCAATTCCCGTAATTAAAAAGTTTAATGTAATCGCAATGTCATTTCAGCGACAATCAATGTCAAAAACTTGTCAAAAATGTAGTGAAATAGAAGTATTTTTCACAGTTTGAGACTAGACTGTGAACGTTCTCAAAATTATGGAAATTTCTCCTCAAGTCAAGGTTCAATCTGGGTCAGTACCAAGCTACCATATATTTTCTAAAAGTAAACATTTTTGTGATTCGACATTATTAAAAATTACATGCATCATTATAATAGTATTCCCTCCTTGGAAAATCAGCCTGAATAAAGGGAGGCTCAATAATTTCTCAAGCCTTTAAGAGCAGATTTGATCTGTAAGCGACGGGCCGTCAGCTGTAGAGCCGAGAACCTTTCTTACGAATCGCTCAAACAAAGGCGAGGCGTCGGAGCTAACTTAAGCCTTTTGTTACTTAATTCCTTAGATGAACACTGCGCTTTCTTGGTGCGTGTACACTGGGGCCGACGTGAAGTTTTCTTATTAGATTGTGTACAGTCAAGTCTTTTATACCTTCATCAGTTTCCAAATTCTTTCCATTATCAAATCGAGACACATACAATACCTTTTCAAGCAACCGCACTGAGCAGACTATTGCAAAGAAAACTATATTTAATTACTTGATAACAAAGATCAAAATAGCACACAACTCTGTCCAATGTCGAATAAACATCAACTATTTTATGAAATATAAATCAAATCTTTTAAATTTAATTGACTGCAGAGTCTGCTAGTGTCACATTTTTAATTTGGTCTGACATGTAAAGAAGATGGCTGCATACTTTGAAATTACATTACGATGGAATATATTATACTACTATCGGTAAAGCAAAAATAGCCCTTAAGGCGACGAACATATTTGGATGTGACTATAACTATTACGCCAGCTTAATTTATAAATAAAGATGAGAGGGTATGAAATCTTAATACGATAATTTATACACTGAAAAAAAAGTAAAAACGTTATCATGATATTTAATAATAGGTACTTAGTTTAAAAAATTATAAACATCTAATCAAAATTAATAATTTATCAAATCATTGTGCTACGATTGTAATGGCTCATTTGTGTCATAATTGTAGGTATTATTATTTCAGATAATATAATGGTGTTTTAATTGTATTAAGTGCTAATCGCCTCAAAACTTAAACAATCACGTCTTTCTTGAAAATGCACTCAGATTACAAACAAAGTTCCCTTCATTAAAATCGTACCCAGTGTACAATCACCATAAGAGCCCCGTATTGTCTTGACGTCATCAGTCAGGAGGAGTGAAAATGTAACAATACAGGATTAACAGTTGACGCCTTTATAAATATTCATTTTCACAGTATTAAATTCGAGAGCCGTTTGGAGTTGCGTTTTGTTTGTGCGACAGATGTGTTCTCGAAAACTTCGGAGAGATAATGTTCGCGGGAATATTTGTAGGCTGAAAAATGAAAATTGTTTGGACTTTAACGTTGTCGAATTCTATAATGTTACTGTTATTATAGATACTTTTAGTTCTATCAAGGATCGGTGTGGTCTTTTTCATTCAAATGTTACGACAGTGGCTGGTTCTATCAGTATAGTCGAATTCAAAAGCTTTATGAAAAAAGCAGTATGTGAGTGTCGTAGCAGGTGGTGTACTATAGTGTCTGCCTACCCCCATGGGAAAAAGGTGTTGATTTTTAATTTTTTATGTATGTATGTATTATGAAAAAAATAAGTAACTATCCAATTTCCACCTTAGTGGTTTGGTTTTGTATTCACGGACTTAATTATTTATATTTATTACTTTTCTATAAAATAAAACTGTTAAATCATCAATTATACCTAGCCATGGGTACATCCGTTCTCGGATCTAGCTCGTAAATCGTTACTAAACTTCAGAACAAATGCCATCTTCCCTGAACTATAGATTTTTCATATTTTACTCTATATTCTCTAAAGCTAACTCCACCATAAACTCCCATAAATTGAAACTAGTAGATACCTAATAAACCGACAGTATAAAGCCAAACCACCCTAGGTATAAGCACATTAGCTTGTATGGAGGTGTCCACAGTGAGGTAGTGGAGCGAACTATCGCGGTATCTTCACGCTCAGCCGAGTGGAAGCCTTCTGCTCCATCACACGCGTCGATCGGTTTACGCACTTCAAGTTATCAGGGGATAACTATTTTTTGAAGTTTTGATGGTAAAATTGGATTATACAACGTGGCGCTACAATAGCGACATTAATTTAACACACGGGTATGGCTAGTGGCCAGTAATCATAAAAATTATAACAACATATAAAAATCGTAATTTGAAAACTTCCACCTGCGCCGCTCGCAGACATAGGGCTGTCTCTCTCTTTCCTTAAATTCGCCTTCTCTTTGCACGTTATTTGTTTTAATTACATTGATGCATTGTTATGATCCGTGACCCCAGCAAATGACCCCTTTTTTTTTTTTTTTTTTTGTCGCTGAGTAATGCTTTATGCATGCCCGCCTCGCGGGGGACGAGACGGGGTATGTGGGACTCCCTGTCGGAATGACAGTATACCCACTAAAACTCAGCGGTGTTCCCTCATCGCCGAGATGGGAGGGCCACGGGAATAGGCTAGCCTTTACTTCCATAGCCCTCCCGGCGCATGCCCGCCTAGATGGTATGGCGGGCCCCGCATGCCCCCCACGTTGGGGGGCTACGGGAATGGCCGGGAGCACCTAGCCATTCCCGTCCAACACTGGTGGAGGCCTGTGCAATACAGGCAACGGTGCCCCCGCACCCGCTGCCTGCTGGCCCCCACGCCCGCCTGACTGGCGGGCCCCGCATGCCCCCCCGGTTGGGGGGGCTACGGCCGCAGAGGATAGGGAGAGCGGCAACGTCACACCGACACTCCTCTTCCCCTGCGGCCCCACCGCGTCCGCCATCGAACGGTGGCGGCCCCGTCAAGGCCGCGGAAGGTAGGGAGAGCGGCAACGTAACACCGACACTCCTCTCCCGCCGCGGCCTCTAATCCTCAGCCGCAACGTCTCCCACACGGGGAACATCGCGGCCCGCCTCGGGTAGGTTGCCATGTCGCCCAAACGGCACCGCAACCTACCCGCTGGCCGCTACGTCGTCGGCTTATCCGCACAGCCTAGACGAGCGGCCCCTCGTGGGGTTCCTCTTCGCTTCACCGTGGTCCAGTCCACCACGGCTACTGAGCCCCCCCACCTCGACAATGCGGGAACCCACCGGGGGGGCGGCAAATGACCCCTGCGCTTCAGTTCTTTAAGTCAGGTTGCTCTAAGATGCTATTTTAGAAAATTGTTAATAAATATTTATGTTTAATTAAATTTAAATATATTCATAAAACTAAAACGCGAAACCGTACACGTGTGTTAAATTAATGTCGCCATTAAAGCGCCACGCTGTAGTTTAAAATAAAGTGACTTTTGTTAAGAGTTGGTTGCTGAAAAAAATGTGTGTTTGTGTGAAAAGATAGCATAAATATTATTTTTATCGATTAAATGCTTTTTCTTTAAACTAATCAACGAAATTAGTGTAGCTATGTAATTTTTAAATTAGTCAAACAGTGCAAACTCTTTATCCAGTGCGGTAATTGCACCAAGAAATCTTACTGGACAACAGATATCAATGTGCAAGGTTTCCCAATACGATGGTCAATGATCCAAACTGTTACCGGTAATATATTAATTGACTAATTAAGGGCAATTAATATATTACCAGTATACGTCATTAATGCGATTATGTGCTTCAGTAATACTGTATCATTGACTAATATCAATATTGAATCAAGCATCTACATCAAAAGCATACCATTTATGAGCGCACACGACCTTCGATATTGTTTGCAAATAATTAATTGTCCAATGCAACTATGGCTGTTGATATTGGTGTTATAAATGCTATGCCATATTCTATCCGCATTAATAAATACATCTTTGACAACTAAACTGCTATTCACAAATATATACTCTAATACCTTTCAATAAAGTGCAAAATGTCCGTATAGTTTTCCAACACAATAGTACCTGTAACACGAAAACGACAGTTTCGAATGGTCGTATATACGTAGTTTAAAAAAGGAATTAATTTTATTCATTGGGAAATAGAGAATATATTGGCTTGGATTAGTTAAACGATCTTGTACGCGACTGTACGCGTAACTTTATCTTGCGTCCGTTCTAAATGGTGCTTTACGTTGTTGATTTTAAGGTTGATAATGCTTTGTGGAGAAATGTCGATACGTGTGTCATGAGTGCGTGTATTGAAGGGGTGATACAGGGTGGTGGGTTCGGTGCAACGCGTGCCCGTGAATAATGCGTCGCTAACGGGCGATTAATGTCCAGCATCGGGCGATCGGCCGTTTTTACCGAGCTTACATTCGATTAAACGAATCATATCCAGATTCACTGTCGGCACTGACGGAAATAACATAAATAATTTTATTGTGCATCACACTTCATACTTGCCAGGAACAGTGTTTTTGAAGAGAATTAACTGCAAGAATGTTCCGTGGGAGTAATTTAATTTGTGCGAGGAAATTATGACAACAATATTTTATTGGTATGAAATTGTAGAACATAATGTTTATTAAACTTTATATAAAAATTAAAGTGTTCCTTTGAAAATAACCTCATTTTTTTGTAAAAATCATGAATTCTTGAAAAAATATCTTGCATATTTGTCACTAGCCAATGCCTTTTTTTGTTAGAAACCTTCTTCGGCGCGCATACAATAACTTACCGAAGTTTCATCTCGATTCTCATTTTCGAGTATTTGCAAGACTGACGCAAGGCCACAGATTTTTACATAGATAGATTTTAAAGGTCTCTTCACCGTATGTAAATATCTATAACTTATTTAACTACCCATAACATGTAAAGCATATCATGTAAATTAGGCGCCCATACCTTATCTAGTAAGCAACTGGCTTAGGATTAAAGTAGATGCCAAACTGTAAATCAATGAAGCCTGTCTAGTCAGGTTAATCAAATGTATCCGCTGGAGCTTAGGAATATGCAGGGGTACTGTCGAGGCGAAAAGGGCATTGCGATTCTTTGAAACTTCTGGATAATTCTAATGAAATAGTAAAGATGTACCTGTCGACTCGATATTACCACCAAAATCATCTTCAAAAGAAAGCAGTAATGATATTTGTGTATCTTTGCAGAAACTTTACTGGAAAGATTTGCATACACAAATGTCATTGCTTCTATTTTTTTAAGCGAGAATCTAAGGTGCTAATTTAAATGTAAAGATATGAATTTTAAACTATAAGGAAATATTAGAAATAAAATATTTTTGCACGTACAAAGTTTAATTATATTTTCTTAAAAACTTTCATCAGTTTGAAACTCACTTTGGAAGTTACACAATTCTAAGAAAATCGTCTTTGAAACACTTTTGTGCATGCCTGTCCAATGTAACCCAGCACCATGTGCGCAAATTCCTGACATAACTGAGCACTACAATGGCGTAGCTTCATTGGAACAAGGCTAATACGCCTTCCAACGGTGCGGCTTACCTTTAGAGAGTGTTGCTGAAAACCACTCTTTTACTTCAAGTTTTTATAACAAGTTATTGTTTTTTAAAAATATTAGACAATTAAAATCTTGGTTTGAAAGTATCTCTTAGACAGCGCTTAATAAGAATTTATTAAATATGATTATACAGGATGGGGTTAAATATAATGACCACCATAAAATGCTTTGATACCCTTAGTTCTTGCACTTCAAATTGTATTCGAACACCAAATGTAGTAAATGATCACTAAATCTTAGCGAGCAAATTAATGCGCTATTTCTGCCTAAATAAACCACTATGATTGCCATAAAATGTAGGTTTATTACCAAAGAAAGTATTATGATGCCATATTAAGTTATGTCTCCGGCTTGCTGCAAACTATATAGACGAGGTTAATTTAAAAAAAAAATGGTTAGGTTAGGTTAAAACTGTGAACTCCTACCCACGAGCCGACCGAGCGAAGCGAGCGGTGCCGTGGTTGTGGCCGGCGAGTGCCAGAAACGACTAGATTGTATAGAAAAAAAGAGATTATTTTTTGCAGGCTGTCGAAAACCGAACATGATTTATTTTTGAGTCATTTTGCTTAAATAGTTTTATAGTTTATGTTATAGTTTACATTAAAATGCGGGTTTAATTTTGGTGATCATTTACTATTTTTGTCTGTTATATGTTACTATATCTGGTGGTAAGTTAAACATAAGTCATACAGGATGTCAGGGACATCGACAAAAAAAATCAACGCAGTGTTTCAGAATCATGTACTGAATAATTTTGTTAACAGGTTGTGCGAAAAAACCGTAAATGTTCCAGAAGAAATCGAAAGTTAGTGTCTAATAAAAACTAAATTAAAATGTATTTTATTTAAACTTTAACTTTGACCCGAAACTTGCGCCCATTGATTGTCAAAGAAAATACTCTCACAAACATTGTTGTGGATGCTTGTCCTTTATAATGTGTGCGCACATTCCTGGCATAGCTGCTTTCTACATAGTGGCAGAAGCTTAGTGGAACAAACTTAATTTGCCATCTACCACTGCGGCTTACCTTAATAAAGTATTATGGATGTTCCTAAATGGATGTAATGTAAAGAGCTATGGTTAAATTTAATTGATAGGGCGATTAAAACGTTAAGAATTTAAATATTGAGTAAATAAACTTTTTCGTAATCCTAAAAACTTTATTAGACAAAGTGGATAGTTCCTTCTTCCTTCTAGCACTGGGTACGGAGGCATGTGCCAACGTGTGTTGGGCCAAGTTATTTTTAGTTGTTTTAGTCTAAAAGTTTACTAACATAGTGTTAAAGTCATCTTCTTCTTCAGAATTCGGCTACTTGTTTGGCGTCATCACCAGCATCCATCAGTTCCTGTAACGTGCAGCTGACACGACACATATTAAGTGTGTTTAAGGTATTGTTGCTAATACTATATGGATTGTGAGTACATGTAGTCTGAAATAAAGACTATATTATATTATAATAAATGATATTCAAGTGAAGAATTTAATGACAAAAAGAATCTTATCGTTCCTTTTGCACCAAAGGACCAAACAAAACAAACCGTTTGAAATATTCCCCATCAAGTATATTCCCCTTATTGATGGCAGGTACGTTTAAAAACAAGGTTTTTATCATGTAGACACAATAGCCCCATAAAGAGACATTCCGTCGACAGTGAAAAATGACACTCATCATTTCAACACCATTTTTATGAGCACAATTTCTTTCGCATAAAAATAAAAATCGGCGCGTCTTTATAAAAATATCTCTTCAATTGTCATTCATGGCGGCGTGGCGCGTATTTGTCACCCGCCATGTCGGTCGCGGGTCGCGTTCCAAATATAAAAATGCAATTTTAAACAAAAATCCAGCCGCTGGATTCGAACCCTCACAATAAAAAATAAATGCGTGCAAACGTAGAAACATGCGCCACACTTTTGTTGCCAGATATTTTTTCAACTTTTGTCATAGTACCATGTGAAGGAAATGTGTGTTATATTATTATCCTAAAGGGGAAAATTATGGTAATAATTATATTATTTCGTAAGTTTTTGTTTTACTTACGAAATTCTTAATTATTAGTGTTGATTATCTGTTTTATTTTCACTATGAATGTGAAAGTTTTCCAATTTTCCCTTCAATTTATTTTTCTGAATGAAAAGTACTGTTACGTTCTCGACCGTATTTTAGTGATGTCTCTAGTTAATCGATACACCGACTAATCAACTTGTCAATATGAGCAATCGAGCGATTTTCAAAATATAAAGATTTTATGAATTTTTCACACAGTCTGATATATCGGCTATTTATTATAAAAATATGGGGGCATATTTTTATAATAAATAGCCGATATATTAAGGGTATTTACTTTTGAATCTCAAACACAAAACTAAATCGTGTTCAATTGCTGTTCTTACTTCAAAAATGCTAGGTCCCCACACAAAGTCGGATTTAAAGACCTGTCACAATAAAATAAACTTTACGATGTAATTCAAAAACACCGATATCAAATACAAATACAATCACCAATAAATTTGATTCGCGAAACAAAATCAAAGAAACGTTGTTTGGGGAGGGTTCTGCGCATGAATTTGGTATTCACTGCGTCGTCAAGAAGACATCAGGAGGCAGAGCAGCAAAATATTATAATAGCATAATGGTGTCAGGTGGCGTTGTTCTGTAGGGATACGCCTTTACAAACACGGCAGCGGTTAGGGATGGGTAACCAAGTATCGATGTTTTTCTTACCTGTGATTCCAATTGTGTAAAACACACTGTTGTCACAGTAAATTGAATAGTGGGACAAAAAGCTTTTAAAGTCCATAAGAAAAAAATACTATTCGACATCGGGATTTTTTTTTTCGCCTTTTTATGACTCACTCGAGTGAAGTTGTATTATTTTTCATTATTCTTTCATATTTTTTACGCTCAACGAAAAAAATTTAGCAGAATTTGTATGTCAATATGCCTAAGGAAATATAAAATATCAGCTTGTTAATAAAGTAAGAATTTTGCATGCCAAAAATATCGATAAGAATTAGAACAGCACTTATTCAAAAGCGGCGTCGTCTCGCGTCTCGCCGCTACGTCGACGGAGTATCGCGCACTAAGCGGGGTTTAGGCTCATGATATGAAAGCGAAGTGACGTCACCAGCTCTTCAGCCAACCTCTCAACCTCCAACATCTATGTAACTATGTCCCAACATCGAGTTTTATTGCTCGTCGGATTGTCGTGTGCTTAGTTTTATTGCACTCCCGGTGTTTAGATACCGCCTCTGCGGCGTGAATGCCAAACAGCTCGGAATATTCATGTACCCAAAATCAACGCAACCAACCCCCGAACAAATGCTTTTTATTACTGTTTGCCAACTATCTACATCCAGCCGTACTATCTCCGTAATGTATTCAAACCTTTTTATATGTAAACAATGTTATATGAATTAATTTCAACTCAGTGAAAATACCCCAACATGAATGTTTACTCGGATAATGGTGATTAGGTAAAATGTATGGAAACGGCAATTAAGAATGAAAAATGATCATTACGCTCGTTTATAATTAAAAAGCTCCCATATTCATATGCGCACTAGTCTGTTCCGACTTTGATTAATAATGGACTTGACAGGCTGGAAGCTTTCAAGGTATAACGAAATGATCATCCATTTATAAATGCTTTGTTACTTTTAGAATAATTAAATATGATATGCACGAGCTGAAATGTGACTTAACATCTAAATTGAACCAGAGAATTAATTAATTTCACTAACAACAGCTCATATCATAATAGTATATTTTTTTTGGGATCAGTAGATAATTAATTCGAACGTCTAACTGACTGATTCAAAAAGTAACAAAAAAGTTAGTACAGATTGACCATTACTTATCTAAGATCATCTCAGCCACCTATCTACATAGTCTTCACATAATCTGACCAAGATTATGTCTGAACTTTAATAGAGACTGTGAACTCTGAGTTTGTTTCGGCCTTTCTTCTCAGAGTAGTCGGATAGGAACCGCCGACCTCATTAAGTTTTTAAAAAATATGATTGATGTGTAAAAGTATTTGTACAAACCTAATTACAAAAATATAATAAATTATCATATCAAAGTTCCAAAGACCTTTTGTTTTAATAAAACTACTGAAAAATCAATACCTGCTGAAGTCACACCTAATAACAGAAATCAATTGCAATCTGTCAGCGAATTTAAACAAAATCATTCGACTAAAGAATTTGTACAGAGTTCAACAGTCCATAAAACAAAAACAAAACTAGAAACCATTCGAGCGATCAATTTCGCTACACTGTTGTAGTGCGATAAAAATACAGCTAAACAACAAACGCACTAGATTAACCCATCGCAATGGATATGGATAATCCATATCAGTCAAGTTTAAATCGCGGCAAACGAAAATGTCAACTTGTAATCTACGTAATTAAGTGAATGTCAGGGTGGGTTTACAATAGGGTCACCTCGCGTGGAAAACGAGAATGCGGGTAAATTATTTTGGTCCTTCAGTCCGCGTTTCTTTTACGAATCTGTAAGAATACTATCAGGCTTTCAGACCATAACATCACGCCTTGTTTTTCCCCGAAAAGTTGGGTAGAGGTATACCTATAGTACACGCACATTGCGCCAGTTATGTTTAAGTGTCAATTAATAGGGGGCGAGCCTATTGGCATCAATAGGACCACCTATCGCAACAAAAACACTTGCAGCCTTATTACAAAACAAGGTTTATTTATCTTTAGACCCAGGTTTAAAACATCAAGCCATTTTAAATTTGGTACTATAATCCGTCACATTAAAGTTCATATTACAAAAACTGACATCAAACCCGAGACTAAGACAGCCAATTTTGCATTAATAGCTATAATAAAAATACAGTAACTGGCTCGAAGGTTTGGGCTAGGTCTGAAGTAAGAACGAAGAGTACAAAACGAGAATAAGGCGGTTGGAGTTGACATAATCCCAGAAGCTCTATATTGTGTTTTCAAAAGCCGTCATCAAGTCAGACCAAAGCATTTTGAAAATTAAAAATTTCTCCCTCATGAAAATCTATACACTGGCAACCCTAACTTTCAGGAACGGCAAGCCGAGCGTCTCGTCACCGCCTCTCCATGAAACACGATTATGATACGAACAAGTACAAGTGCGTGAGACATAATGGCCGACATTATAATAACAATGCAATAAAATTGTTTTCGAAACGAAACACCCATGTTAAAAGTTGAAATGGATTACACACGCTTTTCAGCCATAATAATAAATACACCATGCTTGTTGTTTGAATAACTAATCACAAAAATGTTGCGGGTAGAATCAGTTTCAATGTTATTGCAACCGATATCATGAAGCTATTACGCCGAAATGTCATTGTAATTGGGTAAATACAACATCACTAAATATTTTTTATCAAAAAAACCTTGGCAAGCGAGAACATCAACACAGTGTTCAGTACTGAAAATAGAGCGCCACTTTGCGCCGTACGCAAAATACGCGCATTGACGTGAAGTTGCGGACGCCAGCCCGTATTGCCTATTACGATGATGATGATGGTATGATGATGAAGGCTTCTTTTTCCTGACAATTCTGTCAGCTTTCAGTAGTGGTCATTTTGTGGCGCCCTAGGTTTTGTGGTTTTTGGGGTTTTGTGGCCTTAATCAAAAGTGAGAAGAAAGAAGAAGAAGAAGTGAAGTGAGTGAGTGGTGCTAAGAATCAGCACCTTTTTTTGTGGTTGGGAAATCATCAAATGACCCCTCCCGCTATGGGTGGAGCGAAAGGGAGTGTCAGACGCTTACTGACTAAAACCCACCCGTGTTCCCTCCTTAGCCCTTTCTGTTCCAGGGCAGCGGTAACCCTTTCGGACGATCCCGCTACAGAATCAGTCTTTCTTTCTTCTTTCTTTCTTTCTTTCACCTTTTGAACGTCAAAATTACAAAAGACAGTCCCCCAAAAACGCTCGCCCTTCACCACTTCCTAGTGCTATCGCTGGGAAGAAGAAGTGACGCAACAAACTCCCCTGCAGCACAGCTGTCTGTTCACCTACCTATGTTCGGTAATTAACACGACAAGACCAGAACATAAAATTAAATTATTTGCCATATGTCAGCTAGTCACGCCAACAATTTATGTAAAGTGTACTAGGTTAAGGTTTCTATGGGTCTATGCCACCCGAAATAAAGTTATTATTATTATTATTAATATATCAACAAATATAACCCACTGCCGTTTATACGCCTCCCCTTTCTTCTGCCACATTTCTCGGTTACGTGCGTCCCTCATCCAGGTGTTTCCCGCGACTTTGACGATATATTCAAAGAAACCTTAGCAACGAAGAATAAGCTCAATAAACTCTCTTCAAACACTACGTTAACTTTCAGTCCCCTTTATCAAAATCTGTCGCAATATTTCTTACCACTATATGAACAATCAACATATTTAAAGATGTGCGACGCGTCGACTCAGGAGATTCGCGGCGCGAACTTCGCGAGTTAATTCTCGCTAAATGAATTATTCCTTCCCGCCGAGGTGGCGCCCTCTATTGACGGAGCAAACTCGCTAAATAGTTTCGTTCCCGCTGCTATTATTGTTGAGAAACTGTCGCATAAGTTGGATGTTGAGTATGTCTGCTGACACAATAGTTTCCTGGTTGGTTAAATTGTCCCTGGAGTGAAATCTTTGGTGCTTTGTTGATGTATTTTGATTGTACCTACCTTCCTACAGACAGCTTATGTTTGTATTCACAGGTTATTATTTTATTTTAGTGACTACAAACAAAACCTAATCTACAGAAAAGCATAAATAAAAGGGATATTTCAATAGAACCCCAGCAGTTTCAACACCCATAGATATGACTATAGTTTGCAAGTAATAAAACTAAGATGGCACGAATCAAAATTAACGACTTTACCTACCATTTATGTTTTTTTGTAAATACTGCAATTAATATGTTACATACTTTTGTGTGTGACAAGAACACTTAAGTCAACATAAATCTGAAAAACAATAGTCAGTCATTAACGTGTTTATTACAAGTTCTATTCAAAAATATTCAGATCGATTCTCAGCAACTCTCATCCAGCTGCTACCAGGCACCTTGCGAAGGTCGTCGCTCCACCTAGCCTAAGGGCATCATGCCTAGTTAGCATACTAAAATCAGCTGAAACCTCTGATAAACCATTCAATCTTAAAGCGGTTCTGCAGTACGTCCGATCCGAAACCGAGAAATTTCGGTCGAAGTAGCTATTGTACTATTTGTACGATCCGAATTATGTTCGTCCGAATTAAGAACATTCCCAATTCGGATTGAGCTCGGATCTTGAATTCAGATCGGATGCAGTGCAGAACCGCTCTTTAGATAGCATAGAATACGCAAAGCACACACGATAATCAGTTACGTCAAAGCATTCATTAGAAGTTAGAGAATGATATCCAATCCTCGTAGTGCGGTGTCGCGGTTGTAAAGCGGCTTTACCCCGACGACGCCGGCGTTAGGATCCCTGGGACGTTCATAACCAGAATACTCAATTAATATGCTAATAATATGGAGGATTTGACAAGGGTGCGGTGCAAGGTGCAGTAAAACCGAACTCGTGTTGAAATAGCACCGTCTTATCTCTGAACTTGCTAATTATTACTGCGGTTGTGCTATCTTTATTTTATTAATTCGGGCTTAAATTTTGGATTGGTAGGTAACTGTGGCTTATAATAAAAATTAACTAAAATGTTTGGCATAGTTTTAATAAATAATTTCCAAAAACGGACTTTTATTTTAAGGTTAAGATGTTAAAAAAATGATAAATTACGATACCTACATTCTAAATGCTAATCTGTAGAAATGTACTTAAATTGCTTTCATCATGGCTTTCTTTTTTTGTTGTTATTTAAATATAGATAATGTAACGTTAAAATTATCTATAGGTATTTAAATAACGTAAATAAGTAAAAAAAAACAGTGTAAATTCGAATATTTATTCTAATTCAGCAAGCTAGTTGCGTAACACACTAACAGTACGAATGACTTTCATTTTGGGAGTTTAATATTATACGTTGTTGAGCAGACAAATTTTTCGAACATATGAAGCAATAGATTAGCAATATCCTCCAAAATGATTCAGATTGTGTTTGATAGTGAGTTATGCAATAATGGTGCTGCTCCAGAAACAAGTAATTACTAATTATCATCAGCAGCTATACGAACAAACCAGATATGACGTCACTGGTCAAGGTTATAATAAATGCGTCTGCACATGCTTTCGCGCGGATTGCGTCCGCACAGAAGAACCTTTCACCTCCACCGATTACTTAACATGTTACTTTGTAGTCAGTTATTTTACGCACATTATCAAGCCTTCGATAGCTCAGTTGGTAGAGCGGTGGACTGTAGATGTATATAAAGACTGATATCCATAGGTCGCTGGTTCAAATCCGGCTCGAAGGAATCCTTTTTTCCTTTTAGCACCCTAGATTTTTTAAAAATAGCTATAGTTTTAATCCTTATTTTCTGACTTTAAGGTCGCGAAAATGCGCTGGATGTGGAACGCCATGACCGGTCTTTGTGGCAATGCTTAGGAAGGCCTTTGTCTAGAACTACACAGGGTCAAATTTAATTAGCTAACGAAACTCTGCAGACTTGAAAGGTCATATCCAAATACGATAAAATTAAAAGATTTGATGTTTTTTTTAGGGGTCAACGACCGCTGGATGTTTTGTTACTTGAATACGTCTTAGATACCCATACTGATTCCGTCTGTAAAGACTACAAAAAAAAACGATTTTTAAACTGATATTTTCAAGTTAATACACTAACTGCGGTCAATGACTCCACAAAAAAAATCATAAAATTAATTTCTTTTTTGATTTATCATTTAGATGTTGATACCTATTCTGCGTCTGCGGAGTTTCGCTAGCTGATTTAATTTGACCCTGTATATACGAATTTTAGCCGAATGATGATAATAATGATGAAGCTCGAAAGATTTGTTAAATATTTATATTCATCCTTACGACAATATCTTTGGGATTGTAGAATACTAAGTAAATGGAGTGTTAGTTTGTGAGCGGACTACGCACAATAGCTCTGCGCAGTCACATGCACCGGCAAGTAATAAATGCAATGGTCCTTATGCAGTATGATGCGAAGCTTGGAATTTTGAAATATAGATCATTTCTTTATTTTATTTCACTTCTTATAGAAGTGAAGTATTGCAACATCCATTTCCTTCAATTAACTCAATGTGGCAAAAAACTATTAGTAGGTACTAACTATTATTACTAGCAGTCACCTAGTAATACAATATTTTTAACAACATTGAATACACATTGCACCTTTGAAGGTCACAATAACTAAATTAAAACCTCCAATTTTACAATTAACGCAAAAGTGATAGGTTTATGACATTATTGTTTTTAAATTTCATTATCAGTATCACTATCTCCACTGGCACCCAAGCTAAGATTAAACTTGTGTTATGGTTGCCGGGGCTCTCTCTCTATTAATACATTTTCCAATTTAAACAAACTAGTGCGGAGTTACGTTGCGTAAGTATGTAGCTATCGTTGAGTATAAAAAAAAGGAAAGGAAAATAAAACAATATGCGTATGAGCACTCCATTATCTCACTACTGCGTGGTTTGCCTTCACCGAGGTAGAGCACGTTTCACCTCGTCTTATTGCATAATATGTTTTAATGCACCTACTTATTTCAAATGCATTATCAAGCCTTCGATAGCTCAGTTGGTAGAGCGGTGGACTGTAGATGTATATAGAGACTGATATCCATAGGTCGCTGGTTCAAATCCGGCTCGAAGGAATATTTTTTTTACCTTTTAAAAACCTTGACTTTTTAAAGATTATTATAGTTTTATTTGGAAGTAATATCAAGCCTTCGATAGCTCAGTTGGTAGAGCGGTGGACTGTAGATTGTAGAGACTGATATCCATAGGTCGCTGGTTCAAATCCGGCTCGAAGGAATATTTTTTTTAACTTGTAAATCATATTATTATTAGGTACTGAGATTGTATTTTTAAAGCTAATGTAAACTTTCGGTAGCCCAGTTTGTAGATCAGTGGACTTTAATTATACTAATACTAAAAACACTGTTATCTATTTTACAGGTTGTAGGTGGACTGCATAATTAGCATGTTTTGCTCCCACTGCTTAGACACAGTCAGTCCTCCTTTAAGTGAGAGGTAGTGGGCCATCATCCAGCATGCAGGCCTATTGCGGATTAGTTAAGTAGATGTCACATGTCCTCGAATTTGTGTTTCTAAGACTTGTCGGTTTCCTCACGATGTTTTCCTTCACCGTTTTGAGAGCAGTGGTGATGAAATAATTTACACAAAGTAAAGCCTGTCCCCAGACAGGCGCTTTACTTTGCGTAACTAATTATTCAAACTTACGACCTACAACTCGTAATCCACCTGTGGTGTACCACTGGGCCACCACGGTGGACTGAACATGTACAAATGAATGCTAAAATTACTGATATCCATAGGTCGCTGGTCCTATTCCGGCTTTGGATTTTTTTACACCCATTACGCGTACATACGCCTCTTGTTGTCATTGTGATAGTACAAAACGAGTTGAAGGATACATACTTTTACTTTTTAGTCATTATGATCACAGAGTACTGAGTGAAAGGAGTGATGAATTGCGGTTGACTTGCGTGGCGTCCGGCATTCATTTGCATAATCGCACATCACAATACTGAACAAAATGCAAAATATGAGTTTCCTTATTTTGTAGAAAGAGTGTCTGATTAAAGGAAAAAGTTCTTTCATTCAAATCTGCAAAATGTGTATAGGGAAGATTTATGTGAAATAAACTATTTTGATTTTTGATTTTGATAGAAAACATACCTACTGTATTTAGTACTTGCTGCATAATGCATCACACTGCCAATTGCCATTGCCAATAGTAGTAATTAGAGCAATATTTTATTTCTTTCTTTGGTTCAGGTTAAACTGAATTTCTGTGTTGCACATAAGTGTGTTGTTATTCAGTGAAATTCAAGGCAAACAATTCAAGTGAGGCTTCCATGTTGTCACTACTGCGTGGTTTGCCTTCACCAAAGCAGAGCACGTTTCACCTCGTCAGATTGCATAATGTTTTATTGTAGTTACTTATTTCAAACGCATTATCAAGCCTTCGATAGCTCAGTTGGTAGAGCGGTGGACTGTAGATGTATATAAAGACTGATATCCATAGGTCGCTGGTTCAAATCCGGCTCGAAGGAATCTTTTACTAACTTGTACAACCCTATAAATACTATTTTTATTATTGAGATTGTATTTTTTTTATGCAAATGTAAACTTTCAGTAGCTCAGTTGATAGAGCGGTGGGCTTAAGCTGTACCAATACCGAAAACACTGTTATCCATAGGTCGCTGATTCAATTCTCGCTTTAGGTTTTTTTTTAAACAGTAGTTTCTTGTTATAAGCCTAGTAGATTGTATTTTCAATGTAATGTAAGCTTTCGGTAGCTCAGCTAGTACAGCAGAGGACTGTAGATGTACTAATACTAAAGTGACTGATATCCAGAGGTTACTGATTCAGATCCGCCTTTAGATTTTGTTTAGATTCGCTAAAGGTGGATCTCAAGGCACTTTTTGTTATCATTGTTATAGCACAAAATGAGGAACATGTCGAAGGATAGATACTTTTACTTCTTAATCATTATGGTCACAGAGTACTGAGTGAATGGAGTGATGGATTGCAGTTGACTGGCGTGGCGTCCAGCGTTTGCACAGTCGCTGCGTGTAGGGCAGGGCTGCTACGATGACTCCGACAGTTAGGTATTGATTGACGGTAATACACCGTCGTCAACTTTCGATCGATCTGTAACGTTATATTAGTATAGGTATTTATTCGAAAATATGTGAGTTTCCTTATTTTGTTACCAGTGTGAAAAGAAGTTTGAGAAAGAAGTGTCTGAAAAGATGGATAAAGCTTGTTCCGTCAAAATCTACAACATGTATATCGTGAAGTTAGAAAATATCCCTACCCTATTCTAAGTGATGTATAGCGCAACGCACTATTAGACATTAACAATTAGAGCAATATTTCCTTATAATTACTCATTGACAGCAGTCCATGTAATAGTGAGTTTCATTGAGTGAAATTCGATGGTAAAATATGCACGTGAGCACTCCATTTTCTAACTACTGCGTGATTTGCCTTCACCAAAGTAGAGCACGTTACACCTCGTCTTATTGCATAATATGTTTTAATGCACTTACTTATTTCAAACGCATTATCAAGCCTTCGATAGCTCAGTTGGTAGAGCGGTGGACTGTAGATGTATATAGAGACTGATATCCATAGGTCGCTGGTTCAAATCCGGCTCGAAGGAATATTTTTTTAACTTTTACCACCCTGTTATTATTACTGAGATTGAATTTTTAATGCTTTTGTAAGCTTTCGGTAGCTCAGTTGGCAGAATGTTGGACTATAGATGTACCAATACTAAAATTACTGATACCCATAGGTCTCAGGTTCAAATACAGCTTTGTCATGTTATGATCATTCGTCATCATCTGCCTAGCCTTTTCCCTAATCACCAAGATGGTAAATTTGCTCTACCAGCAAATTAATTGTTATCATCTTCGTAAAAATATAAATCGAGAGATACATATACTTCTTAATTATTGTGGTCACAGAGTACTGAGCAAATGGAGTGATGGATTGCAGTTGACTAGCGTGGCGTCCGGCGTTTGCATAATCACTGCGTGTAGTGTAGAGTCGCGACGACGCGGTGACGGTTAGGTACTGAACTACTGACCAACTGATCAGAATGTCGGTGATGTGGTAACTTCCAAAACTTCTCTCTTGTCTTCGCACCCTTTTTTTTTTTATTGTATAGGTCTTATTTCTTGGTTACTTTTAAATGTGTCGATTTCATTTTTTCCGTCCACAGAGTATCTGTGTATAATCAAAATCAATACATATATCAACTCAATGTTACTTAGTACTTTGGATTGGTCAATAGTACCAATTAGGGTAATATTTTCTTGTGACCACTCATTGACAGCTGTTCGTTGAATGCTGAATTTCTGCATTGCACTTTGGTGTGTTGTTTCACTAACTGAGATTTGATGGCAAAATATGCACGTGAGCAGTGTACGCACTCCATGTTGTCACTACTACGTCATTTGCCTTCACCGAAGTAGAGCACGTTTCACCTCGTCAGATTGCATAACATGTTTTATTGTAGTTACTTATTTCAAAAGCATTATCAAGCCTTCGATAGCTCAGTTGGTAGAGCGGTGGACTGTAGATGTATATAAAGGCTGATATCCATAGGTCGCTGGTTCAAATCCGGCTCGAAGGAACTTTATTTTTAAACCCTACTGTTTTTTATTTCGTTAATTAAGAGACACTCCTATGAGTTAAGTCTTTTAAAGGCATAAATAAGCCTTCGATAGCTCAGTTGGTAGAGCGGTGTTCTGTAGACGTTTAATAGTGGTTATCCATAGGTCGCTGGTTCAAATCCGGCTCGAAGGATTTTTTTTTGTTTTTTTTTAATTTAGTACTAAGGGTTCAGACGAACACTAAGGCATAATGCCTAAGCTTGTTATACTTTTGAACTTTACACATTTGGGATACAAAACAACTTGCTAGCTAACTAATTATTTTCTACTTCATACAATTTTATACACAATGAAACAATATATGTCTGAAAAAGTCAATTTATTTTTGTTATACTAATCTATACTAATAACAAAGTTGAAGACTTTGTTTGTTTGAACGCGCTAATTTTTGGAGTCGGATTTGAAAAAATATTTTTTACATCACGCTAGGATCCTTACGAGCCACCTAACAGTCAGACGGACAGACGGACAGCAGAGGCTTAGTAATATGGTTCCGTTGGTACCCTTTAGGTACAGATGCCTAACGAAGCGTTTTTGAACGCGACATATGGTTATGTTTATTATTTCAAATTACACTATAATTATACATATTCTTTCTTTGTTTTTTAAAACGTTGCCCCACACTAGGAATTTCTCCTGTGTCGTGGGTGCGTTTACAGACATATAAACTCACATACACAAACAGCCAGACCCGAAACAACTAATTGTAGGTCATACAAATATTTGTTCCGTGCGGGAATCGAACCCGCGACACGCAGCGCAGCAGTCAATCGCTTAACCACTGCGCCAACCGTGCCGTCATATTGTAGTGATATTTTTTATTTGTTTTTTTTTTATCTACTTTCCCATCGTAGGTATGCTGCTATGGTATGCTGGAAGAGATTTCTTTAGAAATAAGCATCACCTTTGCACTTATTTTTCTTTTCCATTCTTCTTATCCCTTTATATGTGTGTGCATAAATGGTTAAATAAATAAATTTGAACCTATTCCGGATTTGAACTAGAGGCCTATCGATCACAACCATTTAATATGTAGAGGTTCGCTTCGATCGCTCTACTAACTAAGCTATCCAAGATACACACGACGACATAATCAAGCTAAAGATTTCCAGTTTAAGCTGACCTCGCCTTGTATAGATTTTTCGTACAGTAAGAAGTCAGCTTATACCGGAAATGTGTACCTTGATATGTCGTCGTGCAAACGTCGATACTTTCAATACTTACAACAGAATCTGTCTCACTTTTCTTCAAAGTAATAATAAATTAAAAGAGCAAAAAGATTCCTTCGAGCCGAATTTGAACCAGCGACCTATGGATAACAATGTCTTTACGTCTACAGTCCACCGCTCTACCAACTGAGCTATCGAAGGTACATGAAAGTTGACGAAATTCCACGGCGCTTTAGTAGTAGTACTCATTATGACAAGATAAAATACATGTGTGATTAAAATGAATGCGATTTAATATAAACAATAGATTAAAATAATTATTTTCGGTAAACTGTAAACTGCTAGTAAATGTATTGTATTACTTACAAAAGTTTATAAATCAATTGTTAGTGTAAACACATAAAATAATACCTACATAATGCTGACTGAAATCAGGTAAATCAAAAACAATGTTGTATTGTTTTGATTGATAGCGGACAGATAACAATGTCAAATTTAAACAAAGGTGACCTATCATTATTCCACTCGATACTTACACACTTTTTATCGCAAACCGTGTGACTTATAAATAACAGATTGAACAAATTTACTTATTTGTAATAATCATTGCATGAATTTAGAGCGCTATTTTCAGGTAGAGAGTCTCATATAAAAAGTAAAGAACTTCAATCCTTCTCCTATTAAACTCTTTTCTCCTACCAAACCAAATAATTCATAAGTCAGAGGACCATCCTCTGCCTAGCCTTAGCCAACTATGCTGGGGTCGCCTTCCAGTCTAACCAGATGCAAATGGATACCAGTATTTTACATGGACTGACTGCCTATCTGACCTCCACAACCCAGTTACTGGGTAATACGATACCCCTTGGTAAGACTAATTGTCAGACTTTCGGGCTTCTGAGGACCCGTAACGATTGTCATAGATCCACGAATGACAGCCGGGACCAACGGCTTAACGTGCTTTCCAATGCATGGAGGTGTCTTGGAATGTAAAGATGGTCACTCATCCACGACCCAACTGGGGCAAGCGTAGCTTAACCTGATCGATCGACCTGTGCGGCTGTTATTACTTAGTCACAAGCCCCTCCATAGGTCAGAGGACCATTACATCAAAATCTGCCCGTAAATCTGCTTAAATCTGTAGTTGATGATGTCTAAATCTGTTCCCTATCACAAATGAACTCTGCTAACTCTATGTAATGAGAACCCTACAATCCGCCTTATTTATATGTGCCTGAAACAACGTTAGTTAAAGTGTAACAATGTACAAGTAGATACAATATCTACTGAATAGTGAACCAAACTTTAGTTTGCACGCATTTTGAACGACACGACACGACGCGACGCCCGGAAGCGGTGACGTTGTCGTCTAGAACTCAGACATACAATACCTACTACCCTTCGTCTTACAGGCTAAAAACATTGTCTCACTATCCATTGAAACATTACTACCCTGCTACAGTAGTTGAAGTAACACAAACACAGCAATGAACACAAAACAAGGGTAAACTAAAGAAGTTAATTTCACCGCAAAGAGGTCGAATCGCGGCTAATTTGAATAGAAACTGTCGCGGCGGCCGGCGATAGTCGCGCCGTTTCCGACCCGTCCCGTATCGGACGTATGAAACGACCCCTAACGAGTTCCCGAAGAATTCGGCCTGTGAGTTACATCACTCGAGCACGTAAATGCCTACTTCGTACAAACAACGAACCCAAGTTGTAACAGTCGTTACCACGTTCCTTAATTATGTTCTGAGTGTTGATATGATTTTATTGCTGACTTTGTTGTACCACATATTGCTTACAAACACAGACTTATTTGATTATAAGTAGTAACATGGTTCAATTGCAATTATTTTATTAAAATAACTAGCTGCGCCCCGCGGTTTCACCCGCATAAGTTTCGATCCCGTGGGAATATCGGGATAAAAAGCATCCTATATGTTAATCCTCGTTATAAACCATCTACGTGCCTTTCATCCAAATCCGTTTAGAAGTTTTTGCGTGAAAGAGTAACAAACATCCATCCATCCATCCATAAAAACTAGAGATAGGTAAGAAATAGTTGGATTCTACCTGAACTTAAACCTGTAAGTATCTCAGGTATCTCACTCTCTCGCACACTTGTTTATACATAAGTATTATCTAAAATTAATACAAATAGTAAATAATTTATCTACTTTAATTATGGATACATTCAAATTAAGCAAAATAGTATACTACTCTTTTGCATCATCGTAAGACATTTTTGCAGCCATATTCTATTATGATTTTTGCAATGTTACATTTTTAATAAGGTCTAAAGCTATCTACGAATTAAATATCAAAACGTTACTTAACTATCGTAAATCTAAATAAAGTCGTAACTAAAACAACAACAATAGCCTAGCAATATAAATGAAGTCAATTTGTTTTTACTTTATTAGTAAGTTGCTTCAGGGTACAATATCGTAGGACTGTAATTTTCTTTTTAAAACACAATTTTATACAAAGAATTCTCAAGTAACAGGTAACATTAAGAACACCTGCTAGCTAATGATTCCCTCTTCGTTGGAATAACTTATCTGCATAAAAATGGAAATATACTAGAAAGGTAAATAGGCAGAGCAGAAACAAAATTAATAAAGTTTTTTTAGAATCTTTTGCTTCTTTAATTTTGTTGAAATCTTGAAAGTTTTTAAATTACAAGTAGCATAATCAGCCTGTAACGTTCCCACTGCTGGAACACAGGCCTCCTCACTGTGAGAGGGAGTGGGCCATAATCCACCACGCGGGCCCAGTGCGGGTTGGTCGATGTCGCATATTTTCGAATTTTTTGGTTCTAGGACATGCCGATTTCCTCGCGATGTTTTCTTTCACCGTTTTGAGAGCCGTGGTGATGAAATAAATTACAGAAAGTAAAGCGCCTGCTTAGGTTCGAACCCACGACCTACAACTCGTAAGTCGAGGTCGCTACCACTGGGCCACCACTGCTCTTATTTTTTTTATTGACAATGGGCTCACTCTTGACCTCAATCCAGCCCAGAGGCAGGGATGAGAAGTCTTAAAAGTCAAAAAGAGAAATTACGAGTAACTTAGTAGATACTCCACGGACAGTCATCGTGCCTCAAGCCCCAGTCAGTCTTGACGGACAGCTGACTAAAACAGACTGCAGTGTACCTAAATGGTAGACAATTATCAACCTCAAAGGCCATAACATCTACAGGCCACTTTATTAATAATACAGTTAGCCGGCAGGAATCACAAATTCACGTTAAATTGACAGCAATCATATGAAAGGGCAGCCATAAAGATCAAACAGGCACTTGTCAAATAATTCAGGGGCGGCCCACCGACAGCCCACCACTTAGCATAAGGTCAAACTGACATTTGGAACAACATTTACGTCGTCACCGATTCATAACATTGTGAGGAAACGTACGTCACGCCACACAGATTATAGTGATGGGCATTGTGACGTTTCATTATTTATTTAGACTTCTCATAAGCTTTAGGTTCATGTGGTCACATACTGTGTCAGGATATCAAAGGTATCAAACTAAAGGGTTTGTTACAGGAAATGGCACTGAATTTATGGTGTAAAGCTACCGTCTTAGTAGTTTAATGTGAATCAGACGTGTGCTGAAGCGGTATTAAAACTAAGCAAAAAAAAGAGTATCTCAAACCGCTTGAACGCACCGAGCGCGCGGCGGAGAAGAAGAGTTAAAACTATCTAATAAAATTATGGTCCTTAATATTCTACACTACATTTTATACTTGACTCAGAAGACATGAAATTAGAAAGACAATATCATAAGCTTGTATTACTCCTTTGGCATTTCAATATATCGACCACCCCCTCTGCTTCACAACCCTATTCGCCCACCTTTTAGCATAAACAGAAGGGTAGCAAGTACTCGAGACGGAATTGCCCTGTCAAAGCCTTTACTAAATTATTAATACGTAACTTTAAAAGGAATGCTTGATTTAATTAGAAAAGTAATTTTTAACTACTGTTTAACACGAAACGCGTTGAAGAACGTGCTAACTATTGCGTTTGGTGAGGTCAACACTATTATATTTTTATTATTAATTTCTACTATTACGTCGACGTCAGATTTATGTTCCAGTCATAACTCATATTAAATCGGTGTATTAGGCTTTTGTACTATTGTAACTTGGTTAAGTTACACTTTAAGAAGTTTATTAAAATATTTCGTTACGTGTTATAAAGTCATTTAAAAAATATAAAGGAATATGAACTGAAATACTTCTTTTTACGAGGGAGTTTAAACAACTCCAACACATTTTAAAATAAAATAGAACTTCCTGTGCAACAACGGCCTTTTACACCGATAGCAAACTTTCCAACGGCTTAAAATATACTTAGAAGGTAAGTGGCCTAAATCTACTGTAAACTTACAAATCCATTTAAGTCGTATCAATCAAAAATACTTCCGCTAATTTACGACGGTACCTAATTAAGTCAATCTCCCATTAAATCCCCTTTTCTTAGCGACTCGTCTCTCGTCTGGAGGCGCATAAAACGCGCGAAAACCTAATGCCATTTCACGCCGGAGTAAACCTTTCTCTCGGAGTTAACGTCTATTTAAACTCGGCTTAAGTTAATCGATCGAGAAGGCCCTTAATTATGGCTTTATCTTAGCGGCAATGAAGATCGAAGCGGGCGGATCTGAACTGACTTGAATAGGCTGAGCGCACAGCATGTAAATACACATGTAGATGCGCTACTCTATGATTTAGATAGATAGATAGACATTTTCATCCAATAAAAAAATAGATTTTGGACCATAAAAACCCGTTCTGTATCTCGTTATAATCTATGGTAATATTATAAAGAGGTTAAAGTGAGTTTGTATGTAGGGGTAATCTTCGGAACTACTGATCCGATTCCGAAAATTCTTTCACTAATGGGAAGCGACAGTATTGCCGACTGTCATTGGATATTTTATGTTAAAACAAGGAATTATTGTCAATATTTTACTTCCGCTGAAGACTCATCTTACCCCAACATTATCTACAGCAAGCGCTACACTATTGAACAGTAAAGAATAACTAAAATATCTACTTATTCCCATAAAATCTTACTGAAAATTACTTAATCTAAGACAAGTCTACAAGTTCTCGGTACATGTTAACGTTTATTGTCGGGAGAGGTTTGTCTATCCGAATTAGCGTTGAGCCGCTAACCGAGAGTGTCGTCGCCGCCATATTAATATTCATAATCGACGCTCCTTGCCGTTACGTTCAAACGTGGAGGTAGATACGTTAATTTAATACGACTTTCTTGAGTGAAATTGATGTTAGTATTCAGTTGTACGTGTGCTGGTATGGATTATCTACTGTCTGCCTTAAATGCTTACAATAATTCTCGAAGTTGAGGGCTCACGGACGGCTCAGGTCTCAAGTATGCGGCACCTCCCCACAGACAATGGCCCACCTTCCATCCTGCGCCCCATGGGTCACCTGTGCACTTGATGATCTTATGACGGCGTTAATGAGCCGAGTTTGTTCAGCTCAATTTTGGGCCAATATTTGAAGAGAAGAAGAGTTTCGAAGAAGAATACTTTTTCTTTCTTTCTTTTGTTTGTTATCTCACATTAAAATTGCATTCCGCCCAAGACTTTTTTTACGGTATGTTTTATTTTTATATCTGTAAAAACAACACGGTGTACAGCAGTGTCTATGACTTGCATTTCTGCGGCGCGCGATACCCGCTGGGACCACAAACCCTAATTATGTCTGAAACAATACTCCACCTTATTTTTACCCATTTTGTGCTCAATCATAATTACCTGCACCTTCCTAAGGGAAACATTGTTACGGGAAATCATCGCAGAACCTTCCAGGCATTTTATTATGATGAGAAAAAATATTTACCTTCGAGATTTCCTTAGAATTATGCTATGTTTTTCAAGAGTAAAGTAAAGCTAAATGTTTATCTACTACTAAGTGCTACTACTACTAAAAAAAGCTACTACTAGCTAAATGTAGGTAAACCAACAGCATAATCTTCTCTTTAAAAACAAAATCATAAATACCTATTGTACTTTCTTTACAAATAGTAAAGTATAGGTACAAATAAAATACCGACACAATTCCAATAAAGCTGTTCATTAAAGAGTTCGATCGTTAAGTCAATACATACACGTCATAAACGTTGTGCACAATAAAAAGCCTTTGAAATCAAACAACAGCTCAATAAAAGCGTACGCAATTACCTGCTTCTCGCTTATTTATCTTTTCCGCGATATAAATGCTTTGTGGGGGCCCAACAATGGCTGCGGGGCTCCAACCACGGGAAGCTTTATAATTTTTTAATTAATACCGTCGAAAATATCAAAGTCATTGGCCGTTCTGCCTACTAGTGGGGAATGCTATTAAATTTTGATAAAGTTTTTTTCATGAAGCATAAAGCGTTCCACTCTTTTAGGGTGCACTTTGGTCACCCCATTGTCAAACAAATACGTCTACATTGTACCCTTTATTTTAATGAAAATCAAGCCTTGTTCAATACAGATTAAAAAGCAGTGTTATTGACTTTGTAAATTCTATTCAACTATCTACAGGGTGGGCAACTTGGAGGTATATAACTTTTTTTTTGCCGCCATTTGGTTTTGGCGGCAAATATGACAGTTGTTTCATGAATATTATTTTGTGTAGATACGGCAAAAGGGAGCGTTTGGCGACTGAACAAAGTGTTTTAATTATTAAAATATTCTATTCAACCCAATCATGTATTGCGGAAAGTCTAAGAAAATTCCAGCCAATTTTTGGTAGAAATCACTACTCTATATTTAAATAAAACTACTTAATAATTTCTATACTTCATAGAATATTTTTTTTTTAAATAAAGCGTTATATCTACGTCTTATTTGCCCACCCTGTATTAATGAGCAAGTTTATTTTTCATTTTTATAAGTATTATTAATTGTATGTATAGATAAGTAACTTATTACACTAGGTACTAAATTAAATGACTAAATATACAAATAAATACAAAAACAAAAGGACAATTAGGCGTCGAAGTACTCGGCCGCATCGCTGTCATCCGGAAACGTGCCAAAAACTGGCAGCATTGCCACGTTGAATGGCAATGCTAATTCATTAAGTTTAATTTCACCAGGATTCTCACAAGTGCTTCATGTGTGTTAAGCATCTAAAGAAAATCTTATGATCACTCAATAGAACAATCGTCTTTCATCTGAAATCGTTGCACCCTCAAACAATTATTCTTTATCAATATCACTCAAATATTTTAACGACTTGCCGTCAAAATAATTCGAATCCTCACCCAAAAACAAAGTTAACTCAATCGAAAAATGTGTTACAATTAACAAGAGATGTGGAGGGGAGCCCTTAAACCGACGTTTTCCTGCGGGTTTTCCTAATGAGTGATTTTCACGGTGACGACACGACAAAGCCGGGACCGCTGGGACAGACTGACACGAGCTTCCAATACAATAACTTCATTAAACATGAAAGAATGGAGTCGATCTACATATTTGCTCATTATGTTAGCATTTTTTTATTCTATAACTATTTACACTAGATACTAAATTAAATGGCTAACTAACTTACTAAAAACAAAGGACACTTAGGCGTCGAAGTACTCGTCCGCATCGCTGTCATCCGGAAACGTGCCCAGAAGACTGGCAGCATTGCCACGTTGAATGACAATGTTAATTCTTTGGCCAAAGAACGACCCAGCCCTCTGGTCACGTGTAGTGTCGACCAGCCTGCGAGAAATTTCCTCAAAAAGGAGAGGCGCACTCGGACCCCAATCGAATACAGTTTTGATAGTTAGAGCTGGAAACTAAAAAGTATGACTTTCAAGTCTGTTATTGCCATAAAACTTTTTTTATTACACTACACTAATGAGACACAATAACTTTTTCTATTGTAACCGAACTTAATAAGCTTGCCTAACAGGCGAGGGGGTATAAACAGATAATTAAGAAGAAAAGAAGTAGGAACTGTCAGTAGTACGAACTGATTGATTTTACAGCTTCTGACTTTATGCCCCGAGTCTCGATCTTACTCCAAAATTCATATGAACCCAAGGGTTCGAATACAAGACCTGTGAATCATCAGCCACTACGAGTCGACCATAGAGTGCTAGACATAACTACTTAGTATTACAGTAATTATGATAATCAAACAAAGTATGATACAGTGATACCTCATTGAAAAGTAACCAGTAGGTACTTAATAAATCTCCTTAAATTGTAATTCCCATCCTTTCCCCACAACCCTTCCAGATCGACCAATTCCATTCACATAACGGTCAAAGGTAAATCGATGTTCGAATGTCTGATAAAATTTTATTACACCCGATGACCACCGAAATTAGCGTCATTGGGCAACGCTCATGCAAATTTTCCCCCTCCCCTCACCCCCTATAGAAATTTACTGTAGGTAATTGATTTAATAGTCTTCTTTGTTCACGACTAATGGACGGACACGTTTTGATTCGAACAGCGAGCCTTCTATTGAATACATTTTCATTAAATTTAGAATTGGCTTGTTTTATTATTGAGTGAGTTATGGAGAGAGAATTGGATAATGTCCTGGAAAATATTTTATCTCATTAATTTTTTTGTTAGAGTTTTAAAATTATGCCAATCTGAACAACAAGCGATATAGTTACGTGGGTATCAATAGAAAACTTTGAACCTCATAAAGTTTCAAACTGGATACTCTTATAAAACAGATTTTATTAACAAGCACAAAAAGACACAGCAACTAAAATAGCTGCAACTATTTGCAATCAAAAACACAATTTCCGGTTAGTTTTAAATATAATTATTTCAGTGTTGCAAGGCTTATAATTATGGCGGGCACGATAACAGCGGCAGGTAACACAGTCTTGGGGATGACGTGACACGAAAACTTTAAAACTAACAGTTAAACACCACACTACCAATCAAAAGCTTTCGTGTGTTCCGCTTTTAAACATTTTAAAATACCCTGCACCTACGTTGTTTCAGAACGCAAATAAAACGGTGTTCCAATGTTTCTTTATTAATTACGGGTGTTTATTAACTTTTTAACTCGGGTCCCTTGTGACGACAGCGACCAGATATCGAGTACATTTTTATTCTGCAGAAGAGAACCATCAGAGCAATATATGGCCTCCGCAGGCGCGATTCTTTAAGGGAACTGTTTAAAGATATTAACATCATGACGGTACCTTGTCAATACATCTATGAAAATATCATGTACGGAAGAAAAAAATAAATCTATTCAATAAAAGAGGTAAAAGACACATAAAGGACTAGAAATAGGGACCAATTAGTTCAAAGTTCAAACAGGTTTCAGACCGGCTAAAGAAGACTCATCCTTCATGGGGTACTGTTTAAAATGTTACAATAAAATTCCTCCCAACATACTCCAACTGAATGAAATGAAATTTAAATCTTGTATTAAACGCACACTATGTAGCCAAGCATATTATAAGTTAGGGGATTACATCGCTGACAAAAATGCTTGGCTCAATGCTGGTCCTGCTCCACAGGGGCGCATAAACTAATTAGCATTCAGCAGCGGGCTGAAGCATAGCAGCGAAAACTTCATTTGCATTGTATAAACTCAATTTCTTAGTATTGTATAATTGCATAGCACACGTGTGAGCACTGTGTAGGTACTTGCTATAAAGCTACCATTTGCTGGGTACGTCTTTCATTGACTTGAATGTGCCCTGGCGGCTGAGAGTACCTATGTCATGCTCACTCTAATGTCTCGCTGGTGGTGAAGTGTGTGTTGGATCATTAAGTTCACTTCAAAATGGTTGAGCAGAATGGTGCTGATCCATACGTCATGTTCGTGAACGGGCGCCGTCAGTAGGGACTGGTCATCTCTTAGCTGCTAGCTTAACACGAATGATGTAATCAAATATTTTGTAACAATTTTGTGGTTTAAGAGAGAGTTCTTGCCCGTTCTTCTCCATAGGTACTTTCTGACTGACCGACCGTTTGACAATTCAAAAGTGCCTGTAATTGGTCTACTTGAAATAAATGTTTTGAGTTTGACCTCTGCCTGCCTAAAAGGAGGCAATCAAAAAAATTTGTTTATACTTAAACTTGTTTTACCAATAAACTTTTTTATTTATTATTTATTTATTTATATCAGCTGATCTATTCTATAAAAATCTCACCGTGAAAACTTAGGTGAAGTAGCTTGAAGTGAGCTGTCAATAATGTCAATCCCTAGCATTAGGTGGAATTATAGCTCACTTCTATGTAGCTAAGTTTTCACTGTGAGATTTTTGCAGAAAATAAAGTTCGGAGCTCAGGGCTTCCATAGTTATCATTACTAAGAGGGAAAGCTTCCAAAACAGCCTAAATAACTACGATTTTTCTCTATGTTATATTCAAAACTGGACCTGTAAACATGGGTTTGTCTTTTGTATAAAATCGTCTTTTAATACGAATTCGTAACATGACCTCTTTTGTTAGTAGAGTCACGTTGCAATCACATATCAAACTTAGTTTATCCAGGCGAAATTGAGAGGAAGGAAGAAGTGTGTGAAAATTTCCACCGAACGAACTAAATTATTCAAAATACGCATACGTGTTTATGATAACAAATATTATTGTAAGCAAGATTTTGGATGACAATACTATTTTTTACGTTTTGTTCGTGGTATTCATAGACTTGCTTTTTGGTAAGCTTTCATAGCTGTTATTATACAAAACAAAACACCACTGAAAATATGTAAAAAAATACCTAGAAACATGGCTTGAAGATATTATGTTGGTGAGCTCAGTGACAGTGTACTACACAAAAAATTCTTTAATTCCACCCCTGAGTGGGTTAAACAGGAAGTGGAATTTTATTTACGAATGAAGTCACGGGCAACTAGTACCTACTACCATACATCATGCGTCGACTGAAGCAATATAAACTGGAAAGATGCCATGAAAATGCCATTTCTAAAAGTCGAACAAAAGTACTAGCACAAACTCCACAACACGAATGTATGTTTTCTTAACCACAAAGCGTAGTTCACAGGCGACAAAACCACGATATGAACAGCTCAAAACAAAGGGGCTGTTACGTTTTATTGCGTGCAATCGGCGCCAGTAAACTCGAGATAGTACTCCTGCCAACAATTAAAGGGAGAAGATAAAGCCGACGGATTTTCACGACTCCTTTACCTAATAATATAAAGATATCTGCGTTAAGTACGAGGTTTCATGGAGTTATAATCCCACTGTTAGTCATATCTTACAGAAAATTTGAGTTTGACTGTTCAGCTCTTATTGAACATAAATATAGGTATATGATACTAGCTGCGCCCCGTGGTTTCACCCGCATAAGTCTCGATCCCGTAAGAATAAAAGTATAATAGTTTATAGCGTATCCAGGTCATCCGCTCAGCCGCTTTAGCGTCAAATCGTAACAAACAAATCTACAATATATCAAATCTTGTCTCTTTATAATATTACGGTTTAGTTAGATTGATATATTTTGGATTACTACCAACTGTAGACGACGACGACACGGTTGGCGCAGTGACTGCGCGCTGCGTGTCGCGGGTTCGATTCCCGCACGGAACAAACATTTGTATTGCCTACAGGTACTTGTTCCGAGTCTTGCAGTTTGTGTATGTGAGTTTAAATGTTTGTAAACGCACCCACTATACAGGAGTAATTATTAATGTGGGGCAACGTTTTAAAAAAAAAAAAATATTTAGGGAAGGATATATTAATTCCCGATTGCACATATCTAAACTATTCCTACAGGCTGTCTACGGTCTACGCGGGCCTACGATTCCTATGTACCTACATACTTATACCTATATTTTTAGGGTATGGGTAACAATCAACTTGTTATCTAGAGAACGATATTAAAGGATTGATTTCATGTATCAGAACCATAGCTAGTTATAACTCGTATTGTCAATCAATACTCTGCGGTATCAAATAATATAGTGTGTACAATATTCTTTTTAAAATTCATGCTGCGTTAGAAATAGGCAAAAACTCTTGCGTATAGGTGTCGATTTGATAGGGCTTTGTGAAAAAAATCTCCGCTCTATATGCGGAACGCACCGCAATCTGATATGGTGCGTGCCCGAATCGCGGCTGCGATAGTGATGATTTATATTTTGACAATACATCGACGCACATAATAATACAATTGTATAAAAATAGCGATTTCATTCTTTAAATAATACAATATTTTTAATTAATGCATTCCAGTCTTTACACAACATTCATTTGCTACAGGAATTTTCAAAGCGAATCCATAAATTAAGCAAAATTAATATCTGAATAATTTTCGAATTCCACACATACTAGTATAAGTGGACTATTCAGGTCAACACTATCATCGAATATCGATACAATTGTACAACAAAACATCACTAGCGCGAATGAAATCGAATAGAATCCGTCAATAGCGCGGATTGGTATTTGCGCTGGAACAGGGTTGCTTCTGCCTGAGCAGGCGCGTCCGCAATCGCGTCCCGCTGTCAACACGCGCCCATTGTGTTTAATATTTTCAGCTCTTTTTTATAAATCCTTTGATTTCGATATGCGGGTATACGTTCAATTAAACGACAACCTAACAATTTGACAGTATATGCGTAGGGCTATAAGCACTACACTATCATTATCTAGACAAGTGCCTAAAGGACAAAAATAAAGATACACCCATGATACATGATGCCACAGATAATAATACTAGGACATGATGTAAAAACAATCATGATTACAAAATAAACAATTAACAACCGTATGAAACTGGCCCTTGCCAGAAAAACAAACATTATTTATGTAAGATTTTCTTCTCGTGGCATGCACCTATTGTGGTGTAGGCAATTACATTGCACATTAGTCTCAGACCGCAAAACATACGAACAATTCAACAAAAACAAACGTGAGGATTGCCTCTGAGAGGCGATAATTTGTCAGGTGCGACGCGGTCAAAGAATAATCGTACAGATACGACACTGCGAAGAAAATTATATAAACCCTAAGAACCCTAAAGAACCCTATGCCTAACTCCGTCGACACCCGCCATCGACGTCGACAATATACCACTCGTGTATTTGAGCACCGTACTCAAATACCCGAGCGACACGTTGTCGACGGCTGCATTTTCCTCTGTCATCGATGCGTGCCACTTGTGTGTATGCACACTATACGTTTTTGTTAATTCCCAATTCCACATTTCTGAACTATTGATTTACTATGGGCCTACGGCCTACGCGCTACGAGAGTCTACGACGCCTACGAACTTTACGGATTGACTGTAGAATAAGAAAATTATTTTTTTATGTTGGGTTGTTGTTTTAGCCAGAGAATAATTTTTTACTTGTTTATGTGCGTTTTGTACATACAAAACATTCAAATCCTACTTCGTACTTAATATTATAAACGTGAAAGTTTGTATGGATGGATGGATGTTTGTTACTCTTTCACGCAAAAACTACTGAACGGAATTGGATGAAATTCGGCACAGAGATTTATAACCGGGATTAACATATAGGATACTTTTTATCCCGAATTCCCGATATTTCCACGGGATCGAAACTTATGCGGGTGAAACCGCGGAACGCAGCTTGTAAAAAATAAATTGTTGCATGTAGGCAAGAAATGAAAAAATACCGTACATAGCTTTTCTTTGGCTGGTTGCGTGGGAACACTCCACACCGGTGCGGCGAGGCGGCCCGCTAACGTCTTTTTCAAGGGGGATGAAATATCTAAACGCGAGTCTCTTAATGACTTTCATTTATTTCTCTCCCGAATCTCGTACTGAACGGTGGTAATTATTGCGTTTCCAGTAGGGTTATTAAGTTTTGCTCCGGTTAGAATGAGAAATGGCCACATTTATTCGATGTTCAACTTGATACCTTTGAGCGGCGAAGGGCTGAAAATTTAATTTTAGATGACGATATTATGATGTAATTATTTTAATTGTGGTGCGCCATGGTGGTGGTATTAAAATTGTGCGATGAATTGAGGCGTTATCTTTTTATGATTTATGGCGTGATTTTTGCCTGAATGATCCCAAAATGAAACGAGAATAAATTATCCAATTTCTCTCGAGAGCCCCGGTGGGGTAGTTGAATAACACACTATAACGAATATCAGTAGCAATGGGTTTCATTTTGACAGTTCAACAACATTCATTGCGTTCTTTACGTTGTTGAACGGTCAATTTTTTCGAACATATGAAGCAATGGATTAGCAATATCCTTCAAAATGATTCAGATTGAGATTGATAGTGTGTTACGCAATTAGGGTGTAGTACACAAACAAGAAGTAGTAGGTAGGTAAAGGAAAATAGGTCTGTGCAGTGAAGTGGGACATTAGGTCGGTTTTTTACCCGACTGAGCGACGCAAAGGAGTGGTAATGTGTTTATCAGCCTAAGTATGTATGTTTTTTACCTTACCCATCTGAGTAATTACCATAGATAATAGCTACTC
Organism: Apamea crenata; assembly: GCA_949629185.1. Taxonomy (NCBI): domain Eukaryota; kingdom Metazoa; phylum Arthropoda; class Insecta; order Lepidoptera; family Noctuidae; genus Apamea; species Apamea crenata. The sequence continues at coordinate 12,779,676 of OX451359.1, read as the reverse complement.
CACAGATACCTAATCCACAATGAAACAAATGAACTCTCACAAACCTCATCAGATCTACATAAATAAATCGTCTCAATAGGTAATCGAGTCATCTGAAACAAATGGCGAACTTAGTACAGATTAGATCGGACGAGCGACGCATCTAATTGTCCGTCCCTAATCCCGGACGGCGGCAATCTATCAGTTTCTTTTACCGGTCCTCCCCCAATTCAGTTGTAAAGACCTACTCAACAACTTTGTTTGGGAGTCTATCGGAATGATTTCATTTTATTGACAGTTGTTACGTTATTTAAGTCGTCAACGTCTGTTGGCTGGCTTCCAGTCTTCAGTATTTAAGTGTCTTTATTCACTGACATCCAACGCACAGCCTACACCACTGGGTATAGCGCATGAAGCATGAAATTTAGCAAATGAAATGAAGCATGAAAGTTCTTTATAATTATAACGAAGGTGAGCACAAAAGATTGATTTTCGTTAATTTCTCCCGTAATGGGATTGAATTGGGGATTAAAGTTTAAAGAATAAGATAGAAGTTCATTATTTTTAAAGTTATAAATGTGGAAGTTGGTACTTGGACTTGTTTTTCTGTAAAAGTTAGTCGTATCATTGTTTTTTTGGAAACTCATGCAATAAAGCTCCTGAGTAGTTACCGATGGGAAACCCGGCACAGGGATTATAAATAAGTTTATATCTTTTGTTATAATTATACTAAATAAGTTGACTTACCTACCTTATATTCATCACTTTTGTCATACCTATACTTATGAAGGTACTCGTATGAAGATGGCTCGGTTGATTTTGGTGCAGTCGCAAAGCGTCTTGTTTTTTCAGTAGCGGTCGCTGATTCGATACTTGCAGGGGACAGTTTTTTGTGGCTTTTATGTCTGTGATTCGTGCAGCAAATAGCATCCATGACACAAAAGAAATCCTAGTGTACAGAAAACAGTTCTGTATTATTCGGATATTGATTGAGTCATAGGGCATTCTGATTTAGAGCAATGAGAGCTTATCAAAAAAAAAAAAATATGACGGACAGTGCCTTACCTACATCAAAAAAACAATCCCACAACAGAAAGAAGCACATTCTACATGATCCTACAGGCAATAAATCCCATGTGTAGTATGATAATGACATCAGTATTTCATTGTCAAGAGACGATACAAAGTTTCAAAGCGTTCTCATATTTTGCGCAAAGCTCGAGGCGCTTGCAAATTCTGAACTTTGCCGAGATAACACGCCTCGGCTAAGCCTACCGTAATAAGCTCCTCCTTCGAGCTTTCAGTGTTTACTTTTGGGCGTGTTGTTGTTTAACAGCCTTCAATATTTATTATATTAACCGTGTTTATGCTTTAAAAGCAGATTCTTTGTTTACTGACGACCTGTTGCAATTTGGATGAGCTAGCTAAGGTACCTACTGAAACTGTTCTTGTTGCGATCTGCTTGCTTACAATAGGTAAGTAATTATTAATTCTTCAAAAATGAGACAACAATTTGTAAAAGGGTCTAATTCAAACACTAATTTATAATTGTGTGCCAAATTTCATCCAAATTCGTGCTGTAGTAAATAATATTAGTAGGATATTTTATTGAATGCATGTCTCCATGACGTATTGGATATTTCTAGTTCAACGGATTGTTTTGAAATTAAAAATTCTCCTCGTCTCTGATATTTTTTGTCAGCCTTATGACAAGAAAACCTGTGGTATATTATCATACTGTCCCTCATAAGCATAACTAACAACGTGTCAAATACCTGTAGGTATTAGGTATATGGTTGTTTATAGTGTGTACACACGTCACGCCAGTTATCCGAGGCAGGCGGGCGATTTGCGCCTGCTTCCAGTTATGCGTCGCGCGCGCCTTACACGTTGCTATCAAATTTCTAAGTAACACAGCTAGGTAGATGCTCTACTTCAATATTTGTATTTATTTTGAGAGGTTTTAGTTTGGTGTAAGTAACACATATCTACTGACGTTTAAGTCTTCCTGACACGGCGGCGAAGAATTTTGTACGCCAACTCTTTTCATTTTTAATTTATACTGAGGAAGTGTAAATTAAAAATAGAAAGAGTTCATCATCCATACAAAAATATTTACTAGAATATATCATCTTGCTATGTACAGTCATGAGCACCAATATGTCAACACTTGGCAACTTTCAAATGCGACTTTTTCGTGAAATAACGAATGCAACGTTGAAATACGACACATTACACAAACCTATGGGTTCGAAAATACTATGTTCGTAACAGCATAATATTTCATTCAAAAACAAAAGAGTAAATCGCTTTTGAATAAAGCCGAGTGTATACATACTTTTGCTCGTGACTGTATATGGATTTACAAAAGATCAGTTCAACTAAAAGAATGCTTTCTTAACATTGCATGACCCAAGGCGTTTTGAACTACGTCAACTAGGAGTTCTTGCTTGGTGCAAGTCTTTACTGATTAATCTATGCAGAGTGACGGCAACATAAATTAAATTTCAATACCCATAAAGTAGAGCATACATGCTAAGCTCACACACCTACAGTGGCCTCAACTCCAAATGCCCGGAGACCGCCTCGAGGCACGAATGCCAAGACAAACCGAAATCTTATCAAACGACCGCCATGTTGGTCTCGTTAATAAGCAAAACTGCACACAGGGCCCGCTATAACTCACCTGAAGGCTGTTTGTGGACCATTGTAAACACTAGAGAACCTGTAACTCAACCATGAACGCTACTGACGTTTACGGTACAGAACTACCGACTATATGCTGACATTATTTATTGGCTAATTCAATTGCTTACCAACGTGCCTTCGTGAACTCGAGCAGCATAATTTTCTGGCTTTTTTTTCTTCTTATTTTCTTGTACAGTCTCGAACGTATCTCAAAAGCAAAGTATCGGCAACTGAAAATTAAAATCAGAATATAATAAGAAACCGTAAGAACGTACCGAAGCTCCTCAATGTCTTAAAAACCCTTTGTTACTTGTTCTATATTTCCTCATAATACTTTTCTGAAGTAAAAAATTGGTGTTTTTTACATCGTAAATTATGTTAAACAAAGCGTGATGTTTAATTGGATGTTGAGGATTGTGACAATTCATCCCGCAGCCGACACTTTGCGCAGAAAATTTCGATTAAAACAAAATCGGGGCGGCGGGTCTCATGGGAGCGGTTCATTTTATACCAATTAGTTAGCTACAGGCAGTGGATTCGTCACGAGTGAATGAATACCCCTTTGAATTGTACCTAGCTGTTTTACACGACACGACTTCTGACTTCCAATTAGACAATACATAAACCCAGTTTCCGATACCTGAGTTCCCGTAAATAATGGGGCTGTTAATTGTAAATCAAAAATACCCTTTGCAGTCGATTTTGCCCGACTGCAGAGGGTATTTTTTAGACATTTCACTCGATTTAGTTAGGTACAATTACTACTTTAATGCCGTTTTTTGTGGGAAACCGACGTAAATATTATTGTTCGAATTTTCTCGTTGAGTGATATGATTTTTAATCTTTCGTTTTTGCCTCTTATGTAGTTCTAAATATTGAATTTTCATGAATCTATCTAAACATTAAAGACCCGAACACTGCCCATTGAATTTAACGCCCAGCGCTTAACATCGGATCGTAACCAAATCGTATCGTATTAAACAGTCCCGCGTTACTCTAACTTGCTCATCTAAACCGAGTTGTCGGGGAATCGGCAACAAAACGGCCATCCAGCCAAGTTCAGACAATAAACAGTCGCAGATAACGGAGAGAGTTGCGTTTGCGCTCATTGTTGAGCAACTTTGTGGGCGACGAGCTGACTGCTTAGAAAATAAGCTCCTGATAGCGCGATTTGTGGAGTGAGGTGCCTGTCGGGGAATTATACGGTAGAAATGTGTATTTAGACGGGCAACCTTCGTGATTCCTACCAATTCTGTTACAGATGTTCACAATGCAGTTTTTCAGTAAATTGGTAATAATTTAAGTTCAATCTAGAGATAAAATCGACCTAACTGTAGTTAGACCAAACGAGACCAATGTTTTTGATAAGGAATAAGTACTTATTTTAAAATCTATTTTATTCGCCACTAATACACGCAACACGAAAAAAAATTCTAAAGTGAGAATTTTCCAAAAGATATTAAAAACCGTCTAGCTCCAAAACTATAAATAATCGCTGAACATACATAGGGATGTTTCAAAAAGCCTTTCGAGAGACGCTTCTTATTTTTTTTTTTTTTTTGGATGTCGATTCTCTCACCAACCTATATAGTAAGGAGTAAGTAGAGACCCTAGAAGTCCAACAAAAATAATGACTTGTGAAAAAGTTAAAGAACGTTACAGAAGACGCTCAACATCTTTCTCTGTCCAAACACAATTTGTATGCAATTATACAAAGCTAAGCTCTATCAGATGAAAACTAACAAGAAAATTCCGAACCCCATCCCGTTGTGGACCATCGAAAGTTCGTTAAAGTAATGTCACTCTATCTCGTCCCCTCACGAGACAAATGAGACAACATTACTTTTATTAACGAGACAGAAAGAGAAGCCAAAGCCTAGATAATACCGTATAATCACAGTTTTGTTTTCCAATCGCTGCTAACGATTATTGGCGTGTTATTCGGGTGCCATTTTGAATTGCTTCAGTGCTAAGACAAGTCGTTAACAAGTACAATAAAAAGTGAGGGCACGGTGATTAGTTTGAAGGTGATTATTTACCCTTGTTGCTTTTGGGAGAAGTTTTCCTTTTCGTAAAGTAAAGACACGGTCTAATGTCTATGTCGGAGTGCGAAAATAATCAGTCCATAGACACTTTAACTCACATAATTTGAAAAACATTTTAATTGTAAACGAATTGTAACTTTACTTTCTCCGAACAGGGAATGAAGCTGTAGGTTGCCTACATAACTTTCCATATAGTAAATAGTTAAAAAATCCATGCCGAATCAGTAGGTAATCATGTTTGTTAGGCCTAGTCTAGACCTTCTGTTTTGCATGCTCCTCCATTCCGGTCCTGTGCCGGTCGTATTCAGGTCCTTGAATTACAAAACAAAATTATTACCATGCAATTGAAACTACCAAAACCCACAGTTACCAAAAACAAAGGTTTATTTAAAACGAGCACTCTCTTAATTAATTCAACAAGGCGAGATAAACTAAATACGGAGACTATTCGTTGTCGTCACCACAAAGAAACAGGAGTGGTTCTGTTATTTTTTAACTTGCAGATTGGCTGGTAATATGCATATCTCTTTTAGGTCCACTTATCATTTACTTACAATATTTTTGGCAGACCGAACTCTATGATAATTTTCATTGAAATATATGAATAAATATGGATTAGGTTATGCAAAACTAGAATTAAATCACAATTTCTGTAGCTCCTAGGTACCTAATAAATTAACCGAACGTTCACTGAAGCTAAACTAACTAGAAACCTGAATACCAAAAATGGTGGCGGAGTAGCTCTTGTAGAGAACAAGAGTTTTCTAAGTCCGATTGAAATCGCCTATCATTATAGAAATGTTTTAAAAGTGCGTAGGTACTATACGAAAATCCGTAGCTTAAATAACCACACATGGTATAAACCCAGCTTAGCTATTCAAAATATATTACCCTCATTCTGAAAACAACTGAATTATCCAGCCAGAGGAAAAATATAAAAACCAGCGACTCTTTATTTCGGGTGCACACTGGTCTAATCCAATTTTAAAATGTTGCCAGACCATACATATTATAAAACGAGACTTTGTCCGGAGCTTAACGTTTAAATTAGTTTATCCCCCTATAGCGGAACCGCGGCTAAGGGTTGCAAAATTTAAATTACAAATAAAAGCACTGAAAAATATCTACGAGTGGGTAGTGGCTCAATAACGATGTCTTTTGATTAAAGCGGAAGGGGTAATAAAACGACTTAATTCGAAATTATGGTTGAAATTATCGTGAAAGATACCCAAGAGTTTTGTGAATCTTGCAAGAGTTCACGCCTCACCGAGCAAATTGTGACGCCGCGCCGCCGAGGTGGCACGGAGGTCCGCTTGAAGAAGCTATTAAAATTTATTGCTCTCTAATATTTTATTAACATTAGGTACCTAACTGACTGCAATTTTGTATAACATTTCATCAACTTCAAGTTCAGTAAAACTTTAAAGTGGTTCCCCTTTATTTTTAAGCCAAATTAAACACCATTGGTGCTTTTGGTTAGAAGCAGGTAACATAAATATTGACTTTGTGTAGTTAATTGGATTAAATATATCCCATTCACCATCAAATGATCCACAAGCCAATATAACCGATTATCATAAAGTTATGGCACACAGTTTAGCCCCGGACCAGTGACACCGATTTGCACGCTCCCGGTGCCGTCACGGTCGGAAGCCCGGCCTGCTCAACCGTGCCACATGTAGCATATTGAAATACGCCGCCCGACTGACCGTCCGTCCGTCACGTAGCAACTGCCCCGAGGAATCCCTTTAAAATGATACCTATTTGACTTCCACGCTTCACTGGAAATCTGTCAATACTCATATTTAATATCCACATATCCCGAATATCCAATATCTTGTACCTAAAGGTAGAATTTAGAAATGAAATTCCGAAGGTTCTACGAAATGTATATTTTTTCTGTAGTAACATTAAAACATTTTTCAATATATTCTAACATTTTTCGAGAACTTGGAAAACGTTCTGGAAAATTGCTACTAACACCTACTACTTATATTACAAAATAAATAATAACTTTATTTACCCACCACCCATTCCCATCCCCAAGTTGTCTCAAACGTAAGAAAACAATGAGCCGACACGTTAGTTTACCTACCCTCTGTCTGTAAAATAAATTAATTCGAAATTGCACACGTCAATTTTATCGAACAAATCGGTAGATGCAGATAATATATAAAAGGATGTTCAAATTCATGCTTAATTAAATAACTTATTTAAAAGTTAGAAATTCTATAAGTTATTTAATGAGTATCTGTAGAAAGCATATTGTTATTATTTCTGTCACGATCATTGTCTTCGGTAATTGTAAACTAATCTATTAATTTTGCTAGCTTCCATACCGCCCTCTCGGGTTACAGGAACGCTATAATAGGTATCGTCGTAACTCGCGTATCGATGATTGCTGGGTTTGAAATCCAGTTGAAGGTTATCCCCCTCCTCCTTCCTCAGTTGACCTGTTTCCTTTCCAGCGTATCTCGGATCTTCATAGATAGTTATAGTCTGCTTTCTATGTGCAACTACAGGTGCATTTTTCGGGATTTGCGCTACAGGAGTCGCTCGAGATTCATCGTAGCCGTAGCCATAACCATGGTTGGGACCGTAGCCATAACCACCCTCATGACGGAGACCCCTATCATCATAATACCCAGGGCCTCCGTAATCTTTTTCCCATCCAGCATCCCTCTGCCAACCCTGGTTTCTCTGCCAACCAGGGTCTCTCTCCCAACCCTGGTCTCTCTGCCAGCCAGGATCTCTTTCCCAACCCTGATCTGTCTGCCAACCAGGTTCTCTTTCCCATCCTTGGTCTCTTTGCCATCCGGGGCGATCCCAACCTCCTCCCCTTTTATCCTCCCACCTTTGCCAATCCCACCCAGGATCGCGATGAACTTCAGGAGCTCGATACTCATGACGATCTTGAATGTGATCTCGGGCGTGGTTGTTATGAGTATTGCGATACTTATTGTGACTCAAATTGTCATCTAAGTGATATTTCTTGCCATAATCTTGATGACCATGTTGCTTCACTCCGCTGTCACCGTATCTGTTATAGCCGCCGCCGTTATAGTTGTCTCTTACATGTTCTTGACCGTTATTGTGAGATCCTTGATAGCTCCTACCTCCCTGGTTGTCGTGTGAGCTCAGTCTACTGTTATACGCAGCTTTGTCGCCTTCATCATTCAAATCATCGAAGAACGTGCTTTTATTGGATGATTCGTCTTTATGATATGAATTTTGGAATCCTTGCTTATGGTGTCCTTTCTTGTGGCCTCTCTTGAAACCAGACGCTTCACTATCCTCAGCTTTGTCTTGCTTGCTGTTGTAACCTTTGTAAGCATCGCTATCTGATACTGATTTACTATCGTGTTCTTTCTTCAAATATTTTGCTTCATCATTAGCTTTTGAATATTGGTTCTTGTGGTTGTCGTTAAGTTGGCTTTCTTCTTGGTGAATTTTTTCGCCTTTCTGCTTATCATGTTTGATCGACTCCTTTCCTTCATCATGGGCGATATCCTTTAAATGTTCTTCCAAAGCGTCTTTAATAGTTGATCCACTGACAGTCGAAACTAACAGTAGCACACAAACTAACAAACTAAACCAATAATTGTATCGGGACACCATTTCATCCCACGCTTAACGTTAGATGTTGTCAGTAAAACGGTATAACTTATAATAGGCGGGATTTGAATGGTATAAAGAGTTTTATATCGATGAAAATCGTGTTGGACTTCACGGTGTATCAGGGCACAATGACAGGAACCACAGAAGTTGTTGTGGGAACAATGAATCGTGCTACTGGCTGGCGCGTCCATGACATGACATTATGGAACTAGAAGCATGCGGACGTTCTGTAGGACAAGCCGTTCGAGGTCAATGGAGTCCAAACGGGACGTTGACTAGAAGGTCATTGAATCATCATACTTTTATTATTTGTTTTTTTCCAACTGTATGAAATAGAAACAGCTTTTTATCCACACAACAAAACATCTCAGTAAAATTAGGTGCCATCAAAATCGTGCAAAATCATCAGCTAGGTAGATACAGACGATGCAGTTAATTATAATATAGAACCATAACAATCCTAGACCTACTTAACTGCTTTGAAAAACATATTTTTGATTAGCCGTCGTTCTAATTTAGCGGATTAACCGGTTGAATGCCGTAATTACAGACACAATTAAAAAGCCATTGTGACTCGCGTGGATCTACGTTCCTGAAGATAGTAGTTATAGATAGTTTTCATACGAAGGGTTAAGCACTCGTCTAGTTCAAGGACAGCAGTTTTTTGTCGAACATGGAATGCCTTTTGCTACTTTAGTACTTTTGGTGACTTCTGCAAAGATTTTTGGCTCATATTCCGGATGATCTTAACATCGTTCGCTCACAGGCTCAAGTTTTCAAACAGTAAATCACATTTACAAAAAATAGGCTACGATAGACTCATATTTACCCAGGGCCTTTAAAACGTCCTCGGACATGTTTATGCATGGGCCGGCCAGCCCAGAATAACTTGGTTATACGTCATCGCACAGAATGTCAATCAACTCCCCTAATTAGCCTATTACATAATATACCTACCCCACTTCGGCACACAGGCATCTGCCAAGTTTCGCCACAGCACCCGGTTCTTCGCCTTTCGCGTCCTGTCCGTCCCGCCGCTTTTTTAGGGTCATCGGTTCATTCAGCTGAAGTTGGGGGTCGTTTCACGCTACACTTGCTATTTCGAGATCACCACTCGAGGAGTCGTGTGCTCCGACGGCCGACGACCCTTCGATAGACCAGATAGATCCACTTCAGCTTTCAACTCTGCCAGTTATTTTTGGTATATTGGCGTGCTAGCTGACGCGTGGTAAATAATTCAATGTTATTATCATTTTCCTTCTCATTGTTTTGTACTGCCGCGTTGGTCTAGTGATCGCAAACGCTACTGCTGAGCATGAGGTCCTGGGTTTGATTCCCAGGTCGGTGCAACTCTGCCCAACCCTTCGGGGGGTTGCGCCACTTTTTCCCAACTAAAACACTAGGAAGTTGTGAAGTTCAAAAAGTGTTGATTCACAGCCTGATTTGAATAACTGTTTTATTTTAAACTGTGTTGGTAACTCGTTATTTTTGATAACACTAGCACGTTCGCATCGCATGTAAAACTGTCTTATCAGAATGTATGTCGAAATCATGGGAAACTTGTTGGGCCGGCCTGCGGTTACAAGCGCTATGCTTCTGTTATACCTACAGGAAAAAAAATTAACCAGTGCGCAAACTGTAACCAAGAAGTCAGCATTTATGATAGAAATTGCCCTAGTGTAGAAATTGCAGCTTACAGAATGCTAAAAAATCAACCGACGGACGTTTTCGATTTTCGAGCATGCTACCTGAGGTGCGGGTAGAAGGGGGCGTGCTCCAAGCGCGTCTGAACAGGTTTGCTTATGAGCATGCTATTATCGATGGACTCACTGGAGAGGCGTGCGAAGAGGCTAATTGGTGGATTGGATTTTTTTTATAACCAACGAAAAATTCCTACGCTAGGGGGTTTAGAATCATATGCCGAATTCAGGGTTATAGTTTGAGCACTGATTACATATTTTTCCTGTATTTTCGTGTTAAATTATTTTAATGAAAATATGAACAAATTATTTCTTATCAAATTTATTTATACCAATTTAGCTCACACATAATATACAAAAAAAAACAAACCAGTAATGGACTAATGCGTATTCCTATTTAATGTTGTTAACTTTAGATTTCATTGATCTACAATAATAAATTACTACAGAAAGAAGTATTTAAAACATAGCTAGGAGCTAATTATAAATTAACATTTTTAAATAAATAGTTAATACCATCAAAATTTAGAAAAATAGGAAATACTTCGTTATACAGCCATTACATATTAAATTATGATGTCCGCTCTGCCTTGCAGAAGACAGTTCCTCTAGAAAAATGCTTTGTCATAAACAGTGTAAATGTATTCTATGACTATGATAGATTTTATAAAACATTATTGCATAACCAGCCTATAATGTTCCCACTGCTGGGACACAGGCCTCCTCTCCGCGAGAGGAAGTGGGTCGTAAGCCACGCGGGCCCAGTGCCCTCGTGGCTTACTAACCACTAACCAAAAATTCCGGAAAAAAGCCGGATGCCGGATGAAAGGACACGCTGGTTTCTTCACAATGTTTTCCTTCACAGTTTTGAGAGCAGTGGTGATGAAATAAATTACATAAAGTAAAGCGCCTGTCAGGGTTTGAACCTACAACCTACACCTCGTAAGTCGCGGCCATTACCACTGGGTCACCATTGCTCCAAAACATTACTGAGTCAAATATTATTTATGAATTTACAAGTGTTGGTTCTTTGAAGGTAATTAATTGAAATTGTGACGAACAAGAACGTTAAATGCTTAAAACATGAGAAGTACATCGGCCCTACAATGTTTGGAACCAGAATTCTAAAAACTACCTCTAAACAATAACCAAAAGGGAAAAAATCCAAAGGATCTTTAATCATAAAAATTGCGATTCGAAACTAGGACAAAATGCCATAAATCTGGAGAAAAATAAACCTTACACTTTCATTGATTATCTGACAGAAAGTCGGTTTGTTAAAGATTTTAAATTGAAACAAGTGTTTTGCGTTTTTTTTTTAGCTTATTACTAGGCAGGTCACTTGTCTTTAGCATTAAAATACAAAACTGCGACACGTATTAAGGCGTCTACACACTAGGCTGACGGTACGGCTTATCCATTTCCCGAATGCAACAGGGCCGTCATTATGAATGAAACCGCGCCAAATCAACGTGAGATTGGCAGGATTAGCTAAGGAATTGACGTGGTTTCGGTAAGGAATCTTTAAGCGGTCATAGTGAATTAGAGACCAGTACTGTTTTGAGTTAGATACCCGGTATCCGTACCGCCAGCACAGTGTGTAAAACCTTTTAGGGATCATTTAAATTGAACTGTAAGGTGACGTTATGAGGACTATGCTGTGCCATTAACTCCTTTGACACTCAACCCTGCAATCCTAGTCTTAAGCTCTTCTACGAGGTTGTCTCTCGCCACTTCATCTTCTTGTCTGGTGGTGATGTTCCTCACTTTCACTACTCCACGCTTGAATTCTGACTCTCCGAGTACCACGGCGAGTGGAATACCGTTCTCTTCGCAGTGTTGCAGTTGAGTCAGCATTTTAGGGTTCTTTTTGTAAGATTGCTCGGTCTGGAAAATATAAGGTAATGTTTTAGAGCCAGCAGAAACATAGCCTTTTTCTTGTATTGACTCCAGGAGAGAAACTAGTGAGAGCCAATGGGAATAAGCCTTTTACACACATTGCTATCTCAGCTACCTACAACAAGGGGGGTCGTAGGGGTCATGACCCCCCCCCCCCAAATCATTCAAGCTGTCTAGAGTCTGCAGGCATGATTTACGTGCCTTACTAACTTACTCAGCAGTAGCACTTGCGAACACTAGACCAAGGCAATTACAACTCCACATAAATACAAATTATTACTAGAATGAGAAATTTCTACTAGAATTTCGCTGGTTATTGTGACTGGCACAAAGAGGTTTAGTTCCTACCATCATCGTTTGCAGGGCAGGTGATTTGCACTGTTCAGTGCATGTCAATATAACAGTCGGTACGCACATGGTAAAAAATCTCATGACATTTTATTTTTCCTCTAACAATGGCCTAATGTAACCTAGCATGAGCAATTTTCTGATGTTTCAACATAGGCATTTTATTATATTACCTTAACACCAGCATTCCACAGCTCCGCGCAGATCTTCATACGTTCTTCGAGGAAGTTCTTTTGCGCAGACGCAACGTAAACGTCTATGTCATTAGTTCGCACGCTGATGTCGCCCGCGGCTAACTTCGCTTCAAGTACGGAGAATATGCGCTCCACACCGATACTGACGCCTACGCATGGTACCTGGAACAGTCATTATGCGTCTTATTTTAAATAAAGGTTGGTATTATTTGAGGCAGTGCTAACGAAGACACCAACTATTATGTTTTGGTAGGTTTCTATCCCGAAATCGGTGTTTAGAACATTCGGAAGTACAGATACGTAAATGTACTAAAGCCTAAGGTTGTACACACGTTTTTCTTGCCGTGAAAAACTACGGTTTATTCGCCGTGTGTAGGCACGGTTATCAGTGTTGTATGGATCCCTATGGAAGCTTGTTGACAACTTGTTGTGCGGTTTATACGCCGTACCGTAAAGAAACCGTGTCGTGTACCAAGGGCCTAAAGGTTCTACGGGCCTTTCAAGCCGAGTATTTTTCTCTCATTTAGAGAAACTTCGAAAGAAGAAAGATAGAAGGCGAACGTACGATATTATCATACCCCGCCTTCTTTGTGTGCTTATCTATTCTCTTTTTCTATCTTTAATGTATAAGTAAACTGTGTTTTTAACTATTGTAATTGATTTTAACCGTTTTAATGAAAGTTAATAAGTGCATTATGTCTTGCTTTCTTCGTATTGAACACCAAGACACCAATTGACCTTGGTTTACAGCCTACATTAGTAGATACAGTTTTACATAACAGTTACGCATAGACCGACAAAATCTATTACAAAATTAATTCTTATGCATAAAATTATGAACGCGTGAATGAACTTATCTATTAAATTATTCATAAAAACTACACATTTGAATTGCTAATTATTATATTATAGTCATTGACAAAGCATTCAACAATGTTGTTTTAATTAATTAATATATACTCGATGATAGTCGATAAATAATTATACGTATTACGATACACAACATCACGCCTATTTTCCCCGAAGGAGCAGATAGAAGTGTGTCATATACTCACAATTCGTTTAATTCATTCAGTTATGTTAACCCAACAGTAACTTATAACACTGCTCAACGCAGGCATCCAACCCGGACCTCACGCTCAGTACTCGCTTCTAGCACTAGCTTGTAAATTAGGTTCGACTATTTGCGGATAATTTTATATGCATGACCTACTAAACGAACTGCGCCCGCGTCTTGTAGCACAAAACGTTGTCGCGCCTCAATAACTATGAAATTCAATAGTAATTACCTACCACCGGTTTTTCCGCGCAAAATCTTGTAGCCACGAACAAGTGAATTATGCTAATGACTAAGTTAAAATAAAATATAAGCTGAATCTAAGGTTACATGATGGCATGTTATGTCCTGTCTTGGCAAAGGCGTCAATTATTAGTTTTATATTCTGAACTAGGTAAGAACCCCGGAGAGCACGTCAAAGTTTGGTGTGAATTTCTGCAACCTCCAGGGCAGGGTCAGTTTTTATTTTGAGCAATTTGTGCATCGCGTTTTGTCTGGTTAAGGGTATCCATAATCAGATCTATGTATATCCATCTATACATATTATAAATGAAAGTCACGCGCGGGGAATGTTTTCCGTTCAGATCGAAAAACAGAAACTTCCTGTTTTCATACAAAAATGTGTATGGCCGCGCCCCTTTGTTTTGACGTTTTTGTGTAATGTTTCGAAAAAACACGCGCAGGAGACACGGTTTTAAATTAATATTAAGCTTACACACAGAAAGCTTGATGAGAACTCGTGCGAAGCAAGGGCGGATCGCTAGTAATAAAAGCTAATAGTAATATCGCTATAAATAAAGATCCTATAGCTATTATATAGTCCTATCGTAATATGAACATTACCTGTTTATTCTTCGAGTCGAACATGCCAACAAGATTATCGTATCTTCCACCGCCCGCGATCGATCCGACAGTCTGGTCTTCATTGCCGATTTTAATTGGCTCTGAAAGGAAACGCACAATCTGCTCTCAATAATAAGTCAACAATCATCGTAATTGGCTAAAGCAAAGTGTGTTGATTAAATCAATTTCGTACAAGCTATTAGTAATTAAAGATGATTAGTTGGTTAAAATAATGAGACATCAATAAGAGCTAATTTCTAAAACAGAAGTGATTATTAGCAAATACAGTGTTTCTACAAATTTTCTAAGAATCTATTGCTAACTTGCATACAACATACAGGCTATAACTTTTAATATGAAGGCAACCAAAATTCGCAAACAAAGTCATCAGCCACAGAAACAATTGGACGTGATTTTCAACAGAACAGTATACATACTTTTGCACAAATTTATGACAATTCTTTCATCATATTCCTGCACTTGTCTCCTGTTACTTGGAGTCGGTGCAACAAGTTTTCTTCTAGCTTTCTCCCCTGTCAACCGTCGCGCTATCATTCTCACACCCTTCTCTCATTCCTCACACAATCCATCCATCTTTTTTGGGCCTTCCCCTCCCTCTCCCATCAACATTTATATTCGTCGCTCTTTTAGTCACATGCGTTTCCTTCTCCTCATCACATGCCCATACCAAACCAAACAATCATGACCCTTCAGATACACCTTACGGGAACTTACTAAGACTTGAAGCCATAGCTCAAAAGTACCAAATTCAACTTACGAGTCAAAACAGCTTCATAGATAACTCCGGTATAATAATCCAAGCCTCTTGCCAGACTCAAATCAAACAGAATCTTATCCTGTATACCAAAGAGTCCACAGTACTCCAACAGCAACTTGATTCCTTGTAAGCCTTCAACGGCTGCTTTAGTCTTGGATAGCTTCTCGTCTTTGAGCAGTTTGTCGGCTAATTCTACGCCACCGTTAAGTCGGACGTACTCGCCTATCCGGTCTGCGGCGTCCGGAGATATTCCCTTCTCGTTTATCATTTCTGTTCGCACTTCCGCCCACGGCGACTGAAGGTTAGGAAAATTGATTGATTTAGAATTTATGAAAATAATAGTAATCGACTTTCGATGAATATTACTTTCAAAATGTGAAATCAACATAATATAGTCTAGGTACACATTCAAAACACATTGGATACAATATACAAAAACATATGAACATAATATTTTCCTAGTACTATCTTGCAAGGACGACGCAAGCTGAATACAAACCAGCACAAAGTTCATATTTTATTAAAGGAAGGATTTATAAATACAAAACTTTTCATGACTTCCACTTAAATAAGGACTGAGCTCAATATTGAAACCCAATGTAGCTCCGATTTACGTGAAATCTATACATATTAACAATAAAAAGTCACTTTGGGTGTCTGTCTGTTTGACCGCGTTGTTCTTCTAAACGACATAGCGGATTTTAATGCAGTTTATTAGATAATTTATTCCGGAAGGTTTATGTGTATTACATTCAACTTGCACACAAATAAAAATATTTCTCGGTGTTTTGTCAAGTGGTAAAAGTGCCTTTGGTTCGCACGGTTTTTACCACTTGAGTAAATTAATAATTGATTACCTTGTCTAACTTATCAATAGTAGAACATGCGGTTCTGAATTTGTCAGCAGGAACGCCGCAAGCTTCGAACATGCCATCTAGTAGCCTCCGGTGATTCACCTTCAACACGTACGTGCCGATCTCAAGGGCATCCAGTATCTCAGTGACCACCTTCAGGCATTCTGCGTCAGGTACCATGGGGTCATACTGACCTGCTATGTCGAAATCCTGAAAGTATATTTTAAATATTAGGATAAACTTTCGAAGTTTCAGCAAATTTGATTTTACAGCCAGGACACTTTTTATTGAGAAGGAAATAAAGGCAATTTGAAATAATAAAATAACCTTTTACTTTTCTTAAACTTATGAAGATTTGTATAAAGATCCTCTTAGGGCTGATTTTTCCACCGCCAGATAATTTTTATTCAAGGAATAAAATTAACGTTTGACAGTTTTTCTATGAAATAACTGTCAAAATTTCAAAATTATACCTCGAATAAAATTATCAGATGAATCATGAATGAAAAATCAGCCCTAAGTCTTTGTAAAAATTGCAGAAATAAAGTTGCAAATATTTAGAATGTTTCTTGACTTAATTTTGATATTTAGAGAAAAATATTATTAGGATAAAGCCTTATTAATAATTATTAATCAAGAAATCAAACTTACACATTGATAGAATTCCCTGTATCTGCCTCTTGTCATCGCCGGGTTGTCACGCCGATACACCTTAGCGATATGGTATCTCTTCAGGGTATTTATCTTGCTCATGGCTAAGTACCGCGCCAGTGGAACAGTCAGGTCATACCTCAGAGACAGAATCTCGCCACCTTGGTCTTTCAAGTCATAGATCAATTTGGCGTCCTCTCCATATTTGCCAGTTAGTACTTCCTTGAATAGGAGGAAAAGTAAATTGAATAATGGTTTTTATATAATTATATGCAAATATACTACATAAAAATGTATTTATAGTATCTTTTTTTGGGGTAAACGGTCGAGGTAGACCGCGCCGAAGTGTGACGATCTAATCATGTTTGCGAGGCAACACGGCCAGTGATCGCACAAAAAAGAGAGGTATGGAAAAGGAATAGACTAAAAAAAACCTTTTTTGTTGGGTTTATCTTTTGAAACCAAAGAAATTTGCAGTACATGAAACTAGATTACATTGAGCATGAAATAAAAATTTAATAAAAATGCATAGAAGAGTATTTGTAAACAGTACCAGTACAGTGATAAGCTAGGGTCAAGCTACTACTAAACTATTCAATGGAACTGACTGAAATTGATTTCGTAAACAATTATCAAAGTGTTACACTGTAACAATAGCTATTACCATCAAACTACTACACAATTATATTCATTGATATGTCTGCCCAAAGGACTGATAGCCACTGGAGCAGACGAGCCCCAGAGTGGTGATGGCGTATCGGCAAGCGTAGTTTGGTATTCCCCCTAACAAAGTGGCTAGGACAGACTGGATGCCGATGGCGGAGGACTGGGTGTTGTGGTGCAGTCTGGAAGAGGCATATCAGCGTATGTCCAGCAGAGGACTGTGATAGGCCGAGTTAATTGGTGGATTGATATAATATCTAATTAGTATAATATATCAGTTATTAATTATAAATAACTGAAAGAAAAGACTGACCCTCAATTCAAAAACAGGTGTGTCAATACACTCAGCTCCGTGTCTCTTGAACACCGCAATAATCTTCTCAAGAACACTATTCCTTATGCTCATCTGTTGTGGGTTGTAATCTCTCGTTCCTTTCGGAGTTTTGAGGGTGAACTTCTGAGGAGCAGCATCTTCAGGGGCCAGTTGTGATTTCAATGACAATAACTTTGCTACCTCCTCTTGAATCTAGAAAAGGAAAGAAATATAATTAAAAGGTTAAATAATGTGTTGGCCAGGAATGAAGTGCAATATTTTACAATGTGGAAATGATATATATTATCATGAAACCTTATTGTTTAGTAGCATCTGCCTGAAGATTTTCTTTAATAATAAAATAAATTGTTCATTTAAGTTTAAATACTAACTCTCCATACAAGACAAAAAAAATTCAGCATCCATCCATAATTTCAATTGAAAAAATAGCTTTGTGACAACCATAATTGGTCCTGGCGGCCACTATAGTCAATTTTAATAAAACAATAAGACACTAATTGCTCAAATAAAATAAGAAAGCATTAAGTAGGCCACCAATACCTTGCACAGAGACGATGTTGCAATGCATTTTGTGAAATTTGTGCTGAGTACTGAGTTGTGTAACCGCATCGCAGTTGCACGGTTCTTTAAGAACCTTAATGCTTTGTACGACATGCTTCACTAGTTTTATCTCTCCACAATTTCAAACAATATGATATCTCGTCACCACAGCTTTACTATGTTATGACCGGAAAAAGAAAACAATTTTGAGTCATACATTATGAACAATTTTCAAGAGTAGATTCAGATTTCATCAATGGGTAACATGAATGAAATTTTGAAAAGAGGTTGTGGTGACGAAACAAACATATGTGGAGATTCAACAACATTTTACTCAAGGAGGGGTGTACCAGAACCAAATCAATCATAACATCATGCCCAGCTAATGTACAAACAAAGCATCAAAGCCTACAACAGTATGAAAACTCATCAACACACCTGCTGATCAAGTGGTGTGATGCCATCTTTCACTTTTTGCAAGACTTTAGGAGGATTCAATTTAGGTAACAATGATACTTCAGAGTCACTGAAACTCCGCATATGGTACCACCACCTCTTGATGTACTTGTATCTTTGAAAATCTATATTCTTTCCTAAGTCATTCTTCAGTTCTATATCACAGTAACTGGGATTATACCCACAAACATAACTGTACTGACTTAAATATTTATCAATTTCTGGTAAATCGTATTGTACATTATTCTTCCTATCCTACAATTCAAACGAATTCGCATTAACTTGACAGTATGATGCAATAATAAAACAATTCATCAATATGGTATGAGCACCAGTACTTTACTATATAGAGTACAACATACCTTTTCACTTGATTCCTTCGCAGCTTTTAATTTTCTTACAAGTTCACCTTGTTCTTTAATTTTTAAAAGAATAGTTTCCTGGGTGTCTGCCATAGTTTAAACTTGAACTTAAAATTATTCAAAAGGTCTATCCGCTCAAGGCTTTCAAGTAAAAGTGCTTGTTGCTGAGAAATAATTACAGGCTCTCGGCTCTTGGTTTCATGCCTTTCATTTTACAATCAGCAAATAGCAAGCAAGCAAGTAATTTTACACACTGCCAATTGGAGGTTATACGACATGACAGACACAGGACACTAGACGTAGACAGTAAATAACTTATTGCCAAAAGCATGCTTAGTAATGCATCTCTGTTGCTCTTGCGTCATTTCGTTACTCCATCACTTTTATTTCTTCGGTCGGGGATTACTAAGTATTTTACGTTTGTAAGCTTTGTATCTGTAAGGCTCTGGAACACAACTTTGACATTTTCGTAAAACAAAAAGTGACACGAGAGACAGTGACATAAATAGAGTTGACCCAAAAGTTATACAAATTATTACGTCTCAATCATTGAGATAGGATTTTCTTAGGTCAATGGTCTCAATGCGGTTTAGGTCGATGTCAAAAAATAATAAACTGTTGTCATACATTTCATTTTACTCTATAGGTATCTAGGTATCTATTCATACACGAAATATTTTAAGAGACAAATAATCAGCTAGTAAAGAAAAAAAAATTTTTTTTTCCTATTAACAAAAAAAAAATTTGCTTGCGTGTTTTTTATTATAATTATTGTAATTTAAAACTGCTTGAGACTAAAGCGCTTATTACACTATGCTAACTAGGAACACTCTAACAGAACAGTTCAGTTAGAACTGTTTTTACTGCGATTACATCTGCCGATTTCCTAGTTAGCATTGCTTAAAATTGGATAGTGTAATAAGCCCTTAATGCATTTAATTATGTTCAATACGGTACGGAAGCGTATCGAGTGGTTGTGAATAGCTATGCAGATCTCCACAAGTTCCACAACCCAGTTACTGGGTAACCATATAAACCCTGGCAAGACTGGCTGTCAGACTTTCGGGCTTCTGATACCCGTAATGACTACCAAAGATCGACGAATGACAGCCGGGACCAATAAAAATAATGGTTTATTAAATTATTCTAAGTTTTGTCTACAGCTACTGCTGCTGGCAGCCCTATTTCTGTCAGGCGAATGTCGGATTATCAGACTGTCAAAAGTGTCAAAGTCAAAATATTATTCATCGACAAAAATAAAACAAACTGCTCTAAATTTTATAAAAACGATACCTAAATGAAATTGTACGATGGATAGATTTGAATATATTGAAGCACGCCTATTTGAAGGTGAAAATTATGTCAAACGTGATAGAAGTGTGAAGATATACGATGGTGATGATAAGGTTGTTTATTTTATAGTTTCGGGGTATAATCCGCAAATTCCTTGGATGTGTGTAATATCCTGGTGGTTTTTAGTATAGCCTACGTTGTATTTTTACTGCTAGTCTATTCTATCACTAACAATGAAGTCTTATCTCCTATTGCATTATCCTAAATGCTTACAAAGTACCTAACCAATTCTTTTATTCAATACTTCACTAAGCTTTTTGTTTTAGACCCAGTTTACTGATGGAGAAGTAGTGTTAACTACTCACAGAATCTTATGGGGAAAGCCAGGAGATATTCCCAAGGGACTTGTATGCCTCTCATTACATTTATATTATGTTTTCTGCATAGAAGAAGAGAGTGGAGGAGTATTTGGTCTCGGAGGGCCTAAAAGAATTTTATTACATCTAGGACCAGCATTACCAGGTAATAATGACGTTAAATTATTTTTTTTTAGTCTTCATACTAGTTTTTCTGAAAATTATTCTGTTAGAACATCTCTTTTGTTTATTTACTGATAATCAAGTCATGTGAATACAATTAAATGTGTCTTCTTTATGTTGGTGTCTGCCTTGTTCCACCCACTGCTGAGTATAGGACTATATTATTGTTGTCTATATTAATTTAATTAGATCACACTCTCTGTAGACTCACAAGGCAGTACTCTATTCCTTAATGTATCATTTCAGGTAAAAGGCCAGGACCAGCAGTAGCCAGCCCATTCCATTTTGTGAAATTTTCTTTCAAGGATGGAATTGACCAAGTGTTCTATAAGGCCCTAACTGAGGCTGTTGCTGCCAAAGCATGGGAAAGAGCAACTCCTATTACTTCACCAATAAGTGCGGCTAGCCCAAATGCATCACCTAAACCTTCAGTCACTCCTGTCAACTCCAAAATTCGTTCTGGCATAGTTGGCATTGAAAGAAGCATAGAAGAACATCATAGAGCAACTGATCAAAGCATTACTGTAGCATTTCAAGATTTAAGAAAACTAATGGAAAAAGCTAAAGATATGGTTGCCATTTCTAAAAATATTTCTACTAAGATCAGGGTATGAAAATATGTAACACTACCTACACACTGACAGGTGGCTTGCTTAGCGCCTTGAGCCTAATGACTTAACATAATATGTAACACTACCTACACACTGACAGGTGGCTTGCTTAGCGCCTTGAGCCTAATGACTTAACATAATATGTAACACTACCTACACACTGACAGGTGGCTTGCTTAGCGCCTTGAGCCTAATGACTTAACATAATATGTAACACTACCTACACACTAACAGGTGGCTTGCTTAGCGCCTTGAGCCTAATGACTTAACATAATATGTAACACTACCTACACACTGACAGGTGGCTTGCTTAGCGCCTTGAGCCTAATGACTTAACATAATATGTAACACTACCTACACACTGACAGGTGGCTTGCTTAGCGCCTTGAGCCTAATGACTTAACATAATATGGTTACTTGCTAGGATACACGGTGGCCACACTGGGAGGTGGTTTGCGTGTAAGTCGCTAGAAGCCTTGGTAATTTGAATACATAATGAAAGAAATTCATGAATGTACGAATGTCTTATGACTAGACCAAGCAAGTAGCCGGATTCTAGGCCGAGTCCATTTAGATTGCTATTGACATGCTAAGAAGTCTGGCCTAGTCTTTATTAAGTGCTACTAAACTTATCAGTAGCAGATGAAAACTGCAATGCGGTATCTACAAGGGTAATCTGTGCAAAAATCCAACTTGTTTATTTATTTCGATACATACTCGGCGACTAGAGAAGGCGCCAAGCGCGCATTTCGGCCGGTTGCGTACATTCTAGAACGTTTGTTTCACGTTGTTACTCTGCAGGTAACTCGCAAGCTCAGCAAAGCAAGCCACCTGTCGGTGATCAGTGCGTATGTAACCAAAGTCTTTGCTGTTTTGCTGGATCTATTTTGTTTATTTATATCCTCCAATATTGCCCCATTTCAGGATAAACAAGGTGATATCTCTGAAGATGATACAGTAAGATTCAAAGCCTACCTCATGAGTTTAGGTATTGATGATCCAGTAACCAGAGATGCATTTAGATCTGACTCAGACTATTATTTGGGGCTTGCACAACAGATCTCTGATATGATGATTGCAGTACTCATGGTAAGTCTAGTGGCAAAATACAAAAAAAATTAGTTTTGTGAAGTGGATTATTATTATATTTGGTTAGACACACTAGCAGCTAATTAGCTGATGCATGTATCAAATAGCTTGGCGATATTTAATCTGTCCAGTCGAGTCTTGAAGCAGTTCAGTGTGGGGCCTGTCACAACATTTTCCAGGAGCCTCATCCCATCTATGTAGGGTGAGGTGTTCAACAGTGAACCATGAAAAAGTTGCACATTCAAATCTCAGTTGTTTCTAAACATAATGAATATTTTTTTTACTACAGTACTTCTCATATATCTGACCTTAAATTTTGCATATACATTTTAGACCCAAACGTAACAGGGTAGGAAATATTTAAGTTTTTTTAAAAGATGGGAAATGGCTCACTGAGTCCGCCTCATGGGACACTCTGAACCGGGGGCTAGGTCAACAGTGAACCAATATGTACACAGTGAACCATCCTATTTATTTTACAGTAAATTATGACTATTTATGCCACAAAACTAAAGGTAAAGAAATAAAACGTCTTTTATATGTTATCAAATAATCAACTTTATTAAACCTAAATGGTTTTAACAATGTTTTTAAAATATTTATTGTTATAAAGACTTTAACAAATATATTTGGCTCACAGAGATCAATTGCTCAGTCAACTTGAGATGAAGATCCACTAGCATAGAAAGTGCCTTCGGAATTAGAATCTTCATCAATAATTGGAGTTTCTTTTTTTTTCTTCTTTTCTTTATATAAATTACTCTTCACTTTCTTTGCTTTTACTTCAACATTTTTTTTTTCGCGATGCTATTAAATCTTTCTCAGGAGTGTCGGTCTACATATCTCCTTACAGTTGGGTAGGGTAATCCGTATTCTTTTGCTGCTTTACGAATGGATTGTCCATTTTTTACAAGCATGATAGCCTGTAACCCTGTAACATTTCTTCTTTCGTGTGACGTCCAATTTTTCTTTGCGCTGTTTTATTTCGCCCCATGCTGAAACAATAGCATTATAAGTAATACAATGTAATGTTTCAACTCAATACAAATTGTGTATAAAATTCAAAACCTACCCGCATAAAGTAGCAATTTATAGGTGGTTCACTGTTCAAACTACGTTCGTGGTTCATTGTGTACTACACCCACCATTCAACATTTAAGGTTATGTTAAAAGCAAAAGAAAAGAGTTACCGTAGTAAATTCAGTTTTATACGATACCCCAATAAACACTATAATAAGTATAGTAAATTTCACACAGAAAAACTATACATAACAGACGTAGTAACAAAAGATAGTACTTACGTTTTATTTTGTTTTGTCGCTGAAAATTATAATGCGGTCCACCACGCGGGCGTTTTTGGCGCTAGCTCGCTCGCGACTGGGGAGCGGGCGGCGCGGTAAAAACTGAGTACTTTCGTGTCCACGGCACGGTTTAGCAACGTAACGTTTACAAAGTAAGAAGGGTGGTTCAATGTGTACCACTGGTTCACTGTTGGACATCTCACCCTACCTAGTAGTATCATTCTCAAGAGAAGTTTACCAAACCTTATTCTACTTTTGTGTAAGTACTAACTATACTTAATTATGAAAATATTGTCTGCTGACAGGATTGTGGAGGAATTATGTCATTGGCTGATGTCTGGTGCAGAGTAAACAGAGCCAGAGGCTTAGAGCTCATATCCCCTGAAGATCTCCTGAATGCCTGCAAGTGGGTAGTATACTTAACCTTTTTTTTATTGCTGAATGGTTTGGTCATTGCTTTCCATCAGACGCGATCGAGGTCAAGAGCAGCACCCTAATTGCGTAATACACGATCAATCGGAATCGGTTTCATTTTGACAGTTCAACAACATTCATTGCGTTATTTACGTGTTGAGCAGACAGTTTTCGAACTTATGAAGCAATGGATTAGCAATTTGCTTCAAAATGATTCAGATTCCGATTGATTGTGTGTTACGCAATTGGGGTGCAGGCCCTCTTGACCTCGATCGCACCTGATGGAAAGCGATGGATGAGGTCTATGACCTTGACCTTTTTATGCCCCTTCTACTGTCGGCCAGTCAGATATCATATCGGCGCCTGCCATACTTGACGGCCTGCTGTGACCACTCAATCTCTGCTATTTTGTCCTCATTTTCATCATAAAATGTGTGTGTAGAATTGCAATAAAATTAATCAAGGTTAACATTTTTTGTATGTCCTTTCAGATTGCTGCAAACAATTGGAGCTCCAATGTGTCTTAGAAAGTTTCCAAGTGGTGCATGTGTATTGCAACTAAATAGTCACCAAGATGAAGAAGTAGCTAAGACTACTTGTGAATTGGTAATTACCATTAAGTATTATTAGTAAAAATGTTTTTTATGCCATAAATCTGCTATTCTTATATTTACAATAGAAACTTGTCATTGGAAACAACCTCGAATCATATAATATTTAAACAGCTCAGTAACCTTGAAGAAACTTGGTTCCTTTGTTGATTATGCTAGAACCAGCAGTAGGTATGTAGTAAATTAAATATTTCTTTCCAGCTTGAAGATAATGGTTATCTAACCCCTGTGAAGTTGTCACAAATTGCAAATGTGTCCGTCCTGCTAGCACGCGAGCGCCTATTCACGACTGAACGCCTTGGCATGGCGTGTAGAGACGAATCCATCGAAGGCTTGGCGTTTTATCCAAACCTCTTTTTAAGAGAAGCTTAGATAACACTACTATTAATGCTGTTAAAGATATGTTAAGCGTTTATTACAATTATTTGCAAATTTAAAGTGTTTTATTCCTACCTGCCTCGGAAAGCATGTCAAGCCATTGGTATTTGTCATGGATCTTTGACAGTCATTACGGGTCGTCAGAGCCAGTAACTGGGTTGTGGAGGTCAGATAGGCAGTCGCTTCATGTAAGATATTAGATACTGGTACTCTATCATCCTGCAGACTGCATCCAGTTAAGCTGGAAGCGGATCCCAACATAGTTGGGAAAAGGCTAGGCAGATGATGATTAAGGTGTTTTATTATTCCAAAGGAAAAAAAATATAGAACAGTTTTCAAGCACATACAGGTTTTATTATAATTTAAAAGCATGGCCTTAACTTCACAAAAGCTAACTTCAAGATGAAAGTGACAATCTAATTAAGTCCATACATAAACCATACCTTATTTATTCCATCTGTAAACTTTCTCTCAAAATATTCTTAATCTTACATCAAACATAAATACATAGTTCTATATTCTATCTTAACTTCTAGCACAAGTTATGATCAAAACATTACATACATCATAATTTATATATATTAGACCTTACATAAAATAGAAAGTAGTTATTGAACCACAATTTATCAAGATAATACAAAAAATGTGACAAACCTTACATCAATATTTTCCCAATAAATACAAAAATAAACGTAATATATGAAAATTTTAGTAAAAGCACACTTGCGTTGAGTGATCACAGATACATTAAACATTGAAGCAGTTATAATTTATATAATTGTCATCATATTGTGTTCATTTGTTGCGCATAAACACTATTGGCCTTATGTATTTAGTAAGTACTTTAATGAAGCAGTATTACTTAAAAATGCTCTTTAAAACTTAGTAAAACTAATTTTAAATCTCTACAACACGAATTTTAATACTGCATTTTTAGAGACTAGACTAAAGCCAAACTTCAGCATTAAACCAAAATGTGCCAGAAAAGAAAAAAAAATTCTTAACCTACAATTTATTTGTGTTATCTTCGGAATGTGTCAAAGACAGTATTTAATACTCAATTGCACTCTTGAAATCCTTTGGTAATTGATTATATAAACCACAACGTTCCCAAGCCTTAAATTCGTCCTGTGAACGAATATTGTCTACAAAGCATTCAACTCCCCTCACAAATGGCAGTAACATTTCATCATTTATGGTTTCTGAAAGACGATGGAGGAATGCTATATTCTTAGCAAGGCTGTCCTTAATCTTTGCAGTTAGTGGCCGTTCAGTGCACTCCAGTATGGTCATCTGTAATATCAAAGAATATTAAGTAGACATTTATGCAATAAGTTTTTAATTATATTTAATCTGCTAGCAGATTTGTGTTGTAGTATTTCGATCTTTGCTAGTGTACATTTCTAAAAACTCTAATGCTACAAGCTATGTATTACAGAAATAAAGAATTCTTACTTTGTCATCAATTATGGACTGTTGTAAACCAAGGTAAAGGTTTAAACACTCTGACAAACTCTTCACTTTATCAGGCAGGCAACCAGTTTTGTTTCTGGTGATGAGTAAATCACCAACCTAGAAAATACATTTCTTTTTGTATGAAATAAGAACATAATTATAATCTTCTATTCTTTTTTTGACTAAGTAAATGATAATAATATTACCTGAGTGTCAAATACTGAATTCAATTTCACACTGTGCTTATGATACAAACAATCCGATATAATCCTGGAATCATGGATTATCTTCTTAGGTGTCTCACTTTGCAAGAGTTTCTTTAACCCAGCTGTAAATGCATGATACTCCATAACTTTAATGTCAAAAATATAAATCTGTAGAGGTGTAGATAAGACCAGGAATGGCATTTTCCATTTCCTCCCCAAGCTTGCACCGTCAGTACTCAACCCAACATAACTGTACTGGCTCAAGTCTTCAATTGCTTCATGGAAACTCTTATCAACTTGGTTGATGTAAATGTACTTTTTAGAAGTCTTTATGATTTCCTCACATTCCTTTTCAGATATCTTTAAATGTTTTTGTTCATTTGGCTGTTCGAGTTTCACAATATCCCTGATTTCTGAGTTATAATAGTGAAGAATACCATCACTTAGGTCTCCTTCGGGTGAATCCTTAACATTGTAAAGAGAAATTTTAGACTTATCATTAGTCATTCCATAAAACCGGCCTTCGTGTATTTCACTGTTATTAGTATGAACTTGTAATAGTTCACCCTTCATATATAGGTTGTCCATTTTGTGATGAGGTATATTGATAACAAGTAGGTAGTAACTAAAAAGATTTTAGTCCTTTTTGACCGGTTTCTCAGGTTTATCTGTGTCACTATAGGCTTTGAAGATGTAAAGTCCTAGAGTAAGATGTAGGACGACGACCGCAACTACAGCGGAATACACACTGCTCGTAATCGGCTCCAGTCGTAAAATTCCATCGAATAAGACACTCTTAGTAGTAAAGAATGAAAGCACAGGTACAACAATAATGATCAGGCAGTATTTTATCACCGTCTGAAACACTTGGAAATCGGGTAGCTCCTGAAAGCAAGATGTCATTTCATTAAAATCACATAAAATACTTATTCTTAATTAGGAGAAACTATTTATAATGAGTAATTGGTTGACTTACATTTGCACGTCCTTCAATCATCATAAAATAAAAGAAATTAATAAGTTAAATTAATACTCGAAAAAGCCAATGCCGTCAGTCACAAGCCGCATCGGTCACAAGAATGAACGATTAGAATGGAGGAATTGATTTTCAGCCATCCGCCCACTACAGATAATAAATTGAGTTTAGTGAAGAATGAATGATGAAACGTTTTTATGAGCTTGAGTTTATAAGGTTGATTTGCATAAAAATTTACTTTTGGGTCCAAATAACTTCGATGCCCAACTTATATAACCAGACTATTCCTCACAGAAAAATAGGCCTTATTTATCCCTCAAAGCACAGTTGACTTAACTCTAAACTTCCGTTGTATCCAGTGTCATGGGACTGATGACAAATTTTCCTCTTGGATATCCTCTACCTGGAGAAATAGAGTTATATCGGACTCTTACCCGACTAAATCCTCAACATGCTCCGCGCCAACTACAGGTATAAACCAGCTATGGCCATGTGCGGTCTGTCCTGCACCTGCAGCCATTCTCCTAGAGAGGCGGATATTGATAAGCCAGTGAACTTGCCACCGCACCGTCTTGGTACTAAAACACTATGACAATCTGAATCATTTCGAAGAATATTGCTAATCCATTGCTTCATATGTTCTAAAAAATTGTCTGCTCAACAACATAATTAACGCAATGAATGTTGTTGAACTGTCAAAATAAAAGCCACTGCTTGCTGTACTACTGATTGTACTGATACTGTGGTACGCAATTTACCACGATGGTCTAGCTTACTCCTTTATACCCTAAATTAAATTTACAGAAGCAAACCTTTTTTTTCACGTTCACACGTTCAATATTCATCATTTAACACATCGATGTTATGCATGGATGTTATCTTCGTGATGTTTAACACTTTCGCTGCTTCACGGTACTTGCACATGAAAGGATGATGAAAAATTATAGCGGGGTCATAATGATTTTAATAAGCTATAAAGTATATAAATATTTGTGCATCGGTTAGAATAGAGTCACACGGGTTTTGGTCACGTTTTAAAATAAGTTATTTTCTCAACAATGTTCAGAATACAACATGGTATTCTGTTGATATGTTTTGTAAGTACGTTTTCGGTAACAGTCATTTATTAATTGTAATTTTAACAGTTTTATGACTTGCATTCTTCCTACAGATCGGGTCACATAGCACTTTAATTGATTTTAATGAAGTCCAAAAAAATATTTTGCAATGGAAGAACCAGAACTTGCTTAATCTTAGTGAGGTTAGAGTCCATATTTCTAGAAAATATATATAATTTTAAGTTTATTAAACAAACGTTTAGAACTGTACTGTGTTTATCAGATTGGAGTAACAAGTAACGGTGGTTTTGACTTTAGTGATGTAAAAAACAAAATTTTACAATGGAAAACTCAAAAGCTAGCCGCTTTATGTCCATCAAACGGGTAAGTTATTTTTTTCTGGTTGAAAACGTAATTTTGAATTACAGTGATTTTAATTATTCAATCATTTTATTACAGCCAACAGCTGCAAAATTTATTAAATATCGTATGCAGCACGGCACAACCAAGTAACGTTACCATAAGAGATGCTTGCATCACATGCTTTTCGCGAGTGACATCGATGGCTGAGGTTTGTTTAATCAATTCGTTTATCTTGAAGGAGTTACAAGTTTAGTAAACTTTTAACACAATTTTATATTACAGGGACCACAAGAGTTAAATGCGTTAAGTGTTTGTGCTGTACAGTATTTTACAGGTGCATACGTTGCATGTGCTACAGCTATTATGGTAAGACTTTTACTAAACTTTATTTTAAACTTATAAGATCCTTTCTCACGGAAAAACTGTGCAAACGGTTTTGCGGGGCACAGTTTTAAGTACAGACGCCAGCAGGTCAAGCTTTGAACCTTAATACTGTAGTGATAAAGTTGAAAATCTATTAGATAAATTTGACAGATTGTAGTAGCTTGATGTGCTGGCGTCAATCAAACAATCAATCTGGCTATCCTTTTGCCAAATGAGTTGGGGTCGGCTTCCAGTCTAACCGGCTGCAGCTGAGAATACCTATCTGACCTCTACACCCAGTTATACTTAACTGGGTAACACTATACCCTTGATAAGACTGGTTATCAGACTTTCGGGCTTCTGACTACCCCTGTAACCTCTGTCAAAAATAGTACGAATGACAGCCGGGGCCAAGGGCTTAACGTGCTTACCGAGGCACGGAGGGGTCACGATATGTTACAAATGGTCACCCATCCACGGACCGACCTCAGCAAGCGTAGCTGAACCTTCAATCGATAAAAAATAATAATACCTAATATAAAACATCAATTCATTTGTATCAATCCTATTCCTACCTATTGAGAAAAGGCACAAAAGGGGATTCAGGATGCGTTAGGAATACTGCTATGATTGACTTTGCTATATTAACTTTACAGGCTCTGTCTACGTCGGCGTTAAATGTGCAACCATCTGGGTGTTTCATGGGTTATTGTGATTTTGTTCGCTGTCTTAGAAGAGCTAATTCTGTTAATTTGGTACGTAACGACGAAACTTAGGTCTAAAGAATTTTATATATCTGATCCAGATTAAAAGTTGAGCTATTCATAATTTCAGATTACACAATGCACTCGAGAAGCCAGAACCGGTGTTAACATAACAGTAGATGCAGACAACGTGCGATTTTATAAAAATGTTACTTCTTGTATATTGGCAAAGTCCAGGTGTGGTACATTTAATCCGATTACCGGAGAACCCCAACTTCCTGGTTTTACTACGTCAGGAGCAAGAATTAGTAACACTCTTCAGCTTTCAGATTCAGGAGAGCTTAGAGTGTTAGCATTTTCTGCCAACACTCCTGTTAGCAATTCTTTTTGTACAATATCCCCAAACTTGACACAGTCAAATTGGCTCACAAATGTTTGCTAACTCCAATGTAATTGACTACGCGACCACATAAAAATAACTGATTGGCGCAAATCTCGTTTTTTTTAATCTAGGATTCTAGGATGTATGTTTCAAGTCGTTGTCATGCTGTTTCAAGTAATAGAAAACTTATGCAAACGTCATTTTGTGATGATAATAAATTAATGTCAATGTCATTGTCAATGTCAATTGTCAACTACTGAGTACTGACCTTAATCTGTGCAACTGACTGGATTCAAGTGAAAATTTGCGAAGTTTTAAAATTGCTATTTTTTACACTTATTACTTGTACTTGTCTTAAATTGTGGTTCAAATCTTATTTGCTGTAAAAGTATATGCAGGTCTGTAAGTAGCTACTTTTATACATTGCTAATCTTTTAGAATTTTCAAAACTTTCTGTTGTACTCAGGCCCAAACCTACAATGTACAAAACTTTAATTTATGTTATCTAGAGACAAGTTCAATTATATTATTATTGTTACGAATGGTAGCGACTAGATTTAATTATTATACCTGCTTAAGTATATAAGTTATAGTTGGGTTATGCCCTTGAAGTTTCTTAAAAACAATGATTTGTGTTCATTGCCTAGCTAGTTTCACTTTAAAAAGAATTTCAGCAATCATGCTATTCACGTTTGCATCTCAATACTTAATGTTTCTTTATGGATTGAGATGCATATGTCCTGCAGTGGATTTTGTGGACAGTGATGATTGTGAACTTTGAGCTCTGTATTAACTAAGTATTCTTAGGTCTTTTGTATGTAAAAGTTGAAAATAAATTAAATTAGAACACAAACTACAACTGTAAATTTTAACTTTATCTGTATTTCAATGATGGTGTGATAAGAATTTCATCTGGAGCAAATTGTAAAAGGTCAATAGATAAGATAAGAGTTAATGTCATGTAAGACAATTTTTCCTTTTGAATTCAACTTATTTCTAGTATCTAATAACAAAGGTGTCTCATTAGTGGTAGGCGAGTCTTTTATATTTTGTTGGCTATGGTGAATATTGTTCTGTCTGCTAAGAAACCTAACACAGGGAAAATTCAGAATTATATATTGAACAAGCGCCACAATTAGAAATTAGAGATACCAAATAAACTTATTATTAATTGGCAATGCTATACTCATCATATGAGTTATTCTATTTTATTGGAATTTACATAAACTACAGTGGAAATAGGTAATATCGCCAAAATCTATATCAGACCACCATAAGGACTATTCCTGCTTGCAGTGCATATTATTAGTCGATCTAAAAACGATCTCCTTTTGTTTTACTTACGCAGGACACAGCTCTGGTCGTCATGTGATAGTACAATAAAAACTGCTGATTAATTCTTAGATTTATTTTCAGAAATAGTTTTACAAAACTTGGCTTTTACTGTTTTGGTTTTCTTTTTAATCTTCTTTGTTAGCCGAATGGAAGTATCGGAGTCAGAGTTGTCTGAAATAATATTGTTTTTGGCAATTTGTTTTTTTGACTGCACGGCAGTTGTGACAATAGCACCTTTTTTAAAACGTGACTTAGTCTGTCTGTTTTCTACAGAGGCCGCCTTTTGTGCTTGCTGGGCATTCCTTGGTATGTCCGTAAAACTAGTATTATTTTGGTAAGGAGAACTGTCAGACTTATTTTTTAACCTGGAATAATATAAAGCAATTCATTATTCGTTATAGTAGTCAAGTCAAAAAGTTTATGTTTCTTGTTGATGGGCAAAAGGAATCGAAATTCCCTAAAAAAAATAATCAAAATATAAATATAAGTACTTATTGTTCTAAAAGTTGAATATAATATAATATTAAAAGAATCCCCCGAACCCAAATAAATAAATAAATTTTAAATAAAATATAACTCATAAATATTGTTGGGATCCCCGCTAGAACATAATTATGTACTTCAACTATGTAAAATATTATTTGATTTTAATTCAATAAGAATAACTATATGAAATTCTGTCAATGGTACACTACAGTACAGTCACGAGCAAAAGTATGTAAACACTCGGCTTTATTTTTTATACAAGAGCGATTTACTCCTTTATTTTTTAATGAAATTGTATGTTGTTACGAACATAGTATTTTAGAACCCTTAGGTTTATGTAATGTGTCGTATTTCAACGTTGCATTCGTTATTTCAAGAAAAAATCGCAATTGAAAGTTGCCAAGTGTTGACATATTGGTGCTCGTGACTGTACTATTCATTAAATAATAAACAAAATATGTTCATAATAACAAGCATGCATCATCAATATTACGAATAATGATAAACATTCTTTGTGAAGGAGTCATCCTTAAAGGGCTTATTACACTATCCAATTTAAGCAATGCTAACTAGGAACACTCTAACTAGGAAGTCGGAAGCTAGTGATTACACTACACTAACTTGGATACTAAATTGGATTCTAAATCGGTCAAACGACGCATGCAGACGCATTCGTGAAGAACGATTGTACACAATTTAGGAAGTAGTGCGATTGGACCTCCATTTTACACTAAATTGGATCCAATCTGTTCTAACTGCGATTACATCTGCCGATTTCCTAGTTAGCATTCCTTAAAATTGGATAGTGTAATTAGCGCTTTAGTTTTTCCATCTGGAATTTCTCAGAAGCAGTCTGGATTTGTGCTCGACTGATGGCAATAGGTTCGCCCCCATGGGACTTTAACACAACTGGCGAAATGTGGGTGTACCCTTCGGGGATTACAGGCGTGATGTCATGTTAGCCTTTGTGAAAGATGGAAGCAACTTGATACTCACTTTCCTTTTTTCTTCCAAGGCTTAGGTAATTTGTTCATAGGTTCTAAGATATCATTCATAGAATTTGGCACTTTAAGTGTAAGCTTTTTGGTCTTAGATTTCTTCTTCTTTTTGTCATCTTTAATTTTCTGCTGTTCACCTTCAAGTTCCTCAAGTTTCTTGGAGCAGGATCTATTAAAGGAAATAAAAGAATATTGATAATCTTGATCAAACAAAGTATTTTAAGAACTGTAAAGAAAATATTGAATTGGTACCGTAATAAAGCTTCACTGTCAGTGAAATATGAATTCATGGCAAAACTTGATATGCCCCAGGACAGTGGACCTTTCTCTTCAGTTTGAACACCGGTCCACACATTTCTCTTAAGTGTAGTCAATTTAACCTGTAGTTCAGTTGGCTGAGTACTTCTTGTTTTAACATCAGATAAGCACCTAAAAGTTATGAGTGAAATACTATACTTATTGATTCATTTAAAGAGTGAAAATTAGAAACGAAAGCAAAGCATAAAATAACTAGGCTTGTGCTAACGTAAGGTATGGGTTTGGCATGTAATGCAACAACCAACAAGTCAAGCTATATTGTCGTCCGATATATTGTTTTGATGATCAACAAGTTCTGTCAGCTTCTTACAGATTTACTCCATTTTATTGATCGTTTCTGTCGCCTTTTAGCGATCGTTACAATTTATTGATCGTTATAAAGCGACAGTAACTTTGATATTTAATATCAAAGTTGACGATCGACAAAAACTACGATATTGATTGTCTGTTGCTTACACATTTAGGTACTTGATTTTTTTTGATCACACGTGTGGATCATCAAAAATCGAGCAAATCTGTAGCCACCTTTAATGACGACCATAATTTCGTTACCATTAGGCACCTGTATACATTACAGTCAGGGAACTGTATTGTTGAGCTAGTTGACACACTAGCAACTTCAATTTGCCGCATTATAGCTATGTCATACTACTGAGGAAAATTGCATTTGTGATATGAACTTACGACCAATTTAAGTTGAAAGAGTAAATGCTAGGAAATATTAAAAAAATATCTAATAAAACTTTGAGACTACTCTAATTAAAATTAAAATGTAGTTGCCATACTTCGCTGGTGGTAAACACCTGAATTGATGCCATGATGCGGGGTTCAGTCTCGATTTCTCTGTTGCTTCGTTAAACATTGATACACTTCTTGGTCTTCTACATTTTAACGTCTTCTCGGGGTCTGAGTGGTATGGAGAATCACTTGTCTGGAACGTTAAAGTACAGTTTTAATGTATGATACAAATATAAAAAAAAGTAAAAGTATTTATTTTGGTTCGCACAGGAAGATAAAGTAAACACAATCATAAAAATATAAAAAACAAAATTATATAAGTAAAAAGAAAGTGAAAAATAGAAAGTGCTGTACCAGGCCAAAAGGCTATATCAGGATGATGCTGCGACATTTAAAAATAAGTGTCGCAGCGCTGGTATTCTGGTAGAGCTCGCTGTGAAATAAATATACAACATCGAAGAGTGTTTAGGGTGCTGCTTAGAATGAAATCTTTCTCTATGCATTTCAAAACCAAGAGGCAGTTCCCTAGTGATTCTAAGTGCCTATGAAAGGCGTCGGTAAAATTTCACTGAAGATCCTTCGTGCATGTACTGAAAACAACGCCCAAAAAATGGCGTGATGACTAAGTTCGGGCACGAAATGTCCTCCCTCAAAGTAAATCATGTGAACTGTGATAAAATTGAAGGTTACCGGTGCTTTTACGATTTTCAGTTCAGGTGGCATTTTCTTCTTCCGCCTTGGTTTTGCTTTGACCGACGAATGTATCAATTTTTGAACTCTCCTCATAGGACTTTGGTTTCCGTCGTAAGATTCAGCATCTGATGACATATCAGTCATTGCATCTGATGTCAAATCTATTGTAGCTCTTGATACCTGCAATTTAAAAAGGTTCATTATTCCAACTTTGCTTCCATATTCTTCATGATTGACACGAATAACTTAAGTAACAACCTGTAAAGTTTCCCGTTTTGTTTTCTTCCTTTCAATTCGTTTCATTTTTTCTAACCTTGGACGTTGCTTTCTAGGCTTCTGTAAAATTAAGATTTACCAATGATTATACATACGAATATTCATTATTCAAGTTCTTGCTGTAAACATAATAATTACAATGAAAATCTTACCTCGTTTACATTTTTGTTGATATCGGGGAAAATTGGCGAAGGTGGTGGTGCAGGCTGTTTAGCCCTAGATTCTCTTCTGTGTCCAGCTTCTGAACTGCTACTTGATGTATCCCCTTCATCACTACAATAAATTATGTTAGAACGCATTTTCACGACAAAATCATGTCATTTTTGTTCATAAAAAAGTTACCTGGAATAATCTGATAAATCAATATTCGTTGGCTCATCTGCATTTGATCCTTCTTTTAATAGTCTGGTAACAATTTTTGTTCTCAATCGCTCCTTGCTAGGATCTTCGTCGCAGAAATCTAGCAACGTCTCGCAGAATGTTCTTCCTAGACTTTCATAGTCTTGGACAGAAAAATGTGTAGACATCCTGCTGCCCAACTCGGATCCTCCAAAAGAAGCTTCCATAGTATAGCTGTTAGATACTCCCAACATCCATACCACGACTCGACCAGTGCCTTCTTTACTACGTTGTATTCTAAACTTGCAATTTTCAAATGAGAACTGTAAAACAGAAGTGGTTAAAATCTGTATTACTTAGTGCAATATACACAACCATATAAGTTTCAAATGTCGTGTACCTTATCGGCAGCATTTTTGTGAAGCATCAAAGGGAATACTTGCTCTTGTAAACGTTTGTCGGTAGTTTTTCGGCTTTCACATCCATAAATGAATATATTGTGCTTCCGGGAATGTGCGTGGAGATCAACATACATTGCTACGCCACATTCCTCCTGTAGTCTGACACACAATAATTTGGTTAGAAAATTACACCGCATTTTCCTCTTGGGAATACCTAGCACACGTTGTACGCTGCCTACTAACCTTCGTATCATCACTTTCGTATGCCAGACTGGTGGATATGTTTCCCTTATAACCGTTCGATATTGTCTATTCAAGTCCTTTCCGGTGAGTGAACATCGGTTGTTTCCAACGATTACCTGTAATAATAGAAAATGTATGTAGGTATGCTGTATGACAATGTGCGACACATTTTACTATGTATTGTTTGGAATATATTTGTCACTCACACCATCTGGATTCAACATTGGTACTAATTTAAATATAAATTTTTCCCTCAATTCGCGAGCTTGGTTCGAGTCTCCGGTTAAATAGTCCATGAAACCTTTCATCATCCAAGATGAAGGAGTTTCTCCTGGATGAACTCGGGCAGTTATAACGACGGCTTTCTTTTTCTGCAAAGCCAATGACCAGAGTTAATCTTTTTATTTATTTATTTATTTAAGCCTTTTATTTCCCAAATCATTTTGAAATTAATTACAGTGTTATCATAAAATAAATAAATCTCATTCCTAATTAAAACCTGAATAATAATAGAATCATGCATTTTGACACACATTCGTAAATAAATAATAATTGATTTTAATTATATAATAAATAATTTGTTCAATTAGTATTGGGTGCCCATTTAAGGGCGAAGGCCTCCTTTTTATTCCTATCTGTCTTGAGCCATTCTAGTCCAGGTGGGACGTGGGACCTGTCGCGGCCATAATATCATCGCACCACCGGCGCCTGGGTCTGCCTCGGGTGCGTGGTGCCTCGCGAGGGGGTACCAATGGAGGACCCTCTCACTCCATCGTCCATTTTGTCAGAGTTAATCTTACGTTAGTTTAATTTTAGCAAATATAAAAAAAATAAATCAGTACCTTTTGCTCTAATTCACAAGAACTTGGTGGGGCTGTTACAGTTAGATAATACACATTATTCCCAGCTAATGTTCTACAAAGAAGCCTCAGTTTTGCATAAGTTGATTTGACTGGGTGTGATTGT
The DNA here is from genome assembly GCA_949629185.1 of Apamea crenata. Lineage (NCBI taxonomy): Eukaryota > Metazoa > Arthropoda > Insecta > Lepidoptera > Noctuidae > Apamea > Apamea crenata. Next base: position 12,742,131 of record OX451359.1, on the reverse strand, counting down.
AATTTAGATAGATATTCTTGTAGATCGGAATATGTGTAAGGATAACAATGTGCAATGTACACAGCGTCGTCTGTGTGTGGGAACTCAATGTTAAATGTTAATGTGTAACTTGGAAATTGCTCTTCTTCTTCAGACCTGTAAATAGATTGCACTGTAGTATTAACATAATTGTGTCGTTTATTTGAATTTAAACGGCAAGTTACTTACGTAGAATCATTTTTAAAGTACGCGATGTTATCGCCGCATCGCCTCCAGCCGATCGAATGCAACTGTGCGTCCTTGGTTGAGTATAATAGAGGTCGCATGCCCTCGTTGTATAAGCTTTCGGCTTTTGATAAGTTCACTATGGAAAATCTGTAACATTTTGCGTGTGTATAATTTTTTTAGGAAACAATACGTAACGTTGAATAGTCATGCAATCGGTATTACCTGTACGTCATATGCTTTTTTGTGTTCGTGACTTTAAAATAGAACCATTGCATATGTCTGTTTGTATAGAGGTCAGTCCTGAGATGCAGTTCATAATAAGCTGACGTTATGCGTATTGCTTTGGCTAAATTTCCACTTTCGAAACGAGATTCAAATCGTAGCTCTTCTTCAATGCCCTCGACGTCTACACTTGCACACGCTGATAGAAATAAGCGAGACCCTCCTACTGTAGAACGACTAAACTGCAACACAATCAAATAATCAGCCACTTTATACTTGGTAAAAGAAATTAGTGTGTTCTTACTTACATAATTTACGGCACTCATAGGATAATATTGGAATATAACTGTCCCTGCATCTTCACCGACAGGTTGTGGTTGCAGTTCTTTTCCTGAAGATATATAATATGGTTCTGGAGATGCGGGACTCCATACTAAGTGTTGTATTTTATCTTCAACCACCTATTAGCAGTTTTATATTATTAGTACAGTACCCTTAGTATTATTCGTCCGTTCAGTTCGCTAAAGAGAATTAACATTAGGAATTATGTACTTAGTTTCTGTATTAAATGTATTGAATCAAGGGATATGGCATCATAGTTAGCAAAACGGTTTAGACTTTATGATACAATTCTTCTATAAAAAAGTATGGACCCGTAGACTTGCTAGTCTATTAGTCCTCTGTTAGATATCATCATCATCTGCTTAGCCTTTCCCAACTATGTTGGGGTTGGCTTCCAGTCTAACCGGATGCAGCTGATTGCCAGTTTTTTACAGGGAGTGACTGCTTATCTGACCTCCACAACACAGTTAGTTAATTAGTCCTCTGCTAGATCGTCCTAAAAAAATTCTAAGGTCAAGTTCAAGAAATTGCGCATGTGCTCAAGGCACGGAAATATTTGTGAACCAAATGTCACCCTGGTCAGTCTGGCGTAAAAAAAAGCCAAGAATCAACTTACTTGACATTCGGTTGGCCACCGAGGTGCTTGCTGCGGACAATCAAGCTCCTTTGGAAGTGCAAACAAATCTCTTGGTTCTCTTAGTTTAGCTGTCGTCCGTAATGTTCTTATGTCCGTATCTATTTCTAGCTGATTCGTTTTAATATTGTTTTGAAGAAAGTTTGATATGAACGTCCCTGCATCAAAGAATACATTCAATTAGTTGATGATATCCATCGTCCTCGTAAGTCCTTCCCTTAATCTTCCCTTAATCTGGCAAGACGCAGTATGTGTTCTCTCTTGAATCTGTATCAACTCGCTCTCTTCTGATCTTGTCATTTTACACGCAAGCTATCCATCATTAGTTTGGGCCTACCCTACTCTTGTGTCCATTCAATACTTCAATAGGTTGATGACAGCAAATCCGAATATTATTTTATATGTTGTGATCGAAAGTTGGGAAAGAGATTCCATAACAAATATTTTAGGAGTGAATTATACAATGATACCAATAGTTAGTCATAATAATTTGTATTATGACCTAGTTTTCGTTGAAATTAAACGGTCGCCCATAGCATTCATGGCAGCTTGCGTATTGAAGGCATGCCATGGTTCACAAATAACATCAATATGCACGCGAGTCCCAACGACGAATTAGTTACCGGAAATGATGCAAGGTATCCAAAATACACAGCACATTAAAAGCACGCGCCAACTATTAAATAAGTGGGAATTATTGAAATGTCGAAACATAAAGCATTGGAAGATTAAAGATGTATTGTTATTTTTAAATACTTTATTGAAATATGCTCTATTTTGGTTTTTCAGTTGTAAAGGTATGCGAACAGTACCATAACAGATATTTTAACTGTTCTGTGCGAACAGTATTGTCTTATTTTGAAGTAGCGGGGCGTATTCAAGTTAGTAAAGTTCAGTAAACAAGTCAATTACTTGAATGTGATTTTTTTTTAATATTCAGATTTTTTGTGCTAGGTACTTACAGAAACCTACCATAAATGTTCAGGATTTACCTTTACTGCATATTGGGAATAATGTAGCCTGTAGCGATTTAACTTGCTCTATGTTGGCTATGAACAAATCATCTTGCATTACAGGGTTTATCGAAGGAAGTGTGAGAGTTACCGTCGTGTTCTCAATGAACTCCCTTCTCTGTTCTTCTCTTTCAATCATCATTATATTTTCTTGAGCGCTTTCGAGTTGTTTCCACCATAACATGTTAAAAAGTTTACGAAAAGCTACATTCGCTCTTCGCTAGCACATATTAATCTTTGTCATGTGTATTTCCATAATCGGCGATGTCGAGCGTTTCGTCACCATGGCTACACAATTGTTTGAATGTTAGTCATCAAGCTTAAGTTTTTGGCGTGTAACCGGCGGGCTGCGCGGCGCTCCGAACTGAACTGACGACATCAAAAACAGGGGAACTCGCTTTCGGTTATTGGAAGACGATTGCCCCAGTAATGTCATGCTTCGACCGTATAAAGCTTATCAGGTGATTGGTGACGTCAAATGATTGTTCATGGGAAATTAGGTTTTATGGAAATTTCGATATCGGAACCCTTTGATAGAGGTCAAATTTTGATTTGATCTAAATATGCTTTACGAATGTAATCATGTAGAAGTTCATGAAAATCATGAGTCACGACGATATAGGGATTTTATTATGCTCGGATTAGCCAGTAATTACATTTAGTACTTGAACGTTTAGGTTTTATAGTTTTCATGAGATCTAGCTCAGATTACAAAACCTATAATCTTAGGGTTCCAATATTTAAATAGAAAACAATTTTTTGGTTTTATTCAATGGAGTAATCGAATTTCCTTACACACAAAATTAAAAAATACGTCAAATAATAAAAACAACTCACATACCCTGGTCATTGTCATCAGGAACTTTTCCTTTATCCGTGACATCCACATCCAACTCTTTACTCTTATCTTCCATGGAGATGTGATAGCGACTTGAGTCACTTTGCGGAAGACAGAAGATTCTAATTACCTTAAAATGCACATTGTTATCGTATTACGTAGGCGTGTGCCTGTCTGGGGTGCTTAGCTGTTATAAATTCCAGTCGGCACCTCTGTCTAGACTAGTCTGCTTGTGGTTAGGTAGAGGTATGGTGTCAGCTGTCTCAACCGTGCATGAATCTATCACATTGGTAGAGGTACACCTATTATGAACTTCGCCGAAAGCAGGTGATTCAATTTTATGCATAAGTGAAATGTTCTGAAGTACATAACTGGCGTGTTTATAAACTTTATCTGCTTATTGATTTGTTTTCCATCCGGTAAACTGAGTTGGTATACTTGTTAGATTATTCACCGTGACTGTGCGATAACATTTCTGCTGAAGGCTCAAAAGGTGACTGCACTTCTACGAAGCAGGTGGTAACTTGTGGGGGGCGTGTGGAAAACTTCGTAACTGGCCTCAATCAGGGCCGTAAACTTTATCCTCGTAGACCTCAGAATACATAGATATTCTATCGAAGTTTCAACAGCCATTGAACTCTTTTATAGTCATAATTATTAAAACCCATAACTTTATTGAAATGTGACGCATCTCACGCAACAGTAAATTATCACATCTTGACTTGACTAAGTTATTCAATAAAATGGGACATACGTAATATCCACATGCAGCTTTAACAAAGTCTAACACTAATTCAATTTTGCAATCGTTTTTGATACCAAACCATAGGAATGACTTAAATTGGGAAAGCTCTTATTCTCATTTGCGTCTCTATCATGTCTACTACAGGGCCTACAGGCAATTACATTTTTTTTCAAATTTGCAATAAAATTATTATACAATTGTTAACATAATTATGTACCATGCGGGGATACGTCGTACGTGTATAATATAATAGCCCATTCAACTTTATAATCTGTTTATCAAAGGTAAACAACCCGTAATTTGGGGTTTCTGTGATGAATAGAAAATTGCTATACCTACTGATGAAACTATGTTAATATCATCAAACTATAGTTTTAGAGCTGATATTCTATGATATCTAAGCATCCCATTACTTTTTATTATTTATGGTAATAGAACTAAACGTAAATAATTTAGGATTTTTTTTGTATCGTCAGTTTAAATAATTGCATTGGCCCCCAAGGGGAGGCTTGCGTGGTCGTCATTATTAGGCAAAAATGTTTATTGCTGCTCTATAGTCTGGGTTTAATATCAGTTTTTTCTTTTTCGAAGAAAGCAATATTTGACAAGTCAATGGCCCGACTCATAAAAAATATTTTTGCTGCGCGTTTTTATTTCTGTCATGGCGTCTGATATGGTTTTTGGAACATTGGAAACTAATAAAGTAAGACATTTACAAACATAAATCATCGATGGATGGCAGAATGAAGATTTTATGGCGATTATTTATTTTATAGTAATGGATTTCAAAGCTTTAAAATGATCTTTCAACCCTATACCGATTAATCAAAACCCTGAAACATCTGTTCACGACACAACGAACCAAGGTTGCCTGGAAGAGATCGCAGAAAGCGATAAGGCCGCCCATTGTATTGTGGTGTTAAATGTAATTTCTTGTTATGTATTTTCAGATGTACAATAAAGTATATATAAAATAAATAAATAAACGAAAAAGTCCTTGTTGAATTGATTTTCCATTATATTGTGCCTATTCATGTCTATGTTTGTCAAATGGTGCAAATATTATTTATGAAGTCAAAGTATAGATAGATATAGAAAATGGAAAACAAATGTACAAATCTATAAGCCATATATGAAACACTTGAAACAGCTATTCACAAGAAGGTACGCATAAGTACTCTATAAAGTTGTACGCTGTGTGTTGCCTAGGCAACTTGCTAAGTAAAATCGATTTCATACTACCCGAAGACTGTATTCGCAGATTTTTTTGCTGGTAAGATTTATTAGTTTCTGAATACATTTCTTTAATAAGTTAAGCACTAGATTTATGTTATCTCATTAGGAAATCTCTATATTTTTTGCTTTTGTATCAAATCGTTCGCTAGGCTTTAACTTACCTACATAAATGCTTGTTCAGTAGATATGTCTGTTAGATTATTTATTGAATATTTTTCTTAAGAATTTATGTTCAATCTAGTTTATAGCATGTTTATCAATATGAAGTTATTGTAGAAGATAAAAGGTACATAAATGAGTGTGATCAATTTGAATTAAAAGATCTCACTCATTTTTTTAATGAATGTGATCAATTTTTTAATACAAACGCTGGCTTGGTTTTGGTATTGAGGGTTTCTATCCAAAGTCAGTCTGTTCAGGCTTTACAAAAGTTTTCCTTGCTTTTCTCTCCGAACAGGGAATTTGCTTGTTAAACATTTTTTCATTCATTTATCATATCATTCATTTATCATTCATTGACCAACAACTTAAATTGTCCGTAAATTCTAATAACAACAGTCAGTCTTTGTCATTCGTATGAATTGATTTTATTGTTATAGGCTATTTAGCACGGCACATTGACGATGTTTTGAGCAGATTGAATCAGCTTAACAATTGTGTTCCCTGACTGCATTTGGCCCATTTGGGCGCCAAATACACCTAGACTCAACATTAGAGAATTGGTCCGGTATAATAAAGCAATTTCCAACCCCAAATATCTAAAACTATTTAAAATACTACCGAAAAATAATGAAGTCGACAAAACTCAATTTGACACGATTTTATTTGAATATCTCAAATATTATAAACTTGTAAGAAATTCCTACAGCGAAATAGATTCGTTGAGACTTTTACATATTCATTTTACGTATCTGTTCAGTTACAATCTGAAGTAGGTACCTACCTAAAATACGAACTATTTTATGGTTCAGTGAGACGCCATAAAGTTTTTTTTTTTCAGTTTAGTTGCTACGCTATGTTGGCATGTTACTACGGTGCTTGAATATTTCTACTTCGTAAAATCCGATACCATGTAGGTACACGAATCTTCCAACACGGAAGTACGAAAAACTAACTTTTATTAAAAAGTTACACTTGGGTAACAGAAAAACGCTGCGAAGTTTTCCTAGCTTGCCAAGAGTGTAGTACCCAATTAGGCATTATCGCATTTTTGGATAAGTTCCTTCACTTTCACTACTTCAAACTGCGGGGTAATTGCGTAACACACTAACATTAGCAATAGCTTCCATTTTGACAGTTTAACAACATTCATTGCATCATTTACGTTATCGAGCAGACACATTTTTCGAACATTTGAAGCAATGGATTAGCAATATTCTTCAAAATGATTCAGGTTGAGATTGATAGTGTGTTACGCAATTAGGGTACTGGTTCTATACCTAAAAATAATTAAAGAATTTAAACCTTGCCGCATTGTTTGGGCAGTTATCGCTCTGGCCTGTCTTGCTAATAAAGTGATTGTCATCAATAAAGTTTTTCAATTACTCCATGTTCACTTGTCTATGGTAACGTGAGAACTACGTGTCTAAGGGTTGCGGGGTGATTGGCCGGGTCATGGCACTGCCTGGTGCGGATCGATTGACTGCTAGACGAGCCATCTTGTAGTCTTTTGTCATTCATCAATCGCCCGTCGGCATTGTTCTTTATGTTTCGTGAATATTCATCGGATTTGTAACTAGTAGTTAAGGGTTCATAGGATTATTAGTCAATTGCTTGTACAGTCACGACCGCCAATATGTCAACACTTGGTAACTTTCAAATTCGATTTTTTCGTGAAATAACGAATGCAACGTTGAAATACGACACATTACATAAACCTATGGGTTCGAAAATGCTATGTTCGTAACAACATAAAATTTCATTAAAAAATAAAGGAGTAAATCGCTTTTGAATAAAGCCGAGTGTATACATAATTTTGCTCGTGACTGTACATGATGCAGGGATCATTATCATCATTATTATCCTGCCCTTATCCCAATTTATTTGGGGTCGGCGCAACATGTCTTTTCTTCCATACTTTATTATTCTTATTAATCGTCATCTCGGCAGCCCCCCCTTTCTAACCATATCATCATTCACATAGTCCTTCCATCGTTTCTTTGGTCTTCCCATACTTTTATAGCAGGGACGCTAGTAAAAAATATTTAGCCAAAAATGTTACAAAAAGATTGGAAACCGGTTAGAAAACGTTATCTACTTTCCGATTTGCAATACAAGCGATTTCAATTTATTGCTATCTTAGGCTTAGGATTAATTTTATCGCAGATAACTCAAACGTGCGATGAGATACTGTTTCATAAATCTGAGCTTTCAGGCTTGGTATTTGTTATTAACTTATTACAATATATAAAAACTCGTAATCCCAGTTTCCGCTTCAAAATTCGATTACCGCCCTATTCCTGCCTTTTGTATGACGCGCGTTAAAATGTTTAGTGTTTGTTAATGACACAAATAAACTGAGCCCGTTGGCACGGACGTAAAAATAACGCGGCGGGATTTTAGCGCGCACTGGATTTTCAACTCTCGGTGTTAAGCCGAGCATTGAGAATACAACAGAGCGCATCCCAGGCCGTCAAAAAAACACACTGTTGGATTCTCAACTCTCGGCGGTAAGCTGTGCGTTTAAAATCTAGTGCGCGAAATAAAATCGCCGCGATATTCTTACGTCCGCGTCCGTGCGAACGTGGGCTAAATATTTGATTTGTCATTAGTGTCATTACCAATCACTGAACATTTCAACGCGCGAACCTGGGCTTAGGTACCTCCGCTTCCTGGACAATATAAACTGTACAACCTTGAATCAAGGGTAGTTTTATTCCGAATATACCTATTCTAATACGGAACCTTAAGCGTAGGTACATATGCCAGCACATCAAGCTACGACACTGTCAAATTTTCCCAATCAACCTTGAACCGAATGCGTTAGCGATTAAGTTGAAAATTTGTTAAAGAAATTTGATAGATTGTACCTGCTTGTTGTGCTGGCGTTTGTACATATAATCCTACAAATGAAACCTTCCATTGTACTTAATATTGTAATGGTATGCTAATGAACTGTGCTTGCAAAAACTAGAACGTTTCGTGGCGTTCTTCCACATTATTACACAGTTTGGAGAATACCAAGACTTTTTACGTAGTCAAAAAGTTTAAACCATTCCGTGCGCGTATACGTTTTCGAGATTGATAAAAGTTAAACAACAATGGGAATTAGAATAGTAACAGGTTTAGTTTCCATACATACTAGAAAAGTTTAAACTCTATTAACATTATGTAAATAATTTTATGGCAGCTACACGTTGTTTTGTAGCAGTAGCAACTTACTGACCTAGATTGAGAAGTTGTAAATAGACAATACATAATCGGCCTTTAATGTTCCCACTGCTGGGATACAGGCCTCCTCTCTTCGAGAGGGAGTGGACTGTAATCCACCGCGGGTTGGTAGATGTCACATGTCTTCGAGTTTTTGGTTCTAGGACATGCCGGTTTCCTCACGATGTTTTCCTTCACCGTTTTGAGAGCAGTGGTGATGAAATAATTTACACAAAGTAAAGCGCCTGCCTGGGTTCGAACCCACGACCTACAACTCGTAAGTCGCGGCCGTTACCACTGGGCTACCACTGCTGCTTTCTCAATTAGATTGTTATCAACTACAAAGCTAATTTAAATGTAAAAGATAAGATGCAAGCTCTAGGACTGAAGGACCTAGGAGAAAAGTTACTTTGAGACAGTTAGGGTGGTCGCACATCTGAGGGAAGACGCGTCCGGTGTAACTTTTTTACTTCGTAAGTAAGTACCTACAGTCGGTTGAGTGTGTAAGAGTGAATGTTTTATTATCTATTTGTCCGTTCTGGCGCTATCCGAACGACGATACGCGACGCATTTCCGTCAGATGTGCGCTTACTCTTACTCTCAATAGATCATGATGATTTCATTCAAGTACCTATGAGAAGGATATGAAAATAAAGTTATTGAATTTGTTATATAATAACCTAGGTTTTTTGTTTTAAGTGTAAGTAAAGCTTTCTGTTCTTCCGTGGGGTGGGGACCTGGTGATTTGTAATACAGGCATTTTACGCCTAACTCAGACACCAGCTCCTCACAGTGCTAAAATATAAGAATAAAGATTATTTGAAACCTAGAATAAGCTTGTCATTGTGAGGAGAAATAAAACTTATTATTATTATTATGTTAGAGTACTTATAGAGCCTTATCTCCTAATGTTTTATCTTTATTTATTGTTTTCAGAACAAAATAATCCACAGCAATGGGTCGAAAAGTGACAGTGGCGGTGACCACACTGAACCAATGGGCACTCGACTTCGAAGGCAACATGAACAGGATCCTGCAGTCCATACAGGAGGCTAAAGAAATGGGCGCCCTGTACCGCACTGGGCCGGAGTTGGAGATATGGTAATTTTATCCATCATCCGTTGAATTAGGAAGCTGTTTAGTAGCCAGGCCCTGGTGGTTCAGGTCAAATTTTCTATAAATCTGTATGCAATATAGTACTCGTATGTCTAAAGCGAGAGAGAAATTCTTTCATCCTGCACCATAATTGCGTAACACACAGTCAATCTCAACCTATTGCTAATCCATTGCTTCATATGTTCGAAAAATATGTCTGCTGAACAAGTTAAATAAAGTAATGAATGTTGTAGAACTGTCAAAATTAAACCCATTGTTATTGATAGTGTGTTACGCAATCTACCAGCGGGTTTGTAGTAGACGATCAATTGTGTCTAGCAATTATCGTTAACATGCTGATAAGTAATGACCAAAAAGTCCTCATATCATTTGCTATTATAATAAAACTATTTTTGCAGTGGCTACAGCTGTGAGGACCATTTCTACGAACCCGACACATACCTCCACAGCTGGCAAGTCCTCGCAGAACTCCTCAAGTCACCGACATGTAAAGACATGTTGATCGATGTCGGTATGCCTGTACAACACAGAAACGTCTTGTACAACTGTCGAGTAGCGTTCCTGAACAAAAAGATACTTCTCATCAGACCAAAGATGCTGTTATGTGAAGACGGCAATTATAGGGAAACTAGGTGGTTTTCGCCTTGGACCAAAGTAAGTGCTTTTAATCATAACATATCGGACTTTTGATGAGGCGTGATACCTTAATGCCAATTCCCGTAATTAAAAATGTTCATAATCTAGGCGCAATCTCAACTCAGCGACAATCAATATCCAAAACTTGTCAAAAATGTAGGGATTTTAGAGATATTTTTGACAGATTGAGACTGAGATCAGACTGTGAACGTTCTTAAAATTATGAGAATTGCCCCTCAGATTGCAGTAAAAAAACTGAATTAAAAAAGCAAGACGCTATCAGAATGTGTTCTAATTCATTGTTGAAAAAAAGGTTTTAATGTACAGATGCCAGCACACCAAGTTACTCGAAACTGAAATTTTCTCAATCAACCTTGAACCTAATGTTTTATCGATAAAGTTGAAAATCTATTGAAGAAATTTGACAGATTGTATAAGATTTATGTGCCTAATTTATGCTTTGGATTCTGTTGTGGCTTTGGTGCAATGTATTTTCAAAGGCATGTATGTAAACTGTGTTTCTAATTATTCACAAAGGAACGACAGACTGAAGAATACTATTTACCTAGGATGATATCGGCGATAACGAACCAGTCCACGGTGCCTATTGGAGATGCGGTCATTGCTACTAAAGATACATGTATAGGTTTTGAAATCTGCGAAGAATTGTGGAATCCACAGAGGTACGAGAAGTTTTTTTGAAGTGAAAACTTCTTTAGCGGCGTTGTGCACTTTTGTTGTGATGGGTAAAAAATGTTAAACTCGCGTCAGGACACGTGACCTGATTGAAAATTCGTAAGACGGAGCTCGCGTCAGGACACGTGACCTGATCGAAAATTCGTAAGACGGAGGGAGAGTAGACCGCATTCCAAAATGTCAAAAATGCACAACGTTAATATTCAAGTGTGCAACCCGTTTTTTAGCTATATAAATAAAATAAATAAATAAAATATTTATTTCCATCAATGTAGGTACAACAATTTCTTAATCTAATAACAATTTAAATCTTATTTTAGAGGTTGTACGCAGTTACATAGAATTATGGAATTCTCTAACTCCTAAACTAAGTCAAGCTCGTATTATAGGAGTTAGTGAGCTGTTGACCTAGACACAACCTTGAACTTATGCAACTGTAAGACGTAAATAAAGTTATGCTTAAAAACAAAAAAAAAGACAGAAAACTATTTTAAAGTTAAACAAAATGATATCAACAAATACTTATTTACTACTTACACATAACAAAACAATACTAGATACCTAATATACCCATTATACATACTTACTTTTTGACTATCAATAGTAATTCCGTCTGATCATAAGTCAGAGTTAATAGCCAATTGTTCAACCTATGCTTTGCAACGAAAAATTTCAACGCAAGGGCGACCAGAATCATGTACTGAATCCATGGTAACATGCTGCGCGTCGACGTCCCCTGTATAATAATTCTTGTTCATTAATTTTTTTATTTGCGTATGTTTTAATACATATAGTGGTTTTCTAATCCCAACCTATTTCCTTTCACGTTACAGTCGCCACATCCCGCTAAGTTTAGACGGTGTGGAAATCATATCGAATGGTTCGGGAAGCTACATGGAACTCCGCAAGGCATACGTCACAGTGGACTTAGTCAAGAGCGCGACCTTCAAGAGTGGGGGTGCGTACTTGTTCAGCAACCTGCGAGGGTGTGACGGGCAGAGGATATACTTCAATGGTTGTTCCTGTGTAGCTGTTAATGGGGACATCGTTAGTAGAGGACTGCAGTTTGCTCTGCATGACGTGGTTAGTATATTTAGTGAAATTGCCAACTTGGCAGATGGGCAATGGAAAATAATTGTTAAGCCATTGGAATTATATTTTTTTTACATACAACCTGACACTGACCTGCAAATTACAAAAGACATAAGAACATTTGAATTTGTGGCATAAAGCTGAGATATATATAAGAGAGTAGAATAAAAATCGATAACAATGAATATTTTGTGCTCCGAATTATTTTGATTCCACATTGTTTTCATCATTGCCCTCATCAAAACAAAAATGCTTTGAATACTTTGGAATCAGGACTCGTCCAGATTCCGTAGTGTTTTTTGTGTCTCAGTTCCTGCTAAAGCCTTGCCTTTCCAAGGTTTTCAAACCATTTTGCTACATAATCATTATTTTACACATAAAATAATTATATCAAACAATTAAATAAATCTTTATATTTCCAGGAAGTAGTGACAGCGACGATCGATCTCGAAGACATTCGTTCCTATCGGACTCAAATCCGCTCCCGATCTCATTTGGCGGCCTCGAATCCACCGTTCCCTCGCATCACAGTTGACTTCGCACTATCAGACGATGATGACGTGTATCTTACCACGAGTCCGCCTATCCAGTGGAATTACTTGACGCCTGAAGAAGAAATTGAACTAGGTAACTTTTCATATCAGCCCGTAGACCTTCACTACTAAAAGAAAGCCTGTAAAAACTCTTTGCATAGTGATTATCAGAATAGGCTTTGCGACCATTATTTAACTATTTTTTTATTTTGAGTATTGTGCCTAAAAATATTCATATACAAAACTGCTGATTTGCTTTGAATGTACCCTAATATTTTTTTAAATGTGCTTACACTGAACTATAACAGAGAACATTTTTATGCGATTTATGCCTCTGCCGAACCCTTCGGGGAATATAAGCCTGACGTTGTATTATGTACATAAAAATAAAAACTGAATGGCTAATTTATTAATGATGCATTTGTATCATGTAACTTAGTAGCTTATTATAAAACCAGATATTTATATCCAGGTCCTGCTTGTTGGCTGTGGGATTACCTGCGAAGATCCGGCCAAGGAGGGTTCTTCCTACCTTTGAGCGGCGGCGTGGACTCCACAAGTACAGCTTGCATCGTGTTCTCTATGTGCACGCAGATATGTGACGCTATTCAGAAAGGAGGTTTGTAAACTAATCATGGTAATAAGAACTTGGTATTGGCGTCACCAAGCGGCTATCTACAATATGCCAGGAGCGTGCCCTCAGCTTTTTTGGACATATTATGCGTTCATCTAAGCATGGTCTGGAAACTCTTACGATACTGGGCGTGGTGGAAGGAAAACGCGCTCAAGGCAGAGCACCGGCAAGATGGTCAGACGCGATTAAGAAGGCTGTTGGAGATAGCATCTAACGAGCGGCCCACACCGCAGAAGACCGTATTACTTAGAGACGCGCCGTATGTTGTCGCGATCCTCCAGCATTGAGGGAGCGACGAAGAAGTAGAGAAGATTGGTGACGTGAAAATTATACTTTCAAATCATAGTTGCGTTGGCTAAATCTAAATATCTCTAGAGTAATGTCAATGGAGGACTTGAGTTGGAGAGATCTGTTGCCACTGTTAATTTAGGAATCCGACTGGTATTCATATATTGTAGTTCTGGTGTTTATAAACTCAGTGAACAGTTTTATTGAAATACTAAACCGCACCTTTTTAAAAATTGTATCATCGGCCTGTATAAAGTAGTAAACCTACAATAGCTTTGAAATGTTTGCAGAGAGCCAAGTTCTGTACGACGTCCGTAAAATCCTGTGCCAATCTGACTACACGCCCTCCGACCCGATGGAACTTTGCAACAGGTTACTAGTAACGTGTTACATGGCTACGGAGAACTCAAGTCTGGAGACTAAACAACGCGCTTCACAGGTACTTGCCCTACACTTTATTTTATAAATGAACAGTGTTAATTTGAGAATATAATATTGCACAGTTGGATATCAGGGGCTACATTAGATCCCCTGAACACGTACACAATAAACGCTCTATTAGTATTAAAAATTAGTAGTCTGTTTTGAACCACTGCTAAAGTTCGCTTCCCATAGAATGCTAGTGGGTAGATGATGGATGTATAAGGATAAAAAAATATTCTTAAATACATGGAAAGCGGAATAACTGTAAAATTCATTTGTACTAAAAGGCGTATCATACGCCCCGAAACGATACAGGTGACTAACTACTAACGTGACTGGTGTGGGAGTTTTGCTATTTATTTATCTATGATAGTACTTACTTATTAATTTTATCATAAAATGAGATAATAGTAATTAAGCGTTCTTTCAGTTGGCCAGCGAGATCGGTAGTTATCACTTTCCGATAGTGATCGATGCAGCAGTGAGTGCAGTCATCGGTATATTCACCGCCGCCACGGGCTTTGTACCAAAGTTCAGGGCTAACGGCGGCTGTCCACGACAGAATTTAGCTTTACAGAATATACAGGTAGCTACTTTCAATATTCTCACACTATAGTTCAATTATGAAACCGAGTTAAAATAATTGTTACGCTTTAGTCGTTGGGTTCAAGTCTTTTACATGCAGCGACTGCCTATCCGACCTCCACAACCCAGTTACTGGGTAATACGATACCCCTTGGTAAGACTGGTGGTCAGGCTTCCGGGTTTCTGACGAACCGTAACTACTCTCAAAGATCTACGAACGACAGCCGGGACCAACGGCTTAACTGGTTTTCCAAGTCACGGAAAAATATTGAATAAGCTACTGCATTAAAAAAAAATTGCTTACCTATGTTTTTGTAAATCTTCCATTTTAAATCTTCTTTCTCTAGGCCCGTCTCCGCATGGTCATGTCCTACCTATTTGCACAACTAATGCTCTGGGTGCGCGGCAGACCTGGTGGTCTTCTAGTCCTGGGTTCCTCCAACGTGGATGAAGCGCTGCGCGGGTACATGACGAAGTACGACTGTTCCAGTGCCGATGTTAATCCCATCGGCGGTATATCGAAGACTGATCTGAAGTCGTTCTTGCAGTATGCCAAGAATAGGTGAGAGAAAGGAAAACCCGAAATATTGGTTGGCCCATTGCAAGTTATTTGTTATACTAGTGGTGTTTTTCTTTTACTATGATATGTTACTAGATAAATTAGGATCTTTATTTTTGAACAAAACAGCTCGCATCTCATAAATTAACCCTGAATCTATATTCTAATATTGAACGTTTATGGGCTTTGCATTGCAGAGGGACCATTAAAAAAAACAATAGCCTGTACTAGGAGAAAAACAAAATGGTGTTCGTTTATGAGGCTAGTTTAAGATGCGTGTTCGATTCAATTCAGTAAGTCCAAAACCCATTATCCTCAATATAACGCCCGTTTCCTTTATTTATCAAAGGTAAAAGTATCAATCAATGATTATATTTCTTATGGTATTTTAATTTCTCACAGATTCTTCTTACCATCCCTCTCGGAGATCTTACAAGCGCCTCCGACAGCGGAGCTCGAACCGCTGACTGACGGTCAGATCACACAGACAGACGAACAAGACATGGGCATGACGTACGCTGAACTGTCCGAGTTCGGACGACTGAGGAAGACGCAACACTGTGGACCGTTTAGCATGTTCCATAAACTGGTACATACGTGGAGCGATAAGTGTACGCCGCAAGAGGTGAGGTTTTACTTTAAAAGTAGTAGGAATTTTCCACAGCATCAGTCAAGGCTGATTCCGCACCATGGCGTCAGTTTAAAGTTTCCGATCCGATCGTTTCCGTTTCCGAGTTTGCTAGATATGACATGGTTTCTTAGGTGAATACTGTGGCTGTGTATGCCTTGTTAAGGTATCCACTAAAAATATTGCATTTATTCCAATCTGGAAAACTATTCCTTTCTGGCTAAAAGTGTTACCTATCCTGCGTTCGCAATTTAGTTTTCAAATATGTAAACTAAGTATTTTTGGAAAACTAACTTTAAATTCCGACACCAAGTTCAGTTTGCGCTACAAGTTCAATCATGCAGTGAACACCAGTCATTCTAAAATCAACTTACTTTTCATCAGATTAAGATTTATATTTGATTCTGGGAAAATAATATCAATTGGAAACAAGAATTTGAATATGGCATACTTATACTGTGGCATAAAACACCCGATCAACTTGAATCTTAGTGTTAATGACAAACTTTTACATCAAACTCCAAAAAGTACACATTCTGTTTATTTTACAGGTTGCAGAGAAAGTGAAGCACTTCTTCCGATGCTATGCGATCAATCGCCACAAGATGACTGTTCTCACTCCGTCATACCACGCAGAAACCTACAGTCCCGATGACAATCGCTTCGACCATAGGCCGTTCTTGTACCGAGTACATTGGAACTGGCAGTTCAAAGCCATCGACGATGCTGTAAGTAAAACTCAGAGTAATGACTTGCGTTTACGCTTATCTCAATCATAGTTACACCGATAGGAAGGATGTTATTTCGATCGAATGACGTTGATAAGGGGCGCTGTTATGTAAATATTTGTGCAACTGTTTTTGAAAAAACAAGATGGTGGCGTTAGTTCCAATTTTGGTCACGCGGCAAAAGATTCCTGTAGCGCTATACATTGTTCACCGGCTCAAAGTACTGAGAGCGTCTCAAAATAAGACGATGCGTTCGTACGTGTCCCTGATTACCAACAACAATGATAGCAAAACGGTAAGCTGGGTAGGATATTTCGTAGTAGTAAAAAGAGATGTTTATCGCAATGTTTATCTTTTATTTTATCACTGCCTCTATGTTAGTTATTTCCCTGGAGTATGAATTCATTAGGAGGGCAATCAACCTCATTGAATCTCGTCTTATTATGGTTAGAACAATATTCTTCATTCATATGCAAATTGTGGTTCACAATGAATTCAAACGCGTACATGAATTTTCAGTAAGTAACAGATACTTTCCGGAAAATAAGATACAAGCTCCAAATGGTGGCTTATTGTTTTGAATAATAATTATTTTTACCAGTTTCGTGAGTGCTTTTCAAACGAAATATGTACATATTTATTTATTGGTGCATTATCAGATGTTACTCAAATATATAATTATGTTATGTTGATCAAATTGAAATAAATTGATTTTTAATAAAAACATTTCGTAATACTTACATTACACATAACTTTGTTTTTTGTTCGTCAGGTAGCTCAAATGTCGAAAGACAAGCGAGGATCAAGCGACAGGCCTCAAGACCTCAAGTTAAGCAGCGCGTCCACTTCCAACGTAAACTCACACTTTATGCGGGGCGATAGGAAGGGTGTCCTCATATAAATATTATAATTCACTAATTGACTCGCCATACGTGCAAATGATAGACGATAAACATTATCTTGGAGTAAACATGATACATCGAGCTTTAGAAAGAGACTGTCACACAGGTTTTGAGTGACAGAGATGACGCTATACAAAGCCGAACTTTTACTCTCGGTGTGTAATTTTTACGACCCGGTGATATAGTATTTTTATTTGACGAAGCGACGCGCGCTTTACTTGTGGTTACCAAGAGTATAAACACGCTCGTGAATGTGTGTGAGTACTCGGTACCGTCCGGGACAATGGTGAAGTCGGCGCGTGTGTGTGATGTGCGGACGCTACTCGTCTTCAAGCACACATTTACAGCGTGTTTGTACACTTGGTTGCCACAAGTAAAGCCCGCGTCGTTTCTTGAGATAAAAATACTGTAATAATAAGTATGCGGACTTCGCTTTTGTGCTTTAATCTAGGAAATATTCCTAAAAAGTAGATTCCTAAATGCTTAAAATACTGCTGAAACTTGGCATACCTTACCTTGGCTTAGTGCGAGATGTATGTGGCTTATATAATATGATATATAGTAAAAACCGCTTGATTCGCTCGATTCGTAGTCTGATACAGTTATTAAAAGCTACTTTTTTACATGCAATCTTAAATCAAACAACTTATTACTGTATTTGCTTTTAAAAACTTATCAATGGCACAGATGTTAACTACTGTATCATGTAGTTAGAGTTGGCAACATTTTACTGTATCATGTAGTTGTGAGTTGGCAACATTTTAAAATTGTAGGCCTATATCATAATTAAGTGATTGTGATGGTTCCTAATTATTATTATTAATACACACAGGACAATAACAAAGTGAAGAAATAGCTAATGATGAAAACTAGACACGTCCATTTTCCGCCTTAGCCTTAAAAATATTTGACTGTAACTAACTATATACCTATTTCAATCAAAATGACTAATAAGTTGAAATGATAAAATGTTTACTTGATTTTTTTAGATTTTATCGTTTTAGCAAATCGATTGAAATTTTCTATTAATATTATCAAAGTCGTTTTGTATTTATTATTTGATAAATTACATAAAACTATTAGTATGATATAATCCTTATTAGCTCGCAATGAAATCATTTGAATTTGAATTTTCACAAGTTAATATTCAGTGCATATTTTCGATCAAAGTATATATTTGGTCTGTTATTTTTATTTATGAGCTTATTAAAATAATTATTTTGTAAGAGAAACGAAACGGCACAAATTAGTGTAGATGGCTTAGCTACATAATTAGTTCATAGGTATTGTTTTCTGACGAATTTACGTACAAATCCTTTTTTTTTTGTATTTAATATTGCTACAATAAATTGCTGTTAAATGACTTATTGTTCTTTCATTTATTAAGGGAATGGCTGGCTTTCCTCCAGTGGTGTGCGAGAGAGAGGAAAAGAGCTGTGCATTCGTATGTCTCTTTCCACTGAAGCTAAGCGGTATAGCAAAGCGAGTAAGATGTTCGCAGACGCAGTGCGGTAAGATGACATGTCTGCTTTTACAACTACGTCACAAGTACAGGACTATGTTACGTCGGGGAACGTCTAATAAAACGTTGGGACGTAAATAGATATTTAAATTGTATTATCTTTACGTAATACAAGAAAAAGAAAACAAAATGCTTTTAAGAGTAATTTAGTACTTGCTGGCGTGTTCAGTTCATTATATTATTCATTAGGTAATTTGTTTTGTAGGAGTGTTCAAAATAAAAACAACGATGTATAAACATGGATATAGTATAGAGCCTGTAGCTAGACTTTTACGTATATGTGAAGCCATCCTATCGCCATTATACATTTTAGATAACTGACCATCATATAATATAGCGCTGATTAAAGTAATACCACGCCTGTTTTCCCCGAAAAGCTATGTGACACTCCCATGCCAGAGAAGACGAGTTTATTACTGCTATTCGGTAATGGGACAAAAATTTAAACTCTGGGCTGAAACTTATAATTACGGATTTCATTTTACAAAATTTTGTAAAAAAAAAAATAGAGGGTCGCGCAGCTGCGTCTGCACTCACGATGTAACGTCATAGGCAAATTATATCCTACCTGAAAATTGGTACAAATAAGACCTATATTTTGAATGCTCAACCATTACTCTACCATTAAAAGTGTCGAAGTTATTAGCGGTTGAAATCGATTTTCCCAACCCATACGGTTGGGAAAATCGATTTCAACCGCTAATAGCTACTAAGTGCAAAATACGAGCTAGGAAGTGGAGTTGCAGACACCAGCCCGCCATACTACTACTACATGAATTGAAATCTTACATGCGTTTGTCGGTCAGAAATATTGAACTTACCACCAGTACACCGAGCGAAAGGACATTTTCACATCCAAAGAGAAGTGTGTCACAAAAATCAAACTACTTATATCTACAAATATTAGTACATATTTATTAATTAAACCTACAATACGTAGTTTCAACTCAATATTAATTATCGAATCATTCCATAAACTGCATCATTTAAATGGCGATTAGTAGAAATCATTTTTGCTCGATGCTTGCTGCCTAAAGGGTCTTCCTAACCGGAGAAACCTGTAAAAGATGGAGATACTTTTTAAAGCTACTTTTTTTAAATACCAGTAATGCATTGCGGGGAACTGGTCATATTCTTCATAGGTGTTTAGGTATTCTTCTGTGCCACGTTATGTAAGCAGTTGAAAATTATCATTTAAATCACCATTGAAAATTGAAATATTGTTACATAAGTTTAAAAAAAAAGTCATTTTTTATTTTGTGTTCATATTCTTAAACCGGCCTGACGGAGTATTTACTCGATTGGCTGACAGTGGCCAATAACAGTGTCCAATGAACTCGTTTTCCATACGATTTGACCATAAAACAAATCTTTTGAACGGTGCTAGGTTTTCAAACTAAAAAAGATTTTACTTACGGCCAAACATATTCACCATGTCTTGCATGCCCTTTTCGATAATCTGCGGGAAAGCGACGAGGGGGTTTGCTGAAAAATTAAAATTTCATATAAATATAGACAACTAATACCTGACCTAAATGATAATAATAATTCTAGAATTCTTTATTTTTGTTCTTTTGAGTACCTACCTATTAAGAGCTCAACTGTCACTATTAGAGACACAATAGGGTAGTTTCCTGGGTAAAATAATAATATTTATATTTAGTCCGTCAGTTAGATTATCGAAAAATAATGGACACGTATTTTGAAAAAATGACAAAGGTAAAGCGCGTCAAAATTTGGGAGTGGGGGGTCGTGACGTCACTTGCTTGCAAAAGTGTCGCAAGCAACTGACGTCACGCGGAACTTTAACGGGTGATATCTTCATCATTTTTTATATTATTGACAAAAGAAAAAATACGGGTTCAATATTTTTTATATTGCCTATTACTGTTTTTTATTGTTACAGAAATGAATAAGCTTGCCTAACAGACGACGGGTTAACGACGGTTATATGGATTTTTTTTTGTTTTTTTGTTATCCTATTTTGTGTTGAAATCTAAAAAGATTTCAAGATAATAATAACTTCATATAAAATAACACCCTATACTATTTTGCATTGGCGTTCGATGCCCGGTCTGGACGCTAGGCGTCAACATTTTTGAAAGCAGTTTTACTTTCTTGCTATAAAAATATTCCTTGAGTAAATCTAGCTTGTAGAACTACTTGGCAGAAGGCGATGGCCGTAGGAACGTGTTGAAATATTTCTAAATTACCTACTTCTAGTATTAGTAGCATAAGTAGCAACAATAGTATTAGGTAGAGATGAACGGTTCTTGTCCAAGTAGTCTGATAAGAAGCAAACTCAAACTCAAATCATTTATTTCAATTAAACCATTTACAGGCACTTTTGAATTGTCAAAATTAAATAGTCGGTCAGTTAGTCAGAAAGTTGAAGCTAGTCGCCCATTCCAAAGACGTAGATCTCTATGGAGAAGAACGGGCAAGAAACTCCACGGACACTCTTTTAAATCAAGATATTATTACAAAATCCTGGGTACATTATTCTTATTGCTTCTATATGTGAGAACAATGTAAAAAAAGAAACAATTTAAAATATAACATTACAAATAAGCCCTGGCAGTTAAGAGATGACCAGTCTCAACCAACGGCGCCCGTTCACGAACATGACGCGTGGATCAGCACCAGTCTCAACCATTTTGTAGGGAACCGAATGATCCAACACACGCGCCACCATCAGTGAGACATTTAAGTGAGCATGACATATTCTCAACTGCCATGCTCTTTCAAGTCAACATCAAAATATCATAAAATATCATATATAAAAGCTTTAAAAGCAGTAATATTTTGCAGACTTACAGGGGGTTGGGGCAGGCGTCGAAGGTTCTTGAGGGCCCGCCTCTGAAAATGTCCGAATTTTGATATTGTTGTTGTGTCGTTTTATTATAGGTATATCTAATAGTGCAGTAGCAAGTTTGAATTTCGAAGCATTCGACTAATGCCTCTATCTTAAGGTATTTTAGCTCAAAAACGACTCATTCCAAATGCCTGATTATTTAAGACATACAGAGGCTAAAACTCCGATTAAATATTAACGCATAGGTACTCATGCTCGATGCCAAAATTCAGTTTTACGGATCACCGTCTTTCATGGAACAGCGAGGTCAGAGGAGGCTAGCCAAATACGCTTAGACGACGTTTATTAGAATACCCATGTTTTTTTTTTCAATTCAAAGCTACCTAGGTACCTATATAAAACATAGAATTTAATTCACTTACCTCCTGCTGGTGGTTCAGTAGTGGCGGTTGGTGGAGCTGTAAAGAAAAAAAAAATAATCAAGACGTCACTTCGGGGTAAACAGAGTTCTACTTAGGCGCCTTCCTCACCGGATCGGCGCGTTTTCGTTTCTGTACCGAATCTCTACAGATTCTTTACCGAGTGCATGTAATTAAATGAGAGCATCCTCCCTCACAGTAGTTTCGGTACAGATTCTTTGCCGATCGCATTCACACGTCTCTGTACCGAGTACTACCGAACCATTCGACTCGCCCGTCCCGTCACTCCCGCCCCACTCCGCATTTTACTCACACGCAGCGCAGGACCCTTAACAAATAACAAAAACCGTAGCAAACCGAGCCAGTAAAGAAGTAGTTTTCGGTAAAGGATCTGTACATATTAGGTACAGAAACGAAAACGCGCCGATCCGGTGAGTAAGGCGCCTTAGATACGATATACAGTCCCATAAAAAAAACAAGAAAGGTATTGTCTATTATCGTGTACAAGTTTCGGACTACGACTAACCAAACCCAGGGCCTTATAGTCTGCAGACGATTTTGCCACCAACCAATGATAACTGGGTGCCTACATACCTACCTAATTAAATTTCAAATGTTCCTATGGCTCGATACAACAGCCATAAGTTCAGCTACGGAATATTAGATAGCTACTTATTTCAAATGAAGGGAATGTATTTAAATTCCTTAACGCGTTTCTTCGTCCCGTTCCTAAAACTGATGTGTTATGAATTTTAAATGGTTAAACCCAAAGAATTAACAACTAGATGTTTTGTCTAGGACAAGAACACGCATGATCCCCACATTGAGCGACAGTAAAATATTGCAAACAGCATTATTAAATTCATTAATCTTTAGGTATGGGAAAAATACATTAAATTTTGGGTTCATTTTTTTTTTCCTTGGATAACTCGCTTACTATACCGCAATCAAAAAAACAAAAAATCTCCCTATTTGAAACTTGGTTAATATTTTTTTGGATTACCTTCGGGTGCAGCTGTAGGTGGGGTCGACGGGGCTGCTGGGACTGCCGAGCCTCCTGCGGCTGCCACGGCACTCGCTTCGCCGTCGGCTGGCATAGCGCTCTAAAGATTGAGAAAATTCATTGATCATTATAATTTTAACAATAATATAATTGGACATTATTTGCTTTTTTTAATAAAATAGTAACTTACCACGTATACAAACACTGCAGCAATTACTAGACAAACTATAGTGCTCTTCATCTTGGTTCAATTATTTTTTCACTTTAACTGTTGAACCAACTTTAGCGTCCAATTTTGTACTAATCTGTTCGCAGCACTATGCGTGTTATATACAAAATCTGTGTGCCGAAGAAATACAATAAACAATTGTTCAAATATACGCCAATTTGAACAATTGTCAGAGTAATATGTAGGTACTCTGGTGTTAAATTGTTTGTCACTCATTACGTCCGCGTTACTAACTTTTGTTAAGGGATCACTTACAGTCTTTTGTGTTTTTCCATCTAAATTCGAGTTGTTGAAGGATTACGTATATATTTATAAAACGTAGGTAAGGCTCACTTCACGTAGTAATATAGAATCTATGGGGTTATTATGATCTGAACATCTAGGAAATCGTCAGCAGTACCCATATTCGCGAGAAACAAATCAAACTTGAACACATATGACATTCCTGATATATATCTTTTTTGTAGATATAGGTAGGTACTGACTTTATAATTAGGTAAGTAACATATTTTAGCATAATTCATCAAACATACTACTTTGCACACCTGTATAAACCAAGTCAGAATCGCTTAAAATTTCATATTCTCATATTTATGCATACAAACCCATCATAACTGCAGAGTTTCGCTAGTTAATTTAATTTGTACCCTGTATATTTCTGCCCTGGATAAGACAACAGGCCCAACTTTACATGGACTGAACACTGTACAGGTCTGCCAAGACCTTCGATGAATAGGCACTGGTGTGATGGTATGATGGTATGTTATGTCAAATTCTATCATGCTACATATTAGGTATTATTATGTCAGATGTTAGTATGAAGGTTTTAGCACAACGGGTGATTCCAGGACGTGCTTGTAAATAAGTGCCCAAGTATGTAAATAATAGCACCATAACATTTTCTCTCTAACATGTGAAGTCATCCTTATACCAAGAAAGACGCCATGTTAGTTACGCGGCCGTCAATTTTACGCTTTTCAAAAACATTTTGCACACGTCCGTATAACTTGAACTTGTATGGACAGAATATTTTATTGTTCTAGTTGTACTCATGGAAACGGCTGGAAAATAAATCTAATGACGCAAATCTATGTAGATTTTCGTGAATGAAAAACCTAGACATTTTTAGTGTGTCAGTGTGTTAGTCTAGACTCTAAACTATAGTTATATGATAAGTAACATGAAAAAAATATATTCATACAATTTTTCCGAATTCTTTAATGCTACTACTACTAACTGCTCTTAAAAATTATAATCTACAAACATTTCTACTTTACTAACATAAATTATATTCCATTTATTAATTTATACTACATTAGACAAATATCGGTTCGTTCGTACAAATACCCTTTCGTTATTTCGATTTAAAGTTATAATAAACGCTGTTATTTCACGACAAATACAAAGCAATGTAGGTAATCTATTTACCATTTTTTACATTACAAAAATTACACTTAAAGTGCAGTAATATCAACAATACACGATAACAGTTATCGTGTATTGTTGATATTACTGCACTGCAAAGAATGGCAAAATATCGACAGTTACTGTTACGATATTTTGCCATTCTTTGTCTAATGCTAGAATAAACGGAGTGTAGAGTTATCTATGATTTTAAAAGAACCAAAACTCTTTCACCTTGGCCGGATCAAAATCAAACTCAGGGGTAGTTAAAGTGACGTTTTCATATTTGTGCACTTCTTTTAGATTTGGGAAGGCCAGCTGAAGCTGAACAGTAATGTAAACGAAGGTAGAAGCTGCAATTGCCAGTATAAGCCCAGTGTTGAAGGAAAACATACCGTATACGGAGATATTGGCATCTCTTACTTCTAAAATGTTTAATATATCTTTCGTCAATCTGAAGTTTTTAGCTGAAAAAATATGCAAAATTAAGCCGATTTTTCAATAGTCAGATAACTCATAACTGAAGAATAAATATGACAGTTTGACGTATTTTCTTTACAAAAGCTTTCTAATCTAAAAATTATACTGACTAATATAATAATAATAAATTTATTTGTACACTTGGAAAACATACAGGAACACAGGATTAAAAATATAATTATTGTACAATAGAGTCACATTAAAGGGCGAACTGATGCCTCCTAAGCTAGGCCAAAAGCCTGTGTTTTAGGAGCCAAGGTTCCTCCAGGTATGACATACAATAGGTATTATGTGTCGTGCAGGTACTTATAGTAACACAACATAAATTAAACCAACAGCGCCTTAATTTAAATACAGCATTAGTTCATTTATGAGACAATTGTAATAAGATTCTCGGTTTCATGATACGTTAACTTCTGCAACCAATCTATAAGTTTGATTTTGACTTCGTATTTAGTTAGGGTGTAAATGGGTATAAGTACTAATGAAACATCAGGCCTATGTAAATTAACTAAAACTGTTAAAGTAAAGCACGCACTTTTGTCGCAAGATAAGTAATTATTGTACATTAGATTTAAATTATCTTGAAGATTTAATATTTGAATTTTCTATAAAAAGTCATTTGGTCATCCTTCTCAATAATTTAGCTAAGACGATCGTAGCTAAATTAAAAAATATTTGGAGTTATCAATATTCTTTACATTGGTACCGCTAAATGTGTATATTGTTTTTTTAATGATGGGTGCGGCCGTATTGCAGGTCACCCAAAATTGAAAATGAATAGGTTTTGTATGTAGTGTGGTGTTTCTTCTAAAATGTTGGTATATTCGGTGACTCGAGATAAGTATCCACCTCGGTAAGTAAATTTCTAGGAAGGGTGGATAATTATCTCGGGTCACCGACCGTTCTTATTCTTACGGTAATCATATTGTACTAACCAGAAGTATTCGGCTTTAATTGTATGTAGGCGCAGATGAGCTTCATTTGTTCTATTTGTCTGAAGAACAAATCTGACTGAAAGCTTATTGTTAGTAAGTGAAACCAACTCGAGCCCGACCAGCCTAACATAGCGGTCGCTCTCAATATCATTGTCTGGAAAATTAAAATGCGTTAGTAAACTACTAGACCTTTGTTGGAAAAAGTAAAATACCTAAATATGATTTCATAAATAAATTGGTTATACATACGTCCTCAAACATTAGAACATACATAATAAATGTTTGAACTGCCACCAAAGAGCCGATTGCAATCGTTAGTACACCTAAAACGAGCTGAAAATGTAAAACACATTACTATTTAGGATATTTCTGGGATATTGTAGTGAGCGATATTTTAATAAGAAAACTTACAGCAAAACTGTAGCAATTCTCTATCTGTCGTAATAGATCAAAACACATTTTGAGAACGACACAAAACTCTTTAGTATCAGGTCTAGTATGGAAAGTCACCCGGTCATCATACTCATCTTTCCAAAACAACGTGTGCAACAGCCATTGTTTCGGAATGTATTCCATTTTAATATTTGTTATTTTCATTAAAGCTACATTCAGGAATCGACTTCTGATGGTTAGAAAGGAATATAAGTATATGAAGAAACAAAATTCATCGTAAGCAAAAAACATCCAAAGGAAGTACAAACTTCCCACTATATGTATCGGGATGGAAACGTCGAATACGTAGTACATGTAAGTCACTACGAACAATTGAGTGAACCCGATCCCGGCCACTATACCCCTATATAAAATGATTGATATTTGTCGCATAAAGGCAGTTTCTTCAGCTCCGAGCAATGTGTCAATTTCTATAGTCCTTAGCAACAAGTCAGTACCGTATTGGTCACCAAAAGTTATGTCAGAGATAAGTAAATTTCCAAATATCGTAAAATGCAATATTACTATATACTCGACTGTACTGAGGTACTGTTCCTCTCGGTTAGAGAACCACAAAAGGTAAGCTGCGCTGGCGTTAGCGTAGATTAAAACGAAAATGTTGTACAACTTTGTGTTTCTTTCGACAATCTTGCCTTTTCTAATCACAAACCGACAAAATCCAGTTATTTCTAGTATTCGGAAAATTATAGTAAAATTCTTTACATATTCTTCCATTAGTTGATTTCTAACGGACACGTCCATTTTGTTACGTCTTGAAGCTTTGGAGCAATAACGATAACTGAGAAATTCGAATCAAAATATTATTGTGTCATCATCATTATGGGACATCCTACCCTCCGGGGTAACATCAGCTTCGATCAGTTTTACCCCAGAGTCAAATTAGATGACTATCATCTTATTATATCGACTCTAATAACCATAAGGTAATTTTATTACTTAAAATGTGATAAAGATAGTTGATTGTTTTTTTTGTTTGTCATTTTCGGGTACAGGTAATGAAACAACGGAAGTTTTATTAAATTAATGAATTGCACCGATTCCAGTATGGTTTGCCCAGACTCGATTAATCGAATGCACGCCAAGATTCGCACTAGCTCCAGTAGCCTCATGTTCATGGTGCTACAGCGACCATTGCATATCAAGTAGACCGAGGGGCGCGGTTTTTGTAGGGAAGACGTGCCCGTAGGAAAGGGTAGGATTTTAGAGCCATACCCGATATTTATTATATTTATTTATAATTACTTATTATCTATGGATGAGCTCTTTTAACTTATTATGGATTTGTATTTTTTATCGATATATTCAGAGGTCCAGGAAACAATCCCTACTGGCATGGAACCACGGGTAATTAAAATTACCCATGGACCCAGTAATGGGTCGACCCACCGGGACCACGGGTAACGAGTGCTTTTAACGACGTCGCAGCCAGGTTGGTTCAGGCCGAGCTTCACTGGTGAATCTTTTGGCGGGGTTCTACTGCTTTCTCGGTTAATGAAACAACGGAAGTTTTATTCATGATATATTGCTTATCAATACAGAGTAACAAATTGTTTGTTTCTTAAAATACAGTTTGAAATTGTATCGAAATGCTAATAAATGCAACAGACAAGTATGTATAACGAAGGCATTGCGCTATCACAAATGTTACGGACCTCGTCGACGCATCGACCGATGATAAGCCAATATAAAAGTTCAGATCTAAGTATTCAATCATACCAATTGTACAAAATACTATAACAATATCTTTTTAAAATCTCATAAATGCTAAGTAGGTACTACTTAATTAGGTGATATTACTTTCTCAAAATTTTACTACTATTTTCTAAATTTAGACATATTTACAATTCTTTAAGTACCTAATTTATCCACATGCTTCGCTGTGAAAGCGCAAATGTATCAATTGAGCATCATAGTCTTTTATACCCTCTTTCAAAAACTCGGAAGCGCTTCATCAAGGCGACCTCGATGTCTAATTAAAATTATAACAATTGACGCATTAAATAACACATTTACACAATACATAATTCTTACACACACTCACAGCACATACTGTAACCGATCAATATTATAATTTAAATAATATAAATACTTCTAGAAATGCAGTTCAACTTGGTACGACATGTCGTGGCGCCGCTATGGGGCGACACTATCGAATTTAAAAAAATTGGACTTTATTAAAGTACAAAACAAAAAACAAACATAACATTTTTCTATAGTTAGGGGAGGGTGGGGTAAAATGGGATACTAAAGTTAAAAAAAATCATGTATACGAAATCAACAATATTTTTAATAAACTTTTCATTTAGAAACAATAGTTATATGCTTATTCATTATTTTGATTTGTACTTTAAGGCTTAATCAACTAATTTTCTTAATTATGAGGAACTAATTACAAAGTGTCAAATTTCCCATTTTGCCCCATGGTCGGGGCAAAACAGGAAACGCTAAGGGGCAAAATGGAGATACAATTTTGTCAGGCAAACATTGTGCACAAATGTGTGCCTCGTCATCATCTTCGTCTACTCCGGCGCAGGAATTGTGTGCCCAACCCGCACAAGAGCTACACGCAACCCAACCCTCGTCTGACTGCGAATACAAGTAACCACAATATATGCAAGCACAGTCATCTTCGTCTTCTTCCGATGAACTAGTAAATGTGGCTTCCTTTTGCTTAGGTTTCTTAGCCTTTTTTTTATTATTTGGTTTGGTTATTTTTTTTGGTCATTTTTCTTCTTTGGTGGGGTCTTCTTCTTATTTTCCTTTGCATTCTTTTCCTTAGTCAGGTCATTTTTGTACGGGGAATCCGTTAGTATAGCCGTTTTTCCACGTTTTCTCTTTTGTCTTTCCTTAGTTCTTAATTCTTTGGGAATTGCCATAATATTTTCAGGTTTAACTGCAAATGAATTCCGTCCCA
Organism: Apamea crenata; assembly: GCA_949629185.1. Lineage (NCBI taxonomy): Eukaryota > Metazoa > Arthropoda > Insecta > Lepidoptera > Noctuidae > Apamea > Apamea crenata. Next base: position 12,712,528 of record OX451359.1, on the reverse strand, counting down.
TTATGCCCCGATCATTTTGCCCCAAACATTACTTTTTTTAAATTGATCGGCTATTTCTAACCTCAATAGAAATGATCAAAAACAAATTAGAATTTCAACAGGTTAATACCACTCCCATTGATTTAAGGTATAAAAGTTAATGCAGATCATGTATTTACCTCACTACACCAGATAATATTATATGAAAACAAATAACAATACACTCAAAAACTGTATTTGTTAGCCACGACACTAAAACACGCACCGACACGTTCCGCTTGCTCTGACTCACGTGCGGGGACTGAACAACGAACGAATGGCGCCGCTGTCGACTTGTATACCCGTGTGTGCCACGCACAGAAGCTAAATTCCCGTTGTGCCCCGAGCCTCATTTTGCCCCACCCTCCCTACAATACAAATTAAAATTGTGACATAATTTGAGAAATAATTAGGAGCTGGTATCACTAAAACGAGGAAAGAGATTCCTTACCGTGGATTTAATTTATACCAAAGCATAAAAGCTTTGATATTTTTAAGAAATACAATAAACAATTGTTCAAATAGAAATATACGCCAATTTGAACAATTGTCAGAGTAATATGTACTCTGGTGTTAAATTGTTTGTCACTCATTACGTCCGCGTTACTAACTTTTGTTAAGGGATCACTTACAGTCTTTTGTGTTTTTCCATCTCAATTAGAGTCGTTGAAGGATTACGTATATATTTATAAAACGTAGGTAAGGCTCACTTCACGTAGTATTAGAGAATCTATGGGGTTATTATGATCTGAACATCTAGGAAATCGTCAGCAGTACCCATATTCGCGAGAAACAAATCAAACTTGAACACATATGACATTCCTGATATATATATCTTTTTTGTAGATATAGGTAGGTACTGACTTTATAATTAGGTAAGTAAAATATTTTAGCATAATTCATCAAACACACTACTTTGCACACCTGTATAAACCAAGTCAGAATCGTTTAAAATTTCATATTCTCATATTTATGCATACAAACCCATCATAACTGCAGAGTTTCGCTAGTCAATTTAATTTGTACCCTGTATATTTCTGCCCTGGATAAGACAACAGGCCCAACTTTACATGGGACTGAACACTGTACAGGTCTGCCAAGACCTTCGATGAATAGGGACTGGTGTGATGGTATGTTATGTCAAATTCTATCATGCTACATATTATTATGTCAAATGTTAGTATGAAGGTTTTAGCACAACGGGTGATTCCAGGACGTGTTCATAAATAAGTGCCCAAGTATGTAAATAATAGCACCATAACATTTTCTCTCTAACATGTGAAGTCATCCTTATACCAAGAAAGACGCCTTGTTAGTTACGCGGCCGTCAATTTTACGCTTTTCAAAAACATTTTGCACACGTCCGTATAACTTGAACTTGTATGGACAGAATATTTTACAACATGGAAACGGCTGGAAAATAAATATAATGACGCAAATCTATGTAGATTTTCGTGAATGAAAAACCTAGACATTTTTAGTGTGTCAGCGTGTTAGTCTAGACTCTAGATTATAGTTATATGATAAGTAACATGAAAAAAATATATTCATAAAATTTTTCCGAATTCTTTAATGACAAACTGCTCTTAAAAATAATAATCTACAAACATTTCTACTTTACTAACATAAATTATATTCCATTTATTAATTTATGCTACATTAGACAAATATCGGTTCGTTCGTACAAATACCCTTTCGTTATTTCGATTTAAAGTTATAATAAACGCTGTTATTTCACAAATATCGACAGTTACTGTCGATATTTTGCCATTCTTTGTCTAATGCTAGAATAAACGGAGTGTAGAGTTATCTATGATTTTAAAAGAACCAAAACTCTTTCACCTTGGCCGGATCAAAATCAAACTCAGGGGTAGTTAAAGTGACGTTTTCATATTTGTGCACTTCTTTTAGATTAGGGAAGGCCAGCTGAAGCTGAACAGTAATGTAAACGAAGGTAGAAGCTGCAATTGCCAGTATAAGCCCAGTGTTGAAGGAAAACATACCGTATACGGAGATATTGGCATCTCTTACTTCTAAAATGTTTAATATATCTTTCGTCAATCTGAAGTTTTTAGCTGAAAAAATATGCAAAATTAAGCCGATTTTTCAATAGTCAGATAACTCATAACTGAAGAATAAATATGGCAGTTTGACGTATTTTCTTTACAAAAGCTGTCTAATCTAAAATTATACTGACTAATATAATAATAATAAATTTATTTGTACACTTGGAAAACATACATAAGTACACAGGATTAAAAATATATTGTACAATAGAGTCACATTAAAGGGCGAACTGATGCCTCCTAAACTAGGCCAAAAGCCTGTGTTTTAGGAGCCAAGGTTCCTCCAGGTATGACATACAATACGTATTAAGTGTCGTGCAGGTACTTATAGTAACACAACATAAATTAAACCAACAGCGCCTTAATTTAAATACAGCATTAGTTCACTTAAAAGACAATTGTAATTAAGATTCTCGGTTTCATCATACGTTAACTTCTGCAACCAATCTGTAAGTTTGTGTTTGACTTCGTGTTTAGTTAGGGTGTAAATGGGTACTTATAAGTACTAATGAAACATCAGGCCTATGTAAATTAACCAAAACTGTTAAAGTAAAGCACGCACTTTTGTCGCAAGATAAGTAATTATTGTACATTAGATTTAAATTATCTTGAAGATTTAATATTTGAATTTTCTATAAAAAGTCATTTGGTCATCCTTCTCAATAATTTAGCTAAGACGATCGTAGCTAAATTAAAAAATATTTGGAGTTATCAATATTCTTTACATTGGTACCGCTATATGTGTATATTGTTTTTTTAATGATGGGTGCGGCCGTATTGCAGGTCACCCAAAATTGAAAATAATAATAATAATAATAATAATAAATTGTTTATTGACACAAAAATTTCAACATTGGTACTTAAGTATAAGTATGGACAGTTGTTTGTTACATTGTATATGTACTGATGCTGAATCCCAAACTAGGCCAGGAGCCTGTATCTTGGGAGACAGGGGACAAAATGAATAGGTTTTGTATGTAGTGTGGTGTTTCTTCTAAAATGTTGGTATATTCGGTGACTCGAGATAAGTATCCACCTCGGTAAGTAAATTTCTAGGAAGGGTGGATAATTATCTCGGGTCACCGACCGTTCTTATTCTTACGGTAATCATATTGTACTAACCAGAAGTATTCGGCTTTAATTGTATGTAGGCGCAGATGAGCTTCATTTGTTCTATTTGTCTGAAGAACAAATCTGACTGAAAGCTTATTGTTAGTAAGTGAAACCAACTCGAGCCTGACCAGCCTAACATAGCGGTCGCTCTCAATATCATTGTCTGGAAAATTAAAATGCGTTAGTAAACTACTAGACCTTTGTTGGAAAAAGTAAAATACCTAAACATGATTTCATAAATAAATTGGTTATACATACGTCCTCAAACATTAGAACATACATAATAAATGTTTGAACTGCCACCAAAGAGCCGATTGCAACCGTTAGTACACCTAAAACGAGCTGAAAATGTAAAACACACTATTTAGGATATTGCTGGGATATTGTAGTGAGCGATATTTTAATAAGAAAACTTACAGCAAAACTGTAGCAATTCTCTATCTGTCGTAATAGATCAAAACACATTTTGAGAACGACACAAAACTCTTTAGTATCAGGCCTAGTATGGAAAGTCACCCGGTCATCATACTCATCTTTCCAAAACAACGTGTGCAACAGCCATTGTTTCGGAATGTATTCCATTTTAATATTTGTTATTTTCATTAAAGCTACATTCAGGAATCGACTTCTGATGGTTAGAAAGGAATATAAGTATATGAAGAAACAAAATTCATCGTAAGCAAAAAACATCCAAAGGAAGTACAAACTTGCCACTATATGTATCGGGATGGAAACGTCGAATACGTAGTACATGTAAGTCACTACGAACAATTGAGTGAACCCGATCGCGGCCACTATACCCTTATATAAAATGATTGATATTTGTCGCATAAAGGCAGTTTCTTCAGCTCCGAGCAATGTGTCAATTTCTATAGTCCTTAGCAACAAGTCAGTACCGTATTGGTCACCAAAAGTTATGTCAGAGATAAGTAAATTTCCAAATATCGTAAAATGCAATATTACTATATACTCGACTGTACTGAGGTACTGTTCCTCTCGGTTAGAGAACCACAAAAGGTAAGCTGCGCTGGCGTTAGCGTAGATTAAAACGAAAATGTTGTACAACTTTGTGTTTCTTTCGACAATCTTGCCTTTTCTAATCACAAACCGACAAAATCCAGTTATTTCTAGTATTCGGAAAATTATAGTAAAATTCTTTACATATTCTTCCATTAGTTGATTTCTAACGGACACGTCCATTTTGTTACGTCTTGAAGCTTTGGAGCAATAACGATAACTGAGAAATTGGAATCAAAATATTATTGTGTCATCATCATTATGGGACATCCTACCCTCCGGGGTAACATCAGCTTCGATCAGTTTTACCCCAGAGTCAAATTAGATGACTATCTTTTGATAGTTGCTTATTATATCGACTCCAATAACCATAAGGTAATTTTATTACTTAAAATGTGATAAAGATAGTTGATTGTTTTTTTTTTGTTTGTTATTTTCGGGTACAGGTAATGAAACAACGGAAGTTTTATTAAATTACTGAATTGCACCGATCCCAGCATGGTTTGCCCAGACTCGATTAATCGAATGCACCCCAAGATTCGCACTAGCTCCTGTAGCCTCATGTTCATGGTGCTACAGCGACCATTGCATATCAAGGAGTAGACCGAGGGGCGCGGTTTTTGTAGGGAAGACGTGCCCGTAGGAAAGGGTAGGATTTTAGAGCCATACCCGATATGCATCCTAGAGTAAGCATTGGATTAGTGAAGAGATCGGTAATTACTTATTATCTATGGATGAGCTCTTTTAACTTATTATGGATTTGTATTTTTTATCGATATATTCAGAGGTCCAGGAAACAATCCCTACTGGCATGGAACCACGGGTAATTAAAATTACCCATGGACCCAGTAATGGGTCGACCCACCGGGACCACGGGTAACGAGTGCTTTTAACGACGTCGCAGCCAGGTTGGTTCAGGCCGAGCTTCACTGGTGAATCTTTTGGCGGGGTTCTACTGCTTTCTCGGTTAATGAAACAACGGAAGTTTTATTCATGATATATTGCTTATCAATACAGAGTAACAAATTGTTTGTTTCTTAAAATACAGTTTGAAATTGTATCGAAATGCTAATAAATGCAACAGACAAGTATGTATAACGAAGGCATTGCGCTATCACAAATGTTACGGACCTCGTCGACGCATCGACCGATGATAAGCCAATATAAAAGTTCAGATCTAAGTATTCAATCATACCAATTGTACAAAATACTATAACAATATCTTTTTAAAATCTCATAAATGCTAAGTAGGTACTACTTAATTAGGTGATATTACTTTCTCAAAATTTTACTACTATTTTCTAAATTTAGACATATTTACAATTCTTTAAGTACCTAATTTATCCACATGCTTCGCTGTGAAAGCGCAAATGTATCAATTGAGCATCATAGTCTTTTATACCCTCTTTCAAAAACTCGGAAGCGCTTCATCAAGGCGACCTCGATGTCTAATTAAAATTATAACAATTGACGCATTAAATAACACATTTACACAATACATAATTCTTACACACACTCACAGCACATACTGTAACCGATCAATATTATAATTTAAATAATATAAATACTTCTAGAAATGCAGTTCAACTTGGTACGACATGTCGTGGCGCCGCTATGGGGCGACACTATCGAATTTAAAAAATTTGGACTTTATTAAAGTACAAAACAAAAAACAAACATAACATTTTTCTATAGTTACAATACAAATTAAAATTGTGACATAATTTGTGTAATTAATTTGAGAAATAATTAGGAGCTAGTATCACTAAAACGAGGAAAGAGATTCCTTACCGTGGATTTAATTTATACCAAAGCATAAAAGCTTTGATATTTTTCTTATGGGTCGGACAAGAAGTGTCATCCGATCCATAAATCGCTTCATTTCAAGTCAGCAACGTGTACATCGTATCTAGCACCATCCACTTTTACTCCATCACTGTCATCACGACTATCTCGTCTGTCTGTCCTGGCTGGTTTGAAATAAAACTTACAATCGATTTCTATGAGACAATCGGACTAAAGCTATTTTAGTCTAACTTAATACTAATCTTAAACATAATCCCGTACCATCACCAAAGATTGCACATAATACCCGATACTTTGATTTTTTAATTGCAGTCATGCCTAACTATAGGCCAGTGGATTATTTCACATTGACTGTTAAAAAATTAAGGTATTTTTTCAATGGAACAAAACATGGATACTGTTCCGTAGTTTAATACAAAAAATCTGTATTATCTAAAAACACGGAATGTCTACAATAGTAGTTTGGAAGACAAATCAATTACATAACTAAGAGGAATTTCGAGTGTGCAGGCTCAAATTGAACTAATTTTTGTAAAATATTGTATACGTATTGTAAAACGGACGGAATAAATTCGTAGTGTTAAGTACATTTAATTAAGCCATATTCAATAGATTTGATGGACCATGTTGTTGAAAAAATCTGATACCTTAATTGGTACCTGTTGTTTGAGACTTGTATTCATTAGAGACAAATTGTTCTTATGTTTTGGACGTGGCAGTTATTTCATCAAAAAAAGAGAAATACCTATAGTATGTCCATCTATATACTAAATACCCATGTTTGCAAAGCAATAAATGATTTGATTTGATGTATACTTTGATTCATAGTACAAAAATGCCCTTAATGATTACAAGTGCTAACTATAACAGTTATGAAATTATCATTAATGTATGTTTAGTTGTGTACTGGCATTGGCAGCTGTCCTAGAAGCTGGTTCGCGAACGTCGCGTTAGTGAACTTGAAGTGTCGTTTGTCGTAGAACTTGAGCAACGCGGGGGAATAAGGGTGCTGTTTCTTTAGATGCATGTAGTGTTCTTCTGGTTCTGATGTTGTGTGTCCACATTCTTCACAGACGTACATCTGGAATTAATTAAATAGATTTTGTTAGCGACGATAATCAGGCAAAAGGTTTAAAAAAAATGAGTATAGCTAGCATAAAAACTGTATGAAACGAGGCGTCAGTGTGATTTAATAATCTCTCATTGTTTCAACTTTTGAATAGTGGGAGTGGCGATGTTGATTATATTTATGCTGATATGGCTAACAATTAATTACATTGACATACGGATTTTTTCTAATAGGGAATAGAGAGGCGATAATTACCTTAGTCCTCCTTTCTTTGTACGCATAAGTATGTTGAACTCCGTGTACTTTCAGGCAGTGGGATTCCAGAGAGCATCTTTGGGTAAACGATTTCTCGCAGAGGTTGCATTTGTAGGGTCGGACACCGGTATGCGTCCGCGTATGTCTTTTCAGATCGAACGTGTCGTTGAAACCTTTGCCGCAGAAGGTGCATAAATATCGCTTCACATCTGAGTGGCATTTCATATGTCGATTCAGCAGCCTCTGTAAACTGAAGTTCTTGGAGCAGACCCTGCAAACGAACTTCGTGGGATCGTCTTCGCTAACTAATACTTGTTTGTTCTTCTCCTCTTCTCGTTGCCTCGCGTTGGCTTCAGTTGCTAATGGATTTTTGACACCGTGACCACCATTTATGAATTCCAACGGGAGTTCTGCTGGTAGACCCAACTGTAATTAAATAGAGAAATTATAAGACTTTTGTTCTAACTACAGAAATGTGGAGATAGTGGAAATGTGATTCGAAAAGGATATTGTGCCAGAAGAAAAGGTTGAAATTCATTATTGAATTATAAGACTAATACTTCTATTGTGACACGAATACAATTTCAAATGCAGTAAGTTAAAGCATAAGTTGATTTAGGCTCGGCGTAATAAAATGTATTTTATTACAACTTCTATGTCGCATTTATTTTTATTTGACGACATAGAAGAAAGGAAATGCATTAAAGCTTCGCCTTAAAATCAAATAATGCTTACCCTTTGTTGCAAAATATGAATTTTGCCATCGCCGGCAGAGGCTTTCTTGAAACTTACAGCAGCAGCAGGACTGAGGGACGCGTTCTCGATGTGACTGCTCCCGTCCAGCGAGTTGTTCCCGCCGGGCGACGGCAGCGACGTGCCGGTCGGCGAGTCCAGGTCCAGAGAAGGATGACTAGTGAAGGGGAAGCCTGGAGACAGGATTTGTTGTCTTTGTTGTAGTTGCACGTGAATTTGTAATTGTTGCATTTGTCCTTCACCGTGTTGTAGAAGCGCTGGATTCAGCTGCATCAGTAAATCTGCTGGCCGTTCTTTTGCGAAATTGTAAGAGGAACCCTGGTTTTCTTGGCTGGCGAATGCCAAATAGTTGGCCTTTTCATAGTATCTACTTAAATTAACTTGTTCTGCTAATGATATATCAATATCAACTGGATTGTGTACTGAATCTGGGGTGATAGATGATGATTCTCGGATATCAGAGTCCGTTATTGATTCTACATGGTTGTTTAGTAAATTTGCGAAGTCGTCGGCTGAGTCCGAAAGGTTCCCTAATATTCCTTCATTTGGTCCGGGGAATGTCAAAGTATTGGCAAATTGATAGTTATCTATACCATCTTCACCCATATCTACTACCATTGACTCGTCGAAATTACTTCCATAATTGCCAATAGCGCCTATATTTTCTAATTTGCTTTCATAATCTATTTCTTCATCTTTTAGCGCTAATCCATAGTGAGCATTTTGCATTAACGAATATTGTTTACTTTGTTCTGGGAAGTTTGTTGCATTGTCGTTATTTTCACAGTCCATGTTGAATCCATTGATAATATTGAATTCATTAGAGAAGTTGCTATTGGCATTGAATGAGTTTTGGCCGCCTTTTGTGGATGGACCTAAAGTTTCATAAAAGGGAGGAAGACTGCCCGTAGGTGGGCTGTTAGGCCCGTAGTTAGATCGGCCATCACGTCCATTGCCACCGCTTCCTGAACCACCTCCAATCGCTCCACCACCACCTGATGAAGGCGCTGTGCCGCCACCACCAGAACTAAAACTACCTGAACCACCACTACTTTGTGAACTGCCACTTGTACCAGTGTTACCGGTTGATCGACCGTGACCCGCTGCGGCACTGATGATACCAGGGACTTTATTCGCTGGACAATTGCGAAGGACAAAAGATGGCCTAGCCAAAATACCATTTGCGATTTTTGAACTACTCGTTCTTCTCTGTTCTCTTATTTTCTTTTCCGTTTCTTCATCTTCTGATTCGCCACGTTTTTTCGCAATGACGTAATCAATGGGCTGGTCTTGTTCTGGTTCAGGCGTGGGCAAAGTAGGCGGTATACTAACGTCAGATAATTCTTTTTTCCCATCACGAAATTGTGACTGTGAGGGTGTTCTTTGTATAACTGATACTTTTTGACATGTAACACTATTGTCAATGCCAGGGGAGGGAGCCGATTCTGGCGATGGGGTATTTCTGGAGGGCAGCACTACTGGATCACTATCTAGCGTATCTTTTTCTTCTTTTATTAGAGGTTTGTCTTCTTTTTTCTTATCTTTTGCGAAGACAGGCAAGTATTGTTTACGTTCTGCTTGTGTAAGAACATGTCCTCTTTGACTGCCATATGGGATATCACCTCCCAGTATCGATGATACAAAACGGGGTTCTTTTGAACGTTTGTCTCTTGTATTCTTTGCGCCATTGCTTTCGCCGAACACATCTCGCTCTGCAATAAAGAAAAGTATAAAATTAATTTGGAATAAAAAGTAAACAAATGGTTTGAATTTTCTATTTCTATTTAGGATAGATTGGTAAATATGATATAAATGAAGATGACAGTTTATTGAAGTAATCGAGACAAAACGAGATAAAATAAAATAGTAACTATTCGTCCTCGGCTTTTTACTAACGTATTCATGTAGCGTCGGAGGCATGAGGCCTCGTTGACGTCACTGGTATGTGCCTCCATAACGGTAATACTCGCCTCCACATATACGCTCACACGGTTGTATATGTGTGTGTGAGTATATGTTTTTGTGTGTATTTGTCGCATTATTGTAATTGGCGCGCAGAGCACACAGCAGTGTGACAAAATCAATCTCGACCCAAATCTGCCATCCATTGACCGCAGTTTTAATCAATTAGTCTGTGCTGGATGTTTCCTGTCTGTCATTTATTTTACTTTCATCCTAAATGGCTGAGTATAATTTATAAGATAAAATGATTTATTTTATGATATTTTGTACCTACTGACAATCAATAAAGTGATTTTTAAATAGTTTATTATAGCTTGAAATTATTTATAAAAGTTTATTATGTATTGAAAACAATTTGTTATGCAACGCTACTAAATAAGAGTGAATTTCAAAATTAAGGAAGTCGAAATTCCTGTAGAAAAAATCCCTCTATTATAGCAAAATACGCGTAGGTAGTCAGTGAAAGTCCCAAGGTTGGGCCAAACGAGTTTCTTTGCCCTTTCTCGGCTTTTGTTAGGGACCCAAGGACGATCCCTGTGCATTGTTGGGGCTCTTTTTTGTATGAGCTTGTAATTGTATGCGTCTGCGCGGCCGGGCGTGAAACGTGGACTCTCATTTTGAATCTCTTCGTCCATAGGCCACAATTATGTATTGCTTTCAGTTTTTAGAAATATATTTTGTATGGAGTGTATTGACAATTTTTATAGCGGCACTTAAACCTCGTTAATGTTTTATGTTTGCTTTTTGTACGCTACGCTCATTCGTTCGGCGGTTTCTTAGAACTGTCCATAAACCGTCCCTCGCTATTGGGCAAGCTTTGACCTACAAGGGACATTGAATAATTTATTATAATGCAGTCCTTATAGCAATTACTGCATACGTGTATGCGTTTCGCGTATGTAGCAAATGGGACAGATAAAGGATTATTTATTCATTTTGAAGTTCTCATTTAGTGACAAAATGGTCACTTAAATGTCGATTTATTAAAAAATAAAAGTTTATTTAAAAGATAAGCCCTTGCTGCCCATTGTTTGTTTTAAAGGTTACCTCGATTATTAACTGCATTAAAGTCAAAACAAAGAAAAAATGAATGATTTTTTATTTATTTAAAAAATGCTAGCCTGTTACAGCTGTGATGGCTATGCTAAATAAATATTGATGACTGCAACTAAACCTAACATACCGTACATAAAAGGTAAAGGTTTTCGACAGTATATACCTACATTTAATATAATTCACCAAGAATGTAAATACACATCAAAGATATTGCACTGTAAAAAATAACGTCGCGACTTTGAAATAGCTCACGAATTTGGAATAAAATTCGCTGCAGATGGAGTGGAATGCCGTAGTCAGCACACTTTATATGGCGAAGATGGAAATGATAACGTTTTAAATGTGTGACAGAGATATATTAAAGCGGTTTGAGGTATGTCTCAATGTAAATTAGCATCTTTACGCCAATAAAAATAGCAAAAGTAAAACATTTTTTAAATGGAATAAGTATATTTTTTTCAGAACTCTTGCACCCATGCATTGGATAGTAAATTGAATTAAATAATCTATTTTGCAAATAAATTAAAACATACCTACTTGTAAACTTAAAATATCAAATTCGACGTTGAAGAAAAGGGAATGCATAAAAATGAAATCAGATTATTTTGGTTTAATGACTGCTGTGATACACGAATAGCTTTGCTAACAGCAATTCAGTATAACTAATCAATCTAACAAAAAGGAACGATGTTAAGTTAAAACAGTAAATGCCCTCTAGACAAGGTTGTGTTACAGTTTCAATTAGTACAAAATATCGGCTCGCTATAGAGATATACACAACTGACTATGTTAATTGGAGATACCTTTTAGAGTTTATCATGCTATAGCCAAAATTGTTCAAGTATTTAGCACGAACGCACGTTAGCGGCTTGGTATATTTTTCAGTTTTTAGCCAAATTCATAAAAACATAATTCTTAATTAATTCGGGCTTTTATCAGTTAACATATTTTCGTAATAATAAGACCCTAATATGAAGAAAGTACATAAACCTAATTTGTACGAACTCGACTGTTTGTTCATTGAATATTCATTAAAAGGCAATCTATTGAACTTTAAAATTTGAATAGAATTTAGTTCGCGTTCCTAATTAGTTTGACTTTATAAGGTACCAAAAATGCAATAGGTAATCACATTTTCGCACTATGCATTTGGCATTTCGAAACCAGACTAACTCTGTGATTAATATTCCAAGTGTTCCTACGACCTGATATTAGCACGTAAGAATATAATGAGAAATGGCTTTAAGCATTATTAATAATGAAATAATAATGGATATGTTTTGGGTGCATTCCGTGCATTATTCTGGCTATTTGGAATTAAATGTGTAATTACAGACTGCTTTCAAAGCTTGCAACTATTCAAAGTAACAAAAAACCTATAGATTTGAAGACTGTTCATAATCGTCTTTTATTAACTGCATCAAAATTACTTTTTAATTTACGTAAATTCAAGCGTCAATTTTGTTCCATTTTTATTGAGTGGTCAAAATGGTAACTGTGTTTTAAATAACTGAATAATTCGCAAATGATTTCAATGTTTTTCGCGTTACTGTGAGATTTCCATCAGTAGGTACATATGTTACTGCCGTGTTTGTACTTGTTACCGTACATCGCTACCACTCGCGGTCACGGTTATATCAGCACTTATATGATCACCGTTAGCGTTTTGTGCTGACGTCATATTCGCTGATTGATATATTATGTTCCTTGTTTTTAGCTTAATGCGTCATTCGCAGTTTTTTTCAGTCTTAGGGCTGATTTTTCAATCATCTGATAACTTTATTTGAGGAATTATTTTGAAATTTTGACAGTTATTTCATACGAAAACGTCAATTGTTAAATTTTTATTGAGTTTCAACACTATTTTGAAATTTTAATATTTATCATCTGTTCAAGTGTTCTGTTATGCCATTTGACAGGGATTATAAACAAAACCCTTGTTCTCGCAGCTATTAAAACAAACAGTCACATGAATCACAATATATGAGTTACACATTTAAATAGCGCGGTTTTTATTCTAAAACGGTAAGTCAAGGCCTCGTAATTACCGCGTCCATATCTATTCAGTTAGTCGGTGTTTCCTGTCGAGAAGCACTGTGCTTCAACCTTGAATGCGAACACTCATTATTTGGCCATTAACGGCAGCCTTCTCCGCATCACATTTTGGCAATAATTAGCAATACTCGAGCGGCTGACTTGTTCTAAGACAATTTGGAGCTAAATACGCGAGAGCCGTTTGTGTTCGTAATGATCTTAGGTTGGCACATCAAGCTCTTTTCCTTGTATATCAGCAGAATTCTAATGCAGAAACGTGATCATCATGATGAAGTATGAAACCTTATTCGAGCAACGGTTTCCTGTTGTTTTTCCTGCGCACATTACTTTTTCTTTTTGTTATAATACTATAGTACGTTTCCTATCGCCTCTATTATTAAGTTATCAAGTCGGAAACAAAGAAATTATTTAACATAATGAGTGCTTTATTGCGATTTCACGGTCGTTTATAAGTATTTGGACACAATTATTGAAGCATGTTTTGGGTAACGCATACCTGCTTATTAAATTACAATTGTAATAATATCAAGCAATCACGGCGTAACTATGTAAAGCATTAATAACCTTAGCACATTTTGCGGCTTGCACCATTACGACTCGTGTTCCTAGTAATTATCGACACATTAATCATGGACAAAATATTATTCAAAATGATTAATTATGGGTTGTTCCACTGTTACGTTACACTGTTACGATTACAATAAACGTGCGTTACAATTACAATAACTAAACCTTCGATGGTACTTGTACCCATAACTGGCTATGTTTGATTAATTATATTAGGAATATTTTTTTATCTGATAGCTTTGGCACGTTTTTGAATGATACCTTGCGTTATTTAGCTAATAGGCATTATTTTCTTGTAAAAGTCGATAACTCTTTCAATAAAACTACAGAAAAGTGCTTTTTATCTTACGATTTCGCAACGCATTATGACTTATTGACCACCCAAAAACAACTTAAGTTGAAAAATTACATTTAAATAATGATTTATAATCTGCAGATGATTTTCGCGTATTCTCATGGCCTTTGTGTCGTACACGTTATATTTAAAATTTAACATGATATATTATTAGTAGGCACACAGGCACGAACACACAAAGGCACACATGTAGAGGCGGCAGTAAAACTTGCCTGAGGCATTAATAAAAGCTAGCGAGGCAGCGGGGCGGACTAGCATGACCTTGCGGCCGGGGTTATCGGACGCTGTTAGCATTTAACGCATTATAAAACGTAAGACAGCTATGAAGAACCGCTCCGGACGGAGAGCACATAAAATTCCGTTGAAGCCTTTTTTTCCATAAGCTTAAGTACCGATAGCACACGGTACATAGCTGCGCCCGCGCCTGCCGCGATGAAGAATCGGTTAAAAGGTCGGCTCGAAGGACATTTTTTTGTTTTGAATTATTTATCGTGGGTGCGACCGCATGTGGACCGTTTGGACCATATGTAAGCGTGTTATACACTCACAAATCTGCAAACACTCCGAGACGTCTCTCACTAATGCTCGTAGCATTGATGATTTAGGAGCCTTTACAGCTGCAAGCGAGTTAACTTAATGGTCGTCTCTCTTAAAAATAATTTCGCATAAACATTCACGTGTTATGTCTGACATTGAAGGAAGGAAGAAAAGGCTGTAAAAGTAACGCGATTGTTTCTCGCATAGCCTTTGTTCCGTTCACACATGCGTTATCTAGCCATGAATTAGTACAGTCCAATACGAATACCTACCTACCTACCCACGCCTGGTACGCCTACTAAATGTAATTATTTAACCTTCCGTATATTTTTCAATACCACTTTTGATACACAAAAAACCGATTCTAATACGTCTCTCAGACCAAACGGTCGCAAAAACTGTTCAACGCTTTATTATTATTTTGATCACGGCGTGAATCACTACCAGATTTGGCGAGGGTTAATGACCCAAATATGTTTAGCGAAGTATTCAAGGCTAAAACCAACTAATTCGACTAGCTAATAGAAAAAATCCGGTATCTTAGAAGGCGATCAGTTAGCTTGTTTTCGTGTGTCCTCTGTATCAGCGGCAACTTCAACTTTATTACTGTTTTATCCGTTAAAACAATTACCGTTATTCAATTTTTTAAAGGGTCGGCGGGTGAAACAAAACTTAAAGTCTTGTAGTTACATTTTATTTAGTTGACTGTAAATTGCGATATTTCAGGAGGAGCTGTAAACTTTGGGACAGTCAAATAGGTCAAGTGATCCTTGAATTAAAATGTCTGGCATTATGCAGACATAATAAGCCAATGAGAATTTTGGAGGCGTGTGTTCTTCGGTCGCCATTGGTATTGTGAATCTCGGCTAAGTGTCCTCTAATGTTTATTTAGTCTTGGAACATGTTGTAAATGTCACTTTGGCTTTAGTACATATTACGTATTCGTGAGTATGTGTTGTGTAGTAGGTACTAGATCGTGGGCGGTCCGCAGCAAATTGCTCCAAAACACACGAAATGATTATCTTTTATTGCGCATGACACAACAATAGAGGAGATGACCTTACGATCGAGATTTAAGCCGCGGTTAACCGCTCGCTATTTATTTTACTTATATTTTTAACGACATATTTTTCTTGCGTCCCATTTACATACAAAAATGAATTTTCTGTTACTCTGAAGAAACTGAGTGACGTTTTAAAAGATTGTTTAAAGTAACACGATATTTTAAAGTTATGATAAGGGATAAATGTGACAGTGTTCTAGGTGGTCGTAAATGTTTGAGATAAATGGACGGAGGCTTCGATGACGAATATAGTTTTATCGAAAATACCATATGCGCTCTACGTATCTACCATAAATTTAAGGCTGCCTCCATTATGCGTATCGCATCTTTTGACAGGAATTGATTCTATGTTATGTAGGTAGGTACCAAGTATGTACAGTGTTATTTAAATGCAAATGGAAAAGAGTGATATCATCTTTTCAATGCGTGGCGCTATTTTCCTCGCGTTAACAGGTGTTCTAGTCTACAGTTCGCGTGCAGACCAAGATATTCAGTGCAGAAATCATATAATCTATTAAGCACGTTTTGTGTTAAATGCAATTACACAAAACAAGTCTCCAAAACGGCCAGAAATTAAGTAAAAAAAACGGCTGTTCTGAATTCACACAAAGGTGAACTTGAACCACAAACACAAGAACACGTTTGTTTGGAGCAGAGCTCACCATAAGTAGCAGGCAGATACCTAAACAGGCCAACCGTTGTTAGGGATCGTCGATGGATGCAAGTATGACTTATTTTCCACGTGTTCTAAGTTTACCCAAGCTGTGCAACACTGCAAGTGGTTGAGAACACATTCGCACGGTGTTTGCGCGTGCATACTCGCGGACGAGACGGACGAGGCTATACGTCACTCGTCTGTATTTGTTGAAATTACCGTTTAACAAGCCAATTGTTTATTAACATTAGTATGTATTTTTGCAATGTAGACAGAAGGTAGTTTTGCTAAATACTTGGATGGTAGGCTGGTTTTAAATCATTAATAATCGACAGGAAGAAGATTAAACCCCTGGATTCTGCGATCCTAGTCCATTTGTTCCGTTTTTAACTTTAGTGATCAGCTGATGAAATTTTGTTCAGTTATTTTGGCAAAATAAGTGAACAAAATTTCAAAGAATTTATTGGGCTTTCAGATATCCTGACTTTTTTATACGTGTTGGTCCAGTCGGTTAGTTGCGACTGTAGTTAAAAATGGCAGTTATTTCTTTAGACGAGCGAGCTATAAAGAACAAAATGGTTTAAAAACAATAGTAATTACTATTTTTCTGAGTGTTGCTCCATCATAATTAGATTCCCGTTATCGTCTATAGAGCGCATATAATCGCAGAACTGCTTTGCGGTTTATCTTTGACGGCGGGCGTTCGCGTAGAATTTTATAATATCAATCACGCGAGCATCGACGCCGAGTTTTATTGTTTCCGCAATATAGGCGATTGGACACACGTTGTGGTCTCCCGCACCCCGCAACCCGCACCAGCTAATGACAGATGCATTTGGGAAATGTTTTTGTGGTCAGACCGGACTAGCAATTTCACATAGGTAGTTATTTCCGCATTTGCCAAATTTTTGCAAAATATTTGCAAATTCTTACGAAATCTTTGATGGTGTCTTTCGCAAAAAGGATCGAATTAATAATGATTTGATATCGATTAATACCATCTATAGTACTCCTTGAATGACTAATGCCCTACAACCCACTAGTTCTAAGATCTATCTATGAATCATGCGTCAATTACACAAGAAAAGCGGTGACTTGCTCATGGCGACCTTTTTATCAAAATTGCAAACAAAGTTCGGTAAACATGACTCCCTGTGTTCTTATATAAATATTGATTCTCTATATGTATTGAGCAGCGAGACCTCATTTTTCTTTAAACTGCATGTTTTTCATGAGCATACGTATAAAAAACTTGATGTTTGACAACTTCGTACGTAAGAAAAGCAGATGTACTCGTAGCAGTAGGAAACAGGTTAATTCGCAATTAAAATCGCCCGTATCCATCAGGCATCACCATGGAATATTTGTGAGGACATGTGTGGGACCATTCCTAGAACGACTGGCTACTCACGTGCACATCTTTGGTAAAAAAAAAACAAAAAAAAAATATGGCGAGCCCTTGAGTAACCGTCACTTAAGTGCACCGTCGGATGTTGACTCTTAGTCAATTTCCTTGTAGTATGTGTATGTACTCGGCAGTTCTCGTGGTTTATGTTTCGAAATAAGAAATGCGTTGGAGTATATTTAAAGGAGGCTTAAGCTTAAAGGATGCCTTTTATGGTTCTGCCTTGACCGACTAACTGATGAGGTCTAGGTTATAATGTTAGTCTGGGTTATGGGTTTAAGTTCTCGCTTATCGTAGTTTTGGGTTCCGAATAATTTATAGAATGACCTCGTTCAAGCTTATTGGGATTCAAATATTTACAGGCTATGATGAATATCGAGAATTTGTAACGTTTTCATAATTATGACTACTGAGTTCAGCAGGGTTATGCAATGTAAACTTATATAGATTCTCAGAATTTATTTTACACTAGCATAATCCTTTTACGCATTAACAGAAATGTCCACCACGACTGTTGACACACAACTCAACAACACAACCCAGAGGGGCGCCTTGAGTAAATTGGCAAAAAGCAATCGAGTTGTCACAAAAACTTCAGTTAAATATAAATGTTTACAAGTAAACGGCATTCCTGGCGATTGGAACACCATTAATAACAATTATACCCGCCAAAGTCATTCCAAGAACAGATTTTGTGCGCCTATTCTGAATGTAATCGCTTTTTTTATGATCGCCAATCTTTAAAAAGGCAAAACCTTAAAAAGGTAGCTGGAGTACAATGGGTAAGGATACAATAGCCTCGGCCACATGGCGAAATACGTTTCTTCTTTTTTGGTAACTCGTAAAGATGCAGATTTACTGTTCACGTATATTATGGCAACACGCGATAACGCATGCGCTTTTGTTTTTGTTGTCGGTCGCGTTTGCGCACATGATTTGACTGTGCATGTAATTTGTACTAGTTTTACATTATTTTTGATTTTGTTACCAAAAAGGTGTCTTTGGTTGCGGGTCCAGGACGGACTAGCTGATTGACAGACAGCGCACAGTCTAATTCCGAAGAATCGAGTATGTCATAAGGGGTGTAGAGGCGAGCTAAAAAAATAATTAATATAAACTTCACCCTCGGAGCATGTCATCGGGGAATTGAAGTTTGTTTGCAACGGTGAGTTACTGATACTTCTTTATGAAACTCGATGCGTTTTTTTTTAATACTTAAGCAAGTGCATATACAAAGGTTCAAAACAATCAATTGAAATTGGCACTCATCCAAATACGATTCGTGATCTCCAGCACAATAAGTTTTATTAAGAACAATATATTTTAAGAGTACAGTTGGGTGCATCTCAACGCGGTCCCTTGGCCTTAATGCGAACGTCAACAGCATATGTTAATTGATGCGCACGATTCTGAAGTTGTTTAATTAAACGTATTATGTTCTGTGTACTTGCTTATTATATTATTATGTGGTATTTATTTTAGTATTTCATTACAGTGACCGTGTTAGCTTTGAATATAGTGGAGTTGATTTTAAAATTACTGTGAAAGGTTTTTTGCACAGATTTTGTTAATATGGTTATTTGCGAAGTTCATTACAATTACCTAAGATACTGTTTTTGTAGTCGTAAAAAAAGGCCTTCTTATGTCAATTTATTATAGATCCTGATTTTCGAGATTCTCTATCTTCCATTCCACATTTTTTTTTTGTCTAGTGAAGTCCAATCCTCATGGTCGCTTAATAGATTTAGAGAAAGTTATTTAATCGCTAGTATATTCCTACTGCTCTCCTTCCTATACTAAGTACATAATCGTTCGATTATTTCTATTATAATTGCGTTTACAGTACGCGTCAGTCTAGTACTCTTGTATGTGTGGGCGCGTAGTGCATTGACGTCTTTCTACTCAGATTGGATTGGCACTCGATCGTACGGCGGCAAACCGCAGGGTCGTTCTTAATTATTCACGTGACTGCCGTATGTAACGTCACACCTTATTATCGTCTAACATCGATAAATATTACTTACTTAATAAAAAAATACAATTGCGTAAAAACTGCAATGAAATCTCAACATCGTTGGAACAAATTGCTAATTTCACGATAATTAAATTGGTACTCCTGTTGTTCTATAATGTCATAAGAATGTGGGAATGGCATAATTCATTAAGTATTTGGTAACGGGTATTGTTAATGACCGTAGAAGGTCGGCAAGTTAACCGTACGGTTCTCACGGCAAGCGCTGCGGGGGGCGGGGGGTAGGTAGTGGGGGCTTTTAAGTATTAATATGAAAAAAAAGAAACTAATTAATGTATAAAACCCCTCTTGTTATTGACCCCGATATAATAATATACAGGATAGCAGGCGCACAACTCGTTGAAGTCTTTTGTACTGAACTGTCGAAGTGCTACGAAGTCATTCCTTTGAATAAATTAATTACATATTATGAAACAGTACGCGATTGATTATTAAGTAATAGAATTGCATAATAAATTGTTTTCATTCTGGATTTATAATTTTTCTCTTATGAATTAAAAAGAAAAACATTTTTGCTGTCCATATTAAAATATACCACTTAAGTAATTATAGTTACAGCAAAAGAACAAACTATTAAAAAAGGGAATGCTGTATTTAAAGTACGCAATAATTCCCTATTCACTTAATCATTTGCCAATATAAAGGCGGCAATGAATAAATGTCAATAGTTATCGCTACCGGCCCTCTTGCTCCCCATCTTATTTATAGTGCACATTGCTGCAGGTTGGGGTCGCGCGACCTTCGGGCCGACTCATCCATGCCCTTTTACCCACAGGTGCCAGCACACCTGTAATTACTTTATTCGTACTCTATTTTAAAATCATTTTAAAAGTTAAAGCTAAAAATTTCCCATCAAATGTACCACATGCGGGCTTAACGGTAAACGTTGACTCACTGTTTTGTATTTAGATAGTAAAATTGTTTATACGCTCAACGTGTTCCTTTACCTGCTGCTAAAACATTTATAGTTCGTAGAAGTCAGGTGATTTGAAACAATTGATAACAACAGGTACCACATTCATTCATAAACGTTACTTAAAGTTAAGTAGTGATAAGCGACTGTTTAACCATACATTTTTGACGTTTGAACGTCACTTAACTTTAATCATCGTTTATAAATAAACCCGTATAAGTTGTAAGGAAAACGGTACAAGTAAAGGTTATAAAGGAGATTAACTGTGCGTACTTGGACATGCTACAAATGGTAATACGAACGAAACAGAAATAGAAGAAAACATTGTAATCGTTTGGTAATTGAACTCAGAAGCGAAATTAATGCAAATACGGGACACATACGTCACACAAGTTAATTATATTGAAATGACAGTCGAGATTGCGGTGACTAACCTAAATACAAAGCGAGCGGCGATGGCTGGCGGCCGGAAGTCGCGCCATTGTCCCGCAACCATTGACACCTCGGTACCTATCATCCGGTCAGTTCCCGTACCGTGTGTAGTTCTCCAATAAATACAAAAAAATATATTTTGGTTGACATTTTCAACTGCTAACATCCTAGTTTTGTTTGACCCTCGACTCTTAAAGCTCAAGGTCTCTTATATGATGTCACATGAATGCCTAAGGTCTCTTTCATGATATAACATTACATTTTATAGAAACTTTTTATTTTAACCTTTGACTAAATAACATCAATTCCATTTGAAAATACAGTAAAAGGGTAAAACAAGAAGCCACTGATAAAGAAAAAAACGATGAGAATAAAGTTGTCCGCAATGACATTAATGGCTTTTGAAAAAGTTGTGCTATAAATTAAGTCTACAAGCACAATTATGAAAACAAAAAGGTCTAGGGTACCAAGTCCTGTCTAGCTTAGATTCTCACTTCCCTGGAACTGTTCCAAGCACAGTACTGTAATTTGAATAGCCTATTCAAGTAGCTTGTGGTGAGCATTTAGATTCAAGTCACAGACAAGGCGATAAGATCAGTAGTGGGCAAAAGGATTTATCAAGTATCGTCATAAATTCATTGAGGATATACTCAGCAGCAGCAGACAAGATACAATTTTGAGGCAAAATTTTAGCACATCCTATTAGAATAAACAATTCGTGGAAAAACGCAACAACAGGACAGTTATATCAGTGATTCACGCTTGGTAACTAACTACCCGAGACCGTTAAAATGTGCAGTGACGGTAGCAGACTGTCGATTACGTTTTTGTTTATCTTAATCTGCTAAAATGCTCGTTATCGATAATACGATTTAGAAAAAAGCATATCTGAGATTAAGTAAAAAATTATGATTTAAGAAGTCTTCAAAAAACTCCCTAACAAACCCTAAACGAGTTCTGGGAGAAAAACATTCAACAGAGTTATTCCCAGAATAACATTAAGCAGAAGAAAAGTCTCAATTTGACAAAACCAACGATAGATTAGGATCACGCAAGCAAGACACAAATGATCGCAGGTAGACATTTGTTGGCGAAGCGGAGCCGAGAACTGGATTCTGTTCAAGTGTGAGTATCTTTTTTTTTGGGCGAGCAAGTGGCCGTTAAGAAGGAAATGATAAATAAAATAAAAGCTTTGATCAGAACGACAGCGATGACGATTTGGATAAATATGAGAAGAATGAAAAGAATGTTTGAAATGCATTTCAAGAAAGTATGCTATTAAATGATGCAACTAGAAAATAATTCAAAGTTGAGGGTAAAACAGATGATTTCAAAATTACATAATTTAGGATGAGATGACTTAATTAGACTGTTTGTTAGATAAGATTGAAACTGAAAATATCTAGAAAAGAAGATGAACACAAAAGAGCAAGTGTTAAATCCTGGAGACTTACCGATACAATCCTTATCCTTCTTGGAGAGGAGTGCAATGGGGCCATCATCAAGCGGAGAACCAGGGCAGAGCTGGTCGGACTTGCTAGCGAGCAATTCCAGCCCTTCCTGCAACCCCAGTTGCTGCTCATGCAGCCGCTTCTTGATCAGGAAGATTTTCGGCATCTTCGGGCGCTAATAGACACTACATACACTTGATCCTTCTGTTCGTCTATGTCACTTGGTCTGTTAAAATACACAAATCAGCATCGTATCACACTGCACGTTAAGTTTCCTCGCGTTGTTGATGTTTATTTTGTGCGTACAAGTTAGCGGCACATGTGGTACCGTTGGTCGCTGCGAAAGGACTGAGAGCTAGTGTGCGGTGCCCGCGACACCGTTGCCCGAACAGGTCCGCCCCCGCCCGCGCCGGCGCCGCCCGCCTGGCCCCGTGCGTCCGCGCACCGAACCACACCGGCACCTCCGCACAAGCACCGCTCTTGCACACAGCCACACGCACCAGTAAAAGTGCTATTTTGTGTATGCCAGTTGTTGCTTGTCCTATCTCACTTTGTTCTAACACTGGCATTTTTTTTCTTTTAGCCTGTTCATTTATATAGCCATCCATATAGATAAAAGGAAAAGCCATAATATACGTTTTATTTTGTTTTCATAAAGCCTAAAAAATATTCTTACACTTCTAAACATGAAATTGTTTATAAAGAATGCAAACAAATTCATAACTCATACTTTGGCAGTTTTGAGAATACAAGATATTTGCATTAAAATTTGTGCCAGTTGAATCACCAAATTAAGCCTTCCTTCAATGCTGGATACTTTACATTTAGACATTGCATGCACAATTATTAGCTGATTGTTTACTTAACATAAGAAGATGTTGTTGGAAACTACTAATTAAGTCTTACATATTATTCATACTTTGTTAAAAATATAGTAAAAACTTTTTATTTTAGGTAAGGACCTCACAGCGTCTGTTGTCGGCAGCCTTTCAATTAACAGGAAGATTTGCAAAACAATAGAACCCGCACGGGCAGACGGCAATCAATATAAAGGAACGGGGATTTACAAAATGGTTATGAAGCAACGTCAATAAACTTTACAGCTTCAGTTGTTTAAACAGACTTTGGGAAAAATTGTATTGTAAAGCTCATCTCAGTGGAAGTGTCGGCGCCTTTGGGATTCATGTCACATGTTCATGACGCCGTCTTTACGGATATTTTATTGCATCGCCTTTAACAGTTATGGATGTAGGAACACAATATTCTAGTTGCTCGAATGCCGCTTCCAGATTACTCATGCCATTTTTATTTTTCTGAACACCTTAGTACAACATGAACAGTCACGAGCATAAGTATGTATACACTTGGCTTTATATAAAAGCGATTTACTCCATTATTTTTTAATGAAATGTTAAGTTACTGCGAATATAGTGTTTTCGAACCCATGGGTTTTTTGCAATGTATCGTATTTCATGTGGTTATCGTTATTTCACGCAAAAATCGCTATTGAAAGTTTCCAAGTGTTGACATATTAGTGCTCGTGACTGTACTTCCTTCTTTTTCATTTATATTTCCGGTAATGGCCATACCAGCGGATATCTGGCTTATTGAGATGCTGTGCATTTAACACGTTTTACTTAAAATGAAGATGTTTGCAACAAATAAACTTTAACAAATACTTTCATAGAAAGCCCCAAATTCTTGGATTAGAATCTAGAGGTTTAGCGGAGCCAAAGAGATTAAGTTCCCCGATATCCTTAAAGAAATACCGAGAAAACGGGGTTTAGTGTTTTTGTAAACCAAATCTTAAGCACGGTACAAATAAAGTTATTCATTTAAGACTTAAGAAGAATAGTAAAATTACACGGCTTGATGAATTTACTGTAGTGCTTAGGCAGGTAAGGCTCATCTTTAAAAGCGTTTTGTTAATTTTTACCTTTACTTTCTTATCCTCGTTATTTCTACAACGGCTTATGGGCTTCGCATAATTTCTCATGTTTTTTATACTATTTTAACTGTATTCAAGTTTTTCAGGTCCTATTGTTGTGTTATTCAATGTTTGTGGACCCAAGCTTAAAACAAAAGTAACAGTTATAAGTGAATAGAAGTCCATCAAAATATTAAAAAAGGGCTTCAGACAGATTAGGCCGAAGAGTCCTTTTGACGGGACATTTAGAATAATTCCGTTTGTAATGTTGTTAATCAAAATCAATATTATTAAGAGTACAATATGTTTTTTGAACCATTCCACCATAATACAGTCTTACTATTGCTGGTGTAGATCATCTAATTAAAACGTATAAGTATATTGTTTCATTTAATGTTTTCTAAAACTTAATCATTTTTTTTCCGGTTAGACTGGAAGCCGACCCCAACATAGTTGGGAAAAGGCTCTGCAGATGATGAATCATTTTTTTTTCAGTAATTAATCTTTCAAGTTCAGAGATCACCTGAAAAAACAGATGACTCACAAAGTCCAAATGTGAAGATCGTTAGTAATCCAATCAATGCTATTTTCATGGTTAAAAGGGTTGATCATAAATCATTTTTTTTTGTGTAAAAAATGGACCTAACGACTCCATAAAGTGGCAAGGCGTTGTTTCCACAAATAAAATAAAACTGTAATACGCTACCGAATTGGTCCCGTCAGGTTTTTTAGTAAAAAATGGTAGCGATTTTGCGTTTACGCCGACTGCGTAAGTTTTTTGTTGGTCCTTGTAACAAGTGATCGTTACATTGCTGATTTTATTTTAGAATTCACCATGACTATTATTATAGACTTAGTTTTGTCCTTATATAAATTCGACCAACTCGTTATCATGACTGTGGTATTATAAATAGGCTTTGTAAGTAGCTACATATGACATTAATATATTAAGTTTTTACAAACTTATTTTAAGCTTTATCAACGAAAAGCGAACATTTACTAATTATTTTATACTTTGTCTGTTAAACTTATTGACTGCATGAACAACTTCTCAACATTGAGTTTTGTTAAGTAGTTACTGGTTAGCTACAAAGTAGGGCAGTGCGGGTTGTCCAATAATCGTGTTGGGCTCAGCAACCATTGCACGTGTTTGGGAGTCGTGCGCTGCCGCAGCTTCATCGTGCGAGTTCTCTGCCATCGCCGAGATCACGCCAAAGACGTACTAAGTAAATTATCTTATTTTGGATGTGATAATTGAAAAGAATACACAAAACGCATTCGGTTTAAAATTATGTTCTGTTGATTTGGTTTTTTTTCAGATCTTGCTTTTGGTGATTGGGACACTTGGGACAAGTTTGAATTTAAATGACTTTGGGAAGACCAAGAAACGGTGAATGGATTGTGTGGAAGATGATGTGACCAGAAAGGGGTTAAATGTTGTTGATGTTTATGTGATGCCGGGTAGTGGTGAATTCAGAGATAGGCATTTCTGAATTCCAACTGGCTCCAAATAAATTGGGATAAAGACAGAAGGATGTCGAGGCTTTTGGTGGCTGAAACTTTTCTCCAATATATAGGTATGTATAATTATAATGGATTCCATGGATAATAAATTCAGATAATTGAATTGATCTTTATCACATTTTATGCACTTTCTTCTGAGCAACTTTTGTATAAGCTGTTTTTTCTTTTTAATTAACAAATTTATCTTCAAGTACTTTTTAATAATCTGAATAATAATAATAAATCATTTCCGTCATCTCATATTTTTCTTCATAGATCGCGGCACATCTGAGCGACGGGCGCCCGGACGGTGCGTGTGCGTCGATTGCGCAACGATTGGCTACACGGCGCGCGCGCCGGTTCCACGCCGGTAACTCGCCTCAAGTTCTCGGCAACGATAACCTCTTTCATGACCAAAGAAGTGGTAGCTGGTAGCCAGTATTGGCGCCAATATTTAAGAATAAGTACGTGGCCAATATTGGCTTTGAACACCTTTTAGAATGTTTTCCATCACTGAAACACAAAACAATTTAGCTTTTTCGTAAAAAAAATTCAGTGACGAATCAATAGTCGGCTTATAAGATTGGTTAAAAGAATAAAATCTAAGTCAACTACGTTACTTCCCAGAAAGTGGAAAAAAGATCAATTACAACATTTTACTGTTAGTTATTAAGGCAATTCAGTCTGACACTATAAAAAACGTTTTAAAAATAAGTGTATGAAGTTAAAATATCTAGATTGGTTTGTGTTCTATCAGAAGTGCGATGTTCACTAAGGCGTCTCAAGATATTAGCGAAATATTTATATGAATTATTTATCAAAAAATAAGGCGGAATTCTTAAAATTTTCGGAATGAATAAATTAGTGTTTTTATAGCTTTACTAACAATAATAACGGTTGAAATTAAAACCCGTTATTCTAGATAATACCTTCATTATTTTTTTAAATCCGCGCATAGGTGTTGAAGGTCGAAACCGTGAAGTAGGATTTTTATTTAACAACTATTTTTCGTGGATTACGCAAAGCTATTCTGGAGTTATTTAAAGAGCCTTTATTGGAAATATCGTTAAGTAAGTACATTCCACAAGCTTCACCTTAGCTTTGAAACGCACTCGGTGTTCAATCATATCAGATAGAACGTCGGTTGACTTCATTCCACGGTGATCACAATGATATTCTTCGACGTATCTTGACGTAAACTCTTTTTGCACATGATAGGCGCTCACGCATAGCCACTGAAGGCGAACTTGATCTTGAAAGTCCGATTTAGAAAACAATGAACACGGCTTATTATAAGCAATCGTTTACTAGCTTTAATGTGGCTCACCGCTACGCTACTATATTTAAACGAAGATGTTGTTTGCACAAGTGTTTCCAAATCTGCCGTTCACCTTTCAGTTGAATAGAAGTCATTCAGCATTGTGAATTATAAGGTAACAATGTTGTAGCTTTAAGCTCTGGTTAAGAGTATCATGTGCTAAGAGTATCAAATGATTCCTAGTCAAATATTTAAGGGTTGTGAGATCTTCAGTCGAACTTAGTGCTACGCTAACAAACGCAAACGATCGGAAGGTCGCAAACAAGTTGTAACTGATGATAGACATTGAGCAAAAAGTGTTGGCACAATATAAGGACTAGAGTATAATCTAGCTACCTTATAGAATAGCAAGCAGCTGCAGCTGGTTTCTAGGCTTCCTGCCAACACCGCTATGTTCCAAACCAGACGATAAGCAAGTAAATAACATCCCGTAGTGGCAAAGCTTCGTCTTCCATCAAGTGTGCCGTGTAAATAGATCGCAGTACAACGGTACCACACCATGTATTCTCGATGATTGCCCTGAAGCACGCGCGTGGCATCACAGGGGAATAAATTGCAATAGTATTAATGTTTTGAACCGGTCCACTGATTACAACTCAAGTGAACACTCGTATTATTCAATTGGTCGCACGAGCCTGCCATTTTGTTATGAAGCGATGCATTCGTTTATGTATGACTTGTATGAGTGATGTTGTTTGAACTTGATTTCTTTTAACCGACATTTCTAATACCAGCCAGCCAGGGAGCCAGGCTGTTTATTTATACAGTGTTGAAATACGAATTCAGTCTTATCCGTTGATATTTCGCAATCGATTACTGTTTGATAGGGAAGTATAAGACCTACACATTTTCTATTTCAACTTGACCAAAACGGTTGTTAAATATTAGCTTGATTGATTCTACGAAAGCCTTTCGATGCTTATATCACCATCAAGCACACTATTCTACTATAACCTATTACTAGTGTGCTCTGAAATAAAGTATAACCTGGGCACAATATCACGCAGAATTGGATATCATTATTAATTAGGTAAGTGAGTAGATATCTTTATTTTATAAAGTTACTAGCTTTTGCCCGGGACTTCGTCCGCGTGAGGAACTTTCTTACATTTTTTCCGTAAGAACCATCCTCGTACTTCAAGGAATATTTAAAAAAAAGAATTAGCGAAATCGGTTCAGCTGTTCTCGAGATTTGCGCTTAGCAACACATTCAGCGATTCATTTTTATATTATAGATTGAAATATACAAATAAAGGTGTTATTTAAAAACGTCTTTATTTTGCGCACGTGTAAATGAATTCAATGCCTAGTTAATTGAGTATTAACTGAAGTTAATAAAACTGTAACATATTGCTTTGAACAGCTGTTTATGCTAATGTTTCGCCCATAAGAAGAAAATTAATTATAAATGTGCATTTTAATTTACAAAAATTGAAAATTCAAGGCGATGTTTTCGTTTACTTCTCAGCAAGGTCAGAGATCATTTTAATAAACTTTTAAATTATACTAACTGATAAAACAACATTGTTTGATTAGGTACCGTCTCAGATGGTCTGAAGGTTTGATATTCAATTATTATCATCACACCTTTTCATCCCACAGTTTCTATAAGCTACCTTTTACGTTGTACTTCCCTGTTTTGCGCCAATATAGTCCGTAACACATTATCAATAACAATGGCTTCATTTTGACAGTTCTTCAACATCCATTGCGTTATTTAAGTTGAGGAGCAGACAAATTTTTCGAACATATAAAGCAATGAATTAGCAATATCCTTCAAAATGATTCAGATACAGATTCATAGTGTGTTACGCAGTTAGCGTACAGGTTTTACCGACAAACAAATTATGTCATTGACCCATAGCTAAAAATAAAAACCATGTATACTCTGAACACATTACTTCGAAACGTCTCACCATAATATGTGTTGATAGTTTGCACGTTAATTATACAAATTACATGCGATAGGACGCGGACGTAGGTCGTAGCATCGCCTACGTGATTCGTAGAGCGTTATCACCCGCACAGACGTCTGAACAGTGAATAATTTAAAATATGTCTGACTACGTCATTGTACCTAAACTGGTCTAGAACTTGCTTACATGTTCTGTCTATGGTTGGTATGTCCTATGATAGTCATGCATCGCAAGTCTAGTGTATTTATATATACCTACGATTATCAGCATAATAAAAATCATAAATTCAGTGACAGACATCGCATAGCCTAAACAGCTGGGGTACATAATCAGCCTATTACGTTCCTAGTGCTGGGATCCAGGCCTCCTCTCGGTGCTCTCACCGAGAGGAGGCCTGTATCCCAGCACTCTACGGCCCACTGGAGTGGGCTGTAATCCACTACGCGGGCCCAGTGCTGGTTGGTTGATGTCACATGTCTTTGAATTTTTGGTTCTAGAACTTGCCGGTTTCCTCACGATGTCTTCCTTCACCGTTAACCGCTGGGGTTAGAAGCATGACATTTTGCACAAGAGTTTTATTAAGAAGTTGAACACAAAGGGAGGGATTTTGATGAATAGGGGATGAAACCTTGGAAAATCCCATCGATCACACGGTTTGCCCCCAATAAAGATGTTTTCAAGGTAAGATGAGAGTCGGTCATCAGTGTAATGGCTGGAAAAAGTTCAGGATCAAATCCGAGATAGATGAGTCAATGTTTTGCATATAAATTGAAAATTATAACTGTTTTCCTTAAAGTTGTATCAATAGCACATATTATTTGAACTTTGCTTCGAATTCGGGATTTTGGAAGTACCCACTGAGCTAAATAATGCCCAATACCTACCATAACCTATACATTTTTAAACTATACTGCTACCGGATGCACTGGCAGGTTATTTATTTGTGCATCTTAAGGATGCTATATTTCCTGTTGTTTGCAACTACATATATTTTGGAGGCAACATTTTATAAAAGAAGTGTCTTATTTATTTTGTAGAGAATGTTAAATCCATACAAATGCATACATTTAAGTCCAATACAATAGCATTGTAAAAAGCAATGTCTCTCTCGAGAAGGCCACGATCTAAAAATACCAAGTAAATTGTGTATTTACACTATTTATAGAAACAATATTCAATAAATATAGACAGGCCGTTTTAAATGGTAAAAGGTTGTGCACATTTGCAAATACTCTTCGGAAAGAAACGTAAACTTGAAAATAAAAGTGGAAACGATTTCAATTGTAATGGAAAGGGCAGCTTGTATGGTAAAAATGGTAATTGTTTTGAAAATTGCAGCAGTTATGCATTGGGATTTTAATTTTGTGTAAAATTAAAATGGATATTGGTTTCCCCGAAGACCAAAAGATGCAAGGTGCATTTCCGTGATCACATCGCAAGGCTATTCAGGATACTTAATCAGCCTATAATATTCCCACTGCTGGGACTTACCTCCTTATACCTTATCCTCCACGTGGGCCCGTGTACTGTGCGGGTTGGTAGAAATCACGTCTTCGAATTTTTGGTTCTAGGACATGCCGGTTTCCTCACAATGTTTTCTTTCGCCGTTTTGCGAGTAGTGGTGTTGAAATAATTTACTCAAATAAAAGCGCCTGACTGGGTTTGAACCTCCGACCTACAACTTGTAAGTCGCGGCCGTTACCGCTGAGCCACTACTGCTCACCGAAAATCAAAATCAGCCGGCAGTGTGAGCGGTAGTGTTTTTTTTTCTTTTCCGCGCGTAGGTACTTACCTTATAAGATTTACGCATTTAATATTTAGTGTCTGTGTAGATAGCGAGATAAAACTGTCAATTGTATTCCGATACCTCTCCACAGCAGTTTGAATAATACATTTTATGAAACAAGTCGTATGACTAATTGAAGAAGTTTAGAAACATTGTGCCCATGTTTGTGTTAGTTTGCGCAAATGCGGAAGTAGAATATATCGATAATGCATGTTCATGTCCTGTGACCTAAAACACTGAATCTATTGCAACGGTACTTCGCTGATAAATAGCTTTATTTATTCATTAGTACAGCCAGTGAACACACCATTGTGTGCATAGATATTTCGCCGTAGGATTATTAAAAACATCAATTTATTACCACCTACCGGTTTAACTCTATCCATTTAGAAATAAATATTATGACTATGACTTCTATTGATGGCTAATACCTGTATCGAAATGAAAATTATATTGTTGTTTCCATAAAAACATATAAAATGTTGTAATCTTCTGAGCGCGTGTAGAGTTCTACGTCCATAAGTTCCATTAAAAGTTCAATTGTGAGAACTCCTCGTTACGTGAATTAAACGTCAGAAAATTCTCAAGGCATGTTCACGTGTAGCTAACTACCTACCTACGTATACCGGTTGTCAAAAGGCTGCGTGGTGCGCGGGCGGCGGCGGGGCAGGCTGCGGGGCGCGCGGGGCGGGCGCCGGGTACAGCGACCGCAATAGCGATGGTTGCCGCGCCGCAGCCACCATTGCCAAGATCACGGACCGCGCATGCGCGGCGAATGTCAGCCACGTCACGATCGAGCTTCGTGCTATCGCGATTGGATCGTTCGGATTTAGAACTTGGAATACAATCACGATTTAACTATCGAAATTTCTTGTTGGCTGTACTATAAAAATAACTTGATGTCATTTCCTCCTCAAGAATGATAACATAGCAGTAGCATTTATGCAGGTACTTATGCATGGGCTGTTAATGTAAGTGTTATGTATATAAGCCCTAAACCTACTTCAGGCGTTATGTTTAAATATGTATTCATGAATTGGTTTCTGGTAATGTTTTTCAAGACGACTACAAAACAAGTCGGGAATTGTTTGCGTGATAGAGTCATCATTACACGAAGCTGTCTTTAGTATTACAAGAATCTCCTTAATTTTTACCCTTAAGAAAATATCGCCATCCATATTCCCGTGCAATGTTACTCACATCAATTTTATTTCAATCGAGCACCAATCACGCACGGTTCCCGTTCCCCAAACGAGTAGCTATTATGCAACCGTCTCACATAGGCACGCACGTTTTTTGCCCGCCATCCCCACGGTAAATAGTGTCCCAAGACTCCTGACGAGCTTTGGTTCGCGTCGTCGCCTTGTATGTATAATAGCCCTTGCCCTATCTTTATATGGGCCGAGCCGTAGCCTCCCGCAATCCTCATTCAGTACACGTAAGGTAGCGGCCCTAAGGACCGGGTTTTTGTAACAGCGCAACAGGTAGAAAGGAAAGGATTGCGAGTGCAGAGCGAGAACACATGACATCATCTTCATGTCTGTCTCGCTCGGCGCGCCGGCGCAGGAATGCCGGACGATTTGTGCTTGCGCATAATACAGACGGTTCGTGCGACCACTGTGTAGTTATAGTTATGTATAGCCGAGCATAACCAACACACACTGCCCTAATGCGTACGGGTCATGTAGCGGGATTCACAGAGTTTAGCCAGTGAAATTTATATTGAAAGGGAGTCTGATGATTTTCGAACATTATCGCCTTTTTTGACTTTATTTGTTCTATTTTAGAAGCTTTCAGTTTTGTTAGCATTATAAAATTTGGGTTATTTTTTTCTTAATCCTTGAGTTTTAACTACGTTTTGGTATATTTAAATGAATTCTCGTTAGCTGTAAAACTGAAATACGCACAGCATAAGCTAATAGTCAGTCAGCCCGTTTAGTGTAGTTGCGTGTTAATTTAATGCATTGCTCCATATTATACAAAATACAAGAGGGTACCAGCAACTGAAAAAAAAAAAACAAAATACGGGAGTAGATTTAAAGGTAGTTTATTTATCGATCTTCCGCGCACGTTTTTCTCGTTTTCTTCAATAAATAATGTTTATTTGTCCCTAGATCTCTATCTTGAAGCATCAACCAAAATATCTTACCCTTATTTACAAAGGCCCAGCAGGAACTAAACAAAAGTATTTTTAAAACAGACATCTGACGATCCTCGAAAAATTCGCAAAAAAACCCCCTAGAAACGTGACTTCTTATTTATACGTTAAATAAATAAAGCGACGTTGCGTCTAGAATATTAAATAAACAGTAAAACCGGTACCTGAGTGTATGTAAACATTGTTAAAAAACTTCATTTGGAGGCGATAATTGAGGAGAATCCTGTTGAATCAATTTACAGAGACCGATGTGGCAAAAGTCGTTTGGAAGTCAAACGCTATGTTAGTCAATATTTAGTAAAAAATATAGTTTGACAAAAAAAAAAAAAACCTGAAGAAGCTGTTAATTGAATTAACTGGTAGTATTATAAAGTGCAATGTTTTGACTATGATGTAATTTGAGGGTCAAAAAGATGACGTTCTCAAAACGTTAAAATATGAAGAAAAAAATCAAGACTGGAATTGTTTTATTTACGAAATGAAGTTTTGAGTACATACTGACAAAAGAAGATGTTTTTGCTGTTTAATACATGTTTAAATTAAAGGCAGAAAGGTATGTTCAAATGTCTCTCTGGAGTTTTAGAGATGTCAAAAGGAGTTACTGTTGTAGGTTACGCGGTATTTTAAGCATACATAATAAATTAAGAGTATTCATATCGGTGAAGCTTTCATAAACCTTAAAGGTCTTTTCGAAACGAGGTTCCAAAATTAGAGTATTTTTATTTTGACGTGGTATAGGGAACTGTGTCTTGTGGGATTTCTTGACCCAACCGGGGACCCCTATACCTCCAGCTGTTATTTCTTTAAGTATATGTATGTCGTCGATAACTTAGGACACGATTACCTGTATTAATTTACTGAACTTGATTTATTTAAAAGGCTTCATTTAAATAAGTAATTAAATCACAATAATTCAACATTCAAACGTATAGCAATTATAATTGTTATTGTATAAATTAAATATAGCTGTATCATAAATAAATTACCTTCTGTTCTGTTTATAATGGGGGAACAACTGGCATTTATAATATTACTAGCTGCGGCCCGCGGTTTCACCCGCAAAGTTTCGATCCCGTGGGAATATCGGGATAAAAGTATCCTATATGTTAATCCTGGTTACAAACCATCTGTGAGCCAAATTTCATCCAAATCCGTTCAATAGTTTTTGCGTGAAAGAGTAACAAACATCCATCCATCCATAAAAACAGGTTACGTATATAATATTAGTAGGATAGGATAGGATAGGAAGTAGGAAGTTCTTTTCTTAACTACTTTTATAAAACGGATCATTCGTCTAGTTCGTAGCACCCACCGTAGGCATTCGTAGCAATGCCGAGAAGAACGTAATTAAATCCTCTATAAAACTTACCTTTTATCTATAGCTTCTAAACGGTGAAAACGACATGACTTGTGATCACTTGTCAAGAAAAAGAACAGTAGGTACAGGGTAGACTTTGGACTACCGTTTTATTTTTATGTTATATTACTTAGCTTTATTTTTAAATCTCAATCTAAAATTTTATTTGGTGTGATCATATTTGGATTGATCATAATTTAGTGAACTTACACTACTCTGTGGGAGTTAGTGTACAAATAACAAAGCAAGATACTTATATTACAGGTAGGTTTGTATATACTAGATGTGCCTGCGTAGCACAGCATCTACGAGGTGTAAGTAAGTACAATCCAACAAAACATGCTCGCATACTTAACAACAGATTAAGTATTCACAATTTACTTATGTCTTAATTAAATATGACGATAGTACAAAAATATGCGTTTAATTAAAATTAAACTGAACATATTCGTGTCGGTGGTAATGTCGGCCGTTTCTTGGGTAAATATGTTACCGCTCTGAGTCGCTGGTCACATAAAAAGTTTCCTCCGAGATCCGGTCTCACTGGTCCGTAAGATCGACGACCTCAGGTCGCCGTTTGACTTATGGAAATAAGTTTTCTTGCCTCATCTGATAGGCTTTGATGGATTTATCAATATTTTTTAATTTTCATAATTGTGGGAACTTTTCTTTGGCGCGACCTATTTTACGGTATCGTTATGTTTTGATGTGCTGTTTATCGTTATTATAGCATTCAAGTGTAACATTTCAATTTGATTATCTTTTCCATTTGCATTTTTAGCATCAGATTTTCTATCTACCAAATTATCATACTTGCCAAATCCCTAAAAATTTCATACCGGATAAAACCCCGCCCTTATATCCAACCTTAAAATGCTGACGTTATTTGAATGCCCTTTTTTGTTGGAAGCTTCTAGTGGTTATTTCGCATGCGACTCTTTTCTTCGGCCCCTGCGCCTGCGCGCGCTTACATCAGTGACGATAACGTTATGACTTTATGAGACTTACGCGACCGGTTACGAGCTGGCAGACACCGCAGTTCCACTTTTGTTATATTTCCCATCATACATTATGTTTATATTGTATTTATTTATTAAAGATAATAACATTATCGCAACTAGTCGATCGTCGCTGAGAAAGTAGCGCAATAATTTTATTAGAATAATAAATATTCAAGATTTAATCAATATAAATTTTTGTTGTTAGAAATAATTTATGATTGATTCTGTTGCTAATAGGGCTGTGTGTACGATTGTATTATAATGTATGGGAAGTTATCGATGTACGGGACAAGCAGGTGCAGATTCATAGTTGATGCTAAGTTTAGCGCCTTTCTTCCTTCTCGTTTCTTTTTTAAGAAATACCTTTCTAGCCTAGCTAGTTCCAGTGTGTTTCATGTTTATATTAGAACTTGAGTTAAAAATACCAAATATGCAAATAAATAAAATGTGATAAGGTGGTGGTTGTGGTTGTGGTAATGTTTTTATAAAAACCGGAAAACAATATTATAATTAAGTAAATTTAACTGAAGTTATAATAGGAGTGCCAACATTGAAAAAAAAAATTAAAAAGAGAGCATATAGGTATTTATTTTACATGTTTTGGCAATATTTAATTTCCCATAAGAGCGGAAATATAACATAGACGCGACATAAGCCGGCAACACCTAACTATTACAAAGCAAGCGATGTTGCAATTCAAGAGCCGAGGCTGCTTTAGCGGTCGCGCTCGGCGGTGCAGCACGATCTGGCGTTCCGCTCTGCGCGGGCGCACGCCCCCCCTTCCCCACGTCTCCCCCCATTTCTTGCTGCCCCGCGGCCCTGACCAAGACACAGACCCCACAGAGGCGAAATGTTACGAAATTGAGTATCGACCAAACGAGTTTGCGTCTGTAGTGCAGGGCTACAAGACGATGTCGTAAGTGTTCAATGGGAATTGGGAACAGTAGTCTAGTTTACTTGCACATGCCAGGTGCATCGTGTTTCCATTTTTAGAACGACTCTTTTATGACGCGAAAGAAGATATCTTAATAAAGATCGAGCTAATTGTGTTTTGATTTACGACGGTCAAGGGTAGAATTTAAACTGTAATTTCAAGAATGCACGCGCGGATGCCACTTTGAGTTTGTAAAATATAAGTTATAAGTTATGATTTACTAATTGTACTAGCAGTTTTATTATGGCATGTTTCGCCCCGTAATCTTCCCGTAAGACCGTCATTACAGGTGTGCAATTTATCTTCTATACTCATTACGCGGATGCAGTAACTTGGATGAGTTCGGCCTAGGTGTATTATTTATGTATGGCATCATGTTCGTACGTACGTCTCATGGAAAATTATAGCTGCAGTAAGATGTTTTGTAGAAAAATATAGTGTTTAAATTCCAGGACTAATAAAATACGAAAAGGCGTTAAGCAATGAATTATAATATCGTAAAATTCCAGCAGTTCAATTTATATGTTTGTATATTTGATTTTGTTTATAAAACAACGGGTACCCAATGCCTATTATTACATATTTATACGTCTATATTAAAGTGAACTTTAACTTGAATGACATAGCGATAGAAACGAAAAAACTACACTGTTCTGCAGCAAATAAAAAATTGTCCTACTTTTATCGACTACAATTAAAATTATTTAACAAGAAAGTGCCTTCACAATACGCATTATACAGACGATAGGACAGACGCTAAATTATAAAAGGTTTTTATTGAGGAGCAATTAGAAATACAGGGTGTCCAGTAAAAGCTGGCATCTCAGGACAGTGCTGCTTATGAAGAAAACTGTCAAGAGGGTATCAAATTAAGAACAATTCCGTTTAATTCCCTATTTGACCGAGTGCCAAGATACTGTGGACGCTCTGCAATTACAAATGCCTTCCTAACAAGGCTATTTGTCAGTCGATACAATTAGCTTTTGTGTCACATAACAAGGGGCTTGTGGATTTAATCGAGACTGTCATCGAACACTCCACCTGCAGATTTATTTTTTCGCAGCTTTTTGTGTCATCGGATAGGCAGAGAGTGATTAAAAGTTAAATGCCAACACTTTTGTCCTCTCCAGTGACTGTAGTTTTATAATTGTTTTAATTAAGGTGTCCTATAATGGCGATGCAATCATGCAAGTCGATACGACAGTAAAGTTTATTAATTAAATGCATAGTATCCTATGCATTTAATTAATAAACTTTACTGTCTTAAGAATCGGTCGGTTGTTAAGAATACACAACAAAAGACAGAAATATGGAAAACTGTTATTTGACACTAGATTTTCACAGCTAAAAGAAGCAAACTTAAAGTGTGGAATGTGTAACTTTTAAATCAGTTTGCTTATTAGTACCTATTACGCTTCCTAATTAATGAGTGATGAGCATAATCATCCTATAACGTTCCCACTGCTGCTTGGGCACAGGCCTCCTCTCGGTGAGAGGGAGGGGGCCGTAATCCACCACGCCGTCCAAGTGCGGGTTGGCTAAATGAGTAGGTATACAGTATAGATAATAGAGCGGTACCTACCAACCGGACGGAGTTTTCCTAGAAGGACCACTGACCATTTCAAATTCCAGGACTACAATCACATAGTTTGAAGAAGTCCTCAGAAAATACGGTAATATATTTATAATAACACACCGTAGATGATAGGTTGTTAACCCATCACCTAAGATCACCACAGTAGGTGTAGGTACCATTAAATAACTCGTTTCCTTTACTTGACATTTAAAAATAACGTGGGTGGACAGCTGACGTACTGTATGTTTTTCTTTCACTGTTGTAATGCAAGGAAAATACACGGTCTGAGCAGTTCTTATAGTAGAACAAACTGACAGTTCTCGTGTTTGTAATTGCGTGATTATTATGAAATTAGCAGGGGAATGTTGAAAATCTTTAATGGAATTCTATCTATTCAATATTTTTAAAGTAACACATACCTTATAGAATTCGACTCAAAATACCACTACTATTTGTAGGAAAAAAGCTACTATTACCTAATAAGTCAACTTGAAAAAGTTTATCGTTGCTATCAAGTCCACGGATGTAGGTGCATAGATTGTAGGCACGATGACCTATCAAGCTATAGGTACATTTCCAGTTGGTATAAGTTGACCTCTCGTTGTACGAAAAGCCTATACAATGCGAGCTACAACTGGAAATGTATAGCTTGATATGTCGTCGTGTGTACTACTTACATTTTGGCGTAACTGAAGAGGTGAATCTGGTTTTTTTTGTTGTACAATATCTGGCGTATAGTGCACCTTGCCCACCTATACCTAAGACAAACGATTAAACTGGTCGCGTTAACAAGAATTATGTTCTTATTCTTAAGAACAAATGCAATTGTTATTCAAACGGACCAAATGCGAGGTGCCCTTGAACTTCCAGCCCAAAAACACAACAATGTCTTACATTTTAAGATTATATCTGTACAACTTACAAATTGCGAAATAACAAGCAGCTGGTACAGTATTAGTATTTCCTTTATATCCTTACTAACATGGAAACCATGTGTAACATTAAGGAACCCTAAATCGCTGACCAGACAAACCTGTGCCTGTTGGCTGTTTCACTTGTGTGATGGTTATCACAAATCTTGTGCAGGTGCTCTGTCGATGTAGAATAATTATGATTTTGTCAAGTTTTTCGACAACGCGTGCGCGCAGATTGCTTGCATTAATTATTATGGCTTCATATAAAATTATTGCACCTGCTTTTGACGATAAACATTAATGTTAGGACAGTAAATTGGTTATGTCAGTTTATTTTTAGGATATTAAATTATAAAAATATCTTAGAGTATGAGGTTAGGTACTGAAAATATTATTACTCCACGGTCTTAAATTGAAATGATTACGATTAAAGTAATAACGTTACTAATAAGGCGTTATCAAATCACACCTTTCTTCTGTGGGAGACTTTGTAAAATAAGTATTAACTGCAGTACGTGTGCCTCTAGTGATTGCTATGTGTAATGTGAATTTGATAGTGTTCAATTACTTCCCGTCTATCATTAAGGACCACCGCGGAGAGCTGACGGGTTCCTGTGATTATCAGCACAATGTTTGTAACTACACGCTGCGTGGTAAGGGTAAATTCATTTCACAGTTTCAAACTAAGTATCTTATCTTCCGCATAATGAAATGGGGGTAATTTTTCGGTGAAAATAATAAGAGTTTGCGAATTAACATTTGCGTTTCAACATTGTTATTTAGAACACGGGCAAAGTTACAATCGTTATCATTGGTTGGAAAACTTTAATCAAGAGTCTATTGAAATAACATACACATAACATCACGCCTTGTTTCCCCGAATGGTTAGTCAGAGGTGGACCTATAGTGCACCCACATTTTGCCAGTTACGTTTAAGTACCATGGACGAAGGGGCTACCCTATTCCCATATCCAGACTCTTGATTACAACTGAGAAATTCCAGGTAGACAAACCCCAATAACACCACAGTTCCCCGTCCATCCCATCCGTCCAATAGTCTATTGAAATGTTTCAAGGAAATCCATGTATTACGAGTAAGAAATATCTTCCAATATCCAAACCAATTAATGCATTTTTGCAAATTTAGAAGGGTGTGATGAATTTGATCTTCAATTAGTCCTACAAAAACGTCATGAAAATAAGACATTCTAATGTTTATGTACATACATATAAAGACGCTAAATAAGCAATAAACATTCACGAACTTGTCGCGAAGATGTAACTGAGTCATTTGAAGTAAACGTCAATTGTACACGCAGAGTTCAAAACAGTTGGCTACAACAAAGAGGTGCCATGCATATTCATGTTTCGCGCCCCCTTTACTAGCGTCCCGGCTGAATTGCGCCCGCGCCGCTGTGACACCGATTCTCTACGTTCAAGATGCTTCGTATACGTTGATCACTTTTGGACTTTGTCACATTCAACTCGTTACTTGTCGATTGAAGTAGCCATCTTTATTACGTTGGCGCCGCGTCTTTTTTGATGTTTGCATTTTATCTCGTTTAATTTGACAAGGTTCTAAGTATGTTCTAGTTTTCATAGGTCGACTGTAACTGCAGGTAAATAAATCCTTTGTTTACTATTTAGGACGGACAGGTGGGACAATTGTTACAGGTTGATATGTGGAGCAATGTCGGTGGTGCAGTTTAATGTTTTCAGGGTAAGAAATCAATTATGAATGTTATTAGGAATACTGTTACCTATGTCATGTTAAATTAAGGTGAAGCGCCAGGGTAGCCCGCGAAACTCAAATTTTCTTACGTTTTTTGCTATTTGCAGGTCAGTGTCATGTTGAATGTTGATTAAAATATGATTCGCGAGCGTAACATATATGACTTAACAGAATTAAAGTCATCAATAATCCCTCTAACTTCATATAATCCTATTGAATTTCTATTTCATGATGAAATATCAATCAATAGGATTTCGCGGACTACCTAACGCATCCCCCATAATAAGACTTTTCTATGATAGGTAGAAGCCGTTGGTTTTTCTGAAAGACTGTGTTATAGATATAGATACCTAATCGATCGTTCATATTTGTGGAATATGACTACTAAACAGTCTGTATCACCTCGAGTTTATCATTTAAATATTCACGCAAACAAACTTCGGCGCTATTAATCTTCGTAATGCTATGACAAGTCAGTAAATAGAAATTAAATAAGAAGAAGCTGGTCATAAAAACATTCCAGTTAGGTTCGAAAGAGGCAGTTATATTGCCCAAACGCAACCTATTCATGATATATTCATTACAGCGAGTGATACAGCAAAATAACCATTCATTCGTAGATCGAAGTTTGTTAAAATCATGGAGGTTCTTACGGGTTCCTATTTGAATAACACTAATCGTTTTCTTACCAGTATTGAGTAGAGTAAATCCAATATAATCAGCCTATAATGTTCCCACTGCTGGGACACGGGCCTCCTCTGTCCAAGAGGGAGTGGGCTGTAATTTTCCACGCGGGCCCAGTTAGCGGTTGGTAGATGTCACATGTCTTCGAATTTTTGGTTCTAGGACATGCCGGTTTCCTCACGATGTTTTACTTCA
This sequence comes from Apamea crenata, assembly GCA_949629185.1. Classification (NCBI taxonomy): domain Eukaryota; kingdom Metazoa; phylum Arthropoda; class Insecta; order Lepidoptera; family Noctuidae; genus Apamea; species Apamea crenata. Next base: position 12,670,947 of record OX451359.1, on the reverse strand, counting down.
TTGGTTTGAGAGCAGGGGTGATGAAATAATTTACAAAAAGTATGTGCCTGTTTGGGTTTGAACCTACGACGAAAGTAAATCCGATTCTAATAAATTAATAAGCAGGCTAAAAAATAAGGGGCTACGCTGCTACGCTTATTTGTAGCGGATGAAATTGGTTGAAAAGTTCTATTTAGTTATTCTATAGTTTCATCATTTAAGAGTATGATTTTCGAGTAAGAAGTTGGTATTAGAACCGAAAATACTGGCATTTGCGAAGTTAACAACATAAAAGGGCACCTAATCCAATATCGCGACATATTCGCCAAAAATGTAAACAAATATGAGATTATGGAAAAATAACTTTAATTCCTACATAATAAAGTTCAGTTTACGCTACAACTTCATACATTTTTATAACTTTTTCAATCGTGCTAGTCACTCTGAAATCAACTTAATTTCCATTAAAATAAAGTTGATATTTGTTTAACTTCAAATAAACTTCAAATTGAAACATAAATAAAATTTGAATATACATACTCGTATTTTGTATGACGTGTATATAATTATATACACGTCATGTCTTAGAAGTCACACAAACATATAGTAGTCTTAACTTCTGTATGACCTAACTGCAATTAATTGCAATGTTGAGTATGTATGTACACAAGTATGTACTATCGCAATCTCTACAAGCAATGTTGTATTGCGGCAAGTGACAGGTGCCTTCGAATCGTAATTACGAATCGTTCGTGACACGGACAATGCGAAAATTGTTAAAATATAATAAAAGTTTACAATGTAAGATGGTAAGTGTGAAAAGGGGTAAAATATACCCAATTTGTAAACGTTACTTTAATCGTCGGACCATAATATATACGGGTTTTAAAACGTTTTTTTTTCCGTTTCACGACCGGAACATAAAATGTCTTCAAGCGTACGACTTATGTGTGTTCAGCCAGGGAAATTAAATGTTAGATTGAAGCCCTCCGCCAACTAGCCGTGTTGTAGACATTTCATACAACTGTTAAAGAATGACAGTTGTGATTTGAATAGGCGGACCAGGTAAGTTGGTAGTCAATCCTACTTACTCTAGCTTCGTTTCACGAGTATTACTTTTTCTTTAGGATTGAGTCCGATTTGACTTGAAATTGTGATTTTGAAAACCAAATTCGGGGTCAGTGTGGGGAAGAACCTTTCTGCATCTCGTTATCTCGACATGGAATAGTCAAAACGAAAAGTTAGTAATGTAGTTTATTAAGCATTTTTTTTTCTTTTCTACAGATTACGATGTTCTATCAGCCCTTTTAGCCATGGAGAGAGTACCAGCAGAAGGTGTTGGTACGTGGCGCTTCATAATTACATTTGACGTAACTATGTATGTATGTGGATAACGGCAACTTTGTTTGTATTTAATTGTTACTAATTTTGAAATCGTTTCCATTGTAAACATATACTTAGTTGTACAATGTGTCGCTGCAATTTGCCCTACCGCCTTGACCCCTTCAGCGGGTAACAATTTGATCTAATTTCTTAGTACAAAGTAAATGTCGCAGTAATTAGATAATATATTAGATATATATTTTATGTTTGGCATTCACGGGGATGTTTAAATCAACTTTTGCTATCCAAAATTTTCGAGTTAATTATATAATATAATTTTTGAGAATAATCAGAATCAAATCAAGTATTGATGGTCTCAGTTGATGTAGTAGCTGTTGCTGAGAGAGCTCTTTGCTTTATAAGATTAACACCCGGATTCCGAATTGAGTTTTTGAAGTTTAGAACTTTGCAAACTCTACTGTAGCATTGCTAAAAGTGATTCATTGGAAGTAAAACTTTATTGATTTTTTAATTTTGCGGGCTACAATATGGTATCACTAAATTACAGTTCACCCATTCTCAATTCAGAAACTGGGAGTAAGTTTCGATTCCTTGAAAGATGTCCCTAGTCTCACAAGCACAAACACCCAAAGTGTTTGTGCTTGTGAGATTTCACTCACGTTAGTCACGATTCCGAAAATATCCTACTACGAAGTTTTCTAGTGCCACTTTTCTAGTAGCAGTTACTTCGCGAATACTTCTGTTAACCATTCATTTATTATGACCAGACAACAATGGTAGCGAGTGTATTTGTCTATTTCTAATTAGGGCACTGCCTTTTATCACGAGCCAATACGCGGCTCATGAATATCAAACAGTTTATAGATATTACCAAAGTGGTAGCTATAAGTAGTCATTTTCAAATGATTTTGCGAGTTTTGCTAGTATTCAAAGAAAATAACTGAAAGTATCTATCTTAGTATTCGAACAAAAATTACAGTGAAACAATCAAAATTTATGAAAATGTGTTCCTAAAAAAGCCTGCTATTTTTCCCGAAAGGTTACGGTTAAGTAATTTAGCAAGCATTATTACGACAAAATTAGCTTAAGATAAAAAGGTTCATATCTTCTTAAATAATATTTTCATCAGTCTACTATCTCACCTTTATTACTGTTAAAGCGAGTGCCCAAAACGTGAACAAACTCCTCTGGGTTCTCCCACAAAACTCAGAACAGTTCCTCCAATAAAAACCACGCCGTTTTTACATACATTACAAATAGGTATATTATTTTGTGAAATGCGTTGCTCATCGGTCTAGCTGTGCCAACGACCTGTAGGGATCAAGCGCGATGATTGACCGCGTTGACGTCGGATGTGATGACGAAATAAAACTATTGCGTCGTAGTGTAAATTGGTTGAGTTACACCTTAATATAGGCTTTTTTCTACCATCCTCCTTAATGTGGTTACTGAATCTTGAACCTTTGATTCGGCCAGCTACATTCTGAGCTGTGAGTCAGGGGCTTCACGTAAGTGTCCACGTGTTTTCCATCTAGCACAGTGAAGGCAAAGTTTTTGTCAAAAACACCTCAGTTTACTCATCCGTGTGGTACTTTGAAAGATCGGGCTCTCTTTTTGAGTGGGTATCAGAAAAGCATCCATTGGATAATACCTTGCTATAATCCTAGACGAAGATGGCGGAACGAGTTTGAATCCTACCGGAAAGACTAACAAAAGACAGAATTGTGTGGAAAAGCGCCTTTAGCCTGCAGTGGGACAATACAGACTAGTCAGATTAGAGTAGGTAGATTAGACACTCATGCCATTAAACGCATACCATCTCATGATGTGGTATGCGTCTTCACAATATTAAGTATTGGTAATTAATAATGTTAATAAAGTATAATAAGTGTTATAATAAGTATCGTTAATTAATGTTGTTTTTGGCGTCGCGGCAGACCCCGTAGAAGATGACGGGACGAGCTGGACAACACAAACGACCAGTGGTCTACTTTAGCCCTGGGTCGAAAGAGCTGGAAGTCATGGGGAGAGGCTTTCGTCAACGTAGTATTTTACCAATGTACCACGTGACCTCTCGTAGCAGGGTCTACGAGAAAATCGATGTTGCGCACTGTATGTTTAGGCCGATGTGATGATTAGTTTGCCCTCTAAAATACATACATTTAATTTAATCAAGGTTGGTAATTACGGTATATTTAAAATAAACAAATTACTCAAGCTTTGCAATAACAATGTTGAGAGCAATAACCGTAACAAAATCTCTAGAATGATTATTGCGTGCAGCGTAGCAAATACTTAAAACTTTAATACATTCTTGTACTGCAAATTAGTTGCCGTCCTGAACTGCAGTATTTGTTATAGTCACGCTTACATTGTAAATAGGACATGGAAATGAGGGATGCGATAAGTTATGTCACTCCTTGGGTGAAATAGAGCGTGAAGATAGCAGAACTTGTTTTTCAGTATTTAAATGAAAACATTTGAATCCTGTTTATGACTCAGGGTTGTAAATGTCTAGCGGACTGATTTGCTCAGCTTTTATTAACTCTTTGACGAAGTAATTATGCTCTGGTAGGTAGGTACAGTAAGTATCTTTGGTCAGTGAATGGTTTTATTTATTTTAAGTAACTATACGAATTAAGATAAATCTCTAACTCTTAAACGTTCTGCCTGTATAATTAGATCAATTTGGAATTGTATTTAGAAGTTTCTGATCGAAAACTAAAAGTCCTACACATAATTGGTATCAAGTCTGGTCGCCAGCTGAGATTTTAGGCTGATTCTCTTAATAGAATCAGTTAGAATCAGATAAAAGAATCAGTTAAATTCACAACTGATTCTTTCAAAAGTTGTTATCATATTATTATTTATCGTATTCACTGAATCAACTCAATCGCGTGCTGTCATTTAATGTTAAAATAAAAACAAATGAGTGAGGATAAATACATTTGGTCGCACAGTCACCGTTTCATGCAAAAAATTAGACACGATAATTGATGATGCAAACCTTCGATCACACCCATGTCCCGGGCACATAGAACTACCTATATCTTCGTCAAATTGTGCAACATAGCTTAGGTTACATAAAAAAAAAATCATTTTTCTAGAAAATTACAATATTTCATCATTCTCTATTTATATTTGCAAATCTGTTAACAATTTTTCTCATTATTCTAGATAAGTTTCCATCAAGTCAATAACTATTAAGTTGGTGAATCGATAAAGGTAAATTCAGTGTAAAAACATTTTGTACAAATTTTAAACTTGTATGTAAAACTGTTTCACGGAAACAGATTAGTTTCAGCAGCTATTTGAAAGAATTATTGACTTATTTCAAAGCGACTAAAAAGTACGTAGTAGTGAGCACGAAGTTTGAATAGTTTAGTTAGGCGAGTGTTGTAAAAAGTAATATTAATCTCAGGCAAAATTCAAGCATTGAATCATGAATGATAAAAAACTGAAATATCAATGCAGTTGTGCTAATGTTACCTCATATCTATTAATGTTTTTTCAACGAAATTAATTTGGAACCGATGGGCCATTGTCAGCTTTGTAAAGAGTGAGTTAAAAATCTAACTGGCCACGTCAATGATAAAAAACAGTAATGGATGCAGGCATTGCACGTTCGCACGACAATGACCGACGGAAGCCGAGCGTCCGGTGTCACCTGCGCCAGAGCACTTCCCTACGCAACCTGAATTATTTCTAATTAATTGTTTGTCTGTCTCTGTAGAATATATTATAACTTCTTGACGTAAATAGAACGACGATCAGAATCTGATAAATGTGTGTTAGGACAAGACATGTGCTGCTTTCATTTTTTCTTGTCTTGTTTGCAGAACATATTAGCATGCAGTGTCAGCCTTAGAAATGTAAAATAGGATATGTTTTGAGCTAGGTTTTCGTTTTCTTATCATATTAAATCTATTTGTATGAATTTTACTAAAATAACGGGTGTTTTTTTTTAATTTCTACATTAGTATTTATTTTTTTATATTGTCGTATTTATAATTGTCATTTTCATCAAACAAAGGCGGTCACTCCCATTTTCCTTTTGGCAACACATATTTTAATATTTAGAGAGGCCCGAATTGAATATTTCGATTCCCATTGTTGTTTTGTTCATTTCCACAAAATTCATGAACCCTGATATTTTTCTTTAATATCGTCGGATATTATACTGCGACATTCTGACTTACGTTTATTATTGAAATTATTATATATTATTCAACAAATATGATGATAATCTTCTTATCATCCTACGCATAATATGTTGTTTACCGTGTAGTTAGGTACCTCAAAATAATATTCAATTTCATTCTCATAACATTTTATTTAATCATAAATTAGATTAACATCAGTTTTTGCAGTAGCATGAGGTAAATCGTTTTTTAGCGCACTTAACAATACAGAAAATATTGAATTAAAATGCTTTCATCAACATTGCTAACATTTAGCGAACTATTGCGGTAGTCTAAATCTGAACTCGGTTTTCATAGATAAAAAAGGAAAATTGCGAAAATTCTCTGAAATCACAACATCCATACGTTTCAAAATTCAATTACAAGCACCTTTTCAGATTTTTTTTTTAATGAAACATAATAATGGCGCTTTTCTTCTCAGTCTCACGATCCTCGTTATGAGTCACAGTTCTCAAGTCCGTGTGATGACCAGCAGCAATTAAGTCCAAGGTTTCCCATGAAATCTTATCGTTTAAAAGCTCGCTTAGATTCTAATCATATGAATTATAACGAGTTCATAATACTTGAGAATAATAAACTTTTAGAGCCAGGAAGTTAATTTATTAGTTAAAAGGCAATTGCTAGACAAGATTAGAAGTTAAATGGTCAAATACATACGGGGATTGAAAAATAATCTTCGTTTAGGTGAATGCGCTAGGTTAGCCCGCAAAAAATTAATTTTCTTACTGTTGATGATTGACTCTAATGATTGTACAGACGCCAGCACATTAAGCTACCACAATCTGTCAAATTTCTTTGATAGATTTTCAACTTTATCTCTAAAGCATTAGGTTCAAGGTTGATTGGGAAAATTTTACAGTTTCGGGTAGCTTGACCTGCTGGCGTCTGTACTTTGGAAAATACATATTACCGTTATTAATGAATTAGTTTGTAGAGTAAGCAAGCTGAAGTAGCAGTTGGCTGGTTATGTTTGTCGAAAGATCGATGGCCGGTGGAGCAGACGAGTCCTGGAGTGGAGACCGTGTATCAAGCGTAGTGTCGGACGCTCCCAACTAGATAGATAAATAGATTATTCTACACCATAAAAATTACAGATATAAATGTAGAAATTTTACAAGGGGTGACAAACGGCCTAGATGAACCGACAGACGTCCTTAAAAAGGTGACTGGGACAGTCCGGATGCGGAAGGCGGACGACAGGGTGTTATGGCGGAGCCTGAGAGAGGCTTGTGTTCAACAATGGACTGCGACAGGCTTAGTTAAAATACACATTTGTTATGGCCGCATCTAACTTTTTTATTACTATACAAACACAGAAATTCAAGTTTTTAGAAATTTGCAGGTCAGTATCAGGAAGTGCACCTGCCAATTGGTAAAATTTTGAATTTCTTGGGCTACCATATCGCATAGGGGTTAATAGTTTTCATTCCTTTTAAGTTTCGCTTTTATGATTGTGTAAAATTGTGGTACCTATCTACCATTTTGCGCTTAACCATAAATTTGTCATCAAATCAAATAAAAAAAAAGTAAAACATAGCTTGGATCTTAGTTGTTTCGAATAAAGATTTAGGTCTTGTTATTATATGACGATGTTAATCTAATGTTAGTCCATCGTTAAAGATTACTACATTAGATACACCCAAATCAGTACATACTAGATAATCAATCAATCAAGATCAATCAATTAACCCTTTCTAAGTTTATTGCTGGACATGTGGACATGTGTGTTACCTAAGGGGCTTTAGATACTGATCTCCGCTTATTATGTTTAAGTTTCAGAAGTAGGTTTGTTGTTATTACAGAAAGTCAGTACCTACATGGCAAAATATAGTAGGTTACTAAGGAATCGACAGTCTTATCGTTGTAAGAGCATGCTAGAACAACAAAACACACCCATCCTTACTAAAAGGCAATAACAATTTTCAAGATATTGGAAGTCGTGTTTTTATTAGCTAAGGTTAGTTGGGCACTGCTGAGCAAAGACCTCTTATTCCTTCCATATCTCTCTTTTTTGTGCGATCTCTGGCCATGTTGGCCCTGCAAACATGATTAAATCGTCACACCACCTTCGCCGTGGTCTACCTCGACGGCAATGTCCTCCATCAGGCATCCATTGAGTGACGATCTTTGCCCATATTCTTTCCGGGCGCATTCGTGCAACGTGGCCAGCCCACTCCCACTTCAGCCTTCCTGATTTTTCTCCGACATCCGCTATTTCTTTTAAATCGTACCTCTAAAATATCAAACTTAATACCTATGATAGGTAATACGTCGAATTACGAGTCATAAAATAAAGGTAGCATAGGAATCCAACACGGAAATTTTCCTGTAAAACGTTTCACGTATTATCATTTAGTCGTAAAGCATATAAGGACATAAGTGAACAATCGTAAAAATAGTATCAAGAGTGAAAATGTTGGATGCGGGCACCCACACGACGCGACGGAAGTAATGTATATGCAGATATTAAACTACCTACATTGAACTAAATAAGTTCGTGCTACGCATTATAATTAGCTGCTTTGTCTTTGTAATTGCTTTGTTTTGTTTCAACAATGTATTTGAGAATTTGGAATCTTTATTGTTAAAGAAATGTTGACATCTGTCTCATGTACGGTTTCTATATCTTGCTGAGCGGTTGGGTTTCGACTTTTATCTCGATAATAAAAAGTCGTAGTCTACGTAGCGTGGCGTAGCGTCCTTGCTTTTGTTCCCAGTTCAAACTTGCTACGAGTTTTATTTCGTAGTGGTGGTTACTGATCTTCTATTCGCTACAAATAAATAAAATTGAAGTGTCTGTTTGTAATGTCAAAATAGTTGCTTTTTAATAAAGGGTTTTATGAAGAAAGTATATAGGGTACTTATAAACTGCCTCTCTGTTTGTTCTGGTTAATCTTTGAAATGGCTAGACTGATTTTTATAAAATTTGGTATATATTGTATTGGGATACTTCAGTCCCTGGGAACTACTTTGTATCGACATACCACGCGGGCGAGGCCGCACGTGGAAGCTAGTTTGGAAATACATATTTGTAAAACGTCATCTGCCAATTACATGCATAAATTCACGTGATGAGGGAAGGAATTTTGTTTGAAGTTGGCAGTGAGTGTAACTTAGTTCTGGAAGCAGGGGAGACATAATTCACAGTAGACCTCAGGGTACAAATTATCTTTTAAAAAAAAGGTGTACAAAACAAACCGCATATTATGCTCATCTTTTGAAATACAGTAATATATACGTGAACTTAGTCATTTGCAAGTATTTGGTATTCAATCAAATAAAATTTCTTTCAAATTCTGTTTAAATATATTGAACTTTATTGTAAAGTACACAACATTATACAAAGTGATAAATACCAAAAATATTTTCGTAATAAAGATTCAAATAACTTGTAGTTCCATGGATAAAAAGTGTATTTATCTTAAAGATACAGTTAATCTGATTATATTTTGAGACACTCCAAACACAATCGCAAGTTATTGCCAATTATTTAAGGGTTAAAGTTGAGGTGCCTTAACGGTACGAAGACTTACGATTATGAACGTTCAGTCATGAATATTTTCTTTATTATAGCGAATTAATATAAAGCCAATCATTGTTATTATTCCTCTATGTATTTATTCGAATATGCAAAAGTGTTAATTGTCTACCAGTTAGTATATCCTTGATTGTATCTCATTATCTGAGATACAATTCCCGACTTATAACTCACCATAACTCGGCAACAGGCCGCGAAGTTAACTGTAAACTGGACTTAGCCAGAGAATTGTAAAAAACTTAATCGGTAACAACTGGAGCGAATCAGGTGAGCGCACTAATTGTGGAACGCCAATTAAAAACAATATTGTGCAATATTCGATAGGCGATAGAGTCACGGAACATGATGAAGTCACTTACCCTACATCGTTCATGACAGATGTTATTCACCGGAACATTAATTGTTGTGAATAGAGATGTGCCCACGCATGCCCGAAGAGTCTAATGGCCACGAAATAACACGATCTGTGAACACATACATATACAAGTGAACATGTTTTTTGTAAAGTTGAAAGATTTGGTACCCAAGCGGTTTCAATTCTGCTGTGTTAGCATACAAAAAGTTGCTTGGGTGATTACTTAGACCACTTCTATCTTTCAAAGGTTGTCCATCAAATCGCTAACCTTTGCAGTAATCAGGCGCAATCATGATTCAAATATTTCATTAGGTGGATCCTAATGAAATCTCTGAATCATTATTGCGCCTTTCTCCGGCCATTGACGTTGGTATACTAAAACTTAATTTGTTTTCCCAAAATGTTTCGGAGGTAAAAAGTAATCACCCAGGGAAAAACCAGAAATCACATATCATAAGCTTGGTCGTGTCCTAGTTAACGAGCTGGCAACCGGTTTGTTTGAGTTTGAAAATAACTTGAAAAATGCCTAGAATAAAAAAGTAGATAAAGATTTATGAAAATTGAGAAAACTTAAAGAATTATCTCCTTTAAATTTTTTATATCCGCCCATCTAAAGGCTTGAAAATTTTAATAATTTAGTTGTTTGAAAAATATGAGCGTTGAGTCATTTGTATACATCCAAATTTGCCCCTCCTAATATAGGACGAGGTTGTAAGTTATTACCGTGATGAAGACATTTAATTTAGTGCTTACATAAAATAATTTAAAAATACAAATTCTTCAATACAACCAAAATCTGTTATAGCAATTTTCACCCACAAATTAATAGGTGGAATCACATAGTTTACGAAATAGTTATGTGCTTAGATGTCAATAATGGTATGTAATTTAGTGGCCATTACATGCTTCGATTTGCTTCGCTCAACTAAATTTGGAATAGAGCGAACGCCACACATTCTGCCGCGCTCATGTTAGATAAAGCTGCCATTGTGAGATGGTAGTTTGGTAGTATGGTCATTGTTGGTGGCAGCGCGCGTTATAAAGTCGTTGGATTGTGGCGAAAAGAGGTCGCGGGGGCGCAGGGGGGGACGGCCGTTGACCGACGACAACCTTATTGCGTTGAGCCATGAGCCAATGTCTAGGGTAAGGTCCTCGGACCCGAAGTGGAGTGCTGTTTTCATTGGTACGTTTCCGTGGGCGGCTCGACACGGTTCGGTTTTTTTAACGTTTGCAAAAAGAGGTTGCATAATTTCAGACCATAAACGTTGCGAGCTCGTTTACTTTGCTAAATATTTGACACAAACATATTTTTCAGGCGTTATGAATAGAGTTTAGTTTAGTTTTTTCTAATGAGTTCTCAAATATATTCATACAGTAATAATAAATAAGTTATTTTCAAGATAACAAATACAACATATAGGTAGGTATTTTGTTTTTAGTTTAGGTAGATTTTAATGCTTTCAGATACTTAATCGTCTATATTATTTTTATGTAGGTACCTAATCGTCGTTAAGCAATTTTTATTTCAATCAATATCTTTCGAATTAACATTAAAAATAAAAAACTTTACACATTTTTTGTACGAAGCTGTTGCGTGTACGACGACATCGATTCGTTTTATTTCTATTAAGCAATTGCTTTTGCTACTTTTTTCTCAAAATTACGAATCAAAGTATGAAAGCTCGCGAGCTTTTTATATGACGGCGATAGTTTGGCCATTCGCCTCAAGGCTAGATGGTTCCATTCGAGAGTGTAAGAGAGGGTAATGCCCTCCGATGTTGTTTGTGGCAAAAAATGGGGACACTGAGAGACCGGCTCACTTATTTTGTTTAAGTTATGAATCAGCGTGAGAAATAATACTAAATTAACAATCTTTTTTGTTTCGTTATTCCATTACCAACTCTTATGCAAGTGGAAGAAAGTTTTATTTAAAATATTGGATTCAAATTGTGGGTATTGCTGTCAATTGTTTCGTAAAAGTGTAAAGCTTCTATTATATAGTAAATAATAAATACCTGTAACTCACTATAAATAAATTATTCCATGAAAGCTATGATACGTACATCAGTGTGCTTGATCAGGACGTCCATCAGGACAAAAGGGTGTTTAAAAAAATTTATACATTTTCTATATCTTCGCAGTAAGCCAACAAAGGACTTCAGGTACTTGGCCATGCAAACCAAAACGGAATTTCAAAATCATTTGGAATTTTAAAATATGCCCCACTTTCTGCCGGGATTCAATTTTTTTAATATATTCGTACTTCTATACAGTGTTTACTCTTCTTCATGGTACGTACTGTAGAATTTGTGAGGTACAGACTTGACGATTTTAAACGCGAACATTTCGCTATCAAGTTACTAAGGTAAAAATAGCCAACTATTGAAATAGCGTCCAAACAAAAACCTTCATCTGTTAGCAAAAACATTTATTTCGCCGAAAAAGCAACAATTGATTTTCCACACCAAAGTCCGTTTAGATGCAGTGATTGGCAGCGTGCCTTGACCGCAGCACTTCTATACGAGTTTAAAGCCGTCTGTGCACCCCATTAGAAATTCTTACTGCGACCTATTATTACGAGACTTCGTTGAAGAGTACGACAACGACCTTAAAATCGAATTCAACATGCAAACGAAACGTCCCGAGATTGTTGTAAACAAGAACGTGCCAAAAACCTTGATTTTGATTTGGGAAGTCAGGGGCGAGTGACTCGCCACTACTTGGACTTGTTTTTCCTTCTTCCATGGAAAATGTATTGCGCAATAAGCAATAAAGGGTGTTACACACTTGTTCGGGTCGGTATATTCGATTCGGCAGTATTTGTTGAAAAACAAAGCCGATCCGAAGCAATTACTACATAGGTATATGCGGCTTTCATTCGGTTTGTGCCGACCAAAAAACTCTGTTTGGCATCTACCCTCACTGAATCACAACAATTCAAGCTAGCGGCTTTCCCCGAACATATATCTATATATGTATATTTTATTTGCCGCCTAACTGTGCCGAATCATGCCAAGCCGAACTAGCTTATTGTGTTCCCCTAATTGATTAAAACAATGTCACATAGGGTTCAGGATGTTCAGGATTAATATGGATTAAAGCCGCAGTGTAAATAATGTCATCGCCACTGCCCTCAAAACGGTGAAGGAAAACATCGTGAGGAAACCGGCATGTCCTAAAACAAAAAATTCGAAGACAAGATATCTACCAACCCGCACTGGGCCCGCGTGGTAGATTATAGCCCACTCCTGGCAAAGCACGAGGCCTCTGTCCCAGCAGCGCGAACAATATAGGCTGATAATACTAATTTCGCTGTTAAAGTGATGATGTCGATATTGAATCTGATACTGACACCATTCCACCACCACTGCTTATGGGAGCAGTGGTGTATGAATATCTATTATTATCTTCTATCATTACCTACTGCACAAGATACCACTTTAAATTATGTTTTAAAGCCAAACACCGTTCAGGGTGATATTTTATGCATCGTTGACCGCAATGATCCCTATGGTATACAGGCAGTAAACTGAATCTCGGGACTTTTACTATAGTGTGAAGTAGTAAGCCAAAATGGAGTGCAGTATTGATTACAGAGAATGAAAATGTTTATAGGATACTAAACATAGTTGATAGAAAAGTTATGTATCGCTATTAAATTATGTGAGTAGAGGTTTAATTTAATTAATATATCTATACTAATTATGAAGCTGAAGAGTTTGTTTATTCGTTTGAACGCAGTAATCTCTGGACCTACCAGTAGAATTTGGAAAAAAGATTTTTGCATTTAATAGTCCAATTCTTGAGGAAGGCTATAGGGTAGGAAGGATATAACATTACGCTAGGACTTTTAGGGGCTGAGCAGAGCAGTAAGAATGAACGCTAAGCGAAAACGAAGTAGGTAATAGCACGGGCAGGCGATGCCACTGGGTGGGTCATGGGAACAAGAAATTTTATGCGGATGAAGTCGCGGGCAGAAGCTAGTGAATTTGTCAATTAAAACCAATGTTGCAATTACTGGTCGAAGTGGAGGTGCTTGGGGAGGCATATGTCGAGCAGTGGACGTCTTTGGCTGAAATGATGATGATGAATGTTACAATTATTAACTTATAATTAGCTTAATTTAATGTCGGTCTGTAAGTGTTAGCGATTTTGATTAAAGATCAAAATGTGGTGAAACTGCAGTGGTCCCCAACTAAGCGGCGCCTGTATCTTGGGGACCAGGGGGTCTACTCCGAAGTGCAAAGTGCGAATGTTCGGTTCGGACTGACACATGGCCGTACCGAATATTATTGAAAAAGGCGAAAAAAGTTCGGATCGGCTCAGTTGGGTAGGGACCATAGTCAATATTCGAAAGAGTGTAGGGTCGGGACCGACCGAACCAAATAGTAACTTCGTAGCTGGAAATGGCCGAACATTCGGCTGATACTACTTCGGCGTAGACCCCCAGGATTAATAGGAGTTCATGATTTAGAAGAGCTTCAAAAGAAAAAAATACGTCTAAAATATTTTCCAAAGATGGTTACATTAATTTTAATTTATACTTTACATCATCGTCGACCAAAGTACGACGTATGAAGAAACAGAACTACGTAGGCCCGATTTATTATTCCGTGTAAACATTAACATCTGTAATTTATCGACCGAACACACTTACTCTTTGTAAACATTCGTTCACTTTATAATTTTCATCAGTCACACTTGACTGTATTCAATTGAGGCTGTTTCATACAACTTGTTTTTATTAATTTATAATCCATTCCACCTTTTTCCCAAGTAAGCACGAATGTTTTATTGTTAAGGGTGGGGGACGCTAAGGGCGGGCGTTTTTGGGGGACTGTCTTTTGTAATTTTGACGTTCTAAAAGTGATTCTCAGCCTAATTTGAATAAATGACTTTTGATTTTGATTTTCAAGAAAATCGTCTCATGCAGCCGCAGTGAAGCGTTAGACAGTACTGCTGCAAACAAATTTATGTGTAATATACACATATTACACATAAATTTGTATAGGATGTAGGTAAAATTATCTTAATTTACTAACATAGGATAAGTTTTTTACTAACAAATTAGTCATGGTTACTTGAATAAATAAAATTGAATTCAAATTGAATTGAATTACAATCTGTGAAAATGGCGTTAGACCTGTGCAAAAAACCTATGAACTAATATCGGATTTTCAGGCTTTTGCCCGCCTGTTACGATAGCATGTCTGTGTAATTCATTTACACACATGAAATTTGCATTAATGATGGTAGTTTTTGAAGTTAGAATAGCAAGGTAGAGCTAGTAAGCTAGCAAGCTAGACACTCTGGCCTCGTGTATACAGAACTATTCGCATTTTTAGGCTCATAAGCTAGTGAGAAAGATAGTAAGCTAGTGTGATAGTTTAATAGGGGTTCTGTTTTTGAGCTATTAACACCCCACTGATTTTGTTGTCGAGGCCAGTACTCGTGTGACCGGCGAAGCTAGCATCCAATCGGATCATTTTACTCCACGGAATAAGTTACTGCAATGCTATTGGCTTAAAATTTACTAGCATCGTGTAAACAGCTCTAGCTTGTGCCAAGGCGGGATAGTTAGCCAGGATATTACTTTCTTGCTATCGCAACCTTGTGTAACCCGGGCCAATAAGCGTGAAGCTTTTGATCCGTTCACATAGGTCGACTAACTAAGATGGGACTGTGGCAAAAGGCTAGCTAGTGCTACTCACAAAACCCTCATAACAAAATCTCATGTGCTTTTTCCGGTCCTGGTCCTTACCAGGCGGCGAGCTGCCCATTGCTCGCCACCCGCATCTCATGTGCTTCATATCAATATTTCTGCCAAAGAATCAACGAAAATTCAAAACAAAGTGAGCTTTGAGAACATTTTGCTTTCGTGACTAATGAAAGACATCAACGAACGGGAGCGCGAACGGCGTACACGTATACCTATCGATCATGAGGAAAACCTCAATAAAACTGTTGTATTCAAGTCCCAGGCTGCACTGGCGTCACACACAGAGGCTCTTACAGTATCACATGCTAATGCTATTAAGGTTATAACACCGGAATCGGAATATTTATGAACAAACTAGCTGCGCTCCGCGGTTTCACTCGCATAAGTTTCGATACCGCGGGAATATCGGGATAAAAAGTATACTATATATGTTAATCCTAGTTATAAACCATCTGTGTGCCAAATTTCATCCAAATCCGTTCAGTAGTTTTTGTGTTAAAGAGTAACAAACATCCATCCATCCATCCATACAAATTTTCACGTTTATAATATTATATTATTAAGTAAGAAGTAGGATTTATTGGGAACTGGAAAAACAATTCGCACTTACTTAGTGCGTAAGTAATGAAACGCATGTTCAAGAAATCTCATTAAAAATTTCATACACAATATTGAGACTTTCTTAGGCTGATTTGTTTCAGCAATACTAATAAGCCTCGTGTTGGTCCCGCTTGAAATTATACTAACGACACACTTTTAACGAGCAAATTATCGATCATTATTTTTACAAAAATATGTATGCAGTAATCGGTTTTCCACACGGTTATGTGAAATAATTGAATAACGTATAAAACAAGCAATAGTTGCTTTAGTAGTGACATGCGATAAGAATATTATTTTTAGTTAATAAGGTACGGACTTTTGTAAATTGGAAACACAGTTGCATTGCATTATTTTTCCTAACAATTTACCTAGTTACCAATTATGCTGTCTGCATTCGAGTTACCTCTGAAAGCTTTTTGGCCGTTGGTTGCTGGCTCTCATTTGTGGATCTTTGACAGTCGTTACGGGTCGTCAGAAGCCCGAAAGTCTTACGTCAGGGGTATCGTATTACCCAGTAGCTGGGTTGTGGAGGTCAGATAGGCAGTCGCTCCATGTAAAATACTGATATTCATCTGCATCCGGTTAGACTGGAAGGCGACCCCAACATAAGGAAAATGTCTAGGCAGATTACCTATTAATAGATAGTTTTAAATTGAGATAAGGAAGAATGATGAGAACGATTTAGAATAAGATAACTTAATCTTGACCCACTCTTGATGCTGATCGCAACTTGGATTTCTTTTAATAATTTTAATTCATGGAAAAGGCAAGGTAATATCGTAAATTCATCAATTAACATTTATAAAACCTGTCTGTTTGTGTAATTCAAGAAACTGTTACAAAAACAACAGTTTCTCCTCAGTGACATTCGGTTAAGATTTACATAATTGTCTAACCTTGTAGCATTTTCCTCGTAAGATTACGTAGGTTATCTACCTACCCAATATTCCAAATTCACGGTCGATTTCCAGTTAAAACTGACAATTTACTTGCAAAAAAAAACCTACGGTTGTGTTTTGATTGTAAAAATATATCGGTCAAGAACATCAATCACGAGGAAAACTGTAACACACACGAATATGAAAAATGTTCGAACGTGTTTTATTTTTAAAACGGGTGTTTTTTTCGGTGTGGATTTTATGAATCTTAGTATGTACCTATATTAGGAAACGGTTATCAGAGGGGAAATTCTCGTAATTTTAAGAACGTTCACAAGTTTTTGACGTTTGTTTGTCCCCGAGATGGGACTGCGACTAGATTTTGAACGTTTTAAATTACGAGCATTGGCCTTCTGATCTTGTAAACACACATTGTATTTCTACCCATAACTATTACTGCGTTGTTAGTTGTAAGCCACCCGAACACAATAGAATATAATAATAATATGACATATACAATATATACATAATAATATATATTTTAAATTGAAAATGATTTGTATGTAAATGAAATAAAAGAAATAATAAAATAACTCCACCTCTACTATGAACGATGATTAGGTATATTGTATTGTTTTATTTCATTATGATAGCCGAAAAATGCTGGTTTCTGTCCTCTTAAGTTAAGGCCTTGCTTCTTTTTTAGGGTTTCGTACCTGAATCTGCCATCGAGACCCTATTACTAAGGCTTCGCTGTCCGTCCGTCCGTTTGTCTGTCACAGGGCTGTATCTTTTGACCGTAAAAGACACTTGAAATTTTCACAGTGTGTATTACTATGACCGCTATAAACACAAAGAATAAAAATAAAATTCAGTTAAAAATTAAAGGAATACCCATACGAGAAACGTGTTTTTTCATATGTAGTTTTATACATATATTGTATGGTGGTATGGAACTCTTCGTATGCGAGTCCTACTCGACTCGCACTTGGCCGGTTTTTTCGTCTTTCGAGCTATTTATATGGGAGAAGCTCAAGCCATGCTTAAAAAATATCTGTCTGTCCCAGGTCGCTCTACCAATCTGGAGGCGTTAAAATCTAGTTTTAAGTGGTTGTATTTTACTGGTGATTTGTGTAACTTTGCCATGTTATCTTTAGTTCCATAAAATGCCTGCAAAATTAGGTCAGTCTAGCTCAGGCGATAAGCTACCTGTCTCTATCTGAAATGCACTTTGAATACCAAAATACGAGTAGTATCTAGGTAAGTTGTTATGCGCAGCCTCAGAGCGTCACTTAAATCTCTGCTCACCTCATTATGGTAGGACGAGAGATACATAGATACTACACTAATCGCCTTCGGGTTAAAACCCGACAGCGTCCTAATAACACATTTTTTCTTTTACCTGTCTGTAATTTGCGAGAATTTGGTGTTTTTTCTCGGATTGTGGTTTTTTTCCTGTTTTGTTAACGGTAAACGATTAAAAATAATAAATGATTATCTGTGGTTTGTTGTTTAATAACAACACAACATTGTAATAGCATTTAAGTTCATTAAAATCTAGGAAATTACCTCTCTGGTAGGTGTAATAAAACTTTATAACGAGTGTTTTTATTTAGAGTCCTCCATGTTGATATAAAGTCAAATTGAAACTCATTTGCTAAATGAAATAAAATGAAGTTAAGATATTAACGTATGTTTTTAATTATTCTGACATGAGCTTATGAATCGTAAAAGTAAAGTCTGATCTTATACTTAGGTATTAACCGTGTCGCCAAAATTAAAATTAATTAAACCTGTCCTTTAATTACATAAAATAAATACAGCTCCATATAAAAGCAATAACAAATACATTTAATTTATTCGGCTCAAACTTCACGTATTGCACTACTTAATATTTCAAAGAAATATTTTCGGTGCTTCAAAATCTCGGTCGCGTCAGGACATAAACAACATAGTTTATATGTTAGCGAATAAAAACTTTATGCGATACAACGCACACTTACAAAAGTATGACGAACATCAAGATAGTGTGATTTTAAACTTTGACTGTATAGACATAACGTTGGAAATTAGTAATTGAATTGAATAACCGCGGGAAATGTAGGGTTGGCAAAGTAATAACGGATGTTTCTTTGCTGGAAAATTCTAGAACATTTATTTTTTCGTGACTTTTTCAAGTAACTGATATGTTAGTGTTAATGATATAAAACAACGTTTTTTTAATTGTTGGCTTTATAAATAATGTCTTAAAGGTTTTCCGAACGCAGCGTGAAAAATTTAACCCCATAAATATTTTTTTTGACAGTTGGGTCTATTTTTCTTATATTTTTACCTTGTTTCCACTAACTTCTGTTTGTTAAGATACCCTTAAATTCCATTTATATACCATCAATAAGCTATACAAAGTAAATACGACACCAAGATAGGTAAATTACTCTTCATGAAATTATATAAGCTTTTATTCACTGCACAATTTCCCGCAACTGAAAATCATATTAATATCGAACGACGAATCGATCCGATAACCTAACATATTAACGACTAACATACCCATGAAAAATTTAACTTGCTAACGCTACTATTTCACAGATTTTCCTTTCCATGTGTTTGAGGCCCTGGCGTGTGCAGGCTAACGGTATCGCTCACGTGTCTCCGCGAAGCCATCGACCCTCAGCGGCCTCCGCGCAATACAACCTCACACAACACAAAACGACCTAAAACACTCACTACAATCAAACAAAACTAGACCTTACAACAATAGCTCAAAGTGCATTTTTGTTCAAACTCAAACTACTAAATAAGACATCAATACCATTCAAAATACAAGTCGCTTCAATTGATCGCTCGAACATAAATCCTTACATAACTGATTATAAAGCATATTGCTCACATAATACAGTCGAAAATCCTTTGAACTTCGTCGAAGTCTCAAGAGTAAGGATCAGTTAATCTAGTTATTCATACATTTATGTACTTCATGTATTATTTATACCATATTACAATCAAATGAAAACAATAAGAAGGTATTTCCACAGTATTATTTATTATGACGCAAGAGAAAACTCTAGACTAGGTAATAGAAATATTATAATGAAAACTACGGACAAAAGCAAACTTAGATTTATTAGATAATAATAATAATAATTATAGTACCTTACTTTATCTAAACTTCAAGAACACAACTGTTTGTAAATGATTCGTCATCATTCATTTTATTTTATAATCATCGCTAGTGAACCTACTGGTGTAGTTTTGAGGAAACTCGTAACTAAAACTTTCGGTCATGAACTCGTTTCGTATTTATTTGCCAAAAGATCAATTATCTTGTTAAAATTCCAATGACTCACTTACACTAAGATCATGGGCTTATTCTCACAAATTTACTCGCCAGAAACGGGTGAATCGACACTTTTAAATACTATGATTTTTTCTATAAGCAACTCGCATGAAATTAATTTATTTGTACACGATTCAAAAACTCCAGATGTATCATGCAATTGATACATTTTGAATTTTATGCAATGAATTTAAGAAAAAAGTACACGTTTCAAAATACATATTTTATTCTTATCATTTCTGTGTGCTAGTGTCCTTTATCTATACTTTATTGCATTTTTATTAACTTCGACCATGAAAATTAATAACTTGACTCGAAAAAGAAAAAAACACATCAAAACTGTGTACAATAAATATAATACATCCATCCAATGATTTTATTGTAATGCTTACGATAAGAAATAAAAGTTCAGAAATGGATTTGTGAACCATTAAAATTACTATTATCTTCTCTTACGGAAGTACCTTTCCTTTCCTACTTTCCATATAAGGAAACCTTTTTTAAATATGGCAACTTATACCAAATAAGTTTTCGTTACGTAGGTTCATAGTGACAAGTACCTTAATTGTCACCTTAAGGATTGATGACTATTGTATAAAAGGTGTGCTCCAAAAATGTTTAGACAGCTCACAAAGACAGAATAGTTTATAACGCACGTCTCTGTGAGTTGGCGAACATGGTTTTTTTTAATAGGCTATGTTCTACTTCTGGGTATCTTCCAGGTATTCCGGTTTCTGCATCACCTTGAACCAGTCTTGGTGTTTCCCCACCTCTTTCTGGTTCAGCCCCTGGAGCGCCGTCCATCTTCACCGAGAACACGGGATAAAGTCTGTGAAAATTTAATTTTGTTCGAATATGTTGCTAAAATATGTATAATATAAGTATAGAACCGGTTTAAGTGGCGGTGCTTCTGCGGTCCAGCAGTGGACGGACGTCTTTCGGCTGAAATGATGATGATGTTGTTAAAACAAGTCTTTTTAGGTCTAGGGTGCAATATCGTATCACTACCTACACTTACCTAGCTTATTAATAATCTATTCCATCTCATAGCATAATCCGAACAGCTGTAACGGACAAGTAAATCGATTCAATATCTGCAATTAATGTTTCCTATACAAACGTGTTAGTCATCACACAGGAAAAACTAACGTTAATCCAGCTGCGTTTTTCCCTTTTATATGCAATTGACCTTTAAAAGATAAATAGAATGGTTTACACGTTATTTTATTACCCGCATTTCCACTGCACCATCCGTAAGCAAGGAAGTTGTTACATTTTAAAAGCTGTATTAGATGATACAATGGCTCACACAAATGATTTGCATGACATGACAAACTTAATGCCTCAATGAGGGATTGGTCCATATTGGCTCGGGATCCAGCTGAGAGGAAAATGGATAGGCAGGCCTTTCTCCTGCTGTGGGATAATACAGGCTGATTATTATATTATGGCAATCGTTTTCCAGCAGTTTTTTTTTACGAAGATCACAAAATACTTCAAAAATCGTCCAGAATAAAACTGTTCGTACCAAGATTTTTCATTAACTATGGATGGAGTGTATGTAAGTGAAGACGTAGTCGTCAATAGCGATGGGAGTCATTCTTTTTAATTATAAGAACTGACTTTACACCTGTGACAAACAGAAAATTAATTTAATTTATTCAAATGAGAACAAATCCTTAATACCACAGACACGTGAAAAAGAAAAAAAAAGGAAAACGTGACTTAAGAAAAATATTAGCAAGACGTCGAGTCCAGAATGGTTAATTTACCATTTACTAAGACTGGCGCATTATCATAGAGTCACGTGAAGAGACCGAGTTCGAAAGAAAACAAAATGGCTTGGTTACAACCATAGACTAGTGAATGTTAGCCTGCGTTCTCACTGTACACTGATGGGACTTGACCCTATTATTTTTTTTAATTTGTGGACGTTCTGGCTGAGACCGTTCGTTAGGCAACGCCGCGGGTGACAGGTAACAGCTGATTCTGGAAATATGGTCGAGAAAAACTCAACGAGCTTTGCCTCCAATGACTTATGGTGATGCTTTAAGGTTTAAAAGTGGAAAGAAGGTATTGGATTATATTCATTATAATCAGATAATTATTTGAGGACTTATCAGGGTGTTTGCAAATGTTTCGCAAAACTTATAGGATGATGTTGTTTGTCCCTTGAGTCATGAGAAAAACTTTTATCAAAATAAGCATTTTTGCTCCTATAATGTAACAAAAATAATTTCACCGTCAATGTAACCCAGAGATATCATCTAAAAATAAATCACAATAGCGACTTGGCTAGTTCAAGCAAGATTCAATCTCACCTCATTCGAAAAGCCATAAATATTTGGGGGAAAAGCAAAATTAAAAATTAAAATAGTGTAAATTTAGAATTTCTGATCTGCGAAATATATCTGCAATACTTTCGACTCACGTGTTTCACGTGCGGTTGGCAGCGGTCTCTAGGGTTCACTATTTTCAGTTTTTCGTGGATCCATCACATTCCCATGCTGCTTCTTGAGATGAAGCAGTTCAGTTGAAAAGTTATTTTGAAGAAAAGCCAATTTGTTACGATACATACAGTGCCCTCCAAAAGTTAGTTAAAATTTTACCACTTCAGCTGTGATGCCACATTACGATTTGAAACCAATGAGATAAAATGCTTATTATATGGCCGTTTTTATAAGCACCTAAAACAAAAATAAACAAGAAAGTAAAATTTCACATTGTGACAGCCCTGTTCAAGGATAAGTCACACTCAAGTTTTACTATGTGCATTCAAATTTCCTGAAACTCAAAGAGAGTTTCAGGAAATTTGAATTTTCAGAATATCAAATACTTACCAAGAGCATTTTCCCATCTCGAGTTATAAGTCTAGACTGGGATCCTGCCGTTTTGCCGAAAAGATTTTGCCAAAATTTCACTACCCAAACAAATTTTAGCAACCTTTTTTTATACCAATGCAATATTTGGAATGATTTTAGTACGCACATTTTCAAATGGTCAAATTTTTACTTGGCAGAATATTATCAAGGATAATGTCATTTAGGCATTTGGTCTTATATCAAATGATTTATTACAGCAAACAATCTTTAGACAATAAACGTTTGGTCAAATGATTTGCTATGGCAAAAAATATAAAGGTAAAAATAAGTAGTTGGAATTATATACTTAAAAATGCAATTTTATTTTAATATAATCATTTATATAATACAAAATTTTTGTAACTTAAATTTTTTTGCGATGGACATTAGCAATTTAATTTCGGAGAATTCAGACTTGTGTTGCAGAATTGGATTAATTCTGTCGTTTTTATCTATATATTTTTTGCGGCGGTTCACCTAACTAGTAGTAGTAGTAACCGAACTGGTTCGACGAGGTTAATTATTTATAAAAAATGCTTACGTTAGGTTAGGGTTAAAACTTTCCCCCCCGGTGGGTTCCCGCATTGTCGAGGCGGGGGGGCTCAGTAGCCGTGGTGGATTGGGCCACGGTGAAGCTAAGAGGAACCCGAGGAGCGGCCGCTCGTCTAGGCTGTGCGGATAAGCCGACGACGTAGCGGCCGGCGGGTAGGTGGCGGTGCCGCTTGTGCGACATCGCAATCTACCCGAGGCGGGCCGCGATGTCCCCCGTGAGGGAGACGTCGCGGCTGAGGATTGGAGGCCGCGGCGGGAGAGGAGTGTCGGTGATACGTTGCCGCTCTCCCTTCCTTCCGCGGCCTTGACAGGGCCGCCACCGTTCGATGGCGGACGCGGTGGGGCCGCAGGGGAAGAGGAGTGTCGGTGTGTCGTTGCCGCTCTCCCTATCCTCTGCGGCCGTAGCCCCCCCATCCTGGGGGGCATGCGGGGCCTGCCAATTAGGCGGGCGTGGGGGCCAGCAGGCAGCGGGTGCGGGGGCACCGTTGCCTGCATTGCACAGGCCTCCACCAGTGTTGGACGGGAATGGCTAGGTGCTCCCGGCCATTCTCGTAGCCCCCCTATGTGGGGGGCATGCGGGGCCCGCCATACAATCTAGGCGGGCATGCGCCGGGAGGGCTATGGAGGTAAAGGCTATGCCTATTCCCGTGGCCCTCCCATCACGGCGAATGAGGGAACACCGCTGAGTTTTAGTGGGTATACTGTCATTCCGACAGGGAGTCCCACATACCCCGTCTCGTCCCCCGCGAGGCGGGCATGCATAAAGCATTTCTCAGCGACAAAAAAAAAAAAAAAAAAAGGGTTAAAACTTTGACCTCCTACGCACGAGCCGAGCGAGCGAAGCGAGCGGTGCCGTGGCAGCGGCCGGCGAGTGGC